>OZ005657.1:223381857-224705607 GCA_963930645.1 Salticus scenicus
TAAATGACAAACCGTCATATAGCTAATGAAATTTTAAAATCCAAAACTGCTAATGGAAGTAAGATTAGACGTCGAACTAAAGTTTCGGTAGAAAAGAGATCTAATCCAGAATCATAATTGTCTTACAGTGATTGAAGGCATTGGAACATTTTATTGTTATACTACATCTGTTGCGGAAATCCTCGGGAATTTTTCTGGAAAAATTTCGGCAACAGCAATGTTCGACATAGTTAGCATACCTACCAACCATCTCATTATGAAGCGTACCCGCCTTTATTTTCACACCATTCATTTCATAGTGTAATTTTATTCTCTCTTATTTAATCGTAAAAATATTTGGTGAGAATTACTTTATAAAGTGGTGTGGGAAAAGGGGCGATTTTTCAAGGGACATTAACAATTTTAGGCTTATTAATAAGGTGGTTTGCAGGTAGGAATTAGTATCCCACAAAATATGTTAGAACATTGTTGACCGGTTGCAGGTTAACTCCCTTTATTAAAATGACTACCCGCCCCCCCCCCCACCCTTTAGGCGTTTCTCTAAAGCAATACATTATTTTTAAAAAGGATTTTGCGCATTCGTGTTTAATTCATTGAATGCTACCAGTGTATATATTCTTTAGTTGCAATAACCGAATCGATTGTTGAGGATAAAATTTAAGTAGTTTAAACATGGATATGAAAAATCTTTTTTTTTTTTTTTTTTTTTTTTTAATGTAACGTTTTAGCCATTTGACGCACAATGTAATTGTGCTCATTTAAATTAGATTGCCACAAGAATTTAGGACGGAAATTAAAATAGAAGAAATAAATGACTATTTCCCGTATGTTAGAACAGGAAAATATTTCCAAAAGTTCCGGGGTGAATTTTTCCAGATGGGTCTTAATAATTACGTCCTTGCGGCGAGGACACCGCGCGTGATGTGTTTAAAGAAACGCCAAAGTGTGGTTCTCATAAATAAAAATTGGAAAATAATCAGAAACCAAAGAGTAAAAAAAAAAAGAAATCAAAAACTAGCAATAACATATAAACATAAAATGATACTATATTGAAATTGCGCGAAAGTGGATTAGACTAAACGCGACTGGTAAAATGTTATATTTCCGAATAAGAAAGGTGTTTTTTCTACTTAATTAATTAAATAAATTGAAATGTATTTGCACGATCTCGGCATAAAGAAAAACAATAGATGAAAGCGAATGATTGAAATTCTAAAAATCAGTTTCAGCTAATATCAGAGGTACCCACATTTTAATTTATATTCCAGAGCATTTTTAGCATCGCCATTATATCATACCACATTTTTATAGAAAAGTACTTTTCTCATTTTATCGTGGTTGTATATTGGAGAAAATTGTTCTATAAATAAAGTGTTGCAAAATAAAAGCGGGGCTAAAAATTTTCTGAAATAAATTAAAATGTTGGCAACTATGTAATAGTAAAACGGATTTAGTAATTGCTACTATAGTTTACCATAGCTGCAAATATTTTAATTTATTCCGGAGTAATTTTAGCCCCGCCTCTAATTCGTACCACTTATTTTTTAAAAGTAATTTTTTCTTATTTTATGGGAGTTATATATTGAAGAAATTTTTTCTATAAATAAAGTGGTGCAAAATAAAGGCGGGGCTAAAAGTACTCCGGAATAAATTAAAATATTGGCAGCTATGGTTTACTACTATCAGACATAGCAGAGGTGCCAACATTTTAATTTATTCCGGAGCATTTTTAGCCCAACCTTTATTTCGTACCACTTTTTACTTAAGAGTAAGTTTTTCTTATTTAATCGAAGTTATGTATTGGAGAAATATATGCTATAAATAAAGTGGTGGGGATTAAAGGCGGGGATAAAAATGCTTCGGAATATATTAAAAACTTGGCAACTATGGACATAGTTACAGTTATAATTACTGTATAGCAGTGTCATTGATCGGTCTATATGCCCAAACCGAATCATAACAATATATCATAATGGTCTTTACACAAATTATACATAAAAGAACCTGAGATATAGCCTTCCATTAAATTGCGGAAATTGCTATATAGTATCACCATCTATTGAACGATTGACACCAAAACTTTTGACAGGCACTAATATATGTCCATGTGCATCTACATATAAAATTATATTCAGTTCTGTGCAGTAGTTCCTAAAGTATAGACTTCCTTGAAATTGCGAAAATCGTGGTATAATAGCGCCAGCTGTAGAGCAATTGGCACCAAAAGTTGATAGACACTATTTTTTTAAATGCATCTACATATAAATTTATACGCAATTCTGTGTAGTTGTTCCTTAGATACAGTTCCCAAAATATTTTTGTTACACACAGACAGACGGATAGACAGACATTTTTTTAAATGACCGAACCTTTTTCTAGACCTTTCAAAACATATAAATCCATCGAGAACTAGAAATTGAATCTTTTTTACGAATCCAATGCTTTCCTCTATTGAATATAGATGAAAGTAATAAACTTATTTTGATGAAATGATATTTATATAAAACGAGATAAGGAAGATAAGTTTTTCTAAGTTAAAATGAATAGCAAGGAATATTAAAAAAAAAAAAAAAAAAGTAATAATAATAAAAGGACAAATCTGTTCACTTCCTCTATATTTTGAAAAAGTTTGGATGTGGATAAATAAATGGACGGACAGACGGATAGATAGACAAATAGGTAGAGATAGATGAATAAATATAAAGAGACAGACTGATAGACAGAAAGCAATTTTTTGTATGAAAGTTAAATAAACTCAGCGACATGCTTTTTTAATTTTCTTGAGATATGCTGATAACAAACACATATACAGACAGATTAGTACACAGACCAACCACTAAAAACCCTTTATTTGGATTCAGGGGATCTGCAAATGTTCAAATGTAACAAATACTCAACTTAAAAAAAATAACCCAAACTCTGTCTAACATATATGGGTAAGAGAGAGTATTAATATTTACATTTCTATTTTAAATAACAAGTTTATCTTCAAATTTTAAAATTCTGTTAATGAAAATTGACACATACAAGATATATATGTATATATTAGTTAATATCATAATATATTTTTTTCGAGTAAAAGGAACAAAAATTAATTTTATGGTCGTTAAGTACAGTATTAAAAAAAAAAAAAAAAAAAAAAAAAAAAGTTAAAAAAGCAGAAAATCGTTAGACTTGAAGTGAAAAAAAATGTTTAATATTTATTATAAATAAAAAATATTACAATTATTGTTCTATGACTTTTAACCATTTGCGCTCGGCATATTTTCCGTAAGACACGCCTTTTCGCGTTCCTTTAAAACGTCACACGTATAGTTTCCAACTTACAACCTTTTGGCTACCGAAAAATTGTAATAATTTGTTTTATTTTACTTCATCATTAAATAAAATAAATCTTTCTGTTAAAATTTTCCGGTAGCCGAAAGGTAGCCTATAGTTACACGTTTTAGAAAAATAACATTTCATTTGCAGAGGAACACCTTAAAGCGCGGCTCGATTTTTTAATGTCCCCTCAGAAGGGATATACGAACGATAAGGGCTAAAACGAGCCTACTCACAAAATTTGATTTTGTATTACATATGATTTAACTTTCAGCAAATCAATGACTATTTTGTATAATATTTTGGTCTTTAATATGACGTCACAACCTCTTTAATATGCAGACATGAAAATATTTTAATTTATTCCGGAGCACTGTTAATATCTCTCTTTCATCACACAACTTTATTTGTAGTGAAATTTTCTCCGATATGTAATTACGATTAAATAAGAAGAAAAATATTTAAAAAAAAAAAAAAGCGCGAAAAAGAGGCGTTTTTTTTTTTTTTTTTTTTTTTTTTTTTCGCAAGCATTACTGTCACATTTGATACCTGCTAACATTCTAATTCATGGTTGGTTGGAGGATTAAGGCCGATTGACTCCTTATGTGTCCTAGGCCTATAGGGGGAATGCCCTCCGTGGGGGTCTTTCTAAGGGGTCCTAGCCCGTATTTACGCAAGTTTCGGAGGAAACCACGGAAAACTCCGAACGGCTAGGTCGATGAGCGCGACCTGGGATCGAACCCGGCACCCCCCATCTACCAGCTTTGAGCGCAGAACCGCTCGGCCGCTGGTGGGCCCATTCTAATTCATATTCCATAAAATTGTTAGTACCTGCCCCTTTTTTCACACAACTTTATTTTTAGAGTAATTTATTACGATTAAATTAGAAGAAAAATACTCTAAAAATGACTGATGTAAATAATAATAATAATAATAATAATGTGGGAATCAACAATATTTTGCAATATTAATTGGAATGTTGGCAGGTATGCATTTTTAAATTTTGAGACCTTCAAAGTGATGTTCATGTCACCATGCGGGCTTTTTAAGAATGCAGTACCTATATATACATATATATATATATATTATTTTGAGTCAAGATGTAGATATGATAATAACATTAAAAGAAGATTTAATAAACGCAACAAAAGTCATCAACGTCTTGGAAACCAAATGAAATAATTAAACAGTAATCACCATTGTTAATTTTCCTTGGCGTTCAAGACGTTGATGATTTTTCCTTTGTTCATGATATTAATGTATTTTATATTATTAATGATAATAATGTATCTTATCTAAACGAAACTGAAATGCGGGAACTGATAGGAAAATTTGCAGTTAGTTTAAATATCTTGTTAAAATTATTCGTAGTTAGCTGTAAATAAATTATATTTATAAACCGTTAATGATGCATCCTCTTTAGTTTGAAAAAGCTGAAAAAATATTGTCTTCGTATGCATTTTTGATTGATTTTCTTAAGAAAAAAACGAATTTTTGTTATTTTCTTAATCGATAGAATTCTTTTTATATTCTAAAACACGAACATTTTTTATTACACGAATTAATAATGTTTTTATTTAAAAAAAAAAAAAAATGTTTTTTATTGTGAATCTTTTGAAAGAACTATAACATGGAAATATCCTCAAAAGAGTTCGTTCTCTATGGATGACGGATCGATGGCGAAAAATCGAATGGAATGAAACAAAATGAGCTTTTTCCTATCCCACACAATACACACATACGTACACAAAACTCTGTGAATTCCATAACCATCTGTACTGGTCCCACGCCAAACTTTACTCTTACGAGATGGACAAAACAATCACAAAGAAATTGTGCTGCTCAAAATGCGATGATAACTTTGGGAGTAACATTCCCGCGTGTCTAAAAATTCTATTAACCGTTTCTGTCCAGGATTTTTTCATACTGAGTTGTGAAAAAAAAAAAAAAAAAAAAGAAAAGAAAAAACTATGCATTTTTTACGAGTAAGAGTTTTTAAAATCATGCTGAGTAAATCAATAAAATGTGTTACTTGCATTATGCGAGGCAAATTGTCTGATATTTTTAGCAATATTCAGTTAACCGATTTGAAACTCAATGCATATGAAAAAAAGTTAAGCAAGAAAGAGAGAATATGCCGTCCACATAGATTATTAACTCTTTCTAATTGCACGTGCTCGTTTCATTGTTCAGCATTCAATGTAATTTGACTATGTGATCACATATCAGACAGACAGAATGAGAGATAAACTAATTTAATTCATAGTCATTCTTAAACATTGTTGGAAAGGGTTATAAACGCTTAATACAAACGAAAATGTAATTACAGCAATATTGAATTGTAGCCCTTAATGTATCTGATTATTTTAGTGTGGCCCTGTGAATCTTAATGTTAATCGTACTTTTTTATAGAAAACATTTCTTAGTGTATATGAATAATAAATGTCGATTTCATTATCATTTGTGCAAAATAAAGGATTTAAAATCAGGTTTATAGAAATACATCTCATAGAACGCAATGCTTTAGAATTCTTTCGCGTGTTCCTGTACACAAAAACAGGGGGAGATATTTACTTTATTTTCAACGGGGAACATCCTATAGTAATGTTGAATAACATATATCATTTGAAAAATTTCTGAAAATAATTCCGGTTGCTAGAGGAGGATAAACGGACAGATAGACAAGTGCATATTCAGACGGAAAGAAAGACAAACAGACTGATTAATTTAGATCATAATCATTCTTAGACATTTTCAGACAGTGCTAAAAACGCATAATGAAAATTAAAATAAAATTGTAGGAATTTCCATTTACAGACCTTAATGTATCTGAATATTTTTGTGTGCACCTGTAAATCTTCAAGCTAATCACAAATTATTTTATAGAAAACATTTTTATTTTGTGTATTTGAATACTGCATGTCAATTCATTTATGATTTGTGCAAAATAACGATATTAAAATCTGATTTATATAAATACCTCTCATAGAACGCAATGCTTTGGAATCCTTTCGGGTGTCCCAGTACATAAACTAGTGGTAATTAATCTTTTTTAAATAGTGAATATACCACAGTGGATTTGAATAACATATATCAGTTTAAATGAATTCGAGGATCATTTACGGGAGTTAGAGCGTGGGCAGATCGACAGACGGACAGACAGACAAACCGAAGTCAAAAACACTTTTGAACTTTGTTGGAAAGTCTCAAAAATTGTCAGGAATTTCTACTAGTTCTACTACTAATTCTATTACAAACTTAAACATTCGCAATGTAGTAGAAAATATTTATGACATCTTGTTTTTTTTTTTTTTTTTTTTTTTTTTAAATTCATTATTAATATTGAAACTGTTTTACAGTTTCATAACATCTGGCACTGCTAATTTACAGGTATAAATTAAAGATATAAGAAGGCAAAATTCTACGCACGTGTTGTTTTTGCATGTAATTTTATCATTTCTATTATTCATAATTAAATTATCTTCGCTCATTTTTCAAATCTGGTACATTCGAGTAATCCAAATAAGGCAATCAACATTACTTACTAATTTACTATTAAAAAAGGAACAAAAATAAATCATACTGTCGGTTAATTTCTTTCTAAGCGGTGTCATACAAACAAATTAAATATAAACAAACCTATAAAAAGTGTTTCATAAAGTTCAAAAATGGCAACGTATTATAAATGGCACTAATTTATCTAAATGACGCTAATTTAACTTAAATATTACTTTTGCATTTGAATATCAATGATAGTATACTAAAATATGCAGAATGCCCACTAAAGGTCTTCTCACCCTTTAAACTAACGAAAGGCTAATCTACAGTGATAAAACGGATGTCTAGGTATAGTAAACTGGCCGTGCGCTGTCAGATGCGATCATTTACAGTGCCACCTGGTGGAAAACGGCGCTCCTATCTCGAAAACGGTAGAAGATAGGGGAAATGTCGTCGTCTCAAATAAAATGATAATAATAATAATAGTAATAATGATAATAAAATGCATCTAGTATGTAATGTGAATCTGACTTATATATCGAAAGTGACAGTGTAAAAGCATGTGTTTGATTACGAATCATACCCATATGGTAATTTCTGATTGTAAATTTTTGACTTTATTTATAATTTATATGAAGTAAAAAAAAAAAAAAAAAAAAAAAAAAAATGTAGCCATTCATAATAGAAAAGTGAAGCAAAACACAATTTTAGACTTTTTCGCGTACATAAAATACCAGTGTTTATGCAAGTATATTTTATGGTGTATTAACTTATGTAATAATTATACGTCCATGTTTTATAAACTACAAAAAAAAAAAAAAAAAAAAGAAAAGAAAAGAAACAAAAACAAAGACTAATTTTGTCCACTATCATAGCTACCAACTCTTATAATTTATTCTGGAGCATAGTTAGCACTGCCTACTTTTCATACCTTGATTTTTTGAAGAGTAATTATTTTCTCACTAACTGACAGTTACATATTGGAGACAATTACGCTATGGAAAAAAAAAATGGTGTAATAAAGGGCGGTACTAACAATGCCCTGGAAAAAACTCTAAAAGTTGGCAACTCTGCAATACATAATTATGTTTGAATAAAATTTAATATTACTCTTAATAAATATTATTCTTCCAAAAATATTCTGGAAAAAAAATGCGGATACTAATAATGCTACGAAATAAATTAGAAAATTTGACAGCTGTGTTTATATCGCATTTATATCACATCTATTGTTGGAAATAAAGTTTAATGGACCTAACTACAGATTTGTGAAATTATTTTGTAAAACGGGGTTTCCCGTTTAAAATAAGAAAATATCAAGACGACAACGTATTAAGCCCTTTACATATCTATAAGACATTTATTTATCGTAATGTAGAACAATAAGAGCTTTTGAATGGTTAAAAATGTCATTTCGCCATATATTTTGGTCATCGCCCTTTTCACATATGTATTAAATATTTTACATAACTATGAATATAATTCATAGATTGCAATGTAAAACGAACAGCACACTAAATTTGATTTGTTAAGAAATATGCATTTCGACATATAAATACTTTAATATAATATTTTCCCGCTTTAACTTTAAATATTTATTAACGTGTATTTACGGAAACTCAAATCTTCAAAATTTCTGAGCACTCATAAGTACCTTTTTCAATTACAACACTGATATTACAAGCAACTCTAAATAATAATAATAATGAGACACACAACACCAAAATAATTTTACTTGGTAAGGAAACAAAAAAATATACATATTATCAAAATCGCCGTAAAGTATTCTTAACAACTATATTTTTTTTTATATGCGACAAGTCTGAATTAAACATTTTAACACTACTTGCAACGCCGAAATAAACTCCAATCACTTAATAAATATCTTCCAAAATATTCTTTTCAAATATATTTTCGAAGCTATTAAGCGAACTTTAATATTCACTAAATATTTGACCATCGAGAATATGCTTCACGATACCTAGATTTATGTTACGAACGATATTACGGGAAAAAAGACATAAAATTTTAACCATTAATATTTTATTAGAAAAGGAAACCACTCTTTTATATAATCTAATGCGAAAATGTCTACATTAAATTTTATATCAGAAAAAAGGAGCAACAAATGTAAGCAGTGCTTTGCTGAAAAACAGCACCACGCTTCTTTCCTAAGAACTCTAAAATCAAACCTTCCAAATCGATCCTGGAAAACATTCAACATTCCGACAATAGATTTTTGAATCATTCGAAACCAAGTTGACTCCTTTCACTTGGAAACGATAACTCTGGAGGAAAAGAGTGAGAGAGACTTACTACAAAGTAATAATACTTCGGGAATAAATCAAAAACAATGCAACAGAAAAATCGCTTCGAGTGTTTGGTTGATGGACTATAAAAATACACTGACTTGAACGGTAATTTTTATATGTGAGTGTGTATCTACTGGAAAAAGACGTATAAATCAATTTTGAACCATTTTATACAAGTAAAGAATTGCTTAGGTTTCTGTTTGAATGAAAATTGTAATAATAGTTAGAGGTAGTCCAGTGACAATTAAAGAACTTATTAACTTTTTTTAATTAAAACATTATTTTGTTATGTCATTCAAAAAAAAAAAAAAAAAAAAAAAAAAAAAACAACGATTTAATTGTGATTATAAATTCATTTTAATTGCTATGAAAACTTTAATATTGAAAAGTAAAATGTCAGAAACACGTGGGTTTATCTAAAAACATTCACACGTATGGGAGTTACGTTGGGCGTAGGCTTTAACACCACCATTTACGAATAATAATTTTACTTTATTTTATACGAAAGCATTATTACAAAAGACTAGTATAAAATTATATTGGTACTGAATCCTGTGGTCAATGCGATCGGTAGAAGTGACAGAGTGTCTAGAAAATATATTTTTAACTAATATATTTAGAAGATCTTATATTCAATCGATATACCTTATTTAAAAGTACACATCTGCAATAATCGGCTGCACAGATAAAATCAGATATGCCAACTATTCTAATTTATTATGGAGCATTGATAGCACCTGGCTTTTGATACCACATTTTTGAAGAGTAACTTTCTTCCTATTAAATCCTAATTACATATGGAAGAAAAAATCCTCAAAAAATTGTGTAAAAATGACGGGTATTAACATTGGTGCCAACATTTTAATTTATTCAGGAGTATTTTATCCCCGTCTATTTTTCGCACCTCATTATTTGTAGAATAATTCTTTCCAAAATATAACTACGACAAAATAAGGAAAAAAAAATACTCTTAGAAAAAGTGGTGCAAAATAAAGGCGATACTAAAAATACACTGGAATAAATTAAAATATTAGCAGTTATGGTATTAACAATGCTCCTGAATAAATTCGAAATAAGGGAATAGCTTTTAAAATGTTTTTAAAGTATTTTGTTGTGCGCTCTTGGTATATTACGCTCACCAAGAGGAAAACTAAATTAGCATTAGTTAATGTTAAAGCGTAAGATTTTATGCTGTCAACGATGTCAAAGTAAATAAAGTACACAACCACTCCAGGCCAATAGCTGCCAACTTTTTAAATTTATTCTGGAATGTTGTTAGCCCCGCTCTTTTTTTCACACCATCATCACTGTCGAAAAATTTTCTTCAATATGTAATTACAAATAAATATGAAAGAAATTACTTTTAAAAGATTACGGTGGAAAAAAGGGGCGGGACTAACAACAATCCGGAATAAATTAAGAATGTTGCAGCTGTGACTTCAGGTGTAAGTGATAAGATTTTTGTAACGTTGAATGCACACTAAAATAAAATAAAATAAAACAAGATGTGGAAATGCATTTTTACAAATTCTTTAATATTTTTTCTTTTAAAATATACATATAAATTTATTTTTTATTTCTGTGTACATTGAAAATTACAAAAATCAAATCACTTACTGAAAAATACATCTAAATGTAGCTAGAGAATAATAATGAATGAACATAATTTACAATTTCTGGTGGTTGTTTACAAAGTTCTTTTTCTTTTAATTCCAAGTAAATTTTGTTTAAAAGTCTTATGCGCGAGTTTAATTCAAGAATTTAAACAGCTTGGGAAGAATTGTCTTGTACGATCTCTTCATAGTTATCCATTCTTATGGTGTACTGAAGTAATGAAGTGCACAATATAACTTAAACTTAACAAAACAATTTATTTAAACGTTTAGAATGGCGAAGGGGAGAAGGATGGTATTACTCTGTAGCAGCGTAATAAAAATCAGTGAGCTCCATTGTCATTTATATAAAAAACAATAAATGGTTTCATATTATCATTAAACTTGCTGGCGAAATAACTGGCTTCAAAATCGTTTGTACTCACCAATACTGCAATCCAGGTAAACTGAATTTCAAATGACATCGCGAACTGAACACGAGTACGATTTTAACATGTCTTTTATACACTGGAGAATCAATTTGCATTCATTACCAACAAACTTATTGAAAACTAATTAACTGCTTAGTTCGGAAAAACCAAAAGTTTTCATTTTGAACTCATAACTACTGGCCATCCTTCGTAGAGTACATTTTATAACATCAGAGTTATGACGCAACTCGATTTCTTTGCAATTACAGATTCACGAATTTTTCACAAAATTCTGTGAGACCTTGGAATGTTCTATAGTGATCTAAACAAAATTGTTTGAATTATAATCATTCTCTATGTAGAGAGTAAAGTATATTTATCTTTACAGTTATTTTAAAGCGTTGTATAAAAGTAATAAATTGAAATTTTGAGATTAATGATTCACACATATTGCACAAAACGCTGAAATTAACATGTTTTAATTCGATGCAGAGCTGCCATCAATTCTATTTATTCAGTAGCATTGTTAGTACACGCCTTAAATTCATAGGTTTTTGTCCGGAAAGTAATTTTATTTTATTGTAATTACATACTGGAGGAAATTACTCTACAATAAACGTGGTATGAAACGAAGGCGGGTGCTAACAATGCTACAGATTAAATCAGAAAGGTTGGAATCTAGTAATGTATGACCGAAAAAATTGTGAATAGGTGAAGAAACAGCAAACTCTGGCATATTTCCTGAAGCAGTAGTCAACGTAGATGACGATGTTTATGCAAAATATAATATATATATACATATATTACCTATTTAATAGTAATAGGTTTAAAGTTCCATGTTTATTTACATCGAATTACCGTATTTTCCGGCGTATAACGCGTATGTCACATAAGTGAGTTACACACCAGAAAATTTAATGTACAAATAAAGCTATATTTGTAAGAAACAAAATCTTGTTAAAGAATAGCTTTTACTGTAAATTTAAATTTCCGGTATAAACCTTAAACCTGATTTAACAAACCTGCGAGTTATACGCCGGAAAATACGGTATTTGTTCTTTTTTCTTTTCTTTTCTTTTTTTTTTAAACAATATGATTTATTGTGTAAATAAATTTCAATTTCCCCTCAAAAAAGGTTTATTTCAAAATGCATAAACGTAACGGACACATCTGCGTACGGTACGACACTCAATGTTAGTACAGTCGAACCTCGTTAATGTGAATCTCAAGGGGAGGGGGGGGGGGGGGGATTTTTCATGTTATCAGTAGTTCATGCTATCAATAACTAATCTTCATATAACTTACCATAGCCTCCTAAAATAGATGCCTTCCGCGTAGCTCGGAAACTTGGCGGTAGACAGCGCCACCTGGTACAGATTGCTCAACTTTTTTTATTCCACAGCCACCAAAAATATTTAAAAGTGGAATTTGATATACATAAAAAGTGAATAGAATCGAAGAAACGTCGATTATATATATCATATATCACTTCTTAAAATTATTGATGACAGTTGAATAAAAAAGTAGCGCAATCTGTACCAGGTGGCGCTGTCTACTGCTTGAACTGTTGCCAAATTTCTGAGTCACGCGGAAGGCATCTAGTTTAGGAGGCTATGACTATACTAATCTTCCTTTTGGCAATAATTGTGGAAACAGTTCGTGTTAAAAGTAATTCGCATTAAGTGTCTTCACGTTAACGACGTTCGACTGTATAAATATTATGAATAAAAAAGGAATTTAGTAAATTTATATACACATTCAGGAAACTATAAAGTGAGATATCTTATCGATTTCTTCATTTTTAACAAAATAGTATCTAATTACACTAATGATGTCGCATTTCATATATTTCATCGTAGCAAAGTTACAATGTTATGAGATTTGTCCATACGAGATTTAAAAAAAAAAAAAAAATTTTTTTTTTTAATATACTTACGTTTAATACCATGGGGATACTTTTCACTAAAAGCTATTATCCGTAAAATGTAAATAAAACTATGCAAGCGTAAAACTATAAAATCTTAATGGGAAAGTCTCGATAAAAAAAATTTCAAATTTACTTTAAACTGCTCCTGGTTGTGTTTTGTTCGCTGTTAATTTAATTTCGTTCTGTACAAAGAACAGTTTGTTTAACTGAGTTCTTTGTAATTTATACACAGTATTTATACACTTATATTACTCTTGTATTTTACTTCAAACACATACTTAAAAATCTTGAGTGATTTCTGTTAATTAGTCACCTAAAATATTTAAGTATTAAATTGCATCAAAATATACGTATATATATATATGAATCGGACACACACAAAAAATTAATGTTCGTTTTAAATACTACATCGTATCTTGAAAGCTAAATATATATATATATACATATATATGCATATTTATATATAGTTACAAATAATAAATCCTTTTTATTAAAATATGTATATTTGTTTAACATATAGTTTGCGATCAGCTTGATTTTTATCCATATGTTTTTGTAACATACCAAGAGATTTTTTTTTTTTTTTTCATAATTTGTTTGTCTGAAGAATAAGACCAGATAACCTTTTTTGTGCATTAAAAATCATAACAAAAATATTATTTTAACTAATACTTAAAAAGTATTTCTTTTAGAAAATTAAAATATAATAGTATTGATTTTTTACACACCAAGATAAATTTTTGTGGAAACTGATTACATTTTTAAGAATGTTAAATATATTCTTGAAATTAAAAATAGAAAAATGCCGTAGAAAAAATATATAATTTTAATCAGAATAAGATTTTTTTTTTTCCATAAACGCATAAAATAACATTTTTTTTCTCAGTTAAAGTAGTTATGCTTTAAACGTTTTTAATTAATTTAACAAAAAATTTAACTTTTCTTTAAGTGGATTTGAAAATATTCTACGTTTATAAAAACAAATTTTAAGCACGGTTTTATATTTTACAATAAATGAAAAATATTTCAGCTGTTGCTTTAAGTTTCGAACTATTATATATTAAATAAAATATTAAAGAATTTTTCTAAGTTTTTCTAATTAGTGACAGAGCAGATTTTATTTTCGTTTAAAAGAGATTGCCTAAGAAAAATCAGTAGTTTTGCTTAACAATTTATAAAATTTGTAACAATGCAAAAATTTATAATAATAATAAATAACCAAAATTAATGAATATATTTCGTAAACTGCTTGAATTTCCTTTTCTGTTTGCATAAAAAAATTAATAACATTAAGTCCCATTAAATATTATTTAAAACTAGTTGCCATATAAGTGCACTCTGCTCAGTTCCCCATCATATATTTGTTCTTATATAACTACACTTTATCTCACATTATATTCATGTTGAATGAAATCAAGTCTACATATTACTCGGCTCTGTCGCAGAATGAAATGCCCGAACCATTAGGCTACCCCCTCTTTGCTTTTCTACATTTAACCTACAGTGATTTGCTGCTAAATTAATTTGTGTCAGTTTCATACAAGTAGTTTTTCATATCCAGTAATCCCAGTAGTGGAAAACTGGTGCAGAAATCAAACTCCAGTAAACATAGTGAAATTTTCTTCTTCTAACCAACGAGAAATATTTTAAATGAATACTGGTATGCATAACTGCCAATATTTTAATTTATTCCGAAGTAATTTTAGCCCCGCCTCCGTTTCGTACCACTTATTTTTAAAAGTAATTTTTTTCTTATTTTATCGAAGTTATGTATAAAAGTTTTTTTTTTTTTTTTTTAATAAATAAAGTGGTGCAAAATAAAGGGGGGGGGCGGCTAAAAGTACTCCGAAATAAATTAAAATATTGGCAGCTATGGGTATGATTTCTGCGCCAATTTTCCAGCCCTGTAATCCGCATAGTGGAAAACTCTCCTACCCGGCCACGTTAAGAAAACTGGGCACTTTGAATACCTTACGATGTTTTCAAAATGGAACGTATATAGTCAATAATGTTGATGCATGTGCCATAAGTGATATTTTAAACCTTTCGAACATTTTTACGGTGAAAATAATCGTAATAATACCATTTATCCAACTTTTTACCACCCTATTCTCCCATCAAATTAAAATCGTAAATATCTAATAACTTGCGATATTTTGAAAGTAGAATGCTTATAGTCAACGATGTGCATGCCAATATCATAGCTAATATTTTAAAAATGATCCGTATCTTTACGATGAAAATAATACGCGTTTAATCTAAAAAATTCGGTATTCATCCTCATTTAGAAAAACCTAAATTTTCAATGCTAACATACCTAGCTAACATGCAAAGATTTTAAATTAGAATCCTGAAAACAGATTTAGTTCTTTTTTTGACATAATCGATTACTGAAACTGGCCCGACTTCTTTCCGAATAATTGTTTCCGAAGTATCATGTACACAAACTATCAAATTAACACTTTCATACTACTCTAACACACTAAAAATAACGAACACACCTTACAGACGGACACAGGTCGATTTTTGGTTTTCAGATTCCTCACACCACACAACGTGTAAAACGTCAAAAAACTGAGATAGATATTTTTTACGAATACTTATTCCTTCACTTTTCATAAAATTTAAACATATTTTTGAAAAAGGCCTTGATAGTTTGCGCACGTTTGCACCATAGTCATTTTATCCAGTCATTAATTTTGGCTGTGGTATCGTATTTTTCTCTACAACCAACACAGTTAATCCTCATCAATTTCTATTCCCTCGGAATCTGTAGAATCTGATAATTTCAAATGTATTCCATCCTCTTTCAGAGCTGCCAACCTAACAAATTTTTTGTATCGCCCATTTTTCTACACCACTTAATTTTTAGAGTAATTCTTTTCAACTATATTTACGATGAATTAAGAAAACAAATACTCTAAAAATTTTTAAGACTATAAAATATTTAAGCTTAAATACAGATAGGTTAGATGTGTTTTACCTAATGACAATCTGCATATTGGCCGATTGTGTTATTTTGTATAAAGACGTAATAAAATAATCACTGTTATCTCTGTAATCTACTTACCTATTGTTACTGCATTTTATTATAGCACACAACATATACATTGTATTAAAAAAATGATCCCTTCTCAAGATTCAATAGGAAAACAATTAATATTTTTAACTCTATAAAGCAGAGTTGCAAACATTTCTAATTTATTAAGTACCATAGTTACTACCCGTGTGTTTTTTTGTTTTTTTCATATCACATTTTTGTAGAGTAATTTTCACCAACATGTAATTACGATGAAATAATAAGAGAAATACTCTTAGAAAATTGATATGTAACACACAGGTCTCGCAGCGTTCCTACAATTTTTCCTTAATTTTATTTTATTGACACCAGTACCATCAATAAGAAATTTTTCTCGAATACTCTTGACTATTTTAATGCGTAGATGCTATTTTAAGAAGTATTGCTCTAAAATTGTGGTGGCAATATAATAAGATGAGTGTTAGGAACGTCGCGAGGCTTGAATGCAGCGGCTACCAACAATGCTACGGAACGAATTAACCCTTTGCGGCGCAAGACAATTCGGATCATTTAAATTATACTGCCACCGGAATTCATCAACTAAAAGAAATTTTAAGGTTAAAAACACTGGCCTTTTCTGCTATGTTATAAACGTAAATTTTTGCTAAAAAATTTCCGGGATGAATTTTTGCAGCTGGATCTTAAATTTTGCGTCCTCGCAGCGAAGACAGCGCGCGTTAAGGGGTTAAAAATATTGGCAGCTCTATATAAATACATTGAATTTTATTTAATCATTTAGTAAGTTAGTTTTGCTGTTAACACTTTCGCGACCGCATGTTTTTGACAGTAAGCTCCGCCTTTGGACGTTATTATTACACATTACATTATTTTAAATTCATTTCTTCTGTATCCATATTTGTAATATAAATCAATATACACTACAATTACACATAATCAAAGTATTTGTATCCATAATGCATTGATTGCAAAAATGTGAATATCAGGTATGTTGTTAAGAAATAATGTAACCTATGTAACATAAAGAAATGCCTACTGGCGGAGTTACAGATTTTCGAATGACGTGAATTCACGTCAGCGGTCACGAAAGTGTTAATTTATGCATTATTTATGAGCTTTTATAAAGGAAAATTCCACTAAGAAAATTTACACTGTAAAAAATGTTAATAAATAAATAAATAATAAAGCATTTTAAGCTAAATTCTGTAATGATATCATTTTTAAAGATAAACTGTTCTATACTTGTTGCTGTTTTTGAAAAATTCTGTTACATTGAAATACATGTTTAAATTTTTAAAAAGTCGCAATCTTTTGTATAAAAGTAATATATATATATATATATATATATATTTATATATACACAATGCGTGTATTATGCATATGCATATTGTGACATACATTGGCATATATTTATACGCCATGCATATTAATTGTGTTATAGGAAAGACTGTACTGCTTGATGATATATATATTGTTCTCGAATGAAAATACAGCCTAAGTAAAGAATTATTTGTTTGAAAGTCTTTTCTCTTGTAATTTAATTACTCTGTATGTTTCTCAGGTGCCTTCGTTACATCGAAAGATAGTTCATTAAGAATGTTAGTTTGCCAAGGAGAATTTGTCAAAGATCAAAGTAAGACGATTTTCTTGAATTTTAATGATTATAAGACAGAACATATCCATTCTACGATAACTGACTGAGATTTTACAACTAGGTTCAATTAGAGTATTGATTTAAATTAAAGACACATGTTTAATATTTATCACAAAATTTTGTTCTTTATACAAGTAATCTTTGTTACCTTCAAAAATATTAGACGATAAGGAAATGAAAGAGTAAAAAATTAAGAACTGATAATTCAGATCAAAGTAGTTAGATTTTCTTTTGCTATAAATGGATAGATTTGGATATGTGGTTAAAATAGCATGATTATTTTTAATTACCGGGTGCCCCATTAGTCTGTAGATATATTGAAGAAACACAAAAAATGAAGGAATTGATAAAACTGAAAGTGGTTTGAGAAAATGTTATTCTCATGGAGGGCGATGTTTTTTGATAAAGAAAAAAATAGTTAAAATTTTCGTCGATAGAGGATGCTGAAAGGACCGGTAACAAGAAATATTCAAATCAAAGTCCTATAAATTGCACGGTTTTACGATTAAAAGCTCATTTCATATTCTCCCTCTATCTTTTACTTACATTAAATTTTAATTGCCTTGCTCACTTCCCAGGTAGCACATAACGTTGTTATAGCGTTGCAAATAAGTCTGAACAGTGAAAAATTAGTTATAACAACGTTATAACAACGTAATGTGCTACTGGGGTTATTAGTAAAGATGTTTTACTTCAGCTAAGAATCGGCAACTGAAGCTGCTGTTAGCGGTGTTGTAACTCGTTTGCAAACTGTAATTTGTAGTGACTACGGACATATAGAGTAAGAGTTGTATGCTTGTAAACCTTGTACAGCCTAAAAATATATTTTTTCATAGAAATATGTGATTTAATCACGTACAGCGCCCTCTATCGACGAAAATTTTTACTATTGCATTTTCTTTATCAAACATATTCCCCTTTACGAGAATAACATTTTCGCAAACCATTTTTTAAATGTCTACAGACTTATGGGACACCTGGTACTTTATTTTTGCCAATAGTTTAGTCTTTCTTAACACTTTGCGGTCCAACTATATTTTAATCCTCTGGTCAGTGTTGTCAAATATAGGGAAATTTTATTCAATATCTACTACTAAATTTTAACTGTAAAGGTTGACTAATCAATTCGAATGCCATTCGTCTATTATGTATACTAAATATCACCTCTCAAAATTTTTGGTGATAGTTGAATAAAAGAGTGTTTAAATTTGTCAACCCTGCTGAGTTTCGAGCGCTTTAGAGCGTTAGGGCCGGCAAAGGAATAAACTTCTTTTACGGCAGACCTGTAAACATTTCTAATTTATTGTTTATACCCATACAACATTGTTTATACCCATACCTGGTAAAATTTAGAATTTATTCGGGAATACTGTTAGTCACGCACTTTTTTCATACCACTTTGATTTTAGTGAAATTGTTTGCAATATACAGACCTGCCAACCAAATCCGGCAAATTGTTAGTACCGCCCCTTTTTCTACACCACTTAATTTTTAGAGTAATTCTCTTTAAATATATTTACGATGAATGAAGAAAACAAATACTCTAAAAATTAAGTGGTGTAGAAAAAGGGGCGTTTTTCAATAGGCGTTAACAATTTGCCGGATTAGGTTGGCAGCTCTGAATATATAAGCGGTAATCAAGAAGAAAGTTGCTTTTAAAATGTACTGGTGTGGGAAAAAATGCTGTTTAAAAAAGGCAAGTACTAACGGTGCTACGAAATAAATTTGAAAATTTGTCACACATGCTTTTCAATAACTGTAATCAGTAGTTTGAGATTGTTTATTTAAACGTTGCAGTAGCAACACAAGTATGGTTTATCTCTTATATATTATACAATTTTAAATATTTACATTAGCGAAGGATTTAGTTTGCGAGAATTGGATTAATAAACAGTAGATAATCCGTACTCAGGTGTCGTACTCCACACTTTCAGATATGACAAATTTCTGCCTTTTTTTGCTACCACTTTTTTATGCAGGAATTTTTATAGTATGTACCTAACAACGTGTCGCAATTAAGTAATAGGATAGAGACAATTGAATAAAAATTTTAGCAATAAAATATGGGGAAATGTCTTATTCCTGAAGGTGCCCTGAAAGAGGGCGGGGAGTACGAACCCTTTCCATAGTTGATTGGGATGGGACCCCCCCCCCTCCCTTCCTCGTTTGTGGAAGATTGAATTCTAATGACATGTCTCCAGAAGAGTCACCCTTAGGGATAAATCCTAGACCGGTATCAATATCAAATTTCTTATGTCTAGTGCGATATAAAATTCCTAAACCTCAACTATAAATGATTATTTTAGATAAAATAATAAAGGAAAATTAATAATAAGCATTAAAGTTTCTAGTTTTTTTTTTTTTTTCTTTTTTTTTTTGGGGGGGGGGGGGGGGCAAGAGACACTATCATGCCTAATCTGCATTCCAAAAACACATCATAACAAAATATATCCTTGGAATTATTTGTGGAAATTATGTGTCAGTGATTTACATAGATCAATTTGTACTTTTTTTTCTCAAATATTGAAGAACTAAAAACGCCCATACAGCCAAAAGATATTTACGATCGAACTTATCGTTGAAATCATTTGAAAGTGTCAACGGAAACCAAAATACATTTTCATTCAGCACACATTTTCATAACTTTTCTTCTACCAAGAAACCCACAGTTCTCCAAAACAACCGAAATACATGTTTGCAGACTGAAAATTTCTGTTGTAAAGCAGCATAGTTACAAAATGATTAATTAACCCTTTAAGGTTCACTACTTAATTTATTTTAAAAATTACTAAACTAATTTTAAAAATGGCTTTTAGACACATAGCTGATCATAAATATTTAAAAAATAAAAAATTAGTATCGTTCCTTTTCGAGAAATTTTCGGTTTGAAACATCTGTAAATAAACCTTATTAAATTCAAATAATATTTAATTTAATAAATAAATCACTTTATAAGTAAACATTATCGACAACAAAAATTCGTAAAAGTTGAATAGATCTCAACATTTCAATTTATTCCGGAGTATTTTAACCCTTTGCGGTGCAAGGTAATTCTGATCATTTAAATTACACTGCCACCGGAATTTACGAACATAATTAAAATAGAAGAAATTTTAAATTTTCAAGTTAGAAAAAGCGCCTTTTCTGCTATGTTATAAATGTAAATTTTTGCTAAAAAATTTCCGTGATGAGTTTTTGCACTTGAGAATTAAAATTAGGTGTTCCATCAGCGGGAACACTGCGACTGAAAGGGTTAATGAACGTTGAAAAAAAGTCAAATCCAACTAAACCTAAACCAAGCCTTATTCTTTAAAAGTCACAATGCTACAGATCACTTACATGGAATTAAAAAAAATAATAATAAGATCATTCGCATTGCCTGCCTTTTTAAAACAATATTTATCACTTCACGAAAATGTAATTGCGTTTTTGTAAAAAAAAAAAAAAAAAAAAAAAAAAAAAAAAAAAAAATTGTTTCCTTTTGTAATTATGTAAACCCCCCCCCCCCCCCAGATTTCATTGTTTATAAAATGTCTAAAAACACTTAAAATGGTGATCTGAAAATGTTCTTTTTGTGCTTTTTCTGACATTTCAGGTAACTGTAAACATTAAAGGGTTAAACACATCACAATTCAATTCCAATTATATTTTCTCATTAGTGTGATTCCAGAGATTAATTTGTGTGATATTATATTTTGTGGTTTGGTTCCCTAGAAAAGTTATTCACTATGTAAATTGAAAAAAAAAAAATAAAATAAAATAAAATTTGACCTTGAACCTTGACCTTTTGTAATTATTTTAGTTATTAAGTTACAGCAATATAACAAGATACTAATATTTAAAATTAGCACTCGTAAATTTTATTCAAAGAGATTTGTGCCAAAGTTTAATGGTCTAATAATCCCATTTTTGACCAAGAGAACGACTTTTCATGACCTGTATAAAATCCCAGGTTAATAGTACAGAAAAAAATATATAATTTGATTTGAACATCTCTCATATGTGCCTACAATTGTACATAAGTATCAAAAGAAACAAAAATAGTCGATCAACACACTTCCTAGAATAGATATGGAATGACTCACAATTATTACACACTTCTTTGAAAATTTTCATTCATTAACAACGTCCTAAGATAAAAAGTTTAATTAAAAATTTGGGTTGCTTAGTAGAAAGTTAAAAAGCATGGCGAATAAGAAAAAAAAATTATATATATATATTAATGACAGTTCCCCTTGAAGTGCGTTACTGTAATAATTTTTTAGACTTGGAAAGTTAAAGCATCTGATCATTATGATGTGGATAAAAAAATAAATACATATCTTAATAACATAAAATATTTTATATTTGATGCTATTTTCTTTAACCCTTTCAATGGCAGTGGTTGCATAGTGCAACCACAAATTTTAATTCAAAATTGCGAAAACTGTTCCCGGATTTTTTTTTATAGAATTTTCATTTTATAACTTTATTTAATACTTGTCTTTTAATATTGTTGATGATTTCTGGTGGCTGTTGATTTTAAATGCAGAATATTTGCCTGCCCCTAGGCAAGAAAAATATTTTATTTTTTGTGTGGAAATATATATATATCTGTTTATTTTCTATCTATCAATACATCTATTTATTCATCTTTATTATTATTATTATTATTATTATTTATCTAATTTTTCCAGTAAATTATTTTGTAAAAATGTTCAGTTGTGTATTTTAAATGACATCTAATTTCTATCAGTTATTCATTTGTTTTGTTTTTTTTCTTTTTTCTTTCTATCGCTATTTCTATACAGAAATCTTTATCTCATTTTTAAGCAATTTTTTTACATTACATAAGAAGGACATTATTGTATAAAAATCGTGTTAGCAAAAAAGGCTAAATTATCTCATCCCTGTTCAATTAAGGGCCCTCTTCACTCACCGCCGCCGGAAGCTGAAGCTAATGTTAATCTATGAGCAATTTTTCTTTACAAATAACTTATTAACTAATACATATTTTTAAATTCTGCTTTCACATTCAGATAATTTCCAGCTGTTAAATTGACGGACCTTTTTTAAAAAAATATTTTTTTAAATTTTTTATATTTTATTTTGAAGCTGCAAAATACGAATTTTCAATAAGCGAAATTTTTTCATTTTGTAATTTCAAAATAAAGTATTAAAAATTTAAAAAATACATTTTTAAAAAAGGTCCGTCAATTTAACAATTAGGAATTTTCTGAATGTGGAAACAGAATTTAAAAATATGTATTAGTTAAAAAGTAATTTGTAAAGAAAATTTCCCCATAGAATAACATTGGCTCGAGCTTCATGCGACGGTAAGTGAAGAGGGCCGTTAACACGTGTGTCTGCTTACAAATAAAACTTTTCTTTAAAAAAATTCTAATGAAGCACTTGACAAGCTGTACGGTTAAAAAAATGTAGAATGATGAATTGTCTTTGTTTTAAGAAAGTATACACCATTTCTTTTTCGAAAGCTAAGGCTAAAGCTTTACTAACTATTACAAATGTCACAAATACATAATATAACTTTATTTGCTTTTCATTACTAGGATTACCTCTAATTAGCTAAAAAGGGAAGATCTTTTATCAAATAAAGCTCAAACGTATATATTTCCAGTGTGTGACTTTTATTCATCGAAGACTGCTAATGGTATTTTATCAAGATTAAGTAGATACGTAAACTTCTTTTATAAGTTATTTGTTGATCCATTGACTAGAACTATCTGACTTTTCTTTCTTCTTCGTTCGTTTCATTATTAAACATGGAACAAACCTTCGCTTCTCCGTTTGATAATTTTCAAGTTTTATTTATTTTTTTTTTTTTGGAAGTAAAACATTGTGAAATTTTTAGTTACACATACGCATCTTCTAATAGGATAAAAACAGTACTAAGATATTAATTAAAATATAAAATAAATTTAGAAAACGTGAAGAACTAAAAATAAAACGTTTGTAAAAACGAGTTTTTATACGACTGAAATGCATCAAAATTTTATTTGATATTGCTTCTTCTTTTATTATTATTATTATTATTATTATTATTATTTGGATTCACTTGACAAATTTAAGACTTATAATTACAACGACTTTTGTCTCAAATGATTCGTGTTACATCAATTCATAGTAAACATGCATATCGTGAACAAATAGAGCACCACAAATATTTATACATCCACCGGGATTTGAACGCTGTACCTGGGGATACAGAAGGCGATATTGCTTTCTTTATAGCTGCCAACCTAATCCTGAGGGTTATTAGTACCCGCTCCTCTTTCTACACCAGTAATTTTTTTAGAGTACTTTTCTTCTTATTTCATCGTAAATATATTTGAAGAGAATTAATATAAAAATTAAATTGTGTGGAAATAGGGGCGGTACTAAAAATTATCCGGATTAGGTTGGCAGCTATGATTCTTTGATTGGTACATTAACCCTTTATATCCCGAATTACCTTATTTTTGGAAAAATATTTTGAAACTTTTTTATTAGATTTATTTATGCATGAGAAGCATCTCATATTAACACTTTCGCGACCGCATGTTTTTGTCTTTTTCACAGTAAGGCCCGCCTGTGGGCATTATTCTCTCTAGTTACAATATTTCAGAACAAAATTTTCTGTATTCACATTTATATTACAAATGGATACACATTATAATACTCTTTCTAAACAAAGCTTCTATATCCATAGTATATTGATAGTACAAATATGGATATTGGATATATTTTTGAGAAATAAGTGACATACAAATTCCGAAAGAAACGCCCACTGGTGGAGTTAGAGATTTTCAAGGAGGAGGCCTTTGCGGCCGCTGCAAAGTCAGCGGCCACAAAAGTGTTGAAAGGAAACTGTTACATTTTTTTTTAATGAAAGCTTAAGATTAAACTATGGGTACGTTGAAGTCCTAATGAAATCCTGTAGTAAATTTAGGTTATATTGAGGAATTTTTTTATGGGACTTTAAAGTCCCGGTGGGATATAAAGGGTTAACATATAAACAACAGTATTTTAATATCTTTTACTACCAGAAAAAATTTAACATTACTCATATATTAATAGCAAATGTGAACATGTTCGATTTGAATTTTAAAATGCGTAAAAAGAAAGAAGTAATATATTTTACAATTCATGCTGCTACTTTAAATCAAATATAAAAATGCATAAATCATACTTGTGTTGAATGGCTAATAGTAAAACAAATGAAAATTTTTATCATATAAATCCGAAAAACCTTTAGCTTGAAATTTTATATTTCTTCGACTGAGCCAAACAATTCAGATTTTAATTCTTTGATTGGCAAGGTAGTTTTGGTCTTTTAAAATAAACTGCCACCAGAATTTACCAACAAGTCTAAAAAGTTTTTTCTATCTTAAATGGGTTGTAGTCTCCACCATTTTTTTTTTTCTTTTTTTTTTTTTTTTTTTGTGCAGGATACTTTCAGAAATGTGTAATATCCTATGAAGGATATGAATTATTGCATAACAGAACTGCCAACATTTTCAACTTTTAAATCAAAATTGACACCAGTATTTTTAAATGGAATATGTTATATATATTTTCGACGATTAACATTACTGAAAGCAGCTGTAAAAATTTTCCGGTTTAAAGTCTCCTTGAAAAACGGGAGACTTGGCATCTATGGTATAAAACTAGTAGTAGCAAAAAGTCGCAAATTTCTCAATCCTGAAAGTGTTCTGAGAAAAAGAAGGGCACTACGACCCCAGATACGATTATTACGCAAGAGACCTGCTTTATATATATATACATATATACTCTTTCACCATTATATTTACGTAAAAAAAATCTCTTAATTAATTTTTGAAACGTACTACAGAAGTTTACCGCATAAATACATAGTGGTGGAAGACACCCGGAAAAAAACTGAGTGTAGACACCCTGTTAAAGTAAAATTTCATAAAAATTTTCCGTGACGATTTTTAGAAGTTGAGAATTAAAATTAGATTTGATATAATAAGTATATCCCACCGCCCTTAAAAGTGTTGAAAAGACGAATTATAATTTTTAAAGTTAGATGAAATGAAGTCATGAAGAAAAAGGTGTTAATAATAAAGAAATTTGCAACAACGATGTTCCTACATAAAAACTACAATCAGAAGAATAAAATGTGTAAAAAAAGAAATAAAAATACAGAGTAATTTTTTATATATTATATATTTAACGAAGCAGATACATTAACATACTTGCCAACCGTCTCATTTAACCCGTTAGTAGTCGCTATAAACAGCGCCACCTATTACAGATTGCACACTTTTTATTTAATGTCACCAATAATTTTAAGAAGTGATGTGATCGACGTTTCTTCGATTTTATTCGCGTATTATGTATATCAAATACCAATTCTAAAAATTTTTGGTGGCTATTGAATAAAAAAATCTGTCAACACTGAGGGATGGGCGGCTAACTAGCGACTACTAACCGGTTAATAACCGTACAAGTGTTAACGCCCCATTTTTCACACCACTTTATTTTTAGAATAATTCTCCCCAAATGTTGTTACGGTTAAATAAGAATAAAATTACACTAAAAAACGACTGGTGTGAAAAAAAAGGCGGGTACTAAAAACTGCACGGTTCATAATGAGATGGTTGGCAAGTATGCATTAACGATATAAAAACAAATATATCTTGTGCGCTTTGATTTTATATTCTTAAAATAAAATGAAAAGAAATGTTACAGATTTGCCTCAACGTGAACGAATTATACAGTTATTTTACTGCATTTATTTCGTAAGTTAATTTTGAAGGGTTTTTTCACGTTTTAGTTCCTATTGTTCAATTTCCCCATTATACTTTCATAAAAATTAATTTGCTAGGCATGCGTATATATTAAAATTCTTAATTTTTATTTTGGTGTAAGGAAACATCTCATAGTGGTTCTGAAGTTGGTACTGTATTGTCGAATATCTTGGTACAAATAAACCGATCTTCCAGGGAAATTTTTTTCAGTAATGTTTAACATATATACAGGGGAAACATTCTGTGCCTTTTCTTTAGGGCAGTTTCAGGGAAAGGAAAGTTTCGGACTATTTCTGTATAAACTAGTTTTATACATAAATTTTTAGAGTAGAGTATTTTCATAGTAATGCACCGCGATTAAGAAGAATAGAGATTTTTGTATAAAAATAGTGGCAGCAAATGAGGTAATTTCTCATCCCAGAAAGTTCCCTATAAAAAGACGGAGTGCAGAGTTCCCAACTTTTATAATTTATTCACGAGCACTTTTAGCCCCGCCTTCTTTTCACACCAGAAATTTTGTACATTACTTCTCTTTAATATGTGACAACGATTAAATAAGAAGAAAATCATTTTTCAAAAATTCCGGTATGAAAAAGAGGCGGGGCTAAAAATGCTCGTGGATAAATTATAAAAGTTGGGAACTCTGGTGGAGTGTGCCGAGTGTGTTGTATATATATGTAATTTTAGTTATTGAGGATTTTGGTGGCATTTTATCATCTGCAATTGTAAATATCTTATACTTTACACCTACATACATATATATATAAAAACAGCAAGCGTTCTCACAAAGGAAATTTTAGAAACCATAAATTTTATAAAGTAATTTTTTTAAATGGATAACAATGGATATCAAAGATTAGTTAAGTCTAGAATTAGGGGAGCGTGGGGCTAGTTGTCACAGGGATAAGAAGTAACAGGCAATTTACGAAATATTAAAACAGGAATAAACTACTACGTCAGAAACGCCAAAGGAAAATTATTGAGGTGCATACAGCTGTTTCGGTAGCCTAAACCGTACCGTCTTCAGTGCACGTTACCGTCTTCAGTGCACGCTTCAAGCGTACCGTCTTTCCGCACTGAAGACGGTACGCTTTAGGCTACCGCTTTAAGCTACAGCTGTATGCACCTTAATAATTTTCCTTTGGCGTTTCTGACGTAGTAGTTTATTCCTGTTCTAATATTCCAACGCCAAGTCTCCTGCTATAATTTACGAAATAGTTTGTAACATTTGTGATTAAATATTTTTATTTACATAATTCTTATGACGCGCTTTATAATGTAAGCACAATCGATGCTCCACAAAAATAGTTAATTCAAGTGTTATTCCCCTACACTCTAACCAACACCCCATAACCTAATTCCTCTATACCTAATTATTCTCCTACACACCAAAATCCTCAATAACTAAAATTATATATATATATATATATATATATATACAACACACTCCGCACACCCCGCCAGAGTTCTCAACTTTTATAATTTATTCAGGAGAATGGTTCTGTACACGTGCTTCATTTTAGCTAGTTAATGGAAAAAATATATATATATTTCGTAAATTTTGATTAAAGGTATGCTAATTTATACTTTAAAGAAATAATTATAGCTATTTATTTAGTCTGCGTGTTGAGTTATAAAATGCATGTTTAATTTTTTGTATAAATCGTTATATATTTTTTATAAATAAACAAAATGTTCAAAATCATACGATGGGGCAAGTTGAAACAAAATTTTGGGGCACGTTGTAACTTGTTAGAGGAGTAGCTTGTGGAGATGCCTACAGCCTACTTACCAACATAGATGCCAACAGCCAGAGCTCGAAGTGTCCGCCCAATGAATTATAATCAGGATTTAATTACGAATTAGAGAACATTGCACAAAAATAGTGGTAAAAAAAAAAAGCAGAAATTTCTCATCAATGAGAGTGTCCTGAAAAAAGGGTGGAGAATTCAAGCTCTGCTAAACTTTCTCTGTGGCAGAAGAATGAGTATAATGCTTAATTTGCAAAATGTAAGCACACATTAAATGCAGGAGAGGAAAAAAAAAATCATTTGCTTGAATTAATTTCAACTCTGACTAAGATTGACTTCTATGTTGATGTTATCTTTAATTTTATCTTTATTTTACAATAATCCATTTGATATAATTCATTGTTAGTATACCAAGAAGGTTATAATTTAATATTAGTTATTATTTGCCTTATTTATTAAATTAATAGATGATTGATAACAAAAAAACATTTTGAAATATTGTCGTTTTTATTGTTAGGGTTCCCTTTGTATCCGTTACATTTTGCCCCACGTGTGTTACAATTAGTCCCAAATCCGGGTCAAATTGTAACAGGCAAATAATTAAAAAATATATATTGTTTGTGTTAAAACTAGCAACATTAATGAAAGTTTTTTTTTTTTTTTTATGATTATCAAAGATGATTATGTATGCTATGGATAACAGCAATTATAAACAGGAAAACGTAAATACATTTCACAATATATTTAATTTTCTAAAAACTGTTACAACTCGCTTCACGCTCCCCTACTATGATAAAGTAGAGGTGTTCAAATTTTTGTATGTGAGAACCTGCCGATAGCCCTCAATGGTTAAACACAAGTGCGCAAAATCATTTCGTAAAACTGCATAACGTTTGTAAAAAATGTTTAAGTCCGAGGCTGATTTTTATATTAAACGAGAATTCTCGTTCCCCAATGTGAATGTAACATCATAGCTACCGACGTTCAAATTTTTACATTAAATTTATCACCAATATATATATATATATATATTTATTTAATAGAAGTCTACAGTAGTTGTTTTCGACGATTAAGCAAATTTTAAAATTTTATTCAAAGTTCCCATTATTAAGTCTCCCGGTAAAAACGGGAGAATTAACAGGTAGATGATTAGTTATTAATTTTTCTAAATTAATTACTTGAATGCGCCTGTTTTTTTTTTTTGTTTTGTTTTTTTTTTGTTTTTTTTTTAATTATGCAATGAAATATAAACATTGATAAAATCTACAAAATTTCTAAAAAAAAAATTACTTTTTGTTATTTTATACGTTTGAAATATTTCAAAAGTAAAGTATGCTTTCACATTTTTTTTAATTATACAAAACAATTAAATTAATTCTTTATTCTTTAAATATTTATATACATATATGTAAATCATTTTTTAGGTATTCCTATACCAAAATCAGAGCTGCCAACCTAATCCGGCAAAATTTTAGTACCACCCCTTTTTCTACACCATTTGAATTTTGGAGTATTTGTTTTCTTCATTCATAGTAAATATATTTGAAGAGAATTACTCTAAAAATTAAGTAGTGTAGGAAAAGGGGCGGTACTAATAATTTGCCGGATTTGGTTGGCAGCTCTGAAAAATATTCAAAGGGAAAAAATGTATTTCGTAAAGTTTTAAATCTTTAAAAGCTATTTCTTATTCATGCTTGTGATGTTAGGTCTATTACTTATATGGTACTTTACCAATTATCATCTTAAATCCCAAGAATACCTTAAATATTATCCAGGATAAGTTTCTGATGTCAGTATTTTAATTCAAACGGACAGAACTTTTCGGTAAACCTAATACATAATGCATAGCTGCCAAGATTTTTAATTTATTCCGGAATGATGCTAGCCCCGCCCTTTTATCTACACCGTTATATATTTAGAAAATTTTTCTTCATTATTTAACTCCGATTAAACATGAAAAATATTATTTTATAGAGATTCCTGTGAGAGAAAAGGGCGGGGCTAACAACATTCCGGAGTGAATTAAAAAACTTTGCAGCTATGCATATAATAAATATGAAACAAGGTTTTTAACTTTTCTAAACTAATGGCTTGAAAGTGAGTAGCTTAAAGTAATATTCATAAATTCAATTGCATACAAAGTTTTTAAACAACTGTTTTTAAAACTGTTTTTGTATTTTTTTTTTTTTTTTTTTTGAAATATTACGAAACTAAAATATTCTTTTTTATGTTTTTTACTTATTTCAAAACAACAAAATAATTAAAAAAAAAAAAAAAAATACTATATATACATATATTAGGTATTTCTACACCAAAACATTTAAAGGGAAAAACTAAATATTTTGTGAAGTTTAAATGTTTAAAGAATATTTCTTATTCATACTTGTAATACGTATAATAAATGTAAAAAAAGGTTTCAACTTCTCTAAATTAATAGCTTGAAATTACATAATTTAAAACAATATTTATGTATTCAATTACACAGAAATATTTTAAACAGAAATAGGTTTACGTACTGTACTTTGTTGAAATATTTAAAAACTTAATGCATACATTCACGTAATTATTATAATATTTTTTTTAACTTCTAAAAAATTCCTATATTCATATAAAAAACATGATCTTTCATACGTCATCTGTAGTTTCGGTAGTCTTTTAAAAACTAGTATTCTGAACTGACAGTTAATAAAACGTGACAAACTAGTATTCTTTATTTTCGTGTTTCTTCTCTTTTTCAGTGCTTTTATAGAAAAGAATGGAGCTTCTAATACTACTTCTGTATTTTTGAAGGTCACTTGCAAGAACCGTTTCTTTACATCTAGTAAAATATAGGATTAAAAAAAGAAAAAGGTATATTATGAAGCCATATATGCGTGTGATATAGGCACGCACGTACTTACAATAAATTAAAATAGTGAGTATATTTAATCTTTAACTGAAAGAACATCTTTATGAAATTGAATTAACTTATTACTACATTTGAATATTAATAGTACCGAATTTAAATTAAATTAAATATTACTTTGAATTACTAAAAAACAGAAATTACAATGATTTTTTTAAAATCGTTTAATTGAATGCAAGCATTTTATTTACATTAGTTATCTATTGAAATTATTGTTTGCAATTTTAATATACTGAAAAATTGTTAAAGATATGCTATAGCACGGTTGTTTCTTTTGTATTTCTGTATTTTTTTTTCTTCTCTTTATACAGAGAGGTTTCTTTTTTAATTATGAGTAAAATGACACGGTAATGAGACAAAATGTGAAAAAAAATTTATATGATAAAACTTGAGTGTATTAACCCTTTGCGGCGCAAGACAATTCGGATCATTTAAATTATACTGCCACCGGAATTCATGAACTAAATTAAACTAAAAGAAATTTTAAATTTTGAGGTTAAAAAAACAGGCATTTTCTGATATGTTATAAACGTAAATTTTTGCTAAAAGATTTCCGGGATGAATTTTTGCAACAGGATCGAAAATTTTGCGTCCTCGCAGCGAGGACAGCGCGCGTTAAGGGGTTAAAAATATTTAACATGATTAATGTCATTCTATTAATCATTCTTGTTCTCAAACACTTTTATGCAGAGTTGCAAATTTTGAGAATTTATTACGGAGTATTGTTAGCCCCGCCTCTTACTCACACCATTAATTTTGAAGAATGGTTTTTTTCTTATTTTATCGTTGTCACATTTTGGAGAAAAATATTCTACAAAAGTTCTCGTGTAAAAAAAAGGCGAGGCGCTAAAAATATTCCGAAATAAATTATAAAAGCTGGCAACTATGTTTTATGCATAACTACGAATTCTCCCACTTTTTCCGAGCGACTTTATACCAGAAACTTTTTGTAACATATTAAACTTATTTAATCATAGAAAAAAAAAAAAGAGTAACGGGTTTCTATTTAACCCGTTAGTAGTCACTAGTTAGTCGATTCGCCGCACATTTCGTCAGTGTTTATTCAACAGCCACCAAAAATTTTTAGAAGTGGCATTTGTTATACATAATCGGCGATTGTACGAGTCGATCAGCCTTTTATGTATGTCAAATGTCACTTCTAAAATTTTTTGGTGGCTGTTGAATAAAAACTGAAGGGATGAGCGGCGAATCGGGCGGCTACTAACGGATTAAGAATAATGGAGATGAATTTGTTTAAAATTGGTTTTATGTATGTATGGCTTGTATTAGAAAGCTAAACATCTTTAATATATTTTACGAGTTTATTATTATTTTATTCAGCATTTAAAAAAAAATCATTTGAAATCGCTGTATACGTACCTGCCAACATTCTAATTAATATTCTGTAATATTGTTAGTATCCGCACTTTTTCTTAGAGTAATTTTCTCCAAATGTAGTCACGATTAAATAAGAAGAAAAATGCGCTAAAAAAGACTGGTGTAAAAAAAGGCTAGTACTGCCAGTACTGCGGATATATTAATTAGAACATTGGCAAGTATGCTGTATATGATAAATTAAAATACAAGACTTATAAAATTATTTATTTTTATTCCCAAATGATTCATGTAACTACCAGATAAAGGGATCATTTAATTGGAATTTTTGTGAAATTTAACGAAAAAGCGCAAAGTACCCTTTTTATAATTTACAAATATTAAAATTCGCTTAGATAATTAGAAGCTACAGTAGGCACTAAATATTCTGACACTCATTCCCATATTTTGAACGATCCTTTACCGAGCGTGTTCAAGTGTTAATTGCATGTATTTTTCCACTTTAATTATTTTACAAATCCACAACATATAAACATGCTTTAAACAAAAAACATTTAATGTCAGTTTTAAAAATATAAATATATATAAATATCTATATAAATAAAATGTTATCACTTTAGTCAATTAAGTACCGACTGATATTAGCATACGTGATTCACAATTTTCTATGTTACATAAAAGGGTTCTCAAGAAAATAAATTTGAATATCAATATTTTTACATAGTAAATTTAAACTTGTGTAATCGTTAACATCTATATTAAAAAATACTATATAAATTTGAGGTATCCTATTTCCCTGGTGTGGGAACTCTGCATAAAACATATATATTTTCTGTATTTAATGTATTTACATACCTGCCAACATCCTAATTAATATTTCGTGGTCCGATAGTCACCGACTTTTTCCACACTAACCTTTCTTTTTGGAGTATTTTTCGTTTTATTTCATAGTAATTAAATTTGGAGAAAATTACTGTAAAAATAAAGTGGTGTGGATACAGGGACGGTAAAAACAATGCAACGGAATATTAATTAGATTGTTGGGAGTTATATAATATTAAGGGGATTTCATTTTTTTTAACAAATCTGAGAATATAAATATTTTTTATCAATATTAATTTTTTCTAAAATTTCATGGTTGAGTTTATTTTCGTACCCAATAATTTTTCAAAGCACGTTAACATTGCAGACCTGCCAATTATGCTAATGTATCCATAATATCGTTAGGCCCTGCTTTTTTAAAAAACCAGTATCATACTCACCAACATCCTAATTAATATTCCGTAGTTTTGTTATTCCCGCCCTTTGTCTCTCACCTGTAAATTTATAGAGTAATATTCTCCAAATGCAATTACGATTAAATAAGATGAAAAGTACTCTAAAATTACGCTGGTGTAAAGAAGAAGGCGGAGCTAACGATGCTACGGAATATTAATTAGGATGTTGGCAAGTATGCAGTATACAGGGGTGGAAAATTGGCGCAGAACTCATACTAGTATTCGTTTAAAATACTTCTCTACCTATACTGTTGGTTTAAGGAAATTTTTGTTTCATTTATTGTGGTATGAATTCTGCACCAATTTTCCATACCTGCAGTATGTACTCACAATTAAATAAGACTATTACACTACAAACATACTGGTATGGAAAAAAAAGTGGGACTAACATTTTATCATAGCTACCAAAATTTTAATTTATTCCGGAGTAATTTTAGCCCCGCAACTGTTTCGTACCACTTATTTTTTAAAAGTAATTTTTTCTTATTTTATCGAAGTTATGTAGTGAAGACAATTTCTCTATAAATAAAGTAGTGCTAAAAATACTCCGGAATAAATTAAAATATTGGCAGCTATGCTATTATGTATACTTGCCAATATACTAATTAATATTCCGTGGTATTGTTAGCCCCGCCTTCATTTTTACACCAATATCCTTTTAGAGTATTTTTCTTCTTATTTAATCGTAATTGTATTTGGAGAATATTGCTCTAAATGTTTATTTGTGTGAAAAAAATTGCGGAACTAACAACACTACAGAATGTTAATTAGGATGTTGGCAAGTATGCTATTATGGATGGTCTTGCATATATGGCAGATTTAAGATTGAAAATCTCCTTTTACTTATGTCAATTAAAATTGTGTATGCAACAACAATAAAATAGAAGAATTGATACTTAAATACATGTACATACCAGATTATAAGAAGAATGATATATCTACATAATAAATGAAACTGTACGCGATAACTATTTTAATTGTGTATCTTTCATGAGAAAAAGAAGGGGGGAAAAATCCAATTATCATTGATATTTGTTGCTATCTATTTACGATATTTTATTCATATATAAAGTTTCAGAGTAGTAAGAATTCCAATTTAATTATTTATTTTTTAAATGTTTGAGCTTTTTAAAAATGTTAGCTTTTAAACTAAGATAGGTGTGACAACATAAAATTAACAATATCAAAGAAATTTCAATATCTCCACACTTTCTTGTACACATATACTACATTTCTTTCAGAAAAATACAACTCTTTTATTTGTTTACTGAAATAACGTTGGCATTTTCTTACAATCTTGACAACTTCGATACAGCGTAGAATTGTATCTACAACTGACAAAAAAGAAAAAAGCTATAGGTTAATTTACTGGTAAATGCCAATAAGATGTAATTAAGGGAAATTTACGTTTATTTCTTTTCCTACCTTTATGTAGTCAAACAATGTTTCGTATACGTTCCGGATATATTTTGAGCAGTAAGATAAACAAATTTATTTTTCGTATTCTAAGAAACGTTTTCTTTTTAACAAAAGTTTACTGGTGAATTACATTCTTTAGAGTTTTTATTTTTAAAGTTTTAACTGTCATATTGGTCCTATATTCGAATTTTATTTGACAAAATACTTTAGGGATATTTGAAAAACATTTTATACAGTATTGTGCAAAAAAGAGAAAAGGTTATATAATTCTCTGCTAAAACTGCTTCTAATTCAGTTTTACACCCGAGATTTTAATAAAGAGAAAAAGCTATATTTTTGTGCGAAGAAATGCATAATGCAAATAATTAAAATGTCTGCCATAAATCTGGTTTATCAGATCTACGGATTATAACGCAGGAAATCACAGTGTTTGTTTAATATTTTTTCAGTAGAAAACTTACACAACCGTATTATATGCTTACTTTGTTTTTTCTTTTTTTATGAATGATACAATTTATAGGCACCTATGTAGTACAAAATTATAAAACCAATACTTATATTTTATTTCTCAAAAAGACTTAACTAATTTGTATATATTGAAAAGTTCTAATCTCAAGACAAACATTTATTTAACAAATATTTCATGTAATATATGCAGAATAATATTTGTACTTGTAGATCATTTAAATTTAAATTAAATTAACGTTTGCAGTGCTAGCATGATTCAATTAGCTTTCCCATCCGCCGCAATATATTGCCTTTGTCCAATTTTTATTTTCTAAAAACATAGAGCAAACACTTGAGGAAATGTCCATACGAATTACATGCAAAATTTAACTCCTCCATGAAGTATAACAGTTGTTATTGATATTAGTGCGCAATCCAAAATAAATAATATATTTCAAAATAATTTAATCCAAGCAAAAATAAATATTTATGTGAGCAATTAATTTTACTCATCATTATGAACTTTTAGAAATAAGAAATGAAAATATAGAAATCATTCAGAAAATGCAATATGGCATAGAGAAAAGTTTATCTAGAATTTTGGGTTTGTAATATAATCAGTAACAGACTCTTAGTTGGAAGAATAATTTGTGTAAGTAAAAAAAAAATCTCACTGCTCCTTGTAATGACACAGGCTGATGGCGGTCGGTATATTTCGCCTGATTCTCCCACCAATATTTTTTATTATAATCTTCTATAGCTTGTTTTCGCATTAATTAAGTGCAAACTTACTTTACGAATATAGTGGTGGAAGAATCGGGAGGGGAGAAGATAAAATTTTTAATATAAAGCATTTCTCATAACTCACAAGGACCATCCCCCAGTTTTAACATAATTTTAATTTTTTGCTAGAGGACATATATTAATTTTTATGAAAGAAATTTTTTACCATTGATCACGTTAAAAGTTGTGATTTATTAGGTGCATAGTTGCCAGGTCTCTCGATTTAGACGGTAGACTTTAATCTAGAAATCTTCTGCAATAATTTTCATTTTATTTAATCAAAGAAATATAATAAGGCATATCTCTATTAAAAAATAGTGGTGATAAATATGTTGGCGAGTATATAAGTGTACCGGAAAAAGTTTTCGTTTTGAATTAAAAAAACTAACACCAGACATTTATCCTAGAATACATTTATATATTTTTTAAGATGGTATTTGGTACAGTATAAGCATTGCTGCCATATATTTTTAACCCTCATCGCTCGTATGTCCCTTCTGAGGGGACATAAAATATCGAGCCACGCTTTAAGGTGATCCTCTGCAAATGAAATGTTATTTTTCTAAAATGTGTAACTATAGGCTACCTTTCGGCTACCGGAAAGTTTTAACAGAAAGATTTATTTTATTTAATGAAGTAAAATAAAACAAATTATTACAATTTTTCGGTAGCCAAAAGGTAATAAATTGGAAACTATACGTGTGACATTTTAAATGTACGCCAAAAGGCGTGTCTTACGGAAAATATGCCGAGCGCAAAGGGTTAATTCATTAAGTAATGTTGTTAGCACCCACCCTTTTTTTACACCTTATTCTTTCTAATGTAATTTTCTCTAATATATAATTGCGATTAAATGTAAAGAAACTTGCTTACTCTAAAAAGAATGCGGTGTTAAAAAACGGCGGGTGCTAACAACATTCCGGAATAAATTTAAGTATTAAACAAAAAATTTTTGTGTCACGTTATACTAATTCAAAACAACAGAACTTTCTGGTACACTTAATATTCTTTTATGCAAATGCTCAGAGCGAAATATTAAAGATTAAAATTAACCAAATCACAGATGTCGCTAAACGATGAATTTGCTGTGCCAAATAGTTTCCCATTGCACATGCGTTTCACCACATAGAAATTAAACTGTTGTTTGGGCAAAACAGTGTAGTGGTTATTTATATATGAAGCTGTAATGAATGTTTCTTATATTTCATATTAATGTAGCTTGAATTTTGATTTTGCTTTTACAAAAAAATTGATTCTGCGATTCTGCATAGCAAAAATTAAATAATAATAATAATAATAATAATAATAATAATACATCTGCTTCAAATGATATAAAAATGCTCAACGAGGAGTTAAAAATATGGCTCATTAGACTGTAAACAATGTTTATGAGATTGAATTAAGATCTCAACTGGTGCAAATTATTGACAATTGCATTTCTTCGAGCATATTGTTCAACGACAAGTATGTGGATTTGGATTTCAATGAAATATATTTTATTGGAGATCTACCTCCAAAATTCCAACTCCTTGTTAAATTTTGTTTCCCTCTGTTTTTTTTTTTTTTTTTTTTTTTTTTTGTCAATTACGAAACAGTGTTTGTTGTTTTTCCTCAGGACTTTCTGTTAATTTATCATTTACTTGTTTTAATTTCATTATTGTTTGTTTATATCCGATAGGTGTATAGGTTTTTCAGGTTTTTGATATTTGAAATAAACAAATCAATCGCAATTTTGAAAAATTCAATAAAATTACAAAACGTGAGAGAAGGTAAAAATTTATTTCATATATGACCTTATAATACATGGCCTTTAGCAGAAAAAAAAAAAAAATACAGTCGGAGTCAGACTTCGACAATACCGCTTGCCAATATAACTTTACAAAAGTAAGTGATTGCTAAAGAAAATTACGGATATTTTCTTTTGATGTAACATTTAAAAACATACAAAATATATACATAATAAAGTTATAATAAGGGTGGAAAAAGCGGAAATAATTTCGTATGGTTTTGAAACAATACTGCAAAATTTTATCAAAATGCTATTTTGGGTAGAATAAGTAGGATTTAAAACTAAAACATAGTTTACCGGCGAAGTGTTTTATAGTTTTGTGTCATTTTTTCTTATAGTAACTTTTAATTCTTAAATAAATGAAATATGACATTATTAAATGGCAATATTATAGTTTTTTATGACTTTAAAGTATTTAAATACTTCACTACTAATGCTTGTATATTTAAATTCAGAACAAATTTCTGTGAGAATTTTGTCCCACGAACTTAATTAATTATGTTTAATGCAGCAATAATTAAAGAACCATTATTTTTATCAAAGTCATTAACAAAATAACCCTTAACAGTGCCTGCTTCTATTAGTATGCTTTATATTCTAAATCTTTCTTGTCAACACACGTACTAAGTGTTTTACAAAATTAAACTCTCGAGATTAATTAAGAAATTTTAATTCTTGCATAAAGTATCACAGACTCTTATCACACTTTACTGTTTATGTCAATATTAAAAGTTTTAAATATAAAAATATAATGATTTAAATTTTCCACATATTGTTAAGTAATATATTTTGTATCTAAGTAAAATACACTAAGTACCCTTATTTTATCTGTGATATATCATTCTGTAAGTACGTCAATCTCATATTTGCCAAGAGTTCCATATTTTGGAAACTGGAATTATTTTATAAAAATTCAATTTGAAAAAAAAAAAAAAAAAAAAAAACTGCTAAAAAGATCATAAAAAGTTTCTGTAAAAAAATACTGGTATCCAAAATGCGGAGTTCTTCGCAGCTATGCATTCTAATTATATCTCTTCTTACTTTGAAATATCCTCAATCGAAAAATAAACAAATGAAAAATCTTCTGAAGGTTATAATTTCATAAAATATATTATTTTAAAAATTTAATATTAAAAGAATAAGCATTCTATGGAAATAATTTTTTAATGTGAGCACATTTTATCCTGAAAATTTCCTTAGATTTTCCTAATACCAACACATCACTTCATTTTTATGGGCTTAGAAAAAAAAAAAAAAAAAAAATGGAGAAAAAAATTTTTTAGAGAAGGAAAAATACTTCAGATAATTTTATTTCAATAAATAAAAATAATAATAAGTATGCTATAATTTGACGAAATCTACATACAAGTGATAGATCTGTATGCTCAGAAATATCTGTTGAACCAATAGTTGTAATTCAGCTTCAGTTAATATATATGAAATGTGCAGTTAAAAAATTAAGAAATTCTAAGGACAATGTCGGTTAATATTTTAAAATTCAATATTAATATTTAATTAAAATAATGTTAAAATAACTTAGCAGAATGTTTTATCAATAAAACCTAAACATTCAGAAATCATTTAGGTAGATAAAAAACTTTGAGTGCTTAACCCTTTCCGGCACAGAGTAATTCTATTCATTTAAAATCAACAGCCACCGGAATTCACGAACGATATTAGAAGACAAAAAATAAATGAAGTTTTACATCTATATTATAGAAGAAAAGTACTATACAAAATTTTTGGGATGAATTTTTGCACATGAGAATTAAAATTAGGTGTTGCACAGCAGCAACACTGTGCCGGAAAGGGTTAAGGCAAAAACTAACTCTTACAAAGGTGGTGGATAAGCTTTACACCACCTAATTTAAATTCCCAAAAACTACACCCGGAAATTTTCCCTTTTAAACATATCTGGAAAAAATTCACTTATTCCTTTACTTCTAATCTTGTTCCTCTATTCTTGTGGCAATTGATTCAAATAAGGGCAATTACGCTGCTACTGAATGGGTTGACAAATTTTTAACATTTGTTGCTATTGAGATAGTTCGTAATATCAACAATAAAATTTACATGAAATATGTTTAAAGAAAAAATTTAAAAAATCTATCATTATATATTTTATTTTATTTTTGAATCGTATGCTTGCATACGAAATATTTATTATATATTCATTAAGTATTTTTTTGAGCAAACGTGTGTCTTGTGCTTGGAAAAAAATACTCTTAATTTGTGTTTGACTTAACTTTTACGTTGCTATTCTTTGTAACATATCCCAAATTAAATACATTCTCAACATGATATTATGAATAATTCTAATACAAAAAGTTATGTTCATGACAGGATGGTAGAGTTCGGTGTTTTGATGAAAATCTTCTACCATATTTTTATTATTTTTGTACCACTATTTCCATAACATGAAATTTATAATAAATGTATGCAGGCATAGTGCAGATTTACCTACTTAAATATAGTATAAATTTTATTTTTTAGAAATAGTAGCACAAAAAAAAATATATATATATATATATAAAAGCCGCCTGTGGCAGTCCTACCATTATTATTATTATTTTATTTTTTTTACAATAATTTCTACTCTAATTAATTATAAAATATTAATGAAAATAGATAATAAATATTTCTGAATGAAAATAGCGGTGGTTTTATATTTTCACACCAGTATTTCCATAAAATAAAATTTATAATGTAACTATGCAGGCATAGTGTAGATATACCTACTAAAATATTGTGCATATATTTTTTTTTAAATACTGGTACGAAAAGAATATAAAAAATGTCGCCTGTGGCAAGCCTGCCCTTATTATTTTTAAATAATTTCTATTCTAGTTAATTACACAATATTAATGAAAATACAGCGGGGGATCAAATTATTAGAAATTTTTCTTATTTTCACATTTTTTCGATTTTCTAAAAAAATGCTTAACGTAATGAAGTGGAATTTCACATGTGCAAAGAACATTTAAAAATGCATTGCTTCCACTATCGATTTAGTCCAGAGTGCAAATAGGGGTCCAACCACTAATTGAAGAAGATCGAAAATATTTTGGATCACCCTGTATCATAAAAAAGCTACAAATGACTTGTAACTTTAATACATTATTGCACATACCATGTGCAATTGTATGTTTTTGGTACGGTAATTGCGCAATTATTTAGGTGGATATATATATATATATACAGGGTGATTCAACGATGATGGGACAAACTTTGACGGGAGGTAGGACACATCATTAGGACTCAGAATTGCATAGGAACCCATGTCCCCAAACGTCATTTTAACCCTTTACCGACCATGGGTTTTCTGGGGTTTTTAACAGAAAGCTCCGCCTAATGCGGTTGCTTGTGAATGGTGCCTGTTTAACAGAAAGGTTTTGTCTTTTACTGTCAATCTTACAAAATGCATGATAAAATGTTGTTTCCGAATACTTCACACTGATTGAATAAATGCTTATATTGTGAATAATTTTTTAGATGTACTGTAACACACGAAAAGTAAAACTTACGCAGTAGGCGGAGTTTCAAATACATCGCAAAGTGTTTCTTTGCAGTAATATTGACAATAAATGCTTAAAATTGCAACCACCACAAGTAACACAACTAAACAAAATTGGGGTGATTGGCTGGTAATGCTGAAGGTAGAGAGCATTAGTGGACCTGGTCGTTCGTTATCTGAATCTGCTGTAAAGTATAATTTTAAACTATGTTTTTCGACGGTGATGGGAGATTTCACTAATAATGAAAAAGCAGCCATGCATCTAATGTGCTACGGTGCTGCTAATGGGAATAGTAGATCAGCGCTACGACTGTATCAGGAGTGATTTCTAAACAGGCGCATGCCGAATCACAAAATGCTTGAACGGCTGCATTTGTTTTTATACGTTTTTACTATAGTTTTTTGCACAATGTTTTTTATTTCATATTTAATTTTTTGTGTTTTGCCTTTACAGAAGATGTACGTTTTAGTAAACTTTTCAACCCCTTAATGTTTGTTCCATGACCGTAGAAATATTCGTATTTGAAACTCCACCTACGTTGTAACTTTTAAATTCTGTGTGTTACAGTATATCTAAAATATGTTCACAATATTAATATTTATTCAAGCAATGAGCATTACTCGGAAACAAAATGTTTATTATGAATGGCCTTTTTTGTATGATAAATAATTATAAATAGAATCTCTCTGTTAAATAATACACCCTTCAAGAGGAACGGCAGTAGGCGGAGTTTACTGGTACAAAACACAGAAAACACATGGTCCATAAAGGGTTAAAAGAACGTTTGGGGACATGGGTTCCTATACAATTCTAAGGCCGCGGTAGCCCAGTCGGTAGAGCGCCGGCCTCGTAATCGGCCTCGTTCCGTACTCGAGCCGGCCAAAGACAGTCGTGTACACTAATGGTGGCTGGTGTACGTAAAATCTGTCGTGGCCGCAATGTCCTCCATGTTCCCATCAAATATTATACCTCTGGTGGTCACCGAAGCGGGAGAGCCATCCCTTCCGTGGAGGATCAAAATTGTGATGGCATATCTCCGGATCACCTCTAGGGGTGTGTCCCAGACCGTCGTCAATTGCCCATCTGCGCAGCACTAGTGCGACGCAAAACCCAACCAACCAACTACCCAACTATACAATTCTAAATCCTAATGATGTGTCCTACCTTCCCTCATAGTTTGTCCCATCATCGTTGAATCACCCTGTATATATTTTAATTACTAATTTTGTTCACAAGTTTTTTGCTTATAACTAGAAAGGATTTGAATAAAATTTCACAAAAATTGACGAAAAATTGAAAAAATATTAAAGAAACGTTATTTTGAAACATAAAATTCATACGTGTAATATTCGTTGAGATATAAGCATTTTTAGTAAATATTATTTTATTGCTCATTCGCGAAATACAGAAAAATTTTTATTGCATAGGTTGAAAGCTAGATATATTGAGCAACTTTTATCAAAAGCTCATTTGAATAGACAAAAAATTAATCAATTTCAGAATAATGTTTCTCTATTGTTTTGTCAATTTTTCAGCAAGTTTTATAAAATTGTATGAAAATTTGTTCTAGCTATAAGCAAAAAACTTGTGAAAAAAATTAGTAATTTTTGAAAAACAAAAAAATATATATACCTAAATAATTGCGCAATTCCCGCACCAAACTTACCAATATTATATATTGTATGTGCAACAATGTATTAAAGTTACAAGACATTTGCAGATTTTTGTGATACAGGGTGATCCAAAGTATTTTTGCTCTTCTTCAATTTGTGGTTGGTCCCCTAATTGCACACTTGGCTAAATCGATAGCGGAAACTATGATTTTTTAAATGTTCTTTGTATGTAGGAAGTTTCAGGCAATTTTCGTCCAGCATTTTTTTTTTTTTTTTTTAGATAATCGAAAAAAAAATATCAATAAATAAATAAATAAATAAATAAATAAATCCTAATAATTTGATCACTGTTGATAATAAATACTAATACTGAATGAAAATAGTGGTGGCTAAAGAACGAAACACTTTCACCAATGGTTGATTACGAACCTATTTGATGATGATGAAGAAGAAAAATTATAAGTAGAAAATATTTTAAAGGACATTTTATAAGAAGTAAAGACATCAAACTCTATCAAAAGTACGAAAATTCACATTTATGAGTAAATTTAAATTCAGAATTAAATACCTTCCGAATATGATAATATGAATAATTCTAGTATAAAAAGTTATGTTGGTGAAAGAGATGAAAGAAACTCCTACACCATAATAATAATTATTATTATTATTTTACAATAATTTCTATTCTAATTAATCACAAAATATTAATGAAAATATATAATAAATAATTCTGAAAGAAAATAGTGGTGGCTAAATGCGAGGCACTTTCATCCCTGTTTGATGACGGTGAAAAAGAAAAATTACAAATAGGAAATATTTAAAAACAAATTTTACAATAAAAGTAGATGGGTAATTCTCTGAAAAGTGGTCATCTCATGTCCCAGTAGTCTTGAGGATATACTTTTAAAAGCACAAAAACAAAAAGCTGTTTAAACTATCAATATTAATTGATTTTACATATAAACTGTTATTCTTTGGTTATTGGAATTCAAATATAATTTTTAAATAATTTTTAAAATGCAAAATATCATTCCCTCACTGTGTCCCCATTCCCACATCTCTGTAAATAAAATGGTTTCTATAGTATTAAAGCTTGTATATTTGGATTATTTGAATTAAAAACTTATTAAACATACTTTAATAAATATTTATCCATTATACTATATTTATATATTATTCAACGAAATAAATTAGAATACTTTTTATTGTTGTCCCTGGTAACAGATATCATTCCCTCATCAAACTATAATGACATCCTTACTTACTGTATAATGATAGCACATACCTTATATAAGTCAAACTTAATTTATATACCAGCAAAGTAAAGAAACCATTTTGAATTATGTTGGAAACATTTAACAATGAATAGCATATGGCTCTCAAACGTTAGATTGAAATACAGTATTTTTATTATATGTCATTCCCTCACTCATTATAAATTAACTAAAATAAATCAAATTTGCTTTTTTATGATGTTATATTAATAAAAATATGTTTTAATGAATATTTAGTGTTTGAAAATCTAACTAAACTTAATAATATTTTTATAAAGTAGTTTTTAGAATAAATTTGTCATTCCCTCACAATCATTCCCTCATTTTTCTAATTAATAAAAGTAATTGCTATATCAAAAATTATCAAATACAGTTTGGTTTATATTATTTTTTTTATTAATTGTAACATATGTGTACATGTACAAAATCAAAAAAAAAAAAAAAAAAATTAGGAGCAATTTTATTTGGACTAAGGTTTTTTCTTTTTTTCTTTTTTTTTTTTTTTTAAAAAAAGTCCACTTTTCAGAGAATGAACCAGATATACTCTATCAAATATACGAAAATTCACTTTTATGAGTAGCTTATATTTAAATGAAGCAAAATCCTTCTATGAGTAAAATAAAATTATCAAACAATTTTTGTTTTCTGTTTTAAAAAAACTGAAAATTCCTATTAATTAACAATTACTCCAAAAATATTTAAGACTAGTGTAGTGTTAGTTATGAGATTTGTTATGATGACAAAAATAGTTTTAAAAAGGTAATGTGTTTATTAATGGCTGATATGTTAAGGTTACATTTTAACAACGTCTGTAGGAAACGTCTCGTTATTTTGAAATACGAAATCATTGATATTACTCTTTAAAATACTTATAATGCTTGTATTAGGCAATATTTCAAAGGTAATGTTATCTAAATTGATAAATTAGTTTTTTTACAAATGTACATGAAATAATATTCAAGCTTAAAAATTTCTTCACACACCATAAAACTAATGAAAGCACTACTGTTTCAAAAGGATGTGGCCTTTGTTTTTCAATGGCAAAAGACGTTCTACTACTATTTTGCAGGTAGCACGCCTTTTGCACCTGAAGAAGAAAGGCCACAACCTTTTCGAAATCAGTAGGGCTTTCATTAGTTTTATGGCATATAAAGAAGTTTTTATGTTTAAATATTAATATTTACACAGTTCTTTAATTTAGTATATGAAATAAAGTCCATAAATTTTTAAAATAAGACATTAAAGAATAAAAACTGCAATTTATGTAATAATAGGCTATAATAAATATCTAAGTACGACAATTATAAGTAAAATCAGAAGTTTGGATTTAAAAAAAAAAAAAAAAAAAAAAAAAAAAAAAATGAACGGTTTAAAAACCATTTATAGTTTTATAATTGTACCATAAAGTTACAGTTTTTCATGTTATTAAAAAGAAAAAAAAAAAAAAAAAAAAAAAAAACTGTTGTGCGGAAGGTTTTGTTTGCTTTCTGAATAAAATATATTATACATACTAGAGTTTTGTGTAAAAACAATAATGATTTGTTGCTACTTTCCAAGTACAAAAATTAAGTGAAAAATAATAAAAGTTAGTTTTTTTTTTATATCGAATATTGTCTCAAAGCAACATAAAAGCATAACTGACAACTTTTACGCTTTTTGGCTACCGAAAAAATTTTAGTAGAATTTTTCTATATATTTCTGTAACGTTTTTCACTGATTAAATAAAGTAATAACTTCCATTAAAATTTTCCTGTATCCATAATGCGTGAAATTTGGCAACTATGCAAAAGGTCTTACATCGCGACCACATTTCATGCTCCTTGTGTAGTGATTATCTTAAACGGGAGGAGTATGAAGTTAACCTACAGATTATGATGTGGGAAACATGTGGATAAACCGTGGTCGCTTATCCTTTATTCTTTTCCACTCGCGAGAGTTTCAAGTTTCAACCCTATTTTAATGCTTGACTCGTCTGGCAAACACATGCACATAATCAACTATGGTCGCAGGAAACGTGGTCTAACAATATGCTGCTTCGTTTTCTACTCTCTACTATTCACGAGGAGTAATACAGGGTTGCCAATTTTTATAATTTTTCCGGAGCATTTTTAGCTCCACCTTCTTTTCGCACCATAATTTTTGTAGAATATTTCTCTTTAATATGTGACAACGATTAAATAACTAGAAAATCATTTTTCAAAATTACTGGTGTGAGTAAGAGGCGGGGCTAATAATGTTCCGGAATAAATTATAAATATTGGCAACTCTGGCAATATTTTAAACTAATTTATTAATACTTTTTTCGAATACTTCTTGTCCATATAAAACCGGCTTCGTGGAAAATAATGCGTGGACAGCAGAATATAAATGCAGTGCTTTTTCTGATGATCACGCTTTGTTTTTTATCATTCGTGGTCTGTTTTACGTGGACCATTATGTATAACGAGAGTCTTTGTTTTGTGCTTCGATCTAAAATAGTAATGAAAATAGAAGAGCTACGCAGTTTTTTCAGATAACAAATTTCCTTGAATGGATCAGCAGTTGTTTAATTCTAAATCTTTTTTGAATTGGTGAATTTCGACCTATGGTGTTTAGTCAGATACATTTATGTTTATATATGTGGCGCATGACATCACGGGGATTCTAAACTTATAGTTAATAATTCTAAAACGGTCATATATAATTAAACTTAAATAAAGACTGCCAACTCTCCCGTTTTTCCGGGGAGATTTTATACCAGAAATTTTCTGTGACAATTTTCCATTTATTTATTCGTAAAAAAAAAAGACACAGAGACAGAGAGAGAGAGAGAGACTTACTCCCAGAGCTGCCAACCTAATTGCAAATTGTTAGTACCGCACATTTTTTTTACACCACTTTATTTTTAGAGTAATTCCCTTCAAATATATTTATGATGAATTAAGAAAACAAATACACAAAAAATTAAGGGGTGTAGAAAAATGCGCGGTACTAACAATTTGCCGGATTAGGTTGGCAGCTCTGTACTCCTCTTTAAAAAATAGTCGTGATAAATCTGATTTAAAATTCGGAATATTAGCAGCTATATTAAGATATAATGTAAAGAATATTAATCTTAACCAGTTAATTAATTATAATAAACAATTTATTATTTACGGTGCATTTATATAAAATAAATTTAGACATTATATCTTCTGAAAGTTTGACATAACAGAGTTATTTACAAATATCTGATTGATTTTAAAAAGACTGAAAAACTTATCAAAGATTTCTAACGACAAATTGAGAAAACATAGGAGAATTAGGATAAAAATAAACTAGTAAGTTTGAGATGATAATTAAAATAATAATAATAATAATTTTACAAAAAAAATTATTTTTTAAAAAATATGATTAATAACATGTATAGTATATGTTGTGATTCACTGTTGAGTTAAGAAGAGTGGCTGGAAGTTTGGTGATGTAAGTCGCGTCCATTAGTACATTAACACTTTCACGACCGCATGTTTTTGTCTTTTTGAGAGTAAGGTCCGCCTGTGGGCGTTATTCTCCCAAGTTACAATAATTCAGAATAAAATTTTCTACATTCACGTTTATATTACAATTGTATATACAATATAATTATATTCTTTCTAATAAAAGTATTTGTATCCATAGTATATTTGATTGTACAAATATGAATACTGGGTATATTCTTAAGTAATAAGTATGATGTAAATCGCGAAAGAAACGCCTACTGGAGGAGTTACAGATTTTTAAATGCCGTGAATCTACATCAGCTGTCGTGAAAGTGCTAACAATAAGTAAAATAATTTTAGTAGTTCAGTGTGTAAAATAAATTATAGAATAACTTAAGAAATTTCACTGTTAATTAAACTCAAATTCCATTTATCAGATATGATTTGATGAAGTGTAACTTCATGCCCAAACCTCTTGCTTAAAGCTTTATTCCTTCTTATTAAACACATTCTGAAGAAGAGTATAATAGGTAATTTTCATAGTTGCCAACTTTAGCTCTTTTCGGCTACTGAAAAATATTAACAGAAATTTTTTCTATATTTCTGTAGCTGTTTTCATTAATTAAATAAAAGTTTTTTTTTTTTTTTTTTTTTTTTTTTATGGTAGCCAGAAAGGCTAAAGTTGGAAACTATGGCAATTTTATGCATACTACAGTAAAACAAATTTTACCGCATTTCTTTAAGAAATTTGTTTAAAACAGAAAGTATTTTTAGATACACAATTCCAAAAAAGATTTAAATAATAACTGTATAATGCGACCAAAAAGCTTTCTCTTTACGAGTCATTAATGATTAACAAAATTCCATAACTTAATCTTTCTCTTTTATGCTTACTTAGTATCCTTCATTTTTCCTAATACGTCAGAAGTTATAATAAATTAAAATTCAGGTCATTCTTTTCCGCTCTTATTAGGTATTAATATACCTGAACTTCACTTTCTATGCCTTATTCCATTCCAGGAATAAATTCACTGATGATTAGATTATCTATACTTTTAAACTGAATGCTTACCTTGATTTACTCTAAGAAAAAGCGTAAAAGCCCTTGAATCTAAACGTAATCTTCAATCTGTATTCAAATTTTCCAGAAGTATGCTTATTGACTTTACCTTCAATCTATTAGAAGTTCTAATAAATTCATGTCGCTATCGTAGATTACAAGGCTAAGTCATGCAGTGATTATTAAAAAAAAAATAAAGAGAAGAGATTCAGATCTCGTTTACATATTCATCAGCAATGTAAAATAATCTGATGTTTCTAATTACTTTGCTGGAGGCAATGTTGAAAATCACTATGTGATATCGATTTAAAGATTTTTCTTCGAGTATCAGCCTTTGGCTTCTACTAAATAAAAGCTTTTAAAATAAATGCATTAAGAAATGTTTCAAAATTAAATGTTGTTTAAAATTTTCTAAACGAATATATTTCTTTAAACAGCTATATCCTAATAGTTATTTTTAAATAAGAGATGAACATTAAGTTTAAACATAATAATCAAAATATTTAACAATAATCAACAATGTTTGCAATTATTCACTGTAAAATAGAATTTCCTAAAAATATTATAAAAGATTAAAAGAAACATCGAAAAAAAAATGCAAAATGTAAGATAACAGAATTTTTTAACAAATATTTCGTGTAAATGCTGGGTTCAAATTGAATTGCGAGAATTATTAAAATAAATTTTACTTGTGCTACATCACCCCCCCCCCCTTTTTTTTTTTTTTACGTTTATCTCTTTATCTATCTCTCTATCTATCCATCTCTCTCTCTCTCTATTTTATTTCATTATTATTTTATTTTACTTTTTTATATTTTTCATAAACTTTTCAAATTTCAGAAACAAAAGATTCAATGTGAATCGGTGTCTTACTCTTTATTTTCAAAATTATGCTTTCGCTTATATTAGAAATGTTGTTATTTAGTATCACTAATGAAATATCAAGATTATATTTTTAGGGAGGTAAATGTAACGTTTCAGTTTTGTGCACACAGGAAATGATAAGCCTTACTTACACAGTCCCTGATCTGAAAAGGAATTGTTTTTATAAAGTACAACTAATCCCGACGGTCGCGAGAGAATTATCACTATTAATACAGAGATGTGCAGGAATGAAGTAGTTATACAACTTCTACGAAGTATAACTGTTTTCGAAGTAGAATTTGAATACCAAACAAAACTCATTTCCAATACTTAAACAGTTTTATTTATAACTGACCTGCCGATTCAGTTCAAAAAAAAAAAAAAAAAAAATTTCTTTTGAATTTCATTTTTATATGTATGATACATATAGAGAATTACTTTAAACATTAAATATTTTTCACTACTGGATATTTTTTGTCTACTATATATTATAAGTTAAGTATTAAAAACCATATCAACAGGTAAAATATTTTCTGACGCTTAAGGAGTAATAGAAAGAGAGAACATGTAAATAAATAAACTTGCAAAATATTATGAATAATAAACACACATCAAAACTCGTCTTCAGCCGCATTAGAACTTCGGGAAGTTAAACTAGAGCAACAAGATAGATGTAGATAAACTGTGAAACTTCTCTTTTAAATATTTATTATAAGCTTAAAATTATGCTCAACATATGGGAATACGTTTTGAATAAATAAAATTTTCAGCAACGAATTCTCCAAATAGCATGTCTCAACATCAGTAGCAAGGTATTGGCTATTATATATGCTCATATTTTTAGATATTTTACAGATATGAAAATGTAAAATTTTGTTCTGTGTAGAAAACGTTAACATTCATAAATAAATAAATATTACTTCTGGATTTTTTTTTTTTTTTTTTACGATTTTTAAATCGAAATGTTAACAAGATGATGGTACATAATTTAAAATAATAATAATAAAATTTTGCCATTAAAAATTACTTTCAAAATAAGAAGTTATCATTAAATCTGTATAAAGAATATTTAAAGAAAACTGATAAGATACTTTTCTATTCAAAATATAAATATAGTTGCCTATTCTTAAACAAAATATAATCTTTTGTAACAATTAAAAAAGAAAAAAAAAAAATCATCTAAACTATTCTAGTTTAGGAAGTTTTTTTTTTTTTTTTTTTTTTTTTTTTTTAATATAACAAAGCTGCATGAGAGTCTTCAATTTTGAATAGTTTTGAAAGAGTAAAAAGGTAATAAACAAGACATGCATATTCTTACAGATATCCCATTTTCAATTCAATAATACGTATTCTAAAATAATTCTTTTGGTAAATATTAGTTCGCTCGACAAATATTTCGATAAAATCTATTAGAATGCATATATTTTTAATGCAATTAAGTATTTAAATACTATACTTAGTGTAATAGTTTATGGTTATCGTGGTTTAAAAAACGTTAAGTAAATGATATACATGCTTAATATTTATGTGTATATAAAAATTAGGGGAGGGCTTAAAAGAAAGCAAGTAAGGAAACAATTTTTACGAGACAAAATTGTTGTGTTCAATCTTCTACGGATTTCACGCTCTCTCTCTCTCTTTACGAAAGTCTATGATTTTTTCTCTTGATATTTACATGCCATACTTTTCAAACCGTCTTGAAAATATATTGATATTCATATAAATAATATTTTTCAAAGTATGGTGGTTCTTCTCTTTAAAATACATTTGTATTTTATAAATATAATTATTACTGGAATAAAATTACACAAATTTCATTCATTATACGTATATAATTTAGCAATAGCAATTTATTTTCATGGAATTCTTAACAATAGCTTCATGGTTCGTATGGCCATGCCTTTTATCAAGGACTCTCCCACCAGTATTTTTATGCAATACATTTCCTTTTTAAGTTGTAAGACTTTTTTATTATCAAAATTTACTAAATAAGGATACTGGTGCAGAAAATTAAGAAAATTCAAGGACTGTATGAACTATAAGCTTTAATATTCAATCAAAGAAGAAGAGAAAAATATATCTTCTCTTATTACAGGGATGGAACACGGGCGCAGAATTCATACCGGAATCCGTTTAAGAAATTTCTCCACCTATAATATCGTCGATTTAAGAAGTAGAAAATTTTCTTACATTGATAGTGGTATGAATTCTGCGCCCGTGTTCCATCCCTGTTATTACTATTTACATGCCAATAATTAACCGTTAGCTGAAAAACAATATCTGAAATAACTAAAAGCAAAAGGCGAAAAACTGTCGCCATGTTATTCCATGCGCCTTAGTTTAAAGTGTTAGTGAAATGCAGAAACTGCATCCCTAAATATCTTTTTATCAGATAAATCAAAATTATCCGCTTGCATCAGAAATCTTTATTAGCTATACCAAATCAGACGAGTTGTAAGGGTAATTTCTTTAGCGAATCATTAAAAAGAAATTTTAGATGAGCGAACATTACAATGAAATATTTAGACGAAAAATTACACTCTAATATTCTTTTTTGCTAAATTAATGTTTTCTACGCTCATGCTGTTTAATCAGGGGTGTAAGAATCTCCATCTCAAGAAGGAGCTCTTACACCAGTACACTTTTTTTTATGAATACTGTCTATTATATTTGTACAGTAATTAATTGCGATTGAATATAGCAGAAATTATTAATGAAGCGTACTAATGTCAATGGTTCGTTTTCAGATGGAAAATCTTGCACCCTTGTATTTAATTTCATAAATCAAGTATTCCCTTTTCTTTTTCTAAAATACAGAAACTTCATTATGCAAAATTCTGTCTGTAAATATATTATGTATAACAATAACATAGCTGCCAAATTGTATGGTTTTTAACACCACTTTTTCTGTGCAAATATTTTTACCATATAATCGCAGAAAACTTCTAAAAAATTCATTAAAAATTTCTGTTCAAAATTTTCAGTAGCAAAAAAAAAAAAAAAAAAAAAGTACAGTTGGCAGCTATGGAAAAATGTATAACGCAACAAAATAACTTTTTTTAAATAACCGCAATCACACACTCACACATTAATAAAAGAAATGATTCTTACAAAAATTACTTAAACCTAACAAACGATTAAAACAAATTAGTAATTTTAAATTCATGGTACGCATATTCGCTCATAAATGTGCCGACGTGAAAAGGAAAAAAAAAAATCACAAATATGTTTGTACTTTAATATATTAAAATAAGCTCAATAAAATTTACAAAGAATTACAATATCAAGCTCCCATTCAAAAGAACAATATTTAATTCCCATGGAAATCACATAAGTCTAACACACCAATGAATAACATCAGACTTTGAAATTCTGTTACATGTATTCGTTCATAAATGTGTCCATGTGAAAGGAAAAAAATCCGAATTATGTTTAATATATATATATATATATATATATATATATATATATATATATATATATATATATATATATATATATATATAATACAATCAAACTTAAAAAGAACTGCAATATCACACTAAAATTCAAATGAACAATACTTATTTTCCATAAAAATCACTGAACCATAACAAAGGAATGAAAAAAAAAAAAACAGAATTTAAAATTTTTGTTAATCCTTTTCGCTCTTAAATGTGTACACGTGAAAGGGGGAAAAATAAAATATGTTTAATAATTTTATCTATCAAACTTAATACAATAAAACTTAAAAAGAACAAGAATATCACACTCACATTCAAATAAATAATATTTAATTTCCATAAAAATCACTGAACCATAACAAGCCAATATATATATATATATATATATATATAAACAGAATTTAAAATTTTCGTTACGAATTTTCGCTCATAAATGTGCACACGTGAAAGGGGAAAATATACAAATATGTTTAATAATTTTATCTATCAAACTTAATGCAATAAAACTTAAAAAGAACAACAATATCACACTCACATTCAAATAAATAATATTTAATTTCCATAAAAATCACTGAACCATAACAAGCCAATATATATATATATATATATATATATATATATATATATATATATATATATATATAAACAGAATTTAAAATTTTCGTTACGAATTTTCGCTCATAAATGTGCACACGTGAAAGGGGAAAATATACAAATATGTTTAATAATTTTATCTATCAAACTTAATGCAATAAAACTTAAAAAGAACAACAATATCACACTCACATTCAAATAAATAATATTTAATTCCCATAAAAATCACTGAAACGTAACAAACCAATGAAAAAAAAAAAAAAAATCAGAATTTAAAATTTATGTTACGCATTTTCTCTCATAAATGTGTCCACATGAAACGGAAAAAAGTACAGTGTTCAATAATTTTATCTATCAAACTTAATACAATAAAACTTATAAAGAACTACAATACCACACTCACATTCAAATAAACAATATTTAACACCCATAAAAATCACTGAAACCTAACAAACCAATGAAAAAAAATCAGAATTTAAAATTTATGTTACGCGTATTTGCTCATAAATGTGTCCACGTGAAAGAAAAAAAAATCCCAAAAAATAAAGAAAGAGGTTTTTAGTGTCGAGAAGGAAAAAGATTTCTGTGTCAGTAATTGGCAATTAGGAAGATTCAAGATAAACCACAAATAGGGATTAAATGAATGGCAGCTTAGGAAGTTTAGAAGTAACATATTAAATTACCGCAGATTATTTCTAAACGAACGGCGATATCAATATGTAAAAAAAAGTTTTTTTTTTTTTTCCTTTTTTATGTATGAAAGAAAAATATAAATTTATATTGCCATAAACAATGACATTTTAATGTATTCATTGTTTCTTTAGTTTAATATTTATTTTAATGCTACTTACATTGAATGTGCATTATTAGAAAAAGGAATTAGTACATACTGCATTTTTAAAACATTCTTTACAGTAAATTCTCAAACAATTTATTAAAAAATTTTTAAACATGCCTTAAATAATTTTTTTTTTTTTTCTGTTATTCAACATTTCTCCCTAACACCATTCCAGTTTCGAAGGGATTAGAGGGAATTACTTCTTTAAAAATAAAAGTATTTAAATATTTTTTTAACGCAATAAAGAAAAATATAGAATAAGATAACTAAAAATAACGTCTTTTATTATTATTATTTATTGTTTATTAAGTTAAATGTTTATTTTAATACTCTTTATTTTGAACTTTTTTTTAAAAGGAAAAGAAATTTTAATATCAATATTAACACCGTATATAAAATAATGAAATAGTTTATATAAAGTGATTAAATTTTTACTTTCTCTTTCCCATAAGGTAGAGAAAGTATTGTTTTGGGGTCAAATTTCCGAACGCGAGATTTTGTTATATTTACACGTTTTGAGGTCCCCTGAATACGAAAATCATGTTTTTAGCAAATGGTCTGTGTGTCTGTGTGTGTGTCTGTGTGTGTGTCTGTCTGTTATTAGCATATCTCAAAAACAAATTATGGCAGAAAGTTCAAACTTAGTATTCTAAATGTGTATCATATAGGGATACTACAATAAGCTTTTCGTTAAGATCAAGCAAATGGTTCGTGTACAGGGACAATCAAGAGAATTCTAATACATTACGTCTATGGGGGAAATTGCAGGTAAATAGAGTTTAACGTCTATAGACTGCACTAAACCAAATGAAATGAATATATATTTTTTGTAATAGAGATAGTTAACTGGGAAAAAAATGTGTATGTAGGAACCTCGCCTCCCCCCGTGGGGGGGGGGGGGAAATCCCCCCTCGAAGGGAGTAAATTTTCATGATGGGTATCTTTAAAAAGAGCTCGCCAATACCTTTAAAACGAGTGGTTGAACCATCGATCTGCGATAATTTAAAAGAAAGTTATCGATTTTTTTTTTTTTAATATTGAGAATAAAATGGACTTTTTTTGGATATTTGGTGTTATACTACTTCTCTAATATGGAAATCGTCTGCATTATCATAAAATATATATTTTTTTAAATAATAACTTTAATAAATTATTTTTTAAAAACAGAATTATTTTTTAATAACCGAATTAAATTCTACATAAATGCAGGTGCATTAATGAAACGGGGGGTTGAGGGGGCGGTATCCCCCCTCACACAGAACTAATTATCATATAAAACTCTCCCGAAGCCTAATTTGAATTGTTTAACATAGGTTTACATAACATCGTTATCTTACCTCTTAATCTCCAACCTATATTTATAGTATTAAATTTAAGGGTAAGAGAAAGTCGCGTGAGTGACACACCAGATTATGTTTATACAGAAAAAATTAAATCATTATCTATCAAACACCCAGTTATATATTTCATAGATTTTAATAATTAGTATAATTTCAAAAGAAAACCTTATTATTTTTTTAATTCATTGTATAAAAAATAACTTGAAACTACTGTTTTTAATAAATTGTCATAAGCAGTACATGCATACTTTCGTTAACATGCGTACTTAGTAATACTTGAAGTTTATTCTGGAGTACTGTTGGTATTAGCCCTTAATTTACACCACTTTTCTTGTAGGAAAATTTTCTCCAATATGCAATAATGAGGAACTAAGAAGAGAAATGCTCTTTAAAAACAGTGATGTGAATAAAGGGCGTGAAAAAAAATACTTCGGAATAAATTATATATAAATAATACCACTTAAAATTTGGCGATAATAATTTTGATTGTATGTATTTTAAATTCTCATTGAAATTACGCTGCAAATCGAAATTTAAGAAAAAAAGAACTTTAAACAGAAAAATCCCAATTTCTATGTCAGGTTTAAAAAATGAGTTAATTTTCATTATATAAGCTAAAGGGAAAATGTTCTCTTCATAAAATATAATGTTTGATTTGAAATGTATTATTGGAAATTTCCAGGAAAATGTAATTTACTGCATAACACAGAAGGATATATTAATGTACAATTATTAACTTACCTCCCTGAGGATAATCGGTAGTTCAAAAAAATTCATTTTATACACAAATTTTACTCAATAAAATGTAATGTGTCTTTTCGCATGAAATAGCTTTAACAAGTTGTTTTATTAGTTAAAATTTCTGGTGTAAAACATATTTACAAGATCTGTTTGTTATACGACTGAAATTAGGACATATATAACCCTTCCTGTAAAATCGAGAAGGAAAACGCCAGTTTACTAAAAAACTTCATCCTCAATATATATATATATATATTCGGATTCCTAACTTATTAAAATTAACCCAGCATAGTGTAATACTGATCAGTATTAAGCTATTTTCCATAGATCATCGGTATCTAAGCACTTAAAATTTTTCGGACAAAATTAATATTTGCGAAATTATCAACGAAATTTATTTTTCAGGAAAAATCCAGGAAAAAACTTCACATTTAAGTAGCTTGCAAGTAAACATGCTCGGATCACATTTAATTATTTTAAATAAAACTCAGATGTTAAATTTAATAATGTAGTAATATCATAATTAAAAAAAAAAAAAAAAGTCAAGATTAATCCAATTCGACATTTGTGTTCAAAATTAATATATATATATATATATATATATATATATATTAATTTAGATAAATATATAGATCAATTTTAACGTTCTAAAATACAAAAAAATTTTAAAGAAGTGCAGGGATGGAACACGGGCGCAGAATTCATACCAGTATCAAAGTAAGAAAATTTTCTACTCCTTAAATCAACGATATTATATTTAGAGAAATTTCTTAAGCAGATTCCGGTATGAAATCTGCGCCCGTGTTCCATCCCTGGAAGTGTTTCGCCAGATATTTTTGTAGCACAATATATTAATATATTTTTTAATATGGGTGGAGAATGGTTGAAAATTTTACAAATGAAATAGTTTATTATTCGCTCATTAACCGCAATTTCTGACATATAAGACACAGGTCAGATAAATCTGTTTGACGCCAGAAATGTTAACCTTTATAATTATATTTGTAGCATGTACTGCCAGATATATACTTTACATTTTATCAATAAAAAATTCAGTGGTGTGAAACAGGTGTTCGTGACCTGTGCTTTAAGCCCCGGAAATTACGGTGATATCAAAAACACACTAATTTCTTTAAAAATATGAATCGGTTTATAAAATACACGAGGATTATTCAAATTAGTTAACTTTCTTTGATATGCTGCATGAAAAATTAAATAATAATTAATATTAGCTGGCATGTAATTTTTTTAAAATCTTTATAAACAGAGCCTGATTAAGGGGGAAGCACACATTATGTCCGCTCTCACCGGAACATTTTTACAATTATTTTTTACTTCATGTCATAGAAATTCCACGCTTTGACGAGGAAATATTTTTTATAAAAAATGAACGGTGTAAAACAATCCGATTTACTTACCGTTATTAGTCACCAGAATTCTTTTAAAATAATTTTTAATGAGAATTTTCTGTTTATTATAGGAGGAAAGTATTTGTTAAAAAATAACGGTGTAAGTATAAATAATGTGTACTTCCCCCTTAATCAGGCTCTGTTTATAAAAATAAAAAAGAAAATAGGTTAAAAAAATATATATCCACTTCATTTTTTACTTTTGTATTCTGAACTACTGTGGATTGGTTTTATCTCTTGGTAAGATGTAGGGGCTAAGTTATTTTTGTTTTTCTTACTAGCTCTTGAAATACTTACTGTCTCTAACCTTTTTGAGGGGCTCCCCTTACGATTATCTACATGTTTTTTAGGATAATTATAATTTTCTGTCTGTTTATCCCAGCTTTCATTTTTAATTTTTGCCTGCATTCCTTTTTATTTTTTTATTTCAATACTCTGTTTGCATATCTTCTTTTTGCTGCATTCATTTTCTTGCACATTATGTATGTGAATACATATAAAAATCTTTGAACTATTTACTTTATTTATTAAAATCTTATCTTATTAAAGTTATATTAAGTACTGAAGGCAATGTGCTTCTATTAAAGGATTTATACTATATTATAACTTCAGCAATGCTCGCTGAAATCTAATAACGAATGGGAGTATTCTGATTTAAAAAAAATAATAATCTTGTTTAAAATAGAAAAAAGAAAAAATGTTTAATAAATTAAACAAATAAAACTTTTGTCACATTTAAAAGTGAAATGCATAACTGTCAAATCGTCCGATTTTTAAATACCACTATTGAATAAACCATTTTCTAAGACTGATTTCTGCAATTTATTATGATTAAAATAACTATTAAACGAAATTGGTATAAGCAGAAAAGTTGACAATTATGGAAGTATCATTTATATTCAAATAATATTTTCCTATTTTTATTCTCAATTAAATGTATGTTCTTCTTTATTAACATACAAATGGTTGTTTTATGATAATGTATTAAAGGGCTGCATAAGTTTCCAAGGCTAGAAAAAAGCTTATTTCCTCGATTTATTTTTATTTTTATTTTTATTATTTTTTTTAATATAATAAATATTGTTTTTCAAAGTTTTGAGCGTATAAAAGAATAACATTTAAACAGTATTTTACAAAACTTTCATTAAAAATCTTGTAAAATTCAGCCGATATTTCCTGGTTTCCCAAGACCCTTCAGATAAGCGGCGAACAAGATTTCTCAAAAACTAACGCACCAATCTTATTGAAGTTTTGCAAACTTCTTGAAAATAGAATTGACTAGTATTTTAACGAAAGATGTTTCTCTTTTTCGATTACGACTAATTTTACAATGATATACGTATGGCAAAATGTACCAAAAATTCTACTGTTTTCGCATATAAATCTGTCAAAAATTCAAATTTCAGTTATTTTTAAATCCTTCGGTCAAGCATTAGTCAATTTTATTTTGAAGAAATGTTCAAAATTTCAATAAGATCGGTGTATTAGTTTTTTGAAAAATCGCGTCTACCGCTTTTTTTAAAGAAACTCCGGAACTTGGATCCATGGGTTAAATTTTCTAAATGTTTTAAAGATTTTTTTTTTTTTTTTTTTTTTTTTTTTTAATATTGTGTAAAAGTTGCTCTTTAAAATGCTCAAAATTTTTAATTTTTTTTTTTTATTTATTTATTATATTAAAAAATAAAATAAAAATAAAAATAAATATTAGAGAAAATATGCTTCTTTTAGCCTCCGAAACCCATGTAACCCCTTAAAGGAATTCTATAAGAACTGAAAGATAAAACTTTCATAGAAAATTTATCTTAATTCCAGTACGCATGCCAACATTTTAATTTATTCCGGAGCATTGTTAGTACCCGCCTTTTCTTTATATAACTTTTCTTAAGGAATATTTTTCTTCTAGTTTAATCGTTAAAGAAGTATTCACTAGAAATAGAGTCGTATGAAAAAAAAGACGGGTACTAACAGTGCTCTGGAATGAATTAAAATATTGGCATGGGTGTTAAAGTACGAGAGAAATATTCTATAACAAAATAAATAAACAAATAAATAAATTACTCTCTTTAATAGAAGAAAATATTAAATTTATAAAAATACTCGACTTCCGGATTTAGATGAATTTTCACGTCTTGGGGTGTCTTGAACAGTATTTGGCTATTTCTAGAAGATGTCGCTTGTCTGTGTGTACATGAAAGAAATTTTCTACCAAGTCTACCTCGAGAAATAATGCACAGAATTTCATAAATAGTTATATTTAATTCAGAGCTGACAACCTAATCCGACAAACTGTTAGTACCGCCCATTTTTCTGTACCACTTAATTTTTAGAGCATTGGTTTTCTTAATTCATCAAAAATATATTTGAAGGGAATTACTCTAAAAATAAAGTGGTGTAGAAAATGGGCGGTTCTAACAATTTGCCAGATTAGGTTGGCAGCTCTGTCAGTTTTATATCGATATATAAGTCGGTGTGTATCCCTCTTAATGTAATGAAATAATATAATTTAATTTGACGAAAATATGGTTAGCGCTACTACAGAAATGCAATACGAAAGAATAAGAAAAAGAAAGAAAGAAAAGAAAAGAAAAAGGTTAAAAAAAACTGAATTTGCATGTGGAATATCGTTTTCACAAATGGAAATTTGGATACCACTATTTTTTAGACTCTATTAACCGCTGATATTCAAGAAAATTAATCTAAAAAATTACTATATAAAAATTATGGTATCCATATTTTCCTTTGGGAGTACTCTGGTGTAGAATCCATAGTTGGAAAACAGAAAATTAAAATTTTTAAAAAGTCGAAGTTTGTGTGATAATTGAATCAGTCTTGAAAAAGATACCGTGTGGTATCGAAACATATGTTGACATTTTAACTTTTAAAGTGCATTTTTAGCAAATAAAACAGTGTTAAAGATTGCTAAATGAAAATAATGGTGTCAAACGGATCTTTATATTTCTAAAAAACTTCAGTTTATAAGAAAGTTAAGGAAAATAAGCACCATAAGAAAGCATTAAAATAGAAACAAATTATACATTAATAGCTTTATGAGTTCCCTTTAAAAGAAAAAAAATAAACACAAATTAAATTTATCATCATTTTCTTTCTTTCTTTTTTTTCTTTATTTATGTTTAAAACAAATTTTGCTTCAATCTTGAGATAAACATGATATGAATAAAAGTAATTGATGCTTAGAAAATAAAATGAAGAATTTACCTCAACAGAAACGCATGGATTTTTAACAGAAATTTTTTTACCAGTTTCAAATTCTCAAACATACCTTTTAATATTTTATTTATTAGATTTTCCCTAACTTTCTGCTATAGATCTTGCTATTCTTACATAAGCAATTTTAAGTTGCTATGAAAGTCGGTGTTAAAAGAAAGCAATTTTGATTTTAAATAAAAATGTCATTAAGTCCAATATATATATTTCATTTTATTGAGAATGGAAAAAATATATATAAATCATCTACCAAATAACCTTACCAGCATAGTAAAAGAACTTTTTAAAAAACAAACTATGAATTTGTAACTAAATATAAGTTTAGTTTTTACACACTCTTTTTAAAACTACGTTCGTTCCTGTGTCTTTTTGCGAGATAATAATAATAAAAAAAAAAAAAAAAAAAAAAAAAAAAAAAAAAAATGCATTCACAAATTCAATTATGGTTTCCTTATAAAAATATATCTGATTATGAAATTTTCCATAAAGAGTCAGGTGGTTTTTATTATCTTATAATTGATTCAAGTACGCTAAATGATGCTTTTTCTGAGTTAATATAACCAATATTGGACATTTGGATTGTGTTTTATACACGAAAATTGATATTCACACACGAAATGTTTTTGGCAATGCCACATGGCTTTTATTACTATTTGGCTTTTATATACTAATTTGATAAAATTCTATTTTCTCAGAAGTTAAAATAATAAACAAAATAGCCAAAACATTATTTAAAATAATAATAATTATTATAACTTGCGTTATAAAAAAATTTCTGGCTTTTTTTTTTCTTCATTGCCCGTTGTTCTTTCGGATATATCATTTGTCAGTTTTGTTACTGGTCTGCCAAAAATTCTGAAAATCACACAGATATTAATGCATAAAGGATTCCATAGGAGTGTGGGATAGAGAAGTGGGTGTGTGGGTAATATTTAAAGGGAAGGAAGTGCATTGGATTCAGGCCTTTTTGTATAGGGTCCCGTTCAAGCTTGCCCATCAGACACTGTTAGTCGATATTCTAATTAAGGCTGGGCGAACGGGTGCGTGGGAGAGAGAGAGGGGGGGGGGTTCTCAAATGAGCTGGATTTGGGCGTTGTGTGTCGCTTAAAGCCACCAAAGTAAAAGGAAAATCAAGTTAGAAAATCAGTGCCGACCGGGGGAAAAGCAAGCAGGAGGAAAAGGAATATGGCTTTTATCGATTTTTGATTAAAACTCTCCACTCTTGTCATTATTGAACGGTTCTTTCGCTGCTAGCACGGCCGAATAATGTTCGACGTATTATTAAAGGAAATTGATTTAAACAACGGTGGCACAAATGACACTCAGAGGCATGTGGGGGAGGGGCAAACGCACTGCAAAATCGGAAGCCAAATATCCAATAAAGTGTCATAAAGGGTTAGCTTGCGCTACTAAATATTGTGAGAACCGATTGTAACTTACCAGGGAGGATTCGTTTACGATAGATGGCAATATAAAAAAAAGTTTGAGTCTGCTAGGACTAAATATCTGAAGTTCATCGCATTATCCATTTTACTGAAATAAAAAATGATAATTCACGCTAAAGAATGCTCAATGAAGGTTTTAGTTGATTACATACTATAAAAAATAAAAATGATAAAGATTTTACCAGAGTATATTTTAATGTAAAAAATATTTTTAAATACAAAAAATATCGGAATAAAGTTCTGTCCGATTTAAATTTATTTAAAATTTTCTAATTCAATTAAACTGATATATTTTTTTTTTTTGGTTAAAGCTTATTATATTATTTACGTATTTTTATTATTATTTTAATAATGTAGAAGTTAGCACATGTGTGTCTGATAATTGCATAAAAGAATTCAAATTAATAAAATACTTTTTGCCAAGTTATTGAGAAGTATATGATTTAAGATTTATTATTTGTGGTAAATTCATTTTTTTTAATAAAAACAAATTCCTTAATTAAGAAACGTATACAAGCTTTTCATTTATTTGATTATTTTTTTCATTTTTCAAATGCATTAATGTGATAAAATCAAGAATAACATGAAATTAAATTTCAACAGTGATTTTCATGTTTTCATAGAAAACCATTTTCAAAATTCAAGATGTTTAAAATTAAACTGAAGGTACTCAGAGTTAAACAGCTCCGGTTCTGAAGTTCGGATCTGAATAACACTTCAAATGTGTATTATATGCATCATGGGACAGAGGTTGATGTAAAAGAAAAAGTTTATATATCGCTAACAGTTGTTGCACTGGATGATTTTGCGAGCTATTGTGGAGATTCAAATGAGTTTTGTTATAAAAATAACTTATGTCATATTATCCAACTTTTACGATTTTTTTCCTACCGGGAAAATGTTGCAGAAATTATTATTTTATATCAGTGAAAGTTGTTACAGAAATATTTCGAAAAAAATCTAGAAAATATTTCTCGATAGCAAAAAAGCGTAAAAGTTGGCAGCTATGTAACATATATTCTTTTTTGCCCAACAGCATGGTCACTCTGGCCAAATGTTTTTTTCTAACGGAAGAAATCGCTTTTATAGCGAAATCTATTCTCATCTGCTTTATTTAGTAAACAGCCACTTGTAATTATTTGTTTCAATAATTCTTGGTCCCATAATCTTTATCGTTTCTGACAAATGAAACCAAAGCTAAAAGCCTGTGAGCACTATCGATTTAATTTTAACTATCCCGTATTTTTAAATTCAAATTCAAATTTTTTTTATAAAATAACAAAATTATTTTGAGAAGATGACATTATATTTACCGTAACAGAAATATTTTGGCCATATTTATATGGTAATAGCAGAATTGATAATTATATACATATGCTAAAAAAAAAAAAAAAAAAAAAAAAAAAAAAAAAAAATAAGGCACGTTATAGGTGCTTGATATATTTTTATAGATGTCTTTATGAAGAAATAGCAGCAAAATAGCAAAAAGCAGTTCGGCAAACCTGTATTATCTGCTTCGTTAAAATCTTCTAGAAACATAAACAAAATCTGTTTAATATATCGTTTTTATGTATCGATTGCTAATTATTATCCTCTATTCCTTTTATTATTTAGTTCTGAAATGAGTGTTTTTAGTGACACGATAACCACAGTACGTATAAACTGTAAAAGCATTGATTTTGCTGAAGAGTATACTTTTTATAAGACTGTTTCATCTTTTTTTTTTTTTTTTCCATGACTAATAGTTAAAAAATTAAATTGCATAAAATTGTCATCTTAAATTTAAATTTCATGAAAACATGAATAGTAAAAACAATTTCGTAAAATTATAAAAGCATTTAATGAATTTTTTAAAAAAAATGCCAGTTTTTTTTTTTTTTTTTTAAATTATTATTGTACATCAGAATTCCATAAATTTAAAGTAATATTTTAGTTAACGTTTTTAGAATTTTTTCTTCTTGTGGAAGGCTATAACTCTGAAATGAAACTTTTTTTCTACCATTGGATTGGAAAACATGTCTAATAGTTAAATTTTAATTTGTATAAAACCCTCTTGTTAAATTTAATTTCTATGCATATATGTATGGGACAAATAATTTCATGAAGTTTTAATGGAATTTCAAAAAAAAAGAAAGAAAAAAAGGGCTAGTTTCAAATGTTTCTTTCTCTTTTTTTTTTTTTTTTTTTTTTTGTCTTATCATAAATTTAAATTAAATTTCTAAGTACTGCAATTTTTGTTCATGTTTAAGTCAGAAACTCTGTAATTGGAAAATTTTTTTTATAAATATTATGCTATTGAAAAAGTTATTTAATGAATTCATAGATGACTTTATCCGTAATTTAGGTTATTACAATCCACGGAATATACAAAAAATATTACTGAGAGATATTGATATTTCTTTTGTATTTCGCTATTTAAAGAATATATATAAACTTTGAAACCCGATACATGGCTTCAGCACGTTTTGTCAGAACGAAACAAACTGAACTGTGTTTCAAATGTTTCTCTCCTTACCAGATAACAATAGGAATCATAACTGATGGTAAAACATAGATTTAGCACACACACATACAAAAATGGAAGAGCAGAATTTATAGGAAACGTTTTTTAGTTGTAATAAAAATGTGTCAAGTGGAATTAAAAAGAAATCGGGTTTCGAAGTATATCAAAATTCTTTAAAAGCTGAAAAAGAATTGAATTATCAATATTTAGACTCTTGGCAATCTTTATATTGGTAATCCATAGAGTGTGATTAGTAATCACGGATAAAGTCATCTCTGCGTGGCTGCCAACTCGTATTTATTTATTTATTTATTTATTTTTTCTGCCATAAATTTTTAATGGAAATTTATGTTTTTTTCAGCAGTTTTCTGTGATTAAACAAGATAAAATGTTTTGCAAAGAAAGAGTGAGTTAGAAAACCGTGCAAGTTAGTACCTGTATCTCATATTGTCTGTATATATATATATATATATATATATATATATATAAACTAAATAAATAAATAAGTAAATAAATTTTATATAGTTTTATACTTAGGGAAAATTCATTATCTTTTCAAGTAATTTCATTTTAAATTCGTCCTGGTGATTTAAAAATTTGCTTTTACTGCTATAACATTAAAAATACCTCAGAAAAACATTAAATTAATTTTTGATATAACAAAAAGCTATTTTACTAAAAAATATATATAATCAGTATGGAAGAGGAAAAATAAATCTGAGGGCTCAATTGCAATTCTTCTCACTTGTCTTCTGCTAGAAGGATCTCTTCTTCAAACAATGACGTCTTTTCGGTCACTCATTTATCCCATATCCATTTGACCTGGTTTCACAAAGAGCTGGTGCTTGACTTCAAGAAAGGGTTGGAAGCCACTACCATTCTGCCTTTCAATAGCCAAAATAAAGTAAGTGGGTACTTTCGATCTAAAATAAAGCAGTTTAGAAAGGGAAAAAATTGAAGAAAAATAAAGTGGGGGAGATTGGGAACTATCAGCTATAGCTGTTGGATCGGTAATTGGTTAAAGCGTGTAATGATGGATTTTATTTTCTTAATAGGATTATTTAAAGGCTTTCTTTTTTTTTTGTGAAAAGGAGGATTATATTTTTAGTAAATCCTTTTCCATTAATTTATAGTAGCCTTTTATTTTTTCAAATATTTGCACCATTTAAATAATGTTTAGAATGAAAATTTTTAATGGGTGACATTTAGTTCACACTGCTTTTATATTACAGTTTTGAATTTTGAAAAAAAAAAAAAAAAAAAAAAAAAAAAAAAAAGCGTCACATATAAAATATCCTTTTTTACTTATATATAGCTATATATCTCTATAAATATATACAGGGAGTCTGAGAAAGATTGAAACACGATTTAACTTTTTACTAAACATACATAAGTAGACAATGTAAATTTAAAAATAAACAAAAACAAAACCTCTAAATAAGGCATGGATTAATACCAAGTTGATTAAAATGTATCCCCATTTATTTTCAAAAATTTTCGCTATTAAAATTTTTATATGACGCCTAGAGATAAATTTGGTCAATTACTAGTAGAAAGGTTTTATTTTTCACGCAACAACATCTTGCGAAAAAACAGCATATCTGCATCTTTCAAGTTGAGCGAGTTATAAATAACTGAAAATAAAGGCTGTGCATAGAGACCATATACCAAAACAGAAATGTAAATTCATAAGCATATTATAAAAATTCTAAAATACAGGATTTACAATAAAACCATTTTTGCGTATTTAGGATTGATTCACGATCCAGTCACTTATTCTAAATATCATTTTTATATTAAAACTGACATCTTTTATTTTAAAAAAACTTTAAAATAAAAAATAAATATATGTCTGTAATTTATTTTCAAATTTGTCATAATTTCTCAAAACGGCGTTCTATCAAATTATTTCACAGACGAATGTTTTTTTCTTTTTTCTTTTAATCATTTCAAATTTGTTAAAATAATTTTTAAAATATCCATGATGATTAAAACTGTATAAAATAATTACATGAAAAGGTTTCAAAATATCTTTTACACAATATTTTGAGCTCGAAATACGTCCAAAGATCTAAATGTATGTTCTGTATAACTGACTTTTTCAATATATATTGTGTCAAATTTTGAAAACAACAGCGAGATTTTTATAAATCATATTTAAAAATGTATATATACATACAGTCGGCAGCAAAATTATTCGAACGCTAGCAAAAATTCCTATATAAAAAAAGTACACATATCGGAATTGTTGGCTATTGCTCGGATACTTTTGCTGCCGACTACTGTATACCGTACTATTTGGCGTATAATCCGCAAGTCAGATAAGTCAGTTTTGCAATAGAAATTTTTATTGACAGATAAAGTTACATTTGTACGAGCTGTTTCTTGAAACAAAATGTTGATTTTTGTGTTAAAAAAAGTTTCTGGGGGAGGAATGACCTATCGTATCTCTGGATTATATGCTGAAAATCATGGTATATACAGGGTGATCAGAAAATGAGTATACATTTGAAAAATTAATAATTCACGGAATAATGTAGGTAGAAAAGTAAAAATTGACATACAAGTTTGGAATGACATGGAGTTTTATTGCAACCACAAAACAAAAGTTCAGAAAGTGACTAACAGATGGCGCTTTATGTGATAAGAAAAGTAATAATTAGCATAACAAATTATGACAAGGCAAAAACGATGTTCTTCAGAACGGATGCTCAACGTGTCGACCGTCATTCCTCAACAATAGCTGTAGTAGAAGGACAATGATGTGAACAGTACTGTACAACATATCTGTAGTTATGGTGAGACATTCACGTCGGATGTTGTCTTTTAGCATCCCTATTGATGTCGGTCGATCGCGGTAGACTTGCGACTTCAGCTAACCCTAGAGCCAATATAATTGCAAGGAATGAGATCTGGGGACCTGAGAGGCCAAGCATGACGAAAATGGTGACTCAGCACGCGATTATCACCAAACGACGTGCGCAAAAGATCTTTCACACGTCTAGCAATATGGGTAGAACGCCATCCTGCATAAAAATCGTTCGTTCCAGAAGGTGTTTATCAGCCAGGCTAGGGATGATGCGGTTCTGTAACATATCGGCGTACATCTCACGCGTCACGCTAACAGTTCCAAAACCAGAATCACGCATTTCCTCGAAGAAAAAGGGCCCAATAACGGTAGATGTGGTAAATCCACATCACACCGTGACTTTCTCGTCATGCAATGGAGTTTGCACGACATTTCTAGGATTTTCGGTAGCGCGAATTCTGCAATTGTGGGATTTGGCAGACCCTCCGAGTTCGAAATGGACTTTGTCCAACACCTCCTGTAATAATGCCTCCGAGCTTAGCCCTACGTCATGGAAGGTCGGTCGATTTTATCCAATCAGCACTTCCTAAGATACATGTTGGATCGTGGGGACTAGATGAAATCGGCCGATCTTCCGTGACGTAGAGCTGAGCTCGGAGGCATTATTATAGGTGGTGTTGCTTTGTCGGACCACAACACGTTAGACAACCAATCGTCATCTTCCGCCATCTTTTAAAACACTCACACCGCAAACGCTCTCCGCTTCGCAAAATTGCCGCGTAAGAGTTCATGACGACGCAGGATTTTGTACGGATAGCATCGGAGGGTACGCCTTAGTGCTACCCAAACAGTAGAGTATGGAATGCCAGTGCGACGTAGGACTTCACGAGCGCTGATTTTCCCATGCTTAGACGAACCCGTCACAATCTCCATTTCTTCCTGAACTGTCTGAGCAGCATTAACACTTGTGCTCGGTCGGCCACTACGGGGTCCATCGTCTAAATAAACCGTGGCTTCAAACATCGAAATCCTTCTCGTCACAGCTGAACCTGCCATAGGGACTTTACCCGTTCGAATACCCTTCCTATGACGATAGGATTGTAAAGCCGCAGTAGCAGATTTCCCATTCTGACAGTACAGCTTCACAAACAGTGCCTTTAATGGTAACGTCAACATGCTGGTGCATCTGATTCCCACTCTCATTACAGCTCCTTTGATACACGATTCTCATGCAGTGTCACTGACGTTTTGCTGTCCATCGCCATCTGTTGGTTATTTTTTAAATATTTTTCTTTTTTGAGGTTGCAATAAAACTCCACGTTATTCTAATCATGTGTGTCAATTTTTACCTCTCTACCTACATTATTCCGTAAATTATTAATTTTTCTAATGTATACTCACTTTCTGATCACTCTGTATATCGTATTGACAGAGAGAGACCGGAAAATTGACCCTTTAAGTTAAAAAAAAAATTTCGTACTGTAATCTCAGACTTGTCATGTAAAACGGGTAGTAACGAATTTCCTGTACTCTTAAAAAAACAATAATTCATAATGATTCAACTTTTAATTACACTTTTGTATATGCTCTGTATTTCTTCTTCATTATCTGTTGCATCATAAATGAATGTGGTAAGCATTTAATACGTTCACTGTCTGTCTTTTTTATTTATTTATCAATATTATGCACAAAAGTTTATGTATCAATATGTATATATAAATATATATGTAGAAAGAGAGAGAGAAAAAGAGTGCAAAAAAATTGCGAAAGGAACATTGTAATGATATTCAGCAGCTTCATTGCATTTCAAGCATTGTGTATTACCGAGTGATTCTAAACATTATATTTTTCTCCCATTTATTACTGGTTTCTTTTCGTCTTCTTGACAAAATTTTCATTGAAACTTATGAATTATAACATGTTCCTTACATCCCTGAAGTTTTAGGATACTGCGTCTTGGGTTTTTAAAAATAATAGACTAAACGTGTAAAATTGAAAGTTTTCCTCTTATTTTATTCACCTATTGAATGTTTTGCAGCGAATTTTTATATCCCCATTTGTAGATTTTTTTTTTTTAAATGTGTAGAGTAAACAATATATACAATGCAATTAATGTGTACTTTTATACATGAGATACTCACTACATTGGCTCTATTGCATGACACTGAATACCGAAAAATACATCCAGAGATCTATAGTGGCCTTCAGTAATAGGCAAGAGTTTTTTTTTTTTTTTAAGAGTATCTTTATATACCTCGGCATTCGTTGTACTTTGGGCAAATTTGAGCCTATCTGTCGCCAGGTACGGGAAAAAAAAAAAACCCAGAAAGCTCATGTTTTATTCTAAACAGAACACGGTCAAGGATAAATTCTTCATAAGCTCTACGGCGGATTACTGTTGACCATCCGGAAGCTTAAGGTTGAATTTTGATTCAATTGTGAATCAAACTGTTTTTCATCGCCCAGAAATCCATTGTGCGGAAATTTTTACCCACTTTAAGCAGTTTGTTCTTATTTTTACACTTAGTAGCGGCTTTTTTCGTAAACTACATTACATGAATCTCTTTGAAATGAAACGTCTGTGAACAAGTCTAATATTTACATCCACTCCCCGCTCTGGATCTCATGCAACGCTGAAATCAGTTGATGTTGCTATTCTACGTGATATACAATTACGATACAATTTTTGTACTGTAGTAGATATTATTTGGCGCCTACTTTCAGACTTCCTATTTACTGAACCAGTTTTGAAATTTAGTCAGCAAATAATCGCACTGGGTTAAATACAACTGATTCTTTGGATATCACACGTGAAGAAAACCTTTTGCAGACTATACCAATAAAATGCTTTTCATAAACAAAGTTAGCTGCACAAAAGAAAGACAATTCTTTGTGTGCGTGACACTTTTATAGCACTGCCCGCCTGCTCACTGCCAGTCTCCCAGATGCTCTGTCATGATTTCATCCGTTAGCTATTGCAATTTTCCGAGTGAGAACAAGCATAATCTAGTGAGAACAATCAGAATTGATAGTTGCAACTAATTAACTAATAAAAGTTTAGAAGGAAGCCATTCAAAGCAACCTTTAACTATTAAACGCAGCATAATCTCAATGTTAAATTAATAAGGAGATGACATAATCAGGAATGATTTCATCGTGCGTATGAAGAATTGCATGTTCAAAAATCTGATATACATCAAACGTACTCTTAAAAAATGGATGTGAATGTGAATTTCGCAGATTAAATCGTGAGAGATGTCTAAGGCTTCTCCTTCCAAGTCATAGCCAGCGAAATTTCAATAGTTTAAAGAAGGTCTATCGCTGATATTTTTTAAAAAGAAATATCCCATGTTAATTTTCTATCGTTAAATACGTTTTGAATTATTATTAAAAAATTCGTCTACATATCTTAAGAAAATTTGGAAGACTCAAAAGGGATATTACTTTGTCTACATGCTGCAGTTGTCTTTCTTTGTCAAGTGGTTTTATGTTATCGAAGTCTATTTTGCTCAACAATCAGACACACATATAGTTTGGGCATAATGGTTCACCACCTTCCTTTTCCATCGTGATCTGATACCTCTTGAAATCCCTTTATCTCGCTTATAGTATGTACATTTGAAATTCCCTGTATTTAACTCCAAAAAACTTATTGTAAAGAGCACATGAAAACATAATATAACAGCATACGATTAATCTATAACAAGTATCAGTAACAAGACTGTTTCAAATGAGGTAAACATTCATGTAGTTATACTTATAAATATAAAATTCAATTTTGTAAATATTTACTATCTATCATTTTACATATTTATCTTTATAATACAGATACTTAAATCTGACAGTAATCCTGATAAATGTAACACCAAAAGATTCTCTTCTCTGTGATAAAAACGTAGGGGTTTCAAAAAGTTATGTAACAAGAGCTCTGACGGGTGAGCAATTTATCCGTATCAATAAAAATCCCTATGAAGATAATGAAGACAATCACAGTAATCAAACGGTGCCGGTAGATGGAGCTGGTTGTCCAGTAACATGACTAAATATCAGTTATAAGATGGCTGCGTTGATAAAAACATGATCTGAGACTGTAATCTGTGTGATAAGGTTTTTGCGCTTAAAGAAAAATTTTACAGCTGAAATTCGTCAGCAATTGGTAGAAGTGTACGGTACAAGTGTTATGTCACGAAAACAGGTGTGATTTTGATGCTTGGAATTTGTAAAAGGCAGAACAGATGTGCGAGACGAAGAGAGAGCAGGCCCCTAAGCCCGTCCACCGCAGATGACAATGTTTGCCGTATCGAAGCTTTGATTCAAGGTGATCGTCGAATTACTCTGAATAAAATTGCATAAGAACTGCACAATTGCATAAGAATTGCACAATTTTGTGCATGAACAATGTCTCTTATAGGACTGTGCACAAAATGTGCATAGTTCATGTACAATTTTATGCATGAACTATCGGAAAATATGAGCTCGTTGGGTACCGAGACTACCCTCCTTAGAGTCCTGACCTCACACGAAGCAATTTTCATCTTTTCGGACCTTTAAATAAACACTTGGAGGTCAGCATTTCAGAATCGATGCTGAGGTTCAGCAAGCCGTCTTGACGTTGTTGCACCACCTTGACGCTGATTTCGTCGATGCCGGTTTCGATGGTTTGGTGTACCGATGGAACAAATGCCTCGATAAATATGGTGATTATGTAGAGAAGTAATATGTACCTGCGCCTTTTTACATTGTATATATTTATTATTTCCTGAATAAACGTTTACTCTCAATGGGCTTGTTACCTTACTTTTTGAAACCCCCTTTTGTATTTAGATATTTAATTTCAAATTTTAAGAGAGCCTCGGTAGCCCAGTTGTTGAGCTCGTAATTGAGAGAACGTGGGTTCGATTCTTAATCTGGCAACGACCGTCATGTGTATTAATGCAGTCTAGTGCAGTGTTGCCAGATTGGGAACTATTTTATTCAATAGTCACCAATAAATTTGAGAAGTGATGTTTGATATGTATAATAGATGATTAATCTTCGAAGTCACTAGACAACCGTCACAATTAATATGTAGTGGAATATTGAATAAAAGATGTCCCCAATCAGACAATACCAGGCTAATGCACGCAAAATTCGTGGGGGTCTGCAAAATCATTCATGTTCTGTAAAAATAATACCTCTTGGGGTTACCGAAGCTAGGGAGCCATCCCCTCCGCGGAGGATCAAAATTGTTGTGCAATGTATTCTGACGAACCATAAGGGTGAATCCTAGACCATTGCCATTTGGAAGCTGTATAGCTTTAGTTCAATTTTAAACCCACCCAACTTCTAAAATATCGGCTATTTTACATTTTCTCTGCTTTTAATGAAAGGAACGTTAAAATGAATAAAAAATTCAGAAAAATTGAGATAGAAAGCAGAGTACGTAGCCTTCCAATATTCTTATTCACATTCCGTAATATTGCTAGTATCCGCTTTTTTATACCAGTCTTTTAAAGAATATATTTCTTCTTATTTAATCATAATTACATTTGAAGAAAATTACTTAAAAAATAAAGTAGTGAAGGAAAAAGGAGGTGTGTACTAGCAATGTTACAGAATATTAATTAGAATGTTGTTAGGTATGGGTATGACACCACTACTGCTATTGCAAAAGTAGTGTTTCCCGACAATAAACGATAGGTTTATCCATAGTAAAGAATTGCCTTGACACACTCAAAGTAATCACTGAGCCTTCTAGTTGCAAAACAAGAAATTCTTCAAACACGGAACAAGTTTAACAAAAAAAAAAAAAAAAAAAAAAAAAAAGGCAAATAAAATTATGTTTGGCATGAACAGGTTCGAGGTATGGTTTAGAAAACTATGGAAGCGCCGAAGAGAAGCGCTTCCAAAAGCAGAGGAAGAATCAATTCAGTCTTTCGACGAGGCGACGACATTACTTGATTACTTTTTTAAAATGTAAAATAAGGGAAGCGCTGTTCCATCGCTTCCATGGACGCTTCGCCACTGGGCATGAAATAGTTGGAAAAAATCCACATTAGGTAGTCAATCTATTTCTAGCGTGGTCGGAAATTCTTTACAATAGCAGGCAACCAAATTGCGCAGCTTACATAACTTAATATTACACTAAATATTGTAACTTAATGAATAGTATTCTTCGAAAAATTATTAAGGAAATCCTGAGAGCTCTACACTTTCATTTATATATATATATGTATATTCTTTTTTCTGATGTCTTAATTTTCAAAAAGAATTATTTATCTATTTTACATCTAACTAAACTGCGCACTTGAATGCAGAAGAGAAAATTTAAATGAATGTAAACAAAGGTCTGTTATTTTATTTTTATTTTTTATTTATTTTATTTTATTTTATTTTTTTATGATATTGAAACTTATATATTTTATTCTTTTTTAGAGAATAATCTGAAAAAAAAAAAAAAAAAAACCTGGAAAATTCATCAAAAAGTTAGTTTGTTTTATACAGAAAAATAAATAAAAGTGTGGAAAATTGTAATTTTATAATGTCGGACCACTATAAAAACTTTCTTCTCTCTCTCTATGTAGAATGAAAAGAGGGGAGAAATATAATTAACTATAATAAGCCTATTATATAAGACAAAATAGGAGAAGGATACGTATGTTACTTATATCTAGATACTACACAATCTCTTATATTTCTCTACCGAAAAAGCCCCAATTTACGAAATTTTTAGATAGATAATTTCATGCGTAAAATTTCTGCACCACGACTTTTAAATTGTCAAATAAAAAAAAATGAGTAATATTTCTACAACAGTCATTTTATACAGATAGCATCATACAATTGTCTTAAAAAAGCTACTTCAGGATACTAAGTTTTGAAAATAATTTTTATTCAAAATTCTGTGCGATTTACAAAATTTAAAGTACATTTTCAAATATTTGGAAATAAATCTATGAATAACTATCTAAAATAAAACTATTGTGTATGCGACAATGAAAATAATCATTTAACAAACATAGATAACAGTTTTAATATTTTTTTTTTTTTTTTTGTTTAATTTATCTTTTGTTCAGTATTCGGCTTTTAATTGCTTAATACTGCTAATCAAACTTCTGATAAAGCTTTAAATATATACTATCACTTATACATATGTATATACATAACTTTTCAGAAGTTAAAAAATATTTTTTTCCTGAATAATAATTTCAAGTTTATGGCTATGTATAAAAATAATAATAATAATAATGTCTATAAATATAATGAATTTGTGATAGCTATATTTCGATTTTAAATACAAATTTTTGAATTAGAAATTTAATCACATCAACATTCTTTTTTATTTTTTAGCACTTTCCATCTGTACAGATAACACTTTTTATGTTTTTCTATATACCTTATATAATTATTTTTGCGACATTCATTATAAAAATTTAAGCTTTATCAACAAATATCATGAGTTAAATTGCTACGTATTAAATTATTCTTATTCAAAAGTCTTTATTAATTTTATGGTGCTTTGTGAAATGGTAATTAATTATTGTTAGTTGTAATAACTTGCTGCAGTGTTAATAATAAGCCAAAAGGAGTGGCAACAATTAAGTAAATTGAAAATGTAAGAAACTCAATAATAAAAAGAAAAAAAGTATTTTTAAGGGAAGATTAAACTCACTTAAAAATTTCATAAGTAAAGATATTTAATTACATACAATCCAGTAAAGTACAAATATTGCACATAGTACAACATGCGATTTAGTACTCATTTCTTTTCTAAAAGCTATTTCATTTATTATTATTGTTGTTGTTATTATTATTATTATTATTGTTGTTATTTCAATAAAAAAGTTTTATAAGTTTCATGGAAGTTGGTAAAAATAATTTAATAAACATTTATGTAATAAATTAGAGGAGGAAAGATACAAAAGCTGATTATTAAAAAACATAGCCAATTCACACAAAATGTACTAAAACTACTTTAATATTTCAAACAAAGGTTAAAATATAGAACTAGTGTTTTTTGAAAAATTTTATTATAGTTGAGTTCTCAATAAATTATTTAAATTACATAAATAATTCACTTGTAAAAAAAAAGCTATATATAACAGATCAAATAATGTAATAGCTAATAAAACACCAGTTAACAGGTATCGTGGTAATTTAAAGCAAAATGCTGAAACAATAATGGCTTTCATGAATATTGACGCAGAAAAAGTCTGAAGATAGTTTTCCTGGTAAAATTTTTAAGAGTTTTGCAGGAAGTGAATCATGCTGGTCTTATCTTTTGCTGCACTATGAAAAATTAAACAACCTGATTGGTTAACCGATTAGATATATTGTCTATACTGCATTCTGACTCCACTTTTGACTCAATTTGTTCATTTTATTATTAGAATTGTCAAAGATAGTCTTTTCTAATTACTTTCGATGATTAAATATCTCAAGTATTCAGGGAAACTGATACAGATTGGAGATAAAAAGTGTCAAGATAGTTAAAAAGTATGAAACATTTAAAAGGATTAATTTTTTATAAGTAGTAACTTTTTCTTGTTGTTTTCATAAATTAGTTTAAATAACACGTTTCAAGTTTCATTTTTTAATTATGAATACTTTCTATCGTAAATTACACCATATTTCTATAGTATTTATTGTTTAAGCGTATATCATTTAACTGTAGAATAAAATTCAAAATTACCAGGGAAAATTTTGTTTCTAGAAGCTCAAAATCGAACCTAAGATCCTTGGATTAAATCTAAAAATTCTCGAAACTTCTGTATTTGATATTAAATTTATAATTGTAATTTCGATTCGCATTAAGAAATATATTGTTTAAAAAGTTTTATAATATGTAACAAAAAAGCAGCTAAATTAATAATTCAATCGAAATTCAAAAATATATTATATATAAAATTAAAACTGTGAGACTTTAATGTTATTACGACGTTTCATAGCGACAACTACTGAACTTGAATTATTCATTATAAGTATAGCTGCTAAGTGTATAGCAGATTATCGTTCAAACATTTTGTTGCCGATATTTATTTATAGAACTTTTTATAAGCTTTTGCAATTTTATTTGTTTATTTTTTATAATTCAATACGGTAAAATATTCTATAAAAGATATCAGTATCCAAAAATCAGAACGGTTAGCAGCTATGTAAGCGTTACGACATTTTGATACTTTTTTTTAAAGAAATATGTATAAGTTTCTGTAACAGTTTGCGATGATTAAATAAATCTAAATTTTTAGGAATTATACTGATATAGAAATATATTAATACTTGGTATCTTTGATTAGTTGATAGCTGTGAACTCTTATGGCTTTCCCAGAAGTAACAATACCACTTATTTCGAAAAGAAATTTATAGCAACAATTTTATACGATTAGCTAAGTAAATGATTATTGATCGAAAATATTGGTGTTAAACCTTTTCAAAATTCAATTAAGTTGGAAATTATGCATGTATCGTATTAATACTCATATTCTTTGCAATGCACGAGCAGTGTTATTCCAGACATTCTATAAAAATGCTAAAGCTTAGCGCATAAGTTTTTTACCTTTCAAAAACCAAAAATCATATTCTATCTCGTCATAAGACAATGAGTGTGTGTCGTGTTAAGATGAAGGCCAGTTAAGTACGCCAGAATCACAGGCCTTGTCATGAGACTATGAATGCTTTCGTCACAGTTGATTCAATAGTCACACTATATGCGATGAATTTATCCAAGATAAAATATCTCAGAAAAGTCTGCAATTGAAAAACTAAGAAACATAACATCACATGAATTCACTTTCATGCATGTGATAATCACATTATGTATCGACCTGTATGTCTAAATCACCAAAACTGTTTACCATAATAAAAGGAATCGTGCAGTTAATCTGAATCAATCAGTATTATTAAAATGGAGAGAATTTTCTAAAAGTAAGTATAGAGAAATCGGAACTTTAACTTGGAAGTTTTGAGTATTCACTTTTCTATTTACGTGAAACTAGAATTTCCTTTTTCGTATATTTTATTTATTTTATTTTTTATATAAACAGACATTGTCTAACATTACTTTCGATGTGACATATAACATAAAATTCATTTTTATATTCGTCTTTTCCTGTTATCAAATACAGATGAGACTCAATTTTGCAATAATAAAATATTATCATTCTGTGCATCATGAGAATTGTTGAATGCAAAGAAAAGCTACTTACCTTTGGTCTAGTTGCAGGGAACAAAAGCGAACTAGAATTTGAAAGAGGCGTTTTTTCCTGTTTTCTGCAATTTACACATTCACATCTATTCGATCTAGTATCTGTGAATTTTGGATTCATTCTCCTTTGTTTTCTCTGCATTGCTTCTTAAATTCGTCTACACTCACGTACAAGAACAGTATTATCTGAGCTTTTTGCTGTAAAATTATTTTAAAATAGTGATCCAGTAGACTGGAATCGTATCGATCATGTCTCGTTTAGACTTCACAGCAAGCTTATAGATTTTATAATTGCCGCTATGTCTGGGACAGCGACTGAAGCGCCTACTACATGTAGCGCCCACTATCGGTGACTTTTTAATCTTATTTTTTTTTTTTTATACTGCGTCATTTTTTATTGTCTTTCTGAAAAAGTATGCATATTTTTGTACGTATTTCGTTCGTTTTTTTTTCTTTTTTTCTTTGATTTGGCAATTTTCTTTACGTTAATGCGCACTCGGGATAGGAATTCTCGCATTATAGCATTATTTTTATTATGTGTTAAGCTGTAACATAGATATGTCAATATTTATAATCGTAAAAATTTGGAAAAAGTAAAATTATGTGAATTCTGGAAAAAATCCAAAATATATAAATACAGGGTGATTAGGAAAAAAAAAAAAACTACCCCGATATATGAGACCATAGCTACCATACCGTTCACAGTAACTGAATAAAATTTTGGTGGAAGGTATTTTGAGGTATGCGCTCAAGAATTATATAAAAATCAACAGTTAAACTCTCACAGTTACGGTTACAGGGACAAAATTTCAAAAATGTCAAATGGCAACACCTACTTCTTTTTTATTGAAATGGAATCTCCATAGCAAAAAAAACCATAAATAGTGTTGGAACGGTACTTGTAGCACGAAAATCGCCAGCGCTAGCAGGCTAAGAAAAAAAGAAAAAAAAATGTGCCTACCAGAGCACGACTTTCATTTTTTTTTTTAATGACGTCACATTTCACACTGAGTCTTTGGTTCAGACTAAAGTCTACTGATTCTGCTTCGAAACGAAAAGAAGAGATCACGGTCCCCTTAATTTCGTGTAAGGCTGCTGAATAAAGGCTTTAATTTCATTGTTAGTCGTAAGACGCCGTCATGACTGACGTCATAGTACTACGTGAATAACAAGGGATTGTCAAATGGCAATCAAAATTGATTTTGATGATGATAATGATGTTTCTCAGTAAGCGGCATATTGTTCATAGAGCAAGAAAGCAAGATACACTTCACGCATTTCAAAATGACTTATTTTTCAATTAGTGTGATGACGTCAGTCATGACGGTGTCTTACGAGTACGACTAACAACGAAATTAGAACCCTTATTCAGTAGACCTACATGAAATTAAGGATACCATGGTCTCTTCTTTTCTTTTCGAAGCAGAATCAGTAGACTCTGGTAGGCATATCACAGCTGTTTTCTCTTTTTTTCTTAGTATGCCTAACGTTGGTGATTTTCATGCTAGAGGTACCGTTCCAACGCTATTTATGTTTTTTTTTTACTATGGAAATGTTGTTAACTGTTGCTTTTTTGTATAATTCTTGAGCGAATACCTCAAAATACCTTCCACCAAATTATTATTCAGTTTCTCGGAACGGTATGGTAGCTATGGTCTCATATATCGGGGTAGTATTTTTCTAATTACCCTGTACTTTTATCGACCCGTTTTATACCAAGGAAAAAAAGAACTCAATTCTTTTGGTGACATAAATATATATATATATATATATGGGATAAATTGATCATTTGGTTAAAGTGACATTTGATGGATTCCTTACATAATTCATACCTGTCAATTGTCGAATTTTCATGTTAGATGTATGTAATTACATATGTATATAACTTTCATAGCAACCGTTTCTATAACTTTAGTTTTGTGATTATAATAGTGTGCAAATATTTTTCAGCAATTTTTTGTAGTATTTCTTATTAATTAGTAAAAAGCCTGGGAATTTAACGCAGCTACATTTATCAGCCCTTAGTTTATATATATATATATATATATATATATATATATATTATTTAGACACCAAAACAATAAAAGCATTCTTTTATTCGAATCCTAGATGCTTTAACACCTCTGTAAGTAGGTATTCATGGCATGATTAGCAACGGAAACTATTCGCAAAACATGTGATCGGTAACCGAGGAACGATAATTACTTTTAAATGCCTATTTTGTAAGTGAAAATTTCGTCCTTTTTTTTTTTACCAGTTAAGAGTTTGATTTGAAGACCTGTGTGTTACTCTATATTTTGAACGGCTTTGTTTTTATCGTTGTCGAGCACTATGTTACTAAATTTTATGTTTAGTTTATAATAATAAAGTTCTTTGAAACTTTTATTTTTACTAAGTCTCGATTATGCCAGAGAACACCGATTTTTTTAAGGTTACACTTGTACAATGTTGTTTTAATGTATTTCAATACATTTGTTTCAATATATTTCGTAATGATATTTTATATTTTGTTACTAATGTTAGTAAATTTTATTTTTAATCTTAACACGTTCGCTGCCGATCCCGCGCTAGCGCGGGATGTGACGTATTGCTTTAAAGGTACAAGTTTACTTTAGGCTGCCGCTTGGCGAAATTTCGAAAATCGCCAAGACGGCGCCATTTCGCATCGTGTTCCGAATAGCAACCTTACAGCGGCGGTATACGAAAGCGAGCTTTTCGGCGATATAACCTAAAAAGAAAACGCGTCTTGAAAAAAAAATCCGAATAATAATAATACATAGGACAAACGGAAAATTTTCATAAAATAGAGTTAAAAGAAAAAAAAAATAATTACGAATTTATAACTAATCACAAATACAAAAATAAAACTTAGATTATACAATCACACCAAATGTCCCTGAAAAGTGTGTTGCTTTAGTAATTGATGATAAGTGTTTAGATGATAGTTTTTTTATTTCCAATAATTTAACAGTTATAAGTACAGTCGGTAACAAAAGTGTCCGAACACTGGCATAAATTCCTATGTAAAAAAAGTACACTTCATAAGGTTTTGTTAAATAAATCCTTATCGAATCATGTTCTTACACTGACTAAGAACAGGATTCGACAAGGATTTGTTTAACAAAAAAGTATGAAGTATACTTTTTTACTTAGGAATTTTAAATTTAAAAGTTTTCAAAAGTTGTATAAAGTAAATTATTTATCATTAATATTTTATTTATAGTCCTCATTCATTAGGAATGAAAAAATAAATCCGCAACTGGATAATTATAGCAAATTTTAACGATTCTCTATTATAATGGTACTCTGATCTGTTCACTATACCCCTATCTCAAAATGCATGAAATTAAAAAGTATACAAAATTTGTACTGTAGCAACCAGTATTGGCATGAAATTCAAAAATATGCCTCTAAAATTCAGGACCGTGGTTGCCCAGTCGGTAGAGCGCCGGGCTCGGAATTGGAAGATTGCGGGTTCGGTACTCGAGCCTGCCAAAAACCATTGTGTATACTAATGGTGGCTGGTGATCATAAAATCTGTCGTGCCCGCAATGTTTTCCATGTTCCCATATTAATTATACCTCTGGGTGTCTACGAAGCGAGAGAGTCATCCCTTCCGTGAAGGATCAAAATTGTGATGGCATGTCCCTGGACAACTCTAGGGGTGAGACCCAGACCATCGCCAATTGTCCATTGCGCAGCACTAGTGTAACGTAAAACACAATCAACAAACCAACTTCTTAAATTCAAAAGTACCTCTTAAATTCCAACTCTATTCAACCAGCCAAACAGTACTAACGCAAACATCACAAATATTCATATTTCAAAATAGTTGGTTGGTTGGGTTTTACGTCACACTAGTGCTGCGCAATGGGCGATTGGTAACGGTAGGGGACTCAGCCCTAGAAGTGGTCCGGAAACATGCGATCAAAAATTTGATCCTCCATGGAAGGGTATTTCAAAATAGAATACTTACTCTCTAATAAAACACGTATCATCAACATGCAACCGAAGTGATGGCGTCAGCGAGATATTTTATCTGCTCAGTACAAACGAAACTATTTGTTATGGAAATTTAACTTATTACTCATTGACTTCAGAGTTTGCTTGTAACGAGCAGATGAATTTTTACACGTTTGACGTAATACAGCGTATTGACGTAACACATGACGCAAACAAGCAAAGGTAAACACAAAGCCTATAACATCTGGCGATGTAGCGCTCTTGTGCAACACGTCAAACACATTCGGCGGGTTAAAGGAAAAAAACGTCATTTCAAATTTTAGTCACGTGAAACCGGCAGCGAACGTGTTAATAAAAGAAAATTTCGAACTTATAATAATTATTTCACATCTTTTCCGTACGTATGAAAATCATTTATTTCTCATATATACTATGTTAAGAGTTTGAATTGAAATGTTAAACAAAGTAGTTATATGTTTTGAACTATTATTTTAAGTAAACAAATTACACCTCAAAAATTAAAGAGTACTGCCGCATTATCATTGAAACCGCAAGATTTTACGGTTTTCTATATACAAAATTCTTTAAGTGGTTAATCGTTCGTAGACATTTGACCCACATCTCACACCAAAAATACCTGAAACAGAAAATTCCCTCTTCAGGAAAAGTAACTTCCCATATTTGTAGTGTGGGGAATTTGCGATCTTTTTGTTTTGATTATAAGAACATGGTCATTTCTTTTTTTTTTTTTCTTCTTTTTCTTTTTTTTTCATTTAAAATGAAGATATTTCATCTTCGATCCTTATTGTAAGTAAGATCGGTAACAATTCTCCTCACAAAACTTCAATTAGCGGATATTTTGAGCAAGTAGATTTTGAGGGTTTCTAACCTTATATTTAAGATTTTGGGAAATCTTTAGTAATTTTCTTAAATGAAACCAAAATGTAAATTTATTGAAAATAAAAATATTTCAAAAGTTTCGTACACCTGAGAAATTTAGTATGTTCATGTCAAAAATGTCGTATAACATTTAATTTTAAAATTCAAATTATCCTTCGGGAATTAATTGAAAATTAACATAGATCTACTAATATGCTTCAGTACTTAATTTTTCTTCTTTGAGTCTTAGGCAAAGTTGCCAACTACGATTAAATAAGAATAAATTTACTCTTAAAAAAAGTGGTATGATAAAAAAAAAAAAATAAAATAAACTAATAATATGCATTTTAAAACTGATAAACAAAGGAGGAAAAATATTACCACTTGTTAAATTTTTATTCATATATTGAACAATTTCTAATTAATATAGAATTGATTCTTAATATTTATGTGCGACCAAGTAGAGATTCATTAACCAGCAGTATGAAAATTTTCTTTCTAAATTTACTGTTAAAATAAACACTTTTTATGCTTTTTTCTTGGTACGGCAAAGGATAAGATTACCAGAATCGGTCATTAGATTAGCGGAAATCAGAGATTTTAGATTTAGATGCGTCATAATTCACATATATCAGAACATTTTATTGAATGTATGATGATTGTGGGATCCCATTTTATAAAGTTCCTGAAAGTTTGTCCATGTCCCATAAATGGTCGATCGATGTGGTACCGTAGTGCTCCTGCCTTTGATTTTGCATGCTCTGAAACCCGTTGCCACCCAGAGAGGGGTAGGTAATAATCCTTCGCAGATCGGAGACTGAGTCGGAATAAATCTTCCTGTCAGATTTCGCGTTGCTTGGCAACCTGGGGTGGCCGGAAGAGGCCGTGAATGGTCGCCCACAATAATGCTGGGGGGATCAGTAAACTGCAGATGGGGATTCAACGCCGAAAAGAACTGAGACAAAGGGATACAGGATAATAAGGGAATAAAGATCGCGAAGAAGTATGACTGATCCTTAATCGAAACCGAATTAAGAAGCCGCTTTCATTTTCGACAAGTGACGGTGAGATATGGCAAGTTTATACGTTGTTTTTACATGCACGACTAAGAGGCAATAAATGGCTTTTCCAATACAATCCTTAGAATAAAAGGATAGATCGTCAGCGGGATATATTCATATTGTATTCATTAGTTCTAATTTGTGTTTGTTGGACTCAACTGTCCTATCATAAATCGCATTCTATGAATATTTAAGCAACAAAAACTTCTTTATTTTTATTTTTCTTTATTTTTATTTTTATAATGTTTATAGCATTTTCAAAAACTTAAAAAAAAAAAAAAAAGAAAAGAAAAAAGGAAAAGAAAAAGAAAAAGAAAAAGAAAAAAGAAAACGCTATATTTTAGAGAATAGGGAAAATGAAAAGGAGAAAAAAAGTAAACATTTTCTTTAACCCTTTAGCAATTTTATTATTATTATTATTATTATTATTATTATTCTTTATTGTATTTCAATTCGCACCACGCTATTACTGCGGGGTAATATTCATATTATTTAATCATTGAATTGTTACGTCATTTAATGAAATGTATTAGGAAGAAAATTTGTTCTTTCTAAGAACAAACTACACTACAAGTAGTGTCCGGGAGCTGTTGGGAAAAACTATTAAGGCGTTAATACAGTGCCTTAAAAAGCATAGTTGCCAACTTTTATAATTTATTCCGGAGCATTGTTAATCTCGTCTCTATTTCACATTCTATAAATGTAGAATAATTTTCTCCAATTTCTACGATAAAATAAAGAAAAAATTACGCTTGAAAAAATGCGATATGAAAAGAAGGCAGTACTAAGATTTCTCCAGAATAAATTATAAAATTTGGGAACTCTAAAAAGTACTTTTTCTGAAATTCTGCAACGTATGTATATTTCATAACCGTTTTTAAATTAAAGGGAGGGAAAAATATTTAAAAGAAAAAGTAAGTACTTAAGGTTTTTCATTTTTCATACTGTTTTCTTCATATCTGATTAAAAATTTGCTTGCGGTTCACGCAAAATAATTTTTCATGAAAAACGAACCCCGCCTTTAGGTGTTCCTCTAAAGAAATACTTTACTTAAGAAAAAGAACGATTTTATGTGTTTGTGTTTAACACTTTATATTGTGCTAGTGTATATATATGCCAGTGACATTTACAGAATCAATTACTAAGAATAAAATTTGAATTATTTAATCATGAATACGTAAAATTATTTTAATAAATAATATGACCTTTTACAGGAACGTCAAAAGCTGGGTCTTACTGTTTAACCCTTTCAAGGGCAAGCAAATTTATTCACTTAAAATCAAAAGCCACCAGAATTTAGCAATAATATTAGAAGGGAAGACATAAATGAAGTTATTCATCTAAGTTATAATTAAAAAAAATTATAAAAAATTTCCGGTGCCAGATGTTGCAATTTGGAATTAAAATTTGCGGTTGCACTATGCAACCGGCGCCCCTGAAAGTGTTAAAATAGGAAAATACTCCGACGACAATGCGTTAAAAAATAAATTTAACAAAATCCTTCTAAATATCACTGTACATGTTCCAATGAAAGCTTATGTTTTGTTTTCTGTTATCTAAAATAACATTTGTAATATGAGAATAAAAATATAATAGCAATGATTATATTCTTTCTACAGATTAATCCATCAAAAGATAAAAAGAGAATTTAATAATTATAAAATAAAAAAATGAATACAAGCCAATTAATTTAGATCATTAACATCACTCAACTGAAGTCTTCAGAAAAGCTTATAGCGTCTAGTACAATATATATATATATATATATATATATATACATATCGATAAATATATAGATATTCCGCGTAGTCTAAGGCTTTGTAAAACAATACATAAATTTGGTTATTTAATTGAAAACTAACTCAAAAGTTAAAATAAAAGAAATAATTAAATAATTTTAAATCGGCTTATTCTCGGCACCACTATTTTTATTTAGAAATATTAATCGTATTTACAAATTAATTGATTGTGGTTAAATAGGATTGAGATTATTGTTAAAAAAAATACTGGTGGAAGAGTTCCGTCTAAAGATGGAAGACTTTCACCCCAGAAATAACAACAAATTAATATTAATGCAAAGTAATAATACTAATAATACTAATAAAAATAATAAAAAGAGAATTAATATGAAATACTTTGCTTCTTAAAACATCGTTCTCAAGAGCAAATTATTGCAAGATGAGGAAAAAAATGCTAAGATGTTTCTGAAAATAGCAATGGATTAAATATCCAAAATTGTAATAATTAATTTATTTTTAATTAACTATTGATTTTCCCAACATCTCAATTAAATCAACAATTAGAGCCAAACAAAAATAAATAAATATGCATACATATATATATGAGCGTTATTTACTAATAATCAGTTCAGGCCTTCTGTTATTTGAATTTCGTCAATAGTTTTAGCCTTTAAAGAAAAAACATTTTGTGTGGTAATTTTAATGTTTTGGATTATCTTAATTATCAAATTATGTTTATGTGATACACTATCTAAAAATAAGTATTTGGGCACTTTCCAATTTGGCCTTTTTGTCAAATATCTAAAAAAGTCCTTTAAGGGAGCTCTCTATCTATCGTCTTCGAAAGCTGAAACCAGTGTTATTCTATGGGAAATTTTACCCCATTATAGTTCATTGACTAATACATGTTTTTAAATTCTGTTTTCATTTTCCAGAATTTCACAATTTTTAAACAATTTATCGCTTTCTAAAAATTGATTTCTTTTATTTTTAAGATTTCCTTTTTTAGCTCAAAAATGAAAAAAAAAAAAAAAAAAATCACATTGTGAAAATTCGCATTTTACAGCCTCAAAATAAAATATTAAAAATTTTCAAAAAATAATTTTTATAAAGCGATAAATTGTTTAATAGCTGTGAAGATTCTTAATAAGAAAACGGAATTTAAAAATATATATTAGTTAATAAGTTATAATGAGGAGAAATTCTCCACAGAATAACATTGGCTCCGGCTTCTGGGGACGATAAGTGGAGAGGCCTCTTAAGAATCATCTTGAAATTTTGGTAGTGTAAAGAATATGTTATACTTCATATATATTTCAGCAAAAGTTTTGTCCTGAAGAGGAAAAGAAAACCACTAAAAAATTAAAAAAAATTCAAATGTTTTGCATCACCCTGTAAAAAATAATCCTTGAAATACGTTTTAGCTGTAGCATGTGATTATAAATATTCTTATAATTATTTGCATAAATTGTTATGAAGCTAAAACATATATTCATGGCGATATAACGGTTTCTTTAAAATACCACAAGAAAAAAAAAAAAAAAAAAAAAAAAAAAAAGCCACTTTTCAATTATGACACGTAGGGTATTAAACCCAGTGCAAAGCTATTTTTAAGAAATCTGGCATACTACATTAGATACAGCATACTAGAATCAGAATGAAAATTATGAAATATCTTACGAAATATGAGCATTTTTATTAAATAATTTTTAACTGCGCATGCGCAAGCATTATAAAAATTTCATTTGCATAATTTAATAGCCAAAAGTACTTAGTAACTTAAATGAAAACCTCAAACAAATATCAAGTAAATTCAAAAAGTTTTGAAAGACAAAATGAACTGAATTTCTGTTCTCTCAAAATAAAAGCTAAACTATAAGTATACTTGCCAACCTAACCCGGAAGGTTGTTAGTCCCACCCCTTTCCGCCCATTTTTTCACACCAGTCTTTTTTTAGAGTACTTCTCTTCTTGCTTAATCATAAATATATTTGAGATGAATTACTCTAAAAATTTAGTGGTGTACAAAATGGGGCGGTAACTAACAATCTTCCGGGTTAGGTTGGCAAGTATGCTATAAGGGATTTTACTCACATTTTTATTTTGATTCAAACAATGCCTAGTGGTAATAGAGTAAATAAATATATAATTATAAATAAATATTGATTGTAAGTAAATATTGATAAATCCCCCTTATCAACTTCTTTTTTTTTTTTTTTTTTTTTTTTTCGAAAAGAACTGAACTTCCGTTTATTCTATCTCTAATAATTTTTACAATTTACACTTTATTTTATTTTATTTTATTTTTATTTATTTATTTATTTATTTTTTGTGTGTGTGAGGGGGGGCGGCATTATTTACCAAAAATGCTCATATTTCGTAAGATATTTAACATATTTGCATTCTGATTGTAGTATGTTGTGTCTAATGTAGTATGCCAAATTTCCTAATAATGGCTTTGCACTGGGTCTAGTACCCTATGTGTTATAGTTTAAAAAGTAGATTTTTTTTTTTGGGGGGGGAGGGGGCAATTAAAAAAAAAATTGCATTTCCATGAATATATGTGGTAGTTTCATAAACATTTATACAGATAATGAAAAAACCCTCATAATCCACATGCTACAGCCAAAACGCATTTAAAGCATAACTTCTTATAGGGTTATATCCAAAACTTTTTTTTTTTTTTTTTTTTTTAATTTTTTACTGGTCCCCTTTTCTTCTTCAGGACAAAATTTTTGCTGAAACATGTGAGATATAACGCGTTCTTTATCCTCCCGAAGGTTCAAGATAATTCCTGAAGAACTTCTATAGACATTTGACGAACGTCTAATTTCGAAAGTGTCCAAATACTTATTGGTAGATAATGTATATCATTTTAAATGGGTTTCATGTATATATAAAGAGAGAGAGAGACAAATATCTTATACATTATCAGAGTTGCAAACTTTCTTAATTTATTCAGGAGCATTGTTAAAACCCGCCTTTTTTTCGGACCACAATTTATTTAGAATAATATTTTCCAATACGTTTGGAATGAATATTAAATTATTTTTCTCAACATTTGAGAAGATTACTTCAATATATTAATTAGTAAGAAGTTATTTTTTTCCGCATATTTAGAAGAGATTTGTATTTTTGAAAATGAAACGCAGAATTCAAGTAAATATATGAAAGACAAATTGAATAGTTTTGGTATTTCAAAAAGTATCAGAGAAGGGGGTGATAAAAATTTTATTTAAAAATTGGCTCATGCTAAATAAAAGAATAGGATTATTCAAGCAATTAAAATTTTCAGAGACAATTTGTTTTCAATTTATGATGCAAGTTTGTATACTTTTTCTTTCTTTTAACACACTATGATTCAAAAATTACCTTTTATTAATTAAATATAAATTTTCAATCAATTCGTCTTTTATTTAACCTTTTCTCAGAAAATTCAAATGTGTGTCCACTACTGAAACAGAAAAGGTGTCTACTAGTGAGTTTTGAAGTGTCCACTTCTGGCGCAGTTTAATCTCACTGAAAAATTAGTTTTTCGAGTATAGAAATGATACATTTATCAATTTTCGATGCACAATCATATACAGAAAGAATTAGGTAGAAGATGTATTTTACCGATGGAACGACCAGTCATTCAATTAAAATAAAAATAAAAAAAAGATACGGTAAATTTACTAACTATAATAGTTTAAATGTTTCTTAGAAATTCTCAATATGCTAATAATATTTAATTTTACCAATATTATTTTTTTCTTTTTGGAAAGAATAATAGAGAGTTGTTTTGAAAAAGCATTTATAAAAATTCACATTAATAGTACTATAAACTATTTGTATTTTTGTAAACATTAATACAATTAAAAAGAAAAAAAAAATACTTCCTTTAAAAAAAATTGTTTTTCGCCTTTTTATTGCTGTACATTAATTTTCATTCGTTTATTTAGATAATGACAAAGGGAATAATGCTTCATTGAAAGAAAACAAAGCAAAAAAATCAATATATGTATGTTTTGATTCATGCGAAGCGAAGCATTGTAAGCACTTCATTAAATAATAATAATAAAAAAAATCTTTAATAAAGAAAAATAAAGTAATCGATGAATTTCCTTGGAAAGAAGAAAAATCTAAAATGAATAAACTCATGGGTTCAGAATAATTATTCGGAAAAAAAAAAAAAAAAAAAAAGAAAAGCCCAAATATTAAAAACTAAAACTTTTCACATATGTATTATTTCTTTTTAATTATTGTTCTTTATTTATATTTCTTTTAAATGTTATTCATAGTGAAAAAAAATCTGAAAAAGCTTCATATAGTCTTGAGTTCTAACATGTTCTAAAAACGTTGCTGCTTCTACACTATGTACGATATAACAAGGAAGATTACAATCTAGGCTATATATCGTATTATATACTGTTACTCAAACAAATATATCCTGTTACGTGTTACTCAAACAAAACCAACCACTGAGATCGATGAATGAAATACTTCTTTCTTTAATTTAATTGGATTTTTTTGAATGTGAAGATGAAAATTTATGTTAAATGTGCACTTAAAAGAAGAAAAATAATAATAAATCAGTGTTGAAATTTGAGTTGCTTTTCATTATTCAAAAACATATCACAAATTTTAAATTACTATTCACCTTCTTTAATGACAGTTCAAATAAGTCGCAAGTATTACATTTCTTTAAAAAAAAAAAAAAAAAAAAAAAAAAAAGTATTATTTTTATAAAAAAACCGAAAAGTTAAGCTGGCAATATAGCAGTGAATACATTATGAAGCAAGTTATTAAAGAGAAAATGAATTTTTTAATTCAAAATATCGAGACTTCCACTAGAACTATTGACAAAATAGAAAATGCAAGTTAATAAAGCATTCTTAATAAGTTAAATAACATGTATATAAAACATCTTTCGAATTTGTAGAGGGAGAAATTTCATAATTGTTAACATTATTGTCACCACTGAAGAACTTATTAAATACAAAATAAACAACGAATTTTTAATAGAAATATTTAGCTTATTTAATCTGTTACTTAATATATCAAAAATTATCTTTCGTAAAAAGCAGTTAGCATTTTACTGAAAGTCATGTTTATGTGTATCTGCGGGGGTTGTTGTGCACATCTTTATTCAGGACATTTTCAGGAATAAGAAATTTATACCTTTTTAATACCACTGTTTTTATAGAACAATTTCTGTTCTGTTTAATCACGACACATTACTATAAACATACAATAGATTTCTGTAAGAAAATAATGATAGTAAAACAAGAGACTTATTTGTATTTCAGAAAGTGTTCTGAAAAAAAGACGGAGACTAAGACACATGCATGTGGGGTGCGAAAACGTTAGGTCTTTCTTTCATCATTGAAAATATTTCTTACATTCAGGAAATACTACATTAAATATTACATTTCACAGTTAAAAGTTAAAATTTCTTTAACTAAAATTGGCTGTTGATATTTAATATACATATGTATATATATATATGTATATATATATATACAGTTTTTAATAATGTTCAAGTAGAAAACTTGTCAAATCCTTAACATCTCTTCTTTACACAGAAATTACCAGTATGTATTTTAATGTAATACTAGTAGGTGCTTAACCTTCCAATAATCATATTATTTATCAGCTACCGTAAACAAAATCTTACATGATATGCATAGTTGTCAACGCAGAGTTGCCAACTTTTATAATTTATTCCGGAGCAATTTTAGCCCCGCCTTCTTTTCGCACCAGAAATTTTATAGAATATTTCTCTATGATATGTGACAACGGTTAAATAAAGGAAAAATCATTCTTTAAAGTTTCCAGTGTGAGAAAAGGGCGGGGCTAACAATGCTCCGGAATAAATTATAAAAGTTGGCAACTCTGTCAACGTGATACTTTTCTGATACCGGAAAATTTTAATATAAATTATTTATATATTTTTTACTAATTAAACAAAATGAAAGATTCTATTACAGTAATTTCCGGTGTATAATCCGCAGGTTATTATAAATCAGTTTTGTACAAGAAATACTAATAAATAAAGTTATATTTGTACGGGATGTGGCTTTGAAAAAATGTAGATTTTTTTATCAAGTAAAATTTCGGGTGGAGAAATGACATATCCTACCTGCGAATTACACGCCGGAAATTAAAGTGATTTGTAAATTTTTCCTCAATTAAATAAAAGGAATGATTCTATTAAATTTTTCGGTAGGCAAAAAGGGTCAAAGTTGGCAATTATGATGATATTCTCAAAATCGTTACTCATTTGAAATATATAAACATATACTCTAAGCATGTACTTAAGTGTACCCAGACGGGTTTAGGCTCTACCACAGCTAAAAAAAAATTGAACAAAAAATATTTTTAAACTTCTTATTGAAAACCAAAAATTCTGTGTACATAACAATAATTTAAATTAAATAACATTGAATTTTAATACTAGAAACTAGAAGGATACATTTTTTTCAACGATTGTATATTAAGACTATCATCTTATTAAATACTAGCACGCTACCCCCGCTTCGCTGGTCACTATTTTTAAACGAATCACTATACTTAATGAATTCTCAAAATTGCATTAATTTTTACCTTGCGAAAAAAAAAAAAAAAAAAAAAAGAAAAAGAAAGAGAGAGAGGAAAATTTCTGATTGGAAAAAATGTCGCACCGGGTCCCCACTGCCTTCTGCAGTGTACGCCATTGTGCGCTGCGCGCGCGCTTTATGTTCGACACTCTTAATGAATCACTATATTATCGTAAGGGAAAAACATATATAAAATATAACAACAAAAAAAAAAGTATTTTTCCATCGGTGGAACAATCGGTGCGAGCCCTCACTGACTACGGCAGAGTATACAAGCACGCATGTTCCTTCTCCTACCGTTCCCGCTCCTCCTAATTATTTTAGACTTTAAAAAATACTCGCAATCGTTCTCCCGGGCTTTTAAACCTAATAATACTAATTTCCAACATTCTATCTGAGTTTCTTTACTTTTACCCCTGTGCTCGTCCCTTTCCCGCCCCTCGTAATAATTCTGTACTTTCGAAAATATCCACAATCAATTTATCGGGCCTCAAAACCTAACAACACTAATTTTCAGCGCTCTAACTCTTATTTATATATTTTTGCCCCTTCACCCCCCTTCCTGTCTATCCTAATAATTTTACATATTCGAAAATATTCGCAATCGATTTGTAGGTATCAAAAATCTCCATGTACCAATTTGAGTGACCTAAATCTATTTTTAATTTTTTGCTCCTCCGTCCCCCCCTTCCCACCCCTCCCAATAATTTTACAAATTCGAAAATATCCGCAATCGATTTGTAAGTATCAAAAACCTCTATGTACCAATTCTGAAAGACCTAACTCTATTTTTATTTTTTGCCCCTCCACCCCGCTTCCCGCCCCTCCTAATAACTTTACAAATTCGAAAATATCCGCAAAATTAGTACATAGAGGTTTTTGATACCTACAGTATCAAAAACCTCTATGTACCAATTCTGAAAGACCTAACTCTATTTTTATTTTTTGCCCCTCCACCCCGCTTCCCGCCCCTCCTAATAACTTTGCAAATTCGAAAATATCCGCAAAATTAGTGCATAGAGGTTTTTGATACCTACAAATCGAAAGCGGATATTTTCGAATTTGTAAAGTTATTAGGAGAAGAAAGGGCGGGAAGGGGGGGGGGGGTGGAGGGGCAAAAAATAAAATTAGAGTTAGGTCCTTCAGAATTGGTACGTTTTTGCTACTTACAAATTGTTTGCGGATATTTTCGAATTTGTAAATTATTAAGAGGGGGGAAGGGGGTGTTGAAGGGGCAAAAGATAAAAATAGAGTTAGACTCTGACTCCATTTTTATTTTTTTGCCCCTCCGCCCCCCCCCTTCTGACCCTCATAATAACTTTACACTTTTGAAAATATCCTCATTCCACTTCCAGGCCTCTAAAACTTATCTGTACAGGGATGGAACACGGGCACAGAATTCATACCGGAATCTGTATAAGAAATCTTTTTACCTATAATATCGTTGATTTAAGAAGTAGAAAATTTTCTTACATTGATAGTGGTATGAATTCTGCGCCCGTGTTCCATCCCTGTCTGTACCAATTTTAAACGATCTAACTGTATATCTATTTTTTTACCCCATAGCCCCTCCCCCCTTTTTCCGGCCCCACCTGGGACGAATTTCTAGACTTAAAAGAATTATTTTTTATGTATTTGTGGAGCTATATTTTAGAGCAAAAATCTCAAATATATCTTTTTATCTGTTTGCGATATAAAGGAGTACGTGAAACCACGTTTTGCGCATGTGAAATCACGTTTTGCCCCCTCTCCCCCCATCTTGGGGCTGAATTTCTAAAATTTCAGAAATTAGTTTTTAGATATTTGTATTAGCTATATATTAGAGTAAAAATTTCACCTATATCTGTTTTTTTGTTTGAGATATATAGGAGTATGTGAAACCACGTTTTGCGCATGTGAAATCACGTTTTGACCCCTTTTCCCCCTTGAGGACAGAAATTCTAAAATTCCAGAAATTAGTTTTTAGATATTTGTGTTAGCTATATTTTAAAGCAAAAATTTTACGGATATCTATTTTTTTCTTTGAGATATGAAGGCTTTTGTGAAATCACATTTTGCTCCCTACTCCCCCTTGGGGGGCAAAGTCGCTTCTTAGGGGGTGCTTGCACTATATGTTCTATAATATGACCCAGTTTCGAGTCAGTGGCTCCAGTAGATTTTGCTGTGCGTTGATGAGTCAGTGAGTGAGTGAGTGAGTGAGTGGAAGTACTCTTTTATAAGTATAGATAAATGTAGAGAAGTTTAGACAGCATATAAATTTAGAATTTGTAATTTTTAGAAAATTGATTTTGTGAATTTTTCGCGAAAAGACATCGTTACTTACTTTCTTAAAAAAATCTCTGCATTTATTTTATTTTATTTTATTTTATTTTTTGACAAACAGTTGCGAAAATGAACTTCATTTCAGACAAGTTATAATCTTGTGTACATATAATATTACGTTTAAATAAAATGTTACGATTGAAATTTTAAAACTTTTTATATTTTATTTTGATGCCGGATTTAAAACCAATGTAATTTTTTTTTTAAGCTTAATGTCCACTAATAAACACTATGCATTTTATGTTTCAGAATAATGTTTCTTTAATATTTGGAAAATTCTTATGCAAGTTTTGTAAAATTTTGCTGACACAAATTCTTGCTAGAAGAAAAAGACGTGCTCAAAAATGCATAAATTCAGAATATGTATATATGTGTGTGTGTGTATTCCTGTTATTCCTAAAATAATAATAATAATAATAATAATAATACAAAAATTCTAAATAGTAAGTTAAATTACGTGCTAAAATTACGAGTCGTTTGTAGCTTTTTATAATACAGGATAATCCAAAAATTTTTAATTTTCTTCAATTTGTGGTTTGTTCCCTAATAGCAGCTCCCAACGTTATTTTATTGGAAAATGTGAGTCTATAAATGTTTTTTGCCTGTCTTAAGTAGAAGGCCATTTCTTTGAGTATTCTTTAAGAAAGTAGAAAACGTATAAAAAAAAAAAAAGTAATAATTTGATCACTCACTTTATGTTTTATAAAATAGGATACATAAAACAAAAACTTAACATAAAATATTTTTAATTGAACCATTGTTACTGCTTAATTGGATGAAGTAATTTTTATATTCCTAAAAGTGCCACGTAGGAATAAGCTTAAATTGGCAAATTAAAAAGTCTTTAAGCCAAAGGAAACTAGTATGTTGTGGCTCTCACAAGACTTTCTTCGATATTTTCCTATACAAATTGACACTACACAAAAAATTTATTAAAATTATTTTGCCTGATGAATGTAGACTGTTCTCATCCCTAAGAGGTATAACGCTAAATGTTGAATTAAGTCAGTTCTGTGCCTAATAGACGACATCTTAAGAAACGCATTTTTCACGATTTTCTTTTATGATAAAAAAGTAACCGATAAATTTGTTTCAAATTGTTACGTATTTATGGCTCAACCATACCTTTTAATGGTATTGATCAGTTCTTTTTAAAATCCAGTGTTTTCTGGCCATCACAAAACTGTGTTCTATATTTTCCTATATGAATTCACATAGTGCTAATTATTTATTGAAATTATTGTTTGTTAAAATTATTTTCCCTGATAAATGCGACGATTTTCACATCAGAGATAAAACCATAAATGTCGAAAGACGCTCAATTTTGGGCCCTTCAGACGGCATTTACATAGAAATGCATTTACTCAGTGATTTCGTTTATTTATTTATCAAAATAAAATCCATAACTTTTTTCCAAATTATCACACAATCACAGGCTTAACTGTTCGTTTTGAAGCTATTGACCAGTTATTTTGCAATATACTTGCATTGAAAATTCACACCGGCTATGCTTCTACAGTCGGTAACAAATGTGTCCGAACTCTAGCAAAAATTCCTATGTAAAAAAAGTACACTTCATACGGTTTTGTTAAATAAATCCTTATCGAATCCTGTTCTTAGACTGATTAAGACCAGGATTCGACAAGGATTTATTTAACAAAACCGTATGAAGTGTACTTTTTTTACATAGGAATATTTGCTAGTGTTCGGACACTTTTGTTACCGACTGTACGTATTGAAAAATTTTCCTGCTTGAATTTTTTTTAATGAATTAATTTCATAATGAATGGCTAAAAACAATTGTCACTGAGTATAAATATACTCAGTGAAACTTACTGACTACTGAGTATACGAAATTACTGAGTTACTGTATACGAATTTTTTCTTATACACAGACACAGACACACACAAAGAGAAATATTTTCTAAAAATGGTCAAATCGTGTTTCAGAATTCGTAAAACGTGTAAATCCATCGAAAAACGGAAAATGATATTATTTATAAATGAAACACTGTTGAAATCTAATCTGTTGAATGAATAAGAAAATAAAAAGGCAAAATACATGAGCCGTGTACCGTGTGGCATTAAAAATCATTTTCTAAAAGATATGTATGTCACTAAACGGACAAATGCTATAAAAGTTATGGGTGCAGATTATAATGAACAAAACATACAAAAAAAAAAAAAAAAAAAAGTACATTGTTTCCTATGAAGATCAATATTAGTAGTGTTTTATACGCATAGCACATTCAAACAATAAGATTTTTTATTCAAAATATCATTCAACCATTTTAGTTTTGTAGTAAGTAATATATTTTTGGCTGAAGTATATTTATTTTTAAATTAGAATTATTTTACAATTATATTTAATTCATATTTCAATATAAATTATAACAATTGAAAACTATTCATTCTCGCTATTTATCTTTTAAACAATTAAATCTAAAAAATAAGAACCGATTTGGCAGAAATTAAAAACTAAAATAATGTTCTGGAACAACAAATGAATACTAAAGCCGCTAAAAAAAAAAAAAAAAAAAAAAAAAAAGAAAGAAAGAAAGAAAGAAAGGAAGGAAGAAAGAAAGAAAGCATGTGTTAACAGTTTTAAAGAATGAAACAGAAAAGATTATTAAATTTAAGAAGCGTTATTGTGGGTCTGTTTTTATGAGAAAAAGGCCTAATAACACGCACACACGTATTCGAATACTCAAACTGAATTTTAGAATAGAAAATATGACTAGCTTTCTAAATTTAAACAATTATTAAATACGAAACCTATGTGCCGTTCAAAGAGTACGATTTATATTTAATATATTAATGATTATTATTAATATTATTATTTTGTAGTCTAAAATTTTATGTTCAGCTGAATATTATTCTTTTCAAAGAAAGTGATAAAATCGCAAGTAGATGAGCTTTACAATAAGTCAATCATCATATTTTTAACTATCGCGCATCAAATGCAAACAGTTTAAATTTTGTAAAGCATAAACCATAGACTTTTATTTATTTATTTGCATTTATTTTTAATCAACATTGACTAAAAAAAAAAAAAATATGAATAATAATAATAAGTAGAAGAACGAATATATATATATATATGTTATATATATATATATATATATATATATTATTTATAAATCAGATGATAATCCCAGGAATAGAAAAGTTCTACATTTAGTGTACTACTAACTGTTATTAATAAAATTTCCTTTATTTATCAGAAGAAAGTACATTTTTTGTTCGGTAATCTCCACCATTAATATTTAAAACAATTGATTTTGTATTTCCATTTCTTAGCAAAGACTTTAAAGAAAAGAAGCTCAAATTTATTTTAATACTTTCTCCCTTCACTTTGCAGAACGAACAGCTCTCAGATATATATTTTGGAATACATAAAGTATATTTTTCCATCAGTTATATGATATTCACGCAAGTTTCCTTTTCTTTCTTCCTTTTATCGAAAGAAACCTTTTCAGACATATATTCTAGTACATATAAAATATATTTTTTGCCTAGTTCTACGTTATCCATCCAAGTTTCACGCAATACCCAAATATATTCTAAAGTAAAAAAAAAAAAAAAAAAAGTGACTATTCCGTTATCATTGATCGAAAATAAGATTTCTTATTAACTAAACACGTGCATCATCCTTTTATTATTATTATTATTATTATTATTATTATTATTATTATTATTATGTAATACTTATTTTTTTTGTCCTAATTACACGAGTATTTGGTGGCAAATTTATTATGTCTAATTTATGCCCAAAATTGTTAAACACAGATGTCATAAGCAAACTTCTTAAATACTTAAACGCGAGACGAAAAAATTATAATTTACAAATAAACTAATATGAGAAAAACCTTTTTCAAGGTGTCAATTTCTTCCATGAATCTTCCACCACTATATTTCTATAGTATATTTATGTAGTATATTTCCACAATTATTGAAGGCAAAAATTTTTAACATAAATATGATGGTAAGGGAGTAACGAAATAAAATGTGGATCAGTAGACATGCTGTTTATATTGAAAGAAAATGTTAAATAATATATAAAATTAAGAATAATAATATTATAAAAGCAAAAACATGGAGAGTTTCCAACATTTTGATTTATTCCGCAGAACTGTCAGTACCCGCCTTTTTTTCACACCCCCTTTCTTCGTAGAGTGATTTTTCTAAATTAAAATGTTGTTAACTCTGAACATGCAATAATTATTAAAGATTAAAATATATAATATAAAGTAATAAAAAGACAGATCAATAATAATAATAATAATAACCAGATCCGTAAAATTATCACTTAAAGGCCAAAAGTTATAACCTAATAAAAAAAAAAAAATAACATTCAATACCATATCTGTCAAAATATATGTTTACTGTTTGTAGTTTGCAAACAAACCATGAAATTAATGTATTGTAAACACCACAAGAGTTTTTTCATCATAATCTTGTACAAATTCACACATTACAAATTATTTATTAATTTTTTTTTTCTATTGTGAATGTAGACGACTTTTGTCGGAAATAAGTATAACACTAAATGTTGAAATAAAGTAAATTTTGTGTCAACACCAAAAGAAATGTACATTTTTTATTTATTTATTTATTTATTTATTTATTTTTTTTCGTCAAAACTAAAATATTTGATAACTTTGTTTTGAATTACCACAGATCTATGGTTCAACCATTCATTTTGAACGTATTGACGAGTTCTTTCAAAAGGTACCCATATTGAAAATTTACACACACACACACTCGGGGGTGGGGGTGGGGGGCGGGATGCTCCTACATGCGCGCACTTTACAAATTTACTAATACTATTATCAATAATTTATATTAATTTTACAATCATGTGTTATAAATAACTCTCATTATGTACATTTATATCTAAAAAAAAAATGAGATCATGGCGCCACCTGTTGAGCGATTGATCCGCAAATGTAATAAAATCACCAGTATAGGTCAAGGTCCAACTAAATAACAAGTTTGGTTAAATTTCGTTTATCGGTTCGTGAGATACAGCGTCCACAAAATTTTTTATACACACGCACAGACAGACATTTTTTGAAAACTGTAAATTCTTGTTCAAACCATCTCAAAACGTGTAAATCCGTCGAAAACTAAATTTAGAAAATTTTCACAAATTCAATATTTTTTTTTTTCTTATATAGATATGGGAAAAAGTAAAAATGGTGGGAATCACATGTTAAAGTTTTAAAGTTCTGTCATTATATTTTAAAAAGAAATTAAACACAGACAATTAAAAATATATATACTTTTAGAAGTTGGAAAAAAAATTGTAGGTAACTTATCCTTTTTAATGCTGTAGGTATTATAAAGCTTCTTAGATGCTTGATACCAGAAATATAAAATATAAAAGTTCAAATAGATGTGTAAATTTTAAGTAAGGTAGTACATGCTTAAAATTAAAAGAACTTAATTTTACAAAAATATACAGAAATAGAAATTATATATGGATAAAAAATTAAATAATAACACGAATTTCAATTATTAGATAAGACAAATTATTTTGATTTGAATAGTTTCCATTAGAAATAATATAACTTCTGTTGCAAATATTTTACGTTTTGTATACTGTATGTATATATTTATAACATTATAGGAACTTTCATTAAAACAGTGATATGTTCTTTTTGCCATTCTCTATCCAAAATAAAAGAAACTATAAATCCATTAGCAGAGACTTATGCCCCTTGAACCATGACTAATGCATCAGTTTGGAAAGAAAACAAATAATAAATAAAGGGGTTGAGTTCGGGTGGGCAGCAAAATAAAGTTAGCTAAAAGAATGATATGACCGTTAGTAATGCGACCGAAAGGCACAAGCTCGGGATAGTCCCCTCCCCTACCTTCTCTAGTCGTTCCCTTAGCGATCCGGTCATCGATCTAATGGTTGTTAAGTGAACAGGAATCTCATGGAAAAAAGGGGAACGACTGTCCTGTTGGGTGATTCCTAGACGGGATTGTTCCGTCTTGATCAGTCTTCAATAAGAAGTATGTTTCCTCCAAGAAACATTCGACGGAAGTCCCTTACCCTCTATAACAAAACCTATTATTCGAGTCCGCACAAGATAATTTTCAATATAAACATTTTTTTTTTTTTTTTTTTTTTTTTTTTTTGTAAATAGTATATATTTAAATAATTGAATCATATTTCATATATATTTCAATTATATAACATTCGGTCATAACATTAAATTTGAAACAAACTTTAAACAGGTAAATACTATATAATTTTAGCATAACTATTTTTTTTTTTTTTTTTTTTTTTTTTTTTTTTTAATCACTCCAATTGGAACAAGGCAAATTTAAATAAGTTTGTTTTTAAGAACGGTCTTTGAAAAAATGTTTTAATATTGTTCCTTTGCATTTATATTTTTCTAATAGACTTCACTTTATACATCTGCATATAATATATCCCATAAACCAGATATTTCAAATTGTTTGAACATAGGACTGCCATTTAAACTATTGACAATAGCATTACAGAGTTACCAAATTTATAATTTATTCTGGAACATTGTTAGTACCGCATTTTTTTAATACCACATTTTTTGTGTTTAACTATAAACACAAACGTCGTATTGAATTTTTAGTCGTCGAAATCATATATTCATGATTCACGCGAGAGATGTCTGTTTAGAACCGATGTTGTGCTCCTTGGCCTAACCATTGGAAATTTCCATAGCAGGGATGGAACACGGGCGCAGAATTCATACCGGAATCTGTGTAAGAAATTTCTCTACCTATAATATCGTTGATATAAGAGGTAGAAAATTTTCTTACATTGGTAGTGGTATGAATTCTGCGCCCGTGTTCCATCCCTGCCATAGTTTCATACGAAATTGACAACAGTATTTTACTGTTCTGCTCATAGAGGTTTTGCGATCTTTTAAAATTTTAAGATAAAGATCGTGATTTCAACTCTATTTTCATTATAATTAATATTATTTTGACTGAATATTGACAATTTTCTATTCTGAAAATATATGTGAAAAAACTACACAGCAGCCGAAGTAAACAGTGTCTATTGTTATAGTAATATTTTTTTTTTTTTTTTTTTTTTTTTTTAAATAATCACTACTTTTACAATAGTAGAAAAAAAAATAAAAAATAAAATCGCAAAGATTTAGGTACAAGAAAAAATTTTTGCAAGTTGTGGTACATAGGAGAACACAATATTATAAAACTATTATAACGCAGTACGAAGTATGAGTAACGAGTTTCTTATTTCAAACTTAACGGCTTTCCATTAAAAAAAAAAAAAAATAAATAAATAAATAAAAATAAGCAAAATAAATTGTTTATATTTTGTTTAATCAATACTATAAAAAAAAAAAAAAATCAAACTCTTATATTACATTTAAAAGAAGCTTACTACTCCAAACGTATGTTCAAATGCAATTAAAAATACTTTGAAAGGTAAATCGATCTTCTGGTTCTACAAATAAGAAAATTTGTGTGATTTCAGATGAGAAAAAAAAGGGGGAAATGAGATGATCCGTTCTTTCAGACGTATTATCCTCTGAAGCATCTGATATGGATGTAACTCACGTACAGCAATTCGTTCCTGAAGCGACCACAGTATGTCGTGACCTAACTCTTGTAAACAAGAACCTTCTCACAGAGAGAGGGCTAGGCGAGAAAGCGATCCACGTCGCATTTCAGGGAAAAGCAAGTTGATTAAAGACTTTCAGGACGAGTTCTTGCCGCTAATCTGGCTCCAGAAGAACTTAATGAGCTAGAAAGAAGCGTGAGGTGGAGAATCAAAATGGCCTAGGCTTTTTATTAGCTTCTTTGATAGACCTCACTTGAATAGATTCGATTTCAAACACTTACTTGGAAATCTGAATTTCAAATACAGCATTACGTTTCAATGGAATGAATTAAGGTATTCAGAAAGGTTATTAGATCACCATTGTTTAAAATTTCTATATCGTTTGATAGGTTTTTAAACTTGTCAATATTAAAGGCATTCCGTATTTTATTTTTAAATATTTTTCATTAAAGAAACAAATTCAATGTTTTAAACACAAGAGCATAGTTGCTATCTTGTACTTTTTTTTTTTTTTTTTTTTTCGAAAACTTTAATAAGTGTTTTAGCATTTTTCTGTGATTCAACATGATAAAATATATAGCAACGAAATGCTGGCATTAAAATTCCATACAAGTCGGCACCTATGCAAGAGTAAAAATATGTTAAATGAATGAAATTCTATAAAGTCTCATAAATAATATTAAAACAAGATCATTGCTATAGTTTAGTAATACGTTGTGGATAAATAGCAGAAAAATTTGTTTAACGTGAATAATGATATTTTGTTCTTCTGTCCGACAAAAGAGTTTAACCCTATCTTGGTTCACGCATGTCTTGAATATAAAAACTGTCTCCCCGAAAAAGAAGAAAAGAAGAAAAAGAACATGTGTTGTAGATTATTCATGACAAAAACTCCAACTTATACGTCGCAAAACAAATTCTGTAATGATGATGCTAACAAGGAACATCACCCAAGTGTCCGGCTGCGATTTTAATGAAATTTTAATTTCTGATAGAGGGCATGTACCAAATATTTTTTATCATAGAAATTTTTGCTATCGTCCATGTTTTCTATATTTATTGAATTTTTAAAATGTTAAAAATCACATCAGCCACATATCAGCAGTTAGTTCTGCCTTTGGGCGTGACATAAAAATGATTTAGCAAAATGATTTTACGATTTCATGTTTAAGTTACAAATGAAAATTTATAGTACTGAAAATTATTTCAACTGAATTATTCATTTGAGTATTTCCTTGCTGTATAAAAACACATTTTTCGCATATTTTTGAGTAAAATTTGATAGCATATCAAATATGAAAGAAACGCCTCTATGAAAGAGACGTCTAAATTTCATTGAAATCCGAGACGGACACTTGGGTGATGTTCCTTGTAAGCAATCACATATTTTTTAATAATTGGGCTTTCAAAATTTCACCAATAAGGCTAACACTGTTATATTCAAAGTATTATGAGTATGTTTTACCCTAAAAAATGTGTCCCATGGCTGAACTGGTAAGTAGAGCCCTGCTTGTTAACAACTGCCTGCCAACATATGGGTGATGTAAGCCATTTCCATCAGTGATGATGTACGTCGCGAATGCCACAACGAAAAATATAAAAAACTGATTGTAACGGATTATTCAAACTTCAGATTCTTGTTACAGATCCCAAAGTTAATTCTATTTGGTAAAGATGGTGTTAAACAATTATGTTTTTTCATAGTTCAGTTTGTAAAATTAAACAAAAACATTGTCTAGACATACGAGTATAAGTGGAAATGAGATGACACGTAAAATCTATTCTTAAAATAATAATATATTTTTATTTTCATTCTTTAAAAATAATATTATTTTCAATTCAAAACTATATACTATTTATGATAGTTACACAATAAGAATGTAAATACCAATGCAAGAATACGTCATTTAAAGAATTTTTTGGGTACTAGAACTCCATCTAAATTCTATATCATAGATATGACTTATGTATAGAATAAAATGGTATTTCTGCATCGTATGAAATAGTAACCACACAATACAGCATATTATTATCAGATTCACACTATAATATTTTAATGAAATATAAAATGATCATTTTTACATGTAAAATTACATTTCTAAAGAGACAAAATACAGGAGAAAATTTCAGTTTTTTCATTAATGTCGGATAGATTTGTTAATTCGTTAATTTTATTCCGACAAATGTCGATGACTTAAGAATTATTTTGTATTTTTCAAAATAGTTTTCTATATAAAAACTGAAAAGTTTTATTATAGCTCTATTATTATTTAACTCAGTGAATTAAGTTGATGGTTGAACAGACTTTACCCGACTGCTCTATAAGAACATTATTCCATTCAAATACAAGCAAAGTTTTTCAATGAACCACATGCAGTATTTTTCAGAATACCTTAACTTTATGCGTATTATTGACTGTGTTTTTTTTCTTTTTACAACTATTTTATTCTGAGTAAATGGCATTTCTTTAAAGTGAATAGTTTAAAATCTGTTTATACGTCATGGAAATTGATTGCCTGAGTTTGTTTACTTGAATAAAAAAGGGGAAGTTTGTCTATTCGAAGGAAAATAGGAAGTACAAATAAGTTTGGTAATTTATCATTTGAAGATTCGATTCAGAAAAGGAAGTATATTTAATTATACTTTAAACTTTTAAAGATATGTCAAAATAATTGAATTACAACAGTAAAAAAGTTCATTTGTAAGCTTCTTATAAAAATATTTTTTATAGCACATTAAAAAAAAAAAATAAATAAATAAATCAGTTTATAAGATTAATCGAGTAATAATTTTAAACAAAACTAGTTAAATCTAATCGAAATAGAAACTACTACTGATTCTTAAATGATTTAAATACATTTACATTCTTAAAAAAAAAAAAAATTAAAATCGCAAATATTGAATTGTAAATAAAAGGAATAAAATGAAAAGTTTATTTAAAAGTCTCGTATAGAATGAAAAAATTGTATTCTACTTTTCATCCTAATTTTTTAAAAATAGTTGGAATTTTTTTTCTCTTTTCAAATTTAGATATAATTTATTGTTAAGAACTTAAGAGCAGATTAAAAATAATTCTTCTTTTTATATCAGACGACTATATTAGGAATTATTATTAAGAGTCCACCTTCATGCAAAATTTATTTTCGCAGAATATTTTATAAATCTAAAATCCGCAGGCGATATTGTTAATTTTAATAACACAGGGCGTCGGTAGATTCCATTTTTGTTGCCTGATTCTACCACGAGTATATTTATATAATATTTTTTTTTCCTGATTAACCAGACAAACTTTCTACTGAAAGTGTCGAAAGAAAAATACTGGTAGAAGAGTCAAGTGAAAAATCTTGCTTGTCGCCGCCCTGTAACAACAATTTCATTTATATTAGCTTTATCAAGCACAGATTTGCTAATTAGTTTTGATCTTTTAAAGGTATTAAAAAATTTTAACCAAGATAGCCAGTCATGTATTCCAATAATGGCTAATATAACTGGTTATACTGGTTATATTTTTAAACTACCGAAACTAATTGGCATGTTGTTATGCAATATGCATGTTATATTGGCATGTTATAATGTAGTTATATTTAGTGTAGTTACATTTAACTGCACTATAACTGTAAGATAGTTTTAATTTCACAAAAACAATTTCTAATTTATGGGTATGTTAAAGGGGTAATTAATTTCAGATTTAATTCAACATTACTCATAAAATTTCGTTTTTCATCAGTATTTTCCCAGATATACCAAGGTTTCGAATTTAGCGGAAGCGTAAAAATTCTCAGCACCTCGCCAACTTCTACAGTTTTTTCTACCAGTAAATTTCAATAGACATCTTCTATAAAATTTAAAGCAGTTTTCTGTTATTCCATAAGTTGAAATTTTTGCTCAGAAAAAAATATTTTAAAAAACCGTAAAAGTTGGCAGCTATAGCCTTTTTCTAAAATAATGTTCTTCAATGTAAAATCACAATTAAATACGAAGAATATTGCTCTTCAAAATATGTGGTATGGAAAAAAGTCAAATCTAACCAGAGTTGCCAAATTTATGGACTTTTTTATTCAATAATCACCAATAGATTTCTGGAGTGATATTTGACATACATAACGGACGATTAATCTTCGAAGTGATTAAACAACCGTTACAATTTAAAATTTAGCTGTAGGTACTAAATAGAAAGTCCCAATATTCCAACATTTTATCAAAAAACGTTAGAAACAGAGATATATCACTTTCCCACAACGGCACATTTTTAAAAAGACGTACACAAAATTCATAAAATAGAATTTATGATATAAAGTTCCATAATATTTAAATTTTTCTTGTGTGTACACTAGTCTTGCCAACTTGTAGAGGCATTTTTATTAAATACAGAGCTGCCAACCGAATCCGGCAAATTGTTAGTACTGCCCATTTTTCTAGACCACTTAATTTTTAGAATATTTGTTTTCTTAATTCATCGTAAATGTATTTGAAGAGAATTACTCTAAAATTTAAGTGGTGTAGAAAAATGGGCGGTACTAACAATTTGCTGGATTAGGTTGGCAGCTCTGTAAATACCTATCACTAAGTTTTCATTTTAATGTTTCTATAATTGTATGTCTGTCTAATCAACTATCATATATATCAAATGTCATTCTTCAATCATGGTGGTGATTATTAAACCAAACTTTTCCTACGGGCTGGGAACATTTGATGTGCACGTTAAAGGGATGGAACACTGGCGCAGAACTCATATTATTATTTTCTTAAGGAATTTCTCTACCTATAATATCGTTGATTTAAGAAGTAGAAAATTTTGTTTAATTGATAGTGGTATGTGTTCTGCGTCAGTGTTCCAGTCCCGCCTTTATTTAATACCACTTATTTTTTTTAAGATTATGTTATTTTCTTTTTTTATCGTAGCTGTGTATTGGAGAAAATTATTCAATAAATAAAGTGGTGCGAAATAAAAGCGGGGCTAAAAATGCTCCGTAATAAATTAAAATGTTTGCAACAATGTAATATGTAGCATTTAATTTTAATTCACGCAAAATGTAAAATTTTATTGTCATAGCTGCTAACAATTTAATTAATATTCTGTAAAATTATTAGTATCCGCTTTTTTTTTTTTTTTTTTTATATTAAACCAGTTTTTTTAGAATATTTTTCATTAATCCTTATTACATTCGGAGAAAATTAGTCTAAAGATAAAGCATAGCTGCCAATATTTTAATTTATTCTGGAACACTTTTACCAGCGCCTTTATTTCGCACCACTTTATTTTAAAAATATTTTTCTCTAATACAGTAAAGTCTCGTACAACGCGGGTGCAAGTTTGCCTCATGAATATAACAATTTTATTTTTTAACACCACTAATTTTATATCAAAGCATCTGCTTTATGCAAAACACTAAATTGAGTGTACGATCCAATAGAATGGTACTCTAAAAATTTAGTGGTTTTAAAAAATAAAACTGTTTTATTTATTTGTCATCTCTGCCACCACGTTGTACGAGACTTTACTGTATATAACTATGATAAAATTAGAAAAACTTTAATCTTTGGGCTCTAACAATTTTACGGAATATTGATTAGAATGTTGGCAGATATGATTGCATTAACCCTTTCCGGCACAGTGTTGCCGCTGCGGCAACATCTAATTTTAATTCTCAAGTGCAAAAATTGTTTCCAGAATTTTTTTATAGTACTTTTCTTCTATAACATCGAGTTAAAACTTCATTTGTTTTTTGTCTTCGAATATCGTTCTTGAATTCCAGTGGCTCTTGATTTTAAATGAATGGAATTACTCTGTGCCGGAAAGGGTTGGGTATTAACCCATTTTATCCCATTGTCCCATTTAAAGGACAGCTGAAAAATAGCATATAGAAATCAGAATTTGCTCGGTGCGAATATTTTGTCAGCTGAAATATATAATGGTATATATAAGCTTCTGCTAGCGTGTTATGTGTCTTACCTCCTCCTCCTTCTCCATCTGGAACCTTTGTTTAATCATTACAATAGGGGACGTGGTTTATCTTCTCTTTGCGGTTGAAAATTCTTTCTGGAGAACTATCATGTAAATAAGAAAGTATTATACAGATGAAGCAAAACTTTATACTCGGAAAGCACTTTTCACTATTGAAGAGTAAACATATAAGTGAAAATTTCATTCTCTTTATTTCAATGTCCTGTGTACAAGGTGGATAAGATTTCTTACACAGAATATATATATATATATATTATATATATTTCAAATTTTGTTGTATTTAGTTTATTTAGGTTTAATTAACCTTAAAAAATATAATTTTTCTCAAATTTGAACAAAATAAATAAATTGGGATAAAATGGGTTAATGTGCCTGCCTACCGTCGGAGGTGATTTTTTTTTAATAATTGAAAAATTGCCTATTTATGGGCATTATATGATAGAATATAGTAAAACACAGTGAATAACCTGAAAAAAAAATATGCAAATTTAAAAATATTTTGATATTTTTTCTCAAATATGCATAAAATTTGCGAATAAAATACACTTTCACAAAATATCATAAGTGAAATTTAAATAACGATATTTTTATTCTGTAAATTTTATTTAGATTATTCAAAGGTCTTTAAGGGAGTGAACTACTCTCAAAACTATAACCATGCTATTTAATATTTTAGAGAAGATAACATTTTTACATGCTGAAAAAATTATGAATATACATGACAGTTCATAACTTCTATCGACAAAAAAAAAATAAAAAACAAAGATAATAATCTAGCTAGATTCATTGTCGTAGTTCAATCCCTAAAACAACTCCTCTAGAGTATTTTGTCAAAGTTTCATAACGTTTCAATTATAACTTTTGGAGTTATGATGTTTTAGGATAAAGCAAATGCTAAAAATCTCATTTTGGGAAAAAGCAGAAAGCAGATTTAAAAACAAGATTTTACTATTAAACAAAAAATAATTTTAATATGTTCCTGATTTATTTCAAAGTTTTATATTTTATTTTATTTTTTTAATTCATTTTATATTCAATAACAAATTTTGATGCTTATATTGAGTAAAACATTTAGGTAAACAAACATTTACAGGTCATTTTTGGTCACTTCCGGTTTCAAAATCTGGGAAGTGACTAATATTGAAATGCCTGTAACTCAAGTTCTAAGCAAGATAAAAACAAAATTCAAACTGATTTAGAAAGCAAAAATGCCAGACTTTAATACTAACCCAAAAATAGAAAATCGGAGTTTTGACTGAAAGTTGCATTTTAAAGGTAGGCAGGCACCTTAAAACATTATTTTTGTATAATTTTAAACAGATAAATTGGGATAAGAGATTTATTTATTTATTTTGTTAATCCATTTCTCCATTATTTTCTTTTCTAAGTTTCATCGTCCCTTAACTTTGCATACCGTTAATTAAAAAAAAAAAAAAAAAAAAAAAAAAAAAAAAGAAAAAAAAAGATATCCGGCAGAAATCGTATTTTTTCCCTCCTTTTTTTTTTTTTTTTTTTTTTTTTTTCTTTTGTGTGTGTGTGTTGTTTATGCAATAAACAACGGGGGAGGCTTAACCTTTATAGACGGGTTCTTTTAAAATTCCACAATGTAGCGTGACAATGGCCGTCAGATCCCCTCTCTGGAGGTTAAAATCGCTCAAAACTGCTGCATACTGCGGAGCTGCCTCCTTCCTTCTTTGAAACCTTTGAAATAAATATTGGTAGAATAAACCTTTAAAAAAGCGTGCCCAAAGGAACCATCTTTAAAACGAATAATAATTAAATAGCTGTAATTGCTCTAATTTTAACATAAATAATCAATCAATTTTTGACAAGAACAATTTTGATAAGATTTAAGAAAAAAAAAAGTCAAAGTAATTTTATATTACTTTTTAAAAAATATATAAAGCATGTATAGCTGTTTAAGAAGACTGTATTAAAATAATAATAATAATAATAATCTGGTGTGTCACTCACACGACTTTCTCTTACCCTGAAATGTAATACTATAAATACAGGTTGGAGATTAAGAGATAAGATAACGATGTTATGTAAACCTCTGTTAAACAATTCAAATTAGGCTTCGGGAGAGTTTTATATGATAATTAGTTGATGAAAATTTACTTCCATCATGAAAATTTACTTTCCGACCCCCCCCCCCCCCAAGGGGAAGGCGGGGCTTCTACATACACAAAATTTTTTTCCCTGTTGACTATCTCTATTACAAAAAATATATATTCGTTTCATTTGGTTTAGTGTAGTCTATAGATTTTAAACTCTACTTACCTGCAATTTCTCCCATAGACGTAATGTATTTGAATACTTTTGAGTGTCCCTGTACACGAACCATTTGCTTGATCTTAACGAAAAGTTTAGTGTAGCATCCTTATATGATACACATTTAGAATACCAAGTTTGAACTTTCTGCCATAATTTGTTTTTGAGATATGCTGATAACAGACAGACACACACACAGACACACAGACAGACACGCACACATACACACAGACATACACACAGACCATTTGCTAAAAACATGATTTTCGTATTCAGGATACCTCAGAACATGTAAATATAACTAAAACTCGCGTTCGAAAATTTGACCCAAAAACAATACTTCTCTACCTTATGGGTAAGAGAAAGTAAGAAAGGGGGTTTCGATTTGAATATATTTCGAAAAAAAAAAAAACAAAAAACAAAAAAAAAAAAAAAACAGATGGAGCTATTTAAACTATTGAACTAATAAAACTGAATAAAAATTAAGGGATCATAAATAAATAATTAAAACTATATATTCAAATCATTATCATTTCTGAAAATGTTTGCTTTGATTTAGCAATGAGGTCGCTTTTAAAAACAATCTAAACATAATATACCTTCAGAGCTACCAACCTAATCCGGCAAATTGTTAGTACCGCCCCTTTTTCTACACGACTTGATTTTTAGAGTATTTTTCTTCTTAATTCATCGTAAATACATTTGAAGAGAATTGCTCTAAAAATTAAGTGGTGTAGAAAAAGAGGCGGTACTAACAATTTGCCGGATTAGGTTGGCAGCTCTGTACCTTATTTATGTGTCATCTTGAATCCCACAACAGTTACGTTTTTTAATAGAGTATAATGAATTAAATCTGCTTAATATTGGAAAATTTAAAAATAATTTTTATAACAAAATAAATATATTCAATTAATTAAAATGAACCTTTTCAGCGGCAAGGAAATATAGCTTATTTAAAATCAACTACCCTTAGAATTTACAAACAAGGCAAAAATAAAGAAATAAATAAAGTTTTCCCACTGTAATGTTAAAGTAAATCTTTGTAAAAAAATTTCCTGGGCAAGTTTTTGCATTTTGAAATTAAGATTATGTGGGATATAATACATCACACCACCACTGAAAGGGTTAAATAAAAATTTTGTATTTATAATTTTCTTATATATTTAATGTGTTTCGTTTTATTTTGTTTTAAATTCATTCTGTATATCGCTTTTTTTCCCCCCCATGATTAATTGAACTCAGGAATAAGAGAGTTATGTCTTTGGACGGGACGTTTGCCCCATTATATTTTAACAAAAAGTTCTATTCTATTTAGTCCCAAAATACTAATGTAACAATGAATTAAATATTTATAAATAAAAATAGTAGTGCGAATACATGTAACAGTCTCCCTCCCCTCCCCTGATTGAACTTAACTGCTTAACGGTCGCATGTTTATCAAAGACACGCCCATATGATTCACATTTTTGTTTAATTAAAGGAAATAGATTGAAAATAAACAAATGAATAATATGTATATTTTTTCAGTACACATTTTGAAATACGTTATACATAGTTTGGTGTTGCATGGGGTTTTCCTGTACCCTAAATTATTAAAAGAAAAATACACAGGGAGAGGAATCATTTCTCAGTTTATCTCGTGCTCGTATTTTAAGGGGTAAACAAAAATTAAAAATTCTAATAATTTAGACATAAAACCTTTAATAAATTGATTTAATTTTTCACTTTTTATTTAAATAATAATAAAAAAAAAAGTTGCATAATACGCTGTTTACTAATCAAGCACGCTTGCAAATTATTGCATATTTTTATATCTGAAATAAAGATATTCAAATCTTTCAGTTTATATTTTACAAAAAATAAATAAATTAATTAATTAATTAAAAATAAATAAATAAATAAATAAATAACAAAATAAAATAATTAAAAATAAATTTTAGAAATCCGCAATCTATATTACCTGTGCATTGATGCCACTTTTTTTTTTTTTTGTTATTCCGTAAAGTTAATTGTGCACGCACACCCTTTGCTTAAACACATTCTTTGTAGAGTAATTTTCTCTGGGGTTGCACTCCCCGCCTTTTTTTTTTTTTTTTTCTAAGGGCCCTTAGATAATTAAAAATTTCCGCCTGTTTTACTACCACTATTTTTTTTTTTTTTTTTTTTTTAAAGAAGTATATCCTCTATAACACATTACTATGAAAGTACCATAAAAATCTCTATAAAAGTACTGGTATCAAAAATGTCTGAATTTTTTTTTTCCTTTAAAAGTACCTTAACCCCTTAACTGCTCTAGGCGTATATATTCATCTCACGTAGCCTATGCGTTAACTGTCCGGGGCGTATATATACGCTCTTCCGAAGTACGATCCTTTGTATTGCGCTGCTGCCAATGAAACTAGTTCTAAGGCTTTGCAATTCAATAAAATGATCTTAAATGTTACCTTGATGGTGTTTTTAATATATTTACGTATTTCAGAGAAGAGAGGGTGGTATTTCAGAGTGGGTGGGATTGGAAAAATTAATGTTTCTGGAACAGTGAACGCATAACTACGCGCGCCTGTAAGAAAAACGGTGGCACTGAGAAGCAAATTTCATAATTTTTCCTCGGCAGGTAAACGGTTAAATAATAATAATAATAATAAAAAAATATGGATAATACGACCCTTGTTTTCTTCAAGATATGATTAGGATTAAATACAATGAAATTTACTGTTCAATAAAAATGGTGTGCAAAAAAGGCGGGTCCTATAGTAATAATTATTACTGTGAAAACCTGATGGGTTTAACCCCTTAACGCGCGCTGTCCTCGCTGCGAGGACGCAAAATTTTCGATCCTGTTGCAAAAATTCATCCCGGAAATCTTTTAGCAAAAATTTACGTTTATAACATATCAGAAAAGGCCTGTTTTTTTTAACCTCAAAATTTAAAATTTCTTTTAGTTTAATTTAGTTCATGAATTCCGGTGGCAGTATAATTTAAATGATCCGAATTGTCTTGCGCCGCAAAGGGAAAGAGTCATCCTTAAAACAAATAATATTTTTATCTTTTCTTTTTAATTATTTATTATATTTCGTTTTTTATAATAAAGATGAATTGTTTCCCGTACTTTATGAGCTATAAAAAGCAGTTCTCCAATCAGATGAAAAATATCAAAGGACAAATCAGGATGTCGAATACAGCCATTTTCCTCACCTGTAAAACGACTTTTACAGCAGACTTACTCATTTGATGAGGAAAATAACTTACTTATTTGATGTTTTATTCTGCAGGAAGTATATTCGTCTAGACATTCACGCTTTAGATATATTGAAAAGACTTTTAAAGAATACTATCATGCTATGCAGGACTTTCTATCTAAATTTTTTACTTTTACATTATTTGAAATTAGTAATTATTCATAAAAATATATTTCAAAAAATATTCTTTGGATTTTGCTGGGATATTTTTTTTAATTATTGGTTGGTTTGCCATAGGATTAATCAAAATATAATTCAATAAAAAGCACGTTTTTTTTTTTTTTTTTTTTTTTTTTTAGTTTTACAAAGTAATTAATTTTGTTATTTATGTTAAATTTGCAGTAAATCATTAAAAAAAAAAAAAAAAGAAAGAAAGAAAGAAAGAAAGAAAAGAAAAGAAAAGAAAGAAAAGAAAGAAAGAAAGATTTTTTTTTAATAAGATGTAACTGTTTGTTTTACGATTAGAGCAGAATGAGTGATATTACACATTCGTCAAGTTTGCTTTAATTTATCAAAATGGGGGGGGGGGGGGATAAATAAGCAGGAGATATTTATTTCTTACCAATTGCGTTCTTTCTTTGTGTTTTTTAAGAAAATAGACTTAAATTTTGAAAAAAAGAATATTGTTTCTATCTTTATTTATTTATTTCAGCGAAAGTGCTTAAGATTTTCTTTCTTTCTTTCTTTTTCTTTCAATATTTATGAATTTTTTTTTCCTCTATGAAACAAAATCCAATAATACATTGAGATTGGTTACTGTTATTCAGGTTTAACTATTTATTTCTTTTCTTTTCTTTCTTTTTCTTTTTCTTTTTTTTTTTTTTTTTTGATTAAAAAATTCGTTAAATGTATTACAATGATTTTAATACATGGTCTCAAACAATTCAGAAACTGGGATGCCTTTTTGGCTACGAGAGGCATTTCTTTAAAGCAAATTTTTATTATAATTACATTGCACAAAATATTTCGAAATTTACCACATACACAGATGTAGAATATGGAAAAAATAGCAATTATGATTTTTTACGTGGCCACCCAGAAATATTTAGTAACATTATGGGATATGAGTTGAGTTTTTTCGAGGCGCTATTTCAGTTCTGTTATGCTCTATATACACTGAAGGTGAAACCCTAACTTATAAATGAGTTACAATGTATACGAAACACCACATGGATATATATATATATATATAATTTTCTTTTTCCTTTTGAAATAAATTTATTTCCTTTTTTTGTCAGTGGAGAGAGGGGTGTTAAATTCAAGATCAATGCATATCAGTGTGCTTCAAAATCATTGAAATCAAAAGTTAACCTTTCGAGAAATATATAGGTTACTGCAGGTATACTTTTTTTTTTCTTTTTAATGATAGAAGAAAAAATTCTTCTGTTTTATTAACAATAAAAAACAGTTTTTCAAGTAGATAAAAAATATTGAAAGATAAATTAAGATAAATTAAGATGTCGAAACTAGTTATTTTTCTCAGTCGTAAAACTACTTTTAGATCAGACTTGCTCATTTGATAAGGAAAATAACTTACTTATTCAAAGTTTTATTTTGCAGGAGGTATATTCAACTAGATATTCACGCTTGAGTTACAATAAAAATACTTTTAAGGAATTCTTTCATGTTAGGCGGACTTTATTCATCTCTCCCTCTTTTTACATTAATTAAAAACAATAAGTACCTATAAAAATAATTGAAGAAATATTGTTTGTATTTTGCAGGGTTATTATTTTTCATTACCTGATATGTCATAACGATATAGTTCAATAAAAGGTACCTTTTTCAATTTCTTTACGTGTAAATTTTAAAATGAAATCGTTTATTTTTATTAATCACACCAACTTAAAGCTAAAATCCTTTCTTTAAAAAAAAAAAAAAAAAAAAAAAAATTAAATAAGCATAATAGCAAATTATTTGTGCACTAACATGTGTAATATTTAACAGCAAAATAAACAGTAGTTTCAATGCACAAAACTATTTGATTATCTTGGTACTTCTTACTGGGTTATTGAAAAATTAAAATAAAAATTAAAAAAAAATAATAATAAATAAAAATGTGCTATTTATCAAATATACCTGGCTGTCAAGTGTTGTGATCTTTGGATAGCAGTATTTCTTTCTTTTTTTTTTTTTTTTTTAAATAAAATTTTCAGATTATTTATTCATAGAAATCTGCGAGAAAACTTAAATTCAATAAAATATATAGTATATATACTGATACCAATTCTGGACCAATTAAATACCGATACCAGTATTTTCTTTTTACCATAAAGATTTTGGATTTTTTGATCATAGAAAACTGCGACAAAACTTCTAATTAATTTCAATAAAAAATACTGCTATTAAAAATTCTTAACACTTCCCAACCGCGTGTATATTCACGAACGTTTCTGAGAAATGTGTTTCTAAACGTATTATTATAAACATATATGTATATATATATATATATATATATATATATATATATATATATATATATATATATATCCATCAATCTCTTATAATTATACAAAAAATATTAATAAACGTATTATTATATTTTACAGTAAAAGTACATATTCAGAATCATTTTTCTTAATTAAAATAGAATAATTTTCTCTGCTTTATGAAATAAGAAACAATTCTAAAAATACATAAAAAATATCAAAGGATAAATTAACATATTTCTTTTGTAAATCATGTAAAAGTGTGCGGTTTTTTTTTTTTTTTTTTTTTTTTAAACCCTTTAACGTTCACTACTCAATTTATTTTAAAAATTACTAAACTAATTTTAAAAATGGCTTTTAGACACATAGCCGATCATAAATATTTAAAAAATAAAAAATTAGCATTGTTCCTTTTCGAGAAATTTTCGGTTTGAAACATCTGTAAGTACACCTTATTAAATTCAAATAATATATAATTTAATAAAAAAAATCACTTTATAAGTGAACATTACCGACAACAAAAACTCGTAAAAGTTGCATAGATCCCAACATTTCAATTTATTCCGGAGTATTTTAACCCTTTACGGAGCAAGGTAATTAGGATCATTTAAATTAGACTACCACCGGAATTTACGAACATAATTAAAGTAGAAGAAATTTTAAATTTTAACGTTAGAAAAAGAGCTTCTTCTGCTGTGTTATAAATGTAAATTTTTGCTAAAAAATTTCCGGGATGAGTTTTTGCAGTTGAGAATTAAAATTAGGTGTTCCATCAGCGGGAACACTGCGACTGAAAGGGTTAAGAACTAAATGTAAACATTTATATCCAATGGCAACATTTTAACACTTTCACGACCACATGTTTTTGTCTTTTTCACAGTAAGGTCCACCTGTGGGCGTTATTCTCTCTAGTAGCAATATTTCAAAACAAAATTTTCGGTATTCACATTTGTATTACGAATGGATATACATTATATTTATACTCTTTCTAATCAAAGCTTTTATATCCATAGTATATTGATGGTACAAATATGAATATTGGGTGCATTTTTAAGAAATAAATGACATACAAATTGCGAAAGAAACGCCCACTGGGGGAGTTAGAGATTTTCAAATGACGTGAATCTACGTCAGCGGTTGTGAAAGTGTTAATTCATTACTAAACACTGATAGTACCTGTCCTTTTTTTTTTTTTTTTTTTTTTTTTTTTTTTTTCTCGAAGACTTCATTTACATCTTTCAACTTTTTATAACCCTTTGCGCTCGGCATATTTTCCGTAAGACACGCCTTTTGGCTTTCCTTTAAAACGTCACAAGTATAGTTTTCAACTTACTACGTTTTGGCTACCGAAAAATTGCAATAATTTGTTTTATTTTACTTCATAATTAAATAAAATAAATCTTTCTGTTAGATTTTTCCGGTATCCGAAATGTAGCCTATAGTTACACGTTTTAGAAAAATAACATTTCATTTGCAGAGGAACACCTTAAGGCGTGGCTCGATTTTTTAATGTCCCCTCAGAAGGGACATACGAGCGATAAGGTTTACATTTATTCCGTAATGGTATTAGTAAACGGTCTTTTTCATACCGTATTCCTTGCCGAGTAATTTTCTCCATATTTAATCGTAATTATACATTAAAGGAAATTACTTTACGAGAATACGGTGTGGAAAAAAGGGTGGATACTAACAAAACTCCGGAGTAAAGGAGTTGGCAGCCCTGTTTCATTTGTAACGAATTTTTATCCAATATGTAATTTAGATTAAATAAGGAGAAAAATACCTTGCAGAAAAGTGGAGTGAAAACGAGGCGGATACTAACAATGCTCCGGAATAAAATAAAATATTGCCATGTATATAGTTATGCACATAGCTTCTTTTCTTTCTCTCTGTATATATATATATTAGGGGGACCGGAAAATAATGTCGTTTTGAATGAATAAAATGAAACCGGAAATTTTTGTTTAACAGTGTTTACATGGTACTTTACAAATAACCATCTTATAAGTTACCTAAGAATATCTTAAATTTTATCCAGGATAAATTTCCGATGTCAGTATTTTAATGCAAAACGACATTATTTTCCGTTCCCCCTAATATATATATATATATATATATATATATATATATATATATATATATATATATATATATATATCGTTTGTTTAGATGTATTACTAGTTACTAGGGAGACATGTAGACATAGCTAGGAAGATATGTAGACATATTATGCAGGGATGGAACACGGGCGCAGAATTCATACCGGAATCCGTTTAAGAAATTTCTTTACTTATAATATTGTTGATTTAAGAAGTGGAAAATTTTCTTACATCGATAGTGGTATGAATTCTGCGCCCGTGTTCCATCCCTGTATTATGTCATGTTAAGTTCAAAGGAAAAATCACTTACTTAGTATTTCTACTTTTGGAGAAAATTTGGTTTGAATGTTTGATCTTCATATATTCTAAATATCATGGGTAGTAGTTCGCGCCATTTTTTAACGGACACTTTCAGAAATAAGAAATTTACGCCTTTTTTGCTACCACTAATTTTCTGTGATAGTGGGGGCAAAACAGGCAGAAATTTCTCATTCCAGAAAGTATTCTGAAAAAAAAAAGGCGGGGAATATGATCTTAGAAATATACATACATACATATACCAGGGGTCGTAGTCTCCGCCTTTTTTTTCAAGACACTTTTAATGAGGAGAAATTTTCGTCTATTTGGCCACCACTTTTTCTCACAGAAATTTTTATTGTATTTTAAAGATAATATGTCGTGATTCAACAATATACAAATTATAGTATAATAATAGTGGTTGCAATAAAGGCATATTTTTTTTTCCTTTCTCAATGTGACCTGAAAGAGAGGAGGAGAGTACGACCCCTTTATATATACATAATTGCCAACATTTTAATTTATTCGAGAGAATTCTAGCCCCGCCTTTATTTCGCACCACTTTATTTATTGAATATTTCTTCCCAGTGTAAAACTACGATAAAATAAGAAGAAATTACTCTTAAAAAATAAGTGGTATTAAATAAAGGCGGGGCTAAAATGCTCCGGAATAAATTAAAATGTTGGCTGCTCTGCATATATATATATATATATGTATATGTGTGTGTGTGTGCGTATATCTATACTTTAAAAAGCGATTTTATGTATTCATTTTATGTGCTGCTGGAGTATATATATGCGGCATTACGACATCGATTTCTGAAGATAAAATTTAAATAATTTAATCACGAATATGCAAAATAATAGTTTCCAAGTCGTCCGGTTTTCCCCGAAAGATGTATTACTACTAACTTTTAATAGAAATTTTAGTAAAGATTTCAGAATTTATTTGTGGTTAATTGTATAGTAAAAATACATTTTTTATATTAAATGAGGTTGATTGTATAGTAAACAGTGGCAAAATCCCTTTGTTAAATAATATAAGGTTTTAGAGGAACGCCAAAAAGCGCGGATTATTTTTATAATAGGAAAATACCTCGACGGCAGTGTATTACAAATCGAAAGTAGCCATCTTCCTCACTTATAAAACTACTTTTACAGCAGACTTACATATTTCATGAGGAAAGTAACCTACTCATCCAATGTTTTATTTTGCAATGAGGATATGCGACGAAACACTCATGTTTGAGATATTAAATAAAGACATTTAAGGAATATTTTCATTTTATTCCAGATTTTCTTCATCATATTTTTATTTTTACACACACACACACATATCTTATAAAAATAATAATTTAGAATAAATGTTTGTATTTTGGAGGTGAACTGTTTTGTTTGGCTGGTTGACATGGGTTTAATCAGAAAATAACTGAGAGTATTTTTATTTTTTATTTATTTATTTATTTTTAAATATTATTTATCTATAAATTTCAAAAGAAAAATTGGTATTTGGATTTATTATTTTTATTAATATTATTGATTCTGGGAATTTTATGCAGGGAATTATATATATATGATTAAATTTTAATTAATCAAATTATATTTGTATTGCTTTCTAAGATTAAATGAGTATTTGATTATTATAGGAAAATTTTCGTGTTTAAAACGTTACTATTGAAATAATGTAGCATTATTGTCAACTTTTAGGTTCCTTTTAAAAGAATAATCACCACTATATTCTAATAGTATATTCCAATACAATTAACCTTAAATAATTGATTGAAAATTGTTATTAAAAATTTCCATTAAAAATTAGAGGTAATACCTCTTGTGGGAAAACCGGAAAAGTTGGCAACTATGATGTAACTTAAAGATTTTTTTAATTTTTATTTATTTGTATTTGTATTTTTTATTTTTTTTCGCAGAATGATAAACATCGTAATTAGTTCATACGTTTTATGTAGTAGCAGCGGTTTTGTTTTAGAACTTTAAATATGTTATTTTTCTGTTTTACAATGAATGGAAAAAAATAGAATATAATTTAAAATTGATATTTATACATATACATATATATAGATATAGATATATATAGATATATATTTTAAATGTATACTTTTAGCGGTCTTTTTGAATCATTCCTTTTTTTTTTTTTTTTAAGTTGAAAATTGTGGATGAATATTTTAAAAATGATTACGTAATAGTTTTTATTGCATTGCTTGCTTTTTACATGCGAATATTACATAAACAAAATAATTGAAAACCTTGCTATTTTTCCGTAATTCTGTAAAAGAAATAGTTTTTTTTTTTTCTTTCTTTCTTTCTTCTTCTTCTTCTTCTTTTTTTTTTTTTTTAAATCACAGTTACATTTGGATAAAATTACTGTAAAAATAAAATAGTATGGAAAAGGGGGCGGGGTACTAACAATGCTACAGAATACTAAATAGAATGCTGACAGGTATGATAAGTATATATGAATAAAAAGGGGATTGCATGTAGTGTTTGGTAAGTAAGTAAAAATTTTAATAACTTTTTTTAAATACTTTCTTTCGTTAACTTGCAATTTCAATAATGGATAAAGAGGATTTAAAAATCAGAAAAATGTAAACGTGATTAATGTTTTCGATGAACATGAATGGAATAAATTAAATGTAATTTCCTTAAATAAATAGTAAACATAATACTAATATTATTACAATAAACAAAAAATTATAATACTTTTATAATAATGTTTACATAAGAATTTACCGTATTAAAATAATAATGATAATAACCTCAAGCACATAAATTTTTTAAATACTTTATTTTACTTATGAAAGATAAAATAAAAGCAAATAATGATGAATTTAAAGTTTGAACTATAATCCATAGGATAATAAGAAATTTTTGATAACTGGAAGACTTTACCTATGTATTAACTCTTTTAAAGACGAGGCAATTTTGCTCATTTACATACTTGCCAACCATCTCATTATGAACCGTACAATTTTTAGTACCCGCCTTATTTTTCACACCAATAGTTTTTTAGAGTAATTTTTGTCTTATTTAATCGTAACGACATTTGGAGAGAATTACTCTAAAAATATAGTGGTGTGAGAAAAGGGGCGTTAACAATTGTACGGTTATTAATGAGATGGCTGGCAAGTATGTCATTTAGAATAAATTACCACAACTAAATTAATTCCAAGTTTTTTTTTTTTTTTTTTTTTTTTTTTTTTTGTGTGTGTGTGTGTGTGTGTGTGTGTGTGTGTGTGTGCGTGTGTGTGTTTAAATTCTTTGGAGAAATTGCATCTTTTATTACTATCAGAGATTCCAACATTTATAATTTATTTCAGAGTACTGCTAGTACACGCATTTTTTCCACACCCGTACCTTTAAGGGATAATTTTCTTCTTATTTAACCGTTATTACCTACTGATGAATAATATTCTAAATAAATGTATAACTAAATTCTATCAATAGAATTTTTTCTTTGAATTATTATGCTTTCTTCTCTTACTACTAACAGAAAATAACATTCTGAATTCTATATATGATATTTTTTATACACTTGTAATATATTTATAACAACTTTTTATATTACGAGGCTATTATAGAATTACTTAGTCCGTATAATTCGACATAATCAGTTTGTTGAATCTATGTGAGAGTGAGCTGAGTAAACTAAATGCAGATGCAATCATAATTCATTGATTTAGAGCAACAGCTTACTCCAGCCAAAAGAAATAAGGCCCTTAAAAACTCTTTGTTCGAGTGTTTTCTTGTAGGTGGGTGGTAGGCCGTGTGGAGGCTTCAAAATGAGAGGGGGATTTCGTTTTCACCGGGACGCAGATGTTACGACGTTCTGTTCCCTTCAAGAACGAGGATTTCGAGCGACTAGCCAGATGCTCGACCATGCGGCGCAAGCGCAGAAAGGTACTGGTAAGGATTCGGAGAGGAGAGCGGGGAATTAAAATGCTGGGCGCCAGAAAACAGGTGGTGACTCAGAGAAAGGAACAATTATCGCTGAGCCACTTGTAGAGCGTGTTTATTGCTATATACACTTTACACTTACCTTTGCTTTGGATTTCTATTAGAGGTATGGTTACTTAAGAGCTAAAATGCATGAACAATTTGAATGGATATCAACATGTGAAATGATACATTGTAAAAGAATGAGACTGAAAAAACCACATCATAGCAAGAAAAAACAATCTGACATGCAATTTGAAATTTTCATTGCTGTGGACGACCAATAATCTAGTTTATTTACAAATGAAAATATTTTTTTTCAGACTTGAACACTATTATTCTTTAGATTTTTTATAGATATAATTAAATAAATAAATAAATAAATAAATTAGTATGTGAACATGTTAAGAATATAGTGATGTAAAATTAAATATTACAAATAAAAGGACAGAAAAAAAAAAAAAATGCATTTATCATTGAAGACATAGAATACGAAATTATAGATACAAAATGAGATTCGCAATTTTTATAAATGCATATGAATTAAGCAATTTTTTTTTTTTATCAAAATAAATATTTTATCTCCTTTATATTTTCACATCAGTTATGTACAGTTGCACTTTAACAGTTGTTTGTTTTGTCACATGAACACTTACCATTTATCAGTTGGACGTTATAAATTTAATGTGCAACTGATATATGATACAACTAATGTTAAAGAATTACAAATTCACACGGAGATAAACAAAATAAAGAAAATGGGAATACAAAAGAAAAGTAAATAAAAATTTTTTATACTTAAATAACAAACATTCCATGGAAAAAAAGAAAAGAAAAGAAAAGCGAAAAGTCATAGCCTAAGATGTAATTTCCGGAAACTCCTAATTCAAAATTTCTATGTATATCAAAGGATATTACTCTTTAAACCTTTCAGTCGCAGTGTTCCCGCTGATGGAACACCTAATTTTAATTCTCAAGTGCAAAAACTCATCCCGGAAATTTTTTAGCGAAAATTTACCTTTATACCACAGCAGAAAAGGCCCCTTTTTTAAACCTGAAAATTTAAAGTTTATTTTATTTTAATTTTGTTCGTAAATTCCGGTGGCAGTGTAATTTAAATGGTCCGAATTACCCTGCGCCGCAAAGGGTTAAAGTGTAAATTTCCTTGAGCGCATCATATATATTTTTCTTTCAAAGTACATTCCTCTCATCTTTTGCAAAAACAATTTTACGTTTAGCGCCACGTTTATTCATGGGATAAAAACCGTGATTGAGCAATTTCCTTTGATATAGACAGTATATGTATATACATTTTCACGTGAATACATTTTAAAACAGAAATAAAACTTTATCAAAAATAAAGTCCCGAATTAGTTTCAAATAAAACTGTGGTTATTTTTTAAAATGTAATTTTTATGTAATTAATAATTTAATGGTTATGCTACAATCAAAGAGTTTCTTCATGTACTTGTAGCTTTATAAGGCTTTTATTTAGTTAGTAATAGAAGGTAATATCAATTATAGCAATTTCACGTCTTAAAATACTTGTTTAGAAACATAATGCAATTGTAGCAGATGCTGAAATGAACGCTTTTTTAGAACAACCGTACACGTTTTTTCCTTCAGAGCAGGGATGGAACACTGGCGCGGAATTCATATCGGTATTTGCTTACATAATGTCCATCCTTGCCAACCATCTCATTAATAACCGTACAATTGTTAACGCCCCCTGAAAAAACACCCCTTTTCTCACACCACTATGCATTTAGAGTTATTCTCTCCAAATGTTGTTACGATTAAATAAGTCTAAAATTACTCTAAAAAATTATTGGTTTGAAAAAAAGGCGGGTACTAAAAATTGTACTGTTCATAATGAGATGGTTGGCAAGTATGATAATGTCTCTTCTTAGGAAGTCGTTGGTTTAAGAAGTAAAAAATTCGGTTTCATTAATAGTGCATACTTGCCAACATCCTAATTAATATTCCGTAGTGTTGTTAGTCCCGCCCTTTTTTGCACACCAATAAATTTTTAGAGTAATATTCTCCAAATTCAATTAAGATTAAATAAGAAGAAATATACTCTAAAAAGATATTGGTGTGAAAGAGAAGGCGGGGCTAACAATACTACGGAATATTAATTAGTAAGTTGGCAAGTATGATAGTGGTATGAGTTCTGCGCCAGCATTCCATCCTTATCAGAGTGACTTTATCTGATACTTTGCAAAACTAATTTTCCGGAATTTAACATAGAGCTTATTTAGTCAATAAAAGTCATAAACTGGTTGTTTTCCAAGCACACAAATCTCTGAGATTCAAAACAACATCTTCCAAAGAATAACATCTAAATCAATGGACATTTTAGGAAATATGGTAAAAATTAAAAAAATAACTTAAACACAACAGACTGTAATAAAAAATATTTTTTGTTATAAATATAGTGATTAGAAAATGTCACCAAGAATTTTGTTGAAATTAATACAGCAAAGTTCGTACGAATCCGCCATTTTGTATGGATTTTTCTAAAATTTTACTTGAAAAACACAAGCTTACTTTTTGAGAAAAATTGCTATAAATATATATATATATCTTTTTTTTACTTATAGTCACGGGCAGAATAATAAATGATAACATAATTAAAAAGTAGTACACCCCCGGTTTATTTCCTGATTCTGCCACAATTATATATATAGGATAATTTTTTACTTAATTAATAGCGGACACTTACAATTAAAAGTTCCAATAGAAAAATACTGGTGGAAGAATCAGGGAAAAATTTAGCCTGTCAACACCTTGAAATATAATGTTAATATGCTTTAATAATAAATGATAATTAAAAAACTTATTGATTAAAAGTATAGAATTTATTATCTTTGGCATTTTAAAATGTTTAAGGAATACAAAACTTTAGTTTTAGACAGATAAAAATAGTCTTTTATTGTCTTAATCATATTTTTTTAACATTTATTCTGGAAATATATACTTATAAAATCACAAATAACTTACATTATTATACAGAGGTCGTAGTCTCACCTTTTTTCCAGGACACATTCAAGAATGAGAAATGTTTGCCTGTTTTTTCACCACTATTTTTTTACAGAAACTTTTATTGTACAGTCGGGGAAAAAAAAAAAAACGCAACACCCGCTGTAATTTCGTTATTAATTAACGCAGGAACATATAATAGACATAATTCAACAGGAAATTAAAAGCACTTTCTGAATATGTTGTCAAATTTTGAGTTAGGGGTCATCTACATATTGAAATGAGCGCCAACATCAATTTTTTCAATAGCAACACCCAATTTTGACTTCATTTTTGAATTTCTGAGAGTCTGGCAGTGCGGAAAAGTATACTGTTTATATACTTTATCGTTAGTATTTATAGAGTTATAAACAAAAATGTGTTAGGGGGTTATCTGTAAATGTAGAAAAATAAAATTAAGATCCTATAAGAAATAGACAAAATTTTAATGTTTCACAGCGGAAATCTTTCAGGAAAAAAATAAGTATACAAATTAATAAAACGTTGCTTCTTTTCCAGTGCTTTAATTAACTTGAATTCAATTTTTAGATTTGTACTTCAGTACTTTTTTAGATAATTTTAGGTCTATTTAAATACATTACACTTGCGATTAGTCCATACAGTACCCTTTGAGAAAAGTGCAATATTTTTCAAGTAAGTGTCTATTATGGCTGAACTGATCACCAATAAAGCTTAAATTTTCTTTCGTAGGTAGGTAACATAATATACGAAATGAAATAATATAGATATATATCTATACAGCAACGCATAAACTAAATCTTTTCGGATAAATTATTGTAAGGGTTCATGAAGTAAATATTAAACAATTTTAATCGCACTTACCAGTTTTGGGTCAGTTGAACTCTTTGGAACTGTACGATTGGTTTTATAATTTCTATGAAAATATAATTTCTTCATTAACCGTTTCGCGACTGCTGACGTAGATTCACGTCATTTGAAAATCTGTAACTCTGTCAGTGGGCGTTTCTTTCGCAATTTGTGTGTTACATATTTCTTAAGTGTGTACCCAGTGTTCATATTTTTGCAATAAAATATACTATGGATAGAAATATATTGATTATAAAGAATGTAATTATAAAGTATATCCATTTGTAATATAATTGTGAATACAGAAAAGTTGTTCTGAAATATTTTATTTTGAGATTATAACGCCCGTAGGCGGGTCTTACTGTCAAAAAGACAAAATCCTGCAGCCGCAAAAAGTGCTAAAATATATTTATAAAAGTTAAAATATGTTTTTTAAAATGTATAAAGTTAAAATATATTAATAAAATTTTAAAGACTAAAGTGCCCTTAAAATAATAACCCTTCCCCCTACAAAATAAATAAGTAAATAAATAAATAAAATAAAATAAAGCAATATATGAAGCAAATGATTAAGCCTTTTTTAACTTTGACGGTAGTTAAGAAACGATTTTACAAGTCTGTATTGCATTCCAATTCCATTCGTTTTTTTTATTTGACAATTTCACATTAAACTTATTTTTCTATTTACAACAGTAAACCCCGCCTATAATTAGTTAATTTTTTTTCTTCTAGTGTTCGTTTAAAAGGTTCAAAATTTATCGCCAATTAATCGATGAAGTAAATACCACTTGTGCATATTTTTGTCATTATAAAAAAAGGGGTTTAACAAGAATACTCAATGTCACATTTACTTTTCTTTTCTATATTGTTTTGTTTTGAAGAACGATGAAGGATTTTTCTTCTTTAGAAAAAAGGAATTCTTGATGCTATGTCAAAAAATCATTATTTTTGTTCCATTTCTTTGCGTTTGACATTGTTGTTATTTAATTTGACCCGTAAATAAAAAATAAAAACATTTTGTTTAATATTTTTTTGTTATTTTTTAAGATTTCATTCGTTATCTCATGCAAAACTTTATAAGGGACGGCCCCCTAAACCCCTCCAAAAGAAAGATTTATTTATAACTCGAAAACTAATAACTGGAATGAGCTGCAAATTTACACACCCATATTTTTCAGCATTAGGATTCATTTTATGTAAAAATTAATATAGGTCATAATTCATAATTTTTATGAATATGAATTTATTAATAATTTTCAGAATTAAAAATATTTTTCAGAATCAAAAGTAATGATGGATTATGTTTGGGTTTCTTCACTGTAACTCGTAAAAAAAAAAATTATATCGATCAAGTTATTTTTTGTGAAGATATTAATAAAAGTTTGAAATATGAATTTAACATTAGCACCTCCAAACTTTGAACGCTTATAACTCTGTGAAAAAATAAGTAAATTATACAACCAATATACTTTTTCGGGTTGTTGCGATCCCAGGAATTCAAATATAAAATAAAAAAGGGGCATTACCATTGGAAAAAAACAAAGTTGGTGCGCGTTTTAATATGTAGACGACCCCCAATTCAAAATTTCAATTCATTTTCTGAAACTACTTACAATTCCCCGTCGAATGATACCTATTACATTTTTCTACATCGATTAGCAACGAAGTTACGTTGAGTGTTGCGTTTTTTTTCCCCGACTGTACCTTTACACTAATGTGTCTTATTTAAAAAAAGATAGAAATTATTGCATAAAAATAAAGGTAAGAAGTAGAGCATATATAGTTCCGTCTTGAATTTGTACCACATTATTTGTATAATATTTTTCTTTAATATACATAGCAGTCAACATCCTAATTAATATTCTGTAGTATTGTTAGTAACCGCCTTTATTTTCACATCATTCTATTTTTATAGCATTTTTCTTCTTATTCAATCGTAATTACATTTGGAGAATATTACTCGAAAAATTTACTGGTGTTAAAAACCACTGGCGTTACTCTAAAATATTAAGTAGTGTGGAAAAAGGGGTGGTTACTAACAATAATACGGAATATTAATTAGGATGCGTAGCTAGCAACATTCCTAATTTATTCCGGTGTGAAAAAATGAGCAGACACTAACAAAGTTGCGGAAGGATTTAGAAATGTCAGTAGCTATATAGCTACCAACTTACACTTTTTTGCGGCCATATATATTTTTAATACGAATTTTGTATATATTTTTTAGATGTTTTTAACGATTAAATAGGGGTAAAATTTTTACTCAGTGAAAGTGCTGTGAAAAAAAGTAGAAGATGGCAGCTACGGTTAAGGTTCCTATATATACGAACTGGCGCATCAGGCATTTTGTTGCCTTAAGGTTGCCACATGTACCCAACCTTTTCCGTAGATAAACAAACGGCAGCCATTATTTCTATCGTCTTGTATTACTTTGGAGTTACTTTTTTAATTATTTTCATAATTTTAGCTCGGTAAATTATCATATGGGGGATTGTTTAGTGATAAATTGCTATAATCACTTAAGAAAAGAACATAAGATGTTCAGATTTCCATAAGATAATTTATAAAGAATAAAATAATATCACTTTTATTTATTTATAGTTTTCTCTTTGTTTTTGACATGTTCAAATGTAAAAATGCAAAGAATGTGCTATTTTAATCTTAATATTTATGTTAATAACCTTAAAATAATTAAAGAAAACCTTTTATTACTGTGCGTTTGAGTTTTGGCGACATTTTCTGGGGTCGCCAAAGTTGTTTCACTTCCATGTCGTAATTACATTTATTTAAAGGTTCGTTTTTTTAAATAAATAGTTTTTGCTAGAAATAGCAGAAAAAGTAAGTAAATAAATAAAGATTTTCCGCTTTTAAACAATAAGCTCATTTTTTTTTTTTTTTTTCAAAAACTTATGATTTGTATTTGAAACAGACAGAAATAGTCCTAACAACATAAAATATCTTATCCCCAGTACATCCACACAATATCCTGAGGATGAAAAAACATACCAAGAATTTACTGAGTATAAATGTGTTGTTAGGGGTATTACTTATTGCTTATTGCTCTTGACCGTTTTGACCAATCACAGCTTCAGATCAAGAATTTTTTAAATCGCTGGTTAAGCGATAAAGACGCCAAACGAGAATGCTGCCCTCATCCGAGGCAACAAAATGGCGGCGATGCGCCGGCCTATATATATTATTTAAGGGGCTCTAGCTACGGCAGCTATACTAATACTTAATAGATAGATTGTGTATTCTCTGTCTGTCTCAGTTTCGGGGAAGTTTTTAAAAGAATAAAGAATTAAATAAATATGCATGTATGGGTGTTGTAGTTTTATTAAATGGACACTATTTTTGAATAAAATGATATTAAGTTTTTATTTACATGTCTAGTAGTTCTTAGGAGTGTGGTATTTTAGAAAATATTCACTTTTATGAAGTAGAACTTGCATAATTGACATATCACATAGCTGCCATTATTTAAATTTATTCCGTATAAATTTTAACTCCGCCTTTATTCCATATCACTTTTTTTTAAAGACTAATTTTTTTCATATTTTATCATAGTTATATATTGGAGAAAAATATTCTAAAAATAAATTGGTGCAACATAAAGGCGGAACTGAAAAGGCTCCGGAATAAATTAAAATATTGGCAGCTATGATATCATTGTCACCAACACTTGCAATTAATCCCGCCCTTTAGAACAGAAAACGTAAATAGACGTTGCCCATCTTAGATAGTAGTAATTTAAAAACGTAGACGTGCTCCGTGGTGGATGTCCATATAAAAAAGCGAGTCCGCGTGAACACTTATAAACCGTATTCATTTGAAGAATTATACAAATTAAAATAACACCAACATTTACCAAAACTTAAATACTTTTCACACGCTTTATATTTCTTATTTGCTTCCGAATATTTCAATTAAACATTCGTCATCTCATGAATGTAATAAAATACTAAATTGTCAAGAATTTTTTTTTATTAATCCAATTCGAAAAACCATTTTGATTATCCCATAGACTTTTTAATCTTTGCTGAAGAAACTCGAAAACTGGAACTAAAATTACGAACATTGCATTTGAAGTTTTATACATAAATTTCTTATTTCCGTAAATAAAAAAAAAAATAAATAAATAAAAATAAAAAAATAGACACTTAATTTAATTCTATAAAGTTTTAATACAATAATCAAAACAGTATTCTTAAAAAATACAATATTTTATTTTAACCAAGAAGTAAATACCAATAATGAAAGTGTAGTGCTCTTTTATATATATATATATATATATATAAAAGTAGTTTTAACATAAAGTTAAAATTTTTCGAATTATGATTTTTCAAATCTAATCTAATAATATTTTCATTTCAATTATCCTTTTGGATGAAGCTTGAGAAATCTTGCTTCTACATATCTACGTGTTAAATGGTATTAACATAAAGCAGCTCAGTGAAAGAATAAATTTAAAATATTTGTTTTACTGTCATACCTTCCGCACAGATAAATAAGAAGTCTCAAAAATTTCTTTTTTCCAAAATCTCAAATTAAATTATTCATGGTAAGAAAAACTGTTCATTCATAATATAAAATTTTCATTGCTTTGAAATAAGTACATTTTGGCATTAGTTTCAACTAAATTAACCATATACGTTTTTGTATTAAAATTTGTATAATTCTGTATATTTAATTATTTAAAATTACTCTAAAAGGATTTGTTATTTATTATCTAATTATGGTAAATGATCTGTTAATTATTTTTTTTTCACATTAATCACATATTTTATATTATTATTATTATTATTATTATTTGATGCACTCCAACTCACAGAATTTGAATTAATTCATGAATTTGCATTTTACAACCATATAATAGAATAAGTCGATAGGTTACTTTAAATCAAAGTTTCTTTAAACGGGATTAACCATTTGTCGGTCCTGTTAAATTCCACTTTCTTGTCAGTGTTGTCAAACTTACAGACTTTTTAACTAGAAATCCACCACTAAATTTTAACTGCAACGATTGCCTAATTACAGTAAAGTCTCGTACAAAGCGGAGGCAGAGATGGCAAGTAAATAAAACAGTTTTACTTTTTAACACCACTAAATTTTTAGAGTAACAATCTCTTGGTTCATACACTCGATTTAGTTTTTTGCATTAAGAAGTTGCTTTGACATAAAATTAGTGGTGTTAAAAATTAATTTGTAATATTCAAAGCTGCCAACCTAATCCGGCAAATTGTTAGTAACGCCCCTTTTTCTACACCACTTAATTTTTAGAGAATTTTTCTACTTAATTCATCATAGATACATTTGAAGAGAATTGCTCTAAAAATTAAGTGGTGTAGAAAAAGGGGCGTTTTTCAGTAGGCGTTAACAATTTGCCGGATTAGGTTGGCAGCTCTGAATATTCATGAGGCAAACTTGCACCCGCGCTGTGCAAGACTTTGCTGTATTTCGATTGTTATTCGTTCATTATATATATATGAAATATCACTCTTCAAAATTATTGGTAATAATTAAATGAAACATTTCCAAATTTGGCAACACTGATTAGAGCGCTTCAAAGCGTTAGGGATGGCAAAGGGTTCAAATTTATTAAATTGACCTTACGAGATTGTATGTTTAGTTTTTGTTTTGCAATATAGTCCGTTAAGTATACATTGCACAGGTAAAAACAGAAAAAATCTCCATACACATTTCTTTAATAAATGAATGAGTATATTTGTTAGAGTTAATATTTAGAACAATCTTATTTATATGCTTATTAGATTTCTTGAAAAACATAAAAGTTTTTATGCTTGGATAAATTATGTTATACATAAAATGTAACCAGGTTTCGCACAGTCCTTCTTTTACTTTCGCAATAATATTCATTAATAGTTTATGTTATAATTGTATAAAATTAAAAAGAATTATTTTCTTTTAGAATTGTGGTTGAACTGTCCCTATAAAAAGATGAGCCGTGGGAACCCTGATAAACAGTGAAGTCCATGTGAGAAATTATACATATTAAAATAATATCAACGTTCACCAACGCATTTTACATATTTTCTATTTCCTTATACGCATTTTACATTCGATTATTTCAATTAGACATTAATCATTTTTTAACATCCTCTCCGTGGATGATGAAAATTGTTATGGCATGTCTCTATAACACCCTTAGGAGTGTACCATCAGACTATCGCCAACTACCAGAGTTGCAAACTTTTACAATTTGTTCGGAGCATTGTTAGCCCCACCTTTTTTAACACCACTTTTTTTTTTTTTTTTTGAGTATTTTTTTTTTCCTTTTATCGTAGTTATATATTGGAGAAAATTATACTATAAAGAAAGTTGTGTGAAATAAAGGCGGGGCTAAAAATTCCCAGGAATAAATTATAAAAGTGGGAAACTCTGGTAAATAGGCTTTTAAAACTAATTTATTTACTGTTTTATATAAACTTAAGTATTTTTCAAGCAGGTAGTTAATAAGTTAGCGTAAACGAAGGTAGCATAATAAACAATATGGCTATTCCAAATCAGCAAAAAATATAAGAATGTATAGTGTTCATCGCATTTTAATAAAGAAAAACATGTTAAAGTGAGCAATATAATAAAAAATAATAATGCATGCTTTTTTTTTTCTTTTCTTAATTCTAGTATAATGCTTCTTGTTGAGGGACACTGACTATTGAAATTATATAAACATCGATAAATAATTTATTATATATAATTTAACGGCATTGAATGAACAATGTTTTTACATTATCTGCACAAAGGGTCAGATATGTTATTTGTAGCCATTTTCTCCATACATATTACAGTCACTCACTAATTTCGGAAGTTCATTTTAATGTTAAGTTGAATCCATGTTTTGCAGTCACTAAAAACTTATCCATGATATGCGAAGTGCAGGGATGGAACACGGGCGCAGAATTCATACCGGTATTTGTTTGAAAAATGTCTCTACCTATAATATCGTAGATTTAAGAACTCGAAATTTTGTTACATTGATAGTGGTATGAGTTCTGCGCCAGTGTTCCATCCCAGGAAGTGTGTAGTATGCAAAAAACAAAATATTGTGCTTTTGTATTATTATCACCAACGGAGATTAAATTACGGATACTCTGTATAATGACAGGAAACTGCACATAACACCTAAAAATAAATAGTGTTTTTTTTTTTTTTTTTTTTTTTTTTTAACAATATAACTTATCTGTTATACTCGTAGAATTTCTTATAATTCTTTTCGTAAGTATAATAGTTGTTTTACATTTTCTTTATTAAAAACGTTATTAAAATACCAATGTATTAAGATATAAATATAATTCAGTTTATAAATAACAAATTACAAAATCATGCAAATTTGCTAAATAATATAGGATAATACGTTTTGGCACACATCGTATATTTTAAAGCATGAGCAAGTATTACTTTTTTTTAACGAAGAAAACAATTTTGCGTCAACGAAACAAGAAAAACTGTCCCTGTCTCTGAAATGTTTTCAATAAAATATATCTTATATTTCTTCTTGTTTATTTGAAACAAATGTGGCCAAGTATAGATTCTTTATTTTTTATTTTTTATCTCACGAGCTTTTAAATTCAAAATTAGATCTTCGTAGAATAGAAAAAGGGAGAAAATGATAAACAGTTTCATACCTTTCCAACGTTTTGCTGCCTTTTATTCATGGCCAGTAGAGTCGCTGCAGCTGTTTGATGATCTGCTAAATCCACAAAGCAGTATGGATCGCTTCCGGGCTGAAAAATAATAGAGATGTCATTCAATTCAATGCATGACAAGTAGAAATAAGAACTAAGACTAGATATACTAAGTTTTTACTTTAAGTATATATCTGATCATTTGAAACATAAAATATATATGATATGCCCCTTTTGCATAGCTGTCAAATGTTCCGATTTTTGGATACCTGTATTTTTTTTACAGAAATTTTCATCTTACTTAATTATAAAAAAATATTATCGTAATTTTCGGCGTATAATCTGCAGATATGATATGTCACTCCAACACCAGAAATTTTATTTAACAGAGAAATCTTAAATTTTTTTTTGAACAAACAGCTTGAAAATTACGGTACAAAAGCTTAATGGAAATATTAGATAATAGATATACTATAAGAAATATTGGTAACCAAAAACCTGAACAATTGTCATCTATGCCTTTGTATATAATTTATAAAATACAGAAGACTCAATTACTACATAAAGATATTTAAAAAAAAAACCTCCCAGTCATCTTTAATTAAAATAATAATAATAATAATAATATGTTGCATATAATATATCATACTTGCCAACATACTAATTAATATTCCGTAGTATTGTTAACCACGCCTTTTTTTTCACACCAGTATCTTTTTAGAGTATTTTTCTTTTTATTATTTGTAATTAAATTTGGAGAATATTACTCTAACAATTTACTAGTGTGAAAAAAAAGACGGGAGTAACAACACGACGGAATATTAATTAGGATGTTGGTAAGTATGAATATATATATTAAAACATAATATACAACGTGTTGTTATTTTGATACGTATATTAACACTTTTAGGCTCGCATACATCTTATTATGCACAGCAAGTCCTTCCTTTTGATATTTTTCAAAAACATTACATTATTTAGCAAAAGGAATTTACTTGTTCTGGGATATTTTTAGCCCCGCTTCATTTCGAAGCAATTAATTTATAAAACAATCTCCTCTAATTTATAACTACGATAAAATAAGAAAAAAAAAAAAATGTATGAAATAAAGGTGGAGCTAAAAATGCTCCGGAATAAATTAAAATGCTGGCAAATTCGTTATTCGTGTTCAAATAACCAGGACTGGAAATTTGTCGCAGAACTTATAACGGTATTTGTTTAAAATTTTTCATTACTTGTAAAATCGTTGGTTTAAAAAGAAGAAAATTTTGTTTCATAAATACTGGTATAAATTATGCGCCAAATATACACCCTTGAAATAACTTAAAACTTCTGTCGGTGGTGGGATATATTATTCCAACCAGATTTTAATTCTCAACTATAAAAGCTTATCCCAGAAATTTTAAACAAAATTGTACTTTTGTAGCGTTTTCGAAAAATTTCGTTTATATGTTTCCTTTTAAATTTGCTCGTAACCTTTTATTTGCATTGATAATAAAAGAGCGTAATTAAATTGCTTACGAAAGATTTAAATTGCAACCTCGATAATCGATTCGGCAATTGTCACTGGTGTATATATACGTAGATGACACTTACAGAAACACAAATACACACACACCTTTTGTTAACATTTTCGCGACTGCTGACGTAGATTAACGTCATTTGAAAATCTCTAACTACACCAGTGGGTGTTTCTTTCGCAATTTGTATGTTATTTATTTCTTAAAAATATACTCAATATTCATTTATTTCATCGTAAATAAATTTAAAGAAAATTACTATAAAATTGAGTGGTTTGTAAAAAAAGGACGGGCACTAAGAATACTCCGGATTAGGTTGACAGCTATGTATACTGGTATGAAAAAAAGGCGGAGCTAACAATGCTTCGGAATAAATTGTAAAATTTGTTAATGCAGTTTGACTTAAGATGGTCGCCTATTTGTGAAAATTGACCTAGCTTCCGTTAGGTCAAATGTTAACACGAAAATTGTTTTCAATTTGTTATCATACTTGAAAACCTAACCCGGAAGATTGTTAGTCCTACCCCCTTTCTAGTTTTTCACTCCAGTCTTTTTTTTTTTTTTTTTTTTTTAAGAGTGCTTTTCTTTTTAGTTAATCGTGAATATATTTGAAGAGAATTACTCTAAAAATTTAGTGGTGTACAAAAAGGGGCGGGAACTAACAATCTTCCGGTTTGGGTTGGCAAATATGCGTTATGATAGTTCCTAGTCAATATTCCTTTCAGTAACAAAAAAATTTTGCTCAATTAAAAAAAAAAAAAAAAAAAAAAAAAAAAAACTAGTACCAGAATATACGAACAAATCTAAAACAAAAGCAATAGAAGAAATTTATCGTCTATCATACATTCAAATATTTTAATTTATTCCGGAGTGATTTTACTCCGCCTTTATTCCATACTACTTCTTTTTTTTTTCTTTTTTAAGTGTTTTTTTTTTTTTTTCTTTTATGTAAGTTATGTATTGCAAAAAAAGTTTCTATAGAAAATGTGGTACAAAACAAAGGTGGGGCTTAAAAATACTCCGCAATAAATTAAAATGTTCGCATTTATCCCCTTAACGCGCGCTGTCCTCGCTGCGAGGATGTAAAATTTAAGATCCAACTGCAAAAATTCATCCCGGAAAATTCTTAGCAAAAATTTACGTTTATAACATAGCAGAAAAGGTCGGGTTTTTTAACCTTAAATTTTAAAATTTCTTTTAGTTTAATTTAGTTCATGAATTCCGGTGGCAGTATAATTTAAATGATCGGAATTGTCTTGCGCCGCAGAGGGTTAAGCTCCATCTTCAAAAAAATAAATAAATAAATAAATAAATAATATGAGATGAGGTTTTTTCAGTGGGGAATTAAAAACTAGGTGGGATGAAATATATCCCAGTGTATACATAGTGTGTGTGTGTGCATGTGTATATACATACATAGACTCCTAAACTAGATGCCTTCCTCGTGGCTTGGAAACTTCGTGGTAGACAGCGCCACATGGTACCGATTCTGTGATTTTTCTATTCAACACATACCAAAAATTTTTAAAAGTGGGATTCGATATACATAAAATGCGAATAGAATTGAAGAAACGTTGATTATATATATCATATATCACTTCTTAAAATTATTAGGGAGAGTTGAATAAAAAAGACGTGCAATCTATACCAGGTGGCTTTGTCTACCGTTTGAATTGTTGCCATGTTTCCGAACCACGTGAAAGGCATTTAGTTTAGGAGGCTATGGTATATATTTCCCACCGCCATTGAAAGGGTTAATGTAACATGTTTTTGACGGAAAAATATTAATTTTTCATTTTTTATAAAAAGGAAAAGAACTTTGCTGATACGAAGTGGCATTGAAATGTTTGTAAAGAATTATCAAAAAATTAACTATTTTTGAGAAATGTTATTGTTATCCTCTAAAATAATAATAATAATAATAATAATAATAAATTCTGCAAAAAAATAGTGTAGAACATTTTCAAGCTAAAAATATTGAGAAAAAAGTATTTTAATTTAAATTATAATGCGTTATTAAAATTTATATTATTATGAGAAATATCTTAAAATTTCATTATGTCATACCTGTCAATATTCTAATTAATATCCGCCTTTTTTTACGCTAGTATTTTTGAAGAGAATTTTCTTCTTGATTAATCGTAACTACTAACAATACTATGGAATAATTATTATAATGTCGGCATGTATGCATTAGATTCTAGAAATATTCATTAAGTTTAAAATTTATTAATTCATTACAAGTGGCTTTCTAGTACTTCAGTAAATAAAATGAATGCTACATTGCTTTATACATTTAGTTATTTTTCTCCTAGTAAAAAATGACTTTTAAAGACAAGGTTTTTTGAAAATAATCTTTTTCTTTGTTAATATACAAAAAGGTATTTTTCCACCCAATTAGAAATGAAAAACAAAAACTTCTCATTAATCGAACCCCCATATTTCCTAACCATGCGTCTATTACTTCTACGCTTTTAAAGGGTCGATTTTTCCTAAATATATTAATTTTGTGATATATTTTAAAACGGGTTACATTAAACAAACTGAATATTATAAAACAGTATCTCAAATAACCATGAAAGTAATGATAATAATAAAACAAACGGCTTTATTATTCAAAATTATTGAAATTGATAATTACAATTAGAGCAACTGAGTTTGGGGCTGCCATAGGAGACTTATTTTATATTCTTTTCGTACCACTTAAAAAAAAAAAATATATATATATATATATAATATATTTTTACAGGTAAGTTTGCACTTAGCCTGCATAAATTTATTATAAGTAGAGGTGCGAAAATAATAATAATAAAAGAAGTCGCTTGTTGCAGACCTGTGAGTTAACCCTTTGTATCCCACAGGGGCTTTAAAGTCCCATAAAAGAAAATCCTCAATATAGCCTAAATTTACTACAGGATTTCATTGGGACTATAGTTTAAGCTTTAATTCCTATAGTTTAAGCTTTCCCTATAGTTAAGCTATAGTTTAAGCTAAATTTAATATTTTCGGGACCACTGACGTAGATTCACGTCATTTGGAGATCTGTAACTAAACCAGTGGGAGTTTCTTTCGCAATTTGTGTGCTATTTATTTCTTAAATATGTAATCAATATTCATATTTTTACAATGAAATATACTATGAATACAAATACTTTGATTAGAAAGAATATAATTATAATGTATATCCGTTTCTAATATAAATGTGAATACAGAAAATTTTGTTCTGGAATATTGTAATATAGGAGAAAAACGCCCACAGGCGCCTACTGTCGAAAACTCAAAATCATGCGGTCGCGAAAGTGTTAATGTGAGATGATTCTCATGCATTAAGAAATATAATAAAAAAGTTTCAAATTATTTTTTCAAAAATAAAATAATTTGGGATATAGAGGGTTAAATAAATTTCAAATAAATATATTTAGAATCTCATTAAAAAAAAAAAAAAAAAAAAAAAACTTATACAATGCGAGTGAAAAATATGAAAATTAAAAATTTAGTTTTTAATTTAATTTAATTTTTCTTTCTTTACTGAAATATTATATAATTTTTAATTTATAAATTTAATAATTTTTTAATTGATTTTATGTTATCATTTTACCGCAAAATAAACGTTTACCTTATGATAAATAGTAAATAGAAAGACAATATTAAATTAACATATTTTTAAAGTTTAATTTTTCATTTGTTAAATTTAATAAGCACAATACAATTCAGTTAAAAGTTATTAAAAATAAAATACATCCAAAAAAGGAAGCAGGAACATTTTTTTAATTGTTATTTTCTAAAATATAAAAGAACAGAACTGTGTTTCAAAATTTTGAATAAATTAACTATAACTTGTGACTTACAAACTACAAGAAAAATAATTTTACAATGTAGAAAGCTGCAAACCATGATAGTTTATAAATAACATTTCGCTGAAAATATAAACCACATCGATACATTCAATAAAAAACCAAACACGAATAAACAAATCATATATTTTAGATTTTTTTAAATACATTTCGAGTGACTTCTATATTTATGTCAATATGCTTAAAAATATTTACAAATATCCCCAATTTTTCTACGAATTTGGATAGCACTGAATCAAATTTATCAGCTAAACTTTTCCAGAAAACTTAAGCATTAATAAAAATTCTTCTGAAGAGATGTGATCATATCTACATCCAGGCATAATTAACTCACGTAATTAATTTAAAAACGTATATGTTTAATCAATTTCTCTTTTAAATAGCTTAATATTGCTTAAAAATTTTCTAAATGATAATAATTTAATTGAATGTAACAGCATTTTTTTTTTCTGCATAAATTATAGAAATACCATTAAAAATTACTTAAATGCATGTTTGGTCATAAATGAAAACCTCGCTTAAATTAATTAGATGCAAAACTTTTAGTTTAAAATTACTTATAATATGACCTTTCAGAGTAATTTACATTTATATGACATAGATGCCAAAATTTTAATTTATTCTGGAGTATTTTTAGCCCCGCCTTTTTATTATTATTATTATTATTATCGAAGTTATATATTGGAGAATTGTTTCTATAAATAAAGTGGTGCGAAATAAAGGCAAGGTTAAAATTACTCCGGAATAAATTAAAATGTTCGCATCTATGGTATGATTAGATCGTTGTTATGCATATTGAGTATCAAACATTTCACGTGTAATTTACATTGTTAATTTTTTAGTATATGACAAAAGCAATCATTTTCCTAAATTATTTTAGTCAAAATAGAAAAAAAAAGGGGATCTGTCAATCTGTCTTTAGAAATTATTAGCAATCATTATCAATAGATTGGAAGAGGTCATGCAATCTACTTTGGTATAGGTGTATCAATTATAAAAATACACCACTGAACTAGCGCTTAAAAGTAATAAGTACAAAACTTTGAATAAACACCATACATTGCAAAAACTCACAACAGTTGTTTCGGGTCGAAAAAAGCCACGACCCTTTGTCAGGCGAACAAATTAGTCACGAGTGCTGTACACAAAGCGGCAACGGGTGCGTTGCCGATTTGAATGCAGCACTGGCACCTACTTTGTTCGCCTGACGAAAGGATATGTCTTTTTTCGACCCGAAACAATTGCTGTGATTTGTTGCATTTTATGGTATTTATTCAAAGTTTTGTACTTATTGCTTATTGGGTATATCAGTGTTACCAACATGAAGAGACTGCTATAATTCAACTAGCTGGATTTGCTCGCATGACTGGTGACTACATTTAAACGCAGAGCCTGATTAAGGGGGAAGAACACATTATTGATACTTACACCGTTATTTTTTAACAAATACTTTCCTCCTATAATAAACAGAAAATTCTCATTAAAAATTATTTTAAGAGAATTCTGGTGTCTAATAACGGTGCGTAAATTGGATTATTTTACACCGTTCATTTTTTATAAAAAATATTTCCTCGTCAAAGTGTGGAATTTCTATGGCATGAAGTAAAAAATAATTGTAAAAATATTCCGGTGAGAGCGGAGATAATGTGTGCTTCCCCCTTAATCAGGGTCTGTTTAAACGAATCCTTTTTTATAATAATGAATCTCAAAATTTTTTAATTCTTATATTTATTAATAAGTCTTGAAAGTATGTACAGTTATCATTTGCTACAAATGAATTCTTTTTTAAATAATTCATTTGTAAAACACAACTCTGAAATGGAAACACTCTTAAAAAAAAAATAATTACTGTTCTAAGAAAAGAGCTTTGTTATGTTGTGCAGACGGAATTTTTTTTTTTTATCTGTAGCATGCTAAACCCTTCTGATATTATATTATAATTTGGAGCTAAAACGTAGTTGCCAACATCTTAATTTATTCCGGAGTATTTTTAGTCCCGCCTCTATTTCACAACACTTTATTTATAGAATATTTTTCTCGACTATATAACTACGATAAAATAAGAAAAAAATTACTCTTAACAGTCTCGCGAACGCTGACGTAGATTCACGTCATTTGAAAGTATCTGACTCTACCAGTGAGCGTTTCTTTCGCAGTTCGTATGCTATTTATTCCTTAAAAATTAGACCTGCTGACTATGCTAGCTTATCCGTAATGGTAGTAACCCCGCCTTTTTTCCCACCTGAATAGTTGTAGAGTAATATTTAGCAATATGTTTTCATGGTTAAATAAGAAAACTATTGCTCTACAACTTTTCTGGTGTAAAAAATAAGGCGGGGCTTAATACAATTACGGATAAACTAGCATAGTTAGCAGGTCTAAAAAATACACCTAATATTCATATTTGTACTGTCAATATACTATGGATATAATTGCTTTGATTAGAAAGAGTATAACTATAATGTATATCCATTTGTAATATAAATGTGAATACGGAAAATTTTGTTCTGAAATACTGTAACTGGGAAGAATAACGCCCACAGTCGGACCTTACTGTGAAAAAGACAAAACATGCGGTCGCGAAAGTGTTAAAATAAAAGTGGCAGGAAATGAAGGCGGAGCTAAAAATACTACGGAATAAATTAAAATGTTGGCAACTCTGGTTAACCCGTTAGTAGTCGCTAGTTGGTCGATTTGCCGCCCATCCTTAAGTGTTGCCAGATTTTTTTATTCGATAGCCACCAAAAATTTTTAGAAGTGGCATTTGGTATACATAAAACGCGAAGAAACTCGAAGAAACGTTGATCACATCACTTTTTAAAATTATTGGTGATAGTTAAATAAAAAGTGCGCAATATGTAATAGGTGGCGCTGTCTATAGCGACTACTAACGGATTAAGATTACTACTTCTTACTACTGTTATTTTCGGTGTATGATCCGCAAGTATGATATGTCATTCCTCCATCTAACAGAGAAATCTATATTTTTTCGAAGAAATAACTCGTACAAAAGTAACTTTATCTGTCAATTGAAATTTCTGGTGCAGAACTCCTGACCTATTTTTCGGGTGGAGAAATTTGTCAAATAACACTCGTGCTAATGCAGTAAGTGTCATAATCTCTTTCATTGCTAAATTAAAAACATTTACAAAGAAAGAAAATGCCAAATACTTTAAGAATTACGCATATTTCTAGTGCCGTAATACATTTTCTCCCAATATTTGTGAAAATAAGAACGAATTCTTTTTTATTTAGGATTGAAAACCGCGTACACAATAGAACATAAGATGATACATATGAAAATAAAAACAATGTTTAAATTTCTTAATAATATCGATTCGCAATGATATTTTTTTCTTCTTTTTTTTATCAGCACATACAATGCAACATCCTCTAAAATGAGCTAATAAATTCAGCCATTCATATAAATATAGATCAAAATCTTCATTTTTTTAAAAATATTTTTAAAGTCATTATATCTATTTTAAACTAGTTTCAGAATACAAATAAATTAATGCCTGGCTAAAAATAAAAATATGTATGTTTACCTCAATTAACCCTTTGCGCTCGGCATATTTTCCGTAAGACACGCTTTTTGGCGTTCCTTTAAAACGTCACACGTATAGTTTCCATTTTACTACCTTTTGGCTACCGAAAAATTGTAATAATTTGTTTTATTTTACTTCATCATTAAATAAAATAAATCTTCCTGTTAAAATTTTCCAGTAGCCGAAAGGTAGCCTATAGTTACACGTTTTAGAAAAATAACATTTCATTTGCAGAGGAACACCTTAAGGCGTGTCTCGATTTTTTAATGTCCCATCAGAAGGGACATACGAGCGATAAGGGTTAAAATTAGGAGTTTAACTCTGAAAAATATAATGCGTGAAAAATGTGAGAAACATTTTCATGGAATTTAACACTAATTAAAAAGTATTGGAAGTTATTCTACGCAGTAAACTTTAAAAAACTATTTTTTTTCTTATGATGATTCCTAAATGTATCTTTTAAACAATTGATATTGTTTCGGATATTATAATGTGTTTGAATTTATTTCATATTTTATAAAATAGTAAAGCTTTCTTGTAGTAAAATCATGCTATCTAAATTTTACAAAGGTTTTAGTGTCCTAACAAGTTGTTTATTAGATTGCTATGATTGTTAGTACTATGAAATCTACTTTATAACTTTTTGTAAACATTTAGACACAAAAAAGGTTATTTGTTTCACAAACCTTTCTTTTAATTTCAAAAAATGTTATAACTATATTATATATATATATTTATTTATTTATTAATCTTAAACGAAAAAGATCCTCATTTTAGAATAGTTGCTTTTTAGACATTATCATAGCTGCCAACTCTGCCGGTTTTTGGATACTAGTAAAGTTTTATGGAACGTTTGGTCTTAATTGATCATAAGAACTTCTACAAGTCTGTTTCAAAAGTTTACACAAAATTTATAGGTATACAGACAAAAAAAAAAAAACTACCGGTATACAAAAGTCGGGACGGCTGGAAGCTATGCTATATTAAAATTTTATAGAATAAAATAAAGAATTTTTGCAATATCGTTCGCAATTTTTATATTATGATGTTGTAATAAAGAATCAAATGTTTCATGGAAAATATCTTCCTAAAAACGAACAAAATCGCAAATTTGTAATTATTGGGTGTACGGAGAATTCTGTCGTTTGGGTATAAAAAGCTGACATCGAATTTTTTCCTGGATAACCTTTGTATAACTTTTAAAAAGGCATTTGATAAAATATAACATAAGTATTAAAAAAAAAAAAAAAAAAAAAAAAAAAAAAAAAATCAAATTTTTGTACTATTACTAATTTAAAATGGTAGAAGTTCATGGTACACCTGATATTATTAAAAAAAAAAAAAAAAACAATTGTAAGCAAATATTTTTACTATTGTCTTAATAAAACCATTTTTGGGTAATATACATAATCTAAAACATACAACATCGTGGATTATTTTATACTTTAAATCTGATTATGAATGCGGAAATATTTTTTCATCTTCTTGAGGATGCGACGATGAATCAAATACATCTAAGCAAATATTAAAGGATCAGGGATGAAAGTGGTTATCATTATCGGCACCACTATTTTTATTTAGAAAAGATGAGCGTATTTTTACTCTAATATCCTTTGATTAAATAGGATACAGGTTATTGTAAAAAATTTCTGGTGGAAGAGTTCCGCCGAAAGTCGGAAAACTTTCATCCCTGAAGGATAAAAATCCAAAAACAAGCAGCGCAAAGCTTTTTGTATTTTAAAAGTAGCTGTAAACCCAAATATAGAATAATTTTGTCTAACTTTGTGTAATAGATCAAACATAATGAATCAAAAAGTTTAAGGTGAATTTACAGCTTATTTTTCAAACGTACTCCAAAGCTTTATTCTCATTTCTCAACAACACTTCTCAAAAAAATGTTTTCGAAACTCTTTAAGCACAATAGAACTGCTAGAACGAACGATAGCCAAATCGAATCCCAACGGAATAGAACGAGAGTATTTGTCAGGATACTTAAGTTGGCGTTCCCACTTTACTTGAACGTAAAAATATCTGAGAGAAGGAACAGTGCGGATACTGACGGGGTCGTGGGAGCTTAGTAAGACCCCGAGGGAGGAGGGAGATTGAAACTCGACAAAGGTCGCCAAAAGAAACTCGATAACTTTCTCAATCTGTCAAGAGGGGAACAAGAGAGGGTTAAAAGCTACAATTAACACGGAAGCTTAGAGTATTAGATACTGAGGTTAATTATGTGTATTGTAAAGAACACACTTCTATTTTCAAATATTTTAAGGTATTTTATTTGAGAAAAGATAACAGTTGATATTGTTATGGTACGAACGTATTGTAAGTTGGTATTGTACGAACAAGCGATATTAATTTTTAATACGATTTTGGATTAGTGTTCTTGAAAAAGTAAATATATGTTATTGATTGAAGCGAAAATGGAAGATTCAGAGAAATAACGGTATAATATTATTGTAGATCTGCATTTTAAAAGTTATATTTTCGGTGTATTATTATTATTATTATTATTATGCAAATAAGATATTGTTTACTGAGAGTAAAAATTCTGTATTTTATTGTGGTGTTTAACTTTATTTTAACTGTATATTTTTATACAATTGGAAAATAATGTGGACGTTTACTGTAAATCTGAAATTACTTATACATAAATTTAATTGTTTTAAGTAAAACAAAGAGAACTTTCTAGTTAAATCTTAAAATATACCAAACCATTATTTAAAGAAAAAAAAAAGTGCTGTTGTATGCATTATTGAATTAGTCAAATAATCAATCTACAAACCAAAAGTTCTATAATAATAACTAATAATCAAAAGTTTAATAATAATAATAATAATAAGATTTTTTTAAACAATAAGAATCATTAAAACTTTCAGCTGGTTTATGACAAAAGAAGTCTTTAAAATTCTCTATCTTGCGTTAACGCAAGTAAACAACGTGTAAGCTTCGTTCATCATACAATAAAAGCAAATTTAAAAGCCAAAAAATAAAATACATGTTTTTAACCAGAATTTAATTATTTTCTAGAAAGAAAATAAATGCCTTATTAAAAGCATTAAAAGGAAAAAGATAGTGTATATTGTACTGAAGCTAGATATGTTGATATTTCTAATTCATTCCGGAGCTTTGCTAGTACCCGACATTTTTTACCCACTTTTTTTTAAGAGTAATTTTTTCTTATTTATTGTAATAGTAGAGAAAATTACTCAACAAGAAAACTGGTCTGAAAGAAAAGTGTGCACTAATAATGCTCAGGAATAAATTAAAAATATTGGTATATGTGTGAAGCTGGTGGAAATAAATAAAAACCAGACTTGGAAACCAATATAAAACAATATATAACTAAAGAACGTCACTTTGAGAGATGATTTTTCAAAGAAAAATGATTTTCTTTGTTAAATTTAAGGAAGCTAGAGAAGTTGGCACACTGCCCGCTTTGCCTGGATCACGTAGGATGGAATCCACAAACTTTTACTCCATAGTTCTTAAAAAAGCAAACAAAATAAATAAATAAAATGAACAAGATTTGTCGCTCATTTTTATTTGATGCATACAAAAAACAAATATTATTTATTAATTAACAAAATGTTGTTTATGAATGTAAAGGAGGTATTTCGTTGTAAGATAAAATATAGATTTTTAAATTCTAAATTGTACATGAAAATCAGCACGCTTTATAATTAATTTAAAATTTACATCCATAGTTAACAAGTGCAGATAGGCCAACATTTTAATTTAGTTCGGACCAGTGTTAGTACCTACCCTTTTTTCGTACCACTTTATTTTTAGTGAAATTTTGTCCAATATCTAATTATGATTAAACAGGAAAAAAATACCCGTCAACAAAAGTGGTGTGAAAAAAAAGGGGGTACTTATATAGAATGCTCAGGAATAGATTAAAATGTTGGCATGTCTGCAAGTGTACCGTATTTTAGATACTGCGATGATTTTATAAACATTTTCACCTTATTTAATCATATGATACTGATAATAAGCTTAAAAATAAATAAATAAATAAATAAATAAACTCTAGAGTTAAGATTGTTCTTCAGAGTACGGAATACTCTGAAGCTTTCTATGTTCCATCCCAGAAGGAGAAAAATCACATATGCAAATATAAGTTTAGATTTTCGTATAAATTAATGCAAAATGTAATAATTCAATGTTAAATATAAATACCGGTTATTGTAAAGATTTAAAAATAGTTTATGGCTTTTTATTATGAATGATGAAACTCCAAATAAAATTTACTTTTCTATTAAACGACTTATTAAGTATTAATTAGTAATTATTCATTCACTTTTAAAAAGACTATGTTTGCTTCTCCACAATAAGTTAAAAGGAATGCACATTTTCTCTTTTCCCAAAATCCTAAACTATATAAGCTGTGTAGCAGCCAACAAGTAAAGGGTCGTCCTTTGAATTTGGTAAAAAGTAACATAAATCATGCTACAAAAATCAAAATTTATGTTGTAATATTTTGAAGTACAGAAATTTTTCTCTTATAAAATTTCTCATGTTTGCAAAATTCAAATTATAATTTCTGCAAGTTTAAAAAAAGATGTATTTTTTGTATTACTTTAATTTGATCAATATCACTTTCGAACATTAAGCTAATTAGATTAGCAAATAATTTTCTGTCGCAGTACAAGAGACATGTCCTCAGGCAAATTACGTATTTAAACGATTTCACTCTCTTGAAATCGTTTTGCATTTTTACATTATTAGTTGAACGTTAGTTAATTAGAGTTTGTATCTCTGCTCTTACTTCTATTAAAGAATTGTTCGATATTTGCTCGTGTGAGTGGGTACTCTAGCTCCAAAAATAGTTTTACAGGTTTTACTATTGCGAAAGTTTGCTGAACAAATATTTGCGAGTCTAAATAAACTAAAATTTAGAAACTTTTCTGTGTTTTCTTTTTATCTATTATAGCTCAACTATTTAACGAATTTATGAGCATTTTGATATATAAACAAGTATCGCATATTTGTTGTTGATTCGATGCAACTGTGTTTGCATTTCTTTAATATTTATTCTTATTCTATGCTTAATAAAGGAGCTATTTTTAATGTTAAAGGGGAATCAAAGATACTCTTTTGATACAGGGAACCTTTTGCACTCACCTTTAAACATTTTAAGTGAAACTAGATTTAAATGCAGAAACTTCAGATTTATCATTAAAGATAAAAACAATACTGTTGAAAATAATTTATAACACGATTCTACATAAAATTAAAGACTACATTTATTGTACTGCATTGTATTTAATGTAAAATTTAAGATAGAACTTTTGTTTTTTCAGACGCTTGCTTTCGAATAAAAAATAAATAAAAGCTGGCAAAGTAATATTTATTAACAACTCGTAACATAGACTTACTGTAGGAGAAAAACATGGTACAATTTGAAAAGAGATAGGTATAAATTTTAAAAACATATTCTAATGCTTGGATTTAATAAAAACATAAAAAAGTGTTTAATCCTTTTCAGACCAAGCTCGTAATACTTTCGCGAGCGATGACTTAAATTCATCAGGTAACATTTCTTGTATGTAACTTTATTTCGTAAGAACATATAAATTATTCATATTTGTAGAGTCAGCCAAAAAAAAAAAAAACTAATTTTGTTGCAAATCGTCCTATACATATGCGACTGGTCTCAATAGATTAGTAATAACGCGTACTTTATAACGGAATAGTTATATTTTGATCAAGGGGTCGTCTACATATAAAAACAGGCATAAACTTCATTTTTTTCAATGACAACCCTTATTTATGACCTCATATTCAAATTTCTGAGATCAAGGCGGTTCGGAAAAAGTCTTATGTATATACTTAAATCAATTCTTGATAGAGTTATAAGCGAAAATGTATCAAGGGTCCGTCTATATATTTAGAAAAAATAAATTGTGATATACCATAGAATGGACATCATTCATTAAGATTCATCCCAGAAAAAAAGTTGAAAATATAAATTATGATATAAAACAAAGTTAATCTACTCTAGATATTGAGTTTGCTTCTGAAAAAATCTTAATAACTACAGTTGACACCCGTTTAACGCTCTACTACAAAACACAGCCAAATCATAGAGAGTACTCATACAGCGCGATAAGCAGTCCCGTATAACGCATAAGGCAATTTTAACATTTTCGCACAGTTAATCAAATTTTTTATTCTTCTAATGCGTAAATGATTTACAAACTTTTTCTTCTTAAATATAGTTTACAGAGCTGCCAACCTAATCCGGAAAATTGTTGGTACCGCCCCTTTTTCTACACCACTTAATTTTTAGAGCAATTCTCTTCAAATATATTTATGATGAATTAAGAAAACGAATACTCTAAAAATTTAGCGGTGTATAAAAAGGGACGGCACAAGCAATTTGCCGGATTAGGTTGGCAGCTCTGAGTTTATGAATTTAAATTTTTTAATATTTTATTTTTAATAAAAATTAAATAGTCACTCAATTATTGCGTTACGTCATGCATTAAAATTTAAATAGCTTGAGTCATATGAACTCAACAATATTCAGTAACAAAAATGTAGATAGCAAAATAAAATAATAATAATAATAATAATAATAATAATAATAGCGGTAAAAAATAATAAAAAATAAAGTTTAATATTTTAGAAAAAAGAATTTTTTTATTTCTGTTGGGTATATTTTAATTTTATACAACAAGCCCCGCATGAAAGCGTTTCGATAAAGTGTTACGTTTAATTTGAGGCGTACAAACCTACAATATACAATACACAAAAATACTGATAACAAGATTCGAACAAAAATCTGGGAAAGGATATTTAATGTTCAATAACATACTGGCCAACCATTTCATTATGAAATGAATATTTTTAGTACTCGCCTTTTTTTCACACCAGTCTTTTATTACAGTAATTTTATTCTTATTTAATTGTAAGTACATTTGGTGAAATTTCCTCTAAAAATAAAGTGATGGGGAAAAAGGGGCGTGTTTTAAAGGGGAGTAACAATGTTACCATTATTAATGAGATAGTTGGCAACTATGCAATAAATAAGAGATACTGTTCAATAGCATACCTATTTTGAGTAATAAGTCCCGTCTTTTCACGTTTCTCTAAAACAACAAGTTATTTAACAAATTCATGATTAAAAAGCCAGAGGGTGGGGTTTATTATTATTTTGGAATGCCATCAAAATTTTCCATTTGCAATGCGTTAATTTGTAACGTAAACGTCGAAACCTTACTTAGAAAACAATAAAAAACAAAACGAAACAAAAATAAAATAAAATAAAATTTTTCAATATTGAACTGAACTTGCATAAATTTATCTGATAATGTATGTCCCACATAACACGATTTCCTATTGCCCAAAACGAATATCCCGCGTCATACAGGCGTCTACTGTACTTGAATTCTGAATTATGAAAAGTGTAAGACTAGTACCTATGTCTTTAAAAGGGATAAGACATATTACTTTGTTTTAAATTCTTTTTCGATAACAAATGTGAATTTTACGCCGTGATTAGAATTAATCGAAAATAATTAATATTGCGCGCTATTACAATAATAGATTTTATAAATAAATAAATAAATAAATTTTCCACTATGTGATTCTGTATTCAAAAACATTTAATAAAAGTTTAATATTTTATTATGTTAAATCATGCGATAAAATTTAAATAACATGAAACTTACAAATGGTATAGTAAACAAATGTAAAACAAATCGCAGGATTAAAACAGAAAATTCGCTGTAAATATCTTATAAAAATTATTAAATAATAATAATAATAATAATAATAATAATAAGCGATTATTGAATTCTTATTGCTGTCTCAAACAATAAGTCTCACCTTACCGCGTTTTCTAAAACATAACATTTAACTTGAAGTGTACGAACCCTAGAATATTCAAATACAAAAAAGGACAAATAGGGCTAAAACAGAATTTCAGCAGTGAAAAAACTAGAAACAGTTATTTAATATTTAACACTTTCGCGACAGCTGACGTAGATTGCGTCATTTGAGAATCTGTAACTGTGCCAGTGGGCGTTTCTTTTGCAATGTCATTTATTTCATAAAAATATACGCAGTATTCATATTTGTACAAACAATATACTATGGATATAAATTCTTTGATTAGAAAGAGTATAATTATAATGTATATCCATATGTAATATGAATCTGAATGTAGAATATTTTATTCTGAAAAAGTGTAACTTGGGAGAATAACGCCCACAGGCGGTCCTTACTGTCAAAAAGACAAAAACATGCGGTCGCGAAAGTGTTAAGACATAGTCTCCTAAACTAAATGCCTTCCGCGTGGCTCGGAAACTTGGCAATAGTTCAAGTGGTAGACAGCGCCACCTGGTACAGATTCTGTGACTTTTTTATTCAACAGCCACCAAAAATTTTTAAAAGTGGGATTTGACATACATAAAAGGCGAATAGAATCGATGAACGTCGATTATGTTTATCATATATCACTTCTTAAAATTATTGGCCTTTTATGTATATCAAATCCCACTTTTAGAAATATTTGGTGGCTGTTGAATAAAAAAGTCACAGAATCTGTACCAGGTGACACTGTCTACCGCTTGAACTGTTGCCAAGTTTCCGAGCCATGCGGAAGGCATCTACGACGAGGCTACGGTTAAGAAGAAAGACTTAACATAAGAGGATCGGATATGTTCCTATTTTGGAACGTAAACCACGCCTTTACACAATTTTCATAAAACGAAATGATTTCACATATTCGCAATTAAATCATTTGAGTTTTGTCTTCAGTAATCGATGCAGTAAACGCCATTGTGGTTTATGCATACCAGCGTCACATATAGAGTGAAATACAAATATGCATAATAGTTTTTTTTAAATATTGTTTCAACAATATAGAGGCGGGGCTTGTTTTCTTTTGGAATTCTTGCGCAATCTCTCGCCTGCATTGCGATAATTTTATAAAAATAAGCCAATTTGTATAATAAACATCGAATTGTTGCTTAGAAAACAATATGAATAACATATAGGTAAATTAGAATAGTTTTCCGTCAGATTGCATACAGATATGTACTTACAGATAATACAGATTATAATAAGTGACGACCGCCTAACAACAATAAAAAAGTGAAATATCACTGTAACTCGAAAAATAATGTTCGGAACGAGCTGTAAATTTGGAAACTCATTGTTTTTGATGATGCCTGTTCTATCCGTGTAAAATTTGATATAGCTCAAAATTCATATTTTTTTCGAATATGAATTTATTGATAATTTTCATAATCCAAAAAATGTTTTTCAATCAGATAAATGCATGGAATATGTTTGGGTCACTTCATTCTAACGTATAAAAAAAAGAAAATTTGAATATAATAATTTTTCGGGACAATATGAATTAATGTTTGTCATATTCCTTTAACATTAGCATACCAACATTTTGACAGCTTATAACTCTATGAAAAATTGAGCGAAATATATAAACTATACTATTTTCTGCGATGATTTGATCCAAATAATTCAAAAAATATTATTAAAAATGGGGATTACCATTGAAAAAAATTAATTTGATGCCGGATTCAATACGTAGACGACCCCGTAATGAAAAATCTGACTACCGTTATAAACTAGATGTTATTACAAATGGATTGACACCAGCTGCATGTTTCTACGACAAATTACGGCGAAATTAAGCAGGGGAGAGGTGACCTTTTTTTTTTCCCTGACTGCACAATCAAGTACTATGAATGCATATACTTTTAATAGAAACAGCATAATTAAAATCTACATCCATTTATAATATTAATACAGATAACCTTGTTCTATAATAATACATATGAAGAGTAACGCTCACGATTCAGTATAAAAATGACAAAAACATGCGGTCGCAAAAGTGTTAATACACCCGCCTCGTTATCGCAAAGCTCGTTACGAAACGGTTAGCTGTAAAACCTGTACATTTAATAAATGAAACAATCATTTTCAAATCCAGAAGAATCCATATAAAAAAATATAGAGCAGCCCACTTTTTAATTTATTTTGTAGCATTTTCAGTAACCGCCTTTAATTATTTTTTACACCACATTCTTTGCACAGTATTTTCTTCAATATGCAATTGCAGTTAAGTTAAAAGAAAACTACCCTTTTAAAAGAATGGTATGAAAAAAAATATATGATTACTTACAGTTCTATGGAATAAATTAAAAAGCTGGCAACTGTGAAAATATAATCCTAACATGTACATTATCATGCGTAGATGCCAAGTTTTTCGTTTCTTCAATGAGATTTGCATCCCTTTTTTCCGAATACAGTAAAAATGTAAAGGGACAGTGAAATACGATTAAATTGGACTTAAAATGTTTGTAATTACACAATAATTAAAAATACCAAAGTCAAACATACAGACAAATAAGAAATATTGTTTTTTATTTAAATTAAACTAGTTATACAATAGTCGCAAATTAGTGACAATTAAGCAATATCAGATTCTGAGTTAATAAATATAAAAGTAACTTATTTCTTATCTTACTGCTAACGGAAATAAGACTTTAATTACGTTGCTAATAATATAGAATTTGGAAACAAATTATAAATAATTAAAATAAATTTTGGGTCATGGCAGAGTAAAATTTACACACATATATATATATATATATAAAATTAAAATTATGATGTCCTAATGAGGGTAGTCAGAATTACTAAAATTTATTGTTTAAATTTAAACTATAACGTGCTATTTTACCTCTAAAATATGCCTTCTCTTAATCATTTCAAAAACTTTTCCCATAGATTTCAAGTCTTAGTACTAAAGAAGATTACTGCTTTCAAAACTGAATTTTCATGCAAAAAAGTCTAAGCCTTTATTTCTAATTTTTTTTTTCTTTTTCAGTATGGTAAGGAACTTCGAAAAGAATGAAGAGTTTTTCTTTTGCCGGATCTATCTGAAAGAGACAGAACCGCATTTGCCAAAGTTTGCCAGCAATGCTGATGAGAAATTGATCCCCTTAGATCAAGCCAGTGATCGTAAGTTTTTGAATTCTACTCGTAAAATAGCATCGAAATCTTCAAATCTGTTTATCTCACGGTAGCTGTTCTGGGAGACTGATGCTATCATGTTCGCCAACTTTTCATTGTATGACAATATTTTTTTATAACAAGTGCAAAAGCTTCGAGTTTTTGTCACGACATTTATAATTTTTTTGTTTAGTGAAAAGTATAGGCAACGTCCATTAGGAAAGTAGAAGAAAAGAAAGGAACAGGTGGAAGTAGAGCTCATGGGAAATTTAGTTTTGGTAGCGATGGAAAATGAAATGAAGTCCACGAAGAGTTGCACAGAAGTTTTCTTTCTGGATGGAGAGAGATAAGTGAAACAGCTGCAAAATTGGTTTGAAGATTTTATATACATTTTTCTATATGTATATTTGTATTTACGTGTTACAAATGAAAACTCTTTCAATTTATCCCTCTTTTTTCATCGTTTCATTTTTAAGTTGGAAAATTGTTTACCTAATTTCTCTCTATTTGTTTAATTCTTTTTACAAAATTAATTTTTTAAAGATTTATAAAATCTACTTACACAACCTATTTATCTACTATATTATCTTTTAGAGTTTTCTCTCTTTAATTTTAATTAATGAGAAAAATCTTGCATGCAAATACCACAAAAGTTTTATTATTGTTGTTTATTTATCATATAATTTTATGCATAATTTATGCAAAAGTAAAAACGAAATAAATGATGCTTTTGTTATTTTTACAGGAATTATGTGCAAATTTAATCACCGAATAAGTACTTTGTTCTTGTGCCTTACGTATGTGTATGATATGACGGTACTGATTATATAAAAGCTAATATAAATTATTTGAAAATTTTATGTTCTATAATAGCAGTGATGGAACACGGGCGCAGAACTCATACCACTATCAATGTAAGAAAATTTTGAAGTTCTTAAATCAACGATTTTACAGGTAGAGAAATTTCTTAAACAGATTCCGGTATGAATTCTGCGCCCGTGTTCTATCCCTGTAATAGTAATAATTGACATAACTTTTTATGAGTATTACACATGTATAAATTTATTACAGTTCATTTTATTTTTAAATATAGTATTTCTACATAAGTGTAAATACTCATATACTCGTATATACCCTACATACTTTTCTTTCTCTCAGATACAAATTAAAGAAAAAGTAATTAATTACAAATGATGTCCAAAAAGAAAATTCCCAATCACAATTCTAAACAATAAAGTGATGTAGTAAATAATGTTTTGTTTTTCACATAGGAAATTTTATTATTATTATTATTATTTTAATATTTATTATAATACAATTAAGCAAGGAAGGTAACATTTGGTGTCATGTGTCTGTGATTTATACTTAGAACAGGAATTTGATAATTAAAAGGAGTGAGAAAATATGACTAGTGTAATATAAAAGTAGATATATTTAACATTTACTAATGAACAATTATTGGGATTGAAATCTAACACAATAAACAAAAACAAAATTGGACATCTTAAAATTATGAATCATAATAGAAAAAAAATGTTACAAGGATGTTACAATGATGCTTACACAATACGGTTTTTTTAATTAGCACGAGTTTAATCATTTACTAAATCATAACTGCCAATTTTCACGGTTTTCGGTTGCCAGAAAATATTAATAGATATTTTCATTTAATTTAATTAGTTAAAACTTCTACAAAAATATATAAACAAAAATTCTATTAAATTTTTCCGGTAGCCAAAAAGCGTAAAAGTTGGCAGCTATGCTAATTGATGGGCTGATACGGGCAACCCTATTTTTCTGTACATTAGTGTTGCAAAAATGTAGGGACTTATTTATTTAATAATATCCTTAATTTTCAAGAATGGTGTTTGATATACATATTTGATACAATAATCGATTAAACAAACATGCAAAAGAAAACCGTGCATTAAAAAATTTGTGACAGATATTGAATATAAAAGTTCCTACAATTTGGCAACAGTGATCCACACCTTAATAAAATAACAGGGATTGAACATGGGCGCAGAATTCATACCACTATCAATATAAGAAAATTTTCTACCTCTTGAATCAACGATATTATAGGTGGAGAAATTTCTTAAACAGATTCCGGTATGAATTCTGCGCCCGTGTTCCATCCCTGAAATAATAATCTTTATATATTTTTTCTTTATAATCAAATAAAATTAATAATTTTTAGCATAAAAAGTAATATTCAAAATTATAACAGTGTTAGTCTTGCAAATATTTATTTCATACAACTAAAATTATAATTGAAGAAGTAAATTAAATGAATTAGCACTAAAATTCAAAGATAAAATATCATTTTATTCTGAATAAGCCACACATTTGAATTTTTGATTAAGTAATAATCTCAAATTGCATCTGTATAATTAGTTTTGGACAAAAAAAGTTTTAATATTTAAAATAACATTTTAAAATTCATTATTGATTTTGAAACAATTTAATGCGTATGACTTTTAGCGGTTCTTACACTTTTTTTTTTTTTTTTTTTAATATATACATATATATTCAATCGAAGTGAAACGTTGCAAACCATTACTGAAATTTACTATTTAAAAAAAAAAAAAAAAAAAAAAAAAAAAGTGTTATTCAAATTAATGGATATTTAAATGCCCTGAAATAGTAAAATATCTGATTTTCATTTAATGTTTGCCTTAACATTTCAATAAAAAATCGAATACAATATATCTCGCTCCCTTAAAACACTTAAAAAATATGAGTATGAAGTAGAATTACTGTAAATTAAGACTAGAAATTTCGTATATCTTTTCTTCTTGTAAACGAAGAAGATCAAATTCTATAAAAATAAAAGGGGAAACAACCAGCCAGATGTGCTAAAGGATTTTTAGTTAGAAACGTGGAACGAATCGACAGTCGCAAACATCCATAATACAACACATGTCCCCCAAAACTTGAAGATCTATATATTTGTGGGATTTTATTTCGAGGTGGTCATGTCTTGCTGGAAGAGATTATTCGTCTACTTTTTTTTCTTTTCCTCCTCCAAGATCTCATAGTCCTTTATCCATCAATTTCGGATTTGTTCGGCCATTAGGTCTCGTTTCTTATTCGCAATATGTCCCAATTCTTTCTCAATGAATGTATCGTCGCCTTGGGTTTCAATTTTATCACTTTTCTTGAATCTCTTTTCGTCCATCGGAGAAAAAAAAGGACGAGAAAAGAAGAGAGCATAAGAACGTTTCCAGTGGTTTTTACGTAGCTTCTAAACTTCGAAAAACGTTTAAACATTTAAATATATGCATATATATATGCATATATATGACGTGGGGGTTTTATGGGACATAGTATATTCACGCAATAAGCATATTAATCTACATTTTTGATAGATTTTTAATATATAAATTATTTGAAACAATTTACATAAACCACAAAAATCTATCGCTTAAAAATTAGAAAACATTTTTTCCTATATATGTAAAAAGAAAAGGAAACTATTATCATCAAAACAATTTAAGTTGTATTTGATTAATAGCTCCCGTGTAATCTAGTAAAAAAAAAAATCATCTAAATCCTTTATGCAGTATTTTATACTTATTTATCATTGTAGTATCTTTAAAAATAAACAACTAAACTTTACAATTTATATATTTTGAATATTTAAACATTGAAAATTAGTAAGAAAAACAAAAATTAGGATAGGGTTTTGTAACATAGAACTTGAAAGCAGTTGTTCGATTAAAAAAATATATGTGATAAAAAATATTACTCTTAAAATTGCTTTCAAAATATATGCTTAATTTAATTTGCAGGGCAATTTTTAAAAAAGGCGCAAAAGAGAAAAAAAAAAAATGAGCTTTTGAAAGTTTTAAAATTTTGCACTGAAATATTAAAAGTATGACCACATTTAGTCAAATATAAATTCAAAACATTATTATTTTTTTTTTTTTAATTTCCTATTAAAATAGTTTTTAAAATATAAATGAAAGTATATTATTTTTAATTGTAATATTAACACTTATTTTTTAAATAGCTAAATATTTCAGGCAATTATATCGAATACAGGTTATTAATAAACTATTAATAATCTAATAAAATTTAAAAGAACAATAACAGCAGGCTAAAAAGAATTTTTAAAAATTTATATTTTTTAAGCAAAAGAGTTAATAATTTACGTATATTACAGCATCCTGAATTATATTGTGCATAACTATTTAAACCAAAATATTTAATAATATTAAAGATTATAAATAGACCACATTATAACATCGCTTTGGGGTAATAACATTTGTGGTAGTTGATATAAATTTTATAAAACTTGGAAATTTTCAAATTTTCAAAAAAGTTACACAAAATAACTTTTGTAAAATATATATATATATATATTAAAATTGTATAAATAAATATTTTATACAACGGTAGAAAGGAATGTATACCGTATAAAAATTTTAGTTTATATAGCTCTTTCTGAATATTTAAGTAGAGCATTAGATTAAACCTTTGCCGGTCCTATAATTTAGCACCTCTGGTTTAAAAGGGCTAATTTTTTTCAGACAATGAATTTCCTTTTTTTTTCTTAACGTTTTCAGTATCCAGTATTCCCACCGAAATAAACTTCTTGTTTAAATACATTTAGATTAACACATTGCATGTCGGTGTTTACGCGATTTCAAGGTAAAACTTCGCCTGTTATAAATTACAATAACTTCTGTCCCAGTTTGCCAGATTGGGGTCATTTTTTATTCAATATCCACCACAAAATTTCAATTGTAACGGTTGCCTAATTACTTCATAGTTTAATCGTCTATTATCCCGTTAGTAGTCGCTAGTTGGTCGATTTGCCGCCCATACTTCAGTTTTTCCAGATTTTTTATTCAATAGTCACCAAAAATTTTTAGAAGCGGCATTTGACATCCATAAAACGCGAATAAAATCGATTTAACGTCGATCACATCACTTCTTAAAATTATTGGTGACAGTTAAATAAGAAGTTCGCAATCTGTAATAGGTGGCGCTGTCGATAGCGACTACTAACGGGTTAAGTATATCAAACATCACGTCTAAAAATTATTGGTGCGAGTTGAATTAAAAAAGTTCCCAATCTGGCAACATTGTTCTGTCTGGATATGTATATTAAATCATAGCCTCCTAAACTAGATGCTTGTCGCGTTGCTCGGAAATTAGACAACAGTTCAAGCGGTAGACAGCGCCACCTAGTACAGATTGAGCGAATTTTTTAATCAACAACCACGAAAAATTTTTAAAGTAAGATTTGATATACGTAAAAGGCGAATAGAATCCAAGAAGCGTCGATTAATGTATGTCATGTACCACTTCTTGAAATTATTAGTGACATTTGAATAAAAAAGTCGCACAATCTGTATCAGTTGGCGCTGTCTACCGCTTGAACTGCTGCCAAGTTTCCGAGCCACGCGACAGGTATCTAGTTTAGGAAGCTATGATTAAATATTATAGTTAGAATATAAATGAGTACATAAAGTATTATTATGATACAAATAAATATAAAATTATGGTGTATTTAATAAATGAGAAATGCATTTATGTACATAATTATTGCCTAGAATTAATTAATATTGTGGGGAGAAAACGAAAGGAAGAGTGCAGGCTTCTATCGAGTAAAAACTCCGTAAAAACACGTGTTCTACGTACCATATGTTTAATATACATGTAGATATAGGAGAAAATATAATCGCTTCGTAAAAATTAATAACTATTAAAATATAAAAGACAGACCCGTAATTCTCTCTCTTTTTTTACTTTTTTTTTTTTTTTTTTAAATTACCGTAATTTCTGGTAGATACCCCGCAGGTTATATAATCCAGTTTTGCACCAGAAATTTCTATTTATAAATAAATTTATATTTGTACGAGCTCTTCGTTCGAAAAAGTATAGATTTCTCTATTAAATAAAATTTATGGTGGAGAAATGACACATCTTACCTGCGGGTTATCTACTAGAAATTACGGTATTATTTATTTTCACTGAAAAAGAAAATTCTTTATTTTTTTCTTGTAATTGTTGCTTAATAGATTTACTGATGAGCAATAAATTTCAATAGGAGCGTTTTTAGAGCGTTTAGGTTGACAAAGAACATTTACGTTTAGAGCGCTTTAGAGTGTTAGAAGCTAAATATGTACTGCTTCAGACTTTAATAATTTGCACAAATTTTGTATCTGAGATGAATGTGTTGAATATTGCTTTAACATTGAATGTTTAAAATTGTAAACAGAAATGTGTATCAAATAGATTATATATAAATTTATACATCAAATAACAATAAATTTGTATATCTAATACTTTATTTTATGCCTTATTTTTGTATGTATTTATATACAACATATAAAGTAAATGAAAAGAAATGTACAGGGTGGCGATAATTAAACTGATAGTGTTTACAGTGTTCTGTAGATTGATCTAACTGCGCGAATGACGCCAAATTTTGTAGGATGATTTAACAAGACGGGGGACGAAGGATTGCACTTTAAAAAATATTAGTTTCAAAAGTCACTGTTAGTGGAATATGTGGCGTTGTGTAAAAGAAATGAGAGTTTTAAAAAACGCAGAATCAGTATTGAAATAAAATTACCTTTTATTTAACACATTCAAATCAGGTCCAATCTGTTCACCGTTTCTGTGGGCCACATATTGCATTCTGTGCACAGTATTCACAACAGCAGAAACTTTATCACTGTTTATGTAATCTTTTCACTCTTTTTAGAAATTGTTACAACATTGAAATTGAATTAAATTGTTAAATGTACTAAATAAAAGGTACTTTTATTTCAATATTGATTCTGCGTTTTTTAGAAATCTAATTTCTTTTAAGCAGCGCCACATATTCCCCTAGTGGTGACTTTTGGAACTAATATATATTTTTAGTGCAATTCTTCGTCTCCCGTCTTGTTAAATCATCCTACAAAATTTGGCGCCATTCATGCAATTAGGTCACTCTACAGAGCACTGTAAACACTGGTCAGTTTAATTACGGCCACCCTGTATATGTAATTTCTGAAAATCTTGATCTCCATTATAAATCCTTAAATATTCATTACATGCATACAGAACTAATAAAAAGTATTTGTTAGAAATTTTAAATATTTTCCCTTTTATTGAAAATACATTTTTAAAAATTTAACTGGTGAAAATGATAAATTCTGAAATTCTTCAGAAATTTATAAAAAATTTTAGTAAAAAATAGTTGTTTCAAAATTTTCTAAAAGTTGCTTAGCAGTGTATTAAAAGTACTACGTGGAAGCCACGTTTGATTTTTAGAAACTTTTTTGCATCATTAATGATTCATATTTCACAAATTGAAATTACTGCATATCCTCGCGTATAATCTGACCCCCTAAATTGAGAGGAAAATTTGTTTCGTGTTTCAAATTTGTAAATTTCACTTTATGTAGCCACAACATTATTTCTGATAAAATAAGGGAAAGAAAATTGGTCTAAAATACTGGTGTTGACCAATTTTATTCTTCACATTTAGGGGTCGACTTATACGTGAGTATATACGTAAAAGATAAGGTATTATTTCTGTCAAAGTATCATACATTAATTTTTTAGCGGAACGAATAAGGATTGAATAAAATTATATGTTGTGTAAACATGAGAGAAAAGGTAAATTTAAATTTCTATTTATCTATCTATCTATTTATATATATAAAAGAAAAAAGTCAGTTTTTCTTAAAGAATATCTAAATTATATAATATAAAATCTCATTATAAATTCATAAATAATACCAAAGATTTAAATTTTTCTTTAAAATCACTATTTCGCTAAACATTTAACGGAAAACATTTCGGTTTATTTCTCAGAAATATATTACTTTATATCAAAGGAATGTTACACAATTAAAGTATTAGTTAAATTTAATATCCCTTACCTTCCATGGCATAAAATCATTAATTACATTACAAAAAATAACATTTGAAAATCTACATGAATAATTTACCTTCTCTTTAGTATTTATACATCTTTTAAATCTTTTCTATAAACTCTTTAAGAGTTATTTTGTGTTGCTACAACTATAATCCTTTCACGTTTCATTTGTTTTCTGTTTCTTTTCTTTCTTTTTTCTTTCTTTCTTCCTTTTTTTTTTTTTTTTTTTTTTTTTTTTTCAATTCAAAGGAACGAAACGCCCGAAAAGGCATTTGTCACGCAAACAAACAATTTAATGCTTAGTTATGATGGGAAATATTTTGAATGATGATACTGCAGTGAAGTTAAATATAAACTATTTTTCGATTTTAGGCAACGTTTAGTTTGTTTCGTTTATTCTTAAGTTGTTTAGTAAAGAAAGAATCCTATTACGGTAATTTTTAATAGTTACAAAGAAATATTTTATAAAATGTGTAACTTTATGGTTAATAAGTAACTTTATTAGTTATGAGGGAAAATATTTTGAGTGATAATACTGGAGTAAAGTTAAACCATTTTTCCATTTTATGCAGTGTTTAGTTTGTTTTGTTTATTCTTGAAGAAAGAATCCTATTATAGGTATTTTCAGTAGTTAGAAAAGTAACAATTTATAAAATTTTCAACCTTAAAATCTGTAATTAAATTTATTTTACAGTTTACGGAATTATATTTAGAGTAAATTATCATAATAAGTATTAATGTTACTTGTTGAATAATTAATTCAGAAATGTCAGTTATATTATACAGACATTGAAATGTCTATGAAAATATATAGTCATTTATAAAGGTTTAAGACATTTTTGGCAATCTAATAAAATGTTACAGAAGGTAAAATGTTATCATACTTGCCAAATATTCCGAGTATTAAATACCAGTATTTTTCTATAGAAATTTTCGCCTTATTTAATCATAGAAAACGGCTGCAAAAGCTTTGGTGAAATTCCTATTAAATAATACTGATATCCAAATATCGGACAAGTTAGCAGCTATGTAATATTCCCACAATATAATATCCATTCTTTTAATACAACTCCAAACTTTAGAAAAAATTGCTTATGGCTGAATATCACATAAATGTGCATTTTAGTGTTTCAGGTCTTTATTATTAATTTTAAGCAAATAAATTGTAAAATTTTATTATTTTTATTTAGAAGTACCTTTTTAAAAAAGCATCAAATCATAAAATGTGAGTTTATAGCAATTTCAGTATTTTTTAGAAAATTTTAAACCTTATAACCGTCATTTTCGTGACTGTCTCCAAGACCAAATGTTTACATACAAAGTATGTTTTTTACTAAAAAAAATAAAATGATAATTATAATAATTGTTAATTCTTGTAAAAAAAACTATTTGTTTTCAAAGGAAATTTTTTTTTCTTTTTAATTACGTTAATTTTCATGCATGTGTAATTAAAATGCTTGTATGCAAGTCTTCACGTCATTTTCGTGACACATGAAAATAACTTCATATATCATCAAGGGATGGTGCCACCATTCACTTTTTTTAAAGTTTAAGATCAGAAATCAACATTGACGATATGTGGGGAAAAAAAATCTCAAGAAAATTGAAAACAGGTAAGAGTTAACATTATTTTTATTGTTTACATGCTGTGCGTACTTTTATTGCTTGTCATTTTCGAGATGCATAAAAAATAAAAAATTATTATTATAAAATTTAGAACAAAGTTTTATTTTAATATAGAATGACGACCAGAAGAAGAAAATGTGACGATATCGGCTTAGTGAAAGCATGTTTTTCAGTACAGAACGAATTATTGACGATTTGTCATTTTCGTGACGGTCATTTTTGTGAGGTCACGAAAATGACATTTGTTGGAGATTTACTATTTTGTAAGCCCTGGATTTAAATAATTTTTTATTTTGAATTAAAAGATTTGTTGGTGTAGGATAAGCTTTATATTTAAATATTTAAAGTACTTTCCGGTATCCAGGTAAATATAAAAAAATTACATACGACATTAATATTAAGATACAATTAAAAAAGCAAACTTTTATTTATTTATTTAATTTTATTTATTTATTTATTTATTTATTTATTTATTTTTTTGCCCCCTTTAAGGTGTCATTGAGAATGTTACTCAAAATATTTTACTTGTGTTATTTATGGCAAGATACAGAAAAAATAATTTGCATGGCTTGACAAAGAGGATGTCCATGAAATTCAAGTGCCACATATTCTGTGCAAAATTAGGAATTCTCCTGAACCTGCTTCAAATAGATATTTTAAACTTCAGGATGAAGATTTTAATAATGTTCAAAATGCTTTTTCTGAATTTAATTCAGTTAATCATTAAACTTGTAACTATAAGGATTTTAATGCAATAAAATTGCTTGATATTCTCATTATTGCTCTTTCTTTTCCCTTCACAATCTTTTCTCTATTGTTCTAATATGTTCCATTTTTAATATTATATGGTCCTATTGCATTGACAAACAATGTTATTTCAGTGAAAAATAGTCATTTTGACAAATATTGTCATTTCAGTGACAAACAGTCGTTTCAGTGACAAACATTGTCATTTCAGTGACAAACCAGTCATTTCAGTGACATCATTTTTTGACATCTTTAAATGCTATAATTAAAAATTTAATGCAAGTAAACTAATTATTTCCAGTTTATAGTCAAGAGGTTTGCAGTCTATGATATTTCCCATTGATATAATTTATGTTTATAAAAAAATAAATTTAAATTTATTTATTTATTTATTTATTTTTTTAAATTTAAAATTTTTGGGTTTTTTATTTTATTTTATTTTTTAAAATGGGAAGAACTTTTTAGAAAAGCCTAAGTCTTGTATTTTTTAATGAATCTGAACCACAAAAAAAAAAATTTTAAATGGTAATTTTGATTTTATAAGATAATTAAAATTATAAATTTTTATTGAAAAATTTCAATAAAATTTTAAAAAATTATGTTCGATCTCTGTCAAACTCAGAATTTATTTAAGATGCACTTACGGACTTATTTTCAAAAATTCAAATTAAAATACAAAGTTTGAAAAAAAAGTTTTAAAAAATCCAAAATGCACACTTATGTGATATTCAGCCTTATAATCAAGAATCGCACTAGGCGGATGATTCATACCAGTATTATCTTTTATAGTATTTTATTCATACTTGTCAACATCTTAATTAATATTCCATACTCGCCAACATACTAATTAATATTCCGTAGTACTGTAGGCCCCGCCTACTTTTTCACACCAGTATTTTCTTAGAGTATTTTTCTTCCTATTTAATCGTAATTGCATTTGGAGAATATTACTCGAAAAATTTACTGGTGTTAAAAACCACTGGCGGTACAAACAACACTACGGAGTATTAATTAGGATGTTGGCACACATGATATTCTGTAGTGTTGTTAGTCCCGCTTTTTTTTTTTTCACACCAGTAAATTTTTAGAGCAATATTCTCCAAATGCAATTACGATTAACACTTTCGCGACCGCATGTTTTTGTCATTTTGACAGTAAGGTCCACCTGTGGGCGTTATTCTCCTAAGTTACAATATTTCAGAACAAAATTTTCTATATTCAGATTCATATTACAAATGGATATACATTGTAATTATACTCTCTCTAAACAAAGTATTTACATCCACAGTAGTGTTACAAAATTGTAAATAATTGTGTTTATTTTTGTATAAATTCTTTCAAAGAGGCTTAGTAAGTTGATAAAGTGCTAATTTTGTCCATTTCTAGTCATTTTAGCGTTGAAATAGCCTTATTTCCCCTTAAAAACGCATTAAAAAGCCCAATAAGGCAGGTAATGGATTTGGCGCCAAATTTGGCGACTTTTTCCCACCTTGGTGATTTTTTTGGCGACCTTGGCGAGAAAATCCTTATAAGGGATATACCAAATATGGAAGCTGTAAGTTGATTGGTTGACCACTTTCTAGAGTTTTCTCAAAAAATCTGGGTTCCATGGAACAGTATATAAGAAGCGCTTTTTCGCCAAGGCAGTTAGTTCAGTTCAGTTTTCAGTCAGCTTCGCTAGTGCTTGCATTGCTCTTGAGCCTCTTTGGAAGAGACTTGCTTTATGTGTTATTGCTATACAGTTTGTACTGTGGATTTGCTATTGACAGCTGTTGTTTAAGCTGTGTTTACTGTTTGAATTGAAGCTGATACTTGGTTTATAGACCTGTATTTTTCTGGAACTTTCTGTGAATAAATTACTGAATTTTCGTAAGTTTAGCCTTTCATTCTCGGACAACTCACGAACCCCCAAGTACGCAACAGTATATTGATTGTACAAATATGAATATTGTGTATATTTTTAAGAAATAAATGACATGCAAATTGCAAAAGGAACGGCCACTGGCGGAGTTACAGATTTTCAAATGACGTGAATCTACGTCAGCGGTCGCGAAATTTGTAAATAAAAAGAAAAATACTCTCAAAAGATACTGGTGTGAAAAAGTATGCGGAGCTAAAAATACTACGGAATGTTAATTAGTATGTTGGTAAGTATATTTATTCAGCAAAATAAAAGCAAATTTTATATTACTCCAGAAAGTTACTTTAATAGGTTATAGGATAAGTTCAGTGGTATAAACCATTCACCTAGCATGATTCTTTGATAATTCATTGAAGTAGACTGAAATACATAGCTGCCAACCTTCCTAATTTTTAAATAAGCTTTATCGGACTATTTTTAACCCCTTAACGCGCGCTGTCCTCGCTGCGAGGACGCAAAATCTAAGATCCAGCTGAAAAAATTCATCCCGGAAATTTTTTAGCAAAAATTCACGTTTATAACATATCAGAAAAGGCCGGTTTTTTAAACCACAGAATTAAAAATTTCTTTTAGTTTAATTTAGTTCATAAGTTCCGGTGGCAGTATAATTTAAATGTTTCAAATTGTCTTGCGCCGCAAAGGGTTAAAGATTAATCGGTGATATTTATATTTGACGATTATATAAAGTAAAATTAATTGTAAAAAATTTCGCTATGAAGTTTCCCTTAGAAAATGGGAGACTTGGCACATATGGAAATAGAAATACGTGTTTAACTTTTGGAATTTGTAAGTGAAATTTGTAAAATTAAGTGACATAGAAACATATTGAACTAGAAAATTTAATTATGGCTTAGGTATATTTTTAGAGTTTAATGATATAACAAAAAAAAAAAAAAAAAGCATGAATGCATTATTTATTTTTTAAATGTGATATTTTCCAGAAAATAAATCAAGATCTTTCGTAATTTGTTATATTTTTGATTTTCCATGGGTAATACACATTGAAAAATGGCTTCGATGTTTCAGATGTTTTTATATTAAAAAACTATAGGTATACTAACAAAAAATAATATTTTTATTTATATGTATAAAAAAAAAAAACCTGCTTTTAAAAATTTGCTTTTTTTTCTATTTTGACAAGCAACGTTGTACAACCACAAATTAGTCTTATAAGCTTCTATTTTTAAACATTGCTCAATATTTGGTTGATTTTTTTTTATTTTTAATAAAAGAAATACCGCAAATGTAAAAGAAACAGTAGCACACACATATATATATAAATACTATATGTTCCGTCCTATTAAATGCTAGTACTTTTGAAACAAATAGTTCTGCAAAATGATTTATTATTTTTTCCACACAATGCATTCTTTTAAAAATATTTTTTATGCTGAATTCTACTTTCTTTCTTTTTTTTTTTTTTCCTTTTTTTATATGAAACTTTTTATATCACTTTGATATTTCTAAATATAATCGTATGACATGCGGTTATTTGTCTAATATCGCTATAGTTAAAATTTAAATTTATTCACTTTATTCCACGAGATACTCCTTAGTAGAGCTGTACGCTATCCATATATAGAGATATTACTAACAGAATAGAAATTTAAAGCCTGAAATTGTACATTTAAGTAACACTAACCAGGAAAACATCCCAATAGGATAATAATAGAAATCAATTAAATCATGTTCATTTGATAGGGCATAATACGACGTGATTTTTGATGTATAAACTGTTAGCCATCGTAAGCCCGTTCTCGAGAAATCTATATTTAACCCTTATCGCTCGTATGTCCCTTCTGAGGGACATTAAAAAGTCGAGCCACGCCTTAAGGTGTTCCTCTGCAAATGAAATGTTATTTTTCTAAAACGTGTAACTATAGGCTACCTTTCGGCTACCGGAAAATTGTAACAGAAAGATTTATTTTATTTAATGATGAAGTAAAATAAAACAAATTATTACAATTTTTCGGTAGCCAAAAGGTAATTGATCAGTATTGCCAAATTTAGAGACATTTTTATTCTATATCCACCACTAAATTTTAACTGTAACGGTTTTTAAATCACTACGAAGGTTATTCGTCTATTATATACACCAAATATCACTCCTCAAAATCATTGGTGGTAGTTGAATAAAAGAATCCTTAGATTTGGCAACACTGTTTAGAACGCTTCAGAGCGTTAGGGCCGGCAATGGGTTAAAATCAGACAATAAATATCTTTTGGAAATACTGGTGCTTGTTTGCTCTGCTAATATAAGTCCACTATTACTTACAAACTTTGAATAAACACCATAAAATGCAATAAACTCGCAACAATTGTTTCGGGTCGAAAAAACACACGACCCTTCATCAGGCGAATAAAGTAAGCACGAGTGCTGCAGTCAAAGCGGCAACGCACAAAAAAAAAAAAAAAAAAAAAAAAAAAAAATTGAAATTGAAATGAATTTTTTTTTTTTTTTTTTGTGCGTTGCCGCTTTGACTGCAGCACTCGTGCTTACTTTATTCGCCTGATGAAGGGTCGAGTGTTTTTTCGACCCGAAACAATTGTTGCGAGTTTATTGCATTTTATGGTGTTTATTCAAAGTTTGTAAGTAATATTTTTTACAACGCCAGTTTTGTGGTGCTTTAATTTAAATAAGTTCACTAACACTAGTACTTTCTAATAACAATAATTTTGTATTTAAAGTACACAATTTCTATTTTTAATACTAAAAAAATTGCAGAGATCTGCAAAATGGTACTTTCCATTTTTTTTTTTTTTTTTTTTTTTTTGTATTACTTTTGATGTTTTTAATGTTTTTTGATACACTGAATTCAGAAATGCTTATCTTTACCTTATAATACGTAAGAGATTTTTACAGAATAAGGATGAATAAATGAAGAAGTCACACAGAGGCTATAACAGAATAGAAACTCTTTATGTATAAAATAGATTTAAATAGGCTATTTTTTACATATTATCTTTTAAATATCTCTGTTTCATTACATCGAAACTCTCTTTAGTGTTTTTTCTCTCTTTCACGGCTTAAAGGCATTCTTTATGCTATCTATATCATATGCCATTAATATCATTTCACTATGATGCATCCTTTTCATTTCTTTGATGTCTTGATGAAATCGCTCTGCTTGTTCTTCATTCACAACGCCTTAATTTTCGGGTAAATGACTGAGATGAGAGTTGAGAAAGTGGTTCTTTAAGCTCATTTCTGTCAAAAAATTGTATTCTTTGTCAAAACTGTACGTGATGGAAATTTTTAAATATTTTTACCTTAATTAGCAGGGCCCACCAGCGGCCAAGGTGTTCTGTCTTCCAAGCTGTTTGACGTGAGGTGCTAAGTTCAAACCCAGGTCGCGCTCATCGGCCTAGCCATTCGGATTTTTCCGTGGTTTTCACCAAAAATTGCGTAAATGTCAGCTTGGAACCCTTAGAAAGACCCCTACGGAGGACACACCCCCTCAGGCATAAGACCTCAATGCTATCAATCGACTTTAATCCCAACACCAATACCTTAATTAGCATCCAAAATTGCATCAGAAAAACACATCACCTCGACGACAAAAATTTCATCACACACCTGTGTTATTGTTAGAAATAGTGATGAAAAAGTGCACCGGGCTTTGGATATCATGAACTTTAAAATCTTTTGAACCAAAAAGGTTGCATCATAATATATTTATTACAAACTAATAGTTATGTTATGAAGTTGTAAATAAATTTTTCTGTGATAATGTAACACTTTAATCTCACTTTAAAATTTATTGCATTTTCAAAAAAAGAAAAAAAAAAGTGTTTGCATCACTTGGTTTGATTTTTTAAAAGTATTCATTACTTTTTAAAATACCAGTGCAAAACTTTTAAAGCAGAATGAAGGATTAAAAAGATTTAGAGTTTATTTAACTTTAATTCTTAAATTTATAAAAAACATAATGAAATACAAAAACATTTTCTTAAAGTGTCAAATGTTTTAAAGCAAAGAATTCATAAGTTTATAAAATTCGGAAACATCAAGATAATTAAATAAAATTGAATCAAATATTGTTAGTTTAATTTAAAGATTTTTCAGATTCATCCTCCTTGTAGAAGCAAACATCTTGAAATCTTAAGAATCCGAGATTTCTTTTTTAAGTAAAAAAATGCTTTGAACTCTTCATTTTTTGTCAAAAACGCTCTCTTATTGCTGCACTGAAAGCGGCCCATTAGTGTATCCATCCATTTCACTAAATCCTACAATTGTAAGGCCAACTTTTCTGAACTTGAAACACTGAACGAAAGAAAAAAGTTCGTGTCTGCCTGCAACCTTAGAAGATTAGAGTGTCGTAAACTTTTCAACCACTTCTTCGTTCGTTAAGCTCCGTAGCTTTAAATTTTCCTTTGAACTGAAGATAGAGAAAGAGAAGATGATGCCACCAAAAAGCACAGAAAGGAGACGTGGGAGTAACAAGAGCTTACACGGTAAGAATTTCAAACCATCAAAACTGATCTAAATGAGTTAAAGTGGTAAAAGACATTTAAACATTCAAAAAGTGATCTTCAGCTTTTTCTACATTTCGATCTAAAAAATGAATGCATATTTATGTTCTTCAATGTAATATTCGTAAATGAAAAGATTATGTTTTCGAAAATTCGAACCGTTTTTGTTACTCATAAATACATGGAGTATTTATACAGAAAAGTATTTAAAAGTATAATAATTAACAAACTACGATTTAAATTTGAAAAGAAATCTTTAAATAAAGGTTAGTGAAAATAAAACCTTCGTCAGTGGTAATATATTATGGTGAAATATGTTTAAAGAAAGCAATAGTAACATTTCTTTAAGTATTAACTATACGTAAAGGAAATGTTACATTGAAAAATAAGATGCTGAAATAATATTTTAAAAAAGTTTTTTGACAGAAAGAGAGGTGGGCACATCATACACATTTAGCCTTTCAAAAAATTTTCAGAGTATTTAGTATTTTTAGAAATGAATGAAGTATATGTTCAATTTGTTTTTCAACTAATTACATGATATCTAGATAATATAATGTTATCAGTGAATATTTAAAGAAAGATTTATTTTATTAAAATGAAAATCTCAAAGAGCATTTTTTCTCTTTATTAGAAGTTGCTCAAAAATTGATTTATTTATACATCTCTTCAACATTTAGTAAAAACGTGTAGATGAGTAAATATGGCAGATTGGTCGAAGTATTGCACATGTAAAATATTATTATAAATACCGATATACGCTAATTATATAAATTGATATTTATTTTTATTTATGTAAGTTTCTTTTCTTATCATATTTGAATAATGCATGTTATGCATTTCATAAGTAAATTTTATGTATATATATATATACATATTATGAATAAAATATGTTTTTATGTTTGGGTATAAGTTTATGGAGCAATTTTTTAATAGAAGTGTTTCGAAATAGCAATCTTTGTTAATAAATTTCTAAATGAAATTTCACAGTAAACAACTGTCTTCTAAATGCAATAAAAACTTGCCGGTGGCCTATCTGCATTTGGAAATTGCACTTGACACGGAAAAGATACATTTTCTTATAGTGAGTTTTAATATTTAAAAACTTTCTTCTTAAGTACTACTGTCTCATTAGCTTTAAAAATGTGACTTGATAAATGAATTGCATTCTCATTTATTTCTGTTCATTTAAAATTCCGTCCTCATTATGTGATATTACAACGATCACGCTGCAACAAAATAAAAAAAATTATTCATAATTGTGAAATATCTCTTTGTTTATATATATAAACAAAATATATATATAATGTGTTTGTGTGTGTTTGTAATACCTGCCAACCACCTCTTTAATAATCGGAACATTTTTGTACCCACCTTTTTTTCCACACCAGTCATTTTTTAGAGTAATTTTATACTTACTTAATCGTTAATGCATTTAAAGATAATTACTCTAAAAATAAAGTGGTTTGTAAAAAGGGGCGTACATTAAAAATCTTCCGATTTATATTTAGGATATTGGCAGGTATAATGTACGCAGAGCTGCCAACCTAATCCGGCAAATTCTTTGCACCGCCCTTTTTTCTACACCACTTAATATTTAGAGTATTTGTTTTCTTAATTCATCGTAAATATATTTGAAGAGAATTACTCTAAAAATTAAGTGGTGTAGGAAAAGGGGCGGCACTAACAATTTGCCGGATTAGGTTGGCAGCTCTGTGTACGTATGTCATAGGTTCCAAATCTCCTTTTTAACACGAGACTTCATACCGGAAAGTTTTTATAAAAGTTTTCAATTTATTTAATTTTATTTATTCGTCCACAATATATTTGACAGTTTCCTTTTAAAAAAATAATTTTTGATTTAAAAATTCGTGATGTTGGCAGCTATGGCATGTTTCTATGTTTGTATGTATATATGCATTGTTTCCAACTTTAACGAATTTTTAAGACCACAAAAAAGAAAATTCTTTAATTGATGAATTATAGTCTTTAAACGGAGAATATTTCCTTCTATAAAATCAGTGGTATGTAAAATGCATTGACACCTGCACCTATGTACATATATATATATATAATTTTTTTATATATGTCTGTTATCGCGCGCATTATCATGAATATTCACCTAATTCCCCACTAAAAATTTTGTGTAACATTAAATTTATCATATTGTTAATATATCCACTGCCCATTAAAAGAATAATTTCTAATTTATGCCAAAACATTGTTAACAGCCGCTCACCTGCTTTTTTTACTCCACTTTTATTGTAAGTTAATTCTTTTCAAATATGCATTTACAATTCAAGAAGAAGTTAATTTTAAATAATCAGGTGTATCACTCTCACGACTTTCTCTTACCCTAAAATTTAATACTATAGATACAGATTAGAGATTAAGGGGTAAGATAAAGTATGTAAACTTATGTTAAAACAATTCAAATTAGACTTCAGAACAGCTTTATTTGACAAATAATTCTGTGTGAGGAGGATTGCCGAACACCCCCCTCACAACCTCCTGTTTCATTATTGTACCTACATTTATATAGAATTTAAATCCGTTATTAAATTCAAAAGTTCATTTAAAATTATCCACACAGCTTTCACACACAATATTCCTTGAAACATCAATCTTGTTCAAACTTTTCTAGTAACAAACGTATTAACGTCAAAATACAACATTTGGATCGTCTGAAATTATTTGTTTTTAATTTACTCTAAGATACACCGACAAAGATCAAACTTCGGTATTCAAGAAACCTCAAAACGTGTAGATATACAAAAAACGAAGCCATGAATATTTTGCTTAAAAAATACACTATTTACCATATAGCTATTAGGAATTAATTTCAAATTCTGAGCAGCTTTCCTGGACATGGTAAAATATTATAGTAAAGCAATTTCATTAACAATAAAAAAGATTCTTATGGCTCAAATAATGGCAGCCTTGTATATCTTCTGAAGGTTATGTCCACATAAATATAATCCTATAATCATAACATACAGCACAACCTGAAATACAATTTCATCAAATATCAAGCATTGTCGCACTATAATCTAGTTCTTTTGTGTAGCCCTGAAAACGAACAGTGATAGATTTCCATCCCATATTCTACATGAAACATTTTTTTATGCATATAAAATATATATATTCGTTTCATTTGGTTTAATGCAGTCTATAGATGTTAAACTCTACTTACATGCAACTTCCCCCATAGACGTAATGTATTTGAATTCTCTTGGGTGTCTCTGGACACGAAACATTTGCTTCATCTTAACGAAAGTTTTATGTAGCATCCCTATATGATATACATTTAGAATACCAAGTTTGGAGTTTCTGTTGTTACTTGTTCTTGAGATATGCTGATAATAGACAGGTAGATACACACACACACAGACCAAATGCTAAAAACAGGAGTTTTGGAATCATGGCACCTCGAAACGCGTAAATATAACAAAAACTCAATTTCGAAAATTTGACACAAAATCAATACTTTCTCTACCATATACATGGGTAAGAGAAAGTAAAAAGTGGTATGAAAAACAGACAGGTACTAACAAAAAAAAAAAAAAAAAAAAAAAAAAAAAAAACCTCCGAAATATATAAAAAATTAAGCAACTCTGAAAGAAAAAGATAAGATAAATAAAAGATAAAATTCTTCTTATACCATATAAAAACTCTTCATTAAATTCTTCTTATTTTTTGTTATTTAAAAACAAATAATGAATTTTTTTATTTGCACTTTCAAATAATTATTTCGCATTTTACTTTCGATAAATTACTAACACTCTTAAGCAAACAACAAAAAGTTTAGCATAAAATGTTCCAATATTTTCTCCTATTCTCATATTTAGAAATCATTACATATTTATCTTTTAAAGGTAAGATAAATACGTTAGTCATAATATAATTTGCAATAACCGCTTAGACAAACTCACAAAAGCATTCAGCGGAAAATCAAATATAATGATATATATTCTGCCACATGTATCTTTTCAAATTCGCCTAAAACCTTCAAACAACGAAAAATATTTACCGTTTATTATCAGCTTTTCTATTATTTACTTTGTAAAACTGTTGATATTTTATTTAACTGTATCCAGAACTAAAAGGCCGATTCAGACGAGACAACTATCTGTAATTGTTAGATCGATTTGAGTAAATAAAAACAAATCTTTTGAACGAAAAGATATTAACAAAAGGAGGCAACACAAAAAGCACTTTGAAGTAAGCTGAAGGAAAAAACACCGTGGAAAGAAAAAATAAAAATAAAAATAAAAATAAAAAAAAGTAAAATCCTCTTTCCAGAATTACTGTGTGAATGCTTGCAGGTTAAAGCATTTTCTTGTATAGAAGGTTTTGCGATGATCTGGTCATGTACTCGCCTGAATTTAAACGTTCTTGTCCATTGCAAGTCACACTGACTTTGACTTGTCCCAGTGGGAAGGGATGCTAGCTCCATTTGTTTGCGCTATTCTAGTTTTCCTGTAGCAATAAACTCGGTTTCAGTCTCCAGTGCATCGTTTTCAAGCTGTGTTGACTTTATTGCTCTAATTTTTCTGCTGCATTTTCAGAATTTGTTGTTCCCTTCAAAAACTTTAGTTGAATTATTTAGCATGCAAGATTTCTCTGCATTCGCTTTGAATAATGAGAAAAGTAAATTATATAGAACACTTAAACTATTTTTAATAATCACATTTTCAGGCAAGAGAGCTTTTATATTATTTTTTAATACCAAAATAAGACGGTTTATTGTAAAATTGCTGTGTAAATCTTCATTTTTCATGTTTGAGGGTTTTCTTTAAGCGTCTCAGTTGAGGCCCTTTTAAGTAATGAGAATTTTACGTTTTAAAGAATTCATCTTTTTAAATATGTATATTTAACACTGGGTTTTTCGAAATTCAGACCAAATTAAGTTATAAACTTTTTTAAGTACAGAATAAATTATATGTTTGTTACAACATATGTGTTATATTAATTTAATAAATCACATGTGATGTAAATATGTTTATTTTATAGCCTAATTTTACATTTATGGACAAGTTTTCTTTCAAAATTTCCAATTTAGTTATCTTTAATAAAATATATGTATATATAAATCACTTTCAAATGAATGTAATTTTAGCTTTATTTATATAAGGTGATTCAGAGGAAGAGGCAAGTTGGGGGAAGACGCAAGTTTGTTTCTAGCACTTTTATATGTCAACAGATGGTAATACTGACCAGTATGTGGGAGAAGTCTTGTCCCAATGAGCACGTGGATTGTGAACTTATCTTAATTTATCGCCTTTTATTGCCGTTATTTTGTATCTCGTGAGCATTTAACCTTGTGAGTAGAGCCCTTGTAATATTTGGTTGCTCATATTTAAAGTTAATAAACAAATGTTCTACATTAAATAAGATATTAGCAATATAAGTGAATTCCTTAATATGTTACACACACAAGGTAAGCAGAAGTGACCTTAACTTTACAGCGATACGAAAATAAGCGTGTGTGGCATCTTCACTCCTTACTTGGAGGAAGACGCAATATGGTTCAGAAATAAATTAAATGACCTTTAAATTTTATGTTTTAATTTGTATACTGTATGTCATAGTGTAAAATATAAATGAAATTAATAATTATAATATTATAATAATTATCATTTTTATAATATTATTTTAACAAACTTTCAAGTCTTCAGTAAGGATTTCTCTAAAATATAGCTCAGAGCAAGGCAGCCACAGTAGGAAATGGAACTTCTGACTTTACAGCTACTGAGATGTATCCTTATACCCCACAAGCAATTCAAGACCATGCTTGTACTATCTCTGTTGGTTCCAGTAATGATACAGCTCTTGCCTTCACAAAAGGCGCATATAACAATAGGCCTACACCAGCAGTTGCTTCCACCAGCAGAGCAAGAGACAGTCGAATGTCACAGCTGTTGCCTCCACTAGTCATGCACCTCGAATGCAAGAAATGGCAGCACAAAGATTGCAATGGTGATCATTTTTTATCAACTTTGACATAGTTTAATACTTAAGTATATAGAGCCCCCTTTAAAAAAATCCAGCTGAATATGATGAAAATTCATAGAGATATCGGTGTTTAAATGAGCTGTTTTCCTGATGTCTTCTAAAAAGGTCTTTATGATAAGGAGCCATACACAAATGCAAATTTGTATTATAAAAAACATTTCAGTTTCCTTTTGAAACAATTCCTTTTAGTTCCCCATCATACTATAGGTATGGGGAACTTAGGTAATCGTGAAAAATTTCGACCTCGGTTTTTTGACTTTTTTATACGTTTTCAGGTGTGAGGAATCCGAAAATGACAAAATTTGTATGGTGTCTGTCTGTAGGGTGTCTGTTAGTGTGTCAGTCTGTTAGTGTGTCAGTCCGTTAGTGTGTTAGTCCGTTAGTTTGTTAGTCTGTTAACACGATATCTCACGAACAAATGATCGCAGAGAGGTCAGATCAGTTTTAAAATATTACTTTCGGTACTGGCACGAACCATATTCATTTGCAACATTCGAATTAAAAAACTTCGTAAGTTATGAGAAATTTACGATTTTCTTAACATGGGAGAATAGGACAATATTTCACTTAAACGTACATTAAATGGAAACTTTTTACATCAAAAATGTCGGACCAGTTTTAAAATATCAGTTTTGATGCCGGAATGAACATCAGTAACTATGAATATGCTACTTTGAAAATTTCGCAAGTTATTGGAAATTTACGAATTTCTTAACATGGCAAAATTTCACATAAACGTCAATCTTGAGGGATATTTTCATCGTAAAGATGTCAAACCACTTTTTAAATATTATTTTGGATACTGGCATGTATATCATAGACTATGATTTTTCCAATTTAAAAAAATCGTAAGTTATTTGGAATTTACGATTTACTTAAAATGGCACAATAAGGCAAAATGGAGCATAAACTTCCATTTTCAGGATCATAAATACATTAGACAACTTCAAAATTACATTTATGATATTTGTTTGAACATGATTGGAAACAAATATTCTAATACGAAAATTTCGTAAATCATTCGTAATTTACGATTTTATCAACATAGCGAAATTGTAAATTTTTCATATAAATATGAATTTTGAGGATTATTGCATTGGAAATAATAGCATGAAAAGTAAACAACGGAATCGATCCTGATAAAATAAATTAATAGATTAGAATGAGATAAATATATCGAAGTGAACGGTGGATAGCCTATTAGGCGGGGATTTCATTCTGTCACTGTATCAAACTTTGGTCAAATTCATTTCTTTTAACATGATTATAATATGTCTCCCACTAGAAATGTATGAGAACATAAATATTATGGGGAACTGAGCAGAGTCCACCTATGCCAACTAGTTTCCTTTTTTATAGGTACGTGGTACATACCTATGAAAAAAAAAAAAAGAAAAAAGGAAAAGAATCAATTACAAATTTTGTATAAAATTTTATTCTCTAACATAGATCTTTTTTGATACAAATTTCCATTTGTGAATGACCCCTTATCATAAAGACCTTTTCAGAAAACAATTGAAAAACAGCTCCTTTAATTACCGATATATATATATGAATTTTCATGATATTCAACGGGATTTTTTATACGGTGCTCTATACATTTGAGTATTAAACTACGTCAAAGTCTTTTTGCTACAGTCCACGCCTGCACAATAAAAAATTATATTCTATAACTCTCCAAATCTCTTTGAATATTAAATGTATTTGTTTTAAACTGTAGTGTAATAATTTAGACATATGTTGTCATGTTTTCTGAAAATTTAATGAAATTTTGAGAAAATCATTTAAAGTTATAAAGTAAAATCTTGCGAAAAATTTAAGCATTTTTTAATTAAATATTTATAAATTATTAAATATTCGAGCTATCTTCACAAAACTCTGCACACGTATAATATATAACATTTATAATGATATCTAAAATTTGCAGATGAATCAACGCTCTTCCAGATACATGGTATCACATATATTTTCTATATTATTGGATTTGCTGTTTGTTCCCTAAGGAACTTCTTGACAAAATCTTTGCTGAAAAAATATGAGGAAAGACATATTTTTTTATTCCCAAAATTCAAAACAGCACATCGAGTAATTTTCAAGCTATTTGACAAAACATTAAAAAAAAAAAAAAAAAAAAAAAAAAATGGAAGTGTTTCCATTATTTTGTCCAACACCTGTGTATTATCATACCTAACGAAAACACATTGTTAATACGAAACCTATATCTACTATTGCTTTACAACTGTTATAATTTTATACAGAAAAAATAACCTTTCTTTATATTATATAAATAATTTATAAAAAACACTTATTGTATACATAACAAGTTCGTATTCTTAAATAGAAATGGCATAATTTAACTGCTTTATTATTTATAAACAGAACAATATTTTTTTATTAATACCAAAATTTTATAAGATGTAAAAACTAATTTAAATTTTTCTCATTCATTTTTCTCTAGCAAACAGAAATATCTATTTATATATATATATGCATAGTTACCAACTTTTTTCATAAGAATATACACCATTATTTTAAAATAGTGTTTTCTAATACAATAAAGCGTAAACGTTAATAAAAAATTCTCAGAAAGATTGGTTTTAATATTTTTCGACCACATTTCATGAAACCATGGAAGCATTTGCACAAGTGCTAACTCAACGAGTTCAATGCTAAAATAGGGGTGACAGTCATCTGACTCAGAGAAAATGAGCAATAACACAGAGCGCGGAATTATTGGATGTTTTCCAAACAGACTGTCGGTCAAGCTGACATCCCTCCAACATTTTGGACGCGTCCTCACTGCTAGTTTTAGGATATGTGGCCGTACTGTACATCTTCTGGGAAAATTGCAACTATATACATAGAATGATTTTATATTTTGGAAAACAATAAAATATACATCCACATAAATTTAATAAATATGTGCTTTGTATGAAAAGCTACTCAAAATATTCGGAAAACTAATATATTTTTATAATGCATATAATTAAATAAATATATAAAATGTTCGTATACCTTTTATTTTTTTGAGAAGAAGTGAAATTCTTGTTATAATTTTCCATCATTTTTGTATTTAAAAAGAACACTAAAGAATTATGATAAATACTCGTTAAAACAACAAATCGAACAATAAACTATGCAAACTTTCCTTTAAAAATAAAAACCAATAGAAAGAATGTTTTCTGCAACATTACTACAAGTTCTGTTATTCAAACAGTCAGAAAATTATATTTATACTTCTAAATTTGACAGTTATCTAGATGTCATTGCACCAAAATTCAGAATTATGCTTTTGATGCTGCTGTTTAAGACAAAAGTTCCAAACAAGTTTGGCAGAATGAAAGAATTTTCGATACGTGAAGAAAGGTAATTACCACCTATGAACATTTAATCGTCATATATCTGTTTTTGGAAAATGCAAGTATTATATATTTAAGATAATTTTTATACAAAATATAAAAATGAAAATCTAGCGATTTGGATGACAGATATCTCGACCAAATTAAAGAAAACGTTCAGAACATCACTTGAAAGGATTTATTTTTATTCCTTAACGTCAAATTGTATCACAAACCTAAAAGAAAAGTTTTTGTTGTTGTTAAAAAGAAATTCAGCAACATTTTTGCCACCATTAGAGAAAGATATATAGTAACTTACTTTTATTAGTGATATTATGTATCTGTTGAAATGCGTTTGGCTGCTTTCTCAGTCTATTAAATAATTCACTGTAATACTTCAATTTTAAGGTGAAACATGTTTTAATTTTTCTTAATATTAGCTTAATGAAAGTCTAATTTATTTGAATCCACTATCGTCACCGGAATGTCAATGATAATATATTAATCTCATCCCATTCAAAGCACATTCCAAGTAAATCTTTACAAATAAAAATATCCCAATGGAGATTTGACAAATTTTGCAATTTAATATGGAGCCATTGTTAGTACCCGCCATTTCTTAAACCAATATTTTTAAAGAGTTACTTTCTTCTTATGTAATCGCATTCAAATATTTGAAAATATTATTCTACAAATATTGTGGTGCGAAAAAAAAAAAAGTGGGAACTACCAATGCTCACGAAAAAAAAAAAAAAGTTGGCAACTCTGCCCAACATTTAGAAATATCTAAGTAAATATTTCCTGCTTTTTTGTTTTAAAAAAAGTGTGGTCACTGTTTTTGCGCTTCATTCTCAAAACGTTTACATTATAATAATTATTTCTGTACATCAAATTTTAGCTTGAGGTCGAATTTTTTAAACTTTTGCACAATAACTCATTGCATTTTAAAGCATTTAAACTCAGTACAACTACACAAATTCTTAAAGATTTATTTAATGATAATTTCATTATTCTTATTTTTTCAATGAATGCTTAAATTAATTCTTTACTGATGTAAAAAATTCGTCTTTTGAAAATGATGTATTAGTAAATGTTTCTTAGAGATTTGTTATGAAACTGTTTTAACCCTTTCAGGGGCGGTGGTATATATTTTATACCACCTAATTTTAATTCCCAATTTAAAAAAAAATTCCCGGAATTTATTAATAAATTTTTACCTTTTTGACTTACAAGGAGAGGTCACGGCATGGAAAATTCAGATTGGGACGAAATTGCGCAGGATTGTAGTATACTATGAGGGTAACAACATATTAAAGCAATAGGACCCACTATCCACAAAATTTCGAGAAAAAAGCATTTAAAGTTTCAGTAATCTTTAAATACGAGTTATTTCGCAAGCATGCAAGCGCCTCAGTGGTGTGATCTTAAAGCGCGAGTCTCCCACAAAGATGACTTGGGTTCGAGGCTACCAACGGGACTACTTTTTTTTTTTTTCCTTTAACTTTTTATGTAATCTTAACTTTTTATTTTTTTTTTCTTTATTTTTCAATTCAATTCAAAATTTGAAAATTTTAATAAAAAATTATTTAATTTTCTTGAGTATAAAATAACTTTTTCTATTTTTAATATTTATAACTTAAAAATACAATAAATTTCTATAACTTAAAAAATAAAGTTTAGTTTTACAAAACCCTAAATAAGAAACATAAAGAAAAACAGACAAATATTTAAAAAATTAAAAAATAAGCAAGCTGTAAACAAAGCGTAAAATAGTTAACAGGTGTACTTAAATCTTGTTTTGAGCTTCCTGATTTGGTTTGAATGTGTATAAATTACGTAAACACTTTTAGCTTGTTAATAATAAAGGACAGGTGTAATTTTATTTTGTGCACAGAAGGATAAAAAAAAAGAAAAAGAAAAAAACGGAAGTCGTTATTTATCGAAAAAGAAACGATGTTCATTAACACTTAAAATCTACATTTAAAGATAACATTTCTTTACCTGTAATAATTTAATAGCATCGTAATCCTATACTATAATTTTTCAAGAAACTTTATTGATTGGAGAAGTAATTATTTAATTTGGATAGTAATTATATATGCAATTAAAATCACCATTTCTCTGTATTTTTTTTTTTTTTTTTTTTATTTAAAATATAAAATTAAATATACCTAAAATAAAATAAAATATTTAGATAAATAATTAAAAACAGTTTCTTTAGTTTTACCTTATTTTACAGTTAAAATAAAACTAAAATTTATTTTTTAAGTTATATAAATTTATTGTATCTTTTAGTTATAAATATTAAAAATAGAAGAAGTTATTTTATACTCAAGAAAATTAAAATTTTTTTTATTAAGATTTTCAAATTTTGAATTGAATTGAAAAATAAAGTAAAATAAATAAAAAGTTAAGATTACATAAAAAGTTAAAGGAAAAAAAAAAAAAAAGTAGCCCCGTAGGTAGCCTCGAACCCAAGTCATGTGGGTGGGAGACTCGCGCTTTAAGATCACACTACTGAGGCGCTTGCTCGCTTGTGAAATAACTTGTATTTAAAGATTACTGAAACTTTGAATGCTTTTTTCTCGAAATTTTATGGATAGTGGGTCCTACTGCTTTAATATGTTGTTACCCTGATAGTGTACTACAATCCTGCGCAATTTCGTCCCGATCTGAATTTTCCATGTTGTGACCTCTCCTTGTTAGCCGAAAAAATGCATTTATTTCTTATCATCTAACTCTGTTCTTTAATTCTGGTGACACTTGATATTAAGTGAACGTAATTACATTGCCCCTGAAATGGTTAAATATTTCAAAGAATATTTTGACTTTTCGTTCAACATGTCATTTTATTTTTATGTCATCAATATTACAATAAATACCACAGTAACTATATGAATTATTATTTAATTATTCAGCTTGCTATTCAGAGAAAGCTTTCACGAGAAGAAAATTTTAAGACTGTTACGTGATACTTAAAATGAAACAAGCAGTGATAATATTTGTATTACTGATAAATGAGCAGAGATGCCTGGGGGTAAATCTAAACAGAAAGGAAAACTACACTGAAGAGCCAAAAGAACTGGTACACTTGACAATTATCGTATAGGGCCCAGTGTTGTCAAATCTAGGGACTTTCTTATTCAATAATCTTGAAGAGTGAACTAATAATTTTGAAGAGTGATATTTGATATGCATAACAGACGATTAACCGTCGAAGTGATTAGGCAACCGTTACAACTAAAATTTAGTGGTAGATATTGAAGTAAAATGTCCCTAATTTTGGCAACACTGGTAAGACCCCGTGAGCACGTAGAAATACCACAACCCGACGTAGCTTGAACTTGACTAATGTCTGAAGATGTGCTGGAGGTAATTCACATAATAAATACTGTAAGACAATCAACAAATATATAGGATTGCGAGGGCGGAGGAAATATCTTTTGAACAGCACGTTGCAAGCCATCCCAGACATAGTGAAAAATGTTCATGTATGGGGATTTAGGCAGAGCCTGATTAAGGGGGAAGCACACATTATTTATACTTACACCGTTATTTTTTAACAAATACTTTCCTCCTATAATAAACAGAAAATTCTCATTAAAAATTATTTTAAAAGAATTCTGGTGTCTAATAACGGTGAGCAAATTGGATTGTTTTACACCGTTCATTTTTTATAAAAAATATTTCCTCGTCAAAGCGTGGAATTTCTATGACATGAAGTAAAAAATAATTGTAAAAATATTCCGGTGAGAGCGGAGATAATGTGTGCTTCCCCCTTAATCAGGCTCTAGATTTATGGGGCAAATGTACAGTCGGGGAAAAAAAAAACGCAACACTCAACGTAACATCGTTGCTAATCGATGTAGAAAAATGTAATAGGTATCATTCGACGGGGAATTGTGAGTAGTTTCAGAAAATGAACTGAAATTTTGAATTGGGGGTCGTCTACATATTAAAACGCACACCAACTTTGATTTTTTTCAATGGTAATGCCCCATTTGTATTTTATATTTGAATTCCTGGGATCGCGACAACGCAAAAATGTATATTGGTTGTATATTTTACTTATTTTTTCACAAAGTTATAAGCGTTCAAAGTTTTGAGATGCTAATGTTAAATTCATATTTCAAACTTTTATTAATATCTTCACAAAAAATAACTTGATCGATATAATTTTTTTTTTACAAGATAGAGTGAAGAAACCCAAACATAATGCATCATTACTTTTGATTCTGAAAAATATTTTTCATTCTGAAAAATATTAATAAATTCATATTTATAAAAATTATGAACTATGACCTATATTAATTTTTACATAAAATGAATCCCAATGGTGAAAAATATGGGTGTGCAAATTTGCAGCTCGTTCCAGTTATTAGTTTTCGAGATATAAATAAATCTTTCTTTTCGACTGGTTGAGGGGGCCGTCTCTTATATAGGTTTGCATGAGATAACGAATCAAATCTTAAAAAAATAACAAAGAAAATTAAACAAAATATTTTTATTTTTTACTTACGGGCGAAATTATATAACAACAACGTCAAACGCAAAAAAAATGAAACAAAAATAATGATTTTTAGTCATTAGTCATCAAGAATTCCTGTTTTCTAAAGAAGACAAGCCCCGCCTTCATCGTTCTTTAAAACAAAACAATACAGAAAAAAAAAAAAAAGTAAATTTGCCATCGAGTACTCGTGTTAAACCCCTTATTTTATCTTGACAAAAATATGCACAAGTGGTATTTATTTCATCGATTACTGGTGATAAATTTTAAATCTTTTAAACGAACACTAGAAGAAAAAATTAACTAAATAGGCGGGGTTTAGTGTTTCAAATAGAAAAATATGCTTAATATTTCAGAACAAATTTTCTGTATTCACAATTATATTACAAATGGATATACTTTATAATTATATTCTTTCTAATCAATATATTTCTATCCATAGTATATTTTATTGAAAAAATATGAACAATGGGTGCACACTTAAGAAATAAGTAACACACAAATTACGAATGAAACGCCCACTGACAGAGTTACAGATTTTCAAATGGCGTGAATCTATGTCAGCAGTTGCGAAAGGATTAAGTAAGGAATTATATTTTCATAGAAATTATAAAACGAATCGTACAGTTCCAAAGAGTTCAACTGACCCAAAACTGGTAAGTGCGATTAAAATTGTTTAATATTTACTTCATGAACCCTTACAATAATTTATCCGAAAAGATTTAGTTTATGCATTGTTATATATATATATCTATATTATTTCATTTCGTATATTATGTTACCTACCTACAAAAGAAAATTTAAGCTTTATTGGTGATCAGTACAGCTATAATAGACACTTTTACTTGAAAAATATTGCCCCTTTTTGAAAGAGTACTGTCTGGACCAATCGCAAGTCTAATGTATTTAAATATCTAAAAAAGTACTGAAGTATATACAAATCTAAAAAAGTGAATTCTAGTTAATTAAGAAACTGGAAAATGTGAATATTTTTATTAATTTATATAATTCTTTTTTTCCCGAAAGATTTCCGGTGTAAAACATTAAAATTTTGTCTATTTCTTATAGGATCTTAATTTTATTTTTCTACATTTAGAGATAACCCCCTAACACATTTTTGATTATAACTCTATAAATACTAAAGATAAAGTATACAAACAGTATACTTTTCCGCACTGCCAGACTCTCAGAAATTCGAATATGGAGTCAGAATTGGGTGTAGCTATTGAAAAAAAGTTGGCGTTCATTTCAATATGTAGATGATCCCTAATTCAAACTTCAACGACATTTTCAGAAAGTGCATTTAATTTCCTGTTGAATTATGTCTATTAGATGTCCCTGCGTCAATAAATAACGAAATTACAGTGGGTGTTGCGTTTTTTGTTTCCCCGACTGTACAGTCGGGGAAAAAAAAACGCAGCACTCGATGTAACTCCGTTGCTAATCAATGCACAAAAATGTAATAGGTATCATTCGACGGGAAATTGAGAGTAGATTCAGAAAATGACCGGAAATTTTGAATTGGGGGTCGTCTACATATTAAAACGCGCACCAACTTTGATTTTTTCTATGGTAATGCCCCATTTTTATTTTTTATTTGAATTCCTGGGATCGCGACAATGCGAAAAAGTATATTGGTTGTATATTTTGCTTATTTTTTCACAGAGTTATAATCGTTCAAAGTTTGAAGGTGCTAATGTTAAATTCATATTTCAAACTTTTATTAATATCTTCACAAAAAATAATTTAATCGATATAATTCTTTTTTTACGAGACACAGTGAAGAAACCAAAAGGTAATCCATCATTAATTTTGATTCTGAAAAATATTTTTAATTCTGAAAAATATTAATAAATTCATATTCATAAAAATTATGAATTATGACCTATATTAATTTTTACATAAAATGAATCCTAATGCTGAAAAATATGGGTGTGCAAATTTGCAGCTCATTCCAGTTATTAGTTTTCGAGATATAAATAAATCTTTCTTTTGGAGTGGTTTAGGGGGCCGTCTCTTAAAAATTTTTGAATGAGATAACGAAGCAAATCCTAAAAAATAACGGAGAAAATTGAACAAAATATTTTTATTTTTTATTTAAGGGTCAAATTATATAACAACAACGTCAAATGCAAAGAAATGAAACAAAAATGTTGATTTTTAGACATTTGTGTTAGTATCAAGAATTCCTGTTTTCTAAAGCCCCGCCTTTTATCGTTCTTCAAAACAAAACAATACAGAAACGAAAAGTGAATGTGACTTTGAGTATTCGTGTTAAACCCCTTATTTTACATTGACAAAAATATACACAAGTGGTATTTACTTCATCGATTTCTGGTGATAAATTTAGAATCCTTTAAACGAACACTAGAAGAAAGAAATTAACTGAATAGGCGGGGTTTACTGTTTGAAATAATCTCAAAATAAAATATTTCAAAAGAAATTTTCTGTACCACAATTATATTACAGATGGATATACATTATAACTATATTCTTTCTAATTAATATATTTCTATCCGTAGTATATTTTATTGCAAAAATATGAACACTGGGTACATGCATAAGAAATAAGTAACACACACATTACGAAAGAAACGCCCACTGGCATTGTTACAGATTTTCAAATGATGTGAATCTACATCAGCAGTCGCGAAAGCGTTAATTAAGAAATTATATTTTCATAGAAATTATAAAAGAAATCGTGCAGTTCCAAAGAGTTCAACTGACCCAAAACTGGTAAGTACTATTAAAATTGTTTAATATTTACTTTATGAAACCTTACAATAATTTATCCGAAAAGATTTAGTTTATGCGTTGTTGTATATATATATATAGCTATAGTATTTCAGTTTGTATATTATGTTACACGTACGAAAGAAAATTTAAGCTTTATTGGTGATCAGTATATCCATGATACTGAACATTGAAAAATATTGCACTTTTATAAAAAGTATTGTCTGACCAATCGTAAGTGTAATGTGTTTAAATATACCTAAAATGATCTAAAAAAATACTAAAGTATATACATATCCAAAAAACTAAATTCATGATAATTAAGATACTGCAAAGGTGCTAATATTTTTATTTCTTTTTATAACTCTTTTTTTCTTGAAATATTTCCGGTGTGAAAGAGTATAATTTTGACCTCGTTCTTGTAGGATCTTAATTTTATTTTTCTATATTTAGAGATAGCCCCCTAACACATTTTTGATCATAACTCTATGAATACTAAAGATAAAGTATACAAACAGTATACTTTTCCGCACTGCCAGGCTCTCAGAAATTCGAATATGAAGTCAAAATTGGGTGTTGCTATTGAAAAAAAATCAAAGTTGGCGCTCATTTTAATATGTTGATGACCCCTAATTGAAAATTCGACGACATTTTCAGAAAGTGCATTTCATTTCCTGTTGAATGGTGTCTATTATATTTTTCTGCGTCAATTAATAACGAAATACCATCAAGTGCTGCGTTTTTTTTTTCCCCGACTGTACATCACTAAAGTCAGAAGAGTGTTCCTGGAGGCACTCGATAGCGAATCCCGATGTATGGGGTGTAACATTGTTTTGCTGGAATTACTCAAGTCCGTCGGATTGCACAAATGACATGAATTTTTGTACATGATCGGACAGAATACTTACGTATCTGTCACTTGTCAGAGTCCAATCTAGACGTATCAGGGGTCCTATATCACACACATTACACATTCCCCATACCATGGCAGAGTCTCCGCCAGCTTGAACAGTCCCCTGTTGACATGTAGGGTCTATGGATTCATGAGGTTATCTCCATTCTCATACATATCCATTCGACCAATATAATTGGAAACGAGACTTGTCAGACCAGCAAAGTGTTTTCAGTCACCAAAAGTCCTACGACGGTGTTGGCGGGCCAAAGCGATGAGGCTTAAATCTTTGTGTCGTGCAGTCAACAACTTTACACGACTGGCCTTTCGGCTCCGAAAGCCGATATAAATGAAGGTCTGTTAAATAGTTCGCACTAGCATTCAAATCTGCAGCAATTTGAGGTTGTTTGTTTGGGTTTTTTTTCGTCGCACTAGTGCTGCGCAGATGGGCAATTGGCGACGGTCTGGGACTCACCCCTTGAGGTGGTCCGGAGACATGCCATCGCAATTTTGATCCTCCACAGGAGGGATAGCTCTCCCGCTTCGGTGACCCCCAAAGTTATAATTTTTGATGGGAACATGGAGTACATTGCGGCCATGACAGATTTTACGTGCACCAGCCACCATTAGTGTACACGACGGTCTTTGGCCGGCCCGAGTACCGAATCCGCAATCTTCCAATTGCGAGGCCGACGCTCTACCGACTGGGCTACCGCGGCCCGCAGAAATTTGACGAAAAGTTGCATGTTTGCTTTGTTTAATGATTATCGTCAGTTATCATCCACCCCATTCTTTCATGACCTTTTTCCATCCACAGTGATGTCGGAGATTTGATATTTTACCGGATTCCCGATACTCATGGTAAACTCGTGAAATGGTCGTACGCAAAATTCCAAATTTTATCTTGATAACTTGCCATTGTAGCAGCTGTAATCAATCTAACAGCTTTCCCAGGTAAAAAAATCAGTCAAAAAAACTGCAGGTATATTACAGGTATTTCGGACTTTCTATAAAATTGAAGGTATTTTAAAGATTTCCACAGATGTTTTGAAGAGAAATAAAAACAATGTGTTTTCTTCTGAAAATATACTGTTTTTTTTTAAGGTTTTTTGCAGGTTTATTTCAAAAAGCGCGAAATACCTGCACGTTTCTTGCAGCAAAGTCCGAAATACCTGCAGTTTTCCTAAAAAACCTTTACAGGTTTTTTGCTGATATTTTTACCTGGGTTGGCAGGCATCTGTTACTATATATAAGCACTGCTGGCCGCATCGAGTTACTCAGATTAGTTCCACACCTCTGCTATTTGCATATGCTCGCCTGTACCAGTTTTTTGGGCCCTTCAGTGTATTTTAAGAAATTAATAACTGCATAAGTTTTAATCGCTATTTTAGCACTTTATCAAAAGAATTGTGCTTCTTAGTATGAAACACACATGTCAACCGTCTAATTAATATTCCGTACACTGCAAAAATTAAACCCGTAAAAATACAGGGAAAATCTGGCAGCTGGAGTGCCAGTATTTCTCCGTCAAATATACAGTTTAAAACCGTAAAATTGTATCACTGACATATTTTACACAGGAATCCTGTAAATCAAACAGGTTTTTTGTTAAAAGTACAGTTTTGTCCTATATATTTGACGGATAATTACTGGCACCCTAGCTGCCAGATTTTTTTGTGTACTTTTAAGGGTTTTTTTTTTTTTTTCCGTTTAGCATTGTTAGCAACCGTTCCTTTTTCCACACCACTTTTTTTAGAGTAACTTTTATAAGTGTAATTACGATTAAATAAGAAGAAAAGTACTTTTAAAGGAAACTGGTTTTAAAAAAAGGAATATTAATTAAATTGTTGGCAGGTATTATGATACAGGGCCATACATGGGATTTAAATTTGTAGGATCATATATAGGATTTAAATTTATAGGGTCATACATAAGATTTAGTGGTATTGGTTGGTTATGCCGACTTTTCAATTACTACCAACTTTTTATAATGATATTTTTCCCCTTTCAAAAAACTTTACTTTTGAACTTACAAAAGATTATGCAAATAATATACAGAATATTTTTTTTCTTTTTCGTATCACTTTATATTGAATTTTAAAGGAAAAACCTCTAATTTTACAGAGAAAAACGAAAAAGAAAAAAAAAAGACGCATTAAATTGGTATGAAATATTATTAAGCATGAGCAATATTTTACAATTTCAAAGCATATTGTTTAAATAATAGTGCTTTTTTTTTCGCATTTTGGTTAAGAGTCAGAACTTGTAAACGGAGAAGCGTGTATTTATTTTTAAATTTTCTGAACATTTAGCAAATTATAAAATTTAAAATTCTTTTTCGTTTTCAATGATTGTTTTGGAATAAAAATAAATAAATTGAATAAATTATACCAACCAACCAAAATACTAATTAAAAAAAAAAGAAAAGAAAAGAAAGCAAGAAATTTAAAGCCGAATTTTTATTTTTCCTCTTTAGATATAAATTAATAAATATCAAATATTCACAGTTAATTAAACAATTAAGATTACTCGGGATCTTCCAATGTGATGATAATGAATTATTTTTCTATTTTTCTATAAATAATAATTAAACATTAATACGAAAAATAGAATACTTCAATTACATGTCAGTTAAGTAGCTTGCATTTTAATTTTTAGAAATCTTAAAAGAGGGATACAAACACCTTAAATATCTGTTTGAAGTGTTGAAACACACCATTTTCTCTTTTTCAATTACGGTAATGTGAAATATATATTCTGAGATAACTTTTTTTCTTCGCGAGAAAAGAAAAAAATATCTAGCTTTACACTGATAGTTCGTAACAAAACAGAAAAGTTCTGTTTAAAAAGTGGTTTCAAAAACTGCAGTGACGCAGAAAAAGCTGTTTAAAGCGTTAAATAATCGTGAAAACTTTGAAATTTTTTATACATCACAACGAAACGTAGTATCCTAATTAAATGAAATGCGTCTCTGCTCTTGAAACTGTGAGGGTTTTGCACATACCATTTTAAATGCTCTCAAGATAATTGCGGCTAAAGTTTTCTGTCGCAGCTGCTCCAGACAGATGATCGAAGTAATATTGGGGAAAGAAAGAATAGCAGCGACTTGGAAAAGATAATTACCCCCTCCCTTGCTATTATTTCACCGTCCTTATGCTGTTCAAGAATTTTTATTCTAAACGTTTACCTCTAATTATAAAAAAAAAAAAAAAAATCTGAAAACGGTGAATTAACTCAAAATCATTCTGTCTTTTTGAAACGAAATATTTTTAGTAGAAATGTTCAAAAGCATTTTCTTGTTTTATGTTTAGTTGCTCATTTTTCATCTTAACAATTAAATATAAATAATGTCATTGGATATTACATTTAAAATTAGAACACAACCACAAAAGGACAATTTGTGTCAAACGTAAAGTGCTGAGGAACTTTCGATTTAAAAAAGAATGCTTTTTTTTTTTTTTTTTTTTTTTTTTAAAGATGGATACTGTCGTTGAATACGATTTGAATTTATAACTAGAATTTTAACTGGATCTCTGAATAAAAATGGGAAATTCTTTAGCAGCATTGTATTTAAAATATTTATGTTTTTAAAAATTGCATTGCTAAAAATATACAATTAAAGTATTAAAATTAGGGTTAATTGGTAGTTAATGAAAATTGATATTGCAAGCATTTTCAGCTGTTTTCTTTTAAATGCTTAAATTGTAAAAGACAAACGTCTTATTAGAATAATGGGGAATAATTTTGACTGAAAAATGAATGTTATTATTATTTTAGATTTCAGTTCTGTAAATACTTTTAAGATTGTTTAACGATAAATTTTATCACCGGAGAATATGCTTAAGGATTTTTTTTTTTTTTTTTTATGGTAATTATTGAATCTGTGACACAAAGATGAATATTTCATTTATTTCATTTCTCTTGTGTATCAGTAATATTTTTGGTAATATCAATCAAACGTCTTTACACAATTGTTTTCTTTATTTGAAGTATGCGAACGTTCATTAGCACATTATATTTAAAACTTTGTTTCATATTTTGAGAAAAAATGCTTACAAAATAAAGATAAATAAGATAAAATAAGGCGCAAATAATATGTTATTCTTCAAAAGCGTTAAGTTGAAATTAGTTTAATGGATTTGTCAAACATGGTAATTATTATATTAAAATTGAAAGATGGGTTAAAAAATCATTTGTAAAAGGAAATGTTTGAGAAAAATATCTCATGCAGAAATGTTTGGTAAAAATAATGAATTTATTTAGATATGCATTTTTACATTTAGTTATATATTTAACCTCCAAATGACTCTTCTTTATACCGAAAATTATTGAAATTGTGAACAATGTATAGATGCAAACATTTAAATTTATTCCGGAGTGTTTTTAGCCCTGCCTTTATCCCATACCACCTATTTTTTAAAAGTAATTTTTTCTTATTTTATCGAAGTTATATAGTGGAGAAAATTTTTCTATAAATAAAGTGGTGCGAAATAAAGGCGGGCTATAAATACTCTAGAATAAATTAACCCTTTCATTCCCAATTTTTTCCCTCCATAAAACAATAAATCTTATATTTAGTCATAAATTTATTTCAAAGGTAATAAATATAAATATTATTTTAATAGGAATAATAGCAGAGTACGAATTAATATAGCTAACAAAGCAGCTGAGAGGTGTTTATTTATGTTTAATATAACCACTGATGCAATTAAAAATCATAACTTGTCAATAAACAAAAATATCAAAATTTTGGAATAAATACATATTGTAATTAATTAAAATACAAATTATAAACTTTAAAAAATAAAATAAAAAATATTTCAAACAGTTAATTTACTTAACCCTTTATATCCCAAATTACCTTATTTTTGAAAAAAATAGTTTGAAACTTTTTTATTATATTTCTTTGCTGCAGAATAAACGTTTCATATTAAATTTAGCTTAAACTGTAGCTTAACTATAGAGAAAGCTTAAACTATAGGGACTTTGAAGTTCCAATGAAATCCTGTAGTAAATTAAGCTATATTGAGGAACTTTTTTGATGGGACTTTAAAGTCCCGGTGGGATACAAAGGGCTAAAATGTTGGCAACTATGACAATTGGTTAGATATTTGTAAATTTTGTTCTAGAAACAATTCCCACTTTGTTTTAATTTTTTCGTTTTTTTTTTTTTAGAAACTATATTCCCACCGGGGTTACCAGATGGGAGATTTTAAAATATAAATTGCATAATGCTTACGAAAAAAAAAAAAAAGATTGGTACCAAGGTATTTTTTCAATCAAACAGATCTGGACCAGTATTGTCAGATTTTGCTACTTTTTTATTCGACCAATTTTATAGTCACCAATAATACTGATAAGGGATATCTGATATACATAATAGATGATTAACCTTCGAATTGATTAGGCAACCGTTTAAAATTTAGTGGTGGGTATTGAATAAAAAGTCGCACAATTTGGCAACAGTGATCTGGACACTATATATATATATATATATATATATATATATATATATATATATAACCACTATAAATTCCAAAGTAACTCACGGCAATTGTTTCGGGTCGAAATAAAACAACGATCCTTACAAAGTAATCAGGAACGCAACAATAAAAGGATAACGCAGGCGCTTTACCGTCCTGTTTGCAGTACTCGTTCCTACTTTTTCGCTTAAAGAAAGATTGTGATTTAAAACAGTTATAACAAATAAAAAACAGTTGTAAGCTGTTTAGCAATTCATGCTATTTTACAAAGTTTTTTATATATTACCTTTCAATAATGTCTTCCGGTGTATTTTTGACTTCACAGGTCTACATACGTCTGCGTATCTAAATAAACAATTGTTAAGTATTTAAAGTAATTTAAATACCTCACTTCAGAAACTCTATAAGGCAGAATTTTATTTGAGTAAAACCTATTATGATAGACTTTACATTATCTTTCTACTTCAAGAAGTGGATTTAAAATGTATATTTAATAAATTTGATTCGACAATTTTAGTCGTTTTAGCCCGATTTAAATATATATATATATATATATGTATGTATGTGTGTGTGTGTGTGTGTGTAATGCCGAATTTTCTACTGTTTGTGCTGTACATTCTACTGTACAACATTTTAGTCGTTATTAAATTCTTAAGTATTTCACATCGCAGTTTTAGAAATATGTTTAACAAAATTCTTAGAAGGAAAAAAACTAATTAATTGAATGTGTTTTTATTCCGATATTCAAAAAAAAAAAAAAAAAAAAAAAAAAAAGAATATCAAACTAACGTTTTTCTTCAAAAACGATCTTAGTATACCAAAAGTATTTTGTGCCAATAGATATTGAATAAAACTGTCATTTACCAATCACATAAATTATATTTGAATAATATAATTTAATTTTGTGTAAAATAAACTAATCCTAATTTAGTTGTTGTGAGTTGCATTTTAAAATAAAATAAATTGAAATATTTTTAAGCATATGTTTTTACTAAATTATTGCTTGTAAAAATATAAAATGAAATTTAATAAATGTTTTTCATCATTCATAATTTACATATCACATTTAACGAGTAAGTGGTATGCAGTTTACCCTATAGAAATTTATTTATATTTACTGATATATTTAGTAATTATACTACGCACATTTTAGAAATTATTTTTTGTGTATATGTGCATAATTTTCATTTACAGTTATTTGGAATATATATTATTTATCAAGCTTTTAAATACATGAGTCAGATTAAAAAAAAAAAAAAAAAAAAAATCATTATGCTTTTTAATAAGGCTTTAAATGCTTGGACTGTACAAAAGGTTTGGACTACTATATGGACGTGTTTTACTGTAGAAAGAAAGTGGTTTAAAAAAGGCGGGTGCTAAAAATATTACGGAATAAATTGAAGTGTCCAGCTCTGCTTTATAGTATAAAGCATACCATAGATTTAGAGGGTTCCGTTTCTTTGGACACTTTCATTTTTTTAATGAAACTTTCCTATTATTTAAAGATATGAATCTTTTGAAAAAACTAAAAAATTCCGGTTTCCAAAAATCGGAGCATGCGTAAACTATGCATAATATACAGAATTTCAAAATCTCTTTGGAAATTTGTGCATTTTAAAAATTAAATACAGTGTAATTCACACATGCTACAATTCCGCTTTTTTCCTGTCTCTTCTACCATTTATATAGTAATTTTTATTGTAAGAGACAGGGCCTGATTAAAGGGGAAGCTCGCTCTTCACACATTATTTATACTTACACCGTTATTTTTTAACAAATACTTTCCTGCTATAATAAACAGAAAATTTTCATTAAAAATTATTTTAAAAGAATTCTGGTGTCTAATACCGGTGAGTAAATTGGATTGTTTTACACCGTTCATTTTTTATAAAAAATATTTCCTCGTCAAAGCGTGGAATTTCTATGACATGAAGTAAAAAATATTTGTAAAAATATTCCGGTATGAGCGAGCTTCCCCCTTAATCAGGCCCTGGTAAGAGATCGTTGAAACATATCATAGAAGATTATAGTACAATTATACTGGTGGAAGAGTACTGGTGGAGAGAGGAATGTATGGAGAGAGAATATATGTATGTATGTATATGCATGTATTAACAGAAAATAAATTAATACATTAAAGGTTTTTAACTTATAAATAATCCTTTAAACATATTCATATATAATAGTCTGAGCAATGATTACTATGAGTGTCTTTAGCTCTGCTAATGAAATGGTTGTGAAGCCTTCGCTTTATAGCGGCGAATAAGATTAGAGGAAGATAGTGATTCAGAGAATGCAGAATGCGTTGCAAAGCTAATGCGAGTAGTATATATTCTATAGCAAGCAATGAGCACACTTCGACTTGAATGTGGAAGTTTAATGTATAAATTAAATGGAAACAAAGTAATTAGTAATACTATTATACGTGTAATTAAGATTTTAAAAAAAGTTTAAGTAAAACAGTTTTATACAGCTAACAATTAAATAAATAAATCCTGATTTTTTCTTTTTTACCTAAATGAAAATTGTTAAACAATTAAAATTTAAAGATATGACATTTCAACGCAGACAAATTTATAAACATACATACGTCAGACACAACCATACCCTCCAACATCCTAATTAATATTCCGTAGTATTGTTAGTCCCGCCCTTTTTCTCCCACCAATAACATTTTAGAGTAATATTCTCCAAATGCAAATGCGATTAAATAAGAAGAAAAAGACTCTGGTGTGACTGGTAATATACTGGTGTGAAATGTGCTAGTGTATATACTGGTGTGAAAATAAAATATACTGGCGTAAAAAAGAAGGCGGGTCTAACAATATTACGGAATATTAATTAGTATGTTGGATGCTGATAACTATTTTAAATATTCACAAATAAGATTCATAGACTCCTAATTACTAGTAGATTTTTTTTATTCGAACAGTGGTCTTCACCTTATTTAATTATATAAAATTATTTTATTATTTAAATGCTATTGTATGTTTTCCTGTCGAACCACTCTCACCATGAACGACTGAACACATAATGACTCGGAAGGTACAAAAAGATGTGAAATATCCCTTCCGAGTTTACTATTTAAATTAAATTATTCTAATCAGTTAAAAAATATCAATAAAAAACCCAAAGTAAGTAAAGGATGTGTTGCACAACATACAGCTAAAGAAATGTTTACATACAGTAGTATAAACAGCTTGAAGTGGTTGTGCAGCAAAGTATAACTTTCGACTGTAGGATAGATTAGAGAAACCTAAAAGTCCAAAATCATATGAAATCACCCGAATACTGAGTAATTTCTACAGATTTTTATTATTCTTTGAGAACAGTGATTTCTCCTTCTTACATAAAAAGTAGTGTCGAGCAAGTTCTTATTAACCAGCAATTTTACATATTAGAAGCAACATTCTAATAGAAACGCAACGGAAAGAAGCATAGAAGGAGTCAGTTAAAAAAAGTATACGCATATTTTTACGTCAACCACATTCACAACACAAAAATTGAAATAAAATAAAAATAAATAAATAAACACAAGCCGGTGACTATTTGCTTTTTTTCACTTTAATTTGTTTCGTTTTACTTTTCCAGGGTGGCGGCTGACCAAATATTTCTCTGATTTTTCCCACCAGTATTTTTCTTTCGTTATTTTTAACAGTAAGTTTTCACTATTAATTCAGAAAAAAATTATTATTTAAATATACTGGCGGAAGAATCCCCAATATTTAAATATACTGGGGAAAAAAAGGCGGGTCTGTCGCCACCCTGTTTTCATCAATGATTGTATTGTTTTCTCATCGGAGTCGGATCAGAGCTGATACTCATGCGTTATATCTGAGGTGATTATATTAAAATGAGAGTAAAAAGAGAGAACAGATCTTTAAGTCTTATCGCTAGCCCTAGAGTAGGCAGAGCGGTCAGCAGTTTTCGGAATAGAGTATTTCTTTTTTGTTTATGACTCGCATTATAAAAAGGAATAATACATATTTAACAGAAATTTACTTTTTTAATATGAGTTTTGTTTCCCCAAATATTTTTTTCTTCTGAAACATTGCTTGAAAATGAAAGAATAGTTCTGTTTTTGCAACATCATGCTCATTTAATGTGTAAAATTTTATTAAAATCAGCATAATTTTTATGTAGGGATTAAAATATGCAAAATAAAAAAAAACATTATTTATACAAAATAGCTTATATGACAATTGCTCCGTACTATGTGTTTTTTCAGGTGAGCGTTATTAGATTCTTTAAACTCCTTTTCGAAATAACTATGCCTCAGTCTAATGATTTATCAGAACTGATAGAGTGGAGATGGTTAAAAGAAAGCCAAAAAATAAATTTCTTCACTGTATGTTAACTTGCAATTACTTGAATTTAGAAACAATGCCAAGTAACTATAGATTTTCTTAAAAAGCAACGTAAAGGTAGCTAGCTCTGATGTAAAAACACAAGAAATTGTTTTCGGGAATCTGCTGGACTTTCTGCAAGAATAACAAGAAATGCAAATTATCTGCAACGATATATTTTCAGGAACACAGAATGAAACATTCTAACATAATTTATACATAATCTGCTTTATGTGTACAGATTGTATATACAAAATTTTTTACATATCTTATTTTTCCTTAGACGCAAAACATCTAAAGGCACGTAATAATACTAAGCGCCTAAAACTCATTGCTCAGAAGGGAAACATATTACAAATGCAGAGACTCCAACATCCTAATTAATATTCCGTAGTGTTGTTTGTCACGCCCTTTTTTACACACCAGTAAATTTTTAGAGTAATAGTCTCCAAATTCAATTGCGATTAAATAAGAAGAAAAATACTCTAAAATGATACTGGTGTGAAAAAAAAAGGCGGGGCTAACAATACTACGGAATATTAATTAGTATGTTGGAGTCTGTTCAAATGAGTGAAAACTCTTATAGGAGCCAAATAACCACCATATTTTCATATAGTGAGTATTTTTCATTACATAGATATATTTCCAAACTTTTTTAGCAATAATTTATGATACTTAAGTAGTAGGACCATGGTTTAGTTAACAATAAGTACAAGTGTACAAAGAAATCAATATGTATGATCCGAAATGTTCGCTTAGTGTAAAAATGTACAGATATCATCTTGAACTAATTCTTTTATCTTATTCTGTAACCATCAGGGATATTTTTCCTTTAATTAATGTTTTAATTCTCAAACGCATAGATACAACATTTTAATTTTTTCCGAAGTGTTTTTAGCCCCACCTTTATTGCATACACCGTTATTTTTAAAATAATTTTTTTCTTATTTTATCGAAGTTGTACATTAAATTTTTTTCTATAAATAAAGTGGTAATAAAGTTTCTATAAATAAAGGTGTGTTAAAAATACTCCAGAATAAATTAAAATATTGACATCGATGACAAAAGTCGTTTTCTGGAAAAGAAAATTTGTATCCCATTCGAAAAGAGAAGTCCTTCATACTCGGACAAAATTTACTCTGACACTTCAAACGGTAGAATCTGATGCTATGCTCTGACACAGCAGAGTCAAACTGCATATTATCATTGAGTTCTGAAATACATTTTCTTATAACTAACTTATAGGCCTTGTAAATTTCATGCCAATCTATGTTAAGTCAGTTTAACAGATTGAAGTTATTAGAATCTATTTATAAATGTAACAGTTTGTTTATCTGCTTTAATAATCCACACCATTTGAACAATTCGAAATAAATTTGGCATTCGTATATCTTCGCAACTGGAAGGAGTTACTACTCTCTTACAATGTTGATCCCCTGACTCCAAGTTAAGAAAACGGGGGTAAAAGTTTAATGATGTGTACATTTTGAACGACTTGAGCTAGAAACCGGATATTTATTTTTAAATTTTTCACACAAGTTCATATACATTATGTTGTGAATTATCCTTCTCCCTTCCCAAAGTGAGTTGATAAATGGGTAAAAAGAAGGGGTATGTTGAGCGATTTGGAAACTTCTTGAGCTAGAAACTTGATACTTGGTATGAAAAGTCTTCATTCAAGGTGTGTTGCCAAGTTTAAAGACTTTATTCAACATCAACCAGTAAACTTTAATTGTACCGGATGCCTAACCACTTCGGACATAAATCGTCGATTATGTATATAAAATATCACTCCTTAAACTTAGTGGTGGTAAATGAATAAAAAAGTCCTTAAATTTGGCAACACTACATTAAAGTTCATATCCCCTTTTGTATTTGCAGAGTTGCTATTAGTACCCGTTCTTTCTTCGCACCACAATTTATTTACAATAATATTCTTCAAGATGTAATAACGATTAGACAAGAAGAAAATTGCTATTGCTTTTTAAAGATTCTGGTGTAAAAAAAAAAAGTCGTGTTCTAAATGTGCCCCGGAATAAAAGTTAGCAAGTCTGATATTAGCAACAAACAAAGCAAAGTTTAGTTATTCGAATATATAAATATACATTGAGTTTAGATTTCGATAGCTTTACGAAAGTTGTGCTGTAAGGAAATAGTTTAACCCTTTAAAGTGTAGAGATTGCGTCACACGAACGATATTACTAATTCCCAACAGCAAAAAATTATTTTTTACCAAACTTTTACTTTTATTACTGAGCCATACTTGCCAACATCCTAATTAATATTGTTATAATTGTTATTTCCCCCCCTTTTTTTACACCAGTATTTTTGGAGAGAGTTTTTTTTTTTTTTTTTTTTTTTTTTTCGTATTTATTTGTAATTATCTTTGGAGAATATTACTCCCAAAGAATACTGGTATGAAAAAAAGACAATACTGACAATATTGTGGAATATTAATGAGGATGTTGTCTGGTATGACTGAGCAGACAAAAAAAATGCTTTATTTCTTCTCGCATAACTTTGTCAGTATTTTCTGATGCCTTTACTGTTAAATGAGTATAAGTAAACTTGCCTCTAAAAGGGTTAAAAGGAAAATTATTACTTTAAAACTTTAAAACTTATTTACAAAATAAAAATTCGCACCATACATATAAACTATAAATGATAGATACAGAAAATTTAAGTTACAGAAAATTCAAAATTCGAATCACAACATGAAGGGAATAAATGCGTAGATAACAATATAAAAAAATGTCATTGAGATTAAAAAAAAAAAAAATGCTTCTAAAGATCAGAACATATCATGTAAATACAATTTTAAAGAAAATAGATCCAGACTATAAAATTTAATGCTGTTAAAAAAGTAAAAAGTAAAAATGTAATAGCAGCATTATGAGAAGTTTTTAAATAGCAAAAGTAATATGTCGATGTGTAGAAATTTCGTCCAGCAATATTCAGAATGTTAAATGGTATGTAAAAGAAAATAATACTAAGGATATCATTTACGACAAGAAATGCACCCTGTTTAATTGTCTATGAAATTTTAATTGTTTCGTAGAGCTTTTGCTATTCAGATCAATGTTATATGCTTTTATATTTTTATCGTGCAAGCCATAAATAATTACATACCAGAAAAATGTATACAGGTTTAAAAAAAAATCTTAATAATGATACAATTTCAGGGATGGAACACGGGCGCAGAATTCACACCGGAATGAGTTTAAGAAATTTCGCTACCTATAATATCGTCGATTTAAGAGGTAGAAAATTTTCTTACATTGATAGTGGTATGAATTCTGCGCCCGTGTTCCATCCCTGCAATTTCTATCGTTTGTCAGTACTTTAATACGTGTAATGGAAAACCTAATAGTAAAAAATCAATGAAATGTAAAATCTGTTTTTGTACAAAGAATATTTTACAGATATCTTGATCGAAAAGCAGCACATATCAAAAAATATAAGGAAACGTATTCTCTATAAGAAAATCGTAATTTTTTTACACTGTTAATACCATACATGGAGTTTACAATTAACCAGTGTTCTTGTCATATCTGGCGAATTTTAATTCAATAATCACCAATAATTTTTAATTGTAACGTTTGTCTAATCACTTGGAAGATTGACAGTGTATTATACATATCAAACAGAGTTCCCAACTTTTATAATTTATTCACGAGCATTTTTAGCCCCGACTTCTTTTCGCACCAGAAATTTTTTAGATTATTTCTCTTTAATATGTGACAGCGATTAAATAAGAAGAAAATCATTTTTCAAAATTTCCGGTATGAAAAAGAGGCGGGGCTAAATATGCTCGTGAATAAATTATAAAAGTTGGGATCGCTGATATCAAATGACATATCTCAAAATTATTGGTGATTATTGAATAAAAAATCCGCCAGATCTCGCAGCACTGCAATTAATACAAGGTACCAAAATACCGCACATAGTCTGGATTATTTATTTATGTTATTTTATTTTGTTTTTGTTTAAACCAAACAATTAAAAAAAATGAAATGACGTAGAATTTGCATCTACGTAAAAAGTAATACTCCGAAAACTTTGTTTAAAATTATTCTAACTGCTGATTTCCTTAAACTTAAACTTCAAAAATGAGAACTGATTTTAGTGAGCAGTAAAAATCTGTTCCATAAAGATAAAAAAACTAAATATATTTATTTAAACACATTATTTGTCCATACAATCAGACACAAATTTAAATAATTATTATTAAGATAAACACAATTACTTCATTTAAAAAGAAATAAGAGAAGAAAAGAAAAGAAAGCACCTATGCGGATAGATTTGATACAAACTCAGCACTACAACTGTGACTACATGATACATTGTTTGAAAAAATACTTCAATATTGAAGTATTTTTCTTTCAGAAAGTTCATTTTCCCCCTTTTCTTACAGTAATTTCGGGCGTATAAGCCGCAGTTGAGAAAAGTTAGTTGGACCTCAAACATTTTAATTAGCAATTATACATACCTGTCAACATACTAATTAATATTCCGTAGTATTGATGCAACTTGCCCCTTTTACCACCCCACTTTTTTTTAGATTAATTTTCTTCAAATGTAATTACGATTCAAAAAAAAAAAAAAAAAAAAAAAAAAAAATACTGTTAATAAAAGTCTGGTATGAAAAAAGTGGTGGGTGCTAATAGTACCACGGAATATTAATTAGAATGCTGACAGGTATGATTATAGCAGAGTTACGAAATTTTATAATTTATTTCGGAGAGTTGTTAGCCCTTCTTTTATTCACACCAATAATTTTGAAGAATGATTTTTTTTTTCCTTATTTAATCGCTGTCACATATTGGAGATAAATATTGTACAAAAATTCTTTCATGGAAAAAAAGGCGGGGCTAAAATTGCTCCAGAATATTTTATGAAAGTTGGCAACTCGGTTATGGCTATAATTGTACAAAGTGCAAAAATATTATTTATTTAAAAATATATATATATATCATTTTTAATCACGACACATTACCATAAAAATACTAAAAAGAATTAAAAATACTAAAAAGATATTTGTATGAAAATAGCGGTAGCAAGAAAGACGAACATTTTTCAGCTCTGTAAGTATCTTGAAAAAAGGACAGAGAGTACGAACTCTGGGAATATAGCTTATAGGTTTGGGAAATGCAGTTTTCCCTTCAAATATGTCTACAAAGTTTAACTCTTTATACTAAGTTTTCGTATTATGGTAATATTAATTCTTTTTTTCAAATGATCCTTTTTTTTTCTATTAGCATTTGGTGTAGGTTAAATTAACATTTTTATTTAAATTTTAAAACTTTTGAATGTTCTAGTAAAATATTTGTGGTATCATACATTTAGTATAATTTTTAAACACCTAAATTGCCTTAATTTTGCTTATAATTCTTAATTGAAGAAACGTCAGTGGAGATTTCCATGTGGAGACTCAAAATGTTCTGTCTGTGTGGCTGTCTGTATGTCTCGCGATAGCGGCTGTAAAAATCACTCCATTGACTTGCAATTTGGTATATGTTCATTAACCACACAGAAATAGCTTTATACTTTTAGGTGTGTATTCTGTTTTTAGTTTGTGTACACCAAAGTTTTTCTTACCATTATGGCCTATGGACAGAATTTGTGTGTGCGCAGCAATAGCAAGCGCAAAAAACTTGAAAATTGGTACACGTGTTCAGGTGCTATACAGAAATAGATGTATAGATTTTAGTGCCTATATTGTTTATGGATTGTGTACTGGGACACAACAAAGTTTTTCTTATTACGGCCTATGAACAGAATTTGTGCGTGCCGCAATAGTAAGCATAAAAACTCTTGGGTTGACTTCAAAATTGGTACACATGTTCAGCCGCTGCACAAAAATAGTTATGCAGATTTTGGTGCCCATATTTTTTATGGAGCGTGTACAGGGACACACTAAAGTTTCCTTAGAAGAATAAGTTTCTGATAAGAAAACCTTCGCTGTGTCCTTGTTTTTCATTTCATTTCCCTGTTTTCATTTCATCTGAATTCATTAAAATTAATTTAAATGAAATCCTTCTATGAGAAAGGTTTCATTTAAATTCATTTTAATATTGTTACATTACATTCAACAAAATAAAATAATCATGCATTATTGAGATGCTTAAAAGCATGTTTCCTATAGAAATTGTTGCGTAGACTTAAAATTAATGTACAGGACCTCACAAAAGTGTTTCGATAATGTCACTTAATCATTCAAATTATGACTAACTTCGGATAATCATTCATGAGCTACGTAGAATAAGTTGTATATTTTTTTATTGGTTAATTGCCGAAACGTCAATGGAGGCCTCCATGTGGTGTCAAAAAGTTTTTGGGTTCTATCTGTGTGTCTGTCAGTCTGTATGCATGTACGTCTCGCGATAGCGGCCGCGAAAGTCACTCTATTGACTTGCAATTCGGTACACATGTTCATTAATCATACAGAAATAGCTGTATAGGTTTGGGTGTTCATTTTATTTTGAGTTCCTCTACAGGGACACACCAAAGTTTTTCTTTTAATTACGGCCTATGGACAGAATTTGTATGTACCGCAATAACGGCTGAAAAAATCTCCCATCTGACTTACAAATTGGTACACACATTCAGACTAATATAGAAATAGCTGTATAATTTATATATATATATTATTTATGGATCGTGTACAGGGACACACCAATGTCTTTCTTATCACTACGGTCTGTAAGAAGGATTTCATTTAAACTCATTTTAGCATAGTTGCACTGCATTCAACAAAATGAAATTAATATGCATTATTGAGATGCTTAAAAGTATATTTCCTGTAGAAAATGTTGCTTAGACTTAAAATTAATGTACAGGACCTCACAAAAGTGTTTCGACAATGTCACGTAATCATCCAAATTATGTCAAACTTGGAATAATCATACACGAGCTACATAGAATAAGTTGTATATTTTTTAATGTTTTATATAATGTTTATGTTTCGTCGGCAAGGACGCAGAAAAGAATTTTGCGACATTAGAGCCTATGGCCAAATTTTCATCAAGCTTATTTTAACTCGTTCCGGCTGCGTTTAACAAAATAGAATTATCATAAATTATTAAAGATGCATGAAAGCATGTTTTCTCTAGAAAAAAGGTATGTATATTCTAAATAATTTATTTAGAAGAACACACAAAAGAATTCTGATGGCATTCTCTAGTCGTCCAGTGATGTCAAATTTGGTTCAATATTAACGAGTTCCAATGAATTAGTTTATACTTTTATTAGTGTGTATAACTTGTGTGGCTCGTATACAGGGACACTCAAAAAAAAAATTTCTACCTTTACGGTCTATACACGTTATTTCTTAATTGTGCATTTTAACATGATTACGCTCCATTAAACTTAATTAAAGAAACAAACATTAATAGAATGCTAAAAGCAAGGTACCTTTGAAATATGGTCGGCATAGAATAGGTAATTAGTTTATAGGGCTACACAAAATAATTCCGATAATTTAAGCAATCATTTTGTTTGAAATTCGGTACAAGTGTTTATGAATGAAAAGGAAACAACACAAAACTATGAATTAGAAGGAAATATATATATACAGATAGATATAAACAGACAGATACAACGTGAGGTTGAGGGGGCGATTGCCCCCTAATAATCATATCTATTTATGTAGTGAGTTAATCATATATATAATTATTTTAAATACTATATTATAAGTAAAAATGATTTACTGAGTAATGAATGATACAAATAGGACGTTAAGACTCCTGATCTGCAGATCCACTTGTGATAATTTATTCATATTCGTTAAGTTTACAGACGCAGTTTGGTTGATTGCTAAAATAGCATGTTGATTCAAAATGGGATTCTAATAACATCATTTGAAGCATTATTTGTGTATTTATATGAATATTTGAAGCATTATATGTGTATTTGAAGCATTCATGTGTATTTATTACACACATTTCATTAAAGAAACTTCTTTAAATGAAAATACAAAGAATATAATATATGATAAAGTATTTTAATTATAGATTTTCATATAACTTAAAATAATGTATATTTAATAGTATGTATAATTTCATACATATATATATATATATATAACTATATCAAATAGAACTTGCTTTTTAAAAAATCATTATTTTCATTTTTAAATATTGAAAGTTATTTTTTTTCATTTGATATTCAATATTGGAAAGTCTGAAGTATATTTTGATCGTTTCAATTTTATTATTTTGCGGAGGCATATTGCGTAAATGGGTTAAAAATTGTTTAGGTATGGAATATTATATGTTTTCATATCAAAAAAGAAATATCTTAAAATGATAAAATTTTATAAATATACTATAAAATTGGTAAAACTCCAAGATTTTGTTTACTTTAAAGCAGTTTTTATTATCAACACTTTTCGACATCTGCAAAATCCTAATAAAAATACCATATTTATACAATAAATCGATATCGGGAACTATATATTGCTATGATTTTAATATATTTGTGTTCTCATGTAAATTTTTAAATTTTCATTAAATTCATATAAAGATTCTGTGTGTGTGATTTATAAATGTTCGGTCTAAAGATGCGACATGTAATTTATAGTAGAGAAACGAAAGAGAAATATGCGCAAGTAATATTTATTCCTTTTATAGTAACTAAAGAATTCTTAATATGCAATAAATGTATTTTACATCAAACATAATAGAAAAGGAAATAATAAGAGATTTAATTATTCATCTTTGATATTTTCTCCTTAAAACAAATTATAGAAATGGTAGCATTTTAGCTCCAAATAAAATATATAAATAATTACATATATAAATTTTATAAGCAAAAAAAAAATGTTAAGAAATTTAAAATTATTTTGTGAAACTTGTAGATTTATTTTTCCGTTAAAAATAAGTATAATTTGTACAGAAACTTCAGGGGTTGTACTCTCCGCCCATTTTCAGGACATTCTCGGTGATAAGAAATTCCTACCTTTTTTGCAACCACTAATTTTATGCAGATATCTTTGTAGTACTTTCATAGTAATGTGTCACGTTTAAGTAGGATAGACGTTATTGCATAAAAATAGTGGTAGCAATAAAAACAGAAATTTCTTATCCATGAGACTGACCTGAAAAAAGGGCGGAGAGTACAACCCCTAACAAAAACCTTGCAAAATTATTCAAATTGGAGAGTTACCACTTTTTTAATATATCTCGTAAAGATGTTAGTACCCATCTTTTTATCACATCATTTTTTTTTTTTTTTATATTAAATAATTTTCTCCATAGGTGCCAACATTTACATTTTTTTAACACTAATATTTCTACGTAAAAAAAAAAAAAAAGTTTAATCTAAGGAAACCGCCAAAAAGATTGTTAAAAATGTCTATAAAAAATTTCCGGTAGCAAAAAAAAACTTGCACGTTGGCAGCTATGAATATGTAATTACGTCTAAATAAGAAGAAAGTTATTCATAAAGAAACGTGGTATGGAAAACGCGAGTACTAGCAATGTAACGTAACAGATTATTATTATTATTATTATTATTATTTTTTTTTTAAATATCTTATCGCTGATATATTCTTATATGTTAAATGTCTATGATAAGCACCAAATTTGTATTTTTTATGACAGTAATGCATAAAGTGCACTAAATTTATACATAATATAATAACTTGAATTTATGGAATGATATTCACTAATTATACCATAGCTGCCTATATTTTAATTTATTCCGGAGTACTTTTAGCTCCGCCTTTAATCCATACCACTTTTTTTAAAGAGTAAATTTTTCTTATTTTATCATAGTTATATATTGGAAAAAATATTCTAAAAATAAAGTGGAAAAATAAAGTGGAAATTTTCTAAATGCGATACATTTTAATATGCAAAAATATAAGAAATTGAGTAAATTATTTTCATTCAAATAGCTATTATTGTTGTTGCACAGTCATGAAAATTATTTTTAAACTGTTTCATTTTACCAATTACATTGTTTCTCTGTCTCTTTAGCTTATATGCAATATTGAAAGACCTCTATAGACACACCTCTGATATTTTAGTCTTTAGAGTTGCTATTTTACTGCGTACATTTTTTTTCACACCATTAGAATTTTGTAATATTATTATGAATATTGCGTTCTTAATTGTTCCATGAAATACCTGGTGATATATGATCATACCTGCCAACATCCTAAGTAATATCCCGTGCTATTGTAAGCTTCACCTTTTTTTTTTTTTTTTCACACCAGTATTTTTTTTAGAGTATTTTTCTTCTTATTTAAACATAATTGAATTTAGATTCTTTAAATTTACTGGTGTAAAAAAAGGGCGGGACTTACAATACAACGGAATATTAATTAGGATGTTGGCAGACATGCATAATTCGTATTAATATACTTATATAAGAAGTCCAATTATTAAGATAGTAAAATATCGCTGTTCAAATTGGCAAGAGTATTTCATAGTTACATTTGCTAAAATTACTTTAGAGTGGTAGTTGAACAATTGTTATATAAAAGTGTACAATTATTTTATTCTTAAACATATTTTTTTATATTATGCTATATACATGATATAAAACAATATAAAAGATAATTCTTTTGTTACCACTGCTCTTTATGAACTGATTAAAAAAAAAAAATCACAAGTTTAATTTGCCCTAGTCTTCGATGAATACCGCTAACTGCACGTCATTTCTAAAAATTGTTTTAATAAAAATCAAAGCCCAGTCTGTCAACATTTTCATTTACTAATGTAACAGTATTTGTGATGAGTCAAAACGTTTACTTAATAGTTGTTTAATTGGCATGAAAAACACATTCACCAAACCAATCGTTTACCTTTTTTGTACATGCATTTAAAATTAATAATTACCAAAATAAAATTTATCTCATGTTATTAATAAGAAAAAAATTAAAACCTATTCATCAAAATTTATTTTTTGATCACTTATTTTTATTAAATATAACACAAATTCAAACAATAGTGATAACTTGCGCATTAACATAGCTGCCAACTATTCCAATTTTTGAACATCATTATTTCAGAATAGTTACCCCCTCCCCTTTTTGTGTCAAATTTTCTTCTTTAAATAGAGCAAATATTTCATTCGGAAACAGTGGAATTAAAAAATTGTGAAGGTTAGCACCTATTAATTAATATCTACTATTTTATCTTTTTAATTGTTATATTTAACCCTCTAGTCGTATAGCGATTTTTAGTGTATCTGTTTAACGATTCATAATAATAATAGTAAGTAAAGTAGGAATAAAAAATAATTAATTTTTGAAATCTATGGGTATCTTATTTCCTAAAAAAGAAAAGAAAAGAAAAGAAACAGAAAAGAAAGAAAAGTATTATATTTTCCAAAAATTTGTCACACTAGCCTTTTATTTCAACTATTGAGTGACGGAAAAAGCCGTTTGAAACGGTTAAAGTGTACATTATATTCTTCAATAAACATTAAATTATAAAGTAGAATTTAACTATTTTTGCAACAAGGAAGAACTATAAGGCGAACAATAATAATAACAATAATAATATCGTTAATGTTGCGATAAATTTTGTATTCTTCCTTCAGTGAAAATAACTGGTATAAAAAATCCATTTTTTGCACAATTACATTCCAAAAATACTTTTTATCGCAGTCGCCTAACATTTTTTATTTAGGAATTATAAAAACATTGTTTTGTTGCAGATTACTTTAATTAGCCCAGAAGCATCACTTAATTAATCTAACTACTTAGCCTTGGCATAAATACATTTTAAAATCTCTAATTATCACAGAATGTTTTATTTATGCTGTAACTAGTTAACTTTAAAGGCCTTGAATAGAAAATTAATTCTCTGTTCACTAATTTTTATTAAGAACACTTCAAGTATATTTCACTTCAGTAATTGAATATCCATTTTTTTTTTTTTTTTAAGATTGAAGAGTTCTAATCTACTTCATTAATATTTTTCTATTTCTAAAAGGAAAAAAAAAATCCTTATAATGTACGTTAAATTACATTATAGATTTTAAAAGTTTTTGCAAAAACAAAACAAAAAATAATAATAATTACTTGCGTAAAAAAAAAAAAAAAAAAAAAAAAAAAAAAAAAAAAAAGAACTTTATATTCTTCCTTCGAGGGAAGACGGTAATAAAGACGATCTATTTTTTTGCACAATTACATTAACGGAATACATTTCATAAAAATCTGCGAACACGTGCATGATTCAAAATTCCCTAGATACCGATTTTCTGTTTCAGCGCTTTAGCAGCGTTTACGGCTTTTTTTTTCCACCCTCGTACGTGGAGGCAAAAACACTGAGTGAACTTTAAAAGAGGTAGAAAAACGTAAAGGTGTATTTTATCAAAACTTCACTTTAAGATTCTTAAGATGTTTTTAGATAAATTTTTAAGCTTCACGTTACCATTATCTTGTTACATTCACAGCATGTTTTTTAATGCACTTACTCAAAAAAAAAAAAAAAATAGATTAATAAATTTAGCGGCAAGTTTCGCGTATAATTTAATTTCATCATTGGATGTAAAGTAATGAGAAGTTTTAGAATGAATACAGTCTAGATGAAAGCGTTAGAATTCTATATATTTTTTAATCATTTTCTTTTATTGATTATATAATCTGTTTTACAAAAAAAAAAAAAAAAAAAAAAAGTCTTTAATCTTTTTAATCTCTAGGTTAAATAAGAAGGCCTTCCAAAATTACAATGCATTAATTTCTGAATGTATTTTTATTAGCACTAAATTTGCTTTTAATATGCAAAATGAAATCATTTTCATAATAAATTTATAATTAAAAAATAATAAACAAAAAAATTACAGCAAATATTTATTTTTATCCGAACGCCCCAGGTATTTGCCCCATCATAGTGATTTCTGAAAACTATACAGAATTATAGGTTGCGTGACAACAATAGGACTAATGGCGTTCCTTAATTGTTGGACGTTATTAACCCTTTGTAGGGCGGTGTGATATTTATACTCAGGGGTCGTACTCTCCGCCCTTTTTTCAGGACACTCTCAGGGATGAGAAATTTCCTTCTTTATTGCTACCACTATTTGTGTAAAATAATTTAGTTTCATTTAATCACCAGGCATTACTATGAAAATACCACAAATATTGCTGCATGAAATTCGTAGTACTCGATATAATTGTTTTAATTCCAAACTGCAAAAACACCTCCCGGAAATTTTTAACAAAATTTTACGTTCATAACTTATAAGAAATATTTCATTTATTTCTTTTCTTCTAGAATTGTTCGTAAGTTCTGCATACAGGCCAAAATCCTAATTATGAATCGTAGATTTTTAAAGCACGGCCACATTTTCACACCATTTTATTTTAGACTAATTATCTCTAAATGTAGTTACGATTAAATAAGTATAAAATTACTCTAAAAAAGGACTAGTGTAAAAATAAAAGGCGGATACTAAAAATCTTGAGATGGTTGGCAGGTATGACTCTGGTGTCTCTTTATTATAAGGAAACAAAATTACTTCATACTTGCCAACCATCTCATTAATAACCGTACAATTGTTAACGCCCCCTGAAAAAACGACCCTTTTCTAACACCACTATATTTTTAGAGTTATTCTTTCCGAAAGTTGTTACGATTAAATAAGACTAAAATTACTCTAAATAATTATTGGTGTGAAAAAAATGCGGGTACTAAAAATTGTACGATTCATAATGAGATGGTTGGCAAGTATGTTACTTTGTCCCTCGACGGACAAAACAATAAAAAAAATAATTATTTGAATCATTTATAATTAATGGTTGAGTGTTCATTTGTAAATAACAAAATATACTTCGGTGGGCATGCATTCTGTTGTTCAGTGATTAGCAATATATGTATTTAATATTATCAGCAAATTTGCCAACTTTTGCAATTTATTCCTCAGCATTGTCAGTATCCCCCTCCCCTTTTATTCACACCACATTTTTAAAAAAATAAGTCATTCTTTATTCAATTGTAATTAAGAAATTAGAAAAAATTGCTCTAGAAAATAAATTGTGTAAAAAAAGTCGGGTAATAACAAATTTCCGGAATAAATCATAAAAATTGTAGAATCGTCAAGTTACTTAAATTATTCCGGATGATTTTTAGCCCTGTCTTTTTTTCATACCACTTGTTTTATAAGAATACTTTTTTCTTATTTTATCGTAGTGATATAAAAAAAATTATTCTATAAATTAAGTAGTGTGAAAGACGGGGGCTCAAAGGGCTCCGGAATAAATTAAGGAACTTGGCAACTCTGAAATCGGTAACTCTGTTACTGGTAACGCGAAAACTACACAACTTAACAAGTTTTGCTTTGTTACCATACATGCCAATATTATAATGTATTCCAGACCACTGCTAGTACCCTTCATTTTATCACACCACTTTATTTATACAGAATTTTTTTTTTCCAATAAGTAATTGTAATTCAAAATGAAGAAAAATACTCTTAGAAAAAAGTGGCGTGGAAAATGAGTGATTATGAACAATGCTCCAAAATAAATTAAAATACTGGAATATCTGAGCTGCCATTGTTTTCACTGAATAAATTGCTGGTCAAATGCATCTGTTTTACGCTTGAAATTGCATTTAATAAAGTGTAATGTTTCTGTAACTACTTTTGTTGAATAAGATTTTTAATGTAAATCATATTAAACTGTTCCACATTTTATACATCGTAGATTTAGCTAACATTTGACTAAATTATGTGACTGCCAAGTCATTTACATTTTAAATACTACTATTACTTTATAAAAAAAAATTACTTGGTTTATTTAGACTTAAAGTCTATAATTAAAGAACATACTTGCCAATACTTCTAAGTTATGCCGCAGCATTGCAAGTGCCCGACTTCTTTATGTGGTGTATAATTCTCCAATATTTAATTATGCTTACATAAGAAGACAATTACTGCTTGAAAATAGAACTGTGAGAAAAAGACGGATACTAACAATGATCTGGAATAAATTTGAAAATTTGGCGAGTCTAGTATCGTTAAATCGACGACTACTCATCTTAACAAGTTTTAACAATTTGCGTAATATTCACTGAATGAGCCCCAGGTCTGATGCATACATTTTATACTCAAAATTGTATTTAATAAAATGTAATGCTTCTATACCTGGAAGAAATATAACTATTTTTGTAGAAGGAGATATTTTATGTAAAACATATTAATCTGATACATCGAAAAATTACCCCACTAAAAATAATCTCAAGATATTCTGCAGATATTTTTAGAGAAAATCTGCAGAATATCTTAAGTTATTCAGCCCATTCTTAAGAAAATTTACAAAATTTCTTTATAATGTCCTCGAAATTTCTGAAGATATTTTATAGAGAAAGATAAATTTCAAAATATTTTAAAATATTTGAAGAAAGTCTTAAGAAAATACTATTTTCTCAAGAATATCTTCGTTTTATTTTTAGTGGGATAGGGTAACATTAGACTGTCAAGTTATGACTGTCATGATGACTTCCATGACTGTCAAATCTTTTTCTTTTTAAATACTATTATTTCTTTATCGGGATATATGTTTTACTTAAACACTTAATTTCGTAATTAAATGTCATACCTACTAACATTTCTAATTTACTCTGTCGCATTGTTAGTGCTCATCTTCATTTTTACACCAAATTTTATGTAAATTATCTTCAGAGCTCGAACTCTCTGCCCTTTTTACAGGACACTTTCAGATATGAGAAATTCCTGTATTTATAAGCTTCTGTTATTTTTATAGAACAATCTCTAGTCTAATTAATTACAACACGTTACTATAAAAATACGATAAAAGTGTCTGTACAAAAAAAAAAAAAAAAAAAAGGTAGCAAAATAGGCGGAAATCTCTCTTCCCTGAAAATATATTGGGAAAAAAGGCGGAGACATTCACGGATGCGAAATATCTGTCTTATTTTAAACCACTATTTTATACAATAAACTAGATTTTCTGTAATCACGACACAATACTGAAAAAAAAAAACGTAAAAAATAGTGGAAGGGAAAAAAAAAAAAAAAGCGAAATTTTCTGCTTCCTGAAAGTGTTTTGAAAAGAAATAAGTGTGATTTTCTCCGAAACTTGCGTAAATACAGGCTAGTACCCCTTAGAAACTCCCCCGATGGAGGGCATCCCACCATGGTCCCAGGTCCCTAATATAGACCACAGATTATTATACAGATAGGACACTACCGTATATTCTTCGGTAACCAAAATGTGACTGCAACGACCCTATTGTCAAGGGCTGTAAGTTTCTCGGGCTCTCTGGCTTACTCAATCGCTCGTCTTATTTTTATTGTATCTATGTTTATATCGTAATATTAGTGCAAAGTTAAACCCAACATCCAACCAACTAATCATTGTATTGATGTTTACGTTTGGCAACTTTGTTATTGTTTATAAACTTGATTGTCCAAAGAAATTTATTTTAAGAAGCAAGTAATAAATATTAAGCAAATACATTTCGAAAATATATATAAATCTATAATATTTTTTTTTCATTTTAAAGCATTTTGTATTATTTAAACCAAGCAATGTTAAATATTTAAGATTTCACACTGCTATTTCAGAGTTACAGTTTGTTATTTTATTTTAATCTGTAATTAAATAAGAATATGTTTGGTAAAATATATTGTAAAACATAATAAAAATTAATTTTATTTCTTAGAAGAATAGCTGTGAATGTTTTTATTATGATTTTATGAATTCAAAAATAATAAAAAATGAAGGAAAAGAAAACTTCACATACTAACCTGCTACTAACTAATCGCGAAAGAGAAAAACAATGTTCGATCAAAGATGCTAATCATGTAGACTTCACACATGCAGTTTCCCTCTGTTAACGCTAGTGGTCCCACTATATTTCCGGTTCGCGTTTTAGCTTCACTGCCCTATCTGTGATGTAGACTGGGTTCCCACGGCCCGATATTTTTCAGGGACTCTTCCACCAGTATTATCTAAAAATAAATTTCCTAGCGTGTACACTGTACATTTAAGTAATAAATTTATCTCAATATTATTCTGGTGGAAGAGTCCTTCAAAAAAATCAGGCCGTGGAGCCCTGATAGACACATAGCCTTACCACCAACACTACCTTTAGAAAAAGGGTGGAGACTTCAAGCTCTGGATATGCCTTATCCCCTTATTACACTTCTGTGTATGTATACATGCCAACTTTTTGATTTATTCCGGAGCATTGTACCTGCCGTTTGTATCTGCATTTTTTTCACACCACTGTATTTGTATTGAAATTTTCTCCAATATGTAATTGCGGTTAAATAAGAAAACTAGTACGCTGTGGCCGCCACACGACTTTCTTTTATATTTTCTTATACAAATTCACTATGTACAAATAATTTATTAAAACTGTTCTTTTTTTCTTCTTAATTATCTAACATGATGAATGCTAATGATTTTCATGTTAGAGAAAACTAACACTAAATACGCAAAGAAAGACAGTTTTAATGTCTATAAATAACGTCTTAAAAAAATGCGTTTTTATAATAGTTATCTCACACATACTTGCCACCATACTAATTAATATTCCGTAGTATTGTTAGCCCCGCCTTCTTTTTAACACCAGTATCTTTTTACAGAATTTCCTTTTTTATTTAATCGTAATTCCATTTGAAGAGTCTTACTCTAAAAAATTACTAATGTGTAAAAAAAGGCGGAACTAACGATACGACGGAATATTAATGAGGATGTTCGCAAATATGCTCACATATCAAGTTTCTGACAGTTATATGCGATAGAAGTTGAGATATAGCCTTCCCGTTATCGAAGAAATTTGCAGCATAGAAGCGATAAGCATGTAAATTGAATCAGCGTAATGTCTCATAACGGCCTTCTTACATATCAAGTTTTCTTATAGTACGCAATAGAACCTGAGATATAGCCTTTCCTCAAATTGAGGAAATCGCTTTGTAGCAGCGCTCCCTGTTGAGAAATTGACACAAAAAGTTTATAGACACTAATTTACATCAAGATGCATCCACATATAAATTTATATGCAACAGCGCCACCTGTTAAGCAGTTGAATACAAAAGTTGATAGACACTAATTTATATCAGGGTACATATACATATAAATTTATATGAAATTTTGTGCAATTGTTCCTGAGATGGCCTTACCTCAAATTGCGGAAATCACTGTGCAGCAGCGCCACCTGTTCAGCGGTTGACACCAACAGTTAATAGGCTCTAATTTATGTCAAGGTACATCTACATACAAATTTATATGCAATTCTCTACAGTAGTTCCTGAGATATAGCATTTCCTTATATTGCGGAAATCAATGCATAGCAGCACCACCTTTCGGCCGATAAGCATTCAAATTGAATCAGCATAATGTTTCATAATGGCTTTCTCAAATGTCAAGTTTTGTTTAATTATACGCAATAGAATCTGAGATATAGCCCGCGTAAATTACAAAAATCGCTGTATAGCAGTGACACCTATTTAGCGTTTGACATTAAAAGTTGATAGGCACTAATTTAGGTTTTGATGCTTCTACATATAAATTTATATACGATTCTGAATAGTAGTTCCGGAGATTCAGTCGCCACAAGATTTTAGTCACACACATACAGACAGACAGACATTTTCTAAGAATGGTCAAATCGTGTTCTAGACCTCTTAGAACGTGTAAATCCGACGAAAACCGGAAATCGAAAATTTTTACGAATCCAATACTTTCTTCTATTGAATATTGAAGAAAGTAAACATATTTTTCAACAAATGCGGTTTGAAACAATGGCAAGTACTGTGCTCCGGAATAAATTAAAACATGTGCATACATGTAGCATATCTGCCAACATTTTAAGTAATATTACGTAACATTGTCAGTACCGCCCCTTTTCCCACACCACTTTGTTTTTAGAACAATTTCCTCTAAATGTAATTCCGATTAAATAAGAAGAAAAATAGTCTCCAAAAATACTAGTGTGAAAAAAGGGCGGTTACTGAAGCTACTACGAAATATTCATCGGGACTCGCAGCGTTCCTAAAATTTTACTCTCGTTTTTTACTGACACGACTTTAACCAATAAGAAATTTTCCTATAATATTTTAACACTAAATCATACGTAGGAGAGCGTGGGGCTAGCTGTCACAAGGGTAAGAAGTAAAACGCAATTTACGAAATAGTTTGTAACATTTGTGATTAAATATTTTTATAAAAAAAAATTCTTATGACGCGCTTTATAATGTAATCACAATCGGTGCTGCACAAAAATGGTTAATGTGAGTTTCTGTACACGTGCTTCACTTTAGCTTGTTAGTGGGGAAAAAAGTATTTCGTAAATTTTGATTAAAGGTATGTCAATTTATACTTTAAAAAGATGTTTATACCTATTTATTTAGTCTGTGTGTTGAGTTATGAAATACATGTTTAATTTTTTGTATAAATCGTTATATTTATTTTTTATAAATAAACAAAATGTCCAAAATCATACGATGGGGCAAGCTGAAACAAATTTTGGGACAAGTTGTAACATGTTAGAGGAGTGGTTTGTAGAGATGCTTACAGCCAGAGCTCGAAATCTCCGCCCATTTTCAGGAAACTTTTAAAAATGAAAAAAATTTGGCAACTTTGCCACTACTGTATTTATACAGAAATATTTTCTGTGTTTTTATATTACAGTGCCGTGATTATTTAATCACGAATTGTAATCCCGACTTAACCACGAATTAGAGAATATTGCATAAAAATAGTGGTAGAAAAAAAAAAAAAAAAAAAAAAAAAACAAGCAAGAATTTCTCATCAATGAGAGTGTCCTGAAAAAAGGGCGGAGAATTCGAGCTCTGCTAAACCTTCTCAGTGGCAGAAGAATGTGTATAATGCATAATTTGCAAAATGTGAGCACACATTAAATGCATGAGAGGGAACAAAATATCATCTGCTTGAATTAATTTCAACTCTGACTAAGATTAACTTCTATGTTGATTTTATCTTTAATTTTCTCTTTATTTTACTATAATCCATTTAATATAATTCATTGTTACTATACCAAGAACGTTATAATTTAATATTACTTATTAATTGCCTTTTTTATTAAATTAATAAATGATTGATAACACAAAACGTTTTGAAATATTGTCGTTTTTATTGTTAGGGTTCCCTATGTATCCGTTACAATTAACCCGAAATCCGGGGCAAATTGTAACAGGTAAATAATTTAAAAGAAATATTTTTTGTGCTAAAACTAGCAACATTAACGCAATTTTTTTGCATGAATATGATAGATAATTATGTATGCTATGGAAAACAGCAATTATAAACAGGAAAACATAAATACATTTCACAGTACATTTAATTTTCTAAAAAACGGTTACAACCCGCTCCACTCTCCCTTACTGTATTAAAAAGTATTGATTTAATGGAATGGTGATAGTATAATAAAATGAGTACAAAATTTTAGGAACGCTGTGAGGCCTGAGTCATTAGTATGTTGGCAGGTATGATGTATTATTTGTATGGTGTAGTATTTCCGTGCAATAGAAACTTGCCATACTTATTTTTGAGATAACGGTGTGCTTGATTAATAGCATAGATCTCAAGCTTATTTTCATTGACACAAACACCAATATTATGATGAATATCGGATAATGATATTTTTTTTCTTATTTTACATAACAGGTATTATAACACTTAAAGCGTAATAATTATAACTTTATTTCATCCAGTGATGAGTTAGACATGCTATTTGTCGATTACAGATTAGTACATTTTAGTATAATTTTGTATTTTTCTTTATTTTCATTATATTAAAAAAAGTTTGAACAATAAAGGACGATATTTTAGTGATAGATCACATCACAAATGTAAGAAATTCCGAACATGCTTTGATTCTGAAAAACCTATGTGAATCATTATACATTCTGTAAATACTAGTTAAATATATTTTTTTGGTATACGTTGTAAAACATTATCACTAACTTACATTAAAAATAAAAATTCAACGAAGTTTGGAGTACTTTGTCACGCAAATTTTCGATTGTTTTGATCATTCAAAAGAAACGTTTCTCTTATCATGCAATCCATACAAGGGGCATATATTTGTCTCTAAAGTTCTATATATTAAGTATACTTAGAAAACAGTTTTATTTAGTAATATTTAATATATATGTTATAAATATTGTTATTTTATGGATACCGCATCAACATTTACTAAAATACTGTAAATAAAATAAAAATGAAACATAAATGTAAAAAAGTCATATGAGTAAACAAAAGAAACATAAAATTTCACATAAATAAAATATTATTAATAATTTTCCTAAGACAAATGTATTCTACAAAAAGCAGAAAATAATAAAAACAGATCTAGAAACTGTCCAACTTTTTACATAGCAACATGTATTTATTATACTTAATGTTCAACAAATGGTTCTTATTTATTCAGGTAATATATTCCCTAAAAATATTTTTTATTAAAATACTTTAAATTACCACATGAATGTAAATTTTTGTCTAAGTTTTGTGCATGAAAAAAATATATATTACTGTGTATTTTATGTTCGTAATACAACACTTGCATAATACTGATATTATTTAAATTGTCTATATTCAAACATTCATTGCTAAAAACTAAGAACAGCATTTTAAAAGAGAAACGACTTACCATTCAAATTATTAAAAGCGTAAAATTTTGTATTTTATGTAAATAAAGTTGAGTAACACACACACACGCACACACACACACGCACACACACACACACACACACACACACACATATATATATATATATATATAAACTTAAAATCGTTAAAAAACATTTTACGAACAAAAAAAAAAAATAATAAGAGAGAGAGAGAGAGAGAGAGAGAGAGAGAAAGGTAGAAAGGAAAAAAAAAAAAAAGAAAGGAAGTAAATGAAATTAAAGAACTTGCACCTAAAGCTGCGAGTAACAAGGATAAATATTATAAATTTTAATCTCTGGAAAAAATAATTAATTATCATTGCTGCCAAGTATTCCTGTTTTAACACTTTTAAAGAGAATTGAAAATTATTTATGACTTCGGTTTAGTTAACACTTTTAAATATTTGTGGAATTCGTTGAAACTGATATATGTTATTCAAGTTCACTGTGAGATGTTCTCTATTTAAAATGGAGTAAATACCACTATTGGAATAAAACTGTGCTCTTGGTCGGTATGTATTTAAGATTAGGTAAAGATTTTTTTTTCCTCTATGCGCTCTTTTAGAAAAACAAAAGTGTTTTTAAAACATTTCCCTGCAGTATTGCGAGTTATTGAGGCCACAATATCGTCCACTACCGCAAATAAAAATAATTTAAATCCTATTCCATTAAAACAACAACACTAACAATATTTCAAACTTGTTTTAAATGTATCGTAATTACCGATGTATAATCCGCAGATCAGGTAAATCCATTTTACACCAGAAATTTTAATTAAGAGACGCCTCTATATTTTTACAACATGTTACTTCGTAGAAATGTAGATTTTTTTTGTTAGTTACAATTTCTAGTATAAAATTGCTTTATGTGTCTTGCAGATTACACACTAGAAATTACGGTATTAATTTAAATTATACGGAAATTATAAATCCTACTACTCCTTTAGTTTTAAAATGATATTACAATATATTTATGCCTATTTATAAATAAATTTAATTTACAGTATAAACAATTTACATACACTTTTATAAAGACATGTAAACTAAAAAAACAGCGCAGTATTGCCAGATTTTTTAACTTTTTTATTCAATATCCACCGCGAAATGTAACAGTAACCTAATCACTTCGAAGATTAGTCGTCTATTATGTATATCAAACATAGATGGCAATATTTTAGTTTATTCCGGAGTATTTTTAGCCCCGCCTTTAGTTTGCACCACTCTATGTATAGAAAAATTTTCTCCAATATATAACTTCGATAAAACAAGAAAATTTTATCCTTAAAAAATACGTGGTATATATATATATATATATACAGAGACCCCAATATCCTAATTAATATTCCGTAGTGTTGATAGTCACGCCCTTTTTTACACACCAGTAAATTTTTAGAGTAATAGTATCCAAATTCAATTACGATTAAATAAGAAGGAAAATACTCTAAAATGATACTGGTGTGAAAAAAAGGCGGGGCTAAAAATACTACGGAATATTAATTAGTATGTTGGAGTCTCTGTATATATATATATATATATAAGGCGGGGATAAAAATATTCCGGAATAAATTAAAATGTTGTCATCAATGAAACCAAATATCACTTCTAAAAATGATTAGTGACCATTGAATTTAAAAGTAGCAAAATCTGGCAAAACTGAAGCAAGGATGGAACATTGGCTCTGATCTCATACCAGTATTTATTTAAATAATTTCTCTACCTGTACAATCCTTGATTTAGAAAGAAGACAATTTTGTTTCATTTAGAGTGGTATGAATTCGGTGTCAATGTTCTATCCCTGAACAAGATGTAAATAGGGGCAAGGTAATTAAAGACAACAGCCACCAGAATTTGCGAACAAGATTAGAAGAAGATACATAAATGTATTTTTTTGATTTTGTTAAAATAGTAAATATTTTTTGATAATACCCGGGATGAATATTTGCGATTTAGTGATAAATATTAGATGGTATGAAACATATACCACTGCCCTTCATGGGGATAGACCTGTGTTTTTTAAACAATATATCGCATATACCTAAGAAAATTAAGTAAACGGAAAACAATTATAAGATATTTCTGCTATAAAGTCTTTCTTGAAAAACGGAAGAGTTGGTAGCTATGTAAATTTCTATGGTTTTGATTATAAAAAAAAAATTATTTTTATTTATTTATTTATTTTGTTGTTTTTTTTTTTTTCATTTTAAATGTATTTTGCGTAACTTTTCTATTGCTTTTCTATATTATTCCTGCTTAATTTTTTGTAACAGTAAATAGATTTGTAAAATATGTCTACTTCTGAAATAGTAGTTTTTGTTAGAAGAATTTTAATCACTGTAAAATAAAAAATAGTTTAATATTCGGTTATATGTTGCTGCAATTAATTTTAATAATACAATAAAGTAAACGTCCACTGAATTAAAAGTTAAAAGAGATATATTTCTATTCTTTCATTAACATCCTGGTATTGCTTAATAGGAAGCTGGATTGCTTCAAATACAGCACTCGACAATAAACTGAGATATCATGGTTGTCTTCTATCCAGAGATGACAGGAAATTACTACAATTTTATTTTGTATACCGCCATTTTTATAACAAGATTGTTGCTTTGTCTAAAAAAAACCCCGAAAATTTGTAATTAAGCCAAACCATAGCTGCCAACATTCTAATTAGTATTCCGTAAAAATGTTAGTATCCGCCCCTTTTCCGCACTACTTTATTTTAGAGTAATATTCTCCAAATGTAATTACGATTAGAAAAATACTCTAAAAAATGACTGGTGTGTAAAAAAAGGCAGGTACTACCAGTTTTACGGCATACTAATAAGAATGTCGGCATATATTTTAAAAATTAAGTGATGTTCAAAGCAAATATTTGAGCGCGTATTTGAGGGAAATTCTAATACAGTGTTGCAGAGCTGCCAACCTAATCCGGCAAATTGTTTCCCCTTTTTCTACACCAGTCATTTCTTAGAGTTTTTTTCTTCTTAATTCATCGCAAATATATTTGAAGAAAATTACTTTAAAAATTAAGTGGTGTAGAAAAAAAGGCGGTACTAACATTTTGCCGGATTAGGTTGGCATCTCTGGTGTTGTCACAGGCGGCATTTTTCATTATTTTCGGATCACTTTTTCCAAAACATAAACTTTTAATAAGTTTATGCAGGTAAAGTGCATATTCATCTGCATAAATATATCATAAATTTTATTTTTTGGAAATAGTGGTACGAAAAGAATTTTAAAAAGTCGCCTGTGGCAGCCCTGTTTATAAGATTTAATACATTTTAAGAAGTCTATTAATATCTTGGTATTGCTTAATAGGGATCTAGATTGCTTAAGCTGCAACGCACCAAACCAATTGAGTTAACCCGGTCAACTTCTATCTAGGGTTCACAGGACAATAATACAATTTTATTTTATACACCATCTTTTATACCATAATAGTCGCTTTATCTAAAATATAGGAAATTCGTAATTAAACTAATCGACTGAAATTTTACAAATTTAGAGAAGACTTCGCAGCGTTCCTACAATTATACGCTCATTTTATTATACTTTCACTACTGTTTTGAAACAATAATTTTTTACAGAATATTTTAGCATTTTTACACCCAAAAAAAATTTCTTTCTGATGATAGGGGTGACAAAACAATAAAATGCATGTAAAATTTAGGAACTCTGTGAGGCTTATTAGTGGTATTCAAAACAAATATTTGAATATTTACGCACGCACACAACATATACCATTACATACTTGCCAACCTAACCCGGATGATTGTTAGTTCCGCCCCTTTTCACCTATTTTTTCACACCAGTCTTTTTTCAGAGTACTTTTCATCTTATTTATCGTAAATACATTTCAAGAGAATCATTCTAAAAATTAAGTGGTGTACAAATAGAGGCGGGAACTAACAATCTTCCAGGTTATGTTGGCAAGTATGCCATGATAATCATGATATGATAAATTATTTTAAAGAAAACGATTGTAATTTGCTGGTATTGTTTCAATGGAATTTGGATTATTTAAGCTGAATTCTCCCCTTACTAAAAGAGTTGAAGCAGTTTATTTCTCACAAGTGTTGTCATGAAAAAACTATAATTTTGTTTTGTACTCCAGTATTTTAATGAAAAGAAAGTTGCTTTGTCTGAAAAACAGAAAACATGTAAATAAACCAGTCGGCTGATGCTTTACAAATTTAGTGGTATTCAAAACAGTGTTGCCAGATTTCGCTATATTTTTATTCAATAGACACCAATAATTTTGAGAAGTGGTATTTGATATATATAATAGACGATTAATTACGAAGAGATTAAGCAACTGTTACATTTAACATTTAGTGCTGGATATTTAATAAAAAACACGTAAAATCTGGCAACACTGGGTCAAAATAAAATTGTACAATTTTCCTGGCAACCCTGCTTCTGACAGGCAATATTCGGGCAACAAAATTATATAAGCCAACAGTCGATGATTAGGCAACTTTTACATTTAACATTTAGTGGTGGATAGTTAATAATTAAAAAAAAAACTCGCAAAATCTGGCAACACTGGTTCAAAATAAAGTTGTAAAATTTTCCTGGAAACCCTGCTTCTGACCGGAAATATTCGCGCAATAAAATTATATAAACCATCAGTCGATGAAAATCGACTGTTGGTTTATTATTATTAATATTTTTATGTTATTATAATTTTATTATTATTATTATTATTATTATTTAGTTATGTTGCATAATTTTCATCTCGTTACATCAAAAAGTCCAGATTCAAATCCTGCCTCGTTCATTTTTTGCTAGCATTTTCATAATGAAACTCTAATATACATGGTGATTCCTATATTCTGCAATAGATTAAAAATTCATAAAAATTGAAATAATTGATGCACGTTAATGCGATTTGCAAAAACGTTATTCATACGAAATGTTCTTTCATTTACTTTTATTATTTTTATTCATTCATTTTATAAAGGAAAAAATATATATTTTATTATATATTAGAGTAATAAAAAATAATTAATTAATTAACATTTTTGTAAGACCAATCACTTTTAATTATCAGAATTATGCAAATCACAGATCTATAAAATGAAATTTGCATGACTACATTTTTTTATGGGGAAAAACGTGGTTTTCCAGGTAAGATTGTGTTGTTAATGCATGCAGCGCAGTCTATATGCAAAAATTTGAATTTTTTTTCTGCTAAATGAAACGCTTTTCATTACAATACCGTTTCCGAAAATTCCATTGAAAAAGTATTAATTCCTTCAACGTTTATGAATTTTAGAACTACTGATGAATTTATTGGTTATTCGTCAAACATAATCAAAATTCTTGTCATAATAGCAATAATATGCTTAACGGGTATATACATGATATCAATTTATTTCAACTCATGTGAGTAAAAAATTACACATTTTACAGAACTTTGAAATTTCAAAAGAAAATGAGATAAATCGAGACATAATTGCAACTGACCTTTCTTTTTTTACTTAATTTAGCTTGAAAAATGTTCTGCATTAAATATTACATTTTAGAGAAAAAAAAAAGTTACAGTCCATTTTGATGAAATAGACAAATTATTTTTAAAATCTATAAAATTAGAGAGAGAGAGAGAAAACTTGTTTCGAAAATTAAAGAAAACACTGATACTTATATAAAGAAACAGAAATCTGGCAATAAATGAATTTCTAGCAGTCTTGAATTACTCCGACTTAAAAAAAAAAAAAAATCACATTTAAGAAAACTTTTTTATTAAATTAAGAAATGTTTCACTCCTTGTCATTCTATTTATTGTTTTTTAAAAAATTATATAATATAAATAAAATAGCTGGATATGTAAGTAAAATAAAACATAAAAAAGTAACGTTTAATAAAATAAAATATATTGTGGAATACATATTTGGGAAATTTATCCAGCAGGTGTTTAAACTGAAAAATAAATAAAACCAAATAGGATATAATATTCAAAAATTAATTTTTCTGCGAAAGCAATTCTACTTAGTTATTAATGACACATCTTAAAATTGCGTTTTTCAAGGAACCAATTTTCTCATTTTCCACATGCTTGGGCATCTAATTAAAAACACAGCGTCTAGCAGATTAAACTTATACTTTCAATGTGTGTTTTTAAAGCGATGAAAGCAAAAGACGTCCATATTAACAAAAATTAAATCATTTATCATTTTCCTATTACGTGCCTGTTTTAAAATTGAATCGCTTCAACTTATAGCTCTAGTGAAACGAGATTTTAAAATAATTTTTGCGTAACACTTTATATGGTATGATTGAATTCAATATCTTTCAAATATTTCTTCTTAAATTATTGGATTCCTGATTTTGTAAGATTCAAAGAAACATGAAATCTCTGATGATGATTTAATTCTACGGTATCACGATGAAAAAAAAAAAATTTGGAATACTTCACAACATATTGTACTTGATGATTTTTTAACTGTAAACTGTACACACGCATTTGCAATTTTTATATTTTAAAAACAAAATAAATAAATCCTATTGTAAACAATTAATTTAAAGGTTTCAGTACAAAGGAATAATAAATGCAATTTACTTATTAATTTTCTACTTTATTTTTAATCGTATAAATGTAACTCATTTACTGGCGTTGCTATATTTGATGATGATAATAAAACAAAATACTAGTTTATATAAAACATTTCACTCTTAATTAAATGACAAGGAATTTTCGAAAGTTTTACATGAAAAGGTGAATGAATTACTATAAAATAATGTTTAATATTGATTTTGCTTCGGTTGCGATACTATTATAACGCAATTCAAATGAATAAACCTGTGGTGTATTGCATTTTTTAAGATTTGTTCTCCGAATTAACGTTATTACACATTAGAGTCCAGATGAAATGGCTATTACGCTCATTAGACAAAAGCGACACATTCGATTGATTTATAGAATTTTCATTTAGTTAATTAAATTTTTAAAAAAAGTTGTCGACTGCCTACTTCTAATGGTTTTCTTTCAAGACAGTTTTGCAATAAATAATTTCTACATTTGAATACCTTTGTTACAAACTAAAATTTTACAACTGAAGGTATTATATTATTAAATTATTTTAAAGACAATCTATGTATCTTCTCTTTCCACTTATTGCAGCTACAGTGTAGCCACGGTAAGTACTTTTCCCCTAATATATTTACAAAATTATCTTCTATAGTTTGTTTCTATGATCTATAAAGAGGAAAATCACTAAATAACATAGCTTCCAAGCATTTCGATTTTTGAATACCGAAAATTTCCCCCTTATTTACCCATTTCAGGGGATGTGGGATATATACTCTATAACAAAAAAAAAAAAACGACGCACCAAGAAGGACTAATGCAAATTGGACACAAATTGACATGCATACAGGTTATGATGGAAAAAGCAAGATTTTAAAGTTTGGATGCCATTGAATAAATATGTGACGCTGCAGCGCATCTTAACTGCGCAACTGACAAAATATTAAGAAGGAGAAATTTCTATTCCAGGTCATAATTTCTTTCAGAATTTTATTCCGTCTACTCAAACAGACAGTAACTATGCCTCGAATACAGGTGCGAAAACAACATGCACATATGTCAGCATTTAAGGGAGGAGTGTAGTTGGGCTCACAGAAGCCAGTTGGTGTAATCGACGAATTGTTTAACATTTTGACAAGAGCGATGCCACTGATAGATGATGTTGGCCGGAATGGATGAATCAAGGCCAAACATAGCGTCATGAAGGAAACGGTTGGCCTAGATAGAGGACAGAACGTAAGACCCGATCAATCGTCAGAGTGGTGCACATACCCCTAGATTCATCATTATCATCGATCCTACATGCAACTGTTACTTCAGTGATTGCAAAGACCATTAAAAGGGAGCTCAGAAAAAGAGCGTTGAACTCACGGAGACCCTTGCGCCGACTACTATTAAGCTCTGTACACCGACACGCCCATTTTCAACAATGTCGGGTACCTTCGACCTGGAATGTTACTTAATGGAGTAGAATTGTCTTTAATAAGGAGTCTCGCTCCAGTTTGAGTCCAGCAAAGATGTGTCCTGGAGACGCCCCAGAAAAGGGGGGGGGGGCAATCTGACTTTCGGCAGCCATACGGCCCGACAACCAGGAGTGATGGTCTGGGTGCCATTTCATTTCATACCAGGACCCCTTTGGTTGTCATCCGCTGCATATTTACAGCACAGCGGTACGTCGATGTAATTCTACGCCCTATTGTGTTGCCCTTCATATCACGCCATTTTGCTCGTATATTTCAGCCCGATAATGTGCGTCCGCGCACGGAGGTACGTTCTACTGCTTGTTTTCTTGCTTGTCCAACATTACCTTTGCCAGAAAAGTCGCCGGATCTCTCTCCCATTGAGGACGTTTGAAGCATTATGAAATGAGCCTTACACCAGCCCAGGATTTTGCCAATCTAATGTACCAATTGGACAGGATTTGGCACGATAACTCGCAAGAGGACATCTGGCAACTCTATCAACCAATGTCTAGCCGAATATCTGCTTACATAAAGGCCAGAGGGGGACCATCGCGTTATTGACTTGTTTACTTTGTGAAGCCATTTCTCTTGGTTAAATCTCCCAATTTATTCTCCCAAGTTACAATATTTCAGAATAAATTTTTTTATATTCAGATTCATATTACAAATGGATATACATTATAATTATACTCTTTCTAATCAAAGTATTTATATCCATAATATATTTGTTGTATAAATATGAAAATTGTGTATATTTTTAAGAAATAAATGACATACAAATTTCAAAAGAAACGCCCACTGGCGGAGTTATAGATTTTCAAATGACGTGAATCTACGTCAACGGTCGCGAAAGTGTTAACTAGAATGTTAGCAGGTATTCAAATCGTATAATACTAAAAATTCCTGTTTAATTTGACTTTTTGATATAATGTTGAAATACTTGATGAAATTAACAATCAGTTATGATGATCGTGGAAGTGAAGTAAAAATTTAATATCAATTGTAGACCTGCTAACTTTGCTAGTTTATCCGTAATGGTATTAAGCCCCGCCTTTTTTTCACACCAGAATATTTGTAGAGCAATAGTCTTCTTACTTAATCATGAGAACATATTGCTGAATATTACTATACAACTATTCTGATGTGAGAAAAAGGCGGGGCTTAATACCATTACGGATAAACTACCATAGTTAGCAGGTCTACAATTGCGCAGTCTTAAAAACAAGTTTGTGCTTCTGGGAATGGGAAAACATATAGGAGAATTTATAACTATTTCACCTCAAGTACAGATACGCATAGATGATATAATATCTGCCAATATTTCTAATATTTTCCGTTCCACGGTTACTCGCCTTATTTTTCACGCCAATAATTTAGAGTATTTTTTGCTCTTTTTTAATCGTAATTAACATTAGAAAGAGGGGGAAGAGGTATTTGTAATCTAATGAAAAAAGCAGTCATTTAGACATCTTTACTTTTCTACAGTTAACACTTTCGCGACCGCATGTTTTTGTCTTTTTGACAGTAAGGTCCTCCTGTGGGCGTTTTTCTCCCAAGTTACAATATTTAAGAATAAAATTTTCTATATTCAGATTCATATTACAAATAGATATATATTATAATTATACTCTTTCTAATAAAACTATTTATATCCATAGTATGTTGGTTGTACAAATATGAATATTATGTACATTTTTAAGAAATAAATGACATACAAATTGCAAAAGAAACGCTCACTGGCGGAGCTACAGATTTTTCAAGTGACGTGAATCTACGCCAGCGGTCATGAAAGTGTTAATTGCTTGAGAAAACAATGTAAAATGTTGTACGTAAAAAAAACGGGTACTAACAATGTTACGGAAATTCTTAGAAATGTTGGCAACTATGTGATGTGTATGAAGATTAGTATAATAATGTTTTGGTCAAATTTATTTAAGGTGAGTAGTTAGATGTATGAAATTTAGATTATACATACCACTTACTAACATTTCACAAACCTTTATCATAGACACCTCTAATGCATCATCAAATAACAATTTCCATAATTCAAACATATTCATATTTTCGTCATACATTCTGTGTATTTTCATTGAATATTCAATTGCCATGTTTTGAAAATATTTAACATTCTTTAAATTGACGGGCTATTAAGTTGCTGGTGTAGATATCTGGTAATTCCATTTAATTTAATTCTAAAAATATCAAAATTTAATTTATAAAATAATAATTTAAGGTAACATTAATGTTACCTGTTGAAGGTTACGTTAATGTTTAACGTTAATGTACCTGTTAAAGTACACTTTAACAGGTCTCGCAAGATTCCTAAAATTTTACGTTCATTTTATTATACTGTCACCACCATTTTAAAACAATATTTTATTACATTATATTTAGCTTTGAAACGATGAGAAAAATTTAAGAAAAATTTATTATTGACGATAGTGGTGACAGTGTAATAAAATTTAAGTAAAATTTTAGGAACGCTGCGAGGCCTGTTTTAATTATAATTAAATTTAGTTACTATTCCAAATGAAAGTTTCGTTCAGTCATTTATTTATTTGTTGTTTTTTATTTATTTACAGAATTATGCGTACTCAGATAAATTATTATATTCTACTCAGGATCCTATTGATTCACAAAGCAACACAAATTTTGCGACATCTTTAACATCTACACAGCCTGTTTTTCTAAAAGTCAAAAAGTATTTAATATTTTTACTTTCTTCTATATGTAATATAGAGAAAGTATTGGATTCGCGAAAATTTTCGAAGTCCACTTTTTGATGGATTTACATGTTTTGGGATATGGAGAACACGAATTAATAATTTTTAGAAAATGTCTGTCTGTCTGTCTGTCTGTCTGTCTGTATCATTTTTTTGTGGACGCTGTATCTCACGAACCAATGAATGAAATTTAACCAAACTTGGTATTTAGTTGCACCCTGACATAAACTGGTGCTGATTAGATTTTGGGATCACTCGCTCAATAGGTGGCGTTGTGATCGCATTTTATGCAAATTTTTAACATGGCAGCATAGGACAAAATTCCGTATAAATGGGCATAAAGAGAGTTATTTTACACTTGTGATTGTAAAATTAATATGAGTTATTGATAATAGTAGTAGTTAGCTAGGAAAAAAATTTTGTGCATGGGGGGGCATCGGTTCCCCCCCTGGGGGGGAAAATCCCCCCCGGGGAAGTAAATTTTCAAGATGGGTATCTTTCGAAAGGTCTCGTTGATAATAGTAATAGTTAACTTGGAAAAAAATTTTGTGCATGTGGGGGCATCGGTTGCCCCCCCACCGGGGGGGGGGAAGTTCCCACCCGGGGGGGCAAAATTTCAAGATGGGTATCTTTCGAAAGATCTCGTCAATACCTTTAAAACGAATGGTTGAACGATAAATCTGTGATAATTTAAACCAAAGTTATCGATTTTTTTTACTTTTAACAAAAAAAAACAGAAAAATATCGCAATTTTTTTTTTTTTTTTAACGAAATTTAACCAAACTTGGTATTTAGTTGGTCCCCGACATAAACTGGTGCTGATTATGTTTGGGGATCAATAGCTCAACAGGTGGCGCTGTGATAGCATTTTATCTAAATTTTTAACATGGCAGCATAGGACAAAAATTCGTATAAATGTGCATAATTAGAGTTGTTTTAAACTTGTGATTGTAAAATTAATATGAATTATTGATAATAGTAGTATGTAACTAGGAAAAAAATTTTCTGCATGGGGGGGCATCGCTTCCCTCCCCTAGGGGGGAAATACCCCCCCAGGGGGGGTAAATTTTCACATTGGGTATCTTTCGAAAGATCAGGTTGATAATAGTAGTAGTTAACTAGGAAAAAAATTTGTGCATGTGGGGGCATCGGTTGCCCCCCCACCGGGGGGGGAAGTTCCCACCCGGGGGGGCAAAATTTCAAGATGGGTATCTTTCGAAAGATCTCGTCAATACCTTTAAAACGAATGGTTGAACGATAAATCTGTGATAATTTAAACCAAAGTTATCGATTTTTTTTACTTTTAACAAAAAAAAAACAGAAAAATATCGCAATTTTTTTTTTTTTTTTTTTTTAACGAAATTTAACCAAACTTGGTATTTAGTTGGTCCCCGACATAAACTGGTGCTGATTATGTTTGGGGATTAATAGCTCAACAGGTGGCGCTGTGATAGCATTTTATCTAAATTTTTAACATGGCAGCATAGGACAAAAATTCGTATAAATGTGCATAATTAGAGTTGTTTTAAACTTGTGATTGTAAAATTAATATGAATTATTGATAATAGTAGTATGTAACTAGGAAAAAAATTTTCTGCATGGGGGGGCATCGCTTCCCTCCCCTAGGGGGGAAATACCCCCCCCAGGGGGAGTAAATTTTCACATTGGGTATCTTTCGAAAGATCAGGTTGATAATAGTAGTAGTTAACTAGGAAAAAAATTTGTGCATGTGGGGGCATCGGTTGCCCCCCCACCGGGGGGGGAAGTTCCCACCCGGGGGGGCAAAATTTCAAGATGGGTATCTTTCGAAAGATCTCGTCAATACCTTTAAAACGAATGGTTGAACGATAAATCTGTGATAATTTAAACCAAAGTTATCGATTTTTTTTACTTTTAACAAAAAAAAAACAGAAAAATATCGCAATTTTTTTTTTTTTTTTTTTTAACGAAATTTAACCAAACTTGGTATTTAGTTGGTACCCGACATAAACTGGTGCTGATTATGTTTGGGGATCAATAGCTCAACAGGTGGCGCTGTGATAGCATTTTATCTAAATTTTTAACATGGCAGCATAGGACAAAAATTCGTATAAATGTGCATAATTAGAGTTGTTTTAAACTTGTGATTGTAAAATTAATATGAATTATTGATAATAGTAGTATGTAACTAGGAAAAAAATTTTCTGCATGGGGGGGCATCGCTTCCCTCCCCTAGGGGGGAAATACCCCCCCAGGGGGGGTAAATTTTCACATTGGGTATCTTTCGAAAGATCAGGTTGATAATAGTAGTAGTTAACTAGGAAAAAAATTTTGTGCATGTGGGGGCATCGGTTGCCCCCCCACCGGGGGGGAAGTTCCCACCCGGGGGGGCAAATTTTCAAGATGGGTATCTTTCGAAAGATCTCGTCAATACCTTTAAAACGAATGGTTGAACGATAAATCTGTGATAATTTAAACCAAAGTTATCGATTTTTTTTACTTTTAACAAAAAAAAAACAGAAAAATATCGCAATTTTTTTTTTTTTTTTTTTTTTTTTTAACGAAATTTAACCAAACTTGGTATTTAGTTGGTCCCCGACATAAACTGGTGCTGATTATGTTTGGGGATCAATAGCTCAACAGGTGGCGCTGTGATAGCATTTTATCTAAATTTTTAACATGGCAGCATAGGACAAAAATTCGCATAAATGTGCATAATTAGAGTTGTTTTAAACTTGTGATTGTAAAATTAATATGAATTATTGATAATAGTAGTATGTAACTAGGAAAAAAATTTTCTGCATGGGGGGCATCGCTTCCCCCCCTGGGGGGGAAGTACCCCCCCGGGGGGGGGGATAAATTTTCAAGATGGGTATCTTTCGAAAGGTCTCGTCAATACCTTTAAAACGAATGGTTGAACTATAAATCTGTGATAATTTAAAACAAAGTTATCGATTTTTTTCACTTTTAACAAAAAAAAAAAAAAAAAAACTTAGAAAAAAAAAATCGTACTTTTTTTTTTTTTTTTTTTTTTTTTTTTATATTGTTACTCATTGAATATGTGTAGGTAAATATAGAAGAAAGTCTTGTGGTGGCCACAACATACTAGTTTCTTATATCTATGAATTTTTCCGTTATTATTATTATTATTATTTTTAGAATACTTAATATCAATTAATCCGAATAATAATATATTGTAATATGTTTCTACAAATACAGATGTGCAAATTTTTTAATGCTTTCCAGAACGTTGTTAGTATCCACTGTTTCTTCACCCCACTTTATTTGTACTGAAATGTTCTTCAATTTGTAATTAGGATTAAAATGTTGGCATGTTTGCAAATAAGTGAGCCGATGTTTATTTCTTCAAAAATTAATGGAGCTATATCTTCAGGAAAAATTGTCAGTTATCGATCCAGTGCTTATGACAATTAAAAACTTAAATTTAAATCATGTTATTTCACATTTTCATTGAAATATTTCATGTCGAATTATTTAATGTTTAGTTAAAGATAAATGAAATAATATATTAGAAATTATAAGTAAATTTAAATTTAAATAATAATTAAAAAAAAAAAAAAAGAAAAAAAAGAAAAAAACTTAATTTTTAAACTCACGTGCTTTAAATTTACACTTATAAAAATAAGAAATACCTTTTCTTATGTTCATATAAGCATACATTTTATTATTTATAATTTATTCCAGTTTAGTGTTAGTATCTGCTTTTATTTCACATCAATTTTTTCCAACACGTACTTACAGGGAAACTGGAAGTAAAATGTTCCTTAAAAGCAGTGGTTTAAAAAATAACGTGTACTAACCACACTCCGGGGTAAATTATGAATATTACCAGGTATGACAGAAGCAGATTTATCACATTTTAAATTTATTTAGTCGCGTTGTTGATACTCTTTTTTTTTTTTTTTTTTTTTTTTCAATACGATATTTTTGGAAAATATTTTTCCCGATATGTAATTACGATTAAATAAGACAAAAAAAAAAAAATATTCTTCAAAAGAGTGGTACGAAAAAAAGGTGAGTACTTACAATGTTACTAAATAAATTAAAAAAGTGACACATTTATATAAGTCAAAACAATTAAAGTAATACTAAAGATGTTACAAACAAAGTAACATTCGCGAAAATTAATTGTAAAGATTTCAGTAATTTCAAAGCAAAGGTCTAAATATTGAAACCATTTTAAAAGGGGAAGAATGAATAAAGAGACGTAAAGACCAAACATTGTCGGTTTAATCTAACGCTTAGCTGGACATGTTATTTAAAGACGCAGACTCATGTAATCGCAGTGTGAAGTGGTAGGATGATAATGAGGTAAACACTTGAATGTTTTGGAGCATTTTATTCATTTCATGTAGTTTTATTTCTGAAAATCACATACTTTGTATTAACATATAATGTAATAAGATTCTAAGTAAACTAAATCCATGTTAATCAATATTCCATAGTATCGTCATATATCATTTTTGCCACAAATGCCCTTTTATATCGCTAAAAAATGCTTGCGTTGGAATACATAAAATTTTATCGAAATATTCATCGTTAATGTTTTATGGATATTTAGAGACATTTTGGAAAACTTTTCAATAGTTTTGGAAAACATTTTCCAGGGTAAGTATTTTTTAACAATCATTATATGTATCTGCTAGTGCATAAAAACATATTTTTTTCATTTTATAGATTAAGTAGGCTTAAAAACATTTTTAAAATAAGTTTTTAACTGAGTTTTTCATAAAATATTAACCACAATGAGAGCAAAATAAATAAAAAATGACTTTAGATTAAAGTACTAAGCTACATCGAAATCTAAATTAAAATATTCGTCAGATTCAAAATAGATTAATTAGTCGATTTCATTAATCAATTTTTAATTCATTAATCGATAAACACGTGTAAGCGGCTAATTTGAATACATTTTACAAATTCATAATATTTAAAAACTACTGGATCTGCAGATCAGGAGCCTCAACGTCCCATTTGCATCACGCATTATTCAACAGATCATTTTTACTTATTCCTTATTATATCATTTATATATATATATATGTGTGTGTGTGTGTGTGTGTATTGATTCGATTGACTTCTTACATAAACAGAAACTTTTCTGAGGGGGACTGCTGCCCACCTCAACCCCCCCGCTGTATCTCTCTCTATATATAACTATCTATCTATATATATCTGTATACATATGTATTCCTAATAACTGATAGTCTTGTATTAATTCCCTGTAATTCATAAATATTTGTAATAAATTTCCTGCAAAATGATTCCATAGCATATCGGAATTATTTTGTGTACACCTGTAAATTAATTACCAATTCTATGCCCACACTTTTCCACAGAAAAGCATACTTTTAAAAATCTAATAAAAATTCATTATATTTACTGAGGTACAATCATGTAAAATTACACTTTTCAGAAATACCAACTATAGACCGTAACAGTACGAAATTTTTTTATGTATCCCAGAAAAGGAGCCACATCAATTATATACACTAAAAAAGAATACACCTATTTAATTAATTATAACTTATAAATATTTCAACCTAATTTGACATCATTTGGATGATTACAGAATATCATCCAAATTCTTTTGTGTGGTCCCGTAAATAAATCATTTAATCTATACACATCTCTTTTTTTAGAGTAAACACGCTTTTATACATCTTTATAATACTAGTTAATATCATTATGTTTAATGCAGCATAAACGCGTTAAAATGCGCTTAAATAAAAATTTGCCTATAGGCAATAATGGCAATAATGTCATGTTTCTTTCTTTCTTTTTTTTTTTGTGTGTGTGTGTCTCTGTAAACGAACCATAAACATTGTATACATCAGTAAAAACTATTCAACTTATTCTACTTTTTTCCTGAATAATTGTTTGAAATTTAATATAATTTCGATAATTACGTGGTATTGTCGGAACACATTTGTAAAGTCTTGAATATTATTTAGGAAGCCTAAGAGTACAACGAAAGCGGTGTGAAAAAGGGGCAGTTATAACAATGCTCCAGAATAAATGAAAAATTTGGTAACTCATCATTTATGTATAAAATCTATGAAAACTAATTAAAAAACCTTTTTTTTTTCTAATTTTCTTTGTTAATAATAATAATTTTTAAAAGATACTCACTCCTACGGAAAGATGTCTCCCTCGAAAAACAATCATAAATTACCAATTAATATATATATATTTTTAATAATTCTTTTGCTCTTCTTTCAAGCTGGAATTTCGAAATTCGAAATAACACGTGAGAGTTCATCAAGTTAAAAGACGGCTGTTTTCGAAATGATATCCGAAAACTGCGTAGATACTTTGCTAATATTATTATACTAAAAGATATCAACGTTTACTTTTCGTAGATGGTTCTCCTGGGAAATTGTACAAAAAGTACACGAGAACATTTTAGTCTTAAGTATACGGAATTCTACCGATTATTCCTTAAAACAGAATTCGGTTTTCTATAATAATCAAAGTTTTCATTTGAGGTGGTATATAAATTTAAATTTTTATTAAAAAACTTGTCCTTTTTGAATAGCATTTTCTGTAAAACTTCAAGAATAAAGGTAACTAAAATCGTCAGTAGTCAAAAAGGTTTCCTTTAGTGGCCCGGTACTTTTATTTTCTCATATGGTTCTATGGTTCAGTTCTTATGACTTTATCTTTAAACACTATTGCTCCTTTGGGAAATATATGCAGGCAAACTACACATCTACAATATAAACAAATGTATCCCATTTGAGGCATGAAACACTTCGCTTGAAAGAAATTGACATTTTTCCTATTTTCTGAGCTTCTGTTATTTATAATAAATAATATAAATTCATACTTCAATTTTAAATCTTTGAGAAAAAGCATTTATCATAAAAAATGCTTTGACATCATTTAATCATCTAAATATCCAATAAATTGAATAATAGATTAAACAGATGAAACAAGAGGCATTTTATATGGTAATTATTTTTAAAGGTATTGCAAATTTATCTTAATTTGTTTTTAAAAAACGTTTCTTCATAATTATTTTATGTATCACATTTATCATTATGCTTTTAAATGTATACCTTCAGATCTATTGAAAATTAGAAAATAAAATACCAAAACAGTTTGTAGAATGTTTGATATAAATTAATGATATAAATAATGAATTTTAAATAAATAAAAATTTAGCAAAACAAAACAAAAAAATCCTTAATTACATTTTTTTTCTTTAAATTTGTATAGATATTTGAATATTACTAGAAAAATAAAATCTCATTTTTATCCTAAAAAGACGCATAAAAAGTGATTATATATTTTTCTTTTTTTAAATTTCATAACTCAAGTTATCATTTCCCTTCAGTGTTTTCTGAATAATCTTCTTTTACACTCACACATGTATAAGTCGTAAAAATTAAATAATTTCCAGAAAATAAAACATTACAAAAAAATTCGTGCATTTGTTTGAAGATTAAAATTGAACATTACTCTGAATGTTAGAGATAATATGCGTGCTCAAACTTCTTATGAAAAGCATAACCTATTCTTTTGTATAACCGTTTCAGACCAACTATATATACCGGGTGATCCAAAAGTCAGGACCAACTTTAAAAATGAATAATTTGAAAACGAATCAAGATACAAAGATACGGTTTGCACCAAACGGATGAAAAAGAAACCGGGTTTTGTGTGGCAAAGGAAAAAAATTAGTTCTGTTGGCGACCAACAAATGGCGCTATAGTGTTTTATTTCACCAAAAAATGATTTACAAATGAAAAAAAATGTTGACAACTTACAAGTCAGCTTAATTACAGTTAATTAGTACTACTACAGTAACTGTTCAATGTCCATCATTCAGAAGTACAGCTGTGAGATGATTCACCACATCGTTCACAGCATTTAGTAGCATTTCTTGCGTTATGGCAGACACATTTTGGCGGATGGCATCTTTCAGTGCTGCTAGTGATGCTGGTTGGTCGCGGTACACTTTTGACTTCTAAGAATCCCCACAGCTAAAAGTCATAGGGTGCCAGATCGGGAGATCTTGGAGGCCATGCGTGATTAAAGTAGCGACTGAGAATGCGATATTTCGATGCATATAAGCTTCGACTACCATTACCTGCTGTAGTTGTTCCTTTTTATATCGTTTGTTGCTTTGCATAATCCTACATCAGAAATACGACAGTGCCATCTGTGGGTCGCCAACAGAACTATTTTTTTTCTTTGCCTCACAAAACCCGGCTTCTTTTTCATCCGTTTGGTGCAAACCGTATCTTTGTATCTTGATTCGTTTTCGAATTATTCATTTTTAAAGTTTGTCCTGATTTTTGGATCACCCGGTATATAATATAAACTATTAAATTTCACAATTTTAATATGCGCATAACATATGTGCCAAGTTTTCCCTTTTTCAGGGAAGACTTCGCACCGGAAAGTTTTTATAAATGTTTTCAATTTATATAACCGATGACAATATACTTAACGAATTCCTTTTTAAAAATAGTGGTGGTCTGATTTAAAAATTAAAAAGTTTGGCAGTTATGGTATAAAGACTATGGATATTCCATTGTCAGTTATTTTACTATAGAGACGTAGAGCATATATATTCACTTATACAGAACATATCTAAAAGTACAAAACATTTTATCACTCTTCACAAAATCAGGAAAATGTTTGGTATATTTGTTCCTTTATTTAAGAAAAAATATTTAAAATTTCTACTTCATGCCAAATGTTCTAGTAAAGAAAAAATGTACTTAATCAAACATTCAATATGTTTCTTATTGTACTACTTTCAAAAATTATTCTTGAAACATTCATGTGTTAATAATTTATAGATAAAACATCATTTAAACTGTTGAAAGTATAAAAGGCATTATATACTCTCGAAAGTATCTCTAAAATTTCCTCTGGTCTTATGTCTGTAACTTCAACAATATGTCACTAGAAAAATTGACAAACCAAACGCACCACATTGAATTTTGAGATTTCACATAAGTTTTAATCTTTCTTTAATCTTTTAACCCTACAAGGCACCCAGTTCCATATGTGGAACACCGACTTTAATCGTTCCTATAGCTATTAAACTATTAGTAGCGACATCTTTTGACATCTTGATAGAAGCTACTGACATTTAGCAATGTAGTAATACGAATCTTTACCTAAAGATGTCGTTCGTGTTTTTGTTATAGTGCACTCAGTGTGAAATTTGAATGAAAGTGATACGTTAGTCGTTTGTCTGAATTCAAAAATAAAACAAAGAATAGTTATTGAACAGTTTTGACTCAAAAAAAAAATAAATACTGTGTATTATAACAAAGTGTATATTTTGCAGAAGTAAGTTTTTTTTTTTTTTTTTTTTTTTTTTATTACAATAGTAAACGTATTTGTAAATCATATATTTATGTATGTTCCATATACGGTACGCTGAGCTAAAAAGTTGATTTTTCCGTAAAATATGGTTTTATTTTTATTTTTATAAGTTTTCCCTATCTTCTGATCATTAATTACAGCCTATATATTTTTGTCGCGCACTAAAAAAAATTGAGCCTTGTAGGGTTAATATAATCATCATAATGGAAAGAATATTTAATTCCCTTTTAGTAGCAAGAAAAATCGCGTTTTTGCATGTATGTTACTTTAAAAGCGTAATTTTTAATTTTTACTTAAAATTATTAGGAAAAAAAAAACCGTATTAGGGAAATGATTAATTCTTATTGTGTGTCGTACGATTAGAAGTCAGTTACTTGTAATCTGTCTACGGTATTAAATTTTTATAGTCTAAACAGCAATATAAATAAAAGAATATCTTATTAATTTCTGCGACACCAGTAATCTTCAAACAAGAAATATATTAGTACATACAAAGTAAATATTAGTATCAAAATATATTAGTACGTACTTATATAACCACGTTTTTAGAAGAGCCGGCGTAACAAATCATAGTTTAACACTTTGAAGGAGAAGGAAGCTTTGCTAATTTAAAACCAAAAGCCACCCGAACTTACGAACAATGTTTAGAAGAGGAAAAATAAATGATATTTTTCCTCAAAGGTATATGAGTAATTTTTGTTAAACCCGAGGCAAATTTTTGTAGTTGGGAATTAAAATTAGATGAAATATAATACACCCCCACCTCCTTTCAAAAGGCTAACTCTTTCAGGGGCAAGGAAATTCTGCTCCTTTAAAACCAATTACCACTAGAATTTACGAACAGTCTTAGAAGAGAAGAAATAAATATATTTTTTTCATCAAAGTTTTAAAAATAAATTTTTATAAAACATTTCTGGAGCGAATTTTTGCATTTGGGAATGAAAATTTGGTGATATGTAATAAATGCCACTGCCTCTAAAAGGGTTACAAGATGACTAGCTGGTCCTGGCCTGTGGAACCTCTTTTAATAAATTATACAAAAGAGTGAGTTCTGCTGTCTTTGATATCGGTTTTCAAAGCGACGACAACGAAATGCTTAAAATAAACACAATAACTTTGTAAGGCTTTGATGTATGTAAGTTTGTAATTCTCTTTTCAAGTAAAACACTACGAAAATTTTGAAATTACCAATGTATAATTAATGGAAAAATTATATCCTATTAGGCAAGTTTAACTTAAGTAAAACTGCGGTTACATCGCTTAAATATTTTCTTTCTTGACAGCACCTTTCCCAAAATTCAAGTTTCTTTCCAGTATTGCCAAATTTAGGGATGTTTCTGTTTAATAATCACTAATAATTTTTAGGAGTAAGGTTTGATATATATGATAGAGAGTTAATCTTCGATGTGATTAGACAAACATTACAATTAAATATTAGTGGTTGATATTGAATAAAAAAGTCCTTAAAATTGACAACACTGTTCCCTTTCGCGGTGTATTAAATTTGTAATGGCATGTCTCCGGTACACCCCTAAAAACATGAATCATTAGTTCAACAGGAGATGATTGGAAGGCGCAGTTGGCACTTAGTTGAAATAGTGTCAATTGCAACATCAATAGTTTTTTTTTTTTTTTTTTTTTTTTTTTGTCTTCATCCTAGGCAATTTATTTGTTGGGTAGATTCGGTTGGTTCACTATAAAATACAACACTATGAGTCAAACAGTAATCTGTGTATTAAATTTGCATATAATGGCTCATTTCTAACCTTAGCATAACTCCAAAGTAAACAAATAATTTTCTTACACACATTAAAATTATGTCGGTAGCGTTAATTTTTTGAACATAAATATAAAAATTGCAATTAATGAATACCGCTGTGTAACTATCAAAGTAATCTGCTACAAATGGGCATATGATTTACCAACGGTCGGGCAATCCATTTAGTCAAAAACCATTTACAAACATTGGCTAACAAAAAGAGCAACGGAGACAAACATTTTTTTCAATGTTGGTCTATGCAAATTTTGTTTGTAGGGACCTCTATGGGTAAATCACGAGCTTACGCCAATTGCCCACTGCGCAGTTCTAATGTGACGTTAAAATCACTCAACGCGAGTTGCAAACAAGCAAGGTATTTACATTTAGACTTTGCCAGATTTAGTTTTCGTTGGTAAGAAAATTTGTAGACTTCAAATTTGGAGCGTCTTCTCTCATTTCGTTCAAGTTTTCGACGCAAACTGCGCCTGATTTAGCAATCGATTTTTTTTCCTTCAAAATAGGTTGGGAAATAAAATCTCAAGTCCTCATAATTTTCGGTCGCTTAAAAATGGCATATCGGAAAGTCACGGGCGCCGTAAGAATGCACGAATGACGGCTCAAATGGTGGCATGATTATCAAAACATCCGTATTTGCAAAACGTAAAAGAAGAAAAAATTTTTAACCCTATCTTCTTTTTCTTGTTTCTTTAATAACAGGAACGTGATCGTTTCAGATTAGGTCAAAGATTTTTTCTCATACTCAAATGTTTTTATTGAAAAAAGGCCTTTAGTTTTAATATATAACAGTATATAAAATAGACAAACAGATTAATGTTTTTTAATACAATAAAATCTTAGTTGCGTTGTTCATTTATAGTACCTTAATATTTTAATGCTATATAAATATGAACTAGTAAATGTTAAATTTTATGATGGACCATATTAAACCATGCATTTCTCTTAACAGGTTTACTATAATCAGATATTACAAAATGGTTTAAATTAATCTCTAATTCATCCAATTTGATAAAATTATATATACTTGTGTGAAATATTAAGAAATAAATTTCTATTACATTATTTTGTAATTTACATTACCAAGTCTTCCAAGTCTTTCCCTTTTCGAATACCGCGATAAATATATGCAAATGTTTGGTTTATTTAAAGACTTAGTTTTTGACAAAGTGATTTAAATAATCAATTAAAAATATTTTTAAGTAATACAATATCACTAAAATTATAAATATTTGCGTAAAATATTAGCAAGTAAGTTTCTATTACATATTTTTGCAATTTATAATACCAAGGATGCCAAGTCTTCTTCGCTTTAAAAACCATCATACTTTTCTTAAAATAAATAAATAAAAATTGGTGTTACGTAATTTCTACAATTAAACAAATCTAAAGTAACAATAAATAAAATCGGTATTCAAAAAGCGAAAATCTTGGTAGCTATGCAATGCTTTTAAATTTTAATTAACATTTGCCGTAATTTCTGGTAGATACCCCGCAGGTTATATAATCCAGTTTTACACCAGAAATTTCAATTGATAAATAAATTTATAATTGTACGATCTCTTCCTTCGAAAAGATATAGATTTCTCTATGAAATAATATTTCTGATGGAGAAATGACACACCTTACCTGCGGGTTATCTACCAGAAATTACGGTGCTGTATTTATTTTATTATTACTGTCATTTTGTAAACTGTTGTACTATGCTTGGGTATTAAAAAAGAAATTAAATGTAACAAAATAACTTAAAAGATTATTTTCAATAGTAAAAAATATTTTTCAGGTATTGTTTAAAACACTATTAAGTCAAATACATGTATATAAAAAGAAAAAACACTTTTCTTTAATGCTTCGATGAAAAAAACAATTCTAGAGATTTGATGATAATCTTGAATTTCGTTCTAAACATTTAGTTTAATCTTCTCAAAACTCCTCAATTGATTCAATGATAAGTTACTATCTACAAAAGACTCATCTAATCACTCTCACACACATTTGTTAGACAGTTTAATTTTTTGTCAATTATCTCCTAAAACAAAGTTTTTGAAAAGTAACATTCAGTTCATGGATTTAGTTTGAAGTTATACTTGACAGAGATAAAAATAAATAAATAAGTAAGTAAAATAAAATAAAGAGATTTCCTCTTAAAAACATTCTGTTATTATTAAGAAATAAAAAAATATATGTTGATGATAGTTAAGTACTTATGTGGGTTGCTAACAGAAACATTTTATTTGAAATTCAATATTTATTCAATTAATAATAGTAATAATAATAATAATAATAACAAATATTAACCGATAAAACAAAAATAATAAAATCGATATAACAATAAATAATAAACCGATAAAACAATAAAATTACGCATAACGAGAAACTTTAATCATACTTGATTTCAGATTTCTTTTTGGATTCTTTTATATTTTCCAATACCAGTGAAAAATAACCCCATGGTTAAGAAACAATATACATTTATGTGTCACAACAGGGATTGAAACTTTACATCACTATTTATGGATAATAACTTTGTCTTTTTTGAATAATCCTAAATTCAAGAAAGTTATTTAAAATGTTACTATATAAAAATAGTGGTGTCAAAGCTCCCCCAAATTTCTACCCCTACACGTAAAAAATTAATGTGAGAAAAACATTTTGAGAATGTAGTTTCATGTTCAATTTCGTATTTTTATTAAATCTGTGAAAATTCGCGTAATTATTAAGAGTCAATATATATTTACAGGTAAAAAATAAATACAAGAAGCATTTTTTTTTTCATCATATTTTTAATGAATTTGTTGGAATTTAAAGAAAGGTTCAGATAAAGAGATATGATGGCTATTAATTCGAAATTCAGCTTATCTTTTGGTTTTAAGCCGAGGTTATTCTTACTCCACTTCACTTTATAAAAAGTAGGCTTTACAGAAAAAGACTTATTACTTATTTACATTTATTTTGATGCATATTTTGAAAAGAATGTTCAGGGTTACCAAATGGAACTGAAGTTAAAATAGCATCTCCATTTGGAACGCAATTAATTTAGAGGGAACGGGCAATAGCACTTTTAAGAAATTACACTCATGGAGCAGAAAAAGTAAAAAAAAAAAAAAAAAAACACTTAACTAAATATATTTTAGTATCTGTCAGAATTCTCGAAATCACAAATGCATAAAATCTTCGTTTCTGAGAGACCTTATAGGCGAATAACAATCCTTGCATAGGTGTTTGCATATATGTATACAGTTAAACTACAATCTCGAGTTATCGGAATTTTTCAATGCATTCAATTAAAGGAAAGGCAAAATCCACATGGAAAACATAATATCTACCACTTAGTGCAATTTATGCATATACAACGACCAACATATAAGAATATAAAAAATTGCTTTAAATATTTTACTAGTACAGTCCCTACCACAGTCACTTTTCGTAAGTTTTAAGAAAGAAGCATAAAATAATGCATTGGAATAGAAAAACATAAAAAAATGAATATAACATCTATTAATGGAGGGGAAAAACATATTTTGGAAATATTTATTTAAAAACAAAAGCCAAGACAAAAGCCTTTAACCTCTTTAAATATTTAGTACTTGCTTACTCCCGCAAGTATTCAAGCAATATGAACTGTATATCAGCGTCCGACTGGTGGATTTTTTTTTCATTTGATAATGTACAACATATGAATTCGCATTAACGCAAACACAATTATTTAGCATTTTCCTTGTATTCGAAATTTATTGTTAATGTTGTTATATTGTGGTATCTGCGTAAATATCTTAGAATGACAACGAAATATGGAAAAGAATAGGCTCGTAGAAAAGCTTTAAAAGTTCAGAAGTTGATAGATATGTAACGAATAGTATGCTTCTTTCAACAGAATGAAATTTTGCAATCGAAAATACAGATTTTTATTTATGTTTTTTCTTTTACAAATAAATTTGGACTGAAACGATCCGCCACAAACTATCAAATAAATATGTCGTCAGTATCAATCGATGAAGATTAACAGCTTTGATGTAATATATTCATAAATAAATCAATTCATCGTTTCCATTTATATATCAAAATATCAACTAACATACAGTGTTTCTAAAATAACCTCCTAAGGTATTATTATTTTAAGTTTCAATCAATACCAAGATGCACTATTAAACTCATTTGAATCTGAAGTTTGGGAGTTACGTTTATTTATAAAATGACCCTCTATTATTTTTCTTTTTTAATAATTACTTTATTATTTTATATATTAATAGTCTTCTTACGCTGCTTAGTTGAACTAGTATTTAAAGATTCTAACTTCCATATATCAGTGCTTTTATTTCTTTAACCTTTTCAGGGGCAAGCAATTTTTTTCATTTAAAATCGATAACCACTAGAAATCACCCACAATAGTAAAAGACAAGAAATAAATGAAGTTATTCCTCTAAGTTATTAAAACAAATTTTGTAAAATATTTCAGGGAAGAGTTTTTGCAATTCTGAATTAAAATTTGTGGTTGCACTGTGCTACCACCTCCCCTGAAAGGGTTAATTTTATAATATGAATTAGTAATTTTGAAATTCATAAAGTAAAAAATATGAAAATAACATATTAATTATACTTTTTAGTTTCATTCGCAAATGCTTCTTTAACCTGTATGAAACCTTTGCAATTCCTGTAAGAAATATTTATCTTTTAAAAAAATCATTCATAATACGAGCATCCAAAATGATCTGAAGAAGTTTCACTTTTTAAAACAAATTATGCTCCGTCATAAAGTATTTTAAAACATTTAAACTAATCATGGAACTATAGTGGTATGTTTTATTTTGTTAATTGCAGAGTTTATATATTTATATCGAATCAAATATTTAGAGATTTGCGTTGAAAACAATGAAATTTGTGTTTATTAAAAAAAAAAAAAAAAACATACCTGTCAACCATCTCACTAATAAGCGTAAAATCGTTAACGCTCCTTTTTCCACACCACTTTAAGAGTAATTCGCTCCAATTACTATTATGATTAAACATGAAAAATTACTCTATAAAATGACTGGTGTGAAAAAGACGGCGAATTGCAAAAATTTTACGCTTCATAATGAGATGGTTGGCAGGTATGAAAGAAGGACAGTCCGCTTGTCTTTTAACTATGAAAAAAAATCGTCATTTCAAATTAAATGGTACTGGCATTCTTCTGTAGTTATTTCAGTTGAAATTAGTAGAAAGTAAGAAAATGAAGTAAAATATAATTATTTTGAACATAAATATTTCGAAGCTATCAGCGTCCACTGTTTTCTTATTACTTACTCTGTAGCTTTTAAAAATTTTATGAGGGACTCAGTTATAAAATTCGCATGTATAAAACACACATGTTCTTATAAAAAAAGGGCAATGACTTCACCAATTTAAATATTTTTTATTTGTTAATGAAGTGTCAATTATAGTAAATACACATTAATTAATAACATCTGAAGCTCTTGGAGACATTTTTTTTCTAAACAGGTGCCATTCAAGTACATTATCCTTCAAATTTTTGAAAGGTATCGATTTCTGTTTTCACTAATAATATAATTTATTATAATTAAAAAGTACTTTTTTAGTCGTTGATTGTTATGCGTATTTCAAACTTGAGTTCGTTTATCAGAAAGAATTATTATTTTTTAATACAGGAAAATTCAGTTTGATGGTTTATATCTTAATTACTTTACATAAAAAAAATTTCATGTTTGTGCAGAAAATAAACCTGGAATAAGGTTATGTACTGTATATAAGTATAAAAAATATTTGCATGTCACCATTAGACTAATTCCCCAAAACGTTTTTTTTTTAATAATCTCTTTTTTTAAGAATGTGCTTACTGTGACATACCTAAATTAATTTTCGCACATTTTATATTAAAAAATGGATTAGAAGGAAATCAAATCAGAATGTGATGTAAATAAAATACTTGTATTAATAATATTAGATAGGTGGCGATTGTTTCCGTTGTGGTTGTTGTATTTAGCATTGGTATTGCTGTACATTATTCAATCACTACATTGTTTCTCTTTACTTTTTATTTTTACATAAATATTTTCATTATCTTCTTTTATAGGGTCATGATAAATATAATTTTAATACGGCTAATATACTCCTGAAACTCAGACAGCATATTAGAGGAAAACTATTGTGTGTTTGCAAAGTGAATAAATAAGTAATTATTAAACAATATTGTAAACATATTAAAATATTTAAAAAGTAGGAAAAACGAATAAAAATCGTAATTAATATCATCTTTAAAAACTGTGAGATGATTAGTAACGCACGATAATGAGCACGTGAAAAAATACAATTAATAATTAAAAAACTTGTATAAATTTAAATTTTGCAAGCCAATTTTATTTTTTACTGTGCGCTCAATTTCTATAAAATAATTTCTATTTTTATCTGCGTTTATTCTAATTTAAATTCTAATCATTTCTGTAAGTTATTCTATTGATAAATATATATATACATATACACATGAAGAGAGATATACGATGTACATTCACAATATATATATACATAAGTTGTTTCCTAACAAGATTTCATGAAGCTTTAATTGCCCCTATATCATTAGAATTTCCATCTTGGCCGATGCATGTTGATGATTGTAATACAGCAGGGTCACTAGAAGTCATCTAAGTTCAATAATTGTCTCACAGCATCCATTTAACAAAGGCGGGGATTGCGAGGGCATGATCAAACGTTACTTTGCATAAAGTGATCAGATTTCTTCCTGGAACGCTTCATAGCACATTGAAATTCATTAGCGACATGCAGTAATTCAGGGTGCTAATATTATGCCTCTAAAACTGTTGCATGATTGAAGCTAGGAGCTTAACAGCAGAATAGATGCAAGATGAGCAGCAATCTTGTTTGACTCACGCATTATGGTATTTACCTACTTCTCTGAAGTATCAACATGCAATCCAGCTACTTTTACTATTATCTATTGAAGAAGTAGCCATATATTGTATACATGTATCGTTATGATAGAAGACAATAATAACTACAAGAAAATTTTAATTAATGCTTACGCATTAAAAATAATAAAAATTAGTTATTAAAACTGCAATATTATTTTATTTTTGAAAGATAAAATTTTACAGAAGAAATAATTTTTTTTAATACATAAATAATTAATAAATTTAATATATAGTAAATATTTCGCATGTTTTAATATATGAACCTTACTGAGTAAACATTTCATATATAAAATATTTATTTAAAAAAAAATCTTAAGGAATATCAGAATTGCCAAAATTTTATTTTATACAATAGCATTGTTAGTACTCATGTTTTTTTTGTTTTTTTTTCCATATCACTTTTTTAAAAGGCGATTTTCTTCTTATTTAACAGTAATTACATATTGGCGAAATTACTGTATAAAGAAATTAGTGTCTAAAAATGATGGGTACTAAAACTACTACGAAATAAATTAAAAAATTTACAACACTAAATAACATGTTTGATCTTTCTAAAATTATTAAATATAGTAAGTGTTGAGCAAAATCTTCTTACTCTAAGTAAGTCTCGAGTTTAAAAACCAAGCAACACAATTCATACTGGCTAAAGCTGAAGTTGTGGTACTTATGAAAGATTTAATTTATATTAAAAAGTCACATATTATAAATATATAAAAAGTTTAGTTTGATTTCCATTTATCCCGGGTTTCATCAATTTTCAACATTTTTGAATACCTCCAATACTTTGTATAATAAAAGATATAATATTACAGACTTGGAAATTAGATTTTTATTTTATTTTTAATTAAAAGAGTTTTAAATTTTTCACATAACAGGGGTCGTATTCTCCGCCTTTTCTTCAACACTTCCAGAAATCAGAAACTTCTGTATTTCTGGTATATTTTTTTATGCAGTAATCTTTATGGTATACTTTTAGCATGGTGTCGCGATTAACCCTTTGCCGGTCCTATTTATATTAACTTCTCTGTCCAGTGTTGCCAAATGTAGAGACTTTTTAATCAATATCCACCCTAAATTTTAATTGTAACGTTTGCCTAATCACTTCAATTCACTAGTTTTTCGTCCATTATCTACAGTCTTTTGCAAAAGTTTAAGACCAGTAGCCGATTTTCAGTATTTTAACACATTGCATCATTTGCGCAGATTACTGCGTCATCTCATGTGCTGATTGCATCAGACGTAGTGCTGCTGCTATAAATAAAGGTGCCCGGCACGTTTATTGCCAGTTGTTTATTGGATTTTGTCGTAGACAGTGCTGTTGTGTAATTATTGTAATGGTTAAAAAAAACCTTCACTTACTGTTACAAAAGATCAGAAATATTGACCCTGCATAAAATTGGATTTTCTGAACATCAAATAAGTTCGAAGGTAAATGTGATCAAGACAATTGTGCATCAAGCTATTAGTAAATTTAAAATTTCGGGAAAATTTATGGACCTTAAGAGAAGCGGTCGCCCTAGAAATATGAGTGCACGTGATGATCATGTGATAAGGATGATCGTACGAGATCCAAGAACCTTCTGCAATATGATTAGACATTTTCTAGCTGTGAAAGGCACCGACATCAGTTAGAGTACTATTTCAAGACGTTTGGCCAAAGATTTTGGTTTATCATCCCATAAATCTGCAACAGAAACCTCGACTTACTCCAAGTATGAAAAGAAAAACGACACTGATGGTCCTCAAATTTTCCCGAAATTTTAAATTTACTAATAGCTTGCTGCACAGCTGCCTTACTCACATTTACCCTCAAAATTATTTGACGTTCAAAAAATCAAATTTTATGCAGGGTCAATATTTCTCAGCTTTTTGTAACAGTAAGTGAAGGTTAATAATTGCACAACAGCACTGTCTACGACAAAATCCAATAAACAGCCGGCGATAAACGTGCCGAGCACCTTTATTTATAGCAGTAGAATGCATCTGATGCAATCAGCACATGAGATGACGTAATAATCTGCGCAAATGATGCAATGTGTTAAAATACTTAAAATCGGCTACTGGTCTTAAACTTTTGCAAATGACTGTATATCAAATATTACACCTTAAAATTATTGGCGATAGTTGAATAAAAGAGTTTCTAAATTTGGCAACACTGTTTAGAACGCTTTAAAGTGTTAGGGCCGGCAAAGTGTTAAATAGGAAAGAGATTATTGAATAAAAATTGTGGTAGCCAAAAAGTAGGAATTTCTTCATTCCTGATGGTGCCCTGAGAGAAAAAAGCGGGGAGTACATCCTCTGCATATAACCAACTCATATAAGCAAAATAATTCATATGTGAACATAAACAAGTATTATCAGTGTTGATATGGTTCATATTTTATCCTGACTCTTCCTCCATTACTTTTGTAAAGCAATCTTTTATAGTTTGTTTAAACAATCAAATAAGGAGAAAATTGTTACATAAACATAGTAGTGAAGGAGTCAGAAAAAAAAAAAAAAAAAAAAGGCGTGACAGTAGAAACCCTGATTATATTTATTCTTAATTTATTTTTCAGAATTTTGTAGTCTATTTTTATTCAAGTAATATTCATTTAAATGCACGATAAACATTTCTAAAATACCGTTAAGTTTTTGATTCAGATAATGTCATCAAAACGTGATAAAGGACTGCCAACCTAAGAGCTGCCAACCTAATCCGGCAAATTGTTAGTACCGCCCCTTTTTCTACAACACTTAATTTTTAGAGTATTTTTCTACTTAATTCATCATAGATACCTTTGAAGAGAATTGCTCTAAAAATTAAGTGGTGTAGAAAAAGGGGCTTTTTTCAATAGGCGTTACCAATTTGCCGGATTAGGTTCGCAGCTCTGGAATTATTTAAATTTAATTCTGTTTCCATACTTTTAAAATTAAAAGCAGATTTAATGCTAGTTCTAGGAAAGTTACAGGATTCCTTACATAAATAATAAAAGGTATATATTATTTCCAGGATAAATGTATAAAATCAAGTAAAGTAATTTTTCAAAAATATAACTTAAAATTTCGACTCATTGCTTTTGGAAAGAGCAAAGTTAATTTACAAAGCCAAGCGCAATACTTGAATTTAATATAATTTAACAGATAACTTATTAAAATTTCATTGATAGCTCTCCTTTTTTCTTTTCTTTTTTTTTTTTTAAATTAGGAATACTTTGAAAAATTTTTTAGTTAATATATCAGACATTCCATCATTTTAAATTAATACGGATCATTGTTAGTACTCGCTCGCTCTTTTTTCACACCACTTATATTTTTCTTCTCATTTATTACTAATCTAAAATGGGATACAAATAATGCATAAAAATTAATAATAATATATGGCTGCCACAGGCAAGTTTTTATTATTATTATTATTATTTTCGTACCACATAAAATTTATAATAATTTTTGCTGGCAAACTGCAGATTTACCTGCGTGAATATATATAAAATTTTATTTTTTGGAAATAGTGGCACGAAAAGAATAAAAATGTCACCTGTAGCAGCCCCTGTAATAATAATAATAATAACATAATAAGCGAGTAAGTTAATTTTTAGTATCTTCAAAGTTTTTGTTGTAAAAAATAATTTCGTTTTCTTCACTAGGATAGCTTACATTGAAAAAGTAATCCTCAACTTAGTTATTAAAGCACAAATACCATAGCTGACAACATTTGTAATTTATTCTGTAGCATTTAGTACTCTTCATTTTTTTTCATACTACATTTTTTTATCATTTTCTCCGACATATAATTACGATTAAATAAGAAGAAAAATACTCTACAAAAATTATGGTGTGAAAAAAAAGCGTTGCTAACGATGCTACGAACTAAATTAGCAATGTTGGCATATATGCAATAGCAGATCTGCCAACTTTTACGCTTATTTTAATGCTGCATTATTTAACTAGACTTTTCATATTGTTTAATCAATTTAAACTGTTAGAGTAATTTATAAAATATTTCCAATAAAACTATGTGATACCAAAAAAGGATAATAGTTATCAGTTATGTAAATATTACAAAAAAGAAAAGGAAAGAAAATTTTGCTGTTTCCATCACTTTTTTTAAGTATTAGTAATTCTAAATAGTAATTTTCATCGTAATTGCAGGGCTGGTACAGGCGAGTTTTTTATATTTTCTTTGTACCACCATTTTCAAAAAATAAAATATTTAATATATTTTCGCAAGTAAACCTGAACTCTACGTGCATATATTTATTATGAATTTTGAGTTATGGAAATAGTGGTAACAGAATAATAATAGCAATAATAATAATAATAATAAAGTTGTATGTGGCCAGTGTTGCCAGATCTGCGGATTTTTTATTCAACAGGCACCAATAATTTTTAATTTTAAAGTTTGCCTAATCACCTCGAAGGTTGATAGTCTTATTATGTACCGTATTTTCCGGCGTACAACGTGCAAGTTTGTTAAATCGGGTATACACCGGAAATTTAAATTTGCAGTAAAAGCTGCTTTTAACAAGCTTTTGTGCCTTACAATCCACCAGATCTGGCAACACTGTCTGTAGCAGCCCTGTAATTGATAGAAAAACATATTTACAAAAGATATTTATTTTTTCGTGAAAACTGGAACTGAAATAAAAAATAGAGCGTATTAAACAATAAGCATTAAACATTCTTTTGGAAAAGCGCAATTTTTTAAAAATGTTGTTATTTTGTTTATGCCATGCTCATTAACTAGAGCGAAGAAAAAATACTTCCAAAATCTGCAGATAAACATCAATTATATGTTTAATTCAATGTATATTCAAACAAAATAATTAATATATGTTATACATTACAATTAAAACTTCATACGAAAAAAAAAAAAAAAAAAAATACTGAAAACAAAATTATAAAATAAGTCGTCTTCGAAAAATAAAGTTAGAAAAGTAAAATAAAATTGCTGTTTTTTTTTTTTTTTTTTTTCGTATTCCAAACGAATGAAAATAATAATAAAAAACCATATCATTAAATTCAAACAAACAAATTATTAGAGATCATTAAATCCTGTCGTTATTCTTTGATTTACTCAATCTTTTTACCGTGTTAGCATTTTTATCTGAAATAAACAGTGAATGTGACTCGAGAGAATACTTTTTTATTGCATTCTATATCAGAAGTCAAAAGCAGGATTTTTAAAAAGTTCTAAAGAGGAAATATTTTTTAATATCGATAATTCCGATGCTGAATAATGACAAACATTTATCTATAATTTGTGGATATAATTATCTTTCAACAGGCAATGGAAAAAAGAGTTACTACTTCAGAAAAAAAAGCCAAACATTTATTTAGATTTAAATATATTGAATATGTTATGTAATATGTATATAAATACTAAATGACATATTCAACATGTGTAAGTTATTTTTAATGAATATTTTCCAAAAGATTTTTTTTTTTTTATGTGAATGTGTTACATTACATTTGTTATAGATACATTTGTTATATTGCATTTGCTATTTTTTTAAGCCAATTTTTCACAAATAACGTTTACATATTATTTATCTTTTACATCAAATGACTATTTTTTTTTCAAGTGGAGTATAACTACAGAGTAATTTCTTGGCGCATAAAAGTACATGTCTCATAGAGATTTTTTGCCATTACCATACGAAAAATTGCATCGTTATTTTTGTTATTAAGTATTGTCAGAAAATAGTGGTGAAAGCGGAAATACCCCTGTGTGTGACTGGCACTACACTTACCAATGAAACATCCTACATTATTACAGTTTTGTCATAATAAAAATCGCCAAATTTATAGGATTGCATAATTTTTTTTGTCATAATTATTTTAAGCTAGTAAATATAGACATAAGTCCTTCAAATTCTTCAAAATATTGCGTAAAATGCATCAAAATGAAATATAAATACATTATGTAAACAAAGCTGCTTGACAGTTAAATATGCTGCTTTAACTATCTGTTAGAGAAATTGAAATAGCAATTTTAAACCAAAATCTTTCAATCAGTAAAGAATTTCGTACATATTAATCGTACATATTAAAAGCATTAGAGATAAAACATAGTTTCTATTTGTTATTCCCTGGATGCCTTCTCTATAAAGTTATAAATTTCTTTCAGCGTTTCTTGGCATTGCGAAGGCCATCATTACAGAATAGGGGGGAAGTAGGTTACTTCAAGTTGCTGCATCCTGAAACCGAACAATTAAAATTGATAACTATACTTCACAACATTTTGTAATGAAACATCATTTAATAATCAGAATATGTTTTATCCCTGTATCTCGGTTATTTACAGCAGTAATTAACCCTTTGATGCGCGGAGTAATTACGGTCATTAAATATGAAAATCCATCAAAATTAAATGTAAAATTTTGATTAAAAATTCTAGGATAAATTTTTGCAATTTGGAATTAATATACTTACCAACATTCTAATTAACGTTCCGTAGCATTGCTATTACTCACATTTTTTTCACATCACTTTTTTCCTAGAGAAATTTTCTCCAAACATAATTATGAATAGAAAAAGATGAAAAATACTCACTCTAATAAGAAAAAAAAAAAACTAACTAAATAAATAAAATAAGATGGTGTGGAAAAAAAGGCGGATAATAACAATGCTACTGTCTAAATTAGTAATGTTGGCAGATATGGAATAATTAATAAGCATCCTTGTGGCGAAGATGTTGCGCTTTAAAGGGTTAAAATTCTTTAACGCTTTAAACTTTGCGATACACCTACGTACATAACAATAAAAAAATAGATTATAACTAACAAACATAAAGTATAAAATAAGGTATCTGCATTTCAGAATACCGATTATAAACTAAAGACTGGTAGTGGGTTTGAACTCTTCTTCAAACCTATCCTCCAGCCAACGCACACGGCAGCCCAGTGTGCACACACACACATACTATATATATATAACAGAGATGGAACACGGGTGCAGAATTCATACGACTATCAATGTAAGAAAAAATTCTACTTCTTAAATCAACGATATTATAGGTCGAAAAATTTCAGATTCCGGTATGAATTCTGCACCCGTGTTCCATCCCTGATATAGTAAAAATTTAGATAATTAATGCTGTCATAAGACAAAAATGAAATCAGACAGAAAATATTAATTAACCGAAAAAACATTCAGGTCTTCATCAATGTAGCCCATCAATGCAGGTTGGAAACAATAAGGTGTTTCAGGAACTACCAGCAAAACAAAGTGTAGCTTAGATCCCTACAGTTTACCAAGAGAAAAAAAGAATTCAACTGTACCAGTTCTGTATACGAATTAAAAAATTAATTTGATAGAAAGGGGGAAAAAAACTACGCAATATTTAAGCATAAATCTTATAAAAAGATTGTAAAAAAACTTACTAAAACCGACTAGATTCCATGAATGAAAAGCATAATCACGGACAAAATACTTAACAACAAATCGAACACTAACAATATCTTAACAGTTACGGATAGAAGTTATAATATAAGGCGGATAACATTTGAATTTCCAGTTTTAAACAAATTGTGAAACGCAACATGAAGACTATCGTAAATGCAAATTCCTTCAACTCCAGCAATATGAAAAAATAGGATATTTTTCTAAACTTTACTACTTATACATGATAACCAATTGGTTAAATCAATTATCTTAAAATCGAAATCTAATTTTTTATCATAAAGACTAATATTCCAAAAACTAACTTAATTTTCAAATCTAAAAAAGGAATTAAAACACAAAACTTCAATACTAGCGTGTTTTAAAATTAAATCCTTAGGATAAATATCAGCTAAGACTTAACTATGACTACAAAATATAGTCATATATCAGGTATGGCTACAAAAAAAAAAAAAAAAAGGGGGGGGGTATTTGCAGAGTATAGTGCTGCGTTATCTTACTTAAAAACCAAGTTTAATACAACAATCAGCGGTATGTAAGGTAATATAGATTATTGAAATTTTATTTTTCCGACTGAGTGAAAATAATGCCTGGGCCGGGAGTCGAACCCCAGATAAAAAAATAATAATAAAATAATAAAAAAAAAATATATAGATTATGTTTCAGCGTTAATTGGTAGTTTTTTTTATTTTCCATTAAAAAGGCCAGCGCAGTTTTAACATTATAATAGAAACCTGTTCACACCATCATGAATCCTCTACTAACGTTTCTACTGAAGATATGCTGTTCTTCATACCTAATACATAGATGTCAACATTTTAATTTATCCCGGAGTATTTTTAGTCCCGCCTTTATTTCATACCACTTATTTCTTAAGAGTTAATTTTTCTTATTTTATCGAAATTGTATATTGGAGGACATATTTTTATAATTAAAGTGGTGCGAAATAGAGGCGGGGCTAAAAGTACTCCAGAATAAACTAAAATGTTGGCATCTATGCTAATATCGTATAGCTACCAAGATTTTAATTTTTCCGGAGCACTTTTAGCTCCGCCTTTATTCTATACCACTTATTTTTTAAGACCAAATTTTTTCTTATTTTATCATAGATATATATTGGAGAAAAATATTCTAAAAATAAAAGGGTGCGAAATAAAGGCGGAGATAAAAATGCTCCGTAATAAATTAAAATATTAGCAGCTATGATATCGTACCAGTAGTATCTCAAACCATCTGGGCCTTTTTAAAAATACTTTTTTTTATCAGCCTGAATGACTGTACTACCCTCCGTTTTTCCTGATTTGTACTACTGTGTAAATCTCCGTCTGGTTTTTATGTGATGAGGATCAAGTCTTGGCTTAACTTTCATTTTCTTCCATTTCATATTCAGGGCTTGCTGAAGAATTTGTCTTACAGTTCGAGAGCTTACATTAAGTTTTAAAGCATTTAAAATTTGGCTAGAAGAAGCTCCAGGAGGGGAGCGTGGGGCAGGCTGTAACAGTTTTTGGAAAATTAAGTACATTTTGAAATGTACTTACGTTTATAATTGCTGTTTTCCATAGCATGTACATAGGTGCCAAGTCTCCCGTTTTTCAAGGGAGACTTCAAACCGGAAATTTTTTTTAGCTGTTTTCAGTAATATTAATCATCGAAAATATATATAACATATTCAATTTAAAAATACTGGTGTCAATTCTGATTTAAAAGTTAAAAATGTTGGCAGCTCTGCATGCATATTCATCTATCATATTCATTAAAAAAAATTTGCTAATTTTAACACAAAAAATATTTTTTCAAAATTATTTGCCTATTACAATTTATTTGCCTGTTACAATTTGCCCCGGATTTGAGGTAAATTGTAACACACGTGGGGCAAATTGTATCGGATTCAAAGGGAACCCTAACAATAAAAACGACAATATTTTAAAATGATTTTTGATATCAATAATTTATTACTTTAATAAAAAAGGCAATTAATAGTTAATATTAAATTATGATCTTCTTTGTATAGTAACAATGAATTATATCAAATGGATTACTGAAAAATAAAGAGAAAATTAAAGATAAAATCAACATAGAAGTCAATCTGAGTAAAAGTTTACATTAATTCAAGCAAATGATATTTTGTTCCCTCTCATGCATTTAATGTGTGCACACATTTTGCAAATTAAGCATTATACCCATTCTTAAGCCACAGAGAGCGTTTAGAAGAACTCGAATTCTCCGCCCTTTTTTTAGGACATTGATGAGAAGTTTCTCATTGATGAAGAAGTTTCTCACTGTGTCTCTCATTGACGAGAAGTTTCTGCTTTTTTTCTACCACTATTTTTATGCAATATTCTCTAATTCATGATTAAATTGTGATTTTAATTCGGGGTTAAATAATCACGGTACTATAACATACTTGCCAACCATCTCATTATGAACCGTACAATTTTTAGTACCCCCTTTTTTTTCCACACCAATAATTTTTTAGAGTAATTTTAGTCTTAATTAATCGTAACAACATTTGGAGAGAAGTACTCTAAAAATGTAGTGGTGTGAGAAAAGGGGCGTGTTTTCAGGGGGCGTTAGCAATTGTACGGTTAATAAATGAGATGGTTGGCAAGTATGCTATAATATAAAAACACAGAAAATATTTCTGTGTAAATATAGTACTGTCAAAGAAGCCAAAAATTTTTTATTTCTGAAAGTTTCCTGAAAATGGGCGGAGACGTCGAGCTCTGGCTGTAGCATAATTGCCAACATCCTAATTAATATTCCGTAGTACCGTTAGCCCAGCCTTTTTTCTCACACCTGTAAATTTGAAGAGTAATATTCTCTAAATTCATTACGATTAAATAAGAAGAATAATACTCTAAAAAAATATTGGTGTGAAATAAAAGAAGTGGCTAACGATACTAATGAATATTAATTAGGATGTTGGCAAGTATGCTGAAGGCATCTCCACAAGCTACTCCTCTAACAAGCTACTTGCCCCAAAATTTTGTTTCAACTTACCCCATCGTATGATTTTGGACATTTTGTTTATTTATAAAAATATATAACGATTTATACAAAAAATTAAACATGCATTTTATAACTCAACACACAGACTAAATAAATAGCTTTAAACGTTTCATTAAAGTATAAATTAACATACCTTTAATCAAAATTCATGAAATATTTTTTCCCCACTAACTAGCTAAAATGAAGCACGTGTATAGAAACTCTTATTAACCATTTTTATAGAGCACCGATTGTGCTTACATTATAAAGCGTTTCATAAGAATTATGTTTATAAAAATATTTAATTACAAATGTTGCAAACTATTTTGTAAATTGCGTCTTACTCCTTATCCCTGTGACAACTAGCCTCGCGCTCCCCTACTAGATGCTTAGTAAGGTAGATCTTCAATTTCTTTCTTTCTTTCTTTCTTTCTTTTTTTTTTTTATTTATTTTTTCTTTTTTTTATGTCAACCACAGCGTTTTTTCTTTTCTATATCCTGACGGATTCTTTTAAAAGTTATTTATTACTTCTTGTAAGCCTTTAGCTAGTAACGCCATTTGGCATTTAAATTTTCCAGCAACTCTAAAGGCCAAAATTTTACTAATTTGTATTTCTGTGAGAAAGTTGTTGATTTGAAAACTTGTTTATTTTCACTCTGCTAAAAATAACTTATAACGACGCAAAAAAATAAACAAGTTGCATTAACAAATAATCTAGGCTATTCTTAAAATAATTTAAAGGCAGATGATAAAAGCTTTACTAAATCATCGATAAAAATATAAATGCAGATAACTGTCTTTTGCAATTAATACAAATGTGGAAAATCATTTACTGAATTATTATTTTCAAATCACATATTACCGTCTGGCATCTTTTGAAAGAAAAATGAAGAAAATAACAACCCCCAATGACCCCATTTATTAGTTTGTTATCATAAAATATATTTATTCTTATAAAAAATACCAGAATATAAAAATTGATAACTTTGAATTTATCATTTTGTTCAGGTTTCACATAGTTATTATTTTTAAATTATGTATTGTTTTTTTTTTTTTTATGAGTCAGATTAAATTTAGGAATTCTTTTATAACTGTTAACCCTTATTTTATTAATATAAAGCTGATTTAAAGTATGAATTAAAGGAAATGAAAATTTTGTAAGCTTATAATTTTGTCCAGGAGTATATATATAAATATATATATATATATATACATATAAACATTGCGAACTATTATTTATATTTGCATTTTTTACATAGTATTTTATCTAGTGTAAAAGAGAAATAGATATTTCACTATACTTTATTGTTTAGTTCTTGTCGGGTTATATTTTTATTTTGCTGTCATTCAAAATTTCTAATTGATGCTCTTAAAATTTTATTAGAACTATGTCACTATCAAAATCACTGTCAAAAACATTTTCAAAACAACTTTTATTAATTTTCTCAACAAAAGAATGTTTTAAAAAGCCCACATAAATTTATCATGAGCACTTTCAATCTCAAAACATACGTAATTTAAAATTTTTCTGACACATACGAAATGCTGTCAAAAATTCAAAGAAGAATATTTTGAATATTTTAATATATTATTGCTCTAAGAAAGATCTGTAAAATATCAGAATGTTTATACATGCAACTATCAGAATGTTTATACATGCAACTCGTCATGTTGGTTTAGAGTTGTACATGCTTGTTTATATGATAACTGATGTATGTAAATAAAAAAGAACAATCTGTAATATTTATTATAACACATTCATATTAGAGATAATAGAATGTTTTAATTACATTATGAATGACTTAATGAAATATTAATAGTACTTACGTCTTAATTGATTATACTAAAACATCATTAAATTTGAATGAACAACATATTTCGTACTATATAAATTAATTGTCCGTTCTCTCACACTCTTAAATAAACCAATTATTTTTAATTGTATATATTTTCCTTCTGTGTATATTTTGCTTTTATTCATTATTTTGACGTTTTTTACGAACACATACAAGGGCGTCTACCGACACATCATCTTCCGTGACACTTCCACCACTATATTATACACAGTAAACGTCTGCAGTACATTTCCACTATTAATTATGGGGAATTTTTAACATAAATATAGTGATGGGTATGTCACGAAAAAAACAAAAGGGGGGGGGGGTTCTGTAGACATCCTTTATAAACATGATTTAAAAAAAAAAAAAAGAATGTGTGTATCAGAAATATCTTCATGTAAAATAACATGTAAATTAACACTTTCGATTAGTTTCCTACTTATACAATTTTTGGAAACCGGAAAGGTTTTATTGAATATTTTTATATATAATTCTATAACAATTTCCACTGACTTAATGAAATAAAAAATTTCTGGTAGCCAAAGAAAAGAAAACAAGCCCCATTTTACAGCGTTCTTCTTAAACAACACAATAAAGAAAAATAAAAGAAAAGTGACTTTCCGTGTTCGTTTATAACCCCTTAATTAACGTTGGCAAAAGTATACGCGAGTGGCAGCAACTGCCAAAGACAAAAATTGATTCCTTTAACTATTTGGATGTAAAATCAACCAAATAGGTGGGGATTAATGTTTAAAATAGTATAAATGGACGTAAAAATTGTCAATTGAGAGAAAAAAAAAAAAAGAAGAAGAAGAATTTATTCACAATTATTGGAATGCAAGGCAGACTTGTTAAACGGCTTTTTGGTGACAGTCGTGGTTAAAGGTTTAGTAAAACATTAATTTAGTTTAAATATTCCTCATTTTTTTATTAGTATTTTAAGCACACTTTACACTTAAAAAAATAATTTTATAAAAATATTTATATATAAAATATATAAAATATATAAATATTTTTATATTATATATTATATTATATTTTATTATATATCATATTTTATTATATATTATATTATATTATATTTTATATTATATTTATATAATATATAAAAATATTTAATTAAAAAATATATTTTCTTAGAAATTATAAAACATAACGTACAATGCACAGAGTTAAACTAAATACGATTAAAAATGCTTAAGATGTGCTCGATACCTTACAATATTTGTCTGAAAACATGTAAGTTGTGCATTGTTTTCGTGTTAAACGATAATGTTTTCTACAAAGTTTTTATTCCTCATAACAAAACACCAGTATTAGCATCAATTTTGTTAAACATTTATGTATATACATATTATTTCTGTTCGTTCATAATGTCACAGCTACAACACAAAAAATGTGTTTCTTATTAAATTGAATGAAAAAATCTTAAATTTTTATTGTTCATCAGTATTACCATGTTAAATATTTTTTAATTGAAATACATCGCACAGTTTCCAAGCAGCATTGTCTGTCCAATCTTAGGTGTAATATATTTAAATATTCTAAAATGCATTATATTTTACATTATTATCTAAATATATATTTAAAACTTAAGGGGGGAGATCACGTTGAACAGCTTGAAAATCACCAGATTTAATGTAGTGGAAAAAGATGTCTAACTTCATAACCAACAACCCCCCCCCCCCAAAAAAAAAAAAAAAAAAAAAAAAAAAAAAATGTTTCCTTATACATTATCCATCTTTGAAAAACTTTTACAAATGTAAATATATAGTAATTTAAATTTGATTGAGAAATGGCGTTTTTTTTATCATTTATTTTTATAATTCTTTTTCTCTTAAAAAAATTCCGGTGTAAAACAATGAAATTTTCTCTAATTATTGTACTATCTTAATTTCATTTTTCTACATTTGCAGATAACCCCCTAACACATTTTTGATTATAACTATATGAATATTAAAGATAAAGTACACAAACTGTATACTTTTCCGTACTTCCAGACTCTCAGAAATTCGAATATGAAGTCAAAATTGGGTGTTGCTATTGAAAAAAAAAAAAAAAATCAAAGTTGGCGCTCATTTTAATATGTAGATGACCCCTAATTCAAATTTTGACATCATTTTCAAAAGGTGCACTTAATTTCCTTTTCAGTGATGTCTATTAGATTTTTCTGCGACAATTAACACTTTCACGACCGCATGCTTTTGTAATTTTAACATTAAGGTCCGCTTTTGGGCGTTATTCTCCCAAGTTACAATATTTCAGAACAAAATGTTTGGTATTCACATTTATAATACAAATGGATATATATTATAATTATACTCTTTCTAATCAAAGTATTTGTATCCATAGTATATATATTGTACAAATATGAACAGTTGGTGTATTCTTAAGAAATAAATAACATATAAATTGCGAAGGAAACGCACACTGGCGGAGTTATAGATTTCGAAATGACGTGAATCTACGTCAGCGGTCACGAAAGTATTAATAACGAAATTACAGCGGGTATTGCTTTTTTTTTTTTCCCTGACTGCACATAATTCTTACTCGGGGTCTGATTAAGGGGGAAGCTCGCTCATACCGGAATATTTTTACAATTATTTTTTACTTCATGTCATAGAAATTCCACGCTTTGACGAGGAAATATTTTTTATAAAAAATGAACGGTGTAAAACAATCCAATTTACTCACCGTTATTAGACACCAGAATTCTTTTAAAATAATTTTTAATGAAAATTTTCTGTTTATTATAGGATGAAAGTATTTGTTAAAAAATAACGGTGTAATTATAAATAATGTGTGAAGAGCGAGCTTCCCCCTTAATCAGGCCCTTTTCTTACTTATTATATAGATACGTATAAGGGGGTATGTGTACACATCTGTACTTATTCAATATCCACCATTATTCCAACATCGAAATCTAGAAGTAGATTATTCCAAAACAATATATTTATTGACCTATTTTTTTTTTTTTTTTTTTTTTTTTTTTTTTATGATGTTATTTTTAACACAGGCAATCGTCACAGAAAATTTAGCTAGGTCTCTGTCTTTCGGTGCACAAATATTTGAAAGATTTATAAATAAAACCTTATATATTATCTATAATTTAAAATATCTTCCGAAACCTTGGCTCAATTTTCGTAATCGTTATGTTCAAAGACGTGCCAGCGATAGCAACGCATTTTTATCATGAGATAGGAATATAAGTACGTTATAACAGAAGGTGTACCATTAGGTTAACACCAGAGGAATATCAATGAATTAGATCATTATGGCAAAGAAACGCTGAAATGCATTGGTATTTGCATTTCACACTGAATACTCAGTTCTATATAATTACAGACCTGACATGCATTTGCTTAAAATAAATCGATATTTAAAAGACATTTTTCGTAGTTATTTTCGTGTTCATACAGGAAATATTTTGAACATTTATCATAGCTGCCAATATTTTAATTTATTCCGGAGTAATTTTAGCCCCGCCTTTATTTCGTACCACTTATTTTTTAAAAGTACTTTTTTTGTATTTTATCGAAGTTATGTATTAAGAAAATTTTTCTATAAATAAAGTGGTGCGAAATAAAGGCGTGGCTAAAAGTACTCCGGAATAAATTTAAATATTGGCAGCTATGCATTTAGTAATAAATTCTAAACGTTTACTACTAGTACTTCAAGTACATTAAATAATAGATGGTTTGAAATATCAGAAGTTTATAAAGTACCGTATTTTCTGGCCTATAACGCGCAGGTTTGTTAATTCAGGTATACACCGGAAATTTAAATTTACAGTGAAAACTATTTTTTAACAAGCATTTGTTTCTTACAAATACAGCTTTATTTGTAAATTAAGTTTTCTGGTGTGTAACTCACTTATGTGACATGCGCGTTATATGCAAGAAAATACGGTAGTTTGATTTTAAATTTTATCGGATAAATGTTCTCCTTCCACATTTAGTGCTTTTGTACAATAGGTTTAATTATTCTTATCCACTTAAAATTATGATGAGCAATAGAATCAAAATGAAACTACTTTATACTGAAGTAAAAAAAAAAAAAAATCACGTCAAACACTTATGCTTCAATTATAAAGGAAAAAAGCTCAACTGTTTTAACCCTTTGCGGCGCAAGACAATTTGAAACATTTAAATTATACTTCCACCGGAATTCATGAACTAAATTAAACTAAAAGAAATTTTAAATTTTATGGTTTAAAAAATCGGCCTTTTCTGATATGTTATAAACGTGAATTTTTGACAAAAAATTTCCGGGATGAATGTTTGCAGTTGGATCTTAAATTTTGCGTCCTCGCAGCGAGGACAGCGCGCGTTATGGGGTTAAAGAAAACTATAAATTTTGCAAAAAACACATAATTACATAGGTGCCAACTTGCACGGTTTTTTAACACCACTGTTTCTTTGCAAAAAATTTTATCATATTTAATCACAGGAAACTGCTAAAAAAGTATTAAAATTTTTTATTAAAAATTTCCGGGAGCAAAAAGAAAAAAAAAGTACAAGTTGGCACCTATGTAATTATATTTTAAACTATTCATAATTTAACTATATAATGCTATTTATAACATTGGTGTGTTCAATAAGCTAAACATATACTATACTATCGAGTTAGCACAAATATTTTGCGGTACATCAGCTAGGTCTAGGTTTTTCCCTACTATCTTAAAAGACTTTCCTAGAAGATGCATTTTAGTGTGTAAGAGAGTATTAGAGGTAGGGGGTTACGTGACGCATCCAGACGTAGGTAAGATGGATGCCGTAGAGGTCTTTCTGGGGGATCTTGGTATTCATGGACTTTGTAAAACATATGCGAGATCAATTATTATTATTATTATTATTATCATTATTATTATTTAATTACACTAATTTCAAAAGTCGTCTTTCGGGGTGACTTGGGAAAAATTAACGTACTACTAAAAAAGATAAAACATTCAAAGTTGTTTAAATAGAAATGTTCACAATAAATATAATTTTATTTTTGATTTCCTCAAATTTAATTTCTGATGATATTTTATCATGATAGTCTTTTAATTTCAAAAATATTTCTTTTGAATGCATGCTATAAAGGACTAAAACATATTATAATATTTAAAGATGAAATATTTTTAATATAATAACTCTGTTCATTTTATTTTTGTTTTGTTTTTCTTTTGATATTATTAACTCACGCTTATATCACTATACTGTATAAGATTATATCTTTTGACTACATTTTTTCCATTCAAAATTATTTCCTAAGTAATTGTTAGGTAGCATAAAGTGTAGCATAAAAGTATTTGAACAAGTTGTTTTTAACTCCCGACCAATAGGTAGAGGTGTTATAAGTTTGAGGCTTTTGTTTGTCTGTGGGACTATTGCTTCCAAACGAATTAAATGATTTATATATATGTATATATATGTATGTATGTATATATATATATATATCAGGGATGGAACACGGGCGCAGAATTCATACCACTATGAATGTAAGAAAAATTTCTACCTGTTAGATCAACGATATTATAGGTATGGAAATTTCTTAAACAGATTCCGGTATGAATTCTGCGCCCGTGTTCCATCCCTGATATATATATATATAAGCTGATTTAAAAGGAATAATTGTTATTTATTCTTAATAATGTTTTATGAAAATATATTTGTATATTTAAAAAATGATGAAGTTTGTTCTGTCAAGCCACATTGCATGAAACTATTTAAAAATTTGCAAGCTGGCAATTTTACAAATTCCGATTATTTTAGATTATAAGTCACAGGATTCCTCGGACTGATATATAATTTCAGATGATGATTTTTTTTTCTTTAAATCGCTAATTTTAAACTGATTTTGATGAAAATTAAAAATGTATATGAATAGTAATTTGAAGTTCACAGTGTAAAAAATTCGATTAAAAATTGGAGAATTAAAGAGGTTTTTTTTTTTTTTTTTTTTTTTAAATTATTTAAATTGTGATTTTTATTTTTATTTATTTATTTATTTATTTATTTTTCAGGCTACTTTGCATAGATATTTTAAAATTTGCAAGCTGTTAGTATTCCAGTTCATGTGTGCTTTATTTATTTTACAGAGTATCTACCGAAACAATTTCTTCCGTGTTTCTTCCACCATTATAAGAAACTTATTATAAGAAACTTCCATAGCATGTTTTCGCGTTTAAGCATGAAAAAATTTTCAACATGAATATAATAGTGGAAAAGTCACGAAAAAATGGTGAGTGAGTATACACCTTGTTTTATATTAGTATCTAAAATTTTTAACCGATTTTGAAAAAACATAAATCTTGGTTAAAAATAGTGATTATGAGTTCGTATTCCAAAAATTGCTAAATTTTTTTAAATTAGAGATTTTAAATTAAGCTAATATTGTAAATTTAAGGGCAGCTTTATGTTGACATTTTATAATTTTAGAGCCTGCGTTCTTCCAACTGAAAATTATAAATTTTACAGGAAGTTAGTATTTTATAAAATACACGGTCTGTTTTTTTTTTTTTTTTTTTTTTTTCAGAAATCTAACTTTACACTTGATTTGTAAAACTGAAATTTTTTAAAAGAACAGTTACAAATTTACTACTTCAATCTTTCATTACAAAGGCGATATTAAGAATAACCACTATTTCTAAATTATGTAGTATTAATTATTAGCAAACACTATGATCAAGATGCAGGGTAATTTTATTTAAATGTAAAGTCAATTACACACTGACATATTTCCTCTTCCGCAAATACTTTTCAACAATAATCACTGTTCTATCTAACCATAAAATTTTGCTGTACTTGTACAATAAATATTTCTGTATGAGTGATAGTTATAGGAAATCTTCTGTGTGATTGACACTATCTTCTACCATAAAATTACACTGCAATGTCATGACTTTTATAGTAATAGCATACTTGCCAACATCCTAATTATGAACCGGAAGATTTTTTTAGTACACGCCCCTTTTTCAACACCAGTATATTTTTTAATTGTTTTTCTTCATATTTAATCCTATTTAAATTTGGTGAAAATTACTCTAAAAATATACTGGTGTGGAAAAAATGAGCGTGTACTAAAAATCTTCCGGTTTATAATTAACCCTTGTCGCTCGTATGTCTCTTCTGAGGGGACATTAAAAAATCGAGCCACGCCTTAAGGTATTCCTCTGCAGATGAAATGTTATCTTTCTAAAACGTGTAACTATAGACTACCTTTCGGCTACCGGAAATTTTTAACAGAAAGATTTATTTTATTTAATGTTGATGTAAAATAAAACAAACTATTACAATTTTTCGGTAGCCAAAAGGTAGAAAGTTGGAAACTATACGTGTGACGTTTTAAAGGAACGCCAAAAGGCGTGCCTTACGGAAAATATGCCGAGCGTTTAGGGTTAAGATGTTGGCAAGTATGTAATAGTAATTTTAGTTTTGAAAAAGAAAAAAACTGAAAAAAAATGTTCTTAACGCTCTGTTAACTGGTCTTGAGTTAAATCGTTTAATTAGAAAGACTAGTCCCTCTTTTACAGGGGTCGTACTTTCCGCCCTTTTTTCAGGACACTCTCAAGATAAGAAATTTACGCCTTTTTTACTACTACTAATTTTATGCAGAAATGCTTTAGAATATAGTTACAGTAAAGTGCCATGATTATATAGGGTAGAAATTATTGCATAAAAATAGCGGTAGCAATAAATTTAAAAATATTTCATTCCTGACAGTGTCTTGAAAAAAGGGTGGAGAGTACGACCCCTGCTTTTAGGAATTCTTCAAAAACATTACATCACTTAATGAAAAAGATTTTGCGCTTTCTTGTTTAATTCATTAAATGCAATCGGTGTATATATTCTTTAGTGGCAATTACCTCATCGATTGTTGAGTATAAAATTTAAATGATTTAAATAGGAATACGAAAAGTCTCTTTTCTTATATAATACGTTTTAAAGAAAAATAGGATGGGCTTACAAAAAAGAAAAAAAAAACAAAAACAGGGTTCGTACAGCCCTTATTTTATGGTACTAGTAGCATAGATGCCAAGATTTTAATTTATTCCGGAGCATTTTTATTCCGGCCTTTATTTCATACCACTTATTTTTTAAGAGTAATTTTTTTAAAGTAATTTTTTTAAAGTAATTTTTTCTTATTTTATCGAAGGAAAAAAAAATCTATAAATAAAGTGATGTGAAATAAAGGCGGGGCTAAAAATAAATTAAAATAATAAATGGAATAAATTAAAATGTTGGCATCTACGAATACTAGTAAAATTTTATAGTAATTTATATTATAAAATAAGCTCATAATTTTTAATAAAATTTTATTATTAAAATATTTTGGTGGAAGAGTCTTTACAAAAGGTGGGTCCGTATGAACCCTGTAAAAACACGAAAATATGGGGTGTTCAAAGTATGAATAAGTATAAAATTGCAAATTATAGTTACAAAATAACTTGAGATAAAAATAAAAATTGCTAAAAACGCTCTTTTTAAATATATGTTTTTTACATTTCAATATTATCTTATTTTCGTAAAGTATTCATAACCATCTTCACTCAGAGACTTATTTTATTTAATTTTATACTTATTTAGCTTTATAAGGTCATAGCTGGCAATTCTTTCGATTTTTTCACACCGCTATTTCTTTCTTTCTTTCTTTTTTTTTTTTTTTTTTTTTTAACTAAAATTCAGCAATTAATTAAGATGAAGATAACTATTTTATAACAGCTGTGAAAAAATCGACAGAACTGACAGCTATGATTTTGATTAGGAAACTATTAAAATAATATGTTTTAGTTAAGAATCTATTTAAATAAAATTTAGCACGTAATTATTCATATTGAAACTAAATAAATATTTTTTCTAACGTCATATTTAATATTCATTAGTTACTTTGGTTTAATGCACTCACCTTTTGCTAAAGAACCATTTATGAAAAGATAAATTTTCCTTTAATGGTAAAAGAACCATTTTTAGATTGACTAAAAAAACGTTTAATCATCCACCTTGCATTTAAATATTGCATTATTTTTTAATTTATACAATATAAAAGATGAAATAGAAAAGTCAAGAAATTTTTTTAAAGATTTTTATGCTTGATTAAATAAAAATATTATAAACGAAATTGATCTGAAAGTACGTTATTTTAAAGACATTGATTCTTACTTTTCAATTTTAAGTCTGATTTCGTACATAAAACTGGCTATAGTTACCTCTTTTGAAGGAAATGATATCCATCTGGTAGAAATACGAGACGTTTGAAGATGAACATTTGTCAAAATGATTGATTTGTCAATAACGTATTTTACATGATTTCAAATCCCTTAGAAAAGCGGTGGTCTAATATTTTATTTAAATTTGTTTTGAAAATGTGTTTCTGTAGTTATTTATTTATTTATTTTTTAATGAGCTAAAAAATTAATTTCAGATTTATGCAAGTTTATTTTATTGTATAATATAATTTTTAATATGAATGTTTTGCATAAGCACTTAAGAAATATAAGTAAAAATTCGAAATATTGTTTTAGCAGTAATGAAGTATTATTTTTTTACAACAAAACCGTTGTATAATTTACAAGTTTTAACCTCATCATAATAGAATGATTTTTAATTGAACTAGGAATTATTCATAACGACTTAAACATGGTTTTCTTCTCGACATATAGTCACCATAAACGGTTTTCTCCCATAAAATAGAAGCATGTTTTAATTTCAATAACTTATTTCACATGATTTCAAATCCATTAAAAATGAGGTGGTTTAATATTATATTTAAATATGCTTTCAAAGTGTGCTTCTATAGTTAAAATGTATTTTTTCATTTTTGTTATTAGCTAAAAAATAATTTCAAATTGATGCAAATTTAGTTTATTTTAAAATGTGAATATTAATGTGAATGTTTCACATAAGAACTTAAGAAACATTTACTTAAAAAAACTGAGTAAGAATTGGAAATATTATTTTAGTAGCAATAAAGTATTATATTTTTAAAACAAAACCTATTATATAATTTACAAGTTTTGACCTCATCATAATAAAACAATGCTACAGTTGCGAAAATTTTAATTTATTCCGGAGCATTTTTAGTCCCGCCTTTATTTCGCACCACATTATTTATAGAATAATTTTCTGCAATACATTACAACGATCAAATAAGAAAAATTACTCTTAAAACTTTGTTTTCGGATCACGTAAAATTACGTTTTTCATGGAAAGCGCCCCCCGTCTTCAAGCGTTCCTGTAAAACAATACTTTACTTTAACGCTTCGCGACCGCTGACGTAAATTCACGTCATTTGAAAATCTGCAGGCGTCGTAATCTCCGCCTTTTTTTCAGTACACTCTCATGAATCAGTAATTGGTAAATTTATTGCTACCACTATTTTCAAGAAATAATTTCTACCCTGTATAAACATGGCACATTACTATAAATATATCAAAAGTATTTCTGCATAAAATTAGTGGTGTTAAGAAGGTTTCTAGTGGTTCCTTATCTCTGAGAGTGTCATGAAAAAAGGGCGGAGAGTACGGCTCCCTGATTCTGTAATCCCGCCAGTGGGCGTTTCTTTCGCAATTTGTATGTTATTTATTTCTTGAGAATATTCTTAATATTCATATTTTTAGAATCAATATACTATGGATACAAACACTTTGATTAGAAAGAGTATAATTATGATGTATATCCATTTGCAATATAATTGTGAATAGAGAAAATTTTGTCTTGAAATGTTGTATCTGGAAAAATAACGCCCAGAGGCGGGTCTTACTGTCAAAAAGATAAAAGCATGCGGTCGCAAAAATGTAAAACAAAAACGATTTTACGTGTTCGTGTTTAACGCCTTATATTCTGCTGCTGATGTATATACGTATATATATGCCAATGACATTTACAGAATCTATTACTAAGAATAAAATTTGAATAATTTAATCATTAATAATTAAAATTATTTTAATAAATAATATAACGTTTTAGAGGAACGCCAGAAGCCGGGCTTTACGGCTTAAAATAGGAAAATATCCCGACGGCAATGTGTTAAATAAAAGTGATGTGAAATAAAGGCAGGGCTAAAAATGCTCTGGAATAAATTAAAATGTTGTCAACTCTACAAGGCGTAGAATAACTTTTAATCGATCTAGAAATGATTTGTAACGATTTAAACAGAGTTTTCAATATGTTGAGTAATTAACATAATCGTTATAGCTTTTCCCCCTAAAATTCCTTCCCAGTATATTCTCATTTGTACCTCTTCGTCTGATATCTTACATTAATAGAAAGTCCGAGGGCGATTATTGAAATATACCGTATTTTCCGGCGTATGATGCTCAGGTCATACACACACCAGAGTTACACACCAGAAAATTTAATTTACAAATAAAGCTATATTTGTAAGTAACAAGAGCTTGTTAAAAAATAACTTTTACTGTAAATTTAAATTTCCGGTGTACAACTGGTTTAACAAGCCTGCGCGTTATACGCCGGAATATACGGTACCTGCCAACATTATAATTAATATTCTCTAGTACTGTTAGTGTCTGCCTTTTTTTTCACTCCAGCCTTTTTTAGAGTATTTTTCTTCTTATTTAATCGTGATTACATTTGGAGAAAATTACTCTAAAAATAAAGTGATGTTGAAAAAGGGGCAGGGTACTAACAATGCTACGGAATATTAATTAGTATGTTGGCTCCCGAAATAATTAATACATAAAAAAAATAATAAAATCATATATTTTACATATAAGAATTTTAACATTTTATGTCAAACACTGGAGCATAGAGTGCTAATAACTGTTTAAATGAATAACTATCAGTGACAAACACTGGAACATAGGGTGCCAATTACTGATAAAATGAAAAACTGACAGTGTCAATTACTGGAACATTAAGTGGGTGTCAAATAAAAATTCATAAAATAAAATAATTGTTATCAAATGTATATATTTTAAGATATATGTGGTTCTGAATGTCTTTCATGCCATATGTACTAACTTAAGACTTCTAAAAATATTTTCTGATGACTAGAACATTAAAAACATCAGAGATTGCTCTAAAAGTGTCAATCACTGGTGCGCTTGCCCTATGCTGAAACTAACAAGTTATACTATTTAAACAATTTTAAGATATTGAACTCATTGCAGTTAAGGGCTCGGAAAACACTAATATGAATAACCACATTTTGTTTCACACTTTCTACTACTATTCTATACAATTTTTTTTTTTTTTTTTAAGTATTGCTGCAGAAGAAAAATAAAAGAATTCTAAAATTCGATAAAAAAAAAATCATAAACCAAATAAAGGGAAAAGTATTGCATAGCTTGTAATATTTATAATTTATTCCAGAGTACTGTTAGCCCCGCCCTTTTCTCACACCAGTATGATTCTAGAGAAATTTTCTTCAATATGTAATTACAATGAAATAAGAATAAAAAAAAAATTAAAAACATATTGGCGTGAAAAAAGCGTGGGGTGCTAACAATATTCCAGAATAAATTTTAAATGTTACCAGGTATGGTATTGTAACAGTTCTAAAGCTTTTAAAACTTTAGTGGTATTATCTCTTTTTTTTTTTTAGATATAACAAAATTAAGTAACTAATGAAAGACTGCTAATTAAAGAAAAGAACTGATTATCATTGTAATCTAATGAATTCTACGTGTAAGAATCAAATTTTATTAAAAATCGTTTACATTTTGTTCGACTGATGTCCTGTGAGGTAACATATTCATACTTTACAACATCCTAATTAACCCTTTAACGCGCGCTGTCCTCGCTGCGAGGACACAAAATTTAAGATCCAGTTGCAAAAATTCATCCCGGAAATTTTTTAGCAAAAATTCACGTTTATAACATATCAGTAAAGGCCGGTTTTTTAACCCTTAAAATTTAAAATTTCTTTTAGTTTAATTTAGTTTATGAATTCCGGTGGCAGTATAATTTAAATGTTTTAATTTGTCTTGCGCCGCAAAGGGTTAACGCTTTCGCGACCGCTGACGTAGATTCACGTCAATTCAAATCAAAAACTCCGCCAGTGGGCATTTCCTTAGCAATTTGTATGTTATTTATTTCTTAAGAATACACACACTGTTCATATTTGTACAATATATATACTATGGATGCAAATACTTTGATTAGAGAGACTATAATTATAATGTATATCCATTTGTATTATAAATGTGAATACAAAAAATTTTCTTCTGAAATATTGTAACTTGGGATAATAACGCCCAAAGGCGGACCTTAATGTCAAAAAGAAAAAAACATGCGGTCGCGAAAGTTGTAATATTCCATAGTATTGTTAGTCCCGCCTTTTTTTCCATACCATTAATTATATTTAGAGTAGTATTCTCTACTTATAATTAGGATTAAAGAAAAAGAAAAATACTGGTGTGAATATAAAGGCGGGCCTAAAAATCCTACGAAATATTAATTAGGATGCTGGCAGGTATACATATTCGTAAAGGAAGTATTTTTCTCAAAGGATTCTTGTTAAATTATCCATTTATTTTTATTTTTTCTTATTCTTTAATCAGATTTTGCCAGATATCAATAACAATAAAGTTATTCTCTAAATACCAATCCATTCAGTAAATTCCTATTTTGGTATATTTTTAAAAAAGAAAATATGTACATTTTTTATTTAAATATTTTTTTTATTCTGTTGTTACGAAAAAAGGAGTCAAAATGTGAACGACGTATAGTATGTTTCACGTTTGCGTTCTTCATATAATAATAAACAAAACATATTTTATGTCATAAAGGATTTATGATCGAAGAAATAAGGATAGATTTTTCATTATGCTTTATATACCTCTCAAGTTTTTAAATATGCAGATCTGTTGGCTTAAGTAGTAAAAATATTGTTGTTTGATGTTTTAAAAATTTATATTTCGTATACGTATACATTAACGCATATGCCAACATTTCTAATTTATTCCAATATATTCTTTTTCACACCACATCTTTTGAAAAATAATTTTCTTCTTATTTAATTATATTTACATATCAGAGATAATTTCTATTCATAAAGGTGGTGTGAAAGTAAGGCGAGCATTTACAATGCTCCTGAAAAAATTAGAAGCCTTTTCATATCTGAATTATAATTTAATAATGTCTTCCGTTATTTCATCTTCGATGCCCAAAATACGTGCTTTTACTGTATGAAGATATATTTTTTTGATAAAGCTGGCGGGAAAAAAGGGATAGAAAGAAGAATTTTCTTCCAACCATCCATCCCAAGGAGAAAGTCTCAGACTGTCGCCACTTCCCCTCACATAACTATAATACAGCGTTAAACCCATCAAACTCAACTCTTAGTATTTCTTTGTAAAATTTGCAATTAATTTTATTACCACGTAACATACTTGTCTTCGCGTATATGTAATAAAAATGTAACTTTTTTGTCTCACTGATGCTGGCCTATTATGTTGGATAAACAAAAACAAATTTACTTATTTTCTTGCATATATTTATTAAAAACGTATAGCGTCGGCAAATACAGATAATGTACTATATCATAGATGCCAATATTTTAATTTATTCCGGAGAATTTTTAGGCCCGCCTTTATTTAGCACCACTTTATTTATAGAAAAGTTTTCTCCAATATATAACTTCGATAAAATAGAAAAATGTATCCTTAAAAAATAAGTGATATAAGAAAAAGTTGGGGCTAAAAATACTCCGGAATAAATTAAAAATGTTGGCATATATGCAGCATACATAGTTGCTAAGTCTCCCGATTTAGGCGGGAGATTTCATTCCAGAAATTTCATATAAAATTTTTAGCTTTATTTTATCGTGGAAGATTAATATAAAATATTCCTATTAAAAATCACTGGAGATAAATCTAATTTAAAACTTGGAAATGCTGGCAAGTATGTACATACTAAGACCAGGTAAGTCGAAACTTATAACTTATTCCAGAGCATTGTTAGATTACCCGCCTTTTATTCACACCATTTTTTTTCTTCTTTTTTATAAAAATAAGTAGTGTTCGTCTTTTCATAGCCAACTATACTAGATGCCTTCCGCATGGCTCGGAAACTTGGCGGTAGACAACGCCACCTGGTACAGATTGCGCGACTTTTTTATTCAACAGCCACCAAAAATTTTTCAAAGTGGAATTAGATATACATAAAAGGCGAATAGAATCGAAGAAACGTCGATTATATATATCATATATCACTTCTTAAAATTATTTGTGATATTTTAAGAAAACAAAGTCGCACAAACTGTACTAGATGGCGCTGTCTACCGCTTGAACTCTTGCCAAGTTTCCGAGCCACGCGGGAGGCATCTAGTGTAGGATGCAATAGTCTTTTATACACTAAGTGACTAAAAATAAATAAATAAATAAATAAAGCTACACTGCAGAAAAATTGATTTAAACCTTTTTAATTTGAAATAATTTCAAAACTGATGATTAAAACAAATAAAACTGTAATATTTGCATAATACCAAAGAGATAAAAATAATATCTGCATATGTTTATGATTTAGTATTTCGCTCTATTACACTCTACGAAATACTTAATAAAAGTCTACATGAAACTTTCTTTTTAAACGTAATACAGGGTGACTATAATTAAAATTACGATTTCAAAACGCTATAATTTCAAAACTAACGGTCAAAATGACTTGATATTTTTCAGAACAATCGTGAGGCAAATTTTGTTTGGCAGAAAAAAAAAAGTATTTATAAAATGTGCCTGTAGATGGCGCTGTCAAGATAATCTCAAAAGAGATGCCTAAATAGATTCATTATATACAGGAATGTTGTTAGCAATAGACTAGAATAGCAGGAAACAATATACTTTAAGGGTTTACGACAACATTTTTAGCAAAAAGACAAGAATACGTGTTTACAGGGAAAACAGTGATAGCGACAAGATAAAAAGAGGAGCTTAATGAAACAAACATCTTACGAATGATTAGCGTACATTTTGGAAATTCTTTTTTTCTTTTGCCAGACAAAATTCTAATTCCTAACAGTTGTTCTGGTAAAACATCAAGACATTCTCAACAGTAGTTTTAAAACCATAGCATTTTGAAATCATAATTTTTATTATAATCACTCTATATAATAAACATATACTTTGTATTCAATTATTATTTATTATATGAAATAAACATGTTATATTTAAATATATGATATAAAACTATTTATTTGTTAAATCTAAACAACTGCTTAGTAAAATTAAGTATTCTGCATTGGGTAAATCCACCTTTATATGGAATTACTGCTTTAATGCAAAATGGCATAGTATTATACAGTTTTGTAAAATAAACCTCAGATATTTCACTGTTTCAAATAACATAAATAACTTTTTGAAGTTATTGCAAGGTTATAGGCTAAAAATTTCGAATCCTCCTCCCTTTTATAGACTAACTTTATCGAGGAGATTTAGATTAGGATTATTCCCAGGTCTGGTAAAGAAGAAATTATTTATGGGATTTAACTTAAAGCGAAAAAAAGTTGTTATTCCTTCGGAATTATAGGTGTTTAGGGGACTGGATAGACAAATTTAATAATTTGAATCAAATAAACGTACCACAGGTGTCGAGTAACAGGTAAGTCTGATATACCTCCAAAACAGTCGATCAGGCACCACTTTTATAATGGCCGTGATTTACTACAAGTTAATTGATCCTTTGAGTAGGAAAATTTGCCCAATTCCTTGAAAAGTTATGCATATCCGTACCGTAATGTAAGGAGAATGTGTCGCTGTTTTAAGAGTGCAATTTTCATTAAGTCGGTCACCTTTTGTCGTCCCGTTACCTTGTTTCTGTCAGCCCGAAATAAATTAAACTCAACACATCAGAGAAAACCAGTTTAGCCCAATAATTAACTAATAATATTTTTAATTTTTTTTCAACTAAAGTCTTGTTTTTTATTTATTTATTTATTTATTTATTTATTTATTATTATTATTATTGTTATTATTTTCCACATCTTCTGGTTTTTAACCTGCTTTGTTTAATTTTTACTGCACTGTTTTTGAAGAAATTATTGTTATAAACACGTTTTTAAATCTTTTCTAAGTTCTGAAAATGATACAAATAGATTTTATAAACATTTGCCTTTTAACTTGCGATCATCTCGCTTAGATGAGCAACGTGGCTGCCTAAAGTCAAATTTCCAGTTTAAACAGCTAAAAATCTTTATTTCTTGCTAAAACTTATCTCACGAATATTTCGTTGACATTTAATTATTTTGCCATCTCGCGTATTAATTCTTTTTTTTTTTTTTTTTTCCATTCTAAAATTAATACTTTTTGGGGTGTCCTTATTTACCTTATCCTTGCCATTTTTGAAATACTTTCAAAAATTAGAATTTTCCTAACAATTGTGTGTTGTTTTTAATACTTGGTTCAATCCTGAAGTGTACGTGGAGGACGACGTAATAAAATCTGTTCGAAAATTTACTTTATAGATGGTAAAATAGGTGGTTGCAGAAAGAGAAAAGGAAATCATCCAAGTGCGGCCTTTTTTTTTTTTTTTTTTGTTGTTGTTGTTGTTGTTGTTGTTGTTGTTGCTTAGTGTAAACTTATTTACGTTTTGGAAAAAAAATACTTTAAAAAAAGTGTAAAAAATGGCGGATGCTAACAATGTTCCGGAATAAAGTAGAAACATTGGTATATAGGCTAAAAAATAGAGCAATATGTAGTAAATTGTATCAAAAAGAAAAAAATAAGAGATGGTGAAGAAAGGTTAGTTTTCTACAATTTCTTTTTATTAAAACAATTGTTTCAAGTCAAAATAATTAAGCACGACTTTACTTCAGAAAATGAAATGTAGGCAGAAGTGCAGCATAAAAAAGGCAAGTCAAAAAGACTATATGAGTCGAAATTGAAATAAATAATGATTTTTTTTTTCTTTTTAATACTACTGGGTTATGGAAGGAAAAAAATATAAATAAATAGAATCCAAGAAAAAATGTTCAAATTTTAACATATTTTTGCAATTTATGGTGTTTATTTACAAAATTTTCTTTCTTTTTTGCAGTATAGCTAAAAATAAATATACACTTTATAAAGAGAAAATGAACATATATAATCCTCGGGAAATAAGGCAAGAAAGCAAATAGGAATGGAAAAATATCCGTAATCCTAACTCATCTTAATCTTTTAGTGTTCTTACTAATGTTAACACTAGACTTGCATACAAAGTAGTTCCACAAAGGTAGTTGTCATTTCAGTTCATATGCGTAATCGATAGCATTAGAATGTGTACTATTACTTATTACACTCAGTTACCTATTGTTCTCATTTTACTATACAAGTGATAAATAATGAAGAGGCTATGTAAAAATGATACCAAATGGAAGAACTCCAGAGTAGTCATAGAATACTTTGTATGTTAAAAAAGGAGAAAAATAAATACTATTCTCACATTTAATTTCTCATCACTGAATGCATAAAGGAGAATGCATTTCTCACCAACGAATGCAGTCAAGATATGCCTTTATTCACATGGCACATTTTAGTTGTTGTATTTAATTCTAAATAAAACAGATATACAAACCAAAGATCTCTTTTCGGAAAACAAAATTGTAATGATGTACACTGCATTAGTAACGAATAAAGATAGAAATCTAAATAATTAATAATAAATAAAACTAGTTAATTTGCATAAGTAATTAAACATACACATCCTCTCTTCGAAGCAGCATACTTGCTGTTTCAATTCACAAAATGCCTTGCTCATTAAACCTGCAGTTTGTTGTTCGGAGAAATATTTCTCTCTGCAGGCATTCTCTATTTAAAGTAAGATTTTCTATGCATTTTAAACAAATGGAGCTATAAATTAATTTTCTGCGTACATATCGCGTGAACAACTATAAATCAGAAATTATACAGTAATGTCAATGGGACTATCTAGCGAATTTTGATATAACAAGTTAATCAATTTACATGCTAATGTTCTTTAAGAATAAATTTTCTTATTGAAATCGTATTTGAATTTTATTTATTATTTCATTTCTTTTCACATTTCATAGGAGAACGCTTTGTGTTGCAAATATTACATCTGATAAACAAAATGATTTATGAATATATGAAATTGTAAGCTGTTTGCTTGAATTATTTGAATAATAGTTACTGGTTTATTCCTTAATAAATAAATGTGGGTTTACATTATCAATTTGAATAACTACGACTGCCCGAAAATAAGAAAAAAATGGAGAAACAAATGTTTATCTTATAAAAAGTAAACTTTCGTAAAGATTCTAAAAAAATATATAAGATAGTTAATTAGATATACTTGCATTTAACACAGATGTCATTTATAATAAACCTATATTATAATAAAATCGAATCTCATACATATAGCTTGCATGAAGCACAATTAATATTTTAACTATATCTTTTAAGCTGTTCAGGGGCTTGGTTGCCAATACAGCATAACCTACTTTTAATTTCCAACAGCAAAAACTCACCTGCATTTTTTTTTTTTTACTTTTACAACACTGCTAAAATTGTTCGCAAATTTTAGTGGCAATTGATTTTAAATGTGCAAAACTACCTTGCCCCTTGAAAGAGTTAAATGGATTACATATTCATTGAAACAAATATATAGAGAGAAGAGAGGAGGGCATTATGGAATAGTCTGGAAATATGGAATACCGAGGTTTCGGCTCTGATTAGTGCTGCTATCTCTTCAAAATACTATGAATTACTCAAGAAGGATTCCCATGAAGCAATACAGTAAGAAGCAACCGCTTGTTATTGTCGTACCTTTCTCTATAGAACAAAGTATGTTTTGTGATTTTTTAAGTTTTTGCATGTAAGTTTTCAAACATTTAAACTTACTACTACACATGTGATTTGAACATTGATGTTAAGCATAATGTATGCTCAAAGAATTGTATTTTGTTATACATTGGTCGTTTTTTAGCTAAAATATTTTGTTCATCAATTTAAAAGTTCATTTTTAAAGATAGCGTGTCGGGTATTATGTAATACTGTGTATTTCATTGTATCATCTGAAATTGACTTCATGTATTCAACTAAAGGCACAGAAAATAAAGATGCCGAATGTATCTTCTGTCACAAAAAATTCTCTGAAGATGATTTTATGAAGCCTAATTAGCTTTTTTGTGGTTTAAACAGTTTAAACCACCTATTCCATATTATCCGACTATTTCATATTAACCTCCATATTTGTAACTTTTTTTAAAGTAAACTTTTTATAACAACAACAAAAATTTTTGGATTTTTTTTTTTTATTGACAATTCATTACAAATAATTACACTATGTACTCATCGTGATTTTGGGGATTTTTATTAAAAACAAGTAAAGTTATTTTAAGAAATGTAAATGGTATTCCATAATACTCTCCTCTCATCTATATATTATTTACACATTAATTAAAGTATATTTGTATAAAAAAGGCGCCAAAGGCAGCACTAAAAGTTATACAAATATTGTATAATTTTGAATAGAAAGTGATAAAAAGGTGTAAGAGTGTAAGATAAGTGGGCGTGATTAACAACAAGAAAAAAATGTTAATAAATACAACAACAACGAATTAAATTATCGAAAAAACATTTGTAAAAATAAACACTCCATGTGAAAAACACCCATCTGCTTCCTATTCAGTGAGTGGGAGCAGCGGAATAGACAATTATTAAGAAAAATTAAAAAGGCCTAACAGGTTTCGGAAACATGGCGAAACCACCATACTCCCAAAAGAGCGAATAACAATGAAATTCTAAAACAAAAATAAATTAATAGTACTTAAATTGATAAAACTGTAGCGATTTTGTTTGATAAAATTAAGTCAATTAAAATCCAAAAAGAAATTTTATATTCTATATGCGTGATAAAAGTAACTTAATAAAGGACATGCTAGTCAGCCATGTTTCAGCCATACTTTCAAAATTTAAGTTTATACTCTACTAAGATTAATATAGCGTTTTGTTCTCACTACAAGAATTAATTGATAAATATTAACTACAATAAACTGAGTTGCTAACATTTTAATTTATTCCGTATCATTTTTATCCCAGCCTTTATTTCATACCACTTTTATTTTAAGAGTATTTTTTTCTTATCTTACCGTAGTTATACATAGGTGAAAAATATTCTATAAACGATGCGGGGCGAAATAAACCCAGGGCTAAAAATGCTCAGGAATAAATTAAAATTTTGTTAACTATGAATAAATATTTTGCTCGATGGGAATTTGTATAGGAAAATAGAAAAGAAAATTTTGTGATGGGCATGAATATCAGTTCACAATCGAATTCTAAAACACACCTATGTGAAAGAAAGTACGTGATTATGGAATACCATTTTTATTTGAACTCTTCATAATTAACTGAAGCAGAGGTGCCAAGTTGCTTCTAACGAAAAAATCAATTTCATAGCGCTCTAAAGAAATAGTAAAACTTGTCCTAATTAATCGCAGATAACTATTACAAACGAATACAATAAAAAATTTCCGGTATTAAGGTTACGGACAATCCGTAATAACTTGGCACCTCAGCTGAAGTATTTTCAATCATTGTGATAGGGCTGTTGAAAACTTTCAAGTGTTGTTAATGTGTTTCGATGGTTGTATGTTATAAAAAATAATTTTTACATGTAAATTTTTAAGTTAAGAAAAGAAAGCTATTGTTGGGTAATATGGAATACCCATTTCCATAAAGTATACTATGGAATACAGTAATTTTTTTTAGAGAAAATCAAGAATTATTGCAAGCATGTAAACATTTTATTTTGAAATTATTATTCAAATAAAAACAGTATTGAAAACTATATCAGCATTCAAGTTTTACAAAAATCGCAAATAACGTGCAATAGTTGTGTATCATAGCATTCGAATTGCCCTTTTGTAATCATAAATCAACCTCAACTACTCGTTGGTAGAATAAGTTCATAGAAATCAGGCTACTAACTAACTCAATTCCCCTACCGAAAATGACACAAACAGAGCTGCCAACCTAATCCGGCAAATTGTTAGTACTGCCCCCTTTTCTACACCACTTAATTTTTAGAGTATTTTTCTACTTAATTCATCATAGATACATTTGAAGAGAATTGCTCTAAAAATTAAGTGGTGTAGAAAAAGGGGCGTTTTTCAATAGGCGTTAACAATTTGCCGGATTAGGTTGGCAGCTCTGCACAAAGTTTTCACTCATTTTATTGCTTCGTAAAACATTACAGAAATCGAATATAGCATAATTGCCAATATTTTAATTTATTCCGGAGCATTTTTAGCCCCGCCTTTAATCCGAACCAATTTATTTACAGAATATTTTTCTCCAATATATAAGTACGATAAACTAAGAAAAAATTACTCCTAAGAAAATAGTGGTATGAAATAAAGGCGGGGCTAAAAATGCTCCGGAATAAATTAAAATGTTGGCATCTCTGATATAGTACCCGCCGCTTGTTAAAAATCACAATCGTTATGAGCTAAAATGATTTATTATGCGTCTGATTTTTATATCCGGCGTTCATTCCTGAACTCAAGAAAAATATATTATACTACTCTGAATTTGGAAATAAATTTCAAAAGGTAATAAGTAATGGAATTAATAAACAATATTAATTAATTTTTTCTTCTATGTAAGTAAATTAAACACATTCCAAGTTTCTATGCGCTTTTTTTTTTTTTTTTTTTTTTTTTAAGGAGAATCATCATTACTTTGCCAAAAGTTCCCGTTTTTCTTTTAAATTTAAAATCTTTCTGTTTAAACCTCTTGCTTCATAGCTATTTTAGAATAACAACTAGAAATTGTCTTTTAATAATTATATATATATATATATATATATATAGATATAGATATAGATATAGATATATCACTTGTGAATCAAATGAAATTTGTAACTTATTACCGCGCTTTGAAGAATACGTTCCTAGAAATATTTATTGAGCTAAGTGATGGTGCTTGTTTAATTTGTAACTATACTGCAAATGTAAAATTTTCGGCAAAGAGGGATTTAATTTCTTTTTTTATTTGAAAAATAAAAGCAATCACAATGTAAATAAATAAATAATAATAATAATGAAAAGCTTGCATAAATGATATTTTTGCTGCTGAAGAGATTTATTTTTGAGTTTATTAACCGGCGATGCTGATTTTATTAAGCGGCAGTTTTAAAAGTAGTTTGTATTGAATTGATTCCGGCCCTGGCAATTTGATCAGATTAAGCGACTGATTTTGCTAACCAGTGAATTTATTAAGCGGCGGTTACTGTACTCACCTCCAGAATGTCTGAATCTTGATAAACGAAAGAATTTGGATGACCCAAAAACTAAGACGTTTGACGTGCTTCCGTTCAGCATACATGTTATGGTATTCCATTTTACCCCTATTATTCCCTATTCTCCACAGTTTCTTTCCCCACCTCCCTCCCTCTCTCTCTCTCTCTCTCTCTCTCTATATATATATATATATATCAATAAAGGCTTTAATCAGTTACTTTAATGAAAGTAACTCACATTAATAATGCGTCTCCCGAGTGCTAAAATTTACCCCGATTTAAAATTATATTTTGAATGTTGTTGGCATTAACAAAGTATCTCTTGAATGCTAAATTTTATGACATACAATTCTCAACTTATATATATATGTATGTATCAACTTATATATATATATTCATATAAAATGTATTAAAATAAATTAAAATGCGTTAAAACTGGCCATATTTAGGTAACCGATAAAAAAAAAAAAAATCATCCAATATGTAATAGCATACCTGTCAACTTGTACGCTTTTTTTTTTTTTTTTTTTTTTTTGTTGTTGTTGTTGTTGTTGTTACCGGAAATTTTTCATAGAATATTTCAATAAGTCTTTTAGTAGTTTTCTACGATTAAATGTAATAAAACTTTTTGCAAAGAAATACAGGTGTTAAAAAACCGTACAAGTTGGCATCTATATAACAGTTACTTCCGTATGGATATATATTTCTACCAAATTTTAAATAAAAAATTAGTTTTCTCCTACACTTTGTAAGTTATTTTATGTTTAATTAATATTTTGACTTCATATAAACATTGCCTTTGGTAGGTTTTATAACTTTTATACTTTAATACAGTTTAAAATTAAATACTAAAATAAAAGTTTATTTCAGAAAGATAGCTATTATCATGATGTAGATTTTAATTTGAGATAATATTTAAAATAAAAACATATTAGTTTTACAACAGAAAAAATCTACATTAATAACTCCCAAATCACAAAAAAATTTAAATGCAATTCATCAATATTAATGGCTGTTAACCATTAGTAGCATTTCATTATTAAATAAGGATCAAAATCTCATGGAGTCAATCACAAATAATAAGATAATTTTAACCCTTTGCCGGTCCTAAATAATTTCACTCCTCTGATCTGTGTTACCAAATTTAGGGACTTTTTTATTCAATATCAACCCCTAAATTTAAACTGTAACAGTTGCCCAAACACTTTAATGGCTATTCGTTAATTTTATATATAAAATTTCACTCCTCAAAATTACAAGTGATAGTTGAATAAAAGAGTCCCTAAATTTGGATACACTGTTTGGCCGAGAAAGGGTTAAATTAAAATGTAGTTTATCATAATTTCCATCATGAAATTTAGTATATAAAACCTACTTATTTTTATATTTAAAATAAACACTGAAGATATGTCAGTTTTTTCCTACCTAGATAGCATTTTTCTGAATATTAAACAGTTTTTTCCTACCTAGATAGCATTTTTCTGAATATTAAAAAATATTTAAGGACAGCATAATATAAATAAAAATTATATGACTGCTATCAGCAACTGTTTTGTGCACTATTGTTGTAAGATAAATTGATTAATATAACTAATTTTCTATAACTAATTGGCGCGCATTTTATTAAATTTACGGTATTCAAATCCCGTCTAGTTTTTTATTACTGTGCATAAGTAGTTGCATAAAGAAGAATGGTCCACTACAAACAGTGTAACATAAAATACATAAAGAGAAAAACCACAAAACTTTATAAACAAATTTGTTTTTTATTTATGTTTCGAAGAATTATTACAATTTAAAAAGAGAGAGGTAAAAGGTGAGTATCATCTGATAATTTCTCGAAAATCATATTGACAATGAATGATAAAATATACAAGCATTTAAATATATATATATAATAATAATTTTTTCACCTTCCCCAATTATGTAATTTTGGAAAAAAAATAATAATAATAAAACTGAATATAAATATACTGTGCAGATGAATATCAAAATAATTTTGGTACGGACTCAAATAGTCGCATTTTATTAGCGCAAAAAATGTCATATTACAATATAAAAATATACAATTTTGAAATTACTATTTAAGATTAATAAATAAATTAAAAAATAATTTTGTTGTTAATTTAATAATTCATATAAAACAACTAAAATATAATAAAAATCAAACAGATTTTGACATACTATAATACTTATAACTTGTCTCTCAAAAAAATTTAACCTTTTCCGTGTTTCTTATTCTTAAAGAAAAAAATCCTACAATATTTTTTTAAATATATTTTAATAAAATTTTTAATGTTAAAATAATAAGTTCAAAAAATATGCAATTTAAAATATACTGAAGAAAAAAAAATTACATTTAAATTCCCTGTCATATTATATATATATATAAGTAATTCAAAAGAGGAATAATAAACTGCGCCATTCTTTTTTTAAATATAAAACTTTATTCCCCTTGTCACAAAGCTTGACATGTTTTACGTGGTTTGCACAGTTTATTTTCAGTTTTGATATTCAGGTGTCACACTCCTAGTATGTTGCGCAATTTCCATAAACTGTTTTTGCTGATTTTCATTTTGTCAGTATCAAGAACTTTCATTTAGTCTTTCAAATGTTTTTTAGGCTTTCAACAAACAGTTCAGTAAAAGGACAATAATAAAAAAATTTTTTGAAGAATTGCCTTAAGCTTGATTACAATCGCATCAAAGTTTTAGCCAGAATAATATACCTATCATTGCATAGAAATTCGAAATATTTTTATATACAGTGGAAAAGAAATTTTTGTTTATTTTTGTTTGGGAAATGAAAATTTTTAGTAAAAGTGATTTTTTTTTTTTTTTAAATGTGTTTATAATACAGTTTAAACAATGAAAGTTTACTATTTTTCAATTTAAAGCAAACGTATTACAACAAAACAAGCATTGTTTCTAAGCAAATGTCTCTTATTACATAGCTGCAAACTTGTACTTTATTTTTACTTCCTTATACAAAGTATAAGGAAGTATAGTAATCCCGATTTGCGAAATGGATTTTGTATTTCACATTGCTCGAAAACGAATGATCGCTGGATGTTGCCAATTTATACGTGTGACTGTCATGATGTCTAGTTGCACACCTGCAAGTGTCGTCTTAACACGAGCTCTCGTTTTAGAGATATAAGGGTTTTTACACGATTTTTCGTGACGTCTGTATGTGTGTGTGTGTGTCTGTGTGTGTGTGGGTATGTCGCATAACTCAAAAACGGTTGGACGTAGAAAGTTGCGAATTGGTACATATGTTTGTTATAACATCTAGTTGTGCACCTCCCTTTTTGGACTTTCTATGATTTTCGGTTTTGGAGATATTTAGGAAAATTAGGTTCATAATGACAAAAATACATAGGTTTTGGCCATAATGTATCAAAAAACGGTAATAACTCAGAAACGGTTTAGACAAATCTTGCAATTTAACTGACTTCCCGACAAGCTAGACATTTGAAACTTTCAGAAAGGCTCAGAACACGTTGACAATGCATTTTTCAAATATTTTTAGCTAACTGTTTCCGATACCTGTTGCCTTCAGCAGCGTTTATGCGATTCAACAGAAAAATTATTTAACTAACTTCCCGACTAGCTAGACATTTGAAACTTTCAGACTAGATCAGAACACGGTGAAAATGCATTTTTTAATACTTTTAGCCAACTGTGTAGGGTTCCTGCTGCCTTCGGCAGCGTTAGCAGTACAAATCTTGCAATCGATTTTTAACTAACTTCCCGACCAGCTAGACATTTAAAACTTCCCCAAGGCACAACTATGACATGAGTCCCCCCCCCCAAGGCACAACTTTGACATGAGTCCCCCCAGGCATAACTTTGACATTAGTCCCCCAAGGCACAGCTTTGACACGAGTCCCCCCCCAAGGTACAACTTTGACATGAGTCCCCAAAAGGCACAACTTTGACATGAGTCCCCCCCCAAGGCACAACTTTGACATGAGTCCCTCCAAGGTACAACTTTGACATGAGTCCCCCAAGGCACAACTTTGACATGAGTCCCCCCCCAAGGTACAACTTTGGCATTAGTCCCCCCAAGGTACAACTTTGACATGAGTCCCCCCAAGGCACAACTTTGACATGAGTCCCCTCAAGGCACAATTTTATTTTATTTTTTTTTTATTTTTTTTTTTTTTTTACGTATGCATGCATTTTTTAAAAATATTTTTAGCCAACTGTTTCGGGTCCAGTGACAATGTTTTTTAACATTATGTATATTTCTAAAAGTGTATAAGGAAGTCATGTGGTGCCCACATCAGATTTTTTCTTAATATTTTCAATCGAAATTTTTAATAATTATTTTAACAGTTTTATGTGATTAAACATGGTGAAAGTTTTTTTTTTACAAAGAAATAGCGGTGCTAAAAATACGTACTAACTGGTGTCTTATGTTATTATAAAAAAAAAAAAAAAATTAATTAATTAAATTATTATTACAGGGGTCGTGTACCCCCTCCTCTTTATTTCAAAACTTCACTATATCTTATTACGAAGATCGTTGTAAAAGGATTGCAAAGGTTGTTGTTAAAAAATTGCAAGATTGCTTATTACAAAGATTGTTCATGAAATAACCCATTTTAATCTTCTTGATGTTTAAAAAGAAATTGAGTTTCTCAGAGTTATCGAAAACTAAAATTTTTTTAAATATCTGTAAGAGTTTATAATGGGATTTTTAAAAAGATCTTTCAGTGATAAAAAATTATTTCTAAAATTTAAAGCTGGTTAAAATTTAAATGTAGTATATATGAGTTACAGGATAAAATGTATACAGTTAAAAAATTCCCGGATATATTTTATCTGGCCTTTATTAGTAATATTTTCTAAATATTTTTAATTTATAGTTGTATTTTAATAAAAATAAAAACTGTATTTTATTGTGATAGTATTCTTCTCCCCCCCCCCCCTTCTAGCTCATATTTATTATAAAAATAGTTTCTGAGATTATGAAAATCATTTTATCTATTAAAAATAAATTCCAACTGTTTCAAAAAAAAGAAATAATAAATATATAAAATTATTAGCATAGCTGCTAACTTTTATGCTTTTTTTAACCGGAAAATTTTAACAGAAACTTTATATAAATTTTGTGACAGTTTTAACTGATGACATAAAATAAAGTTTTTATTGAATGTTTTCTGTAGCCGGAAGTCGTAAGTGTTGGCATCTATGTAAAAGTGGAAATTAAGTTTAATTTTACGAAATGAATATTTTCAGAAATTTGGTGCTAAACTTTACCATATTAGTAATGTTTATTACTAAAATGACACCACAAAAATAAGGAAACTTAGCACAAAATTTGTAAAAATATTGATTGCAACTAAATTAACCAAAATTGGCACCCGTTTTTTGATGGCACGTTTAACTTTACTTTTAACATTGTACAATATACAATATTCAAGAAATTAAGATGGATGTTACAATTTAAAATAAAATTATAAAGATTAAAGTTTATCATATATATATATATATATATATATATATACTATATAAGATTTATTTTATTCATTTTTAAATTGCTTAAAATAAATAAATTATTTCATACAAGTAATTCATAAAAATTTAAAATGATGAACTTAAAAATATATATACATATATATCAAAACTTAAAAGCATATATCTTTTTTAGAAGAAAGATAAACAACATTCAAATAAGTAGCTAGTTATTGAAAAAATCTTCTTATGTATATGATATATGACAGATTATGATCAAAATATATCCTTTAATCGGATTTTAGACTTAAAGCCTTCACGTTCATTGCCTTTCTTTATGCTTCAAATGTTACATTCAACATAAGCATAAGTGTTTAACTATTTCGCTTGATGTTTGTTTATCCGAATTCACAGGAGGTGATAGAAGATATTTTCGGAAAATAGTTTAAACTATGAAAAATTGTTAAATTAGAATATTTTTTTCTTTATAAAAGCGATTTTCAAACAAAAGATTATGGTGTTTCAAACTGATAATATAATCTTAGAAATACGATATATATTTTAATAGATCAGCTATGCTCAGAGCTGCCAACCTAATCCGGCAAATTGTTAGTACCGCCCATTTTTCTACACCACTTAATTTTTAGAGTATTTTTCTACTTAATTCATCATAGATACATTTGAAGAGAATTGCTCTAAAAATTAAGTGGTGTAGAAAAAGGGGCGTTTTTCAGTAGGCGTTAACAATTTGCCGGATTAGGTTGGCAGATCTGTATGCTAATATTTTAATTTATTCCGCAGCATTGTTAGTACCCACCTCTTTTTCACACCACTAAACTTGTAGGTTTGTTTTCTTCTTTTTTAAGCATAAAAACATATTGTAAAAAATTTCACTACAAATAAAGTAGTGTGGAAAAAAAGGCGGGTACTAACAATACTCCGGAATAAATATAAGATAAAAGTATAAACTTTCATTTTTATATGGGATAATTAAAAGGACAGTTAAGAAAACTGAAAACGCATAATCTAATATTGTATACACTGGTAATGCAATTTCATTCAGATAAATTTCATACGCACTAAGAAAATTGCATAATCTACCTCAACTGTACAAATTGAATAGCAAGTATGTAAGAACAGCGCCAAAATCGCTTCTATAGGCGACTTTTAGTAGTATTTATTTTTCTTATTTGAATTGCGGAAACTAGCTCCCTATGTCTTGTACAGTCTATAAACGAAATTTGGTTTTATTTGGACCATTAGTTTTTGCTGTACATGCTACTAAACAGTGAAATTTATCTTTTGGCCACCCTATACTTTAAATAAATGTTAATTTTAAAATATTAAAAAAATAATAATAATCTCAGCAACATTCCAAAACATTTTAATTTATGTAAATGAATAAAATACCCTTGCTCTATAATCTTGCAGAGCTGCCAACCTAATCCGGCAAACTGTTAGTACCGCCCATTTTTCGCACCACTTAATTTTTAGAGTATTTGTTTTCTTAATTCATCGTAAATATATTTGAAGGTAATTACTCTAAAAATAAAGTGGTGTAGAAAAATGGGCGGTACTAACAATTTGCCGGATTTGGTTGGCAGCTCTGATCTTGACATTGATTTATTCTAATAATATTTTTGTTATGATTTCGTTCAGGACTGGAAAATTTTGGCGCAGAATTCATACCAGTATTCGTTTAAAATATTTATGACATCGTTGGTTTACACAGTAGAAAAGTTTCTTTCATTGATTGTGGTAGGAATTTTGCACCAATCTTCTACCTCTTGTAAATTAATTCTTCAATTTTTTAGGTAAAAGCGCTGTGAAATAACTACAACAGTTTCCCACGTGTGATAGATATTGTTTTGGGTTTAAATTTTCGAAACTGAGATTCTGTCATATTTACTCGTTTAAATCTCTCTTGAATTCAAAAATCAGGTTTTTATCGGTTGGTCTGCGTGTGCATGTATATTTGCCTGTGTGTGTTTTTAGCATATCTTAAAAAACAAATCTAATCAGGGAATCCAAACTCGGTATTCTAAATCTATATCATATGAGGATTCTAATTGAAACTGTTTGTTGAGATCGGACAAACGGTCCGTGTACAGGGATAGATAAAATAATCAGAAATATTACGTCTATGAGCAGAATTGCAGGAATGTACAAATTTTTTAGACAGCAATATATAAGATTAAACTTACATATATTTTTTAGATGCACAAAAACATGTTTCACACAGTATGAAAAGTCATTATCCTTTGTTTATAGGGTCACACAAAAGGTTGCTGATATATTAATGCTATGTTAAGAAATGGCTTAAAGAGCACTTGTGTCATGAAAATATTTATTTATTTATTTTGTTTGTTTACTGCGCTAAATTTAAGTACACTGTTTCGTACGTATATAATTTAGAAAATTTTCATAAAATATAGAGGACTACGCAAAATTCCTTAAACAAATTTGAAAAAGCGTTATAGCCATCAATTCCCGGAATAGCTTGATTTTTTTTTTTATTTAATAACAGTTTTAAACGTTTTATGAGTGTAAGTACAGTATTGAAACGGCCAGAAGCCCCTCCCCTCGCACAGACATATATTTCAAATAAAATTGTTTCTAAAACAATTGATCTGTTTTTAACAGTGCTTTAAAAATGTTCAAATTTAGATCAATTACATTTCACATTGAATTTTTATAATAAGTCTATTGTCCTTTAAGGTCATTTAAGGTCAGTTAAAATAGTGTGAGTACCATTCCAGATTATTCTAATTGAAAACTAAAATAAACACCATGGTCAGAATTAAGTTTACGAAGTAATTTTATACTGGCATGAACAAAGTAGACATTTAAAAAATACCAATTTTAAATTTGCATTGCGATTATTTTCCACAAGTACTAAAATAATCGATAAAGGCTTTTTTTTTTTTTTTTTTTTTTTTTACAAAGAATGCAAAGAAAAAGATGATAACAGCTTATAAAACAAGCTATAATGAAATAAAAGTTTAATTTAATTTAAAATATTACTCATAATAGAGTGAAGAGAGACAAGGTAAGTTTCCGTCCGAATTTATACTCCATTTCCTAAAGCAAGACGATATTTATGTAATAATCACTTAAAATAGATCTAGAACCCTCTTGCTTCTCTAATAATGCATAAGCATCGTCGGACCAATATAATAATCTTCGAATTTGATAAACTTTAAGTGATTTTGTTCTTAATGCTTAGTACATTAAAATCTCTGTTGTCAGGTTCATGCTATTAAGCACGATTTCACAATAGCATCCGAGAAGTATTAATAACTTTCAAAATATTGAATTTCGGAGAATGAAATCTTCATCATTAAAATTAAATCTATATTATTTAGTTATGATGCGTCAATTCTGACAAACTGAATATAACCATGAGAAACTGAATATATCTCTGATAAAACTGAAAACTTTCTACTATAAATAACAATTTGCATGACTTATTTTTCACATCAGTGATTGCAGACATTTTTTAGTTATTATAAAAAGCTCTGTAATTTTAAAGTACTTAAAGTATAGTAGTTAAAGTTCGCATTTTATTCAATTTTCAATATAAAGAAAAAAAATGTATCTTTTCTTAATCAAGGGATAAAACACCTTAGGTATAATATTAATATATGAAACAAATATATAAGAAAGAAAGAAAAAACATAATTCATATCATGACTAAGTTATTTTTCAAAAATATATATGATGTCTCAATACTTCAGTTTTAAAAGAAGCTATTCTGGAGAATACTTAAAAACCATTCGATAGCCTTTTAACTTTTATACATCGTTCAAAAAGAGTTAGCTTTGATTGTCTGTTACAATATAATAATATTAAAAAATAGTAGCATTTTATTTGTTTATTATTCATGATATCATCTATAATAACTTTATATAATAATTTTAGTTTTAATAATTAAAATTATTTATCACGATTATAAGCATTTTCCACTAAGAAATACAAAGTTTCTTTAATAAGAACATATAGCTCTTATGTTTGCATGAAACAGTGTTAACGGCCCTCTTCACTTACCGTCGCCGAAAGCCCGAGCCAATGTTATTCTATGGGGAAATTTTCTTTACAAATAACTTATTAACTACTACATATTTTTAAATTCTGCTTTCACATTCAGAAAATTCCCAACTGTTAAATTGACGGATCTTTTTCAAAAATGTATTTTTTTAATTTTTAATATTTTATTTTGAAATTTCAAAATGAAAAAATTTCCCATATTGAAAATTCGTATTTTGCAGCTTCAAAATAAAATCTAAAAAAATAATTTTTTTAAAAAGGTCAGTCAATTTAACAGCTGGGAATTTTCAGAATGTGAAAACAGAATTTAAAAATATGTAGTAGTTAATAAGTTATTTGTAAAGAAAAATTTCCCGTAGAATAGCATTAGCTTCGGCTTCCGGCGGCGGTGAGTGAAGAGGGTCCTTAAATGAAATTTTAGAATTATAACCAGAGTGCAGATATTAAAAGTCAATGATGTAAATATAGACGTATAATTTACATTTTCAAATCTCTGTTAATGATATTGATAACATTGACTCATAGCAGTATTGATTATAGTAATACATATATCACCATAATTGATTTTTTTTTAATTACTTTATTTGAATATGATAATATTAGATCTATCACAACAAGTTAACGTATAGAGGACCACTTTCTTTATAACTACCTTTTTATTACCGTAATTTTCTGCGTATAATCCGCAGGTCAGGTAAGTAAGTTCTGCACCAGAAATTTTAATTAGTAAACGAGATTCTATTTGTACGAGCTGTTTCTTCAAAATAATATGGATTTTTGTGTTAAATAAAATTTCTGGTGGAGGAAGGACATACTTTATCTGCGGATTATACGCAGAAAAATACGGTAATAGCTAGTAAATATTAGAATGATATCAGAAAAATCAAATACAGAAATAATTTAGACTTTAATCGAAACATAAAGAAGGGTTATAAGATACGATTTTAAGTTATTATTGTCTGAAACAAAAGCTCAGTATTAAGAAAACAATACAAACAGATCATTAAAAATCAAGTGTATATGTTACTTTACTTTATATGTATATCAAAAAACAAATAAATATAATGTCTCAAATATAGAAATAAAACAAACTAAATATATAGATATATTTTATAATAATATGCTTTTTTAATCTTTTTGTTTTAAATACTTTAACTATGAGCGATTTTACTTATATATATATATATATATAAACTTACTGTAAACGGTTTTTCGGTATATTTCTAATTATTTCAATTTTATCATTTACATTAATGTATGACGTTTTATAAAAAACAAACAAAATCTTAAAAGTTAAAAAGAAAATAAATTTTAAACCTATTTCAAATATTTGTGTGAAATTATATATTTTCAAATATTATGTGTTATTGCTCATAATTTGTGATTTTTCCCAACTTACCACTTTTCTCCCAATGGTAAAACGAACTCCCATGTGTAGGTGTAATTTTAACTTTAAAAAAAAATACACTCTGATACTTTTTTTAGATCATCGTGAAAATGAGAAAGAAGAGTGTACTCAAATATCCCAAATGTTCAATATCTCCCATAAAATCAAACACTAAAAACTATCTCAGTGTTTCTAAACAATTCTTTCGAGGAAACACGATTTCGGACTCACGAACCATGCTTTCTAATCTACGTCATATGTTTCTACGGTTAAGGGATCGCGATTATAAATATTTGATTAGTCTTTGAGAACAAATGCCCACACTTGAAATCGTATTGCTTTCTGGTGTTTCTCTAAATGCAATAGGTAAAAAAGCACAAAATAAGAAAACGTTCGCATTATTATTTTCTTGTGTGTTTACTGTTCCTTTGAAAGGTTTCCATTGACGTTTTTTATTAGCATAATTAAATTTCTTCATTATTATAAGTCTTGTAATCGTATTTCTTCAATCTTATTCTTAAGTTCATATCTATCTTTATATACATATTAAAAAAGAAAAATATTATGAAAGGTTCTAAAAAAAAAAAAAAAAAAAAGTTAATTAAATAAGAAATATTAAAGCAAAATTTACTTTTCTTTTCAAATGATTTGATTTTTTTTTTTTTTTTTTGTGTGTGTGTGTGTGTATTTGTCGTTTTTGGTAATATTTTCTACCATCTTTTAAATTTTTTATATTTGCATGTATTGTTATGCAATGTTATTTTTTTAATACAATGTTTTATTTGGCATTTTGAGCTGCCGATGTTAAGTATTCTTTTCTCTTGGTAAGATTTACGGGGCTACACAACTTTTTTTTTTTTTTTTTTTTGCTAGTAGTTATTGAAACAACATACTGTTTTTCCCCTGCATTGAGGGCCCCCCCCCCCCTGATGATGACCCCAATGTTCTTTGGGTTAATTAATATTTCTCTCTGGTTAAAATTGTTGCTTCCAAGTATATATATTATATATATATAACTCTGGTACTTTATAATGGCCTAATATTTTTCTGTTTAAGGAGCGTATAAAGAAAACATTTGATGAATTCATTTCCCTACGGTCCGTATTTTTGACCTGACACTTACACCACTATATTTATATAGTAGACTTCTACTCTGTGTTTCCATGATCAATTAAGAGCTAAAATGTTTTATAAATATAGTAGAAGAAATGTCAGGGAAAATAGGTGGGACCATAGTAACCCTCATTTTGCTTAATAAATATATTTACAAAATTTTAATTTTATTATAACTATGTATACTTGCCGATATACAAATAGTTTATTGGCTATTTTGTTTTATATATAGTTAAAATTACAAAGATGATTGAGGTTTTTTTTTATCATTATTTATTATTATTTTACGTTAAATTTAAAATACATTTTTTTATTTTCTTTTAACTCTTTGAGAGTCAATGTAATTTTGCTCATTTAAAATTAAAACCCACCAGAATTTACAAACGGCTTTAGAATATAAATTAAGTTTTTTTCCCCCTCCCTCAACGTTATATATATATATATATATATATATATATATATATATATATATACACACACACACACACACACACACACAGAGCTGCCAACCTAATCCGGCAAACTGTTAGTACCGCCCATTTTTCTGCACCACTTAATTTTTAGAGTATTTGTTTTCTTAATTTATCGTAAATATATTTGAAGGTAATTACTCTAAAAATAAAGTGGTGTAGAAAAATGGGCGGTACTAACAATTTGCCGGATTTGGTTGGCAGCTCTGTATATATATATATATAAAAAAAATTAGTTTTCATGTCGCACAGTTTTTTAAGCATTTTAGAATCTCACGGCGTGTACTATAGAAAATATTGTCTAAAACACGATATTAAAAATGTGTAGTTTTAGAATGTAACTACAAGTTTTTAAAAACATGTATTTATTTCTAAACATTCATCTAAACTTTTTGTACTTCTACCTGCTTCTTCAGCCAGGATTAAGATGAGCATTTCTGCCAACTTTTAGATCATTTTTAAAAGACTAACCACCACTCATTTTTTATGGGATTTTACTATGGGATTAACCGTAGATAATTACTAAAATGTTGTTGCCAAAATTTTCTATTAAATTTTATTGGTAATTAGTGGTCTGGGAAACCGGAACTTGGCAACTATGCATCAGGACTTATTTCTATAATTTTCCCCATGGAAGAATTATGGTGAGTAGAAATTAATATCTGGGCACATTTTAAAATTAACATTTTATAATAAGTAATAATTTTTAAATTCATAGATACCAACATTTTAATTTATACCGGAGTATTTTGGGCCCCCGCCTTTATTTGATACCACTTATTTTTTAAAACTATTTTTTCCTTATTTTACCGAAGTTATGTATAGTAGAAATTTTTTCTATAAAGCGGTGCGAAATAAGGGCGGAGCTAAAAATACTCCGGAATAAATTAAAATGTTGGTATCTGTGTAAATTAAAGTGAATAATATAAAAATTTTTTATTCCTCTTTAATAATATAAATCTTAATAATAATAATATTAATAAATAAAACAATATGATTAATATGAATTACTAACAAACTGACATAATGTATCTAAAAGTGTACTCAATCACTTTAATTTGTTACCTTTACAAATAAATTTACATTTATTATGGGGGAAAATGCTTAAGTTGTTACTTAGCATTCTAAGCGTTCTCCTCTCTTTTAAATATAATTTATGCATTGAATATTATAATAAAATTTTATTTAATATATTTTTTTGATAAAATTATTACTTTTATCATGTCTGCCAATATTCTGATTAGTATTCCGTAGTATTGTTAGTCCTGCCACTTTTCACACACCAGTAAATTTTTAGAATAGTATTCTCCGAATGCAATTACAATTTATTCGAACAAGAATTATTATAAAAAAAAATACTGGTATAAAAAGAAGTCGGGGTTAACAATACTACGAAATATTAATTAGGATGTTGGCAGGTATGCTTTTAGAAGTGATTATAGATTTGATTAAACGTCACCCTTTTTTCTGAAAGCCTAAACAAAGTGTGTAGTATTTTCTATCAGTTCAATTCCAATATATTTTTATTTAGGATAAATGAGAAAAATGTTATCAACGTCCATGTTATGTGTCCAATCAAATGAAACCGTGATTTTTTCATTATCACACTTTTCGAAAAAAAAAAAAAAAAAAATTATGATTATCTGAACTTTATACTGGAAATTATAAAATGGCTTTTAAATAGCAAAAAGTCTTATAATATTATTTACTAATAGTCTTATAATGTTATTTTGTTAAAATGTTTTCATTTTTAAATATGTCAACTAATTTTTAAAGTTATATTTCTACCATGATTAAATTTTTTAAAGATTGTCTGAAAACTTCATTGTATTTTCATACAATTTTGTCAATTAATATTAAATGATAAATATGTTTTTTTAATAAATTTATCTAATTCTGTTTCCAAATAAATAAAAAAAAATAAACAAAACATACAACTTCTTTAGAAACATTAAGTGAATAAATATACGCGCACAAAGTAATAATGTTTAACGAACAATTCATCCCATGAAGATTAACAAATATACATTAGATATAATCTATAGAGTTACATCACAACTTTATTAAAAACTTTTCTAATAAATATCAAAAGTTATAATCTGTGCAAAAATTAGCATGATGCCTGTCTTTAATTAACGTTTTTATTTTATCAGGAATAAAAACAAACAAAACATATATAGCAATAACATAATAAATAGCAACGATTAAAATAAAAATAAATATCTTAAATATATGAAAAGTAATTACACAAAATTGTTTGGTTTCTTTATCATTTCGTGACACAATAGTTTTTTTATATTCTAAGCATTATCACTAAAGTTTATTTATTTACTTTTTTTTTTTTTTTTTTTTTTTCAAGCTTCCGTTTCGAATAAAAACCAAACTAGTTATTTCAATGAAATATAACGGACCGTTGGCAAATTAAATGCATTACATATTAAACTGAAAACATAAAGGATAAAATACATTTTGCGCGTAATATATTTTTGCCCCCTTTGAGACGAACATATAAAATATCCTGACGTTTTTCTGCGATGTTTTCTTGCTGAAAGCAATACTTATTCATCTTACAGTAGAAGCATGTGTCAAGTGTTTTAGATATCTTTCTCTCTGTGTGACAAATACAAAATATATTTTTTGAAATGTTCTATAATAATTGATAGATTTTCTTCAATAAAAGGTGGAAATAAAATATTTTTCACAAAATAAAGCAAAAGCGAAGTACAGCTAATTCGGTATCAGATTCTTTCTACTAGAAAATTGTTCGTTATTAGCTTTTTTTTTTTTTTTTTTCTTAGTTATAAACGTTACAAAGTTAATGATCTAGACCAAATTAACACTGAATTAAACCAAAGATACAATTTTTCTTTAAAAATCGTAATACGATATTTCTGGCAAAAATTATTTAAAAAATGGAGAAAATTACTGTTCTTGGATTTATCTAATTGTTTTTAAATAATACAATTTACTCTGTAGACGCGCAGTGGAATGACATTAACTATAATTTATAAAGGCAACCTTTTAACACATCATATATATATATATATATATATATATATATATATAGAGAGAGAGAGAGAGAGAGAAAGGTAGATAAAAAAACATAGATAAAAAGATATATATGTTCATCTAAAATTTTGTGTATCATTTAATGAAAACCTTAAATATTGTATTAATAAGTTAATATATTTTCAATTGGCAATATGTATTTTTATATCTTTATTTTTCAGCAATTTAAAATTTATTTGTTGATAATCTTTTCAAACTACTATAAGATAATTATGTATGTTCATATTCAGTTAATTCCTAAACTGTATTTTCAAATGATATGCAGTTATGTTCATAACATTATTTTTTAACTATGAAATAAATTTCCCCTATAATACCGAACAATGTAACCTAAGTTATATTTTTTAATTATTTATTTATCGGACCTTGTTTCAAGACTTTGAATAATTTTCTATTGTTGATTTAACAATTAGTGCACGGAAACTAAAAATTTCCTATGTGATAAATTTTTACAAAAACATTTAAAAAGTTTTAATTGAAAGTATTATAAATATATTATTGAAGTTAATAATAATTTTTGAGCGCTTTTGTAATTTAATAAGAATTTTCATAAAACCTTTGCTAAATTAAATAATAAAGTGCTTGGATATATATAAACAATACTAAAATTGTCAAAAACAGAAACTCTAAAAATACTTTAGTTTTTTGCTTTTTATTTGTAAAGAAATTTTCTTTAAATTTTGATTCTGACATCTCTGTATTTTTAATGGAAAATGCCTAAATTTTCTGTAAAAAATCTATGTCTTACCCATAGTAGCATGGGGTTGGACCAGGCTGAGGAGAGTGTTGTCGAGAAATGCATGTCGTTGCCACCCGGGTGCTCCCCCGTGTTGGCCCCGGTGAGTGGTATGTGCTCCGTGTCCGGTGTGGCGAGCGGCCCGCGCGCGACTGAGGGAGGAGCGCGCATTGGGCCGAGGGAGGAGCCCCGCGCACGCGCGCGCACTCTTCACACCTGGGGATAGATTTATCTGATGCACACTGCAATTTGGAAACATACCCTCACAAACAGCGCGTGTTCTCCGGCAACATTTAAAAGATGAGAGTCGTATTTTTCCTTTTGAACAACCGTTCATAGCCTGATTTTCGACAAGGAGGGCCACGAGCGAGTAATATCCGCTCAGCGCAGTTTTCATTGAATAATTCAAATAGATAAAAGAAATGCTTATTGCTTTATATATTTATTTATTTATTTATTTATTTATTTATTTTTTACTTAGTATGTAATTAATGTATTATTTCTTCCTTTAGAATTTAATTTATGTTAGTCCATTAAAGACTGTATTTCTTATCTTTTTTATTTTTACGAAAACAATTATATATATATATATATATATATAAATTTAAGTTATCATTATAAATTTTTGCATTCAATAGATACATGATAATACCAACACCACAAAAAAAAAAAAAAAAAAAAAAAAAAAAAACTGAATATATATATATATATAGAAAGAGAGAGAGAGAGAGGGGGGGGGGGGATAGATAAATGAGTGTAATCTTTATTTTCTTAATATTAAATAAGATCGATTCATCTAAAAGATTTTATTTTATTTTATTTTATTTCACTTATATTCCGAAAATTGAGAATGAATACACTTGAGATGAAAGGTCATATTCATTTTTAAATAAAATTACCGTATTTGTAAAACAAAAAATTAGTTTTACTTTCAAAATTGTCAAATTATTATTTTATTTTATTTTATTTTTATTTATTCATTTATTTATTTATTTATTTTCTAAAGGAATTGATACTACTATTTCCTAACAAAAACTTAAATTGCATTTGATTGCAGAGTATCAATATACAATATTTTTATTCGCAAATGCTAGCATTAATTTTTTCGTCTAGATAGGAAGACTTAGAAGTAATGTAATATGCATAATTCAAAATTTTTCCATTGCATGTCGTGTATTAACATATCTTATAAAGTGATAGTGATAAAAAGAAAAGTTTTAATTACTTAAATTTCTTTAAAGGAAACTTTATTATTTATAAGCAGTCTAATGAACTTATTAAAAAAAAGAAAAAGAAAGAAAGAAAGAAAGAAAGAAATATAAAAGAAAGAGCATACATATATTTTTGTAGTTTAAATTAAATGTTTTATTTATTTTTTTTTTTTTTAAATATCCTTTAGATACTATTTAAATTATTATTTAAATGATATATATTTTTAATTGCTATATACTATAAATACTACATAGCTGGTAAGTGTACCGGTGTATATTTATAGAAATTTTCACATTATTTATCATAGAAAACTGCTATAAAAGCTTATAAAAAATATTTATTAAAAATACAGGCATAGCTGCCAATATTTTAATTTATTCCGGAGTACTTTTAGCTCCACCTTTACTTCGCACTTTATTTTTAGAATATTTTTCTCCAATATATAACTATGATAAAATAAGAAAAATTTACTCTTAAAAAAAAAAAGTGGTATGGATTAAAGGCGGAGCTAAAAGTTACTCCAAAATAAATTAAAATATTGGCAGCTTTGAATACAGGTACCTTAAATACGGAACACTTGGCAGCAATGATATTATTTATATATTTAATACATCATTTAAATATTATTTAAGTATTGTTTTTAAAATATTTATTTTATTATTTTCGATATCTATTTGAGTCTTCACTTACCTCTAAAACCAGTTTTAACATTTTTATACAGCTACTGAAAACAAAATTAAACAAATAAATAAATAAACACATAAAAATTACGTTTACTGTTTGCTAAAAAATCTCTGAACAGAATAAATGAAGATTTAGGATGGATTCTGATATTCTGAATGAAAATTTGACACTATCGAATAAAATAACAAATAAAATAAGTTTATAATTTCTCATTTTATTTGCAAAATAGTATATTTCGTTTTATTTATTTATTTTTTTTAAACATTAAAACAAATAAGTAAATAAATAACACATAAAAAAACTATAATATTTTTTATTGTGTTTTTATCCGTTGAGAGCAATTAAAAAATATAGTTTATCATTTTTTAATCTAGTGCTTTAATAAATCTTACCTGTAAAACTAGTTTCACTACTTTAATATTTCTCCCGCAAAAAAACTAACCTTCTATTGTCTGTCTGCTACGTAACGCTTGAAGAGAATGAAGTCGAATTTGTTACTGGAAGAAAATATGGCATATTTCAATTTTATACGATTTAATATAGTAATAAATAAAATAAATTCATAAGGTCTCTTTATAAAGTATTTCATTTTTAATATACATATATATATATATGTATATATATAAATATATTATTATGGAGAATTTTTTTATTTTGTTTTTCAGACTGTATTTAAAGTTCTTTCAATCGATCTGCGTCATCCAAACCCTATGTTAATCCATGGGTAAATTTATCCTTTTATTACTCATTATATAATGCATATATTTAAATTTTGTTTCCACATTTAGAAAATTTGTGACAGCTAAATTATCTCTCAATTTTTAAAAACTGTTTTTTTTTTTTTTTTTTTTTAAGTTATTAATATTTTATCTTGAAGCTGTAAAATGCGAAATTTTACTAAGCGAAATTTTGCATTTCAAAATAAATTTTACAATTGAAAAATAAATTTGAAAAAACTAAAGAAAAAATTGTTTTTGGGAAACGGAGGTATAATTTAACAGTCGCGTAATTTGTGAATGTACAAACGGAATTGGAAAAAATACATTACGTAATGAATGATTATAAGGATTATTTTCCCCACATGTTAGCATGAGAATTGGATGAGCTTGATGCCCATTAACCCTTTATATCCCAAATTATTTTATTTTTGGAAAAATAGTTTGAAACTTTTTTATTATATTTCTTTATGCATGAGAATCATCTCACATTAACACTTTCGAGACTGCATAATTTTGAATTTTTGACAGTAAGGTCCGCCTGTGGGCGTTATTCTCCTATGTTACAATATTTCAGAACAAAATTTTCTATATTCACATTTATATTAGAAATTGACATACATTATAATTATATTATTTCTAGTCAAAGTATTTGTATCCATAGTATATTTCATTGTAAAAATGTGAATATTGGTAATTTATTTAAGAAATAAATAGCATACAAGTTGCGAAAGAAACGCCCACTGGTGGAGTTACTGATTTCCAAATGGCATGAATCTACGTCAGCGGTCGCGAAAGTATTAATTTAGCTTAAACTATAGCTTAACTATAGGGAAAGCTTAAACTATAGGTACTAAAGCTTAAACTATAGTCCCAACGAAATCCTGTAGTAAATTTAGGCTATATTGGGGAATTTTTTAAAGGCACTTTAAAGTCCCGGCGGGATACAAAAGGTTAATAAAAAGCCTTAATGCAACGGTGAACTTTCAAAATGGCAAAATTTGATTAAACATTCAATATTTCAATTTTACTAAAATGTGAAACTACATAAAGTAGCAGGATTACCAACTTTTATAATTTATTCCACAACATTTTTAGCCCCGCCTTCTTTCTGCACCAGAATTTTTGTAGAGTATTTCTCTCCAATATGTGACAAAGATTAAATAAGAAGAAAATCCTTCTTCAGAAGTACTAGTATGAAAAAAAAAAAAAAAAAAAAGATGTGGCTAACAATGCTCCTGAATAAATTATAAAAGCTGGCAAATCTGCAATAGTAATGTGTGGGAAAAATAATAATAATAATAATTTTAAACATAAAAAAAAAAGAGAGAGAGAGAGAGAGAGAGAAAGAAAGAATTTTCTTTACAAATATATATATATACATAGCTGCCAAGTTTTTTAATTTATTCCGGAATGCTGTTAGTCTCGCCCCTTTTTCACACCGTAATCTTTTTAGAGTAATTTTCTTCATATTTAATCGTAATAATATAATGAAGAACATTTTCCTACAAAGTTTACGGTGTGAAAAAAGGGCGGGGCTAACAGCATTCCGGAATAAATTAAAAAACTTCGCAGCTATGTATATATATATATATATTTAAATGTATTATTATGATTATAAATACAAACAATTCACAGAGATGCCAAGTTACTACTAACGAAAAATCAATTTCATAGCACAATAAAATAAAGAAAAAGTAAAACTTATCCTATTAAATTGCAGATAATTATTACAAAAGAATATATTAAAAAATTTCTGGTATTGAGATTACGGACAATCCGTAATAACTTTCCATCTCTGAATTCAACTAAATTTTGTTAAAATCATCTAAAATTACCTGTAAAAAATAAAAATAAAAAATCTGGAAGTCAAAACTAGATGAAAAGAAGCTTTTTGAAATTGAATAATTGATTAATAATTTTAATTATTAGCATAATTTATTCTAATGTAAATATTAATTTTAATATGTCACTTCTCATCTCTATGTAAGACTATACTAGTGGATCTGCAGATCAGGAGCCTCAACGTCCTATTTACATCAGACATTATTCAATAGGTCATTTTTATTTATTCCTTATTATATAATCGTATATATTGATTCGATCGACTTGTTACCATAATCAGATACATTCCTGAGGGGGCTACCGCCCCCCTCAACCCCCCGCTATGTCTCTATTTGCATATCTTATAAAGTGTTACGGAGTTGTAAATAATTGCATTTATTTTTGTATCAATTCTTTCAAAGAAGTTTAGTAAAGTTAATAAAATGCTAACTTTGTGCATTTTTAGTCGTTTTAGCGTTAAAACAGCCTAATTTTCCCTTAAAAACATTTAAAAAAGCTCCAATAAGGGAAGAAATGGATTTGGCGCCAAATTTGGCGACTGTTTCCCTCCTTGGCGATTTTTTTGGCGACCTTTGCGAGAAAATCCTTATTAGGGTTATACCAAATATGGAAGCTCTAATCTCATTATGAGATATGAGAATTTTCCAGAACAGTCTGTGTTCGATAGAAAAGTATAAAAGGAGCATTTTTTCGCCAAGGCAGTCAGTCTCAGATCTGTGTCAGTTTCGTGAAATTCTTGCTTTGCTTTGAGCCTCTTTAGATGAGACTTTCTTTATGTGTTATTGCTAAATAGTTTGTACCGTTGTTTTGCTGTTAACGGCTGTTGTTTAAGCTGTGTTTACTGGTTGAATTGAAGCTGATACTTGGTTTATAGACCTGTATTTTTCTGGAACTTCCTGTGAATACATCACTGAATTTTTGCAAGTTTTGCCTTTCATTCTCGGACAACTTACGGACCCCCAAGTACGCAACACTATGTATTCTTAATGAACGACGGTCTTGTATTATTTCCCTGAAATTCATAAATACCAAATTTCATAACTCCAAATTTCATACAAAAAAAAAAAAAAAAATTACATAGCGTATCGGAAATATTTTGAGTAACCTTTAAACTAATTTCCAATTCTATGCCCACAATTATCAACAAGAAAACATGCTTTTAAAATTCTAACATAAATTCATTATATTTGATGGGGTGTAACCATGTTAAAATAAACTTTTAAGAAATATTGACTATAGACCGTAATAGTACGAAATTATTTTATATATCCCGGAAAAGTAGCCACAGTCATTATAAACGCCAATAATTAAAATAAACTTAATTAATTATAACTCATTAATTTTTCAAACAAATTTGACATCATTCGGATGATTACAGTACATACTCGGAATTATTTTGTGTGATCCCATAAATTATTTAGTCTATACATAACCTTTTTTAAGAGTAAACATAATTTTAAGCATCTTTATAATGTATGGTAATTTTATTAAGTTCAATGCAGCATAAACGCATTAAAGTGCGCTCTTAAATAAAAGTTTGTCCATAGGCTCTAATGCTACGAAATTATTTTGCGTGTCTCTGTAAACAAACCATAAACATTCTATACACCTGTAAAAACTATTCAGCTTACTTTGCGTTTAAAATTAATAATTGTTCCAAATATTACATCGTTTGGATGACTACGTGACATTGTCAGAACAATTTTGTAAGGTCCTGTACATTAATTAGAAAGCTTAAGAGCACATATTTTCTTCAAACAACATAAGTTTAAACATCTTACTCACGTACGCTAGTTTAATTTTCTTGATTACAAAGTAAAGATGTTAAAATGCGTTTAAACGTAATTCACCTCATACGCAGTAATGTGAAGTATTTTGGCGTGTCCCTGTCTACAATCCATACAATCCATAAAAAGTATAGGCCTAAAAAAATAAATAGCTATTTCTATACCGAGCCTGAATATATGTGTCAATTTGCAAATCAATCGGGGAATTTTTGCGGCCGCTATTGCGGTACATACAAATTCTTCCCATAGGCCGTAATGATAAAAAAATTTGGCGTGTCCCTGTACACGAACTGCAAATGGAATGCACACCCAAAACTATACAGCTAATTTCGTGGGGATCATGAACATGTGTACCAAATTTCAAGTCAATAGCGTGATTTTTGCGGCCGCTATCGCACGACAGACAGACAGACAGACAGACGGACAGACGGAACACAAAATCCTTTTGAGTCTCAACAGAGGCCCTCCACTGAAGTTTCGGTAAAAATTCGAAGTCAATAGCTTGATTTTTGCAGTGGCTATCGCGGTACATACAGATTCTTCCCATAGGCCGTAATAATGGAATGACTTTGGCGTGTCCCTGTACACGAACTACAAATGGAATACACACCTAAAACTATACAGCAAATTTCGTTGGGCTCATGAATATGTGTACCAAATTGCAAGTCAATAGCGTGATTTTTGTGGCCGCTATCGCACGACAGACAGACAGACAGACGGACAGACGGAACACAAAATCCTTTTGAGTCTACACAGAGGCCCTCCACTGAAGTTTCGGTAAAAATTTGGAAGTCAATAGCTTGATTTTTGCGGTGGCTATCGCGGTACATACAGATTCTTCCCATAGCCCGTAATAATAGAAAGACTTTGGCGTGTCCCTGTACACGAACTACAAATGGAATACACACCTAAAACTATACAGCTAATTCCGTTGGGCTCATGAATATGTGTACCAAATTGCAAGTCAATAGCGTGATTTTTGTGGCCGCTATCGCGATACATACAAATTCCTCCCATAAGCCGTAATGATAAGAAAAACTTTGGCGTGTCCCTGTACACGAACTACAAATGAAATATACACCTAAAACAATACAGCTAATTCCGTTGGGCTCATGAATATGTGTACCAAATTGCAAGTCAATAGCGTGATTTTTGTGGCCGCTATCGCGATACATACAAATTCCTCCCTTAGGCAGTAATGATAAGAAAAACTTTGGTGTGTCCCTGTATACGAACTACAAATGGAATACATACCAAAAACTATGTAGCTAATTTTGTGGGGATCATGAACATGTGTACCAAATTTCAAGTCAATAGCGTGATATTTGCGGCCGCTATCACACGACAGACAGACAGACAGACAGACAGACGGACAGACGGAACACAAAATCCTGTTGAGTCTCAACAGAGGCCTTCCACTGACGTTTCTGCAAAAATTGGAAGGCTATAGCTTGATTTTTGCGGTGGCTATCGCGGTACATACAGATTCTTCCCTTAGGCCGTAATGATAGAATGACTTTGGCATGTCCCTGTACACGAACTACAAATGGAATACACACCTAAAACTATGCAGCTAATTTCGTTGGGCTCATGAATATGTGTACCAAATTGCAAGTCAATAGCGTGATTTTTGTGGCCGCTATCGCAATACATACAAATTCCTCCCTTAGGCCGTAATGATAATAAAAATTTTGGCGTGTCCCTGTATACGAACTACAAATGCAATATATACCAAAAACTATACAGCTGATTTCGTGGAGCTCATGAACATGTGTACCAAATTTCAAGTCAATAGCGCTATTTTTGCGGCCTCTACCGCGATACATACAAATTCCTCCCATAAGCCGTAATGATAAGAAAAACTTTGGCGTGTCCCTGTATACGAACTACAAATGGAATACATACCAAAAACTATACAGCTAATTTCGTGGGGCTCATGAACATGTGTACCAAATTTCAAGTCAATAGCGCTTTTTTTGCGGCCGCTATCGCGATACGTACAAATTCCTCCCATAGGCCGTAATGATAAGAAAAACTTTGGCGTGTCCCTGTACACGAACTACAAATGGAATACATACCAAAAACTATACAGCTAATTTCGTGGGGCTCATTAACATGTGTGCCAAATTTCAAGTCAATAGCGCTAATTTTGCGGCCGCTATCGCGCGACAGACAGACAGACAGACGGACAGACAGACAGACACAGCCCAAAAACGTTTTGAGTCTCAATGTAGGGCCTCCACTGACGTTTCGGCAATAAACATGTACCTTTTGCAGTAATATATTTATAATTGTATTTTTTATTTTGATAGTCCAGTGTGGCCTTCAGCTATATTTCTTTCCTGTAAAACTAGTTTTACCTTTTAACAAAGCTTGGGGGGGGGGGGGGGGAAGTTCCATTTCAACTGTGCGTCTGTTAATTAAGAAATGAAAAGATTTTAATTCTTAAAACTTATATTTCAGTTCCACATAGGCAGGATTCGCAGCATCCTTTATTTTGAGTAACGCTTATTATTTATTAATAATAAGCGTTATATTAATAATAAGAGTTAATAATACTTAAGTTATAGATGATTTTCTGGGATTAAGTAAAGAAAAATAACTATGAAAAACATAGTGAAACTCAAAATATGCTGCGGCCCCTGTACAATAAAAGAAAAGGATTTATAAGCCAGTAAAATGATTTATAACAGATTTTAAGCAATTTTGTTGCACTTGCGTAATGTGTTACATACTTTGACAATAATAATTAATTAATTAATTAATTAATCAATTAAAAAATAAATAAATAAATAAAGGAAAAGGAAAAAAAGATAAAAATGAAAATGAAAAAGAAAAAGAAAAAGAAAATGGAAATGGAAATGGAAATGGAAATGGAAATGGAAACTTAAAAATAAAGTTTATTTATCTCCTGACTTTTAAATACTCTTTTTAAGAAAATATCAAAAATAGTTTTCAGTAATCTAGTAAAGATTTTGAAAAATAGTTATTGAAAATGCCTGTTATCTGCTTGCATAACAAGAAATTAATCTCCATCGTAAACAAATATGATTTGTTGCAGATTTGAAAAATAGAAAAAAAATCATATTTTCTAAATTAATATGGAAAAAATTATTATTATTACTATTTTTTTTTTATTAATTAATTATTTTATTTTATTTTTTGCTAAATAATATATATATTTACTTAATTGTGTGATTTATAAATGAATCTTTGTCTATTTTTACTTCCATTACCCTACTGCCATAGGTAATGGAAGTATTGTTTTTGGTCCAAAAATTCGAAATCGAGCTTTACCTGATTTACACGTTTTAAGGTGCCCCGAGTCCAAAAAAGTGTTTTTTGGCAATTGGTCACTGTGTGTGTGTATGCGTGTAATCTTCTGGCTATCATATCTCCGAAACTAATAAAGATAGAACTACAAAACTTCAGAATTAGGACAGGTCTGGTGTACAGATAAATTTTCCAAATTTTGGTGAAATTTGAAAAACAGGAAGTAGGACATAGGGGACCGGAAGTTGGACCGGAAGTCCGTATCTCCAAGACGGCTGTAACGATTTTCTTCAAATTTGCTATATAAACACTCTATTAGATGTCCTTTCGAATGATATAGATTCTCAGGAAAATTGATAGGCGTCCTGTATAAATAGCTCAATTTCAGGTCTTGCAAGCACGTTCCTTTAAAAACGGCTGTACGTATTTCTTTCAAACTCGCCATATTAACTCACTTTTAAATATCCTTTTGTATGTAATTATTGTTTTCCGGTCAATAATTGATTTTTGTAAAAAGTTGGTATCTTAAAAACGGCTCTAACGATTTTCTCTTTAGGTCACTTTTACGTTTTCTGATCACATTATTTCTCAAAAATGCATATAATGTGTGTAATAGTGGGTAATGGAAGTCGTGTGGTTGTTTCACACCAGATTTTTTTTATTCTTATTAAATATATCTTATTTCCACAATAAAGGGGAAAAAACTGTTTCACTATTTTAATAAACGTCATATAGTAACGAAACTTCGATTATAAATTTTAAGTATTATATAAACTGATTATGCAAACAGATTTCTTTAATAACCTATCTAAAATATGAATATTCTATTTAAAATATGAATTAACTTAAAAAAAAATAGAATAACTAATAAATTAGTTTGGTTAAATTCGGATGATGATTGAAATCTCTTTACCTACTCGACCACCGTTAGTATCGGAATTATTGTATTCGGTCAAAAATATTGTAATTAAATTTTCCCGTAATTTGCATGCTTTAAGATCTCCTGAGTCATAAAAGTATTTTTCGGAAATTAGTCAGTGAGAGTGTGCGTGGGGGGAAAAATATGACTATCATACCTCGAAATCGAAACAAAGATAAAAGAAGGAAATTTTTTATTTAGGGTGGATGAGGTGAACAGATGAGTTTGCCAATATTTAGTGAAAATTGGGAAAGGGGAAAGGGAAAAGAGAAAGCAGAAAGTATGACCGTACTTTACCTTAAATCCATATCTCAAAAACGGCTCTAACGATTTTATTCAAATTTTGTGTCTAAATCCTTCTTCAGATGTTCTTTTGTGTGTATTAGTTGGCTAGTACAGGCAAATTAATGGATTTTCTTCAACCCCACCATATTAAATCCCTTTTAAATCGTTCGTATTCATCATTTGTTTTCATTGTACAGATGAATTTGGGAAATTTAGATGAAAATCAGATGTGGGGACAAAAGTAGGTATTTCAAACATTTCTCGAATCATTTTCTTCAAATTTGCTATATACACCCCTTTATAGATGCTCTTTAGTGCAGGAAAATTGTTAGGCGTCCTAATTAGGTATGTCAGTTTCAGATCTTGGAGATGGAAGTCTCAAAAAACAGTTCTACCAATTTTCTTTAAACTTCTTTTATTAGATTTTTTTAATACTTAGTTCATTACGTATTAATTCATTACTAAAAGATGATTGGTAAGAATCATGATTAATTAGGTCAATTTTATGTCTACTGTCCCCACTACCTCAAAAAGAATTTATATGTATAGTAGTGAGTAATGAAAGTCGTGTGATTGATGCACACCAGAAAATTTTATGATACAATGCTGTAATTTTTTGTGGAAATTTTTAAGACAGGATGCATATTTTACTCATTCGCCATTTCTTTCTTTCTTTTTTTTTTTTTTTTTTTTTTTTTTTTTTAAATATGAGAATCCTATAAAAATTTATTCAGGTGCCTTTGAAAGGAGACAATATCAGAAAAAAAAATGACCATAACTTTATTTATTATAATACAAAAAATAATTACTTTTAATACTTTTAAATTTTAACAGGTGTAAAGAAAGGTTTTATCTCTCTATTACAGCCATTATAATCATTCTACATTTTTTATTTAAAAATTTATTTTTATAAAAATGACAAAACGATTTTTTTTCATTGTGCGCACAATTTCTCTGTGATGGTTAACCAGAATTTAATGAAAATTTAATAGCTTTTACATGAAATATAAGTATGTGAAATAACGAACAATTAGTTTTTTTACATTAAAAGTTTTGTTATTATAAGCCTAATTACGCCAAAATAATAATTCATTTTTTTTATAATAATTATATATATATATATATATATATATATACATTGCTTTTCAAAAGAATGAAGCTTTCCAGCAACACTGTTTTTCGTCATTTTGATTATAGTTTTTTTTTTTTTTTTTTTTTTTTAATCAACACAATTTTCTTACGTTATTTTGATGTACCATTTGCATGTAATTCTGCACACAAGGCTTACAGCGACAAAAAAATTAGCTCTAGCATTCCAAGGAAATATAAATTAAATAAAAATGTACAAGTATTACAATAGCTGTAATAGAGAGATAAAACCTTTCTTAACACTTGTTAAAAATTACAAGTTTTAAAAATAATTATTTTTCAAGTTATTTTGATAATTTTTTACGAATATTTCCAGGTTTCAAATTTTTTAATTTGCTATTTTTAATATTAAATCCATAAATTTTTTTTATTGATTTTATAAAAAACTGTAGCCTTTTTAAACTCATCTTTGTAATGTGATTTGTATATCTAAGATAAATGTTTAAGAAATACGAGCTCACGCTGTTTCAAAAAATCCTTACATAAATTTAAAGGTTTTAAAATTTTCAAATGGTAAGAAAAGTACAGTATTTTGTGATGCCAATATAGTGTAAAAAACTGAAATAATAACAATAATAATTTGGTTCTTAAAAGGTCTTTCTCTAAAGAACATGGTTCGTTTAATCATAAGGGTAATCCATACATTAAAACGGAACCCTACTTTCAAAATTTTATCAGCCCCTCATATATTGCATATTTTAAGGCATAACTGTAAAACATATAGGAATAAACAATTGTCTGTAAATGTTTAATTAACAATTAGTGCCATATAAATTTTAGAAAAATAAACTAGTTAATGTGAAAAAAATTGTAAATTAGGACGAATTCAGAAGATGATTAATATGTTTTACTTGATTTTATTTTATTTTATTTATTTATTTACTTATTTATTTTTAAATATTTTAATAAGGTAAACATTATTGAGCGTCCAATTTTTTTTTAATACAAATTATTTGTTTAAAATGCATTTTTAAATATGTTAGAAATAGAACAATACATTAATTCTTTCCTTACTTTATAATCAGCATGGCTGAAATTAAAAAATAATTTTATATTCGGAGCTCAAATTTATATCACTCGCACTCATCATAGAAGTATAATATCAACGCCAATTTCTGCAGATTTATTTAAAACAAGCTTAATTATTTACCAAATTTGGATTATTTTAATCAAAATATTAAAATATTGCAAATTTTATATTATCTAAAACTGAATTTTAGAAAGGATACTGCCAACTTCATGCCAACGAAATTTATTCCCATCGTTAGTTAAACGCATAAGCTTACGCAATCGATTAACACTAATACTTTTTGTTGATATTATAAGAGACAGAATTAACAGGGAATTTCTTCGTTTTTGTTTTGTTTTCTGGAAGTGCGCAGAAAAAAAATAACATATGAATAAAAATTTAATAGCAAATATTTATTTTTCTAGAGAATATTGCTATGACATGTATATTTTTTCGACAGTCTTTTACCACTGTTTTCGGTTACCCTTATACAAAATCAACGGTAATATATATATATATATATATATATATATATATATATATATATATATATATATATATATATGTATATACATACTTGCCAACCACCTCATTAATAGCCGTACAATTGTTAACGCCCCCTAAAAAAACGCCCCTTTTCTCACACCACTATATTTTTAGAGTTATTCTCTCGAAATGTTGTTAGGATTAAATAAGACTAAAATTACTCTGAAAAATTATTGGTATGAAAAAAAGGCGGGTATTAAAAATTGTACCGTTCATAATGAGATGGTTGGCAAATATGCATATATATATTTAACAAGTTGCCTTCGTTCTATTTAAGCGTTATCAAAATATGTGTATACAGTGAAATATGGCATGTTTCAAAAATAAAATTATATATAATAAAGAGAAAACTACTATTCTATTGAAAACACAGATTATTGTTGAAATGGGTTATTTTTTAACACTAAAGTTTTCAAATAATATTGAATACAGGGATAGAACACTGGCGCAGAATTCATACCACTATCAATGAACCATTTTTTTTTTTTTTTTTTTTTTTTTGTTTTACTCTTTAAATCAACGATATTATAGGTAGAGAAATTTCTTAAACAAATACCGGTATGAGTTCTGCGCCCGTGTTCCATCCCCATAGATGCCAACATTTTAATTTAATCCGGAGTATTTTAAGCCCCGCCTTTTTTTTTAGTACCGCTTATTTCTTAAGGATACATTTTTCTTATTTCATCGGTGTTATAGATTGGGGAAAATTTTTCTATAAATAAAGTGGTGCGAAGTAAAGGCGGGGCTAAAAATACTCCGGAATAAATTAAAATATTGGCAACTATGCATCCCTGTGAATATTTATCCGTTTGTTCTTCCGCTTGCGTCAGTCGAAAAACTGCCGTTTTTATAATAATAGTGCGTAACTTTATAAAATGTATTACATTTATTCAAAATAAATCGAACAGTAATCAATGAAAAAATAAAAATATATCGTATATTTAATAGGGCCTTTGATTTGGCATCAATGAAAGTTTTATATAAAAGTTAATATTTCCATTTAATATTTATAAAGTGAACTATATTAGGTCTGTTCAATAAAATATATATTCAGGCAACAATTCTTAAGATATTTTTTGTATATTTTTTTACAGATATGAAATGTCTAAATTGTGATTTCTCTGTTTAAATTTTTTTATTAGTTTATTATCTTCAAAACGCTTAACTTTCTGAAGATGTTTAAGAAAAGACCTAATTATATTTTGGATGTTTAATAGAACATACGTAAAAGAATTAGGGGTGGATTTTAAAATTTATTGATTAGTTTTTGAGAAAAAAAATTAAAAAGTGCATATTTATGTAAAGATTTGCAAAAAGAAACATCATATTTTTTATATTTTTATTTTTAATATATTTTTGTAAGATATTGCAAAATCCACCCATAATTCTTTTAATTAGGTTCTATTACACATCGAAAAAAATAATTAAGTCTTTTCTTAAATATCTGTAGAAGTTTAAGCATTTTGAATATCATGAATTCACGAAAAAAATGCAAACTGGGAAAACGCAATTTAAAGACTTCAAACCTGTAAAAAATATATCAGAAACCATAAGAATTGTTGCCTGAATATATATTTTATTGGACAGATCTAATACAGTTCAATTTATAAATATTAAATGGAAGTATAAGCGTTTATATTAAACCTTCAATAGTGCCAAGCCCCCTTTAGTTAAAGAGTTGAAAACTTCTTACTTCTTACAGTTACTTCTTACTTCTTAACTTCTTACAGTTACTTCTTTATAAAAATCTTGTACTATAAGTTAAATGAAAACAAATCATATTAATTCTTATTAATATTTCTACAATTTAAATACAAAATAAAATATATATTGATTCTTTAAAAATTCAAAATTTATTTTAAAGTCCAAACTTCATTAAAGCCCTACCAGTGGCTAAGATGCTTTCGAATCTATTAGACGAACGGTGTTGGTTTCAAACCTAGGTTGCGCTCCTCGGCGTAGCCACTAGGAAAATGTCATAGTTTTCCTGGTTTTTCTCCAAATTTCATATGCATCCGTGCTTGGCGCATAAGCTATACGCAATCGATTAGCACGAATAATTTTTATTCGTATTATAATAGACAGAAATAACAGGGATTTTTTTTCGTTTTTGGTTTTGTTTTCTAGACGTGCGCAGAAAAAAATGATATATGAATAAAAATTTAATAACAAATTAGAGAATGTTGCTATAATATGTACATTTTTTCGACAGTCTTTACCACCTTAGAATGACTATCTGGGCACTTAGAAATATAGCTAGTTCGCCCAAACACTTGCACCAATACAAAAAATCATTAAAAATTATAAAATGAATGAAATATTTCAGTTTTATACCTAATTAATGTACGTCATTAGTCGACAGATGAATTCTTACGATTACACCAATCTGAAAATTTAAAATGAATAATAACGTAAATTTTTAACAAAAACTGTTTCAATGAAAAATATTATTTCTAACTATAAAACTAATTTTATTGCTATATGTTTGAATAAAACATAAGTTCTTGTTTATTATTCAAATATTACACACAAAAAAAAAAAAAAACAGTGTTTTAGAAAAATATATAATATATGTAAGAAATATTTTAAAGTTTTTGTTATTGAGGGGTATTCGTAATATATATATATATATATATATATCCCTCATATTTATGTATGGCGGAAGGTGCATGCACAATGTACTTCTAAGATTCAAATTAGAATAGTGCTATAACCAACTCATTATAATAAAACCCAGTGCTTTAATAAAAAACACGTTTAAATTAAAACTTGCAAAGATTAATTTTACATGTTTTCTCAATCTTTATTTTATTTTATTTATTTATGTTATTTTATTTTTTACATATGTATTTAACTGGAAGTATGATGTATAATATATTGGGCAAAAATATTAAATGAAAGTAATGATATTTGAAAAAAAAAAAAAAAATGCACATTTTGTAAATGCATAACAATTTTTTCTAATCATACATTTTAATGTATATTTTCACTTAAAGAAAAACTTTTAAATTATACATTTGTTTATAAAGTAAAAAGTACTATGCAAATATAAGTAATTTCAATTTCATATAATTTAGGAAAATATATAAAAATAGAATATCTTAAAAGTGGGAATTCAAAACATATATGAAATTTCATTTCAAAATATTATTATATCTCGCAGTGAAGATGTTACATAATAACAAACTTCAAGTGCGTATTTGAATACCTATGTAAAATAATTTAATACTTTTTTCAGTTTTTCCCTCTAAGCATTTTCTTTTACGCGCATACATATAATAATAAAATATACGAAAACTTAAATAAGTTTGATGCAATATTCTGCTGTTTCTTATCAGGAAAATAAATGAATAAAAATATAGCTGCATTATTATCTCTAGCTTATAGTATAACTTTTCTGAGCTGCCTTTGTGATAAAACAATGCCATTTTAATGGATCCAATAAAAACGTCTGAAAATCCGTTTCTAGGTTCTAAGTGTAAATAATGCGATTCCCTTAGGGATGGCACTGCTGCAAATGCAGAGGAAATCAAAGCCCGTGTTTTATTTATCCAGGTTCTTATCAGTCGAGTTTTGCAGACCACTGTGAATCCGCAGTAATATGGGACTTGAGCCCTTCTAGTGAGTTCTCTTTATGAAGTTCTTCGAAGCTTGCGGCTAACAAAGAATTCTCTAGTGAATTGACTGGATCTGTTTTCTTCTGCTCAGTTCGTAATCTAGCAAATCATTTCAACTTTTAAGTGTTGTTTGGAAGAGTATCACACAAAATTGCACTAACAAAATCCTGTTCATTTCATTGTTTAAATCACTTCTTTATTGCTCTTTATCAGCATGAACTGTGGAAATAAACGAAACTAGTATAATTGTGCTCTAGTAATGAGCACTGAGTAGATGATATTCTTAGAGAATATTTCTAAGACTATGTCGTAAAAAAGTTGAGTTGATTCTAGCATTTCCTAAAAGATGCCACAATATCACTTTTATGTTGAAATCTTAATGAACACTTTACTATGCTGATGAATAACCAAATGCGTATAAATGTATCATTTGAATATCAACTTATTGAAGTTGTAACAAACAAGTTAGAAATTATGTTTTATACTCAATTATACTCATTTCTTTAATTTGTATGTTGTATTTACTGGCACAAAACAATAATAATAATAATAATAATAAAATTGAAATTTCCATCATTTCGTTCCTTATAAATACCTAATAGGAAACTGATTATTTTTTTATGTCATATTAATAAATTGTAATGTTATCTTATTTTTTAAATTATTAAACTATTATTATTGCCTATATTATTGTCGGAAAAATTTAAATTCATGTTTAATTTTTCCACTGAATGAATAGAAACATAGAATTTGCATTTCATTTTCAGAAAATTTTTGTTTGTTTGTCCATTAACGTGTAAAATAATCTGAATCTTATTAAATATAAGAATTTTGTTATCCTATAAAATATTCTTATATTTATCAAGCATGGGATTTTTGTTAGCTTTCATGCCAAAACATATTTCAGCTATTTAGAATAAAATAAGTTATATCATCATCATTATATGATAATGACTACTACTTTCAATCCACTACTGGAAGAAGGTCTCTCACTCATAATTTAAAACTTCCATTGTGTTATGAAATCTCTTTTTCTGCATTGTTTTTACTATACCTAGATAAGATACACACCTGCTTAAAAGTTTATAAAGGTTTATAAGATTATTTTTTTTTCTATTGATAAATTGCCCACTCGATGAAATGTTATTAAGATTTGGAGATATGAAAATAAGGATAACTTATATTTTATGGTGAATATTTGGTTGCGACATTAATTGATGGTACAGCATCAGAATGAATAAAAAAATAGAATTTTCCATCAGCTCATTATTAAAAGAGAGAAATGGACTGTTTCTGTTGCAAATGTTAATATACAGTCTGTACATTTTTCTGGTGCATAATTAAAAAAAAAAAAAAAATTATCAAATTAAAAAATTATAAACGTTGAGAAAAAATCAACATGTTTTTCATTAGTAATACTATAGGGTTACGACATTAATTACTACTACATTAATAATACTCACCAAATCCAGACGAAGGCTTTACCCTCCCTTCCGACTCTCTTCGCTCATTAACCCCGCGGACTTTACCCGTTTATTTCCAAATTTGCCTTTCGATGAATAGGAATATTAAAAGTGCATAACAAAAGAAAATAGTAGAACAGCATTATAGAAATCCCCATATTTGATATCACTTTGAAATACGAAATATTTAATACTGTACCTTTTTTTTTTTTTTTTTTTAAATGAAATATGTCAAAAATCTGTTTAAACATTCGACAATTTAATAAAAACTTAACACCATTATGAGTGGAAGAATATGCTAGGCACACAAAATTAAGAGCGACGGCAATAATTTTTTTTTTTTTCATCTTAGGTTAACTATTCGTCAGATTACTAAAAGTGTAGGAATTAACAAAAAAAAAAAAAAAAAAAAAAAAAAAAAAAAATCCCCGATTTGTGGAAGAACAAGTCTTGGGTTGACAACGCGCCTGCTCATTCTGCCTTGTCCATCAAGTTATCGCTAGCCAAGCACTGAATTCCAGTGCTGGACAATCTACCTTATGAAACTAACCTTGCACCATGCGACTTTTTTCTGTTTCTCAAGGTCAAATCTGCATTAAAAGGAACAGGATTTTAGCCCATTGAAGCTCTAGAAGTAAAGCGACACGCATCATGAAGGCGGTCATAGAAAAATATTTTTAGCACTGTTTCGAGCAATAGAAAATCCGCATGGAGCGTTGTAGGTATGCAGGAGTGGTGTATATATTGCAGCTGATAATACCTAAAAATGTCTAAATTAAAAATAACATGTTTTGCAGCAATAGCCTCGTTATTTTCTAGCCACACCTCGTATATCGAAAGAATTAAGACAGAAATTGCTTTTAAATTAGTTATGTTGTCGATTATACGGGGTGATTATAAAAAAAAAAAAACTACCCCGATATATGAGACCATAGCTATCATACCGTTCACAGTAACTGAATAAAATTTTGGTGGAAGGTATTTTGAGGTATGCGCTCAAGAATCATAAAAAAATAATAATAGTTACACTCTAACAGTTCCGGTTACAGTGACAAAATTTCGAAAATTTCAAATGGCAACACCAACTTTTTTTTTTTTTTTTTTTTTTATTGGAAAGGAATATCCATACCGAAAAACCATAAATAGCGATGAAACGGTACCTGTAGCACGAAAATTGTAAGCGCTAGAAGAAAAGAGAAAACAACTATGATCTGCCTACCAGAGCTATGCTAAGGACTTCACGTTTCCCACTGAGTCTTCGGCTTCGAGCTACTATAAACGCAAGCCGACTTGTGGAGGCTGGATTACAGCCTCAACGTGTGGGTTATCTCCAATCTTAAATAAGAAGTGTGTAAAGGAGTGAATTGAAGACAACAGTTAAAAACTAATCTTTGTTCAACCTGGCACTTTCACCGAAACCATCGCCATGTAACACTGAAATCAACTTTTGACATTGACACTTCCAATGCAACACTTCTATGCTCAACACGACATTGGCACCGAAAACCACCCTTATCTAACGCTGGATCCGACGGAGGACCTTAAAACTTCCAAATCAACACATCTATGCTCAGCTCGACGCTGTCACTGAAACTACGACTATTCAACATTAGATCCGACTGGTAACCTTCACTCTTCCAACTTAACACATGTCGTACCTTACAGACCGTACATCGTACATCGTACCTTACTTTTATTTGGGCATCCAATATGATGCCCAAATAAAAGTTTAACAAAATAAGTTCTGAGTCAGCTTCTTTTTTTTAGGAAGTGTTGCATTGGAAGTGTCAAGGTCAAAAGTTGATTTCAGTGTTAGATGGCGATGGTTTCGGTGAAAGTGTCAGGTTGAACAAAGATTAGCTTTAAGTTGTCGTCTTCAATTCACTCCTTTACACACTTCTTATTTATAATTGGAGATAATCTACAAGTCGGCTTGCGTTTATAGGAGATCTAAGCCGAAGTCTCAGTGGGAAATCTGACGTCATTAGTCTTGCTCTTGTAGGCACATAACAGTTGTTCTCTCTTTTCTTCTAGCGCTGGCAATTTTCGTGCTACAGGTACCGTTTCAACGCTATTTATCGTTTTTTGGTATGGAGATCCCATTCCAATAAAAAAAAAAGTAGGTGTTGTCATTTGAAATTTTCGCAATTTTGTCACTGTAATCGTAACTGTTAGAGTTTAACTATTATTTTTTATGATTCTTGAGCGCATACCTCAAAATACCTTCCACCAAAATTTTATTCAGTTACTGTGAACGGTATAATAACTATGGTCTCATATATCGGGGTAGTTTTTTTTATAATCAATACAAAGATACGGTTTGCACCAAGCGGATGAAAAAGAAACCGGGTTTTGTGTGGCAATGAAGAAAAAATAGTTCTGTTGGCGACCAACAGATAGCGCTATAGTGTTTTATTTCACCAAAAGATGATTTACAAATGAAAAAATTTTGACAACTTACAAGTCAGCTTAATTACATCTAATTAGTACTACTGCAGTAACTGTTCAATGTGCTGTCCATCATTCAGAAGTATAGCTGTGAGACGATTCACCACATCATTCACAGCATTTAGTAGCATTTCTTGCGTTATGGCAGACACATTTTGGCGGATGGCATCTTTCAGTGTTGCTAGTGATACCGGTTGATCGCGGTACACTTTTGACTTCAAGAATCCCCACAGCCAAAAGTCACAGGGTGTCAGATCGGGAGATCTTGGAGGCCATGCGTGATTAAAGTAGCGACTGAGAAGGCGATCCTCCCCAAATGTTGAGCGTAGCAGGCATTGCACAGGCAGAGCAATATGAGGTGGTGCTTCATCTTGAATAAAGGTGACTGTTTACAGTGACTGTCGCGCTTGCAGTTCAAGAATAATGTTGTTCTGTAACAGTGCTGCATATCGCTGACCAGTGACAGAAACTGTTTTGTAACCCGTCTGTGTGACTTCGTCGAAACAAAAATGGATCAATTATGAAATCAGCAGTGAAGCCACTCCAGAGTGTCACTTTAGGCTGTTACAAGTATACCTCAACAAATGCATGTGGATTTTCTGTGACCCACACTCGACAATTGTTGGTGTTAACAGCGCCAGGGAGTGTGAAATGCGCTCTGTCCAGAGCACAGTGTGAAGCCAGTCGTGCTGCTTTTCCATCTTATTGAATACCAAATTCACAAAATCTCGGCGAGAGTCGAAGTTAGGAGGCTTCAGTTCTTGGTTATGTTGCAACTTGTAGGGATACCGTTTCAGAGTTATTCGCAGTGCTCTCCAGACAGTTCTGTACGACACTCCTGTCTGCCTCGAAACTTCTCGAGCACTGCAATCCCCATGTACAGAAACCGCCGACATGGATTGAACCGTCTGCTTCACTGTCGTGGCAACAGCAGTAGCTGTTGAGGGACGTCCACTTCTTGGACGTGACGCCAAAGAACCCGTAGCTTCAAATTTCTTCATCATTTCGTTCAATGCAGAAGACGTTATTGGTCCTTTGCTGTCTCGCATAACTTTCATGTAGGGATATGCTCGCAATGCCGCAGTGACACTTGCCGAATTCTTATAATACAGTTTAACTAAGAGGGCTTTCTCAACTATGGACAGTATTTCGATGCATATAAGCTTCGACTACGATTACCTACTGCAGTTGCTCCTTTTTATATCGTTTGTTGCTTTGCATAATCCTACATCAGAAATACGACAGCGCCATCTGTTGGTCGCCAACAGAACTATTGTTTTTTTTTCGTTGCTACAGAAAACCCGGCTTCTTTTCCATCCGTTTAGTGCAAACCGTATCTTTGTATCTTGAATTGTTTTCGAATTATTCATTTTTAAAGTTAGTCCTGACTTTTGGATCACCCGGTATATCTTAAATTTAGACCATTTTATTTCAAGACGTATTAATGCACTTATATTTCACTTTTCAAACAAAATGCCTTAATAAAATCGACCCTAAATGTAAAAAAATTTTAGATATTTAAAAATATTTATATATTTCTTAATAAGTGGTAGATAAAAACAATGTGAAAAAAACTCTGTTTCAATAAAAAGATAAAAATATGGTATAACAATTGATTTCTTAAAAAAGATCAATATTAAAATTTTGATAAAATGTATTTTGATGTAAAAAGCGATAATGGAGATGATAAGCTTAATTACTTTAAAAAGATAACAAAATCTGAATTATATTTTTAGTACAGTAAATATACCATAGTAAATAAATCAAGTTTTGCAAATACGATCAATTGGTTATCTAATGCATAACATCTTAAATCGACCTGGTGATGACATTTAAAGACAACAAAAGAACACCTCGATATAAAAAAATACAAATTTAGCTAAACTATATAAAAGAAAAAAAAGAGTAATCTATGTGAATAGATTTGCATCAGACAATGCAATAAAAAAAATCATACTTTTATTATTATTATTATTTGGTCAAGTTATATTCGATGCAATTAATTTTTTAAAAGATTAAAAATAGTTGCAACTGGAATTCTTACTTGGAACAAAACAAATAATTAGCGTTAGAATTTTTTATGATAACGGAAAAAAGTTTTGATATTAGAAGTTTATTGATTTTTATAATACTCCAACATTGTTTTTTTTTTTTTTTTTTTTTTCAGTTCACAATATGCTTTGTTTATGATATATTTGCATTTGAAATGCAACATTTTATTTTTGAAATGCATATGGTTAAACAAATGTAAATCTAGTTTCCTAATAACTCCCAACCTTGAATTTAATTAAATTTTATTTTTCCATAAAAATGCAGTTATTGAAACACAAGCTCGCAAATTATAAAATATAAGCCATTCAATAGCTATGAAATTAATTAAATACTATTTTATACAAACTCTCTGATTTTTATTCGAAGTTAAAAACTTTTGGTCTTTGAACTCATTATCAGTATTTATAGCCAATTTTGAAATTTTGAGAAATTTGGTTGAAAATTCACAATTTAAAAAATAACTTCTTTATGCTCTAATACAAAAACATCTGATTTATCACCTAACATGACGTTCAAATATTGACGGCTCGCAAATTTTTAAATATAAGTGCCAGGGATGAAACTTTTCCGCTTTAATTTAATACCACTATTTCTATACAGAAGTCTTTATTATATTTCTAAGCAATATTTTTAGATTAAATAGAATACAGATTGTATAAAAATAGTGATAGCAAAAAAGGCTGAAATTTCTTAACCTTTCAATGCAAGATGGTTGAAAATTTGCAGTTTAATTTATTTTCAAAAATCTATTGAAGAGATTTTTATCAAATATAACTAAGACCCATTTCAAATAAAACAGCATATATAATATTTTATAGAATAAAATATTTTAGTATGATGTTTCACTTAAACTAACATATCACATATTGTCAAAAATAAAATTTAACCTTGCCAATATAGGCTAATTTAGCTCCAAGCAATATTTAAAAAAAATAGGTGTTAAGTTTCAACGTGTGCTTACGACTAAAATATCACAAATATGAGGGTAAAAGTAAGCATTAAACTTTTAAATATATTGGTTGAAGCTAAATGAACTTTGATTAGCGACATTTTTGTAGAAAACGTTGAACTTTTTTTTTTAACTTTGTACAGTCGGAAAAAAAAAAGCAACACCTGCTGTAATTTCGTTATTAATTGACGAAGAAACATCTAATAGACATCATTCAACAGGAAATTAAGTGCACTTTTTGTGAATGATGTCAAATTTCAAATTAGGGATCAGCTACATATTGAAATGAGCGGAACTTTTCAATAGCCCTTTTTTTTTTTTTTTCTTTTAGCAATAGCAACAACCAATTTTGACTTCATATTAAAATTTCTGAAAGTCTGGGAGAGTGACTCTGAGAATTTGGCAGTAACTATGAATATTAAAGCTAAAGTATACAGTTTGCATACTTTATCATTAATATTCATAGTTATAACCAAAAATGTATTAGGGGGTAATCTGTAAATCTAGAAAAATAAAATTAAGATCCTACAAGAATTAAACACAATTTTACTGTTTCACACCGAAAATTTTTCAAGAAAAAAATTAATTATAAAAATTAATAATAAGAAGTACACTATCAACTTTACAGCACCTCGGCTATCCCTGATTTCAGTTTTTTTAGATGCACATAGATGCCAACATTTTAATTTATTCCGCAGTATTTTTAGCCCCGCCTTTTCTTCATACCACTTTTTTTTTAAGAGTAATATTTTCTTAATTTATCGATGTTATATACTGGAGAATTTTTTTCTTTTACTAAAGTGGTGCGAAATAAAGGCGGGGCTAAAAATACTCCAGAATAAATTAAAATATTGGCACCTATGGATACGTATATACTCATATACTTTATTAGATAATGTATTTTAGGTATATTTAAATACATTAAACTTAAGATTGGTCAGACAGCTTTTGACAAATGTGCAACAATTTTCAATTAAAAAGTGTCTATCATGGCTATACTGATCACAAATAAAGCGTAAATTTTCTTTCACTTTATTTTGTAGGTGTGACATAATATACGAATTGAAATAATATATAAACACACACAAACACACACACACATATATATATATACATATATCTAACAACGCGTAAACTAAATCTTTTCTGATAAATAAATATGGTATCATGAAGTACACATTAAACAATTTTAATCATACTTACCAGTTTTGGGTCAGTTTTGTAAAAATTAATATAGGTCATAATTCATACATATATATATTTTTTAATAAGAATTTATTAATATTTTTCATTACTCAAAATACTTTTCAGAATCAAAAGTGATTATGGATTATGTTCACTGTATCTCGTAATATATATCGATCAAGTTATTTTGTGAAGATATTAATAAAAGTTTGAAATATGAATTTAACATTAGCACCTTGAATCCTTGAGCGCTTATAACTGTATACAAAAATAAGTAAAATATACAACCAATATACTTTTTCTCATTCCCACGACTCCAGAAATTCAAATATAAAATAGGAATAGGGTATTAACATAGAAAAAAATCAAAGTTGGTGTGCGTTTTACTGTGTAGGTGACCCCAATTAAAAATTTTACTCCATTTTTTAAAAGTACTCACAACTCCCCGTCGAATGATACCTATAACATTTTTGTACATGGATTAGCAACAAATTTACGTCGAGTTCTTTTTTTTTTTTCTTTTTTTCTCCGATTGTAAATAAATATTGTATGGTAAAAAGAAAGGCAAGCTTTAAAGTATTTCTGATATATGATTAACACGAATTTTTATGCAATTGAAGTCACTCAATATTTAACTTTTCAATAATTACATGTAAACAGACATAAAATATAGTTATTTTATTAAATTTTTGATAGAGAAAAAAAGGAAATTTTAAATATTCCTTTTAAAAAAAGAATGTTTCAAAAAAAAAAAAAAAAAAAAAAAATTACTTCTTATTGACAGGCATTCAAATAAAATTGATTGGTTTCGCATTGCCACGACTCCAGAAATTCAAACATAAAATAAAAATAGGGCATTACTTTTGAAAAAAATCAAAGTTGGTGCGCGTTTTAATATGTAGACGACCTCCAACTAAAAATTTCACTTCAGTTTCTAAAAGTACTCACTCCCGTCGAATGATACCTATTGCATTTTCGTGCATCGATTAACAACGAAGTTACGTCGAGTGTTGTGAGTTTTTATTTCCTCGACTGTACATAAATATTGTATAGTAAAAAGAAATGTAAGCTTTAAATTATTTCAGATATATGCTTAACACGAATTTTTATGTAATTGAAGTCCCTCAGTATTTAATTTTTCAATATTTACATGTAAATAGACATAAAACATAAATACTTATTAAATTTTTGATAGAGAGAAAAAGAAAATTTTAAATATCCTTAAAAAAAAAAAAAAAAAAAAAAAAAAAGAATGAATATTTCAAAAGAAAAAAAAAAAAAAAAGAATACTTCTTATTGACATGCATTCAAATAAAAATAACTGGTTTATAAATTGGACTTCAATGTCAAGGAATACAGAATACAGGGAATACATACAAATAATACTTTAATTAAATGTCACGAGACAGCTTTATTTGATTGAACTCAAATTACAGTAAAACAAGTCGACAAACAGTTTTCATTGATGGGGAGCAAGAACTTTGTAAAAAAACACCGAAAATGTAAATGTACACAAATTTGTCTTAAGCCGAAATAATTAATCACTCTCTTTCATCTGGGAAGAAAAAGTAGGCTCAAATGTAGCGTGAAAGTAACAACGCAGACACGTAACAATAAAAAGGAAGGAAAATCTAATGAATATAGGGAAAATAATATTAAATGACAATAAATAAATAAATAAATAAATAAATAATAATTCTTGAAAATTAAATGAATAAATCGAAAAAAAGTGAGTAAAAAAAAAAAAAAGTTATACTTGTGTTAGTTTAATCTCATTATTTTTTGTATATTTATTCTGTATATTATACGTTACCGTAAAATGTACAGTATATGTACAAAAATTCTCACACCTTAACATTAGAACGGCAATAGCTCTTTCTTGAAGCGTGATGTCTAGATATAGTAAATTGTCCATGTGCTGTAAGATAACATCGGTTACAATGCCATCTGATGGCAAACTAATAACATACTTCCCTTTCCTATCTCGAAAACTGTAACAGATATGGGAAAAAATAATTACAAAACTGTAAAATGGGCTTCATTCAGTACGAAGGGATACCTTACGATTGTTAATTCTAAATTAAGACCTAGAATTGTTGGTCAATTTTTTTTCTTCTTTCTTCTGCATATTTTTAAAGTCACAGATTTGGGAAATTGTGACCAAACAAACGCGCATTTTACACATTCTCTTCTTAGAATGTTTTTTATCAAGGTATCTTTTCGTACTAAACTGAGGACGCTCTACAAGTTTCTACGTGTCACCTTTCTTGTATCAATAACCATTTTCGAAATAGGGGTGCTAATTGTACTATTTGCTAGCAGATGGCGCCGAATTAATCTCAAGCTACAGAGCATAACTACTTTAATAGTTATAAAATATAACTATCGCCATTTAAGATTGTGGTGGGGGAAAGGGACACGACTTTGGTGGACACCTTTATCTGCCTACTAAGAGATTATCTGTCTACTAATTAGATAACCCTTACTTAGAAACATCTCATATCCATCTCTTATCATTAGCGTTACAGTCATTTCCGTGCCTAACATCCTTTAACACTTTCCAACAAGGTTGAAAAGCGTTAATGACTTAGGTTTGTCTGTCTGTCCGCGCTCTAACTCCCGTAAATATTTATGGAATTTCTTGAAACTGATATATGTTATTCAAGTTCACTATCGGATATATCCCTATTGAAAATGGAGTTAATATCTCTACTGGTTTGTGTACAGGGATACCCGAAAGAATTCCAAAGCACTGTGTTCTATGAGAGGTATTTCTATAAACCATATTTTTATGCCTTTAGTGTACACAAACCTTAATGAAATTAAAATGTGTTATTCAAGTTCCTTATCAGATGTTTCCTATATAAAATGGAGTAAATACCATCACTGGTTTGTGTACAGGGACACTTGAAAGTATTCCAAAGCATTGTGTTCTATGAGAGGAATTTCTATATACCATATTTTGATGCCTTTACTGTACATAAATCTTAATGGAATTTAAATATATTATTCAAGCTCACTATCGGATGTTTCATATATAAAATCGAGTAAATACCACCACTGGTTTGTGTACAGGGACACTCGAAAGTATACCATTGCCTTCTTTGAGATGTATTTCTATAAACCAAATTTTAATAACTTGTTTTCGTATAAAGCTTAATGAAATTGAAATATGTTATTCATATGCACAAAAGAATGCTCTTTCTATAGAATATAGTATGTTTAGCATTAGGTTTACAGGTCCACACAAAAATATTCCGTTGCCTTCAGAGCTATCTATAAAAATTTGCTGGAATTTCACTGTCGTTTAAATTAAGCGTTTTTAACAATTTCTAACAAATTTTAAGAGTGAATTTATTTCAATTTGTGTATATGTCTGTCTGTTCGTCTGTCCGTGCTCTAACTCCCGTAAATATTTATGGAATTTCTTAAAACTGATATATGTTATTCAAGTTTACTATCGGACGTTCCCTATTGAAAATAAAGTGAATACCTTTACTGGTTTGTGTACAGGGACACCCGAAAGTATTCCAAAGCATTGTGTTCTATGAGAGGCATTTCTGTAAACCCTATATTAATAACTTTACTGTACACAGATCTTAATGAAATTAAAAAATGTTATTCATATTGACTATCGGACGTTTCCTTTATAAAATGGAGTAAATTACACCAATTTTTTGTGTACAGGGGTACTCAAAAGTATTCCAAACATTGCATTCTATGACAGATATTTTCTATAAGCCAAATTTTAATAACTTTACTTTGCACAAAGCTTAATGAAATTTAAATATGTTATTCGTATGCACAAAAGAATGCTTTCCATATAATATAGTATGATTAGTATTAGTCTTACAGGGCCACATAAAATCATTCAATTACATTAAAAGCTATTAATAAAAAATTTCTAGAATTGCATTTTCGTTTACATTAAGTGTTTTTAACACTTTCTAAAAACTTTTTAGTTGGAATATGATTTTAATTTGTATATCTGTCTGTCTCCCGCCCCCAGCGTCCGTAAATATTTTCAGAATTTTAAAAAAATGATATATATTAATGAAGTTTACTATGGAATGTTCCGTATTTAAAAATAGGCCCTGCACAACTAGTTTGTGTAGAAGGACAAAAAAAAAAAAAAAAAGATTAAGAAAGAAAGAAAAAAAAAATCACTGCATTGCGTTTTAGGACAGACATTTTTTAAAATCACATTTAAGTAACTTTCTACTTTAAAAATCACAAAGAAATTGACATGTATTGTTAATATTCTAAAATAATGTTTTGTATAAAATATGATATGATTAACCTTCAGATTTACAGGGCTATACTAAAACATTCAGATACATTAAAGGTTGCAATTATAATATAACGGCTGGATATTCTTTGGCATTAAGCCTTTTTAACACTTTCCAACAATGTCTATGATTGGTTTTAAATTCAGTGACTCAATCTGCATACTTTGCAGTCCTCCTGTCTGTCTGCTGTGTGATAACGTAGGCAGAGAATAGTGAAAGTTATATGATACAACAAGTACGAACAGTTGGAAAGTGTTAATAACCAATGCGTACTGCATGATTTTTCGTTCTTTTTTTTTTCCAATGATACATGCGTTTTAATCTAACGCAGAGAAATTTTTAATTGAAATATATTTTTATAACCTAGTATACCTAGGGAAAAAAAATATTTGTTTAAATATTCGCTATATAAGCTGCTTTGCTTGTGGTATGATGATAGCAGAAAGTTGCAACTGTAAGAGTTGCATACTAAAAATAAATTATAAATGATGAATATAAGAAATATTTGGTAAGTAATAACCACACACGATTTACATTATAGACTACTATGCATATTATTACAATGGAGTGAGTCTTTTCTTCTGCATCAAATGTTCTGTTGCAGTGAAAGTAGTTTGACATGCAAAGTGAAAATAAAGTTCATTTTATTTCAGTGAGGTCAGCCTTGGTGACAAACCTGACGACTTGGTGACGACTTTGGCAACTTAGCGACCAAATTTGTCGCAAAATTGTAGTTTAAGGTGGCTTTTCGAAGCTTTCCGACGCATAGCAGACGAGATACAGAAATTTCCGTGGGATTCACGATAGAATTACCGCCAAGCCCTATCGCCAGAAGGTATAAGTCAGAGTGTGTTGACTTCTGCGAAAGAGTGTGTGGTCACTGCGATTAAGAGTTGTTCAGAGACCTATTCTGAGCGATTACACTTTGGAGATTTTGCTCTAAGCGACTGAACTTAGTTCGTGACATAGCGAAGATTTCTGCTCTGAATGGAGTATTTGATGTTATTTGCTTTATTCCTGTGAAATAAACGACTGATTTTTTTTTTTTTTTTTTTTTTTTTACTGTATCAGAGCATTCGTCGAATAGTGACTCCTACAACAGCTTCATTGGACTGCTACTAGAATATTCGATGAAATAACAGTACTATGTCACTTTTTCAAGAATATTCGACTGTAATCACAGTTTTATTGTACTGATTCAAAAAGTTACGTTGAATTGCATTTATCAATTAGAAACTGCCTGTTTTTTATGAACTATTTTTGAATTAAATGACAAACAAATTACACATGCAAGCACATTGTAGAATATACAAATTAAGTGAGAAAGGTAATTAAATGCAATATTTATATCAGCAATTAAATATTTATTCATTTATATCGTCCTTAATGCAATAAAAACATTTTCATTTTCTTGATAACACTGTAAAGCAAATGAAAAAAAAAAAATATAGTTAAAATACTAACACTTGAAAACTCTTAGTCTTTTATAAAGCTGCATTTAGAGACACTTAACAATAGAAATAAAGGGAAAAACTGTATTAATCAGGAAATAAATAAAAAGTAGGCCAACGCAAATCTTTGGCCATATTGGTCATTGACTCGGCAGCTTACTACAACGTGTAGGTCTACACTGGTTCTCATAATTATAAGGACATTCGTTTTTCTATATTAACTAAACACTGAACACTACTATTTAAACAAATATATTTTTTATTAATTTGAATTTCATTAATAGACTATATTTAAAAAGTTTTATCGTTTTTCGATCTTAAAAAATTTTAAATACGGTCAAAAAGATGATTTTTCAGGTGTTCACAATTATAAGGACAGCTCGAATTTTAGTAATTTTTTTTTCAGTTATTCTTTAAATTAATATTTCACGGGGTCTCTTTTTAGGGTTAAACAGTCAGACATTCTCTCTGGTATATATATACATTTTTCTTTTTTTTTATTCAGTTTCAATACCATTTCATACAGCATAGATGATATTCTTAAAACATTTAAACTATTCAAAATTGCTTTCCACTTGCATGCACTTTTCTAATATCATAAGTTAAGGTTTTTTCAACTTTTAGGCCACGGGAAAGGCGATAATACAGAAGTTTCTTTCTTCAAACTATTTCCTATTGCTCTAGAAGTAGAGCAAAAATTTAAGTCTTGTTGAAAAAAAATATTATTACCCCCCAAAATCTAACAAAAATCTGAGATTCCACGTTTAAAGTTTGCGGATATTCTCTTGATGTTCATAATAATAGAAAAAATTACTAAATTCATTCTGCCTTCAGTATAGAAACAGCTCCCCAGAGCATCATAGATCCACCTTTAAAATGCCCGATTCATATCTCCCATTAAAAAATCTGCTCTGTCTTTCGCTATCTTCAGATCGTGCCAGTAACTGTTAAAACCATTTGGTTAATCAAGAATAAAATGTTTTTCATCCGAAAATGCAACATTTTACCATTTAATATTGTCTTTATTCAACTTTAACACAGACGTTCTTTCCCCCATTAAATGTTTATTGATTATTACAGGTTTTTTATTCATTTCAACAAATTTTTAGTTATTTTAAACATTCATAAATGTGGACCCCAAACTTTCGTTAAAAATTACGAGCAAATTCAGCACCAGTCATTATGAGTAGAACAGTAAGAGAAATTATGAGTCTTCGATCTCTGTAAAACAACTCTGATTTTGCATCAGATCTCTCTCCTATCGAACCAGCAGTTCAACGTTTGATCACATTTCCTTCAGCAATTTTAGATCTTAGAATTTCATTAGAAATTCGGCGGATTGAAATTATCCTTCCACTTAAAAAACACATTTATCATATTTCACTACATGAACGTTTTTTTTTTTTTTTTTTTTCGAGGAATTATCAGTAATGTCCGTCCAAGAAAAATTGAAGGCTTATGTATGAATTAATCTGGCCCAGTAGTTAACAAATTCGCATGTCAACTGTAATTTATCCGCTAGTAAGTTAAATAAAACGAAAAAAATCTTGAATATTCCTATAATTATGAACATCTAAAAACGTGGAGAAAAAAAATATTTTGCATTATTTTTTATTAATTTTGTTTCATATCAAAAAAAATATAGCAGTTTTGGTTTTTAGAATACTAGATATATTAAGAGCACTTACTATAATCTTGTTTATAATTATTTTTACATTAGTTATTTCAAAACATAAGTGTCCTTATAAATATGAGAAGGAGCGTATATCCTATATAGGCCTACCTATATTTAATTTTTAATTGTCATCACTTGTTTCAGCGTTCGATTTGCAGTTAATATAAACTAGCATGCTACGCCCGCTTCGCTGGCCACTATATTTAAATGAATCTCCAAAAGAATTGGATCATTATTTATTTTTCACATCACATTATAAATAAAAACTAAAATAATTACATTGAAATCGCTCTAGACCTCGCATCGGGTACTCGCTGACTACGGCAGCTCTTTCTCTGCCCGCACTGTATCGGGAGCAGGTTACCACTGCCTGCAGAAATATCTTTCCTATGTATTTCAATATGGGTATTTATTGACGATAGATGGGTCTGCCATTATTTAAGAACTACGATTTTAAAGATAACTGTATCTCAGCGTCTATTAAATATTTTAGTTTTTGAACCAAGTATTTTATTGCTCATGCTATTTACACTGTATTACAATTTGATTCCGACCAATGTAATGAAATAAAATAAAAATTAGATTTTCTTTTAGAAGGAATTAAATACATAAAAAACAAATAAATTCTAAACAGTTTAATCCTTTCTACTATATACTACCATTATTTCCTGACAAATACTATAAATTAGAAAAAAAAAAAAAAAAAAAAAAAACTTTTAAAGAAATTAAATTAACAAATGAAAAATAATTGTTGTTATACTAAAAAAATTATACATAAACATAACTGTTATAAATACGTTTTTAAATTTTAAATTTAATATATTTAATTTTTCTACTGCATTACCATTTTATTTTCAATAAATATAATAAATTAAAAAGAGAAAAAAGATTCGCCCTCAAATAAATGTATTAAATAAAAAATAAATTGCATAATATAGCCGTTGCTAAGATACGCAGACGATTACAATCGAAGAATAAATTCATGAAAAATGAAACATAAAAGCCAATGTTTAAAATCAAAAAAACATTAATTTAAAAAATTCAAATTCGAAATTCGAAAAAATCTCGCTGAGGTGCACACCTGCAGGGTCCCAGGTACCTATATGCCAAATTTGGAAGCTCTGCGATCAGTAGTGTGTAGTATTGTTCATGTTTAGATAAATGTATTTATTTTCCTGTTGGAAAAAACAATAAACTCGTATTTTTTTTTTTTTTTTTTTTTTTTTTTGGCAACAATTAAATTACGGATTAAATTTAAATGGCTATTTTTTTGCTATTATTAGCTTATTATTTTCATATTTTTATTAATTAAAAGAAAACTAAACAGAAATTCGAAATTCTGACTTCGATGTGCACAATGATCCTTCGGGGGGCACCTTTGTGTTAAATCTCGTGACTGTACGAGCTACCGTTTTCGAGAACAGTGAAATATATATACAAATATTGCTCACTTAATAGTATAAGATATAATAAGGTTTATTTTTTGTACATTTAACATGAGCCCACCTTTTACATGTCATGCATTGCAACCAGTTTTCTCCGAGTCTTGCTACTTCATTTTTTTCAATAACGTAGGTTTTTTATTTATTTATTTTTTTAATGTCTATTTGCCTTTTTATATAGTGTAAATATCATAAGTGTTTCTTTATATCCCGTTTCAATATTTTCTTCCGTATAAGTACTCTTTTATTCATATATCTATGTGAAATTGTGTTTACACTAAACAGTTTTTGGGCTATTCTTAAATTGCACCCTCCGGAATTTACGAAGTTTACTTCTGTTGCAACCCTCTCATTTTATAAAGTAGCTTTAGCTCTTTCAGTATGCCTTTTGTAATTTTGCACCATTTTTTTTTTTCTGAAATATAAAAATCTGCATTAAAAATCATGCTGGGGCACGTTGTGATACTTACTGAAATTTTTATTTTTCCGACTGAGTAAAAATAATGCCAGGACCGGGAGTTGAACCCCGGATCTTTGACTTACAAGGTCAATGCTCTACCAATTGAGCTATCCAGGCCGACACCCCGGTCAGCATTACTCACTCAGACTGTCACAACGTGCCTCCTACACTTCGTCACAACTAGCCCCGCGTTATGCCGTTTTGAACTTTATTCATTAGTTTCCGAAAGGTTATCATGATTAACAAATGAAATACATAGAATAATAGCTCAAAATATAAATATTCAAATAATGTTAGGGAAGTTTACACACCTCACAATCCCTCGTGTCAATGACGGTGCCAACGTAAGTTACAAAATTTACTTTTACAATAGAAAACATGATAAATAATTTTATCTCGAAAACAACGCAACGCTACACTTCCAAACATACACAGCAACCTACAATAATCAACCTGTTCACTTACATTACGCGACAGGATCTGCAACCTATCGGCTCATTCACGAAGATCTATGGTACTACTTGCCCCTGGCACAACTAAACCCGGTCTTCCCTACAATACTTTCATTACCTACGGTAGTCGGTTAATTGAAGTAAAAATGACTGCTTAATTATTAAGATATCGTTAGCATAAATTTAATGCAGTTTTTAATAATAAACAAGTTTTATTAATAACATAAATCATATTTTTATAAGTCTTGTATGTCAAAAAAACACCTATAATTATTGTAAAAGTAAGTTATAATTAATTTATAATTATAATGAAGTAAACTGAAAAAAAATTAAAGCTATGTTTCCTTAAGAAACATTTTTTTCCCTTATCTATGCAAGAAGTTTGTAGTTTCCAATTTTTTTTTTCTTCTCCAAGATAATCAATTACAGAACTGTGAAGAAAAGATCACAGTAGAATGTGGGAACATGCATCATGTCAAAGCTCCTGAAATTAGTTTTGTTTTCTTTTGTTTTCTTTAGCACCATCCTTCTTATTTAAAGAGAAATTGAATTTCTTACAACAGGTGTTTAAAACCTAAAATTAAATTTGTTTTTTCAAATAGCTGTTAGAATGAACAAAATAAAAAAAATTGAATTGTGCAGTACTCTTTGTAATTAGAATTATTGTATTATAGAAAACCAATTTTTACTACATATGGAAAAAGAAAAAAGAAAAGAAAAGAAAGATAAATGAAAACTTAAAGAAAAAATATATAGTCTCTAATACAGAATTATAAATCGTTGCAGTTTAATATAATTCACATTACAAAAAATATATATAAACGCACTTTTACAGCCCTAATTTGGAAGAATATAAGCAAATTAACGCAGGAAAACTTGCGATTTAAGGCAACATTGATAAGTACCCGAATAGTATTTTAATTCATACCCAATAAACAAGGAATATGCATTTATTCAGATAAACGTATTTAGAATTTCAGGTAAATTGAATAGCGCGCGTGACACTTCGGTGACACTAAAGTTTTCACTAATTGAAAAGGAGGTGCCAACTGCAACGATCTACGCTTTCAAGGGATAGATGAAAAGGCCAATTCTCTATTGAGAATTACGAAATGACCACAAATGTTCACTGCGCAAAAGATTTAATTGAAATCAAAATGTAATTCTGATTAGGATATTTTTACATGTTTTAGTCCTTTATAGATCAACATTGCCATAACTGCAAATCAGATAATTTGAATAATTACAAATGCTAACAACTTGCACTTTTCTTTTTTTAAAAATAAACATACCAGATGTGCAGTAAAGTTAAAAATCTCGAAAAAAAAATCGATAGAGGAATGTAATAAACTGTATGTTTATTGTAAAAACGTAAAATTTTATACAGATGAGGCTAAATTAGTAAAAAAAGTCGCAAACAGATGGCGCTGCTCGCTTTACAGCGTTCTATAAGTAAATAAACGGCAACAAAACATAGTAACAACTTTATTTTATTTTTATATTGGTGTATTTTCATGTTTAAACACTAGAACTTATCGCTGTCTGCATAGAGGAGCAATATTTATCGGAACTCAATATGAAAATTACAGCGTACAGCACCATTTACGGGCAACTTTTGTTGGTAATTTCGCGACCTCTGTATAAATGTTTTACAGCTTTCATAATAGAAATACCGTTTGTTTTATTCGTTTTCCGATCTTTATTTCAACATTTTTAATTTGAAAATAGGGATGTCTTTTGCTGTAATCACGCTTTCGTTATATTATACTAAATATATTACATAGTTGCACCTTTATTTATTTATTTATTTATTTATTTATAATTAGATTTTAATTACGTGGGAAATGTGCTATATATAATGAGAAATAAATGAATAAATGCATTTTTATATTATTGAATAAATGAAGCAATTAACAAAACTTCATTTTTCAAAATTTAATCATAGTGAAGCGTAGAGCTGGATATCTCTATCAAATATCAAATAAATAGCGCTACCGATTTATTAATGTCCGGGCACCTTAATACTATTATTATTTAACAATAATTTTTAACTAGTGGATCTGCAGATCAGGAGCCTGAACGTCCTATTTACATCAGACATTATTCAATAGGTCATTTTTATTTATTCCTTATTATATAATCGTATATATTGATTCGATCGACTTGTTACAATAATCAGATACATTCCCGCTGTGTCTTTATTTGCATATCTTATAAAGTGTTACAGAATTGTAAACAATTGCATTTATTTTTGTATCAATTCTTTCAAAGAGGTTTAGTAAAGTTAATAAAATGCTAACTTTGTGCATTTCTAGTCGTTTTAGCGTTAAAATAGCCTAATTTTCCCTTAAAAACACTTAAAAAAGCTCCAATAAGGGAAGAAATGGATTTCGCGTCAAATTTGGCGACTGTTTCCCTCTTTGGCGATTTTTTTGGCGACCGTGGCGAGAAAATCCTTATTAGGGATATACCAAATATGGAAGCTCTAATCTCATTATGAGATACGAGAATTTTCCAGAACAGTCTGTGTTAGATAGAAAAGTATAAAATTAGCATTTTTTCGCCAAGGCGGTCAGTGTCAGATCTGTGTCAGTTTCGTCAAATGTTTGCTTTGCTTTGAGCCTCTTTGGATGAGACTTTCTTTATGTGTTATTGTTAAACATTTTGTACTGTTGTTTTAATATTAACGGCTGTTGTTTAAGCTGTGTTTACTGGTTGAATTGAAGCTGATACTTGGTTTATAGACCTGTATTTTTCTGGAACTTTCTGTGAATACATCACTGAATTTTTGCAAGTTTCGCCTTTCATTCTCGGACAACTTACGGACCTCCAAGTACGCAACAATATGTATTCTTAATAAACTACGGTCTTGTATTATTTCCCTGAAATTCATAAATACCAAATTTCATAACCACCAGTTTTCATACAAAAAAAATTGCATAGCATATCGGAAATATTTTGCGTAACCTTTAAACTAATTTCCAATTCTATGCCCACAGTTATCAACAGGAAAACATGCTTTTAAAATTCTAATAAAATTTCATTATATTTGATGGGATGTGACCATGCTAAAAAAAATTTTAAGAAATATCGACTATAGACCGTAATAGTACTAAATTATTTTATGTGTCCCGGAAAAGTAGCCACAGTCATCATAAACGCCAATAATAAGAATAAACTTAATTTATTATAACTCATTAATTTTTTTAACTAATTTGACATCATTTGGATGATTACAGTACATACTCGGAATTATTTTGTGTGGTCCCATAAATTATTTAGTCTTTTTTTAGTCTTTTTTTAGTCCTTTTTTAAGAGTAAACATAATTTTAAGCATCTTTATAATGTATGTTAATTTTATTAAGTTCAATTAAGCATAAACGCATTAAAGAGCGCGCTTAAATAAAAGTTTGTCCATAGGCTCTAATGTTACGAAATTCTTTCGTGTGTCTCTGTAAACAAACCATAAACATTGTATACACCAGTAAAAACTATTCAGATTATTTTGCGTTTAAAATTAATAATTGTTCCAAATTTAACATCGTTTGGATGACTACGTGACATTTTCAGAACACTTTTGTAAGGTCCTGTACATTAATTACAAAGCTTAAGAGCACATATTTTCTTCAAACAACATGAGTTTAAGCATCTTACTCACGTACGCTAGTTTCATTTTCTTCATTGCAAGCTAATGATATTAAAATGTGTTTAAAAGAAATTCACCCCTTACGCCGTAATGTTAAGAATTTTGGCGTGTCCCTACACAGTTTATAAACAATATTGCAATAAAAATTATACAGCTACTTATATGCAAAGATGGAACGTGTGTGCCAATTTGCAAGTCAATAGAAGGACTTTTGCGGCCGCTATTGCGGTACATACAAGTTCTTCCCATAGTCCGTAATGATAAAAAAAACTTTGGCGTGTCCCTGTACACGAACTACAAATGGAATGCGCACCCAAAACTATACAGCTAATTTCGTGGGGATCATGAACATGTGTTCTAAATTTCAAGTCAATAGCGTGATATTTGCGGCCGCTATCGCACGACAGACAGACAGACAGACAGACGGAACACAAAATCCTTTTGATTCTCAACAGAGGGCCTCCACTGACGTTTCGGCAAAAGTTGGAAGTCAATAGCTTGATTTTTGCGGTGGCTATCGCGGTACATACAGATTCTTCCCATAGGCCGTAATGATAGAAAAACTTTGGCGTGTCCCTGTACACGAACTACAAATGGAATACACACCTAAAACTATACAGCTAATTCCGTTGGGCTCATAAATATGTGTACCAAATTGTAAGTCAATAGCGTGATTTTTGTGGCCGCTATCGCGATACATACAAATTCCTCCCATAGGCCGTAATGATAAGAAAAACTTTTGCGTGTCCCTGTATACGAACTACAAATGGAATACATACCAAAAACTATACAGCTGATTTCGTGGGGCTCATGAACATGTGTGCCAAATTTCAAGTCAATAGCGCTATTTCTGCGGCCGCTATCGCGCGACAGACAGACAGACAGACAGACACAGCCCAAAACCGTTTTGAGTCTCAACAGAGGGCCTCCACTGACGTTTCGGCAATTAAAGCAGAGAAATTCTGTCATAAATAAGTGAATAATTATTGTTATAAAAAAAAACTTCTTTTATTGCTGAGTCAGGCTCTGAGGAACGCATGTCAAGAATTCAAACCAAAGTTTATCAATACAATAAAATATAAAATGTGTTAAAGGTTTTAATAAGAAATATTTTGTTTATAAAAAATAATTAATATAATTTAGTTTAAAAATTGTATATCATTTAGCTAGTAAAAGTAAAAAAGTCTTAGCTACTAACATTTTTCGGTATTTTAATATTGGAAAAATCTCAAAGTGCATTTAATTTTAAAAATTGAACTTTCAGAGAAATTTCCCAATTACTATATCAGATAAATAATAAAAATATCAAACAAGAATTAATCTGCAGTTTACTCCAAAACCAATAAGCATGTACAATGGGCTAATATATACAGTTGAAATTTAATTCCGACTGAGTGAAAATAATGCCTGGACCGGGACTCGAACCCCGGAAATTAAATTTCAATAAATATGATTTCCTTCCACAGTTGATTGTGTGATTTTATTAAAAATTGTAATATATACAGGTTTATCGTTTTTAAACTTGAGCTGTAACTAAAATGCGGGTTGAGTCTGAACTTTCTAGATAGACATTTCTAAGGATGTCCTGAGATTCTACTGAAAGATTCCGTAAAGGAAAAAAAAATCTATTTAGTGACGTAGTACAGTCAAACTGCTTGAAATGATATGTAATAAATACTTGGGGGGGGGGTCTGTTTTAACATTTTCAAGCATTAAGATGTTTAAAACTGCTATTTTGACATTTTGAAGAATTACGACAATACAGAGAATAATAATTGTCGCACTGCAAGTGAAGAAAAAACAATCTGGTTTGCATAAGCAAATGGATTCTGCGTAAGTTCTGCGTATACAGTCGACTTCAAAATTATTAAAACGCACATCAACATTTTATTTATTATTTTTTTTTTTTTTTTTGTTTGATCACTAAATTTTATCATCAACTTACTTTTTTTATAACAGAATAAAGACTAAGATCATTACTCAACAAATATTTACTTGATAAAACACTATTAGATGCACATCTTTTCAATACGAATTATTGCTAGCACTTCAATAATTTTGCTGCCGACTGTAAAAAGGAGGAGATCGAGTGATTAGCATTCTTTCACTTTCGATGGCTCTTAGTTTACCAGATAGTGCGGTAATCTTGGAACTGTTTTACTAAAATTTGGCTGAGGTAAAGTACAATGTGCGACAGATGCCAACGATCAGCTATTGGTCTGTCATTGCTCATCCGTTGCACACAAATAAATGATGAAGCCCAACATTAAACAATATTCTTTACACCGCTAAACAGTCTTTAACAAACAACAAAAAAATGTTTGTAATATCACATTGAAATTTGTAGCTTTTTTGTATTTTGATGCATGGCCCCTTTGAAGATTTTTTTTTTATTTTGTTTTATTTAATTAATTATTTATTTATTTGTAGAATTTTTGAGCGCATCCCTTGAATTGTCTGTATACAAATTTTCGACTGAATCCGCATTTTAGATACAACTACAGAGAGCACTAAATAGTCCAAATTTAATTACGATCGCCCTGCATTTTAAAAAATCTAATTTTTATTTGACGAACCACTCAGTAAATCATAAACAAGAAAATAAATCAAAATAATAAAATAAAATTATTTATGTAATTGATATTTATGCATCGAAAATCGTAAATATAATACTACACTGAACTTAATGCATGTTAATTTAACATTTTAAATATTGTTAATTATGGCATAAAAGATATATTTAATTGTCTTTCGGAAAGCTTTTGAAAATGAAATTATTTGTTTACTCTGACTAAATTGAGTACTTTTCATGTGACTGTGCATTATACTTTTGCTTCTCATCCTTTCAACTAATAACCAATTATTTTTATTGTCACAAAAATAAAACCATTTTAATAATGAATATGACGTATTAAGTAAAAATAAATTTAACAGATCTGCATAATCAATAAAATATACATATGATATCTGAAAACAAACGTAATACAAAACAAGTAATTTAATAGATTTGTTAATGGTGTTACAGACATGATTGCGTTGAAAGCCTTAAAAATATTACTAATGATTTCCCTAATATATTATAATGGAGGATCAAAATTGTGATGGCATGTCTCCGGACCATCCTTAGGGGTGCGCCGTAGACCGTCGTCACTTACCCACTGCTTACTACTAGTGTGACGTTAAACTCACCCACACAACCAACGAAACAACCACTAATATATTAGGTTATACTATGGACAATCGGTTATAACTTGGGGTCTACCCACCTCGTGGTTCTGTCGGTAAGGCACTGCCTTCTAGATCCTCAGGTTCCGGGTTCGAATCCCGGTGTGAGCATGGATGTTTGTGATGTCCTATGTCTATAAAGTATTGAGCATTTGTTTCTGTGCATTATACTATGGATCAATCGAGACAAAAGTCATTGTAACTATAGATCTCAAAGCTGTCAAATAAATGTCAAATGTTAACTTGGGGCCAAGCGTATACCATCAGTCTTAAGATAAGGCTTGTTTGTTTGTTTATTGATAATATATATACATCAGACTTGCATTCTTAACATGATTTCAGCTTGTAAATCTTCGTTGAGATGATGACAAATAGCACTTGATAGGATTATAATACAGAGAATTAGAAAGCCCATGCCCATGGCCTGCGCAAAAATCGAATCAACTCGCCTATGCCCACAAGCGATTAGCGGAATGGTTATGATATACAGTCAGCAGCAAAATTAATCTTTAGCAATAATTCGTATTAAAAAGATGTGCACCTAATACTCTTTTGTTAAATAAATATTTGTCGAGTCATGATCTTAGTCTTTATGCTATAACAAAAAAGTAAGATGATGATAAAATTTAGCGATCAAACTAAAGAAAAAAAAAATGCGAAAAATGTGGATGCGTGCTTCAATAATTTGCTGCTGACTTGGCTGATTTAATTTGATAAATTTAATTTGATAGATTTAATTTGATAACTGGCAATAATTTGATGCTGACTTGTAATGGTTGAGATACCGAAATGGTCTTTGTAAAAGGACTAAAGAGAGGTTAAAATTTAGCGAGTTTAATGTCTCACTAGAGCTATGCAGTGGACTATTGGCGATGGTCTGGCATTCACCTCTTGGAGTGGTCCACAGACGTGCAATCCTAAGTTTGTTTCTTTGCGGAGAAAATTAATTTCCTGCTTCGGTAACACATAAAAGTATTATTTTTACTCTTGACCAAAGAGAAGAGAGACTTCTATCATACTTTTCTTTTATCAGTTCATTCGTCCATTTGAAATGATGGGTAAGAAGCTTACGGTCAGGGAAAATTCAAACACATGAAATAATTTACAGTAAAATCTGCATACATTTCCAATGGTACATAACTAATCTAAAATTTAAGTTGGTGTAAAATCTCAGGCAGTATGCAATTTTTAAAAATCTGTATAAAGTGCCAGACAAGTGCATGACAAGTGTAATTACCCGTCGGGTTCAAAGTGAAATTGTACAATCTGAAGCACTTTGAAGAATCTTTGTACAATCTGAAGCAAAATTATTGAAGAACACATCCACATCCACATCCACATTTTTTTTTTTTTAGTTTCATCGCGAATTTTTATCATCACTTACTTTTTTGTAAACAGCATAAGGACTAAGATCATGACTCAACAGTATTAGGTGCACATCTTTTAAATACGAATTATTGCAACAGTCGGCAGCAAAACTGTTGAAGCGCTAGCAATAATTCGTATTTAAAAGATGTGGACCTAATACTGTTTTGTTTGATAAATATTTGTCGAGTCATGATCTTAATCTTTGTGCCGTTATAAAAAAGTAAGTTGATGATAAAAATTAGCAATCAAACTAATAAAATAAAAAAATAAAAAATGAAAAATGTGGACGTGTGCTTTAAAATAATTATGCTGCCAACTGTACAAGTGAGCTTCGAGTCAAGTTCTACGAAGAGCATTCCACCAAATCCTAGGACCCTCGTGTAGACCATCGGCTTTAAACTCTACACTAACAGTGAATCAAATATACATCTGGGGGTCACAAAAGCAGGGGAGTCATCCCCTCCGTGGAGGATCAAAATTGTGATGGCACATCTCCGGACCATCGTTACAGGTGTGACCCAAACCGTCGCCAATTACCCATTGCACAGTACTACATAATATGAAGTTAAAACCAACCAACCTACCAACCATCCAACCAACCAACAATGTGTCAGGCATGGAAGTCCGTGTGATATATATGCAAAAGCACCAATAAAATAATTTTAATATTTTGGGTACTCCTACTTTCTGCTTGTCATAAACTTAAATCATTATCAAGCTCATATAATGATTTTTTTAAACATAAGGCAGAGATACCTACGATATATTTTATGAACTATAAATAATGAAAGTTCTACGAAAAAATTATCCTATAAAAATAAACATAAAAAATAAACATATATGAAATTTTGCCTTCTTTTATCGCATAAAAATTAATTTCGTATAAGTGTGAAAATATTTGAATAAAGTCTTTTACAAGCATCTGCCTGGATAAAAGTTAACGTACAAAATGCGATATAATGGCATTTATTTTTCAAACATAGCTCTATTTCTTTCTCAAAAGCACAATAATATGTCACCTCATCATTAATATATATGAGTCCCATCAAAGAGAGAGATGACAACTTTCTTCGAAACATCTTCGTTTCAGATACATCCAATATTTTCAAATTGGAAATTTTTTCTAACAAAATGACATTTTTCTGATGAAAAAATGTGAATATCGAATATTTGTTTGTAGAAATCCAAAAATGCATGTATCAGATAACGCCTGATATGGAAAACCATTTCTAAATTATTGTTATTATTATACGTCGTACAAAATATAATCTTTCCATTGTTATTTTTCCATGTTATTTACAACTCACTCATTTTATATATACCTATACAATTTAATTCGTAATATTTAAACAGAAAATTTTTATATTTGAATTTAAAAATTGACAGTTTTATATTTTAAGAATGACAGTTAAATATCTTAATAAAATAAAGAATATATCAAAAAGAAGTTTTAATATATTTTGACGGAGGAAATTTAAATCTAATTAATTGGTGTACCTTTCTAGCAGACGCTGCTTGTTCTTGGAGTTCCGGTTGAGAACAAAGGTCAACATCAATCAGCACGGTTGTTTACAGTAAGCAAAAACCGTGTAAGTAAGTATTGCTTTCAAGTCTAGGACCCTTGAATCCTAGGCTTGAAAGGAATGGACTCTGTGGGTGCTATTCTAATGAGTCCTAGCCAGTACTACCTCAAATTCGACAGAAAACTCCGAAGAGGTCGGCGACAAGCGCGAACTCGGCGTGTCCCGTCTGTTAGCTTTTACAGCAGAAAATCTTGGCTACTGCTGGGGATATATATATATATGAAATTATAATATTAATTAAAAATTAATTAGTTTAAAATTTTTCAAGCAGTTATCAAGCAAGTGTATTAAATATATATATATATATATATATATATATATATATTTAATACAGATATCAAATTAAAAATGTTTCAAATGTTGGTAATTTATCATTTTACTAAATAAAAAATATTGTCATGAAAAGGTTTAATATCACCATTTTTTCCATTATGAATTTATATTAAATATTCATCAAACTTAATTGTTCCATAAAAATTATATATATATATATATATATATATATATATATATATATATATATATATATATATTATCAAAATTTTGTATAAGTATTCTTATAATGAATGCAAACACAGGTTTGAATAGTATCAAATAATTTTTGAACGTAAGAAACTAGGAAAATGAAAGAAAAACAAACCTACATTAAATAGACGATACATTGTTAAACGCGAATGCAGAGGAAAATTACTACTATGGGTGGACACACCGATCCTACTTAATTTTCCTTTTGATATAAATTTTATCCTGATTAAATGTGTTGTAATATCAATAAAAGTTCTTCCTCGTTTAAATAAAATTTTTCAAGCAGTTATACAGTGTAATGTTTCAGGACGTCATGAAGATACGGCTTTCTCTGTTTATGAAAATTTATGATGTAAAATGTTTTTATCTGACCTGTAAATTATAAGCCAGAAAATACAATAATTTGTGAACTTCAAGTAGCTCATTGAGCATTGAAATTAGTTTTAAGTCGCGTGCGACACACACAATAATTAGATAATCAACCTAATTGATACAAATTTATCCATATTTATCCATATTAAAAAAAAAAAAAAAAAAAAAAAAAAAAAAAAAATTCAGCACGCAATTAAAAAAAAAAAAAAAAAAAAAAAAAAAAGAACTAGAATTTTTGGTTAAATTTCATAAAATGTGGATAATATAAATCAACTATATAAGTGTTATTGAAACTTTTAAATATTAATACCAACCTGTTTTCCTTTTTACTTCAAAAAATTTGCGAGTGGCTCTTTTATTAATGTAACTCTGTAATGTAAGTCGTCTTTTGTTCAAAATACTGTAGCGTTCAAGATTATTTTCATCTTTCAGGATACGATACACATAATATGATAAAAATGACTTATTGACAGATATTAAAGCTATTGATATTATGCAACTTATCAAAGCTACTGTGTACCTTATTGGTTTTTTGATGCTACAACAAAAATATCGATTTAATTATGGACTATCGATATTGTTATAGGTAATCTATCAATCGGTTTTTATATAACTAAATAAGTTTAGAATACACTTTTTATGCTAAACAGTTAACATTTTATATTAGAGTATTAAACGCTATTTCAAAATTTACAATTTTTTGAAAAGGTTAGTAAGTATTAAATGTAATATAATTTAAAAACTAATGTTTATTTAAAAGTTACGTGAATATTACTTTATTAAAATTTAATTCTTTAAAAAATGCTAAGTTTCATCATAGAAGGAAACTTTGAATACTTTGATACATTTTATATAATTTTTAAAATGGATGTTGAAACAGTTTTAGAATTAGTAAATAACGTAATAATAATAATAATAATAATAATTATTATTATTATTATTATTTACTATAAAAGACAAAAGGTGAATTTTAAAATAAATAATAAAGAAAGGCAGAAAACGATAGAATTTTTACATTCTGTTTAGGAAACATGCTTCATTCTATTTAGGATTTCAAAATTTGATTATTAGTTCGACAATAGGTCAGCTCTGCCAGAATTTGGAAATTTTAAACAATGATAAATACTTGTGAAGACGATTACAAACACCAAAATTTGAATATTTCAAAATACTAACCATTTGTATCGACAACATGCAAGGAGGAATTCGTTTTGCATTTTCTTTTACCGCTATTCTCATATAGAAATTATTATTTTATTTTTACAGTAAATGTTTTAATAAAAGAATAAGATATGAATTTTTGTTAAAAAAATAATGGTGAAAGACATCCGTCTTGAGAAGGAAACCTTTCACATTTCTTCTTGAAAATCTTGAGACCTCTGAAAATATGCATGACGTTCTAAAAATATTGTGAAGTTTTTGGAAAAAATTTCCTCCAAGAAACTATGGAAATGTTTCAGTTCTACAAGCATCTGAAATGCATTGTTCATAATTCGCAACCTTTTTATCAATTTGCCATGCTATCTCGACTTCCAGGTATTTTCAAGAGAAAAATGTTATAGTGTCTTATACATAACAAACAAAGAGGCCATACAATGCCGATTCCAGAAGCGATGTTAAATTAGAGGACAATGTCCTAATCATTCTTTGAAGCAATTATACTTTATCTGCATGATGTGGATGAATCTATACATCACACTATCCTGGATGAATCATGATGTGCTTACGATCATCAAAGGACTTTTGTATCGACTTAAATTCACCTAGAATTTTAGACATATGATATTTCCATATATGATTTCTATATATTCTGAAGGGTCTTTTTGATGTATGAAATAAACCTAAAGAGTTTTTCGAAGAAAATGGCGGCTTACACTCTAACTCTTATTATACGAACAAATGATGTTACGTGAACATTTTTTTTTCCCGTTTTCTTGAAAGTTTGATGCGATATTCAGAATAGTTTGAACTATACTTTTGTAATAAAATTCAAGATTTCTAGATTCAGTGGAGAAGTAAGACGAAGTTACATCACTCAATTGCTAACATGACAATATTGTAATTTATTCCTGAGTAGTGTTAGTACCCGTCCATTTTCACACCAGTTTATTTGTAGAGATTTTTTCTCCAGTATGCAATTAAGATTAGACAAGAAGACTAATTCCTTTCAAGAGAAGTGGGGGTAAAAAAAATTAGATTTTAACAATGCTCTAGACTAAATTAAAATGTTGGCATTTTATGAATTCTAGCACTAATTGCGAAAATATTATAAGAAAAATGTTTTCAATAAATAATTTAACTTTTACAAATAAAATTTCAGAGTGAGAAAAATATTTTTTTAGGGGGAAGGGATTAGTTGGTTTAAGCGAAGAGTATAATATCGAATTGTACTTTTTATTGAGTAATTATTTTATTCCTTGTCCCAAAAGAGCTTCATTTCTTCTTTCGTTCTCTGCTGTTGAAATTCAGTCTTTTCGTGGAATATACTTAATTACAATAAGTATTTCGTCTGAGATAAATGAGTAGATAAATGAGTGTAGATAAATGAGTGTAATCTTTATTTTCTTAATATTAAATAAGATCGATTCATCTAAAAGATTTTATTTTATTTTATTTTATTTCACTTATATTCCGAAAATTGAGAATGAATACACTTGAGATGAAAGGTCATATTCATTTTTAAATAAAATTACCGCATTTGTAAAACAAAAAATTAGTTTTACTTTCAAAATTGTCAAATTATTATTTTATTTTATTTTATTTTTATTTATTCATTTATTTATTTATTTATTTTCTAAAGGAATTGATACTACTATTTCCTAACAAAAACTTAAATTGCATTTGATTGCAGAGTATCAATATACAATATTTTTATTCGCAAATGCTAGCATTAATTTTTTCGTCTAGATAGGAAGACTTAGAAGTAATGTAATATGCATAATTCAAAATTTTTCCATTGCATGTCGTGTATTAACATATCTTATAAAGTGATAGTGATAAAAAGAAAAGTTTTAATTACTTAAATTTCTTTAAAGGAAACTTTATTATTTATAAGCAGTCTAATGAACTTATTAAAAAAAAGAAAAAGAAAGAAAGAAATATAAAAGAAAGAGCATACATATATTTTTGTAGTTTAAATTAAATGTTTTATTTATTTTATTTTTTTTAAATATCCTTTAGATACTATTTAAATTATTATTTAAATGATATATATTTTTAATTGCTATATACTATAAATACTACATAGCTGGTAAGTGTACCGGTGTATATTTATAGAAATTTTCACATTATTTATCATAGAAAACTGCTATAAAAGCTTTTAAAAAATATTTATTAAAAATACAGGCATAGCTGCCAATATTTTAATTTATTCCGGAGTACTTTTAGCTCCACCTTTACTTCGCACTTTATTTTTAGAATATTTTTCTCCAATATATAACTATGATAAAATAAGAAAAATTTACTCTTAAAAAAAAAAGTGGTATGGATTAAAGGCGGAGCTAAAAGTTACTCCAAAATAAATTAAAATATTGGCAGCTTTGAATACAGGTACCTTAAATACGGAACACTTGGCAGCAATGATATTATTTATATATTTAATACATCATTTAAATATTATTTAAGTATTGTTTTTAAAATATTTATTTTATTATTTTCGATATCTATTTGAGTCTTCACTTACCTCTAAAACCAGTTTTAACATTTTTATACAGCTACTGAAAACAAAATTAAACAAATAAATAAATAAACACATAAAAATTACGTTTACTGTTTGCTAAAAAATCTCTGAACAGAATAAATGAAGATTTAGGATGGATTCTGATATTCTGAATGAAAATTTGACACTATCGAATAAAATAACAAATAAAATAAGTTTATAATTTCTCATTTTATTTGCAAAATAGTATATTTCGTTTTATTTATTTATTTTTTTAAAACATTAAAACAAATAAGTAAATAAATAACACATAAAAAAACTATAATATTTTTTATTGTGTTTTTATCCGTTGAGAGCAATTAAAAAATATAGTTTATCATTTTTTAATCTAGTGCTTTAATAAATCTTACCTGTAAAACTAGTTTCACTACTTTAATATTTCTCCCGCAAAAAAACTAACCTTCTATTGTCTGTCTGCTACGTAACGCTTGAAGAGAATGAAGTCGAATTTGTTACTGGAAGAAAATATGGCATATTTCAATTTTATACGATTTAATATAGTAATAAATAAAATAAATTCATAAGGTCTCTTTATAAAGTATTTCATTTTTAATATACATATATATATATATGTATATATATAAATATATTATTATGGAGAATTTTTTTATTTTGTTTTTCAGACTGTATTTAAAGTTCTTTCAATCGATCTGCGTCATCCAAACCCTATGTTAATCCATGGGTAAATTTATCCTTTTATTACTCATTATATAATGCATATATTTAAATTTTGTTTCCACATTTAGAAAATTTGTGACAGCTAAATTATCTCTCAATTTTTAAAAACTGTTTTTTTTTTTTTTTTTAAGTTATTAATATTTTATCTTGAAGCTGTAAAATGCGAAATTTTACTAAGTGAAATTTTGCATTTCAAAATAAATTTTACAATTGAAAAATAAATTTGAAAAAACTAAAGAAAAAATTGTTTTTGGGAAACGGAGGTATAATTTAACAGTCGCGTAATTTGTGAATGTACAAACGGAATTGGAAAAAATACATTACGTAATGAATGATTATAAGGATTATTTTCCCCACATGTTAGCATGAGAATTGGATGAGCTTGATGCCCATTAACCCTTTATATCCCAAATTATTTTATTTTTGGAAAAATAGTTTGAAACTTTTTTATTATATTTCTTTATGCATGAGAATCATCTCACATTAACACTTTCGAGACTGCATAATTTTGAATTTTTGACAGTAAGGTCCGCCTGTGGGCGTTATTCTCCTATGTTACAATATTTCAGAACAAAATTTTCTATATTCACATTTATATTAGAAATTGACATACATTATAATTATATTATTTCTAGTCAAAGTATTTGTATCCATAGTATATTTCATTGTAAAAATGTGAATATTGGTAATATATTTAAGAAATAAATAGCATACAAGTTGCGAAAGAAACGCCCACTGGTGGAGTTACTGATTTCCAAATGGCATGAATCTACGTCAGCGGTCGCAAAAGTATTAATTTAGCTTAAACTATAGCTTAACTATAGGGAAAGCTTAAACTATAGGTACTAAAGCTTAAACTATACCCAAGTAGCACATAACGTTGTTATAGCGTTGCAAATATGTCTGAACAGTGAAAAATTAGTTGTAACAACATTAAAACAACGTTATGTGCTACTGGGGATAGTCCCAACGAAATCCTGTAGTAAATTTAGGCTATATTGGGGAATTTTTTAAAGGGACTTTAAAGTCCCGGCGGGATACAAAAGGTTAATAAAAAGCCTTAATGCAACGGTGAACTTTCAAAATGGCAAAATTTGATTAAACATTCAATATTTCAATTTTACTAAAATGTGAAACTACATAAAGTAGCAGGATTACCAACTTTTATAATTTATTCCACAACATTTTTAGCCCCGCCTTCTTTCTGCACCAGAATTTTTGTAGAGTATTTCTCTCCAATATGTGACAAAGATTAAATAAGAAGAAAATCCTTCTTCAGAAGTACTAGTATGAAAAAAAAAAAAAAAAAAAAAGATGTGGCTAACAATGCTCCTGAATAAATTATAAAAGCTGGCAAATCTGCAATAGTAATGTGTGGGAAAAATAATAATAATAATAATTTTAAACATAAAAAAAAGAGAGAGAGAGAGAGAGAAAGAAAGAATTTTCTTTACAAATATATATATATACATAGCTGCCAAGTTTTTTAATTTATTCCGGAATGCTGTTAGTCTCGCCCCTTTTTCACACCGTAATCTTTTTAAAGTAATTTTCTTCATATTTAATCGTAATAATATAATGAAGAACATTTTCCTACAAAGTTTACGGTGTGAAAAAAGGGCGGGGCTAACAGCATTCCGGAATAAATTAAAAAACTTCGCAGCTATGTATATATATATATATATTTAAATGTATTATTATGATTATAAATACAAACAATTCACAGAGATGCCAAGTTACTACTAACGAAAAATCAATTTCATAGCACAATAAAATAAAGAAAAAGTAAAACTTATCCTATTAAATTGCAGATAATTATTACAAAAGAATATATTAAAAAATTTCTGGTATTGAGATTACGGACAATCCGTAATAACTTTCCATCTCTGAATTCAACTAAATTTTGTTAAAATCATCTAAAATTACCTGTAAAAAATAAAAATAAAAAATCTGGAAGTCAAAACTAGATGAAAAGAAGCTTTTTGAAATTGAATAATTGATTAATAATTTTAATTATTAGCATAATTTATTCTAATGTAAATATTAATTTTAATATGTCACTTCTCATCTCTATGTAAGACTATATAAACATGTACCTTTTGCAGTAATATATTTATAATTGTATTTTTTATTTTGATAGTCCAGTGTGGCCTTCAGCTATATTTCTTTCCTGTAAAACTAGTTTTACCTTTTAACAAAGCTTGGGGGGGGGGGGGGGGAAGTTCCATTTCAACTGTGCGTCTGTTAATTAAGAAATGAAAAGATTTTAATTCTTAAAACTTATATTTCAGTTCCACATAGGCAGGATTCGCAGCATCCTTTATTTTGAGTAACGCTTATTATTTATTAATAATAAGCGTTATATTAATAATAAGAGTTAATAATACTTAAGTTATAGATGATTTTCTGGGATTAAGTAAAGAAAAATAACTATGAAAAACATAGTGAAACTCAAAATATGCTGCGGCCCCTGTACAATAAAAGAAAAGGATTTATAAGCCAGTAAAATGATTTATAACAGATTTTAAGCAATTTTGTTGCACTTGCGTAATGTGTTACATATTTTGACAATAATAATTAATTAATTAATTAATTAATCAATTAAAAAATAAATAAATAAATAAAGGAAAAGGAAAATAAGATAAAAATGAAAATGAAAAAGAAAAAGAAAATGGAAATGGAAATGGAAATGGAAACTTAAAAATAAAGTTTATTTATCTCCTGACTTTTAAATACTCTTTTTAAGAAAATATCAAAAATAGTTTTCAGTAATCTAGTAAAGATTTTGAAAAATAGTTATTGAAAATGCCTGTTATCTGCTTGCATAACAAGAAATTAATCTCCATCGTAAACAAATATGATTTGTTGCAGATTTGAAAAATAGAAAAAAAATCATATTTTCTAAATTAATATGGAAAAAATTATTATTATTACTATTTTTTTTTTATTAATTAATTATTTTATTTTATTTTTTGCTAAATAATATATATATTTACTTAATTGTGTGATTTATAAATGAATCTTTGTCTATTTTTACTTCCATTACCCTACTGCCATAGGTAATGGAAGTATTGTTTTTGGTCCAAAAATTCGAAATCGAGCTTTACCTGATTTACACGTTTTAAGGTGCCCCGAGTCCAAAAAAGTGTTTTTTGGCAATTGGTCACTGTGTGTGTGTATGCGTGTAATCTTCTGGCTATCATATCTCCGAAACTAATAAAGATCGAACTACAAAACTTCAGAATTAGGACAGGTCTGGTGTACAGATAAATTTTCCAAATTTTGGTGAAATTTGAAAAACAGGAAGTAGGACATAGGGGACCGGAAGTTGGACCGGAAGTCCGTATCTCCAAGACGGCTGTAACGATTTTCTTCAAATTTGCTATATAAACACTCTATTAGATGTCCTTTCGAATGATATAGTTGTTTAGCTCAGGAAAATTGATAGGCGTCCTGTATAAATAGCTCAATTTCAGGTCTTGCAAGCACGTTCCTTTAAAAACGGCTGTACGTATTTCTTTCAAACTCGCCATATTAACTCACTTTTAAATATCCTTTTGTATGTAATTATTGTTTTCCGGTCAATAATTGATTTTTGTAAAAAGTTGGTATCTTAAAAACGGCTCTAACGATTTTCTCTTTAGGTCACTTTTACGTTTTCTGATCACATTATTTCTCAAAAATGCATATAATGTGTGTAATAGTGGGTAATGGAAGTCGTGTGGTTGTTTCACACCAGATTTTTTTTTATTCTTATTAAATATATCTTATTTCCACAATAAAGGGGAAAAAACTGTTTCACTATTTTAATAAACGTCATATAGTAACGAAACTTCGATTATAAATTTTAAGTATTATATAAACTGATTATGCAAACAGATTTCTTTAATAACCTATCTAAAATATGAATATTCTATTTAAAATATGAATTAACTTAAAAAAAAATAGAATAACTAATAAATTAGTTTGGTTAAATTCGGATGATGATTGAAATCTCTTTACCTACTCGACCACCGTTAGTATCGGAATTATTGTATTCGGTCAAAAATATTGTAATTAAATTTTCCCGTAATTTGCATGCTTTAAGATCTCCTGAGTCATAAAAGTATTTTTCGGAAATTAGTCAGTGAGAGTGTGCGTGGGGGGGGGGGGGAAATATGACTATCATACCTCGAAATCGAAACAAAGATAAAAGAAGGAAATTTTTTATTTAGGGTGGATGAGGTGAACAGATGAGTTTGCCAATATTTAGTGAAAATTGGGAAAGGGGAAAGGGAAAAGAGAAAGCAGAAAGTATGACCGTACTTTACCTTAAATCCATATCTCAAAAACGGCTCTAACGATTTTATTCAAATTTTGTGTCTAAATCCTTCTTCAGATGTTCTTTTGTGTGTATTAGTTGGCTAGTACAGGCAAATTAATGGATTTTCTTCAACCCCACCATATTAAATCCCTTTTAAATCGTTCGTATTCATCATTTGTTTTCATTGTACAGATGAATTCGAGAAATTTAGATGAAAATCAGATGTGGGGACAAAAGTAGGTATTTCAAACATTTCTCTAATCATTTTCTTCAAATTTGCTATATACACCCCTTTATAGATGCTCTTTAGTGCAGGAAAATTGTTAGGCGTCCTAATTAGGTATGTCAGTTTCAGATCTTGGAGATGGAAGTCTCAAAAAACAGTTCTACCAATTTTCTTTAAACTTCTTTTATTAGATTTTTTTAATACTTAGTTCATTACGTATTAATTCATTACTAAAAGATGATTGGTAAGAATCATGATTAATTAGGTCAATTTTATGTCTACTGTCCCCACTACCTCAAAAAGAATTTATATGTATAGTAGTGAGTAATGAAAGTCGTGTGATTGATGCACACCAGAAAATTTTATTATACAATGCTGTAATTTTTTGTGGAAATTTTTAAGACAGGATGCATATTTTACTCATTCGCCATTTCTTTTTTTTTTTTTTTTTTTTTTTTTTTTAATATGAGAATCCTATAAAAATTTATTCAGGTGCCTTTGAAAGGAGACAATATCAGAAAAAAAAATGACCATAACTTTATTTATTATAATACAAAAAATAATTACTTTTAATACTTTTAAATTTTAACAGGTGTTAAGAAAGGTTTTATCTCTCTATTACAGCCATTATAATCATTCTACATTTTTTATTTAAAAATTTATTTTTATAAAAATGTCAAAACGATTTATTTTTCATTGTGCGCACAATTTCTCTGTGATGGTTAACCAGAATTTAATGAAAATTTAATAGCTTTTACATGAAATATAAGTATGTGAAATAACGAACAATTAGTTTTTTGACATTAAAAGTTTTGTTATTATAAGCCTAATTACGCCAAAATAATAATTCATTTTTTTTATAATAATTATATATATATATATATATATATATATATATATATATATATATATATATATATATATATATACATTGCTTTTCAAAAGAATGAAGCTTTCCAGCAACACTGTTTTTCGTCATTTTGATTATAGTTTTTTTTTTTTTTTTTTTTAATCAACACAATTTTCTTACGTTATTTTGATGTACCATTTGCATGTAATTCTGCACACAAGGCTTACAGCGACAAAAAAATTAGCTCTAGCATTCCAAGGAAATATAAATTAAATAAAAATGTACAAGTATTACAATAGCTGTAATAGAGAGATAAAACCTTTCTTAACACTTGTTAAAAATTACAAGTTTTAAAAATAATTATTTTTCAAGTTATTTTGATAATTTTTTACGAATATTTCCAGGTTTCAAAATTTTTAATTTGCTATTTTTAATATTAAATCCATAATTATTTTTTATTGATTTTATAAAAAACTGTAGCCTTTTTAAACTCATCTTTGTAATGTGATTTGTATATCTAAGATAAATGTTTAAGAAATACGAGCTCACGTTGTTTCAAAAAATCCTTACATAAATTTAAAGGTTTTAAAATTTTCAAATGGTAAGAAAAGTACAGTATTTTGTGATGCCAATATAGTGTAAAAAACTGAAATAATAACAATAATAATTTGGTTCTTAAAAGGTCTTTCTCTAAAGAACATGGTTCGTTTAATCATAAGGGTAATCCATACATTAAAACGGAACCCTACTTTCAAAATTTTATCAGCCCCTCATATATTGCATATTTTAAGGCATAACTGTAAAACATATAGGAATAAACAATTGTCTGTAAATGTTTAATTAACAATTAGTGCCATATAAATTTTAGAAAAATAAACTAGTTAATGTGAAAAAAATTGTAAATTAGGACGAATTCAGAAGATGATTAATATGTTTTACTTGATTTTATTTTATTTTATTTATTTATTTACTTATTTATTTTTAAACATTTTAATAAGGTAAACATTATTGAGCGTCCAATTTTTTTTTAATACAAATTATTTGTTTAAAATGCATTTTTAAATATGTTAGAAATAGAACAATACATTAATTCTTTCCTTACTTTATAATCAGCATGGCTGAAATTAAAAAATAATTTGATATTCGGAGCTCAAATTTATATCACTCGCACTCATCATAGAAGTATAATATCAACGCCAATTTCTGCAGATTTATTTAAAACAAGCTTAATTATTTACCAAATTTGGATTATTTTAATCAAAATATTAAAATATTGCAAATTTTATATTATCTAAAACTGAATTTTAGAAAGGATACTGCCAACTTCATGCCAACGAAATTTATTCCCATCGTTAGTTAAACGCATAAGCTTACGCAATCGATTAACACTAATACTTTTTGTTGATATTATAAGAGACAGAATTAACAGGGAATTTCTTCGTTTTTGTTTTGTTTTCTGGAAGTGCGCAGAAAAAAAATAACATATGAATAAAAATTTAATAACAAATATTTATTTTTCTAGAGAATATTGCTATGACATGTATATTTTTTCGACAGTCTTTTACCACTGTTTTCGGTTACCCTTATACAAAATCAACGGTAATATATATATATATATATATATATATATATATGTATGTATATACATACTTGCCAACCACCTCATTAATAGCCGTACAATTGTTAACGCCCCCTAAAAAAACGCCCCTTTTCTCACACCACTATATTTTTAGAGTTATTCTCTCGAAATGTTGTTAGGATTAAATAAGACTAAAATTACTCTGAAAAATTATTGGTGTGAAAAAAAGGCGGGTATTAAAAATTGTACGGTTCATAATGAGATGGTTGGCAAATATGCATATATATATATATATATATATATTTAACAAGTTGCCTTCGTTCTATTTAAGCGTTATCAAAATATGTGTATACAGTGAAATATGGCATGTTTCAAAAATAAAATTATATATAATAAAGAGAAAACTACTATTCTATTGAAAACACAGATTATTGTTGAAATGGGTTATTTTTTAACACTAAAGTTTTCAAATAATATTGAATACAGGGATAGAACACTGGCGCAGAATTCATACCACTATCAATGAAACATTTTTTTTTTTTTTTTTTGTTTTACTCTTTAAATCAACGATATTATAGGTAGAGAAATTTCTTAAACAAATACCGGTATGAGTTCTGCGCCCGTGTTCCATCCCCATAGATGCCAACATTTTAATTTAATCCGGAGTATTTTAAGCCCCGCCTTTTTTTTAGTACCGCTTATTTCTTAAGGATACAGTTTTCTTATTTCATCGGTGTTATAGATTGGGGAAAATTTTTCTATAAATAAAGTGGTGCGAAGTAAAGGCGGGGCTAAAAATACTCCGGAATAAATTAAAATATTGGCAACTATGCATCCCTGTGAATATTTATCCGTTTGTCCTTCCGCTTGCGTCAGTCGAAAAACTGCCGTTTTTCATAATAATAGTGCGTAACTTTATAAAATGTATTACATTTATTCAAAATAAATCGAACAGTAATCAATGAAAAAATAAAAATATATCGTATATTTAATAGGGCCTTTGATTTGGCATCAATGAAAGTTTTATATAAAAGTTAATATTTCCATTTAATATTTATAAAGTGAACTATATTAGGTCTGTTCAATAAAATATATATTCAGGCAACAATTCTTAAGATAGTTTTTGTATATTTTTTTACAGATATGAAATGTCTAAATTGTGATTTCTCTGTTTAAATTTTTTTATTAGTTTATTATCTTCAAAACGCTTAACTTTCTGAAGATGTTTAAGAAAAGACCTAATTATATTTTGGATGTTTAATAGAACATACGTAAAAAAATTAGGGGTGGATTTTAAAATTTATTGATTAGTTTTTGAGAAAAAAATTAAAAAGTGCATATTTATGTAAAGTTTTGCAAAAAGAAACATCATATTTTTTATATTTTTATTTTTAATATATTTTTGTAAGATATTGCAAAATCCACCCATAATTCTTTTAATTAGGTTCTATTACACATCCAAAAAAATAATTAAGTCTTTTCTTAAATATCTGTAGAAGTTTAAGCATTTTGAATATCATGAATTCACGAAAAAAATGCAAACTGGGAAAACCCAATTTAAAGACTTCAAACCTGTACAAAATATATCAGAAACCATAAGAATTGTTGCCTGAATATATATTTTATTGGACAGATCTAATACAGTTCAATTTATAAATATTAAATGGAGGTATAAGCGTTTATATTAAACCTTCAATAGTGCCAAGCCCCCTTAAGTTAAAGAGTTGAAAACTTCTTACTTCTTACAGTTACTTCTTACTTCTTAACTTCTTACAGTTACTTCTTTATAAAAATCTTGTACTATAAGTTAAATGAAAACAAATCATATTAATTCTTATTAATATTTCTGCAATTTAAATACAAAATAAAATATATATTGATTCTTTAAATTTCAAAATTTATTTTAAAGTCCAAACTTCTTTAAAGCCCTACCAGTGGCTGAGATGCTTTCGAATCTATTAGACGAACGGTGTTGGTTTCAAACCTAGGTTGCGCTCCTCGGCGTAGCCACTAGGAAAATGTCATAGTTTTCCTGGTTTTTCTCCAAATTTCATATGCATCCGTGCTTGGAGCATAAGCTATACGCAATCGATTAGCACGAATAATTTTTATTCGTATTATAATAGACAGAAATAACAGGGATTTTTTTTCGTTTTTGGTTTTGTTTTCTAGACGTGCGCAGAAAAAAATGATATATGAATAAAAATTTAATAACAAATTAGAGAATGTTGCTATAATATGTACATTTTTTCGACAGTCTTTACCACCTTAGAATGACTATCTGGGCACTTAGAAATATAGCTAGTTCGCCCAAACACTTGCACCAATACAAAAAATCATTAAAAATTATAAAATGAATGAAATATTTCAGTTTTATACCTAATTAATGTACGTCATTAGTCGACAGATGAATTCTTACGATTACACCAATCTGAAAATTTAAAATGAATAATAACGTAAATTTTTAACAAAAACTGTTTCAATGAAAAATATTATTTCTAACTATAAAACTAATTTTATTGCTATATGTTTGAATAAAACATAAGTTCTTGTTTATTATTCAAATATTACACAAAAAAAAAAACAGTGTTTTAGAAAAATATATAATATATGTAAGAAATATTTTAAAGTTTTTGTTATTGAGGGGTATTCGTAATATATATATATATATATATATATATATATATCCCTCATATTTATGTATGGCGGAAGGTGCATGCACAATGTACTTCTAAGATTCAAATTAGAATAGTGCTATAACCAACTCATTATAAAGGGCGTATCAGATTCAGCAACTTTAGAAACAACCAATTTTTGAGCCGACTTTAGCGCCGATTTTTCCTCGACGAAAACACCGTAGAGGTTACAATAGTCGGGTGAAAAGTTGGATGAAAGAAGACTAACTTCTGACGCTTATCACTTTTCTTGGCGCGAATAAAATACGCAATGATTAGCGTTAAAATTCCCTTTCATTTGTGTAAAATATCACATTATTATTTCTATTTTGATCTTTTTTACAACTATTGTCATAACGCCATACGAAAATAAAAACGATTAATTGAAAATTCTTATCATTTAACGGTAAAATAAACGTGCTTAACGATAATATTTCTTCTTCAAATCTCCACTTGAAGCGATTCCCGTGTTCCGCCATCTTGGAAATATGACGTATCAAAATAGCGCATCCTGATTGGACGAATCCGAGGAGAAATTGAGTATACGGACAATTTTATCAAGACAGCTCTGATAAAGTTGGGCAACTTCGGTCTGCGCTATCACACTGGGAATAGAGACAATATTTTCCGAAAAATCGGCGCTAATCAGTGGTTGGCTCTAAAATCGCCTGTAAAGTCGTCGAGTCTGATACGCCCTTAATAAAACCCAGTGCTTTAATAAAAAACACGTTTAAATTAAAACTTGCAAAGATTAATTTTACATGTTTTCTCAATCTTTATTTTATTTTATTTATTTATTTTATTTTATTTTTTACATATGTATTTAACTGGAAGTATGATGTATAATATATTGGGCAAAAATATTAAATGAAAGTAATGATATTTGAAAAAAAAAAAAAAAAAAAAAAAATGCACATTTTGTAAATGCATAACAATTTTTTCTAATCATACATTTTAATGTATATTTTCACTTAAAGAAAAACTTTTAAATTATACATTTGTTTATAAAGTAAAAAGTACTATGCAAATATAAGTAATTTAAATTTCATATAATTTAGGAAAATATATAAAAATAGAATATCTTAAAAGTGGGAATTCAAAACATATATGAAATTTCATTTCAAAATATTATTATATCTCGCAGTGAAGATGTTACATAATAACAAACTTCAAGTGCGTATTTGAATACCTATGTAAAATAATTTAATACTTTTTTCAGTTTTTCCCTCTAAGCATTTTCTTTTACGCGCATACATATAATAATAAAATATACGAAAACTTAAATAAGTTTGATGCAATATTCCGCTGTTTCATATCAGGAAAATAAATGAATAAAAATATAGCTGCATTATTATCTCTAGCTTATAGTATAACTTTTCTGAGCTGCCTTTGTGATAAAACAATGCCATTTTAATGGATCCAATAAAAACGTCTGAAAATCCGTTTCTAGGTTCTAAGTGTAAATAATGCGATTCCCTTAGGGATGGCACTGCTGCAAATGCAGAGGAAATCAAAGCCCGTGTTTTATTTAGCCAGGTTCTTATCAGTCGAGTTTTGCAGACCACTGTGAATCCGCAGTAATATGGGACTTGAGCCCTTCTAGTGAGTTCTCTTTATGAAGTTCTTCGAAGCTTGCGGCTAACAAAGAATTCTCTAGTGAATTGACTGGATCTGTTTTCTTCTGCTCAGTTCGTAATCTAGCAAATCATTTCAACTTTTAAGTGTTGTTTGGAAGAGTTTCACACAAAATTGCACTAACAAAATCCTGTTCATTTCATTGTTTAAATCACTTCTTTATTGCTCTTTATCAGCATGAACTGTGGAAATAAACGAAACTAGTATAATTGTGCTCTAGTAATGAGCACTGAGTAGATGATATTCTTAGAGAATATTTCTAAGACTATGTCGTAAAAAAGTTGAGTTGATTCTAGCATTTCCTAAAAGATGCCACAATATCACTTTTATGTTGAAATCTTAATGAACACTTTACTATGCTGATGAATAACCAAATGCGTATAAATGTATCATTTGAATATCAACTTATTGAAGTTGTAACAAACAAGTTATAAATTATGTTTTATACTCAATTATACTCATTTCTTTAATTTGTATGTTGTATTTACTGGCACAAAACAATAATAATAATAATAATAAAATTGAAATTTCCATCATTTCGTTCCTTATAAATACCTAATAGGAAACTGATTATTTTTTTATGTCATATTAATAAATTGTAATGTTATCTTATTTTTTAAATTATTAAACTATTATTATTGCCTATATTATTGTCGGAAAAATTTAAATTCATGTTTAATTTTTCCACTGAGTGAATAGAAACATAGAATTTGCATTTCATTTTCAGAAAATTTTTGTTTGTTTGTCCATTAACGTGTAAAATAATCTGAATCTTATTAAATATAAGAATTTAGTTATCCTATAAAATATTCTTATATTTATCAAGCATGGGATTTTTGTTAGCTTTCATGCCAAAACATATTTCAGCTATTTAGAATAAAATAAGTTATATCATCATCATTATATCATAATGACTACTACTTTCAATCCACTACTGGAAGAAGGTCTCTCACTCATAATTTAAAACTTCCATTGTGTTATGAAATCTCTTTTTCTGCATTGTTTTTACTATACCTAGATAAGATACACACCTGCTTAAAAGTTTATAAAGGTTTATAAGATTATTTTTTTTTCTATTGATAAATTGCCCACTCGATGAAATGTTATTAAGATTTGGAGATATGAAAATAAGGATAACTTATATTTTTTGGTGAATATTTGGTTGCGACATTAATGGATGGTACAGCATCAGAATGAATAAAAAAATAGAATTTTCCATCAGCTCATTATTAAAAGAGAGAAATGGACTGTTTCTGTTGCAAATGTTAATATACAGTCTGTACATTTTTCTGGTGCATAATTAAAAAAAAAAATTATCAAATTAAAAAATTATAAACGTTGAGAAAAAATCAACATGTTTTTCATTAATAATACTATAGGGTTACGACATTAATTACTACTACATTAATAATACTCACCAAATCCAGACGAAGGCTTTACCCTCCCTTCCGACTCTCTTCGCTCATTAACCCCGCGGACTTTACCCGTTTATTTCCAAATTTGCCTTTCGATGAATAGGAATATTAAAAGTGCATAACAAAAGAAAATAGTAGAACAGCATTATAGAAATCCCCATATTTGATATCACTTTGAAATACGAAATATTTATACTGTACCTTTTTTTTTTTTTTTTTTTTTTTTTTTGTTTTAATGAAATATGTCAAAAATCTGTTTAAACATTCGACAATTTAATAAAAACTTAACACCATTATGAGTGGAAGCATATGCTAGGCACACAAAATTAAGAGCGACGGCAATAATTCTTTTTTTTTCATCTTAGGTTAACTATTCGTCAGATTACTAAAACTGTAGGAATTAACAAAAAAAAAAAAAAAAAAAAACCCGAATTGTGGAAGAAGAAATCTTGGGTTTTACATCCTGACAACGCGCCTGCTCATTCTGCCTTGTCCATCAAGTTATCGCTAGCCAAGCACTGAATTCCAGTGCTAGACAATCTACCTTATGAAACTAACCTTGCACCATGCGACTTTTTTCTGTTTCTCAAGGTCAAATCTGCATTAAAAGGAACAGGATTTTAGCCCATTGAAGCTCTAGAAGTAAAGCGATACGCATCATGAAGGCGGTCATAGAAAAATATTTTTAGCACTGTTTCGAGCAATAGAAAATCCGCATGGAGCGTTGTAGGTATGAAGGAGTGGTGTATATATTGCAGCTGATAATACCTAAAAATGTCTAAATTAAAAATAACATGTTTTGCAGCAATAGCCTCGTTATTTTCTAGCCACACCTCGTATATCGAAAGAATTAAGACAGAAATTGCTTTTAAATTAGTTATGTTGTCGATTATACGGGGTGATTATAAAAAAAAAAACTACCCCGATATATGAGACCATAGCTATCATACCGTTCACAGTAACTGAATAAAATTTTGGTGGAAGGTATTTTGAGGTATGCGCTCAAGAATCATAAAAAAGTAATAATAGTTACACTCTAACAGTTCCGGTTACAGTGACAAAATTTCGAAAATTTCAAATGGCAACACCAACTTTTTTTTTTTTATTGGAAAGGAATATCCATACCAAAAAACCATAAATAGCGATGAAACGGTACCTGTAGCACGAAAATTGTAAGCGCTAGAAGAAAAGAGAAAACAACTGTGATCTGCCTACCAGAGCTATACTAAGGACTTCACGTTTCCCACTGACAAGTAAACCTTCTCTCCTTTGATACCGGTTTTCCGGAAACCCATATATTTTCTGAAAGCTTATGTCACAAGTATAAAAACTGTGAAATCTTAGGGGCAGAGGGACAAGCGTTTAGGAGATACAGGGCTCACAAAGTATCAGTAAAGTGTGTATAGAGTGACATATTCCCATAAAAACGTCTCTATTCCTTGTATGTTCCCGTATATTGCTGTCAAGTACTAACGTATTGTATGTCTTCTTCTTACATTGCTTCTTATTATATGGATACTATAGTCGTTGTGGTGGCCTTGGTCTCCCGATTCGGAACAAGTAATCAGTTTCCGAACATCCAGGAATCGGAGATGATAAAACACATAATTATTCTCCTGGAAAATGATATGGAGATTGTGGAAGGGATCCGGACATTAGGATTTGCTAGAGGCGATGGAGAAGAACGGACGAGGATATGGACTTCGAAGATGATGGTGTCTATAAGGAACAGCAATGCTCGTCGCAACAGTCACAGTCTCCACTTCTGTCATGACATATTTTGATCAAGTATGGCTAATGACAGGAAGAAAATTCTACTTTTAGTGGATTCATGGTGTTCTAACAAAGATCATGCATTGTCTGCTTCCGAAGTACTTGATGGTAAAGTCCTACAAAAAGAACTGGTACCTGAAGAATGTACAGGAAAGATTTAGCCTCTGGATATTCATTTTTTCAGACACTAGAAATCTTTTGTTCTTTACATAATGGAAACAATTATTATCGAGACACATGAGCACATCTGGCACCGCGATAGTTTTCTGGCCCTGCAGTCTTTTTTCCCTATGTCAGTTCAATGCTCCTCGTTTCAAGAACTTGATTAAGTATGCTTTTTATAAAAGCAGATACTTGGACGACAAACCTGGAATGTGGATTGCGCCAATGGATTACTGCTTCAATCCATTGACAAATGATGAGTTTGCAAATGTGCGGCTATCGCTTTTGTAAAATGTGCCCATTGTGAACTGTCTTTCTGTCCGTCTCACAGTTTATTTGGTGAATTGTACATTGATTGTCTCTTGTAATGGAAGTCAGTAGCAAGTATCCCAACGTATACTGTTTCTTTTCAACGAGTTCTTTCTTCCTTTATAATGATACCTCCACCTTCTTACCATATTATTAGTTCATATAAATACGTGAAACGAACATTTTAGCGACTTTTGGTGTCATCTTTCCAACATTTTATGTCCTATAACTCCTAAACGCTTATCCCTCTGCCCCTAAGATTTCACAGTTTTTCTACTTGTGGCATAAGCTTTCAGAAAATATATAGGCTTCCGGAAAACCAGTATCAAAGGAGAGAAGGTTTACTTGTGAGTCTTCGGCTTCGAGCTACTATAAACGCAAGCCGACTTGTGGAGGCTGTATTACAGCCTCAACGTGTGGGTTATCTCCAATCTTAAATAAGAAGTGTGTAAAGGAGTGAATTGAAGACAACAGTTAAAAACTAATCTTTGTTCAACCTGGCACTTTCACCGAAACCATCGCCATGTAACACTGAAATCAACTTTTGACATTGACACTTCCAATGCAACACTTCTATGCTCAACTCGACATTGTCACCGAAAACCACCCTTATCTAACGCTGGATCCGACAGAGGACCTTAAAACTTCCAAATCAACACATCTATGCTCAGCTCGACGCTGTCACTGAAACTACGACTATTCAACATTAGGCGGGATACTGGATAGTTACCGGATGTCTGTTTCATCCCTACTTCCATTACCCACAATTATATGTATTATATGCACTTTTTGAAGATAATGTGGTCACAGGATATAAAATTTTCCTTTAAGAAAAAATTGAAACATATGTAAAGACATACAAAACAGAGTTTTTACATAGCGAGTTTAAAAAACTCAGTATAGCCTTTTCTTTTTAAATATCCATTTAAGAGATTTAAAACTGACCTACCTAGGATGACCGCTTATTTTCCTGTAGTAATCACGTAATAAGGACTGTGATGAATGATATTGGTCATTTTCAAATAAATATATGGTAACCTTCACTCTTCCAACTCAACACATGTCGTACCTTACAGACCGTACATCGTACATCGTACCTTACTTTTATTTGGGCATCCAATATGATGCCCAAATAAAAGTTTAACAAAATAAGTTCTGAGTCAGCTTCTTTTTGTTAGGAAGTGTTGCATTGGAAGTGTCAAGGTCAAAAGTTGATTTCAGTGTTAGATGGCGATGGTTTCGGTGAAAGTGTCAGGTTGAACAAAGATTAGTTTTAAGTTGTCGTCTTCAATTCACTCCTTTACACACTTCTTATTTATAATTGGAGATAATCTACAAGTAGGCTTGCGTTTATAGGAGATCTAAGCCGAAGTCTCAGTGGGAAATCTGACGTCATTAGTCTTGCTCTTGTAGGCACATAACAGTTGTTCTCTCTTTTCTTCTAGCGCTGGCAATTTTCGTGCTACAGGTACCGTTTCAACGCTATTTATCGTTTTTTGGTATGGAGATCCCATTCCAATAAAAAAAAGTAGGTGTTGTCATTTGAAATTTTCGCAATTTTGTCACTGTAATCGTAACTGTTAGAGTTTAACTATAATTTTTTATGATTCTTGAGCGCATACCTCAAAATACCTTCCACCAAAATTTTATTCAGTTACTGTGAACGGTATAATAACTATGGTCTCATATATCGGGGTAGTTTTTTTTATAATCAATACAAAGATACGGTTTGCACCAAGCGGATGAAAAAGAAACCGGGTTTTGTGTGGCAATGAAGAAAAAATAGTTCTGTTGGCGACCAACAGATAGCGCTATAGTGTTTTATTTCACCAAAAGATGATTTACAAATGAAAAGATTTTGACAACTTACAAGTCAGCTTAATTACATCTAATTAGTACTACTGCAGTAACTGTTCAATGTGCTGTCCATCATTCAGAAGTATAGCTGTGAGACGATTCACCACATCATTCACAGCATTTAGTAGCATTTCTTGCGTTATGGCAGACACATTTTGGCGGATGGCATCTTTCAGTGCTGCTAGTGATACCGGTTGATCGCGGTACACTTTTGACTTCAAGAATCCCCACAGCCAAAAGTCACAGGGTGTCAGATCGGGAGATCTTGGAGGCCATGCGTGATTAAAGTAGCGACTGAGAAGGCGATCCTCCCCAAATGTTGAGCGTAGCAGGCATTGCACAGGCAGAGCAATATGAGGTGGTGCTTCATCTTGAATAAAGGTGACTGTTTGCAGTGACTGTCGCGCTTGCAGTTCAGGAATAATGTTGTTCTGTAACAGTGCTGCATATCGCTGACCAGTGACAGAAACTGTTTTGTAACCCGTCTGTGTGACTTCGTCGAAACAAAAATGGATCAATTATGAAATCAGCAGTGAAGCCACTCCAGAGTGTCACTTTAGGCTGTTACAAGTATACCTCAACAAATGCATGTGGATTTTCTGTGACCCACACTCGACAATTGTTGGTGTTAACAGCGCCAGGGAGTGTGAAATGCGCTCTGTCCAGAGCACAGTGTGAAGCCAGTCGTGCTGCTTTTCCATCTTATTGAATACCAAATTCACAAAATCTCGGCGAGAGTCGAAGTTAGGAGGCTTCAGTTCTTGGTTATGTTGCAACTTGTAGGGATACCATTTCAGAGTTATTCGCAGTGCTCTCCAGATAGTTCTGTACGACACTCCTGTCTGCCTCGAAACTTCTCGAGCACTGCAATCCCCATGTACAGAAACCGCCGACATGGATTGAACCGTCTGCTTCACTGTCGTGGCAACAGCAGTAGCTGTTGAGGGACGTCCTCTTCTTGGACGTGACGCCAAAGAACCCGTAGCTTCAAATTTCTTCATCATTTCGTTCAATGCAGAAGACGTTATTGGTCCTTTGCTGTCTCGCATAACTTTCATGTAGGGATATGCTCGCAATGCCGCAGTGACACTTGCCGAATTCTTATAATACAGTTTAACTAAGAGGGCTTTCTCAACTATGGACAGTATTTCGATGCATATAAGCTTCGACTACGATTACCTACTGCAGTTGCTCCTTTTTATATCGTTTGTTGCTTTGCATAATCCTACATCAGAAATGCGACAGCGCCATCTGTTGGTCGCCAACAGAACTATTGTTTTTTTTTCGTTGCTACAGAAAACCCGGCTTCTTTTCCATCCGTTTAGTGCAAACCGTATCTTTGTATCTTGATTCGTTTTCGAATTATTCATTTTTAAAGTTAGTCCTGACTTTTGGATCACCCGGTATATCTTAAATTTAGACCATTTTATTTCAAGACGTATTAATGCACTTATATTTCACTTTTCAAACAAAATGCCTTAATAAAATCGACCCTAAATGTAAAAAAATTTTAGATATTTAAAAATATTTATATATTTCTTAATAAGTGGTAGATAAAAACAATGTGAAAAAAACTCTGTTTCAATAAAAAGATAAAAATATGGTATAACAATTGATTTCTTAAAAAAGATCAATATTAAAATTTTGATAAAATGTATTTTGATGTAAAAAGCGATAATGGAGATGATAAACTTAATTACTTTAAAAAGATAACAAAATCTGAATTATATTTTTAGTACAGTAAATATACCACAGTAAATAAATCAAGTTTTGCAAATACGATCAATTGGTTATCTAATGCATAACATCTTAAATCGACCTGGTGATGACATTTAAAGACAACAAAAGAACACCTCGATATAAAAAAATACAAATTTAGCTAAACTATATAAAAGAAAAAAAAGAGTAATCTATGTGAATAGATTTGCATCAGACAATGCAATAAAAAAAATCATACTTTTATTATTATTATTATTTGGTCAAGTTATATTCGATGCAATTAATTTTTTAAAAGATTAAAAATAGTTGCAACTGGAATTCTTACTTGGAACAAAACAAATAATTAGCGTTAGAATTTTTTATGATAACGGAAAAAAGTTTTGATATTAGAAGTTTATTGATTTTTATAATACTCCAACATTGCTTTTTTTTTTTTCAGTTCACAATATGCTTTGTTTATGATATATTTGCATTTGAAATGCAACATTTTATTTTTGAAATGAATATGGTTAAACAAATGTAAATCTAGTTTCCTAATAACTCCCAACCTTGAATTTAATTAAATTTTATTTTTCCATAAAAATGCAGTTTTCTGAAACACAAGCTCGCAAATTATAAAATATAAGCCATTCAATAGCTATGAAATTAATTAAATACTATTTTATACAAACTCTCTGATTTTTATTCGAAGTTAAAAACTTTTGGTCTTTGAACTCATTATCAGTATTTATAGCCAATTTTGAAATTTTGAGAAATTTGGTTGAAAATTCACAATTTAAAAAATAACTTCTTTATGCTCTAATACAAAAACATCTGATTTATCACCTAACATGACGTTCAAATATTGACGGCTCGCAAATTTTTAAATATAAGTGCCAGGGATGAAACTTTTCCGCTTTATTTTAATACCACTATTTCTATACAGAAGTCTTTATCATATTTCTAAGCAATATTTTTAGATTAAATAGAATACAGATTGTATAAAAATAGTGATAGCAAAAAAGGCTGAAATTTCTTAACCTTTCAATGCAAGATGGTTGAAAATTTGCAGTTTAATTTATTTTCAAAAATCTATTGAAGAGATTTTTATCAAATATAACTAAGACCCATTTCAAATAAAACAGCATATATAATATTTTATAGAATAAAATATTTTAGTATGATGTTTCACTTAAACTAACATATCACATATTGTCAAAAATAAAATTTAACCTTGCCAATATAGGCTAATTTAGCTCCAAGCAATATTTAAAAAAAATAGGTGTTAAGTTTCAACGTGTGCTTACGACTAAAATATCACAAATATGAGGGTAAAAGTAAGCATTAAACTTTTAAATATATTGGTTGAAGCTAAATGAACTTTGATTAGCGACATTTTTGTAGAAAACGTTGAACTTTTTTTTTAACTTTGTACAGTCGGAAAAAAAAAGCAACACCTGCTGTAATTTCGTTATTAATTGACGAAGAAACATCTAATAGACATCATTCAACAGGAAATTAAGTGCACTTTTTGTGAATGATGTCAAATTTCAAATTAGGGATCAGCTACATATTGAAATAAGCGGAACTTTTCAATAGCCCTTTTCTTTCTTTTTTTTTTTTTTTTTTTTTTCTTTTAGCAATAGCAACAACCAATTTTGACTTCATATTAAAATTTCTGAAAGTCTGGGAGAGTGACTCTGAGAATCTGGCAGTAACTATGAATATTAAAGCTAAAGTATACAGTTTGCATACTTTATCATTAATATTCATAGTTATAACCAAAAATGTATTAGGGGGGTAATCTGTAAATCTAGAAAAATAAAATTAAGATCCTACAAGAATTAAACACAATTTTACTGTTTCACACCGAAAATTTTTCAAGAAAAAAATTAATTATAAAAATTAATAATAAGAAGTACACTATCAACTTTACAGCACCTCGGCTATCCCTGATTTCAGTTTTTTTAGATGCGCATAGATGCCAACATTTTAATTTATTCCGCAGTATTTTTAGCCCCGCCTTTTCTTCATACCACTTTTTTTTTTTAAGAGTAATATTTTCTTATTTTATCGATGTTATATATTGGAGAATTTTTTTCTTTTACTAAAGTGGTGCGAAATAAAGGCGGGGCTAAAAATACTCCAGAATAAATTAAAATATTGGCACCTATGGATACGTATATACTCATATACTTTATTAGATAATGTATTTTAGGTATATTTAAATACATTAAACTTAAGATTGGTCAGACAGCTTTTGACAAATGTGCAACAATTTTCAATTAAAAAGTGTCTATCATGGCTATACTGATCACAAATAAAGCGTAAATTTTCTTTCACTTTATTTTGTAGGTGTGACATAATATACGAATTGAAATAATATATAAACACACACACACACATATATATATATACATATATCTAACAACGCGTAAACTAAATGTTTTCTGATAAATAAATATGGTATCATGAAGTGCACATTAAACAATTTTAATCATACTTACCAGTTTTGGGTCAGTTTTGTAAAAATTAATATAGGTCATAATTCATACATATATATATATTTTAATAAGAATTTATTAATATTTTTCATTACTCAAAATACTTTTCAGAATCAAAAGTGATTATGGATTATGTTCACTGTATCTCGTAATATATATCGATCAAGTTATTTTGTGAAGATATTAATAAAAGTTTGAAATATGAATTTAACATTAGCACCTTGAATCTTTGAGCGCTTATAACTGTATACAAAAATAAGTAAAATATACAACCAATATACTTTTTCTCATTCCCACGACTCCAGAAATTCAAATATAAAATAGGAATAGGGTATTAACATAGAAAAAAATCAAAGTTGGTGTGCGTTTTACTGTGTAGGCGACCCCAATTAAAAATTTTACTCCATTTTTTAAAAGTACTCACAACTCCCCGTCGAATGATACCTATAACAATTTTGTACATGGATTAGCAACAAATTTACGTCGAGTTCTTTTTTTTTTTCTTTTTTTCTCCGATTGTAAATAAATATTGTATGGTAAAAAGAAAGGCAAGCTTTAAAGTATTTCTGATATATGATTAACACGAATTTTTATGCAATTGAAGTCACTCAATATTTAACTTTTCAATAATTACATGTAAACAGACATAAAATATAGTTATTTTATTAAATTTTTGATAGAGAAAAAAAGGAAATTTTAAATATTCCTTTAAAAAAAAAGAATGTTTCAAAAAAAAAAATTACTTCTTATTGACAGGCATTCAAATAAAATTGATTGGTTTCGCATTGCCACGACTCCAGAAATTCAAACATAAAATAAAAATAGGGCATTACCTTTGAAAAAAATCAAAGTTGGTGCGCGTTTTAATATGTAGACGACCTCCAACTAAAAATTTCACTTCATTTTCTAAAAGTACTCACTCCCGTCGAATGATACCTATTGCATTTTCGTGCATCGATTAACAACGAAGTTACGTCGAGTGTTGTGAGTTTTTATTTCCTCGACTGTACATAAATATTGTATAGTAAAAAGAAAGGTAAGCTTTAAATTATTTCAGATATATGCTTAACACGAATTTTTATGTAATTGAAGTCCCTCAGTATTTAATTTTTCAATATTTACATGTAAATAGACATAAAACATAAATACTTATTAAATTTTTGATAGAGAAAAAAAGAAAATTTTAAATATTCCTTAAAAAAAAAAAAAAAAAAAAAAAAAAAAAAGAATATTTCAAAAGAAAAAAAAAAAAAAAAAGAATATTTCTTATTGACATGCATTCAAATAAAAATAACTGGTTTATAAATTGGACTTCAATGTCAAGGAATACAGAATACAGGGAATACATACAAATAATACTTTAATTAAATGTCACGAGACAGCTTTATTTGATTGAACTCAAATTACAGTAAAACAAGTCGACAAACAGTTTTCATTGATGGGGAGCAAGAACTTTGTAAAAAAACACCGAAAATGTAAATGTACACAAATTTGTCTTAAGCCGAAATAATTAATCACTCTCTTTCATCTGGGAAGAAAAAGTAGGCTCAAATGTAGCGTGAAAGTAACAACGCAGACGCGTAACAATAAAAAGGAAGGAAAATCTAATGAATATAGGGAAAATAATATTTAATGACAATAAATAAATAAATAAATAAATAAATAATAATTCTTGAAAATTAAATGAATAAATCGAAAAAAAGTGAGTAAAAAAAAAAAAAGTTATACTTGTGTTAGTTTAATCTCATTATTTTTTGTATATTTATTCTGTATATTATACGTTACCGTAAAATGTACAGTATATGTACAAAAATTCTCACACCTTAACATTAGAACGGCAATAGCTCTTTCTTGAAGCGTGATGTCTAGATATAGTAAATTGTCCATGTGCTGTAAGATAACATCGGTTACAATGCCATCTGATGGCAAACTAATAACATACTTCCCTTTCCTATCTCGAAAACTGTAACAGATATGGGAAAAAATAATTACAAAACTGTAAAATGGGCTTCATTCAGTACGAAGGGATACCTTACGATTGTTAATTCTAAATTAAGACCTAGAATTGTTGGTCAATTTTTTTTCTTCTTTCTTCTGCATATTTTTAAAGTCACAGATTTGGGAAATTGTGACCAAACAAACGCGCATTTTACACATTCTCTTCTTAGAATGTTTTTTATCAAGGTATCTTTTCGTACTAAACTGAGGACGCTCTACAAGTTTCTACGTGTCACCTTTCTTGTATCAATAACCATTTTCGAAATAGGGGTGCTAATTGTACTATTTGCTAGCAGATGGCGCCGAATTAATCTCAAGCTACAGAGCATAACTACTTTAATATTTATAAAATATAACTATCACCATTTAAGATTGTGGTGGGGGAAAGGGACACGACTTTGGTGGACACCTTTATCTGCCTACTAAGAGATTATCTGTCTACTAATTAGATAACCCTTACTTAGAAACATCTCATATCCATCTCTTATCATTAGCGTTACAGTCATTTCCGTGCCTAACATCCTTTAACACTTTCCAACAAGGTTGAAAAGCGTTAATGACTTCGGTTTGTCTGTCTGTCCGCGCTCTAACTCCCGTAAATATTTATGGAATTTCTTGAAACTGATATATGTTATTCAAGTTCACTATCGGATATATCCCTATTGAAAATGGAGTTAATATCTCTACTGGTTTGTGTACAGGGATACCCGAAAGAATTCCAAAGCACTGCGTTCTATGAGAGGTATTTCTATAAACCATATTTTTATGCCTTTAGTGTACACAAACCTTAATGAATGTTTCCTATATAAAATGGAGTAAATACCATCACTGGTTTGTGTACAGGGACACTTGAAAGTATTCCAAAACATTGTGTTCTATGAGAGGAATTTGTATATACCATATTTTGATGCCTTTACTGTACATAAATCTTAATGGAATTTAAATATATTATTCAAGCTCACTATCGGATGTTTCATATATAAAATCGAGTAAATACCACCACTGGTTTGTGTACAGGGACACTCGAAAGTATACCATTGCCTTCTTTGAGATGTATTTTTATAAACCAAATTTTAATAACTTGTTTTCGTATAAAGCTTAATGAAATTGAAATATGTTATTCATATGCACAAAAGAATGCTCTTTCTATAGAATATAGTATGTTTAGCATTAGGTTTACAGGTCCACACAAAAATATTCCGTTGCCTTCAGAGCTATCTATAAAAATTTGCTGGAATTGCACTGTCGTTTAAATTAAGCGTTTTTAACAATTTCTAACAATTTTTAAGAGTGAATGTGATTTCAATTTGTGTATATGTCTGTCTGTTCGTCTGTCCGTGCTCTAACTCCCGTAAATATTTATGGAATTTCTGAAAACTGATATATGTTATTCAAGTTTACTATCGGACGTTCCCTATTGAAAATGAAGTGAATACCTTTACTGGTTTGTGTACAGGGACACCCGAAAGTATTCCAAAGCATTGTGTTCTATGAGAGGCATTTCTGTAAACCCTATATTAATAACTTTACTGTACACAGATCTTAATGAAATTAAAAAATGTTATTCATATTGACTATCGGACGTTTCCTTTATAAAATGGAGTAAATTACACCAATTTTTTGTGTACAGGGGTACTCAAAAGTATTCCAAACATTGCATTCTATGACAGATATTTCTATAAGCCAAATTTTAATAACTTTACTTTGCACAAAGCTTAATGAAATTTAAATATGTTATTCGTATGCACAAAAGAATGCTTCCCATATAATATAGTATGATTAGTATTAGTCTTACAGGGCCACATAAAATCATTCAATTACATTAAAAGCTATTAATAAAAAATTTCTAGAATTGCATTTTCGTTTACATTAAGTGTTTTTAACACTTTCTAAAAACTTTTTAGTTGGAATATGATTTTAATTTGTATATCTGTCTGTCTCCCGCCCCCAGCGTCCGTAAATATTTTCAGAATTTTTAAAAAATGATATATATTAATGAAGTTTACTATGGAATGTTCCGTATTTAAAAATAGGCCCTGCACAACTAGTTTGTGTACAAGGACAAAAAAAAAAAAAAAAAAAAAAAAAAAAAAAAATAAGAAAGAAAGAAAAAAAAAAAAAATCACTGCATTGCGTTTTAGGACAGACATTTTTTAAAATCGCATTTAAGTAACTTTCTACTTTAAAAATCACAAAGAAATTGACATGTATTGTTAATATTCTAAAATAATGTTTTGTATAAAATATGATATGATTAACCTTCAGATTTACAGGGCTATACTAAAACATTCAGATACATTAAAGGTTGCAATTATAATATAACGGCTGGATATTCTTTGGCATTAAGCCTTTTTAACACTTTCCAACAATGTCTATGATTGGTTTTAAATTCAGTGAGTCAATCTGCATACTTTGCAGTCCTCCTGTCTGTCTGCTGTGTGATAACGTAGGCAGAGAATAGTGAAAGTTATATGATACAACAAGTACGAACAGTTGGAAAGTGTTAATAACCAATGCGTACTGCATGATTTTTCGTTCTTTTTTTTTTCCAATGATACATGCGTTTTAATCTAACGCAGAGAAATTTTTAATTGAAATATTTTTTTATAACCTAGTATTCCTAGGGAAAAAAATATTTGTTTAAATATTCGCTATATAAGCTGCTTTGCTTGTGGTATGATGATAGCAGAAAGTTGCAACTGTAAGAGTTGCATACTAAAAATAAATTATAAATGATGAATATAAGAAATATTTGGTAAGTAATAACCACACACGATTTACATTATAGACTACTATGCATATTATTACAATGGAGTGAGTCTTTTCTTCTGCATCAAATGTTCTGTTGCAGTGAAAGTAGTTTGACATGCAAAGTGAAAATAAAGTTCATTTTATTTCAGTGAGGTCAGCCTTGGTGACAAACCTGACGACTTGGCGACGACTTTGGCAACTTAGCGACCAAATTTGTCGCAAAATTGTAGTTTAAGGTGGCTTTTCGAAGCTTTCCGACGCATAGCAGACGAGATACAGAAATTTCCGTGGGATTCACGATAGAATTACCGCCAAGCCCTATCGCCAGAAGGTATAAGTAAGAGTGTGTTGACTTCTGCGAAAGAGTGTGTGGTCACTGCGATTAAGAGTTGTTCAGAGACCTATTCTGAGCGATTACGCTTTGGAGATTTTGCTCTAAGCGACTGAACTTAGTTCGTGACATAGCGAAGATTTCTGCTCTGAATGGAGTATTTGATGTTATTTGCTTTATTCCTGTGAAATAAATGACTGATTTTTTTTTTTTTTTTTTTTTTTTTTTTTACTGTTTCAGAGCATTCGTCGAATAGTGACTCTTACAACAGCTTCATTGGACTGCTACTAGAATATTCGATGAAATAACAGTACTATGTCACTTTTTCAAGAATATTCGACTGTAATCACAGTTTTATTGTACTGATTCAAAAAGTTACGTTGAATTGCATTTATCAATTAGAAACTGCCTGTTTTTTATGAACTATTTTTGAATTAAATGACAAACAAATTACACATGCAAGCACATTGTAGAATATACAAATGAAGTGAGAAAGGTAATTAAATGCAATATTTATATCAGCAATTAAATATTTATTCATTTATATCGTCCTTAATGCAATAAAAACACTTTCATTTTCTTGATAACACTGTAAAGCAAATGAAAAAAAAAATAGTTAAAATACTAACACTTGCAAACTCTTAGTCTTTTATAAAGCTGCATTTAGAGACACTTAACAATAGAAATAAAGGGAAAAACTGTATTAATCAGGAAATAAATAAAAAGTAGGCCAACGCAAATCTTTGGCCATATTGGTCATTGACTCGGCAGCTTACTACAACGTGTAGGTCTACACTGGTTCTCATAATTATAAGGACATTCGTTTTTCTATATTAACTAAACACTGAACACTACTATTTAAACAAATATATTTTTTATTAATTTGAATTTCATTAATAGACTATATTTAAAAAGTTTTATCGTTTTTCGATCTTAAAAAATTTTAAATACGGTCAAAAAGATGATTTTTCAGGTGTTCACAATTATAAGGACAGCTCGAATTTTAGTAATTTTTTTTCAGTTATTCTTTAAATTAATATTTCACGGGGTCTCTTTTTAGGGTTAAACAGTCAGACATTCTCTCTGGTATATATATACATTTTTCTTTTTTTTTTTATTCAGTTTCAATACCATTTCATACAGCATAGATGATATTCTTAAAACATTTAAACTATTCAAAATTGCTTTCCACTTGCATGCACTTTTCTAATATCATAAGTTAAGGTGTTTTCAACTATTAGGCCACGGGAAAGGCGATAATACAGAAGTTTCTTTCTTCAAACTATTTCCTATTGCTCTAGAAGTAGAGCAAAAATTTAACTCTTGTTGAAAAAAAATATTATTACCCCCCAAAATCTAACAAAAATCTGAGAATTCCACGTTTAAAGTTTGCGGATATTCTCTTGATGTTCATAATAATAGAAAAAATTACAAAATTCATTCTGCCTTCAGTAGAAACAGCTCCCCAGAGCATCATAGATCCACCTTTAAAATGCCCGATTCATATCTCCCATTAAAAAATCTGCTCTGTCTTTCGCTATCTTCAGATCGTGCCAGTAACTGTTAAAACCATTTGGTTAATCAAGAATAAAATGTTTTTCATCCGAAAATGCAACATTTTACCATTTAATATTGTCTTTATTCAACTTTAACACAGACGTTCTTTCCCCCATTAAATGTTTATTGATTATTACAGGTTTTTTATTCATTTCAACATATTTTTAGTTATTTTAAACATTCAAAAATGTGGACCCCAACCTTTCGTTAAAAATTACGAGCAAATTCAGCAGCAGTCATTATGAGTAGAACAGTAAGAGAAATTACGAGTCTTCGATCTCTGTAAAACAACTCTGATTTTGCATCAGATCTCTCTCCTATCGAACCAGCAGTTCAACGTTTGATCACATTTCCTTCAGCAATTTTAGATCTTAGAATTTCATTAGAAATTCGGCGGATTGAAATTATCTTTCCACTTAAAAAACACATTTATCATATTTCACTACATGAACGTTTTTTTTTTTTTTTTTTTTTTTTTTTCGAGGAATTATCAGTAATGTCCGTCCAAGAAAAATTGAAGGCTTATGTATGAATTAATCTTGCCCAGTAGTTAACAAATTCGCATGTCAACTGTAATTTATCCGCTAGTAAGTTAAATAAAACGAAAAAAATCTTGAATATTCCTATAATTATGAACATCTAAAAACGTGGAGAAAAAAAACATTTTGCATTATTTTTTATTAATTTTGTTTCATATTAAAAAAAATATAGCAGTTTTGGTTTTTAGAATACTAGATATATTAAGTGCACTTACTATAATCTTGTTTATAATTATTTCTACATTAGTTATTTCAAAACGTAAGTGTCCTTATAAATATGAGAAGGAGCGTATATCCTATATAGGCCTACCTATATTTAATTTTTAATTGTCATCACTTGTTTCAGCGTTCGATTTGCAGTTAATATAAACTAGCAGGCTACGCCCGCTTCGCTGGCCACTATATTTAAATGAATCTCCAAAAGAATTGGATCGTTATTTATTTTTCACATCACATTATAAATAAAAACTAAAATAATTACATTGGAATCGCTCTAGACCTCGCATCGGGTACTCGCTGACTACGGCAGCTCTTTCTCTGCCCGCACTGTATCGGGAGCAGGTTACCACTGCCTGCAGAAATATCTTTCCTATGTATTTCAATATGGGTATTTATTGACGATAGGTGGGTCTGCCATTATTTAAGAACTACGATTTTAAAGATAACTGTATCTCAGCGTCTATTAAATATTTTAGTTTTTGAACCAAGTATTTTATTGCTCATGCTATTTACACTGTATTACAATTTGATTCCGACCAATGTAATGAAATAAAATAAAAAGTAGATTTTCTTTTAGAAGGAATTAAATACATAAAAAACAAATAAATTCTAAACAGTTTAATCCTTTCTACTATATACTACAATTATTTCCTGACAAATACTATAAATTAGAAAAAAAAAAAAAAAAAAACTTTTAAAGAAATTAAATTAACAAATGAAAAATAATTGTTGTTATACTAAAAAAATTATACATAAACATAACTGTTATAAATACGTTTTTAAATTTTAAATTTAATATATTTAATTTTTCTACTGCATTACCATTTTATTTTCAATAAATATAATAAATTAAAAAGAGAAAAAAGATTCGCCCTCAAATAAATGTATTAAATAAAAAATAAATTGCATAATATAGCCGTTGATAAGATACGCAGACGATTACAATCGAAGAATAAATTCATGAAAAATGAAACATAAAAGCCAATGTTTAAAATCAAAAAAACATTAATTTAAAAAATTCAAATTCGAAATTCGAAAAAATCTCACTGAGGTGCACACCTGCAGGGTCCCAGGTACCTATATGCCAAATTTGGAAGCTCTGCGATCAGTACTGTGTAGTATTGTTCATGTTTAGATAAATGTATTTATTTTCCTGTTGGAAAAAACAATAAACTCGTTTTTTTTTTTTTTTTTTTTTTTTTTTTTTTGGCAACAATTAAATTACGGATTAAATTTAAATGGCTAATTTTTTGCTATTATTAGCTTATTATTTTCATATTTTTATTAATTAAAAGAAAACTAAACAGAAATTCGAAATTCTGCCTTCGATGTGCACAATGATCCTTCGGGGGGCACCTTTGTGTTAAATCTCGTGACTGTACGAGCTACCGTTTTCGAGAACAGTGAAATATATATACAAATATTGCTCACTTAATAGTATAAGATATAATAAGTTTTATTTTTTGTACATTTAACATGAGCCCACCTTTTACATGTCATGCATTGCAGCCAGTTTTCTCCGAGTCTAGCTACTTCATTTTTTTCAATAACGTAGGTTTTTTATTTTTTTTTATTTTTTAATGTCTATTTGCCTTTTTATATAGTGTAAATATCATAAGTGTTTCTTTATATCCCGTTTCAATATTTTCTTCCGTATAAGTACTCTTTTATTCATATATCTATGTGAAATTGTGTTTACACTAAACAGTTTTTGGGCTATTCTTAAATTGCACCCTCCGGAATTTACGAAGTTTACTTCTGTTGCAACCCTCTCATTTTATAAAGTAGCTTTAGCTCTTTCAGTATGCCTTTTGTAATTTTGCACCATTTTTTTTTTCTGAAATATAAAAATCTGCATTAAAAATCATGCTGGGGCACGTTGTGATACTTACTGAAATTTTTATTTTTCCGACTGAGTAAAAATAATGCCAGGACCGGGAGTTGAACCCCGGATCTTTGACTTACAAGGTCAATGCTCTACCAATTGAGCTATCCAGGCCGACACCCCGGTCAGCATTACTCACTCAGACTGTCACAACGTGCCTCCTACACTTCGTCACAACTAGCCCCGCGTTATGCCGTTTTGAACTTTATTCATTAGTTTCTGAAAGGTTGTCATGATTAACAAATGAAATACATAGAATAATAGCTCAAAATATAAATATTCAAATAATGTTAGGGAAGTTTACACACCTCACAATCCCTCGTGTCAATGACGGTGCCAACGTAGGTTACAAAATTTACTTTTACAATAGAAAACATGATAAATAATTTTATCTCGAAAACAACGCAACGCTACACTTCCAAACATACACAGCAACCTACAATAATCAACCTGTTCACTTACATTACGCGACAGGATCTGCAACCTATCGGCTCATTCACGAAGATCTATGGTACTACTTGCCCCTGGCACAACTAAACCCGGTCTTCCCTACAATACTTTCATTACCTACGGTAGTCGGTTAATTGAAGTAAAAATGACTGCTTAATTATTAAGATATCGTTAGCATAAATTTAATGCAGTTTTTAATAATAAACAAGTTTTATTAATAACATAAATCATATTTTTATAAGTCTTGTATGTCAAAAAAACACCTATAATTATTGTAAAAGTAAGTTATAATTAATTTATAATTATAATGAAGTAAACTGAAAAAAAATTAAAGCTATGTTTCCTTAAGAAACATTTTTTTCCCTTATCTATGCAAGAAGTTTGTAGTTTCCAATTTTTTTTTTCTTCTCCAAGATAATCAATTACAGAACTGTGAAGAAAAGATCACAGTAGAATGTGGGAACATGCATCATGTCAAAGCTCCTGAAATTAGTTTTGTTTTCTTTTGTTTTCTTTAGCACCATCCTTCTTATTTAAAGAGAAATTGAATTTCTTACAACAGGTGTTTAAAACCTAAAATTAAATTTGTTTTTTCAAATAGCTGTTAGAATGAACAAAATAAAAAAAATTGAATTGTGCAGTACTCTTTGTAATTAGAATTATTGTATTATAGAAAACCAATTTTTACTACATATGGAAAAAGAAAAAAGAAAAGAAAAGAAAGATAAATGAAAACTTAAAGAAAAAATATATAGTCTCTAATACGGAATTATAAATCGTTGCAGTTTAATATAATTCACATTACAAAAAATATATATAAACGCACTTTTACAGCCCTAATTTGGAAGAATATAAGCAAATTAACGCAGGAAAACTTGCGATTTAAGGCAACATTGATAAGTACCCGAATAGTATTTTAATTCATACCCAATAAACAAGGAATATGCATTTATTCAGATAAACGTATTTAGAATTTCAGGTAAATTGAATAGCGCGCGTGACACTTCGGTGACACTAAAGTTTTCACTAATTGAAAAGGAGGTGCCAACTGCAACGATCTACGCTCTCAAGGGATAGATGAAAAGGCCAATTCTCTATTGAGAATTACGAAATGACCACAAATGTTCACTGCGCAAAAGATTTAATAGAAATCAAAATGTAATTCTGATTAGGATATTTTTACATGTTTTAGTCCTTTATAGATCAACATTGCCATAACTGCAAATCAGATAATTTGAATAATTACAAATGCTAACAACTTGCACTTTTCTTTTTTAAAAATAAACATACCAGATGTGCAGTAAAGTTAAAAATCTCGAAAAAAAATCGATAGAGGAATGTAATAAACTGTATGTTTATTGTAAAAACGTAAAATTTTATACAGATGAGGCTAAATTAGTAAAAAAAGTCGCAAACAGATGGCGCTGCTCGCTTTACAGCGTTCTATAAGTAAATAAACGGCAACAAAACATAGTAACAACTTTATTTTATTTTTATATTGGTGTATTTTCATGTTTAAACACTAGAACTTATCGCTGTCTGCATAGAGGAGCAATATTTATCGGAACTCAATATGAAAATTACAGCGTACAGCACCATTTACGGGCAACTTTTGTTGGTAATTTCGCGACCTCTGTATAAATGTTTTACAGCTTTCATAATAGAAATACCGTTTGTTTTATTCGTTTTCCGATCTTTATTTCAACATTTTTAATTTGAAAATAGGATGTCTTTTGCTGTAATCACGCTTTCGTTATATTATACTAAATATATTACATAGTTGCACCTTTATTTATTTATTTATTTATTTATTTATAATTAGATTTTAATTACGTGGGAAATGTGCTATATATAATGAGAAATAAATGAATAAATGCATTTTTATATTATTGAATAAATGAAGCAATTAACAAAACTTCATTTTTCAAAATTTAATCATAGTGAAGCGTAGAGCTGGATATCTCTATCAAATATCAAATAAATAGCGCTACCGATTTATTAATGTCCGGGCACCTTAATACTATTATTATTTAACAATAATTTTTAACTAGTGGATCTGCAGATCAGGAGCCTGAACGTCCTATTTACATCAGACATTATTCAATAGGTCATTTTTATTTATTCCTTATTATATAATCGTATATATTGATTCGATCGACTTGTTACAATAATCAGATACATTCCCGCTGTGTCTTTATTTGCATATCTTATAAAGTGTTACAGAATTGTAAACAATTGCATTTATTTTTGTATCAATTCTTTCAAAGAGGTTTAGTAAAGTTAATAAAATGCTAACTTTGTGCATTTCTAGTCGTTTTAGCGTTAAAATAGCCTAATTTTCCCTTAAAAACACTTAAAAAAGCTCCAATAAGGGAAGAAATGGATTTCGCGTCAAATTTGGCGACTGTTTCCCTCTTTGGCGATTTTTTTGGCGACCGTGGCGAGAAAATCCTTATTAGGGATATACCAAATATGGAAGCTCTAATCTCATTATGAGATACGAGAATTTTCCAGAACAGTCTGTGTTAGATAGAAAAGTATAAAATTAGCATTTTTTCGCCAAGGCGGTCAGTGTCAGATCTGTGTCAGTTTCGTCAAATGTTTGCTTTGCTTTGAGCCTCTTTGGATGAGACTTTCTTTATGTGTTATTGTTAAACATTTTGTACTGTTGTTTTAATATTAACGGCTGTTGTTTAAGCTGTGTTTACTGGTTGAATTGAAGCTGATACTTGGTTTATAGACCTGTATTTTTCTGGAACTTTCTGTGAATACATCACTGAATTTTTGCAAGTTTCGCCTTTCATTCTCGGACAACTTACGGACCTCCAAGTACGCAACAATATGTATTCTTAATAAACTACGGTCTTGTATTATTTCCCTGAAATTCATAAATACCAAATTTCATAACCACCAGTTTTCATACAAAAAAAATTGCATAGCATATCGGAAATATTTTGCGTAACCTTTAAACTAATTTCCAATTCTATGCCCACAGTTATCAACAGGAAAACATGCTTTTAAAATTCTAATAAAATTTCATTATATTTGATGGGATGTGACCATGCTAAAAAAAATTTTAAGAAATATCGACTATAGACCGTAATAGTACTAAATTATTTTATGTGTCCCGGAAAAGTAGCCACAGTCATCATAAACGCCAATAATAAGAATAAACTTAATTTATTATAACTCATTAATTTTTTTAACTAATTTGACATCATTTGGATGATTACAGTACATACTCGGAATTATTTTGTGTGGTCCCATAAATTATTTAGTCTTTTTTTAGTCTTTTTTTAGTCCTTTTTTAAGAGTAAACATAATTTTAAGCATCTTTATAATGTATGTTAATTTTATTAAGTTCAATTAAGCATAAACGCATTAAAGAGCGCGCTTAAATAAAAGTTTGTCCATAGGCTCTAATGTTACGAAATTCTTTCGTGTGTCTCTGTAAACAAACCATAAACATTGTATACACCAGTAAAAACTATTCAGATTATTTTGCGTTTAAAATTAATAATTGTTCCAAATTTAACATCGTTTGGATGACTACGTGACATTTTCAGAACACTTTTGTAAGGTCCTGTACATTAATTACAAAGCTTAAGAGCACATATTTTCTTCAAACAACATGAGTTTAAGCATCTTACTCACGTACGCTAGTTTCATTTTCTTCATTGCAAGCTAATGATATTAAAATGTGTTTAAAAGAAATTCACCCCTTACGCCGTAATGTTAAGAATTTTGGCGTGTCCCTACACAGTTTATAAACAATATTGCAATAAAAATTATACAGCTACTTATATGCAAAGATGGAACGTGTGTGCCAATTTGCAAGTCAATAGAAGGACTTTTGCGGCCGCTATTGCGGTACATACAAGTTCTTCCCATAGTCCGTAATGATAAAAAAAACTTTGGCGTGTCCCTGTACACGAACTACAAATGGAATGCGCACCCAAAACTATACAGCTAATTTCGTGGGGATCATGAACATGTGTTCTAAATTTCAAGTCAATAGCGTGATATTTGCGGCCGCTATCGCACGACAGACAGACAGACAGACAGACGGAACACAAAATCCTTTTGATTCTCAACAGAGGGCCTCCACTGACGTTTCGGCAAAAGTTGGAAGTCAATAGCTTGATTTTTGCGGTGGCTATCGCGGTACATACAGATTCTTCCCATAGGCCGTAATGATAGAAAAACTTTGGCGTGTCCCTGTACACGAACTACAAATGGAATACACACCTAAAACTATACAGCTAATTCCGTTGGGCTCATAAATATGTGTACCAAATTGTAAGTCAATAGCGTGATTTTTGTGGCCGCTATCGCGATACATACAAATTCCTCCCATAGGCCGTAATGATAAGAAAAACTTTTGCGTGTCCCTGTATACGAACTACAAATGGAATACATACCAAAAACTATACAGCTGATTTCGTGGGGCTCATGAACATGTGTGCCAAATTTCAAGTCAATAGCGCTATTTCTGCGGCCGCTATCGCGCGACAGACAGACAGACAGACAGACACAGCCCAAAACCGTTTTGAGTCTCAACAGAGGGCCTCCACTGACGTTTCGGCAATTAAAGCAGAGAAATTCTGTCATAAATAAGTGAATAATTATTGTTATAAAAAAAAACTTCTTTTATTGCTGAGTCAGGCTCTGAGGAACGCATGTCAAGAATTCAAACCAAAGTTTATCAATACAATAAAATATAAAATGTGTTAAAGGTTTTAATAAGAAATATTTTGTTTATAAAAAATAATTAATATAATTTAGTTTAAAAATTGTATATCATTTAGCTAGTAAAAGTAAAAAAGTCTTAGCTACTAACATTTTTCGGTATTTTAATATTGGAAAAATCTCAAAGTGCATTTAATTTTAAAAATTGAACTTTCAGAGAAATTTCCCAATTACTATATCAGATAAATAATAAAAATATCAAAACAAGAATTAATCTGCAGTTTACTCCAAAACCAATAAGCATGTACAATGGGCTAATATATACAGTTGAAATTTAATTCCGACTGAGTGAAAATAATGCCTGGACCGGGACTCGAACCCCGGAAATTAAATTTCAATAAATATGATTTCCTTCCACAGTTGATTGTGTGATTTTATTAAAAATTGTAATATATACAGGTTTATCGTTTTTAAACTTGAGCTGTAACTAAAATGCGGGTTGAGTCTGAACTTTCTAGATAGACATTTCTAAGGATGTCCTGAGATTCTACTGAAAGATTCCGTAAAGGAAAAAAAAAATCTATTTAGTGACGTAGTACAGTCAAACTGCTTGAAATGATATGTAATAAATACTTGGGGGGGGGGGGGTCTGTTTTAACATTTTCAAGCATTAAGATGTTTAAAACTGCTATTTTGACATTTTGAAGAATTACGACAATACAGAGAATAATAATTGTCGCACTGCAAGTGAAGAAAAAACAATCTGGTTTGCATAAGCAAATGGATTCTGCGTAAGTTCTGCGTATACAGTCGACTTCAAAATTATTAAAACGCACATCAACATTTTATTTATTATTTTTTTTTTTTTTTTTGTTTGATCACTAAATTTTATCATCAACTTACTTTTTTTATAACAGAATAAAGACTAAGATCATTACTCAACAAATATTTACTTGATAAAACACTATTAGATGCACATCTTTTCAATACGAATTATTGCTAGCACTTCAATAATTTTGCTGCCGACTGTAAAAAGGAGGAGATCGAGTGATTAGCATTCTTTCACTTTCGATGGCTCTTAGTTTACCAGATAGTGCGGTAATCTTGGAACTGTTTTACTAAAATTTGGCTGAGGTAAAGTACAATGTGCGACAGATGCCAACGATCAGCTATTGGTCTGTCATTGCTCATCCGTTGCACACAAATAAATGATGAAGCCCAACATTAAACAATATTCTTTACACCGCTAAACAGTCTTTAACAAACAACGAAAAAATGTTTGTAATATCACATTGAAATTTGTAGCTTTTTTGTATTTTGATGCATGGCCCCTTTGAAGATTTTTTTTTTATTTTGTTTTATTTAATTAATTATTTATTTATTTGTAGAATTTTTGAGCGCATCCCTTGAATTGTCTGTATACAAATTTTCGACTGAATCCGCATTTTAGATACAACTACAGAGAGCACTAAATAGTCCAAATTTAATTACGATCGCCCTGCATTTTAAAAAATCTAATTTTTATTTGACGAACCACTCAGTAAATCATAAACAAGAAAATAAATCAAAATAATAAAATAAAATTATTTATGTAATTGATATTTATGCATCGAAAATCGTAAATATAATACTACACTGAACTTAATGCATGTTAATTTAACATTTTAAATATTGTTAATTATGGCATAAAAGATATATTTAATTGTCTTTCGGAAAGCTTTTGAAAATGAAATTATTTGTTTACTCTGACTAAATTGAGTACTTTTCATGTGACTGTGCATTATACTTTTGCTTCTCATCCTTTCAACTAATAACCAATTATTTTTATTGTCACAAAAATAAAACCATTTTAATAATGAATATGACGTATTAAGTAAAAATAAATTTAACAGATCTGCATAATCAATAAAATATACATATGATATCTGAAAACAAACGTAATACAAAACAAGTAATTTAATAGATTTGTTAATGGTGTTACAGACATGATTGCGTTGAAAGCCTTAAAAATATTACTAATGATTTCCCTAATATATTATAATGGAGGATCAAAATTGTGATGGCATGTCTCCGGACCATCCTTAGGGGTGCGCCGCAGACCGTCGTCACTTACCCACTGCTTACTACTAGTGTGACGTTAAACTCACCCACACAACCAACGAAACAACCACTAATATATTAGGTTATACTATGGACAATCGGTTATAACTTGGGGTCTACCCACCTCGTGGTTCTGTCGGTAAGGCACTGCCTTCTAGATCCTCAGGTTCCGGGTTCGAATCCCGGTGTGAGCATGGATGTTTGTGATGTCCTATGTCTATAAAGTATTGAGCATTTGTTTCTGTGCATTATACTATGGATCAATCGAGACAAAAGTCATTGTAACTATAGATCTCAAAGCTGTCAAATAAATGTCAAATGTTAACTTGGGGCCAAGCGTATACCATCAGTCTTAAGATAAGGCTTGTTTGTTTGTTTATTGATAATATATATACATCAGACTTGCATTCTTAACATGATTTCAGCTTGTAAATCTTCGTTGAGATGATGACAAATAGCACTTGATAGGATTATAATACAGAGAATTAGAAAGCCCATGCCCATGGCCTGCGCAAAAATCGAATCCACTCGCCTATGCCCACAAGCGATTAGCGGAATGGTTATGATATACAGTCAGCAGCAAAATTAATCTTTAGCAATAATTCGTATTTAAAAGATGTGCACCTAATACTCTTTTGTTAAATAAATATTTGTCGAGTCATGATCTTAGTCTTTATGCTATAACAAAAAAGTAAGATGATGATAAAATTTAGCGATCAAACTAAAGAAAAAAAAAAATGCGAAAAATGTGGATGCGTGCTTCAATAATTTGCTGCTGACTTGGCTGATTTAATTTGATAAATTTAATTTGATAGATTTAATTTGATAACTGGCAATAATTTGATGCTGACTTGTAATGGTTGAGATACCGAAATGGTCTTTGTAAAAGGACTAAAGAGAGGTTAAAATTTAGCGAGTTTAATGTCTCACTAGAGCTATGCAGTGGACTATTGGCGATGGTCTGGCATTCACCTCTTGGAGTGGTCCACAGACGTGCAATCCTAAGTTTGTTTCTTTGCGGAGAAAATTAATTTCCTGCTTCGGTAACACATAAAGGTATTATTTTTACTCTTGACCAAAGAGAAGAGAGACTTCTATCATACTTTTCTTTTATCAGTTCATTCGTCCATTTGAAATGATGGGTAAGAAGCTTACGGTCAGGGAAAATTCAAACACATGAAATAATTTACAGTAAAATCTGCATACATTTCCAATGATACATAACTAATCTAAAATTTAAGTTGGTGTAAAATCTCAGGCAGTATGCAATTTTTAAAAATCTGTATAAAGTGCCAGACAAGTGCATGACAAGTGTAATTACCCGTCGGGTTCAAAGTGAAATTGTACAATCTGAAGCACTTTGAAGAATCTTTGTACAATCTGAAGCAAAATTATTGAAGAACACATCCACATCCACATCCACATTTTTTTTTTTTTTAGTTTCATCGCGAATTTTTATCATCACTTACTTTTTTGTAAACAGCATAAGGACTAAGATCATGACTCAACAGTATTAGGTGCACATCTTTTAAATACGAATTATTGCAACAGTCGGCAGCAAAACTGTTGAAGCGCTAGCAATAATTCGTATTTAAAAGATGTGGACCTAATACTGTTTTGTTTGATAAATATTTGTCGAGTCATGATCTTAATCTTTGTGCCGTTATAAAAAAGTAAGTTGATGATAAAAATTAGCAATCAAACTAATAAAATAAAAAAATAAAAAATGAAAAATGTGGACGTGTGCTTTAAAATAATTATGCTGCCAACTGTACAAGTGAGCTTCGAGTCAAGTTCTACGAAGAGCATTCCACCAAATCCTAGGACCCTCGTGTAGACCATCGGCTTTAAACTCTACACTAACAGTGAATCAAATATACATCTGGGGGTCACAAAAGCAGGGGAGTCATCCCCTCCGTGGAGGATCAAAATTGTGATGGCACATCTCCGGACCATCGTTACAGGTGTGACCCAAACCGTCGCCAATTACCCATTGCACAGTACTACATAATATGAAGTTAAAACCAACCAACCTACCAACCATCCAACCAACCAACAATGTGTCAGGCATGGAAGTCTGTGTGATATATATGCAAAAGCACCAATAAAATAATTTTAATATTTTGGGTACTCCTACTTTCTGCTTGTCATAAACTTAAATCATTATCAAGCTCATATAATGATTTTTTTAAACATAAGGCAGAGATACCTACGATATATTTTATGAACTATAAATAATGAAAGTTCTACGAAAAAATTATCCTATAAAAATAAACATAAAAAATAAACATATATGAAATTTTGCCTTCTTTTATCGCATAAAAATTAATTTCGTATAAGTGTGAAAATATTTGAATAAAGTCTTTTACAAGCATCTGCCTGGATAAAAGTTAACGTACAAAATGCGATATAATGGCATTTATTTTTCAAACATAGCTCTATTTCTTTCTCAAAAGCACAATAATATGTCACCTCATCATTAATATATATGAGTCCCATCAAAGAGAGAGATGACAACTTTCTTCGAAACATCTTCGTTTCAGATACATCCAATATTTCAAATTGGAAATTTTTTCTAACAAAATGACATTTTTCTGATGAAAAAATGTGAATATCGAATATTTGTTTGTAGAAATCCAAAAATGCATGTATCAGATAACGCCTGATATGGAAAACCATTTCTAAATTATTGTTATTATTATACGTCGTACAAAATATAATCTTTCCATTGTTATTTTTCCATGTTATTTACAACTCACTCATTTTATATATACCTATACAATTTAATTCGTAATATTTAAACAGAAAATTTTTATATTTGAATTTAAAAATTGACAGTTTTATATTTTAAGAATGACAATTAAATATCTTAATAAAATAAAGAATATATCAAAAAGAAGTTTTAATATATTTTGACGGAGGAAATTTAAATCTAATTAATTGGTGTACCTTTCTAGCAGACGCTGCTTGTTCTTGGAGTTCCGGTTGAGAACAAAGGTCAACATCAATCAGCACGGTTGTTTACAGTAAGCAAAAACCGTGTAAGTAAGTATTGCTTTCAAGTCTAGGACCCTTGAATCCTAGGCTTGAAAGGAATGGACTCTGTGGGTGCTATTCTAATGAGTCCTAGCCAGTACTACCTCAAATTCGACAGAAAACTCCGAAGAGGTCGGCGACAAGCGCGAACTCGGCGTGTCCCGTCTGTTAGCTTTTACAGCAGAAAATCTTGGCTACTGCTGGGGATATATATATATATGAAATTATAATATTAATTAAAAATTAATTAGTTTAAAATTTTTCAAGCAGTTATCAAGCAAGTGTATTAAATATATATATATATATATATATATATATATATATATATATTTAATACAGATATCAAATTAAAAATGTTTCAAATGTTGGTAATTTATCATTTTACTAAATAAAAAATATTGTCATGAAAAGGTTTAATATCACCATTTTTTCCATTATGAATTTATATTAAATATTCATCAAACTTAATTGTTCCATAAAAATTATATATATATATATATATATATATATATATATATTATCAAAATTTTGTATAAGTATTCTTATAATGAATGCAAACACAGGTTTGAATAGTATCAAATAATTTTTGAACGTAAGAAACTAGGAAAATGAAAGAAAAATAAACCTACATTAAATAGACGATACATTGTTAAACGCGAATGCAGAGGAAAATTACTACTATGGGTGGACACACCGATCCTACTTAATTTTCCTTTTGATATAAATTTTATCCTGATTAAATGTGTTGTAATATCAATAAAACTTCTTCCTCGTTTAAATAAAATTTTTCAAGCAGTTATACAGTGTAATGTTTCAGGACGTCATGAAGATACGGCTTTCTCTGTTTATGAAAATTTATGATGTAAAATGTTTTTATCTGACCTGTAAATTATAAGCCAGAAAATACAATAATTTGTGAACTTCAAGTAGCTCATTGAGCATTGAAATTAGTTTTAAGTCGCGTGCGACACACACAATAATTAGATAATCAACCTAATTGATACAAATTTATCCATATTTATCCATATTAAAAAAAAAAAAAAAAAAAAAAAAAAAAAAAAAATTCAGCACGCAATTATAAAAAAAAAAAAAAAAAAAAAAAAAAAAGAACTAGAATTTTTGGTTAAATTTCATAAAATGTGGATAATATAAATCAACTATATAAGTGTTATTGAAACTTTTAAATATTAATACCAACCTGTTTTCCTTTTTACTTCAAAAAATTTGCGAGTGGCTCTTTTATTAATGTAACTCTGTAATGTAAGTCGTCTTTTGTTCAAAATACTGTAGCGTTCAAGATTATTTTCATCTTTCAGTATACGATACACATAATATGATAAAAATGACTTATTGACAGATATTAAAGCTATTGATATTATGCAACTTATCAAAGCTACTGTGTACCTTATTGGTTTTTTGATGCTACAACAAAAATATCGATTTAATTATGGACTATCGATATTGTTATAGGTAATCTATCAATCGGTTTTTATATAACTAAATAAGTTTAGAATACACTTTTTATGCTAAACAGTTAACATTTTATATTAGAGTATTAAACGCTATTTCAAAATTTACAATTTTTTGAAAAGGTTAGTAAGTATTAAATGTAATATAATTTAAAAACTAATGTTTATTTAAAAGTTACGTGAATATTACTTTATTAAAATTTAATTCTTTAAAAAATGCTAAGTTTCATCATAGAAGGAAACTTTGAATACTTTGATACATTTTATATAATTTTTAAAATGGATGTTGAAACAGTTTTAGAATTAGTAAATAACGTAATAATAATAATAATAATAATAATTATTATTATTATTATTATTTACTATAAAAGACAAAAGGTGAATTTTAAAATAAATAATAAAGAAAGGCAGAAAACGATAGAATTTTTACATTCTGTTCAGGAAACATGCTTCATTCTATTTAGGATTTCAAAATTTGATTATTAGTTCGACAATAGGTCAGCTCTGCCAGAATTTGGAAATTTTAAACAATGATAAATACTTGTGAAGACGATTACAAACACCAAAATTTGAATATTTCAAAATACTAACCATTTGTATCGACAACATGCAAGGAGGAATTCGTTTTGCATTTTCTTTTACCGCTATTCTCATATAGAAATTATTATTTTATTTTTACAGTAAATGTTTTAATAAAAGAATAAGATATGAATTTTTGTTAAAAAAATAATGGTGAAAGACATCCGTCTTGAGAAGGAAACCTTTCACATTTCTTCTTGAAAATCTTGAGACCTCTGAAAATATGCATGACGTTCTAAAAATATTGTGAAGTTTTTGGAAAAAATTTCCTCCAAGAAACTATGGAAATGTTTCAGTTCTACAAGCATCTGAAATGCATTGTTCATAATTCGCAACCTTTTTATCAATTTGCCATGCTATCTCGACTTCCAGGTATTTTCAAGAGAAAAATGTTATAGTGTCTTATACATAACAAACAAAGAGGCCATACAATGCCGATTCCAGAAGCGATGTTAAATTAGAGGACAATGTCCTAATCATTCTTTGAAGCAATTATACTTTATCTGCATGATGTGGATGAATCTATACATCACACTATCCTGGATGAATCATGATGTGCTTACGATCATCAAAGGACTTTTGTATCGACTTAAATTCACCTAGAATTTTAGACATATGATATTTCCATATATGATTTCTATATATTCTGAAGGGTCTTTTTGATGTATGAAATAAACCTAAAGAGTTTTTCGAAGAAAATGGCGGCTTACACTCTAACTCTTATTATACGAACAAATGATGTTACGTGAACATTTTTTTTTCCCGTTTTCTTGAAAGTTTGATGCGATATTCAGAATAGTTTGAACTATACTTTTGTAATAAAATTCAAGATTTCTAGATTCAGTGGAGAAGTAAGACGAAGTTACATCACTCAATTGCTAACATGACAATATTGTAATTTATTCCTGAGTAGTGTTAGTACCCGTCCATTTTCACACCAGTTTATTTGTAGAGATTTTTTCTCCAGTATGCAATTAAGATTAGACAAGAAGACTAATTCCTTTCAAGAGAAGTGGGGGTAAAAAAAATTAGATTTTAACAATGCTCTAGACTAAATTAAAATGTTGGCATTTTATGAATTCTAGCACTAATTGCGAAAATATTATAAGAAAAATGTTTTCAATAAATAATTTAACTTTTACAAATAAAATTTCAGAGTGAGAAAAATATTTTTTTAGGGGGAAGGGATTAGTTGGTTTAAGCGAAGAGTATAATATCGAATTGTACTTTTTATTGAGTAATTATTTTATTCCTTGTCCCAAAAGAGCTTCATTTCTTCTTTCGTTCTCTGCTGTTGAAATTCAGTCTTTTCGTGGAATATACTTAATTACAATAAGTATTTCGTCTGAGTTTTCACTTCTATTTTTTTTCTGTATTTTTTTCACAATGAATTTTACTTCTATTTTTTTCTTCCATAAAAATTTCCACATATAAAAAGTGACGTAGGCGAATGCCGCATTTTATGATTAAAGTGGGCCATACAGGACATTTTATACTCTCCTACACATGCGTTTTTTCACTTATTTTTAGAGCAATTTTCTTTAAAATGTAATCACAGTTAAATAAGAAAAAAAAATCTACAAAAAAGAAGCCTACATAAAATGCGAGTACTAACAATGGTACGGAATAAATTACAAATGTTGGCAGCTTTGATCTTACATCCCTATTTACCTTTTTTTTCTTTTTCTTTTCTTTTCTTGGTATAATTATGTAAAATAAAATTTGCTTTTAGAATAGTGTAATATGAGAAAATTATACACGCATGAAACCTTTTAAAGAATTTTTTTTTTATAAAATATATAGATTATATTACATTAATGCAATATTTTTACAACCGTGGGAGAATTTGTTTATTTTATTTATTTATTTATTTATTTTTCTGCTGCTGTTGTTTTAGCTAATTTTAATTCAGAATTGAAAAAAAAAATCTTAGTAATAGTTTCAGAGTTGAAGTACAGAATTGAAAAAAAGTGTTAACTTTCAGAATTGAACAAAGTTTATTTATGCTTAATTTCAAGGCGGGTGTTGGGCTAACTCAGTTTGAACTCAAATGACCTCTGGGAATAACTTCAACAAAGCCTAAAATAAAAGGTAACTTATCTCACCAATACTGATCTTGTCGACGGCTGCTCTCTGTTACCACTAACTATTCTCACACAAGAATCGTCCGCTGGATTCCCTAGGCGCGACAGATTCTTCTCTTACTTTATTCTACGACGCTACACCTCTCTACCATCACTTAACACACCATTCTTTTCTTCACCTCTTCACACACTAATCCACTATAATCCTCTACCACTACCAATTCACTATTTTCATCTACCAAAACAATCGCCATCTTATACTACATTCTACAACTTCCTTTCCCTTCATTTCAATCAAAACCTTACAAATCGTTTTCCATTCATCTAAATCTCAGAACCTAATTCTTTCATTGCAGCACCATGTCGACATAGAACTCATCCGACCAAGACTTTCGCCGAGTCACTGGCGACGAAGTGATTTAACCGTCCCAACTTTATAATTTGCTGGATTCAGCTTATTTTCAAACAGACTGTGGAGACGTTCTGTAGTCTCAACCTCACAAAAGTATTTGGCACTATAATTTGGCTGTTTGTTTTTTTTCTGATATTGGCTTTTTTTCTTCAGACATCCCTGATCTGTCCTAGGGAAGGGGACACATATCTGCTCAAAATCATCATATAGCTAAGTCGCAATTACATTAGCTCTCCACCCCATCGTATTCGACAATCTCAACGTCTAACCAGTGATTATTGCATTTTTATTAAATATTGATCAACGCTTTGTATTTTAAAATCTTGAGAATATTATCCTCGGTAATTTTTGGTAAATTCTTCAATAAAAACATCATGATGATTGCAATTGGACCTTTTCTTGAAATGTTGCTAGTTTACAATTCCTTAGGAAATTTCTTCATTATAAAGGATTACTACATCAATAATCAATAGAACAGATGCATGTAGTCAATATTTTTTTTTTTTTCCCGAATTGAATTTTTTTATATATGTTTTTCTTTCATTCTCTTTCGTTAATTTTTGTTTCATTTTAAATTTTCTTCAAACTGCGTATTCTTTCATTTCACTTGTCTACGTTCATTAGCAACAGTTAATATACAACTTATTTGTTATTTTTACAAACTGCATGCCGTATGTTATTTTCCTTATAATTTTCATATAGTCACATTTTCTTATATGAAAGTACTGCTTCGATATTTTTGATACCAGTACTTTCTGACTGAGAAATAAATTCTCAATCTGGTGGTATCATTTTCTAAGCAATGCAATCGTCAGAATTTTTTTTTTTTTTTTTTTTTTTTTTTTTTTTTTTAGTGAATAAAGTATGATACTCCATTTCAATCCTTTCCATTTGAAAATAACTCTTTATGTGGAGAGAGAAAAATTACCGGAAAGGGATCCTTTTTTTTTTTTTTTTGTCTCATTTCCGTGTTTCTACAATTTATAACAATTAAGTTTGTTTATGTTTTTTGTAATATTACTGATAAGTAATAATAATATAATTATAAATTTATTTTTCTTATAATTTTAGTATAGCATGCGAGGGCTAGAAAAAACGTTTTACTAGTTTTCACTAATATATGGGGGCAAAACATATATGTTTAGTACACTTTGAAATTGAGTCATGTGTAAAATCGTAATTCTTTAATAATATCAGCGCCATCTATCGTGCGGTAAACACTCAAATTTAAGTGTCCGGATAAAACGATGCCACAGCAGGGTTCCCACAGCCACGCTTTTTTTTAAGCACTTTTATCTATAATTTCTTATTTATTTTTTATAAGCGCTCTTACTATCTTAAAATTTATATCTTTTTAAATGTACAGTTCACATTTAATAAAAAATTTATTTTAAAACAATAGTAGTAGAAGAATGCTTATAAAAATTCGGGCCATGGGAACCCTGCATAAGCAGCCGGGATACAGAACAGACACAGCGTGGGCAAGTAAGACACTACCGAAGACAGCTGGAACCCAAAGCGACGTTTTGGACGATTTCAAAAGAATCTTTTTTTAGTTTTTATTCATAAAATGGTATAAAAAATTAGGGATGATTTTTTTATTCATCTATTATAGTTTACCATCGAAGCGGGAAAAGCCTTCTAGTCTCCTTATATGTTTAAAAATCAATCTCAAATTGGCAAACTGGTAAAATTCTTCTACCAAACCACTGTCTCTTGCCTTTAGTAAATTATTCTTTTTTTTTAATAAAAATATATAGAAAAGAGCCACAAAATGTTCAAATGAATGTCCGACAGAAAAACAATAATCGTGAAAAGTTGATTTTGCTCAGTTTCTTATCATATATTTGTTATCGCAAATTTCTAGTATAGGGCATACTACATTCATGTTAAGAGAAATAAACTCTACTCTATCGACCACCGGACATGATCACAAGATAAAATGCCCTACCTAATAATCTATCTTCCCTCCGCTTCAATACATTTATATTATTATTATTTTTACTAATTTTATTGGGGTTAGTTTTATATTTTAGTTTTGATTCAGCTCCATAGTATTTTATATGCAATAAGTACCACAATGTAAGTTTATATGACATTTTACCCTATTTTGTTATGTTAATATTAGTGTAAATTTCGAATAACTTGCGAATTTTGCAAAGTAGAATATTTACAGTGAATGATATTCATGCACCTAGCATCAGTTATATTTTTTAATTAGATCGACATTTTTACGATGTAAATAATTCTCCAAATACACCCTTAGGCGAAAATATCTAATAGTCTCTCAATTTAAAAAAATCATAAATTTCAATAACTTAGGAAATTTTCAAATTAGAATGTTAAAAACAACTAATGTTCTTACCAGCATCATAAGCGATTTATTTAAACTGTTTTGACCTTCTTATGGTTATTTGGTTTTGAGATAATGTGTAGAAAGACTAAGAGACATACATTAACAAACAAACTATAAAACTTACTATCATACGGACGGACAAAACATCGATTTTGTGTTATTTGGATTCCTCACATTTCAAAACGTGTAAAAGTGTTAAAAAACCGCGATCGAAAATTTTCACAAATACTTAAGTTCGCCATACTTATAATATGATGGGGAACTAAAATTATAGTGGTCTGATATAAAGCATAGAAATGAAAATTTTATTGTATAATTTTATGTTTGGAATACGTGCTACAATCTATGCAATGCACTTATTTCTTAATACTTACACACAATATCTATTAAATGATGAATAATTCAAATTTTAAACAACACATTATCCATCATTTTAACAAATAATAGACGCGATATTATTTGAAATGTAATTCAAAAATTTTCAAAGAAAAAGTAAAATTTTCTAAATGTTCTCTCTGATTTAAATGTACTTCGTTAAAAGGCGTCACGCAATACAACGATTTAAATAATATTTTGAATTACTTTCATTCTCTTGTTACCTTTTAAATGTAAAGTCTTTATAATTTTTAGGACTATATCATTCTGAATAATTTTCTAAGAAAATTACAACAAAGATTGCATTCGTTTATCGAATTGTTAATTGTATGCATCCATTGTAATTTCACATGCTTTAATTATAAGAAAGTATAGATCATATTAAATTTTAAAATAGAGTTTAAAGTTTAAAATGTGTTTCATACAATGATAAATGAGACTAAAGTTAATTTTTAAGGAAGATTTTTTTTTAAATAACATTTTAACTATTATATTTGAAGTTGAACTTTAAATATTCGTTTCATTTATTTTCTCAAATTTTCATTTATTTTCTAAACTCTTTCTTTCTCTCTTTCTTTTGAATTTTATATGATCCTTAAGTTTTTAGTAATTGTATCATTTAATATAAATTTTTTATAAATAAAACTTCTAAAAATATAACTGATTTCAACTAAATAATTATTTTCAGTTTGAGTCATTAATTGTTTTTTAACTGAAAAAATATTATTAATTATTATTATTATTATTTTAAATATGTAATATTTTCAATGAATATGATAAATATGATCAAATATAAATCCCTCTAAAAAAATAAATCAAATATATATCCTTCTTAAAAAAAAATTAAACAAAATTATTTATTAATTAAAATTATTGGTTTTTATTCAAACATGTTATGTCTAACTTTACCTTTTTAAAGAAATATTTTTACACAAATCATACAATTTTTTTAAGTATCCCATTTCAAACAATTCTTCTTAATAGCAAATTATGCCAATGACAAATTATTGTTTACTTTTTAATTAATTCTTTACACTAAGAAAGAATGCTAAATGTAGCTAATAACAAATAAATAAATAAATCGAAAAAACTATCTATATGTGATTTATTTCACAGTGTTCACTAATAAATATGATAAGAAAAAAAAACTGCATTTCCATTGCTATTATTTATAACAAAAACTGCAATTTATTAAAAGCAAAAATTCCTTCAATTTGCATTTAAAATCAAAGAGCATACATTATTTGTTTTTATCTGTGTTATTTGAATCTACACTTTGCGTTCATTACAATGTCATTCATTTATTAAGCCTTATTCAGAAAAAGCCTGAAGGCATCGTAGAAATATTTCCGTTTAATACATTATTTCCATTATAATGTCAGAAAACTTTAGCTGCCCTAAAGTAACGTTCTAACAAGAGAAGATTGATCGTATTTAAATTTTTATTCCTGTGTCATAGTTAGTGACATAGAATTATTTTTCTAATAATTTTTACGCATTAAATTACGAAAAGGTCTGGATGTTATTTTTATACATTTAAATGTTATTAATATTAAATGTATGACTATCGAAAAAGAAGTAGTTACATCAATTATGAAATATTCATAATTAATTAATCACTCAGAATCGCTTTTCCCGGAAGACTATTTTTTTAAAAGGAACGTAATTCTTTCTTGTTTTTATCACTAAGGACATTTCATTTTACTCTTTTTAAATAAGGAAAGAAAATTCATAGTTTCGAAAATGTTACTCTTCTTTCAGTTGTATTAAATGTCATGGAATAAAAGAAATTCTTCGTAATTGAAATCGGTTTTTCTTTTTTCATTTATTTATTTGTTTATTAATTATTTTTGTGTATGTGTATGTAATCATTATCATAGTGTTTTGCTTTAATTGCTTTTAGCATTTACGAGAGTATGCTATAAAAATTTATTTGCTGTACACAAAGTAGTCTACGTTCTTTAACTCAACATACATTGCTCTAATTAATTTATGCAATTTTTGTGATTTATATATGATGTAGAACTCGAATTTTGAGTGTAAGTTAGATATTTTGAATACTTTTAAAAAAATCTTAAATTGAAAATAAATTAATTTGCTTTAAAAACGAATTTCTTTAGCCATGAAAATGTTAATTACTGAAAGTTATCCCTCAATATGTGAGTTAAAAAAAGTCTTTTTTGGAACTGTTTTAAAACTTTTGAATGCTTGTTTTTTCTTCCTTATATACATATACTAAATTATTTTAATTTAAATGATTGTATTTAAAATTACAGCCTGTTATAGATTTCAGATTCTGATGAAATTTATTTTAAATTTTATAAAATCTACGGTTAAATATATATATATATATATATATATATATATATATATATATATAATAAAAGCTTTCATTAAAAATATTCGTTCAAATATTGACCATCAGGTAAAAGTAAGGAGCTGAAAATTTTCAATGATAATTTGGGGTTTGTTAATCTTTCTCCATACCAAAAAAATAAAATATATCTATATAATATATTTATATAAATATATACAATACAAACTTATTATCTATTGAATCATTTAGAAAAAAAACCTAATCAGCATTTATCTTTACAGAAACAGAATTGTTTGGCTATGAATGGTTCCCGTACATATTCTCCTAGAGGTCAAAATTTGAACTAGTTCTTTACTTTAAAAATTATTTTACAAGGATTTTAAATTATATACATATTAAATTCCATAACAATTTGATTAGAAGAACAAATTTTACAGGTCAGGGTTTGAATTAGAGTAATTTTAAATATAATCATTTTGTTCTATCTTTAATGGCTGTAAATATCTAACAAAGCTTTTACATTTCGTACATCTGAAAAAATATCCAAAATTTGAGCAAACACTCTTTAGGTTCACTGGTAAAAGTCCTTCTAATCTGAAAAGAATTGTTATCTGAATAATACAAATTAGGGATGGAAATAATCCAAACAGTGAAAAAAAGGGGGGAGGGGTGTAGTATTTGCATACATTAGAATTAGTCTAAAACACTTAATTTCACAACTGGTAATGATCTAATGATATGGAATATGATATTGTTTACTAAAAATAGAGTTATTTAAGAAAAAAAAATGTAGCGACCTTTGCAACAGATATTAAGCTAAAGAAAGTTTGTTAAAATCAACTCTTAAACAAAGGTCATGTAACGATCATGCTAAACCTTACATGTTTCAGCGAAGATTTCCTTTCACCAAATGGAAAAAGGAAACTAGTAAAAATTTAAACAAAAATAAAATTTTTTGGGGATCATCCTGTAAAAAGTAACCTTTGAAACGCAATGTATCGGTCTTATTATTATGATGCTTCTTATAGGGTAGACCGGGGCACAGTGGACCACCCCTATTTAAATCTATTACTATCCAACTGTTTTAGTTCATATGGATAGTCATGTATAGCAGCATGGTACTAGTTGTATGCAGCCAAAAAAACACATGGGAAATAATAAGGTAACCATTTTGAGCAGTTTTTATGTTTTGTGCTGCTCAAAGTAATTTTTCCACATTGAAGTTTTCAAAATTTTACGAAGAAATAACTGGTGACTATAAATACTATATAACTGTTAAAGGAAGGCAAGATATTTCTGTTTTTAAATTCCTAAAAATTATTAGCATATTTGTTGTCTGTATATTATTTTATTATTATTATTTGTTTTACTCTGGCACGGGGCACACTGGGCCATCTTCCAATGTGCCTGAAAGTACAAATTATATTTAATATATTTGTTTTAGTTAAATTTATAAATACAAATATAAAGTATATCTCGAAGTAATAAATATCTTAATGTTATAATAAAATAATAATAATACTAAATTTCTTAAAGAGTAAGTATTTGAATAGTAATATAATTATTGTTAATGTATAAATTTATTAACTATTTGAATTAGATAGTATTAATAAAAAAAAATATTTGATTTAATGTATAGCAGGAATTATTTAGTATTTTTGTTGTTTTTAGAGATCTCATGTGAAAAGCAAAAGAAGTAGATTAATATATTTTATTTAAATTTATCCTACAAATACAATGTAAATTAATTATATCTCAAAATAAATACAAAAATATTAAATATTTGAATAGTAGTATAATATTTATTAATATCTGAATTAAAAAAATATTTGATTTATATAATATTAATAAAAGAATAAAAAACAATATCTATTTGAACTTAATAAATTTTCTTACTGAGATTAGATTTCTTATTTGTTTATTTTAATTTAATTTTGGTTATTTTATTTCATGAAAATACAAGAATTATGTTATTTAGACTAGAATAGTATAAGAAACTAATTTTAGAGAAAATAAAAAGTAATTTTTAATAATTTAATATAAACAAAAAGAGGCTGGTCCACTGTGCCCCGGGGATGGGACACAGTGGTCTATTTTGTGAGTGCTCACAATTTATTTTTTAATTCATAATGTATTAGAAATAATTGTTATAAAAATATTAAGACATGTCAAGAATGGCTTAGAAATTTTTTGCTTTTTTTTTTTTTTTTTTTTTTTTTTTTTTTTTTTTTTCAAGTACATTGCTTTTCTAGTTTTTGTGAATAAATAAATAAATAAATAAATAAATAAGAGTGTACAAGTGGTCCACTGTGGCCCAGTCTCCTCTAATTATCTGTGTACATTTGTGTGAAAATAGCACATATATTCATGGAAATAAAAGGTTTTATCTTAAAATCGAAGATTTTATCTTTTTATTATATTCGTTTTTCGTTTATAACACGCTGGGTTTTCATACTATTACAATGTCATTTTTTGAAAACTTAGCAAACTGAAGTAGAGAAAACATACCGCAATCAGAATATAAAAATATTAAATATCGAATGAAATATCAACATTTTTATTAAATATATTTTATCAGCGCATGCGAAAAGTTAACTAGATTTTTTGCATGATTTCTTGACCAAATGTTTTGAGTTACTTACTTAAAAACCCAAGATAGTATCGTGAAAATTGCAAACAAATGTTTTTTATAGTAGAATGAACTCATTTCCAGTGGCCCTCAAAATAAATAAATAAATAAATAAAATAAAATAAAATAAAATAAAATAAATGAAGTTTTTCCATATTATTTTTATTTTAATCAATGATAATATAGATAATATAGTGTATGTTGCGTGTAAATAAATACTAATAACGCCCCTAACGACCTACTGATTTTTGAGAGCGACTGAAATTGAATTCGTTCTAAATACGGCAACATTTTGAATTCCCAGGATATTTACTTGAGATTTTTACTTAAGTAGCACAATACATTTGGTTAATGAATTATACAAACAAATTTTACTTACTGTTTACGCAGGATCAGATAAATTCTTTTTTGTAAAAATTCTCATATTTTATCCTAGACTTAGTTTTTTTATATTTTAATTGCAATATTATGTTTCTACTGTAGTGTATCAAGTTTTCAAATTGACATTCCATTGGCTTAAAACCGCGGTAGTTATTAACAAACATTTGCGAAAAAGTCTTAGACTTTAAGAAAAACATTATATATACAAGAATATACGTACAGTTCTAATACAATCTAATAAAAGAAGCATCTTAATCATATGATACCGCTACAACGCATTTTAAATATTTCTTTATACAGGGTGTTCCCAAATATTAGGTCTCTGCATAAATTCGTGCGGTTTTTTATTGCTTCATTTCATAAAAATACATCAAATCAAATGAGAATTTTAATGAAAATACTCTCCATTACTTTCTACAACCTTTGTCCATTTTTCGGGTAACAAATGTATACCACGGCGATAGAGGTTCTCGTCTTTGGAGGCAATAAAATGATCCGCGTCCGCACGAACTTTTGCAATGACCTAATATTTAGTTATCTTTGATTTTTTTCTGGTCCTTTTTTGGTTATCTGGGGAAAATTTTCTCTGAAAAAAAAAATGATGAACAGCACTTTTTTTACAATCCTGAACTTTCAAGATAATTTGCACTTTTTGAAATATTTGAGAAAACGTCTGAAATCGAAGGTCCCGTCATGTATGGAAAAGGTGTACTCTTTTCATTTATTAAGCTCTTTATATTTGTAAATAGTATCTGTGATTTTAGCTTTCGTTATTTCTATTATTTTTTGCATGCATTATGGAGCTTTATGGAGGTGGTGGAGTGTAGGGATTAAGGCTAGCTGTCTGCACTAGAAATTTAGACCTGGGTGCAATGCCATGCATAGGGGATCTTTTAAGGGATTTTAAGTCCTAATTCACGTGCGTTTAGAAGAAAACTACGCAAAACTCTGAACGACTAAGCCAACAAACTCGAACTGGGACAGAACACGGCATCTAGTTCGCAGGAGTTCCGAGAGTAAAACCTCTTGGCCACTTGTAAGGTAGTGTTTTTATGTATTTTATTAGTTATATATATATATATATATATATATGTATGTATGTATATATAGTAACACTCGAGTTTTACTTTTACAATCTCTCACAGTAAACAATATTTACGTTTTATTAATTCTTTTGCACTTCAGAATGTATTTAGCTTTAATCCGTTCATAATTTTACTTTACGCTCGAAATTGTTCAACTGTCAAAGAAAATATTTCATAAACTTTTGTATTTCTAAGTAAAATCTTAATTAATTAATTTAAATGAAAACAAAACAGGAAGATTTTAAATTAAGAATACTATTTTCGCATATGTCTTTGAAGTTTCCAAACGTGGTAAAAAAAAATATCTTCACAGCAATACAAATTTTCCAGTTAAACTATTTAAATTTTCTTATACTAAAAAATTAAAACTGTAATCAGCCAAGCGTAAATATATTTTAAACCGCAAAGTTTATGAATATATTCTTGAAAGAAATGAAACTTTTAAATTTCTGAATGTGCTGGAAAAGAAATATTTGGATTAGAAAGATATTTATATTTTACCGTTCTCACTCTTTGAGCTTATGCGACTGGTTTAAGAAAATATAAATAAATTCAGTTTTAAACTAAAATAGTATACTAAAAGGAAAGTTTTATTTCATAACACTGTTCCAAAGTTATATCATAATTTATCAAGAAATGTTATACTAAGTATCAAATGAGAGCAATTTCGAGTTCATTTATAGAACTTCTCAGTAATTTCAAATATAATGTAGGATTTGGAGTCTTTAAATATTAAAGTTATCTTGCATGAAATATACTAAATACTATGAATGTTTAACCCTTAAAACTAAGTATAAATTTAATAGCTTGTTTAAACAACATAGAAAGCTATTTTAAAAGCATAAATTCAACTTCCTTCATTTATTAAAGTAATATTTCACAATGCACAATTTTTTTTACAAAATTTGCTTTTCTTTTTATGAGTGTTTATTAATAATGGTGCAGTTATTTCTTTTGTGACGTAAGTAAAAGTTTTTTGTAAATTTTAATAGCATGGTTGCTCACTTTTATGCTTTTTAGGGACCAGAAAATATTATTAAAAATTTGTTATTTCATTGTATCAGGGTAAATTCCTACAAAAATACCTGAAAAAACTTCTTTTAAAAATTTTCTGTTAGCCAAAATGCGCAAAAGTTGGCATTTTTTGATTTTGCAAGGAAATTTTTAAAAATTGGAAAATAGTATTTAGGATCATGAGAATAGTTTATCCTAATTCTACAAATCAAAGTCGAAACCACCTCTGCTTTCAGAATCAAAATTCTAAATCCTAAAACTACAAAAGTTATAGAAAATTATAAGCTATAAAATTAAATTTTGCATTTATATATCTATATTCGGAATGATAAATTAAAAATTCTCTTATTTATACTAAACCCTCCTATATACATAAAACACAAGTGCACATACAAAATTAAACCAATTTGATGCTCTACTTTCCGAAAGCTTTTTTTATTTATTTACTTTTTTTTTGTTGTTGTTGTTGTTAAAGGTTAAAAAAAAAAAAAAAAAAAAAAAAAAAAAACATTTTAAACACTTTTGTGACCGCTGACGGGAATTCACGTCATTTGAAAATCTGTAACTCCGCCAATGGGCGTTTCTTTAGGTTATATAAGTTAGGTTATTTCTTAAAAATATACCCAATATTCACATTTGTGCACTCAATGCACAATGAATACAAATACTTTGATTAGAAAGAGTACAATTATAACGTATATTCATTTATATTATAAATTTGAATACAGAAAACATTGATTTAAAATAGTTTAATAAAAAAGAACAACGCCCACAGGCGTAGCTTACTGTCAAAAAGACAAAAACTTGCGGTCGCGAAAGTGTTAATAGCACCTAAAAGCACAATGTGCAACTTCTGCATGCATCCGTCGTACTCCTATTCTTACAGACCCTGGTGGTTTTCTCAGAATAACAACCTCTACGTAGGGCATTCCACTCACACCAGGTCCCACAATTAGATAATTAGCCCAAATGTCTGCCCTAAAAACTGACAAATTCTGATCAGATAACTTTAATTTTATAAGTAGAATATTAAAATTGTTTATATAGGTAAAGCCTGATTAATGCCGGAGTACATCCATCTCCTATTTTACATATTTCCAATCTTTCTAAATCAAAATTTTCACCGGCATTTCTAAAACAAAAATTTTCTGTGCATTTTTGAAGATTAAATAAACAGAAAATCATTATAAAAATTGTCCTGTATCTCCAATTCCACACTTGAGAATCGGGAGACTTGGCAACTAACATTTTATAATAGTTTTTTCTTTTTTTAATATAGTTTTATTTTGAAAATAGCGGTGTTAATTTCAATCCGTATAAATTACATTATTAAACATAGCTGGGTGATTCCATGAAAGAAGGTAACATGAGTGACCAGCGTTCCCAACTTTTATAATTTATTTACGAGCATTTTTAGCCCCGCCTTCTTTTCGCACCAGAAATTTTGTAGATTATTTATCTTTAATATGTGACAACGATTACGTAAGAAGAAAATCATTTTTCAATATTTCCAGTATGAAAAAGAGGCGGCGCTAAAAATGCTCGTGAATAAATTATAAAAATAGGGAACTCTGTCAGTGACACAAAAGTACAATATTTCCTTTTTTTTTTTTTTTGCCACCAGTATTACCATACAGAAATTTTTACAGAATATTTTATGTCGTGTTTATGATTGAATAGGACAGTGATTATCTTTCGAACATATTGGTGGAAGTAGAATTATCTCTATCTGTGACTGACGTTACATTTTTCATTTAATTGCCCAGCTATTTTCTGTTAATAATCATTTTCTAATTAAAGTTTATAATTATTACTATGTCCAAAGTTTTTATTGAAATTAGTGATCATAGCTGCCAATCGTATGTTTTTTCAAACCCACATTTACTGAAAAAGTTCACCTTATTTAATCACAAGATACTTCTTGAAAATTTTATAAAATATTTCTATTAAAAATTTCCGGTTGGTAAAAACCGTACAAGTGTGTAGGTGATAGTAGTGTGATTGGAAATCATTCGGGCTTTAGTTATAAAATTTTTCATTTAGCCTTAAATTTATGTGAATAAGGTAGAAAGATTTTTTAAGCTCTTTCACTGCATTTTAAAATTTGTTCTCATTTTTCAGTGTCTATTTAATTAATGCTCACAGTGTTCAATACTCCAGAATAAATTAGCATATTTTGTAACTGCATATTATGAATATTTCTTTGCATTGTAAACATTGCATGCTGGTGCATTACACCGTGGGCATATGTGTATAAAGAAGGTTTTTTTGAGAGAAACACCAAAGTGTGGGAATTACTGTTCAAAATAGTAAAATACCCAAAAAACAATGTATTAATGTAGGCTGGGCTCTTTTTTTAACAAAAACATACTTATACACAGTGTTGCCAGATCTGGCGGATTTTTTATTCAGTATTCACCAATAATTTTGGAAAGTGATATTTGATATACATAATAATCTTCGATGTGATTAGGCAAACGTTACAATTAAAATTTATTGGTGATCATTGAATAAAAAATCCGCCAGATCTGGCAACACTGCTAACGCATGACGCGCATTCTAATGATGACAGTAAAAGTACGTTTCCCGCATGCAATGTGCTAAGCAAAGCAAACATATTAAAAAAAAAATAAATAAATAAATAACAATATTAGGTTGCGGCAGCGGTGCCAACCATACGTTGATACTTGGTAACATTTCTAATTTTTAAATTAGGTTTCATACCAGAATTTTTTGATAGAAATATTTCATGTTAATTTTCCACGATTAAATAAAATCAAATTTATTATAGAAATTTTCTGATATGAAGTTTCCCGCCTAAATCGGAGTCTCAGTAACTATCTGTACGATAATTATTTATTGGTTGACAACTTTTGTTGACGGTAAAGTTGTGCCGTTTTAAATTAAACAACTCACACCGGAAATTTATTCTAGACAACATTTATTTAGTCCCGCCAATCTAATACAATTGCGTGTTATTTTATATTTTTACTGTAATATCAATCTTATAATTATAATTTCTAATATATTCTTTCCGGATCCTAAATTTAAATTTAACACAGGATTTCCTTACTTAAAAAAAAAAAAAAAAAAAAAAAAAAATCGAACACTAGAACATCTAAACATTTGGTCGTATCAAATTATCTTACTGTATTTCATAACGGTTTTAAAGTCATAACAAGCTAAAACACATTATATACAAATATTTAACTGATGCAACAATTCCTAGACGAAAAAATAATTTCATGAAATTTTACCAACAGATACATTTAATTTCATTAACTGACGTTAATGGTTTAGTCATATTTTAAATAAGGAGATCGAAACCAATTAGCGTAACTTAAAATGGTACTTCGTGAATTTTAGATACAGCACGCATTTAAATTAAATGTCTAGACTTATTTTCTATTTTTTATCAAAACTGAAAATCAGGAAATTATACGGCGATAAATGAATCTGAAAATCAATATTTAACATCAATTTAGCTTGGCATCTTGTGTAAATAAATAATTTCTTAGGATTAGAATTACTAATTTAACAAAGAAAAATATTCTAAAAATTTCATAAATTATTCACTATAAAATAAAGAATGTATATACATGTTTTCTAAAGTTAAACGGTACAAATTCAGTTTCAAGTTTTATTATTATTAAGATTATTATTATTATTATTTATAAAACAAAAACAATTTTAATATTAATTATAAATATTGTCGTTTGTGAAAATAATAAATAAAATATGACTTCCTAAAGATAGAGACTGTTTAAATATCTGATCCTTCTTTATTGTAATGGTCACAAAGCTTAATGTTTATTTATTTATTTTTTTTTTTTATTGAATAGTGAATCTGATAAGTAATAAACGAGAAGTGAAACAATCGAGCAGCTTATATATACATACATATATATATATATATATATATATATATATATAGATACATATGGAAGGAAGAGAAGGTGGCTTTTGGTTTGATGTCAGATTCGTACGAGAAATTTGCGTACATGTCAAATAGTCTTAGGATTGTGTTTCCGAAAAATATAATGGCACTCCCGTACAGCATTTATATCACTTTATTTATGGATTCTAGCGCTAAGGGGTTGCATCTAAGAGTGCATATGATAAACTTGAGACGCAATATCCTATATCAAGTGCATGAGCTTTCCTTATATTTAAAAAAAAAAAAAAAAAAAAAAAAAAAAAAAAAAACTTTTCAATAATTGATGAAATATAAGTATATTAATTTTTAATATATGATATTTAACTGCGCATGCACAAACGTTAACAAGAGAGAGGGATTGTATAATTTATTAGCCAAATGTATTGAGCTAATTCGATAAAAAAAAATCCAAGGAAATATCGTTAAAATTCAAAAAGTTATTATCAATAGAATGAACGGGATTTCAGTTCTCCAAAATAAATAATAATAATAATAAAGGTAGTATGTTGCGGCCATCACAAAACTTCCTTCCACATCATTCTATGTAACGTTTACATTCTATGTTTACATTCACAAATATTTAATCATAATTTCTCATAATAAAGATTTTACATGTGAAGTTTGGTATATTGTTAATCAATAGATGCTGAGATTAAGCCATATGAAAAACCATAGAAAGTGTATAATAGCAGCGCCACCTATCGGCATATATAAATTCAAATAAGCCACCAATCTTTATCAGAATTTCCATCTCGCATATGATGTTTAGTGAACTTTTACGCCATAGAAGCTGAGGTATAGCTTGCCCATGCACGAAGTAAATTGTAGCATAGCAGCGCTGCCTGTTGGCGATCTCTCATTCTCGCAATTGGGCGCAAACCATCCTTAACACCCAGATACATCAACAACTATAATTTATTCCGTCTGGTTGTTAGTACCCGTCTTTTTATCATAGCATATTTTTTGTAGCGTAAATTTCTCCAAAATGTAATTTAAATTAAATCTGAAACAATTACGCTCTAAAAACGTTCTGTGAAAAGTATGACGGGTGCTAAATATGTTCCCGGATTTATTAGAAATTTTGACATATTTGAACATCTACCTTACTTTAACATGTAGTACCATAGCTTCCTGAACTAGATACCTGTCGTGTACCTCGGAAACTTAGCAACAGTTGAAGCGTTATACAGCACATCCTGGTACAGATTGCGCGATTTTTTTTATTCAACTGCCACCAATAATTTTAAGAAGTGATATATGATATATATAATCGATGTTTCTTTGATTCCATTCGCCTTTTATGTATATCATATCCCACTTTTAAAAATTTTTGGTGGCTGTTGAATAAAAAAGTTACACAATCTGTACCAGGTGGCGCTGTCTACCGCTTCAACTGTTGCCAAGTTTCTGAGCCACGCGACAGGCATCTAGTTTAGGAGGCTATGGTAATACGATCAGCGTTTTGCATTACTTCTTTAATACAAGAGCTTTTAAACACCCTTATAATGAACTACATCGGTTGTCTAATTCAAGAGAAAGTCAGCTGTTTGTTAACTATACATTTTTTATTTTCACGTTAGTTAACAACTAAAGCTCCGTCTATCGCATTTAAATTCCCCTTATGAAAAGAAGGCAGATGCTAACAATGCTACAGAATAAATTAGAAATGGTGGCAACAGAGTTCCCAACTTTTATAATTTATTCACGAGCATTTTTAGCACCGCCTCTTTTCATACCAGAAATTTTGAAAAATGATTTTCTTTTTATTTAATCGTTGTCACATATAAAAGAGGTATAATCTACAAAATTTCCGGTGCGAAATGAAGGCGGGGCTAAAAATGCTCGTGAATAAATTATAAAAGTTGGGAACTCTGGGTGGCAACTCTGCTTATATGCACTAATTTACAACTTATTTATTACATAGATAATAAATATATGTTTATCTGTATAAATATTATGATATGCATTCATTTATTTGTTTAAAAAAAATTATATAAAATTTATTGATATTAAAAATAGGAGAAGCTTATCCGAATCCCGCAAAAGCAGAGTTGCTAACATTTTAATTAATTTCGTAACATTTGTTAGCACCCTCCCTTTCTGGACACAAACTTTTCCAATTTGTAACACGGTCAAATAATAAGAAAATTGCTCTCAAAAATATTTATGAAAATAATGCAGGTACTAAAAATGCTATCGAAGAAATAAAAGAGTTAGCATCTCTGCGTAAGTGATTCGAATACAGTGTGCGAAGTTTACAAAGCAATAGAAACAAACAAAAAATAGGTAAATAAATAAATAAATAAATATCAAAGGAGATGTACTTTATGTCTATTTTAAAGTATGTAAGCACTCGGAAACTTACAACTGCTGCTAAAACTTGTTTGCCAAAGGTAGAAACCAATTTAAGAAGTTAATTTTCGTATACTTACATATTTTTATTATAGGCTTAGAATACATCCTGTTTTTCTTTTATAATACTTTGTTTGTATTACTTTTTAAATAAAGAACGTTTAGTAGAAATTAGTAGAAAAAACCTACGTCATCAAAGTGTTACGTCATTGGCCTTAAACATCTTCTGCTCGGTACAAATGGAATTTGTTCTATGGGAAAACAACATAAACCAGACAGACAACTTGTACCGAAAAGAAGCAGTTTTAGACTGCTGACGTCAAATTTGGCAGCGTATTTTGCCTATTAAATGTGACTTGTTTAAAAAACAATGCAAACAAAATATGCATAGCTGCCAAGTCACCCGTTTTTCAAGAGTGACTTCAAACCGGAAAATATTTATAGCTTTTTTCGTTAATATTAATCGTCGAAAATACATACATATATATATATATGTGTGTGTGTACATATTCCATTAAAAATGATGGTGTCAATTCTGATTTAAAAGTTTAAAATGTTAGTAGCTATGAAAATAAGTATTAGGAAAGAAATAAAGTAATGTACTTCACGTCGGTGCATACGGAAACTTACAAACGCTGCTGAAATTAATTTCCAACTAACCACATTAAAAAACAAAAAAAGAGAGAGAGAGAGTAGCTGTAAGTTTCCGAGGACTTACGGACTTAGGTAATGAACAGGAAGGACTATCCGGTTTGAATGCGCCTCGTCTTTATTACTTTCGAAACTGAACGCATTCTATGTGGATATTCTATGTTATTTGAAAGATAAGCTCCTCCCATTTTTTAAATACAATACTACCAGTGTTGGCAACACTTTAATTTATTCCCGCCTGTATTTTGCATTACTTCATTTATAGAAAACTTTTCTCCAATATACCACTACGATAAAATAAGAAAAAATTACTCTTAAAATAAAAGTGGTGCGAGATAAAGGCGAAATAAAGGCGAAACTTTTCTCCAATAGAAAACTCTCTCCTAGAAAACTTTTCTCCAATATACCACTACGATAAAATAAGAAAAAATTACTCTTAAAATAAAAGTGGTGCGAAATAAAGGCGAGATAAAGGCGAAATAAAAGCGAAATAAAGGCGAAATAAAATCATCTGCTGAAATTAATTTCCAACTAACCACATTAAAAAACAAAAAAAGAGAGAGAGAGAGAGTAGCTGTAAGTTTCCGAGGACTTACGGACTTAGGTAATGAACATGAAGGACTATCCGGTTTGAATGCGCCTCGTCTTTATTACTTTCGAAACTGAACGCATTCTATGTTGATATTCTATGTTATTTGAAAGATAAGCTCCTCCCATTTTTTAAATACAATACTACCAGTGTTGGCAACACTTTAATTTATTCCCGCCTGTATTTTGCCTTACTTCATTTATAGAAAACTTTTCTCCAATATACCACTACGATAAAATAAGAAAAAATTACTCTTAAAATAAAAGTGGTGCGAAATAAAGGCGAGATAAAGGCGAAATAAAGGCGAAATAAAGGCGAAACTTTTCTCCAATAGAAAACTCTCTCCTAGAAAACTTTTCTCCAATATACCACTACGATAAAATAAGAAAAAATTACTCTTAAAATAAAAGTGGTGCGAAATAAAGGCGAGATAAAGGCGAAATAAAGGCGAAATAAAATCATCTGCTGAAATTAATTTCCAACTAACCACATTAAAAAACAAAAAAAGAGAGAGAGAGAGAGTAGCTGTAAGTTTCCGAGGACTTACGGACTTAGGTAATGAACAGGAAGGACTATCTGGTTTGAATGCGCCTCGTCTTTATTACTTTCGAAACTGAACGCATTCTATGTGGATATTCTATGTTATTTGAAAGATAAGCTCCTCCCATTTTTTAAATACAATACTACCAGTGTTGGCAACACTTTAATTTATTCCCGCCTGTATTTTGCATTACTTCATTTATAGAAAACTTTTCTCCAATATACCACTACGATAAAATAAGAAAAAATTACTCTTAAAATAAAAGTGGTGCGAAATAAAGGCGAGGCTAGAAATGCTCCGGAATAAATTAAAATGTTGGCAACACTGTACTATTAGTTTTTCGGATTATAATTATAACCAAAATGCAAATGAATGCTTTTCATAATATTATGATACAGATAAAGATAAGTTTATCATTTAAGTTATAAATAAGCAGTAAATTAATGACTATAACTATGACCAAAAGTGAATTACTAAGGTGAGATGAAAGGTATTGGGCGGATTTTCAATCGTTGATAAACGTAGAAAACCATAATGTGCAGCCAAAAGATTAATCCTTTACGACCTGAAACTTTTTTGGTAGAAATTGAAAGTTTCGTTAGTTTTCCCTAGTTAATATAATCATATTTGACTTGGAAAAATTATTTAAAAAAATACCTGAAGTTAAATTAAGCCTCTGGAGAACCAACACAATTGTGTAGGTTCGACCTTACTAGAAACATTTTAAACTAAACCTACACAATTGTGTAGATTTGGATTATATGAATAAATATCTAAAAACAACAGTTTAAGCGAAAGCCATTGTTATTTATTAGGATAATTTTCATCTGTCACGATGAAAAATGTTTGATTTGAAAGACATAAATATGTGTCACATTTTTCGCCTCTCTCTGCAGTACGGCTGATACAGGTTTGCCACCTACACTTCCTAGCTGTTTTAAGATCATCGAAACAAGGCCAGTGACTGGTTGCATCTAACCTCTTCCCTTCAGTGGGTAGCTTTTTGGGTGGATTGTAGAACTTTGATCTGCATGAGTGAACAACATCATCTTCAATCTCCTCTTCTTGTCTACTCTCATCATCAATGTCGTCAATTTCTTCAGCAATATCGTCTTCATAACTGAGGCAATTTTTATCGGAAAAATCTTTTTCGAGTAGTTCCAAGATCTCCTCGTGCGTCAAATATCGTCTTCGGGCCATCTAAAAATCCCAAGAATAGTAATGTATGCATATTATTCTTGAAATGATAAATGCCGGACTTACACGATTGTGTAAGTTGGTAGTTTTTCCAACTTTTTTAAAACCTAATTAATATTATTAAAGCCAATATTCATTGAAATCACGAATACAGTATATTAAGATAAAAACTGAATCTAATCAAGTATTAAAAATAATATTTTATAGAAATTACAACAGTACATACGATTTGGCTTAACTAGACTGCTGTTGTTGTCATATGATGGACGCTTGAAATAAGTAAAAAAACTATTCCTGTCTAACTATTGGTACCATATAGTTGTGTTTCATCGAAGCGTCTGGAATAAATGAACTCGCACAATTGTTCATTTTCGGCTTTAAATGACACGAAAAAAGGAAAATGTTACTCTTTGTTACTTAAGTTTCACCAGCACAATTGTGTAGGTCAGGTCGTAAAGGGATTAAAAAATAAAAATAATAACAGTTAAATTTCTCATTAACAAGACAACCGATATAGTTCATTGTAAGCGTGTTCGATAGCTACAAAAACAGACAAGTTTTTGGTAAATTTCGCCGATTTCAGATAGAACGGTATTTGCGGTATTGACGATTACACATTTGGCGAATATTTGATTTCATTTATTTTTCCCTTTTCAGCGCTCGTAACCAGAGTTGTCAACATTTTTATTTATTTCTGTGCATTATTAGTACTTACGTTTCTTTTTACACCACTATTTTGTAGAGTAATTTTCTCCAATATGTAACTAGTGTAAGTGATCCAGTGATTGACACTTTTAGATCAATTTCTGATGTTTTTAATGTTATAATCATCAGAAGTTATTTTTGGAAATCTTAAGTTAATACATATGCTACGAAAGATTTTCGGAACCACATATATATATATGATGATGATGATGATGATTTATTTTTATGAATTTTTATTTTACACCCATTCAATGTTCCAGTAATTGACACTGCCAGTTTTTTATTTTACCAGTAATTAGCATCTTATGCTCCAGTGTTTGACACTGTTAGTTTTTCATTTTACCAGTTATTGGCACCCTATGCTCCAGTGTTTGACATACAATGTTAAAATTCTTATATGTAAAACATGTGATTTTATTTATATTTTTCTTATTTATTAATTATTTCGGGAAATATGCTAATTATGGGAGTATGTCAGTCACTGGAGCACCTACCCCATGATTAAAAAAAAATATTCTTCAAATAAAGTATTATAAAAAATAGGTGAGTACGAAACATGTTCCGTAATAAGTTAGAAATGTGACAACTTTGTTTGTGTCTTATCATTAACACTTTGCTGGCCCTAACGCTCTAAAACGTTGTAAACAATATTGCCAAATTTAGGGACTCTTTTATTCAACTGCTACCAGTAATTTTGAGGATGGATATTTGATATATAAAATGAACGAATAACTTACGAAGTGATTAGACAGCCGTTATAGCTAAAATTTAGTAGTGGATAATGAAAAAAATAAATCTATAAATTTGGCACCACTGAACAGAGGAGTGAAACTGAATAGGACAGGCAAAGGGTTAAATCCAAATATTCCAATACAATTGATGTCATAAATATATATATAACCCTTTGTGGTCGGCAGATTTTCCTACTGTAAACAGTAAACCCAGCCTTTTCATGTTCCTCTAAAACGTCACTTATTTAACAAAAGTTATTTACGGATTCGTGTTAAAATGATTTAAATATTACTTATAGCAATCGATTTCATAAATACTACAATCTGATATATACGATACTTAATGGGTTAAAAATTGATTCACAAAACAATGGATTAATTTTAATGAAATGTATTGTTCTAGAGGAATTCTTAAAGGACCCAATACACACACAACTATCGTATTAATGCAAAAAATGATGCCTTTCGTCGGATAAGAGAGGTATCACATTGATGTCAGTAGATCGTAACATTTTTGTGATCCAAAGTGTATGAAAAAACGGTACCTTCAGCGACACGCGAACGGGTTGTCGATATGGTACCAGACATGCGACATAGAAACGAACATTGCCGATACATCTGACACATATTCGATACAAATCTGGACGAATTCCGATACTTCTGACAGGAAAACTATATATAAAAGGTACAAATTTGTTTTTAATAGTGTCTGACGGTTAATATTTTGAAAATTGTTTTCGATGCATAATGATAATTATTAAGACTGTGCTACCAACCGACGTTTATAAATAACCTTAATAACAAAACCCCATCAATCGAAAGGGTAGCCTTTACCTTTCTTGTCAATAACAGGCCGCATACAAATTAGAATGTTTCGATGCGACTGCAAGTCAGCAGTTTCTTAAAATACAAGTAAGTTTATTTAAAATATTTAGTGGTGGCAGTGAATAAATCTAAGCGAAAATAATGATACACTATCGTTAACATTTCGATTCCTTAATCTGATGTTAAAATAATATCACATTTCTGATATCAGAATCATATCTTGCATACTATACACTACTAACGCCTCTTAAAAATATCATGTTTTGGATACCTGTCTGATAACAATTGTCTGACACACCTGTACAAATATATTTTTGGTACCGTACAGACACCGCGTATGTGATATAACTTTAGTTTTTACGAAAAAGGTTGGACGGAAATTGACATACCTGACAAATCGGACACCTCTGATACTAGAACGTTATGTTTCTGATATTTATGTGTTTGCTGGGGAGGGTTTTTGTCTTTTAATTTTTCTTAAATACTTATTTATAGTGTGTCTTTAACTATACATATTTTTTCCATTTTAAATTATATTAACTTTTTTTCCCATTATTTGTTAATATAATTAATTATTTTAACTATAACCAGCAAAGATCTTTACTTACTCGTGATTGAACAGCCGTGTTATTAATTTAACAGTTCACTGTAACAGGAAAAGGTTAGATCTCTTCTTCCTCTCTTTTGATATTGTGCTTTAATTAGCACCAAAAAAAAACGCTATTACTAATTCCCTATAACAAAATTTTATGACGCTTTTATTTTTACCAGAAGTTTACTTTTATTACTTAGCAGAAAGAAATGTATTTCTTCTCTCATAATTTTCTTCGTATTTTCTGATGTCTTTGAAATTAAATGAGGGTAAATTACCTTCCCCCTCAAAGGGTTAACCCTTTAACCCTTTACAGCGCACTACACTTTAAAGTTGGAATTTCAACAAAAGAAGTTGTAGACTATCTACTTAGGTCTAAAGGAGTACGCAAGTATAATTTTGTAAAGATAGTACTTACCGTTTTTAACCTGTGGGTGTTCCATCAGCGGGAACACTGCACCACTAGAGCTCTGAAAAGTGCGTCTAAGCGAACATCGCAGCGAAGCGCGTAAATGAGTAAAAGATTTTGCATATGAATTAAAAAACACTGTATTATACCTGTGTAGCAGATTTAGCATGACCCAGGGCTTACACACGGGGAGGCCTGCTACTCTACCCCCCCCCCCCCCCAAAAAAAAAAAAAAAAAAAAAAAAAAAACCTTGGTTATGTAATTTTTTATGAAATAATTCGATATTTACAGTTAGTATACATATATACAAGTCCTATGTGCCAAAATATTTACAATTAGTCTATTTTTTAGCTTTATGAAATTTTTGGAAGCACGTCACACCCTTTTGGTAAAAGCATAGAATGTATATTTCTTGTTTTTTTTTTTTTTTTTTTTTTTTTTTTAATATATATATATATAAACAACCAATCCTCTCTCGCAGCATCTAATAGCTTGACGACATTCCCTCCAAACAGAGAAAAACAGAAAACGTGAACACAGCTGTCTTCTCTCATCATTGTTTTCGTTTGCGTAATATGAAAAGCGCTAGTTTCGCAGTGTTCCAGGAGATGGAACACCTTATTTTATTCAACAATTCCTCCTATGTTTACTGTATAAAAAGTTAAAAATAATATAGAATAAATAATTTAGAATACAGCCAACGATATCACATAGAAATTTTTTTTCAAGCAATCTTTTTTGTATCACAAAAAAATATACAAAATTTCTTGTAAATACGAGGATTTAAAATAACGCGTTTCAGTTAAATATCATGGATTGCCTTGTGTAGTGGTGTCATCTTTGGGTGAAAAGCAGAGCCTGATTAAGGGGGAAGCACACATTATTTATACTTACACCGTTATTTTTTAACAAATACTTTCCTCCTATAATAAACAGAAAATTCTCATTAAAAATTATTTTAAAAGAATTCTTGTGTCTAATAACGGTGAGTAAATTGGATTGTTTTACACCGTTCATTTTTTATGAAAAATATTTCCTCGTCAAAGCGTTGAATTTCTATGACATGAAGTAAAAAATAATTGTAAAAATATTTCGGTGAGAGCGGAGATAGTGTGTGCTTCCCCCTTAATCAGGCTCTGGTGAAAAGGAAAGTTCAAAGTAAAAAATAAACCTATTTTTATGCATTTGCAATTGAATTTAACGGTTGGAGAAGCTAGCGAAGTTAGGTGTTCCATGTAGTGGAACACTGAATGGCAAAGGGTTAAGGCGCAAAATGTATATACATTTAATATGGAAAGCCACTAAAATTTATGAAAAAAATTAATAGTTCATTGTAACTGTAACCTGCAAAGGCCTTTAATTACTCGTGTTTTAATAACCATGTTGCTAATTCAACTGTCCACTGTTACAGGTATCGGTTACGATTTTTTCTTCCGCATTTTTGATATTTTGCTTTAAGTTTTTAACACGCAGCGTTTGCGCCACGCGAATGTTATTACTAATTACCAACTTCAAAATTCATCCCGGATTTTTTTTACTAGAATTTTACTTTTATTACTTAACAGAAAAAAATGTTTCATTTCTTCTCTCATAATTTTGTTCGTATTTTCTGAACTGTTACCAGATTTTGCTACTCTTTTATTTATTAGTCACCAATAATTTCGAGAAGTGATATTTAATATACATAATAGACGAGTACAGAGTTGCTAACATTTTAATTTATTCCGGAACATAAGAGTAATTGTTTCTTATTTTGTTGTTGTTGTTGTCGTGTGACAAGTGCAGGAAAAAAAAAGTGTATAGACAAGTCAAATGGGACCAAAGGCATGGAGCACAGCCCTGGCCCCATCTCCGACTTTTTCGGTGTAAAGGGTGTCATGGCAGCAGTTGGGGTCGATGTTGAAGAGGGTCGAGGCAACAGAGATGCAACCCTTATTTTCTTCTTATTTTATCGTAGTTATATACTGGATAAAAATTTTCTAAAAATAAAGTGGTGTGAATTAAAGGCGGGGCTAAAAATGCTCCGAAATAAATTAAAATGTCGGCAACTCTGTACTCGTCTATTATGTATATTCAATATCACTTCTCAAAATTATTAAAGCAATATTTGAAGTGATTAGCATAGTTGCCAACATCCTAATTAATATTTCATAATATTGTTTGTATTCTCCTTTTTTTCACACTTCAAGATTATTTTTTCGTACTACGAAATATTAACTAGGATGTTAGCATCTATAAATTAGGCAATCGTTACAGTGAAAATTTAGTGGTGGATATTGAATAAAAAAGTCGCAAAAACTGGCAACACTGCTGGTACATTTGCTATTGAAAGAGTGTAAATTGCCTTCAAAAGGTTAAGCAGGGCCTGATTAAGGGGGAAGCTCGCTCATACCGGAATATTTTTACAATTATTTTTTACTTCATGTCATAGAAATTCCACGCTTTGACAAAGAAATATTTTTTATAAAAAATGAACGGTGTAAAACAATCCAATTTACTCACCGTTATTAGACACCAGAATTCTTTTAAAATAATTTTCAATGAAAATTTTCTGTTTATTATAGGAGGAAAGTATTTGTTAAAAAATAATGGTGTAAGTATAAATAATGTGTCAAGAGCGAGCTTCCCCCTTAATCAGGCCCTGAGGTTAAGAGCCATTTTTTTAAAGCTGGACAAAGTCTATGGAGGTGTGATAGTTGACATCTTCAATTTTTCCGAAACTTTCAGGATGTGTTAGTAGTAATGTGATAAGAAAAAGTGAAATTTAATTTTTTCTGAATTTGATTTGTTCGACCTACAGAGGAGGTCAAAGTCTGAGGTCGTAAATAAAGGGTGCCATTTTAATATCATTTTACTCCTAAAGCCATGCGTCACCCATGTCAATTTTTTTTAATACGGATACTACTTGATACTAAGTACATTTTAGCATAAACAGTTTGGTGGGTAATTCATGGCTTTAAAGGCCAGGGTCATTCAAAAGTGCAGTTTTTGTTGATTTTTTCCATGTTTTCAGTCTGAATATCTGCTAAAGCCATGAGTGCCCCATAAAAATAATTATGGGGTTAATTACACACCTTAGTACAGAACTTAAAAATATTTAAAATTGCATGGGTCACTCTTGGCTTTAGTAGATAAACGGTCTCAAAGTTGAAAATTTTCAAAAAAAGGTCAAATTTGATGGTAAATTACTCTATAAGCCATGAGTCAATAACTATGAGTGAGAGTTTTAATTATACCCTAGATGGTCTAGTTTTAGACCCAGGTTACAAACCTATGGGGCTTGTAAGATTTATTTAGATATAGTCTATTTTATATCGCCAATGTGTACCTGTTCTATGTAGTACAAAACGCTTGAGACCTAATTGTGTAATACATTAATGCTTGTTTAAAACTTCCCATTTTACATTACAGAGGTCAGCATCAAAATAAATATAAAATAAATATAAAATTAAAAAATCTGGAGTGACTCCACTCGACTTTCCGAACATTGAGTAATTAACAGTTTTGTAGATAAAGCCTATAAATGCTAGATTCGCCAAAATGCTTATAGTTAGTGCAACAGTGATTTATAATATTCATATAAATTTTCAGCTCAATTGAATCAGGCGTTTAGATGCTATCGCACTTTTAAAAATTTGGTCCTATCAATGTCAACTATCAAAAGTGTCCAACTTTAAAAAAAATGACTCTTAACCTTTTTCATAGCAATTTTTAATTCTAAGAAATTTCTGTCAAATCCCCAGTTTTAAATTAACTGAATAGAAAATAATAATTTGAGAACGGAATTAAGTTTGAAACGAGTTACTCTATTATAAATTTTACTGTATATATAAATAAAGTATACATAAAAATATAAAAATAATGTCTCATAAAGTAATGAAACAATTTTGAATTGTAATATTTTTATCGCCAAAAGATTTATATCAATTCCCTTAATTAAATAAATCGAAATAATAATTTACATTTTACTGTTATTATCTATTAATACCTTGTATATGTATTTAAAATAATAACTTTTCAATGACTAAAAAGTTTAATGTAATATTCATTATTTATTAATTTAAAATGTCACATGTCACATTTATTTCTAAACTGAAAAATTAATTTTTTTTTTTTTTTTTTTTTTTTTTTTTTTTTTAACTTTTACTTTCTTTCCAAAAATGTAATATAAATTACTTTTTCCTTTTCTTCTAAAAATTCTTCATGCAGATACAAAGAGCAATGAATCAAATTTTACAACCTATTTTTCTACATTAAATAATTCTTAAAATCTTTGAAATATAATGGATATAAAAGAGTTTCATAATATTTACTGAAAATTTTAAAACTTATTTCAATTTTCAGGAAAAGCCTGCAAAATTTTACCGTAATTAGGTACTTAACCATGCATAATATTTGATCACTTGGTTAAATTTTGTAGAGTTTGCATAGCCCTCATTTATAAATCTATATATTAATTATTATAAAATATTAAAGAAAACGTGCTTATATTTGAAATTTCTTTTTTATACTCCATTTTCATTTCGGAAAATTTCTGTAAATTCACTAATGTTATAATCAAACCAATACAGAACTCTAAATTTAATTATACAATGATTGCGCAATCTAAAATTTAAAAAATAAAAATAGAGAAAATCTTAAAAACATCTAAAAATATTTTATAAGATTCAAAATATATGCATATGGAAAATTCATTAAAATTAATTATTATTAAAAAAAAAAAAAAAAAAAATTTACAGTCAATTCTGTTAATTCTTTTATATTTTAATACAATTATATATATATATCGCTTTTTTTTTTTTTTTTTTTTTTTTTTTTGTCGTACTAACCAATTCTGATAAACAAGATTTTAAATAAATATATTTTTATTTCATCACTGAAAGAATCAAAGACGCTTAAAAATTATTATAGCTATCTGTATTTTTAAAGATAAATTTATATCAATTCTCATTTAATTCTTTTATGAATATCTTACGAAATACAGAATTATTAACTGAATTTTACGTCAGTGTTACACATCTAAATAATTAACAAAATATCACTTTTATCAAAGAAACATGAAAGATACACATATGTGTTGTAATTTTCATCTCCGCCTCTTTCTCTAACGAAAAAAATTCTGCCAATTCTTTTGTTTTGCTTCTATCATTATCCAAACAAATGCAGAAAAAAATATATATATTTATTCGCATTCCGATTCCCTTTCGATTAAAGGCTGGCATTTAGACAGAAAATATAAGCGAAAAAGGAAGAAAAAAAATTCATACTAGCTGCCACAATTGCAAAAAGAAAAGGGTGATAAAAAAGAATAGTAACAAAGAAGAGCTGGAATGAAAATTTTCTCATAACCATAAAGCCTGGATAGCCTAAAAAATATATGATTCCCCATTTCTTGCGAATATTTTGCAGGGAGACCAAACTGAATGTTTTAGAAGTCGTCTTTCTTCAACCGATATTCTAGAGGCATTCACACTCCCCCTAGAGGAAGTTTTTTATTTATTTTTTAACGCTTTTTTATCTGTTCTCTTCTCAATTGGTAAAAAGATGGCCTCCTTGAAGGTGATTGATGGCGTCCATTCGTGGCGCTAGCGAAGACTCTGATGAAAGTACTTATTAGTTTCTTTACGCTTCTCAGAAAGATAGAAAAAAAAAAATTCCAGATAGTATTCACGATTTGGAAAAGCACTCTAGCACTGTATTTTCTCTTCAAATTCACTAGTTTGGCTTTTCACTTTGAATAGTGTTTTATTTGATATTTTCCAAAAACATTTTCACTTTCATATTAGAAAAAATGTTTTGAATGACTTCCAAAGCTTTTATTGCAAAGTCTTTTCGGAGTTTTCAAACATTTGCGCCTGCTATGTAAAAACACATTCGCTTTCTCATAATTCACGTGTTGAGCAATTTAGATGCGTCTTGCTTAATGGGATGGGATCACGTTTCATTTTCTCTAACATTTTAAAGCTATCAATTTTTATTAATTGGTTAAAATCAAATAAAAGAGCGATATATTTTCAAAAAGTAAACTAATTTAATATGACTTTTCGCAATTTCTCTTGTGTATCATGAATAGAAATTTTTATTAATCCTTTAATCTGCACATCATTGCTGGCTTTTCCGCAATTCACTTACTTTTAATTCGAAAAATGAGACTACAGTAAATATTTAAGTGTTTCTAGGAATGAAAAATTGTTAATCGTATTTCTGCTTTTAATGAATTATTTTAAATATTTTATTATCAAATAAACAAATTTATTTGTAGATATACGGTTTGTTTCCATTTGGTTAATCAGAGGCTTTTCTTTTAAGCTATTTACATACTTTCAATTGAAAAAGAAAAAGAAAAAAAATTAATAATATGCAGTTACTTTCTATTCCATATATTAGGTGTACTGGAAAGTTATGTCGTTTTGAATTAATAAAATGAAACTGGAAATTTTTGTTTAACAGTGTTTACATGGTACTTTACAAATAACCATCTTATAAGTTACCTAAGAATATCTTAAATTTTATCCAGGATAAATTTCCGATGTCAGTATTTTAATTCAAAACGACAGAACTTTCCGGTACACCTAATACATTTTAGAAGGAGCTGTATATTGAAAAAATAAATAAATAAAAAACATTTTATGGTAACCCTGTATACAAAAAATTCTAATTAGTAAAATTAAGTCTTATTTTTAGAAAAGATTTTACAAAAAAACTGCATGTAAAGTAAAATTCACTGAGTTATTCGACATTAAACTTTTGAACAATTTCCACCAAGGCATAAGAAACGATTTTTAAATTGTAAAAATATAAATTGAATACAAAGTAAAAGAAATATTTCCAATATCATTTCTTTTCAGGGCTTAGAGATTAGGTGGAAATGTGTACCAGGCAAAAGCCTACGTCGGATGGGGTAAACCGATTTTACCCGAATGCGACTCAATCCGCGTATAGAAACTACTCTAGACTGCCTGTTTTTTTTTTTTTTTTTTTATCGGATTCAGGTCAGTTTTGACTGAATTTTTCTCTAGTGTTACGTATTGATTCAAATCACTTTCTATGGATTCTGTTCGGTTTCGGGTCAAAATTACTTTTTTACGAGTCGTGTCAATTTGATAACATTTTTTAAACATTTTTATTATAGTTTTTTTTTTTTTTTTTTTTGTATTTGCAGCTATGTAACTAATATATGAATACTAAATATACCTATAATAAATTTGCCTATATTTAAATTATAATGGTACAAAAAACTTTCTTAGTGGACATCGCTGAATAACGGTCATTTCTATTTAAAGGACACTTTTCAATAATATTCGTTTTGATTCTTACGCTCTTCCGACTAGAAGACGTATCCAAACAATGAACCAACTGATCTCTCCAGAAGGTAACGCTTTTCAAAAGTTTTATTGCATTAGAAATCGTATATAAATAGAAATGTAAAAGAATATATGGTATCTATATACCGGGTGATCCAAAAGTCAGGACAAACTTTAAAAATGAATAATTCGAAAACGAATCAAGATACAAAGATATGATTTGCACCAAACGGATGGAAAAAAAGCCGGGTTTTGTGTGGCAACAAAAAAATATAGTTATGTTGGCGACCAACAGATGGCGTTGTCGGATTTCTGATGTAGGATTATGCAAAGCAACAAACGATATAAAAAGGAGCGCTTGCAGCAGGTAATGGTAGTTGAAGCTTATATGCATTGAAATGCTGTCCATAGTTGAGAAAGCCCTCTTAGTTAAACTGTATTATAAGAATTCGGATAGTGCCACTGCGGCATTGCGAGCATATTGCTACATGAAGGGTATGCGAGATAGCAAGGGACCAATGACGTCTTCTGCATTTAACAAAATGATGAAGAAATTTGAAGCTATAGGTTCTTTGGCGCCACATCCAAGAAGTGGACGTCCCTCAACAGCCGCTGCTGTTGCCACGACAGTGGAGCAGACGGTTCAGTCCATGTCGGAGGTTTCTGCAGATGGGAGTGCAGTGCTCGAGAAGTTTCGAGGCAGACAGGAGTGTCGTACAGAACTGTCTGGAGAGCACTGCGAATAACTCTGAAACGGTATCCCTACAAGTTGAAACATAACCAAGAACTGAAACCTCCTGACTTCGATTCTCACGGAGATTTTGCGAATTTGGTATTGAAAAAGATGGAAGAGCAGCACGACTGGCTTCACACTGTGCTTTGGACAGATGCAGCGCATTTCACACTCTCTGGCTCTGTTAACAACAACAATTGTCGAGTGTAGGGCACAGAAAATCCACATGAATTTGTTGAGGTACCTTTGCAACAGCCTAAAGTGACAGTCTGGTGTGGCTTCACTGCTGATTTCATAATTGATCCATTTTTTTTTTTCGAGGAAGTCACACAGACGGGTTATAAAACAGTTTCTGTCACTGGTCAGCGATATGCAGCATTGTTACAGAACAACATTATTCCTGAACTGCAAGCGCTACAGGCACTCCAAACAGTCACCTTTATGCAAGTTGGAGCACCACCTCAGATTGCTGTGCCTGTGCAATGCCTGATACGCGCAACATTTGGGGAGGATCGCCTTCTCAGTCGCTACTTTAATCACGCATGGCCTCCAAGATCTCCCGATCTGACACGCTGTGACTTTTGGCTGTGGAGATTCTTGAAGTCAAAAGTGTACCGCGACCAACCGGTATCACTAGCAGCTCTGAAAGATTCCATCGCCAAAATGTATCTGCCATAAAGCAAGAAATGCTACTAAATGCTGTGAATGATGTGGTGAATCGTCTCACAGCTGTACTTCTAAATGATGGACAGCACATTGAACAGTTACTGTAGTAGTAGTAATTAACTCTATTTAAGCTGACTTGTAAGTTGTCAACGTTTTTTCATTTGTAAATCATCTTTGGTGAAATAGAATACTATAGCGCCATGTGTCGGTCACCAACAGAACTTTTTTTTTCTTTGCCACACAAAACCCGGTTTATTTTTCATCTGTTTGGTGCAAACCGTATCTTTGTATCTTGATTCGTTTCCGAATTATTCATTTTTAAAGTTCGTCCTGCCTTTTGGATCACCCGGTATATAACCTTATAACGTAATCATACATTATAAGGTTAATTGTTTTAGAAATTTAAAAACTGCAATGAAACCACTACAGATAAGTATTTATTTTTCTCCGTATTATGCTAAGTCGGTATTTTAAGCTTCTTTTTTTTTTTTTTTTTTTTTTTTATAGATTTGATTTATTAAGTTTCATTTATGGTTGTATTTGTTACTATATGATAATTTTTGCATGCTAAGGATAGTTTGACCGGAACGTAACGGCTTCAAGGATATTCAGGGCCGTTAGAATCATCCAAGCCTGAATTGGGACTAGAACATGATAACTAAGGCCAGAGCGCAAATTATCCATCCACTAAATAAGGCGAGATTCAGATTTTACAGAAAACTAAATGAAAATCAGTATCATGTCACTAATTTAAATGTTTGAATTGCATTTCGTTTAGATTTAAAAAATGTTTTTAGCAATTCTATCCTCTCTCTTTTTTTTTTTTTTTTTTTTTTTTAAGTTTCAATTTTTAGTAGTTTAACAGATAAAAGTTTAGAAGATTTTAAATGATATTTTTAGTATTACCTTTCTGTAGTTAAAACAATAATCGTTTCATATCGGATTAGAGTTTCTTGCTTTTTTTTTTTTTTATGCAATATAAATTATTCTTGCTTCCTCATTTGTAAAATCTTTTTTCTGATCATGACCTACATGGAGTGAGAAATTAAATAAACAATAACTAAATTAAAATAATTAAATATTCATAAATTAAGCTGGATAACAAAACATCCGAAATAAATAAAATAAAATAAATAACAAAACAGAAAGAAACGCATTGAAATAATTTTTATATACAAATTTTATTTAATTTCTGTTCAATCCCTTTTAATAGGGATTTTCAATTGCATTTTCGCCGAAGTGAAATAATTTGCAAAAAATATTCATTTTTAAATTTCTAATATGTCATTAAATACCACTTTCAAAAATCTTTTCGTATATGTTCATCAAAGGTAGAACCTCATTTTATTACTTTAATTTTTTTGTGTACAGGGTTACCACAAAAAATATTTTTAGACATACTGATCTTTCTAAATCATATCGCATAAAATGTAACTGCATATCATTAAAAACATTCTTTTAATTGAAAATGACATTCTAATGTTAATTGTTTTAAAAATAGCCTTCCAATCAACTAAATTGAAACACCCGGTAACTGTCATCTATCAACATCTATCTACACACACAACAAACATCTATCTACACACACACACATATATATATATACATAAATACACGGAGCTGCCACAGGTGACTTTTTTATATTCCTTTCGAACCACTGTTTACAAAAAATAAAATTTATATTTTCGCAGGTAAATCTACACTTTGCTTGTAAAATTATGTTATAAATTATATATTATGAAAATAGTGATACGAAAAATTAAGAAAAAAAATTGTCGCCTGTGGCTGCTCTGTGGGTTCTTACTAAAGTCAATTTTCACCGCTTTCACTGCTGAACGACTGCGAAAGAAGTGAATTACAAAGTTGTAGAGCATCATCGAATTAATACGAAAAGATACCTTGTAGACATAGATGCTAAAAACAGAACGCTTATAACGTGCATGATTTTCTACGCTGGACATTAAAAAAACGATCTTAGAAAGAAAAAACAACTTGTTTTCTGAAGACACTTTATGTTCGACGTTCAAACTTCTGTCCGACAGCTGCTATGCACATTTTTATCCTTGTTTGAATATTACGCTGCGCACGTTATAGCGTAGCGGGTGACACGACGCTACGTAAAGTTCAAAGAAGGATTCAGATGTTCGTCCCAGCTGACAGACAGAATTTTGAACGTCATAAATAAAGATACATTGTGAAAAATAGTTATTTTTTTTTTCTCCCATCACTGTGTAAGAAATCGAGAATAAACAAATGTACGTTTTAAACGTTTTTTTTTTCATCTATGTCTACAAGGTACCTTTTCGTACTACACCGATGATGCTCTAAAGTTATGTAATTCCCTTTTTTACCCTACATTGTACCGTTTTCGCAATAGGATATAACTTCGCCGTTTTCTACTAGGTGACACTGTAAGCAATTGCATTTTCTTGTAGCGCATAGTCCTTAGACATGCATATTTTATGAGTAGAGCTGCAGCCTTTCAGCAGTTAAAGGAGGAAAATGGACTTTAGTGGGCACCCTGCATATACAGATGCATCTGTATGCGTTTTGTGTAGAAATGTATTTTTTCTATTTTATTATTATTATTATTATTATTTTTACGAGCTTTCATTGAAATGTTGATTAACCCTTTCAGGGGGTGGTGGTGCCACTACAGCATCACCTAATTTTAACCCTTTGCGCTCGGCATATTTTCCGTAAGACACGCCTTTTGGTGTTCCTTTAAAACGTCACACATATAGTTTCCAACTTACTACCTTTTGGCTACCGAAAAATTGTAATAATTTGTTTTATTTTACTTCATCATTAAATAAAATAAATCTTTCTGTTAAAATTTTCCGGTAGCCGAAAGGTAGCTTATAGTTACACGTTTTATAAAAATAACATTTCAATTGCAGAGGGACACCTTAAGGCGTTGCTCGATTTTTTAATGTCCCCTCAGAAGGGACATACGAGCGATAAGGGTTAATTTTCAACTGCATAAAATCATCTCGGAATTTTTTTAGCAAAATTTTACTTTTATAACATAGCAGAAAAGGGTCGTCAATTTCTTTTCTTTTAATTTTGTTCATGAATTCCGGTGGCAGTGTAATTTAAATGATCCCAATTACATTGCGCCTCAAAGGGTTAACAAGGGAAAATTTTATATGTATATATATATAGTATATATATATATATAGCAGAGAACAATTTAGGAATGCTGACTATAATTGTATGTGTTTGGCTTTAAATATAATATTCATAATGTTAATTTAAGAATACTAACAATTTTTATTTTCTCTTTTAATTCTCAAATTTTGATCCTCGCCTGAATAGGAATCATTGAGTATTATTCTCTAGACATTTTCTGAAATATCATTCATTTAAATGTTTTAAAAAGTTTATAATGCATTTAGGATTTATTTAAAAAAAGAAATGACTCATTTATTAGCTTGAATTTTTAACAGTTATATTAAGCAATTGAATTTTAATAGCAAGGGAATATAGTTTCATCAGAAATTAAGCGATTGGTAGTCAACAAGAGTAATCCTTGTGGGTGTTTGAATTAATCATTTTATACAGTTTAGCTAAATGAAATTACAATTTGGAGGCAAATTTAATGAGGTTTAATATAGAAAAATATAATTAATAGTGGAGATAGTGACAAAATCCTTACGGTATGAAATATGCAAATATCTTTGATTTTGAAATTCAACCTTTTACCTAATACAGCGAACGTTTTTTTTATAAAGTTAATATAATATATTTTTTTTTCACATATGTAAAAATATCTTTTTCCTACCTGTGCTATATATAAGTTTTCTTATATAAAATGCAATGTTAAAAAATATGCGATGTAAATCAGGTGTTATCACCGAAAAATGTAAAATGATATATATTTGTGATACATTTACCCATACCTGCCAAAATTCAAAACTAGTATGTTGTGGCCACCACGAGACTTTCTTCTATCTTTTCCTATACAAATTTACTCAGTAACAATAATAATAATAATTAAAAAAAAAAAAAAAAAAAAAGTGGGACTTTGACAAAATTTTGGGTAAAATGTGAAAATTATTCTAAGTTTGTCAAAACACGGAAACCGTGGGACTTTGACAAAATTGGGGGAAAAATGCAAAAATTTGTTTAAGTTTGTCAGAACACGGAAACCGTGGGAGTTTGATAGAATTAAGGGGAGAGGAAAAAAAAAAAAAAAAAAGTGGGACTTTAACAAATTTTCACATTTTACCCAAAATTTTGTCAAAGTCCCACTTTTTTTTTTTTTTTTTCCTCTCCCCTTAATTCTATCAAACTCCCACGGTTTCCGTGTTCTGACAAACTTAAACAAATTTTTGCATTTTTCCCCAATTTTGTCAAAGTCCCACGGTTTCCGTGTTTTGACAAACTTAGAATAATTTTCATATTTTACCCAAAATTTTGTCAAAGTTTGTCAAACCACGGAAACTGTGGGACTTTGACAAAATTAGGGGAATAATGCAAAAATATGTTAAAGTTTGTCAAGACACGGAATCCGTAAGACTTTGACAAAATTAGGGGGAAAAAGCAAAAATTAGTTTAAGTTTGTCAGAACACGGAAACCGCGGGAGTTTGATAAAATTAAAGGGAGAGAAAAAAAAAAAAAAAAAGATTTTTTTTCTAAGTTTTTTTTCGTAAAAAGTAAAAAAAATCGATAACTTTGTTTTAAATTATCACAGATTTATAGTTCAACCATTCGTTTTAAAGGTACTGCCGAGACCTTTCGAAAGATACCCATCTTGAAAAATTTTGCCCTATATCACCCTGTTAAAAATTTAGAAAAAGCGGGATGGCAACGCAACCTATAAGACGATTTTTACCAAAAGTTGATAGGCACTAATTTATGTCAAGGTGCAACTACATACCAATTTGTATGAAATTCTGTGCAGTAGTTTCAGAGATACAGTTGCCACAAAATTTTGTCACACACACACACACACACACACACACACAGACAGACAGACAGACAGACATTTTCTAAAAATGTTAAAATCGTGTTCTACAGCTCTCAAAACGTGTAAATCCATCAAAAACCCGAAATCGAAAATTTTTACGAATCCAATACTTTCTTCTATTGAAGATAGAAGAAAGTAATAATATTACGTAGTGTTGTTAGTCCCGCCTTTTTTTTTTTTTTTTTTTTTTTTACACCAGTAAATTTGTAAAGTAATATTCTCCAAATGCAATTACAATTCAAAAAGAAAAAAAAAGTAGTCTAAAATAATTCTAATGTGAAAAAAAAATGCGGAGCTAACAGTACTACAGAATATTATAAGATGTTGGCAGGTATGCACATACCTGTTTCAAAAATAATTTTTAAAAAGCATAGAATTTACTATCTAGTCTTTCGAAATAGAGAGAAAGCAGTAAAAAGCATCATTTTTAAAAATGTGTATCTTATTGTTTTAATACTGGTTAATTATTTTTCTGCACTAGACTCAAAGAAAATATTAAAGAATTCTTTTAGTCCCTGGCTTCCAAAAGTTAAAGTGCAACTTGTTTTCCCGTTTTATTTATTTATTTAATTTAATTTAATTTAATTTAATTAATTAATTAATTAATTTTATTTATTTATTTATATTTATTTTTATATTATTTTTATTAATTTATTATTTAATTTTTTAATTTTTAATTTTTTAATTTATATTTTTTTTTCGCATAATTTTTAAACAAATGCATATATGAAAATAAAATTTGGGTGGCATGTTTATAAGAAAATAATTAATCGAATTTTATATAATTTTTACATAAGTAATAATTTTAAAACTAAAATTAATTCAGTTTTCCTCAAAACTAAGCTTTAGACGAAATGATTTTTTTTATTAATTTTAGAAATTAAAACTAAATGAAAAATGATATTAAGGATGCATTACAATTAGGTTAGGGTAAACATATTAAATTAAATATATGTTATAATATCCATATGTTAAAAATTAAAACTGGATCTTTCTTCTTGTATTCAATTATATATTTCTTCTTTTTTTTTTTTTTTTATATTTGAGTAACTTTTAAAAAAAATGTACACAGAAACATAAAAATTGACTGATCTGTTCCTTTTAAAATTATTTATTGACATTTTTATTATTCTGGCGATGCTCAATTTTTACGATTTAATAATTACATTTTTTCCAAAAGTTCGTCATTAAAAATATATAGAGAGAGAGAGAAAGAAAAGAAATGATTTTAGTTTAACGTTCGGAAGCATGTGCATCTTCACTTATATGTAATGCATTCTTAACACCATTTCTCAGTTAGTTTTCTTTATTAAAATTGTTTAAATTTTTCATTTTTTTTTTCCAAAGCTTACTTTTCAGAAAAATTTAAGTAATATCAGTTTAAAAAATGCTGCTTATGTTAAAGTTACATGCAAATGGATTAATGATTTTCTAGCGAACATGACATCCAAATTCATATTTATACGTTCATTTCTTAAAAATTACGCGCAAAAAAAATAAGAATAAAATAAATAAAACAGGAAAACTGGTTGTACCTTAAAATTTCAAAGCCAGTGTTGTTATAAACGATCATTCGCAGAGAGACATGGTGGTGATGTCTCAAATGTAATATTATTAATTCACGGCCTTATGTACCCAATAAGTAAATAACTTGCTATAATGGTTTATTACATATTATTATACGTATATATATTATTTATGGATGGTTTATTACGTAGGATAAGTCCTTTCTTTTTTTTTTTTTTCTTTTTCAGCTACGCACTCTCTTAGCGCTTTCCATTTTTCAATAATGCCATTCAGTAATACTCAGGTGTCGCAGCCTCCTATATTTTGAAGAACTTTAATATTCTGCAGTAATTTTTCTTTATTTTACCGCAAAAATCCGACAATTAGTAAAGGTAAAGTTTATTATTAAAAAATACTGGTATCCCAAATACCAGAGTCCGTGGCCTTGAATACAGCATTTTAAATGATCGGCACATTTTTATGCGTTTTAGTTTAAACGTGATATCTATTGTCGTACAGATTTGCACGCATTTTATTACACTACCTTTCCAAAAATGATCAGACACACTTTTGTCGCACATTAAGAAAAAAAAATCTTGATATATTATCCTGAAACTTTGGAGGTGTAAAGAACATGATATATTTCCTATATTTCAAAAGACTTTTTTTTTTTTTCTCGGAAGATAAAAAGAGGACCAGTAATAAATTAAAGAAGAAACAGAATGTCTAACATCACCCTGTAAAAAGCATGCTTCAAACGCGTTTTGGAGGTAATATATGATTGTGAGATTCCTTCTAATTATCTGTACTCATTTGGATGAGACTAGCACACATATTCTCGGAGTTATGAAGTTTCCTTTTAAAAATTGTAAAAACTTATATATATATATATATATATATAATGCAGGGTATCACACCCAATAAAAACCAATTTTAAGAAACTTGACATATTATATTAGACGCAATGTACTTATCAGAATATAAAAACTTTAAATATCTAATGAAATATAAGCACTTTTACAAAATAATTTTTATCGGAGCATACGTAAGCGTTACAAAATTTTGCATGATTTATTAGCTAAATGTATTAAGCTATTTATATAAAAAACCGAAGAAAATATCATCAAATTTCAAAAATCTACCATTGATAGAATGACCTAAATTTTAGTTCTTTTAAAAGAAAATGCAAACTCAAAAGGGTTAAACCAAATTTATTTTGATTAAATCATTGGTAATACAGTGCTCCTTGATTGTAAATTAATATTAATAAACACTATCTATCATTTTTCCTTTATTTTATTTTATTTTTCTTTTGAGAGGAACTAAATTCATTTCATTGCATAGACGATGACTTTTTAGATTTACACGATATCTGTTTAGGCTTTTCTTACGAATAGATCAATAGGCTTGGCTAATAAATCATGCAAATATAATTTCGTTAACACTTGCGCATGATCAGTTAATAAGTATTTAGTAAAAAATCCTCATATTTCATTAGATATTTAAAATTTTCATGTTCTGGTTATAATATACTGTGTCTAATGCACTATATCAAGTTGCATTGTATCAAATCTTTATGTCGCCATGAATGTATCCAATAGTCCGACATAAATGAATCTAGATAATTAAAAGAAGTCTCATAATCCATTCTACATTAAAAGCGCGTTTCAAGTATTATTGTTACAGGTGGTCTCAAACTTTTTTTCCTGTATTTTTTTAATTGTCCCCTTTTTGATTTCGGGGCAAAACTTTCACTGAAATATATAAAATATAACGTATTCTTTACATTCCTGAAATTTTAATATAATTCGTCAAGTACTTTTTGAGATAATTAACAAAACGTCTGAAATCAAAAGTGTTGTTCATTTATAGAAAGGTAGTGCATTACTCAGAGTAGATAAGCACCATTATACAATATAGGAAGTGAATAAAGCGTATGCGTGGATATAGACCAAATCTTTTAATGAAGAGATATGGCGCAGTAGTCCTATATCTGTTATCTTGAAACCCAATCTTCATTTGTATACGTCTAGTCCAAATATTAATACCATATAAAAATTGTTTCCAACACTTTCTTTTATACAAAGAACTATACTATTTGCTATGTGAATCTAATGTCGTTTTTACTAATTTACTAGTCTTCACAACTCTGTATTTTATATCTTTCTCCTTTTTCCATTTTCAAAAGTATTTTAATAATTTTTTTATCGGAAAGAGGCTGCAATACCTATTTATACCATTTGAAACAAATACGCAATTATTCAGTACACCATACATACACAATTATTGTAGCTTTATTTATTCGTTGACAAAGAATTTAATGTGTACACTCTAAGAAACTTCATTGCTAAATTGCGGTCAGTGACTTGGAAAAGGTGTTTTATTTTCTGATCCTAAAAATAAAGTTATGGTCATTAAAGTTATGGAATTTTTTTCTCAAAGAAGGGAAGTGACCCTTTCAACCTTTAACGTTCATTAGTTTCGTAAACAGTATATTTCACATCATTTAGCATTTTTTATGCAACAAATTTTCAATGTTCTTTCCTTATTTTAATCGATTTTTAAACTTTTGTCCTTTTTCTCTTCGGCAGATAGCGGCACTACTCAAAAATGACGTTTCAAAGGAAACAAAAGTCACTTGAAATATCTTCGTAGACGCAAGTGTACCTTCATGTTTTGACGATGCACTCTTATAATAGTCTTTTCGCTTTATGAAGTACCGTGCTGTTATTTTGACCTGAAACGTTTAATGCGAGTTTTTGAAATTTATAATGTTTAGTTAAAAAGTTATTTATTAATTAAATTAAGTGTTATTGGAATTTAATCAGGTTAACATACAGATGTTTCAAACTGAAAATTTCTTCAAATTTAAAAATACTTTTGTTTGCTTGTTTGTTTGTTTGTTTTTGCATATTTACTGTATGCTATAGGTTTGCTATTTTTTTAATCAATTTTAAGTTTTCAAAAGAAAATATATAGTGAAAGTTAAACGATTAATAAACGGTCAACACTCTGATTCTTTTCAGCAATTTGTTACACATGAGGGTACTGGATATTTTTCGCGAAGAAGGGAGCTGGCTGCATAATTTAGAAGTCACATCTTCGATTTTTACTGAAATTTCTTAGAGTGTAAGATGTTAAATTATGTTTTAGTTCTTATTATTTTAAATATTTATACATGAAGATTTCGTTATTAAATAAACTACAGATTACTAATACACTGCTGGTAAAAATATTTACTTCTAATTTCTCAAATTTATATTTGTTGAAAGAAATATTTTTTAAAGTTCGAATTACCTCTATTTTAAAGATTTTCCCAATTTTAAATGTTTTTTTACCAATAAGCGTTTAGGAATTAAATACTGCGCAATGAAATTCAACTTTATAACTTACATATTATGCCAACAACTAAAAGATTTAGATAAAATTTGTTTAAAATATTTATAAAAATGTGTCCCTGTGTTATTATTAAATTATTTAAAAAATAAATTACGGAAGTTATGCTTTAACAGTATTTTTTAAACTAAAATTAATAAACTTTTATTTATAAAAATTGAAAACAAACTTATAAACCTAAGATGATAAAAAAAAGCACCCGAAAGACAAGTAAGTTATTTCCTAAAATACGTTACAGTAGCTTATTTGGTTTCGATTTATTTTTTTCAACTGCTGTCAGATGGGCACAAGATCCTTGCTGTCAGCTGTGTCACATATATTTCCAGAGAGAAATGAGCAAAAGAAAATACAGGAAAATTTCTAGTAAATAAACTTAACTTTCGCAGGGTTTACATCATAAAGACTGTGTTAGTTAAAGAAAAAAAAATAAAAGGAAAGAAAAAGTTCTTGAGAAAATTGTCGTTTATTTCAATAGAAAAACAAATGGCTAATACTGAAAACAGTGTAAGTGTAATTTGTCTTTTTTCAAGACAGAACAAAATTTTGAAAAGCATACATGTGCTGCGATATTGTTCGGGAAACTCTTTTTGAAGTAGAAAAATATAACTTAAAACAATTGTAAGAATTGATGTAAGTGTGGCATTACTTGGGTTTAGAAGCTTGTAAGTTTTCTTATTTGTTATAATATTTTTCATCACATCATTTCATAAAATTTTTCATTTTTCTCAAAATCGGAAATTGCTTTTGGTTAATATTTAAGCAGATTTTTTTTTTTTTTTTTTTTTTTTTTTTTTTTTTTGTAATAGGATAGAATAATTTAATAAGTTGTTGTTGTTGTTGTTGTAGGGTTTTAAGGCCGATTGACTACGCCAGAGTCCTAGGCCTATAGGTGCAATGCCTTCTATGGGGAGTCTTTCTAAGGGGTCCCATATTTACGCGGGTTTTGAAGAAAAACACGGAAAACTCCGAACGGCTAGGTCGATGAGCTCGACCTGAGATCGAACCCGGTACTTCTCATCTACCACCGCACTTTAGAATGTAGAAAACTAGGGTGGGGGGGGGAAGCTAAAATTCCATAGAAATAGCATAGGATAAAAAACCAAAAAAACTCACAATGTCCAGTTTGTTAAAAAAACTGCTCACACCAGAAGTAATAAAAGGACAAAATTGACTAGAAAAAGACATCGAGAAGCTGGAGGGTAGGGCTGGGGCATTAGACCTATCGTCCAGGATTAAGACGTATCGCCTATTATGTAATCCGGCGGTGGTGGGGGCGGACGGGAACCACCGCACTTTAACAAATAACAGTAACAAAAATGCCAAATTTTAAATCTCACTTTTAATTACTAATGAGGATTGTTAATAATTGTTATTTTACATCACAATGCGAGTTTAACATGTGGTTTTATCTAAATATATATATGAACTTTTTAAGTAATGCCTGCATGTATATGAATTAACCCCTTGAAGGTCTAGGTAATCACACTCATCTGACATCGAAAGCCACTAAAATTTACGAACAAAGTTAAAAGAAACAGAAATAAATGACTTTTGAAACTAAGATTCTGTTGAATGATTCCATTATAAATTTCTTCAGTTGGATTTTAGTAACTGCGTTCTCGGGAGAAGGACGCTGCGCGTTAAAGGGCTAAAACTGTTGTTAAAATCATGTACAAAAATTGCTTTTTAATAAATTTTATGAGAAAAACACCAATTTCACTAGATAAATTTTCAAATTAAAGTATTTTTAAAAAATTCTAAGGACAGCTTATGGTTCAATTATACGCATAATATATGCAGACAGGCCAGCTTTTCTAATTTATACCGAAGCACTGTGAAACCCGCTTATTTTTATCACCACTTTATACGTAAAGTAATTTTCTCCAATATGAATTACTCTAATAAGAAATCTCCAATATGAATAAGAAAAATAAAAATAAAAATGCTCTTCAGAAAAATGGTTTAGGAAAACACGGGTACTAACACTGGTCCGGGATAAATTAGGAATTTTGGCAAGTCTTTATATATTTTACACGTAAATTTTGAGATTTTTATAAGGACTTGTGGGATAGTTCTTTTGTATATAGCCATCGCAAGTGCCCAAACAACGTATCCATAGTGGTGAGCATAGTTGCCAACTTTAGTATTTTTTTGGCTGCCAGAAAATTTTTATAGAATATGTTTTATATATTTCTGTAACTACTTTAACTGATTAAATAAAACACAAATTTCTAATAAAACTTCCAGGTAGCCAAAAAATGTTAAAGTAGGCAACTATGGTGGTAAGTTCTATAGATGTAATAAAAATTTCTGTTATATATATATATATATATATATATATATAATAATTATCTTATAATTAATATTTTAGGTTTCTGCCAATTATAACATTTAGACAAACACATTCATTCAATATGCTATCTTGAATAATAGACATTCTAAAATTTTTGTTTTTTATGTAAAAGGTAAGAGAAGTAATGGCATGAGCTGAGAAAATAACCAAACAGCAATACCAAATTTTTACTTAGTGGAGAGGTTCTTTTATATATATATATATATATATATATATATTTAATTTTTTTAAATGCTTACAGAAGTGATGCAAAATTTTTTGACAAGCCTTCCCTTAAAACAATATTGCTTAATGTCAATATTTGTAATTTGTTCCATAGCATTGTTAGCAGAGTTGCCATGTTTATTAATTCATTTCAGAGCATTCTTAGTAACACCTTTTTTTTTTTTTAGAACGCCTATTTCTAAAGCAATTTTTTCCATTATCTAAGATTAACTAAGAAGAAAATTACTCATAAAAAAAGTGGTATCAAAAGAGGGTGGTACTAAAGATTCTCTGCAATAAATTAGAAATGTTGGAAACTGTATTCCTTGCACACACCTTTTTCCACACCACTCTTTTTGTAGAATAACATTCTACAACATGTAATTACGATTAAATACGAAAAAAAAAATTTCTCTTAAGTAAAAGTGGTGTAAAACAAAAAGCGGGTAGAAACATTTTTACGGAATAAATTAAAAATATTGTCATCTCAGCAATAAACAGAGCAACATTAGCTCATATGATGATGCAAAATTCATATATTTATCATAGCAAAATACATATAGATACTCCATATATGATGTAAAATACAACTTTTATAACTATTGAAATAATACAACTCTGGCTTGTGACAATCTACAGACGTAAGATATCACTTTCTGTAGACACAATTTTTATTATTTATACATATTTAAATGCAATAAATTTTTGATAAATATCCCAAAAACATTGTACTTTTACACGTAAATAATAAGAAGAATTTATTAATAATATATATATATATATATTTTATTTTATTGACTTCTAAGCACAGGTTTTTTGTTAGTCACCCATATACCGAGATTGAAAAAGGTTGTATTTTGAATACTGCTATTTATATAAAACAATCGTTGTATTATTCAGTCAAAGAAAAACGCTGCAAACGTTTACTAAATATTTCTATTAAAAAAGTTGTATTGTAAATAGAGATTGCTCCGATTTATTAATATAAGAAAATAATAAGTAAACACTTTGAATTATTTAACGTCATTTAAATATATATATACATTCCAACAAGAAATATTTTCCAGAAAACTTTTATTGGTAAAATGACACACGTAATATGATATAAAATATTACAGTGAAAAACATGACTTAGTGGGCATTCTGACTATGAAGTGCTTTTTATAAATTAATCTGTTTGGCTATTATCTTAAAAATTTTAAGTTCCTACATCATTTCTATAAATTTTTTTTATTACCTAAATGATTACTTAAAATAACAAGCATCGAACTGACGATAAAAAGAATAATTACCCCTCAATGTAAGTTAATGACGCTAATAATTATACCCTTCTAACAACAAGAGATCAAATTTCAGGGGAGGGGGAAACCTTTAAAGTGTTCTAACCACGAAATATATAAAATAGAAAAGTTTGATAGACTCTAAGAAAAATTGAATAGAAAACATTGATGTGTTTTTATATGTTAAAGCACAAATTAATTATTATTTATCTATTTATAAATTTTCATAAGCTTCAAAAATTCTATTTAAAAAGAAAAAAAATATTAAACCTACTTTAAATTTTATAAACATTAGCAGTTAAATTTTACAGATAGCATTACCGCAAGTCAACATTTTTAAAGTATATTTCCTTGAGCTATTTCCTTATCTTATCTTACGTCTTTCTTACGTTTATTTTTATCTATTGAAAAGGAGCACAAAGATTTTTTTTTTAATAAATCTGCCTCAAAACGATCTTTTATCAGGTGTTAAAGACATTAGTTTTACGAATTAAATTTTATGAAATGTATTTTTACTTTTTCTAAGTTACATACGCGCCATTTTTGAAATATAAAAAAATAAACCATGCAGATATAATATTCATTGTTTTCATAAGAAAAATATTTTATAGAAATCTCACAATCATCCTCTTATTTTAAAATATAATTAATTTATTAATGTACAATGTCACATTTCCATTTTGATCAAAACTTAAATTTTCAATTCTCAGCCAGAAAAAAAAAATAATAAAAATAATATATATATATATATATATATATATATATATATATATATATTAATATATTTATATATAAAAAAAGAAACTTTGCACATGAAGCAAATGGAATATATATACATATATTTATATATATATTTATGTATGTGCATTAATATTTAGTATTTCTTCGGAATTTGTATGTGTACTTTGAAATAACTATCAAAATTTTATATCATAATTAACTTTATTTTGATTTCAAAGCTTATAAAAAGCCAGTTTATAAAACAGAAGATATGTTTGAATTTCTAATGTTTAGTTCTCTTGCACTTTCTATGAGCTTTTTTTTTTTTTTTTTTTTTTTTATCTACATTCGGCAGCAAAAGCATCCGAGCACTAGCAAAAATTCCTCTATAAAAAAAGTACACTTAATACAGCTAAATAAATCTGTGTCGAATCCTGTTCTTCGTCAGTCTAAGAACTTGATTCGACAATGATTTATTTAACAAAACAGTATTAAGTGTACTTTTTTTATTATAGGAATTTTTGCTGGTACTCGGATACTTTTGCTGCCGACTGTAGTGTGTCTACCTAACAATAAAAAAACTTATAAAAATATTTTGAAATATCTATTATTTTATTATACGATGAAAAAATTTTATATATATTTAATGAATTATACATTTATGATTTTCATATAATTATTTTAAAACATCTAAAATGTGGTTTTGCAAAAGTACGAGTAGCCTACAGGGTCCCATTATTTGTTAAGTGGACCCTATTGCTTCTACGAAAGGAATGGCCGCCGTAGTAGCAAAGTAATAATAAACTAAAAAGTTCCTTTTACAAATCTGAAAACATTTTAATTGATGACTTATACGCAAGAATTCCAAGGAAAGCTTTAAAAAAATAAGGAAAATATTATATTGCGTTACTGGATGGCATTAATAATGGTATAATTAAAAATATTTCGATTTGTATTTTACTATAATTGAAATTTTTTAACTTGAAAGAGTTATTTGTCAAAATTTCACGCAAAAAATTTTATTAGAAAAATCAGTTACACACTCGAAATTGAGAACACGTTTATGAAACAAAAATGCCAACAATTTAGCTAGTTTAATTTTAAAAAACCTTGGCGGAGATACAAATCATCTGCAAGTAAAAATGATAATTTTTTGCGCTATGTAGCTTATATAGACTTCTTTCTATTAACCTTTTACTATTTTTAATGTTTTTACCGGGCTCCTGTTTAATTTTAGCTCCTAAGTCTTGGGTATAATGTTTGTTATAAAATATTCTTTTGTGCTAATATCTGTATTTTTATGTAGGTGTCGTTTTATAAATTTAAATTGAACAAACTTATTACAGTAGTAGCATGACAAAAATTGAAAATGCCGAATAAAAATCTAACAGAAATGAAAAATGCTTAGGCCTGAAATCGAACCTCGGTACTTATTATATAGTGCGCCGAATTTAATATAGAGTGCATTTAAAGAGTGTTACGTTATTGAATAGTGTTACTGTATTTCATTTTAATAAATACAGTAAGTAACATAGCATAATTTTAATCTACCCACACATTAAATAAAAATAGTTATTATTTTTTCGTATGTTTGTGATATCAAAATATCGAGTATTATACAAAACAATAAGTCATTTTACTATAATTTAAGAATTTTCTAACGCAAAGAAATAAAATTCAAAAATTTTAATTTTTATATTCTCGTATATAGCAATATATTAGCAGATTGCTTGAATTGAAAATAAAATTAGTTATAAAATTACAAACATTTAAAAAAATCTCTTAAACAAATTGTTTTTAAGATATTATTTGTGAAACTTGACATTTGCATTATATAGATAATGCATTTAGGAATTTTAAATTATATATATATATATATATATATATATATTAAAAACTAAGATCACCATGGTTAAATTTTAATCTTATTAATCAAAAAAGCATGTATTACTGAAATACGAAAATTATCTAATGTAAAATTTCTTTTAAGAATTACTCAATATTTTATTTATGCTGAATAGGCGAAACTGGAGAAAAAGTAAAAAATTCATAGAAAATAGCATGAAAAAAAAAAAAGGAAATAACTAGAGAGTAAAAGAAATGACTAATACCAGTAAGAAAATGTACAGGAAAAAAAAAAAAAAAAAAAAAAAAAAAAAAAAAAACGAACAACAGGAAGGGTGGGCGTGGATTTCTGGAGCTAATGATGATGCTTGCTACATCTCGCGTAAGTGATTAAAAGTTGAACTTATTTTTAAAATCTACTAAACACAAGCTCACTTTTTTAATTACACATACCGAGTTTGAAAGCAACTGAATTTCATTAACCTTTCTACCCTGTATGGGTCGATTCGACCCATTTTTAAAAAGGATTTTGTGATATCACTCAAAGATTTTAATTCTGACCTTTAAAACTTCATGTATTCCTCAAAATCATGTATTCACTTAATATGTGACGTTTTCAGATTTATCACTTTTTTTTCTGGAAAAATATTTATTTCACTTGATTAACACGTTTTAAGGTCTCCTAAGTCCAAAATTGTAGTTTTTGGCAATTGATAAGTGTGTATGTGTGTGTGTTTGTGTACGTATGTGCGGAATATTCTGGCTATCATATCTCCGAAACTAAAAAAGATAGAACTACGAAACTTCAGAATTGAGACAGGTCTGGTGTACAGATAAATATTCCAAATTTTGGTGAAAATTTGAAAACTGGAAGTGGGATCATAAGTCCGTATATAAAAAACACGTCTAACGATTTTCTTCAAATTTGCTACATAAGCACTCTATTAGATGTCCTTTCGAATGATATATTTGGTTAGCTCAAGAAAATTGGTAGGTGCCCTGTATAAATAGGTGAGGTCTCGCAAGTGCGTTCTCGAAATTTCAGGTTTTCCAAGTGCGTTCCTTTAAAATCGGCTGTACGGATTTTTTTTTTCAAACTCACCATATTAACTCCCTTTTACATATACTTTAGTATGTAATTTTTGTTTTCCGATCAATAATTGAGCATGCCAATTTTTGTTAAAAGTTGTTATCTCAAAAACGGCTCTAACGATTTGCTTGAAAATTGATACATAAATTCATTTTAGATATCCTTTCTCATGTATTACGTGGTTATTACAGGAAAATTAACAATCATATGATTAGGTAGCTCAGTTTTTGATCTCGGAAATTGGACTCCACTAGGAATCTGGGAAAAGGTGAGGGGGGGTGAAAAAAAGGGGGATGGAGTGAATTATAAATGAATTAAAATATGTTTCGAACAGTAATTAGTAATAATATATATTTATAAAAAAAAAAAAAAAAAAAAAAAAAAAAAAAAAAAAAGTTGTGTAGAAAAAATTTCTTACAGACTAAGTAAACATATTACGACCCTGGTCGATTAGACCCATACACGTAAAAAGTAACATTTTTTCAACAGGGTTCGAAAGTTAAACTAATCCTAAGTTCACTGAATCGTATTCTTAATTATTTAACCAATATTTATAACGACAAAAATAATAAAGACTCTTTCAACTAATTATGTTTAAATGGAAATACGTTTTTATTATGAAAATGCTTTTAATGTTTTGTCCGCAATAGAATATTTTTTATTGTTTGTTGGTTTAAACGGATAAATATTAAATGCAAAATTAAACGAGAAGAAAAATCTCATTCTGTATTTTTTCTAAGCTTATATAATTTTATAAATATTGAAAGCAGTGAATATTTTAAAATCTTTACTCGGATTTTCAGTTATATGAATTTTCAATTTATTTAATGCCACTCTGAAGATTTTCATATCGATTAGAATTGCTTTTCTCCTTTCTTGGAAATTTTATTCTACTATGAATTCAAAATATATTGGAGAAAAGTTCAATAAGACTTTTTTAAATAAAAAAAAATGTAAAATATTACTTTGATACATTGTTATAATAAAGAAAAAAAGAATTTCACGCTTTGTTTGCACCACGCCGGTTTTTCTAGATATTCATTTTAATATAAGTTATTTTAAATATATATGGACTTCTGCCTGAAGGTAAGTTAATTTTGGGAAGCCTGTTCATCATAAATTTGACGGTAATGTTTTTCATTTTATATACAAATAAAGAAGTCATGCATTTTTGTCATCTTGCATGAGACGTAGTGGTTTTGGGGTATTACTTTTTTTTTTCTTATCTAAGAAAATATATTGAATATAAATAATATATTTGCCGCATATTTATAATTCACAAGCTTACAAAATATTAAATAGAGAAAGAGCTTTTTTTTTTTTTTTTTTTTTTTTTTGTTACAAAATTATTTAAGCCACAGTGGATAAACAATAGACAATCGTGCTTTATTATCCATTTAATTTTTTTTATAGAATTGATGAATGTCGTTAATTTTTTCCAATTAAAAAAAATGTTGCAACATTTTTACAGTATACATCCTTATAAATATTAAAATATACTTGAATTTGCGGTCCTTTTATCAAACAGCAGATTCATACTAAAATTTCAAAACCGCAACTTTTTAAAATAGATATAGTGTTATTTGCTACTTGAGACATTACGACCTCCATGTTTCATTTGTTTTATGATTTTAAATATTTTTCAAGATTCATAGTCTTCTTGTATGCATTCATCATAATTATCTTTTTATCTAACATTAATCATATGAGAGTATATATTTTTTTACACTATAAACTCCATTTGTTAATTTTTGATGGATTACAAATATTGTACGCAAAAAGCTGAAATGCATTTCTTTCAATAATTGACTTCGTAAAAGAATTAAATAATATAAAACTTGTTACAACAAAATAAAACTTAAAAGTCCAATTTTAAAAGGCAAAATATGATACACGTTAATAGTAGAGAGGGAGATCCTGCCCTTACTATATCCTTCGCCACAAATACCTACAACGGGGTTTTATGGTCCAGGGAGACATTTACTTCGGCAGATGGACCACTTTGGTTGTCATTTTTCAGACACTTACAGCACACCAGTACGTAGACTACATTCGACGACCGATTGTGTTACCGAAACTTTTCAGATACCTTGGGTTTACTTTTAAACATAATGTCCAGCCGCACACGGCAAGTGTTGCTACGAATTGTCTTCAAGCTGTCCCAGTACCCTTGGCCCTCTAAGTCTCTTAATCTCTCACCATAGAGTACATTTGGGATGTTATGGAAAGGCGATTACGGCTATCCCGGAATGTTCACGATTTAGCCTGACAGTTGAAGACAATATGGCAAGAAATTCCGTAGGACACTATCGGGGAACTTAATCAGTCTATACACGCTGGGTGACAGCTTGAATAGATGAAACAACATTGACTTCGCCCTTTTTGTAACGGTAAAACTCTAGAATAAATTATTCAATTGTTCTGAAATGTTAGTCATTTGTTTTCCTGTGTATGATCTTCATATAACCACAATTTTTATCTCAATCGAATAATTCCTTCTTGGTGTGACTTTATATATATATATATATATATATAGAGAGAGAGAGAGAGAGTGCATTTTAAAACTATTTCAGAGTTGACTATAAAAGATATTGTCACTTTAGCGGTAAATTGCACAAAAAGTAAATTAATAGAATAAAAATGGTGGTAGTGGTATCGATTTAAAAATATGTAAACAGTTACACAGAGAGTCTCAAACTGATTTGATGAACTTCTATTCGTCATATCTCGTCCACGAACTGTCAAAATGGGATAAATTTCACACATATGTAATTAAACAGTTTAAGCTTAGTCAGCTATGATAATTATAAGTTAACTTACTCAGGATGAAAGCTGACTTAAGGAAGTTTTATGACAGGGCATTCGAGAAGCATCCACACATCGACGAAATTTTATTTATTTATTTATAAATTGTGAGTGTTAAGAATGAAAATGAATATATTTCTGTCGTTTAGAATGCATTATCCAGTAATCTATGCTCTGAAAAGGTACCAAAAATTGTCATAGTCCTCTGATTTCTATGGAAGATGTATTAACACTACAGTTTAATAGAAATTTTTAGCAGCAGTTTTCTAGTAATCGTCTACGGTTAATTTATTGGAAAATGCTATTAAGAATAGCAATTATTTAATTTAAGTAATTAGAATCTGTTTTTTTTTTTTTTTTTTTTTAATATCCTTCCTCTCAAACTGGTTAAATTTGCCTCAATTTATCAGTTGTAAAATGGTTAAAAGCAAAATGGGAGAACATCTTACGTCATATAGTTTATGTAATTCGGTCGTGAGTCTGCAACGCCACCTTTTTAAAAATGATTCTTGGTGCTCGTTAACTTTAACTGGGATTAATTTACACACATCATAATCTTTTCTTAAAAATGTTACCCATTATGCAACACTAAGTCACCTTAATCAGTTACGGTAACCATTTACAGTTAAACTCGGCTGTTGCATTACTTTGTGAAATTGTAACTTCTTTTAAAATTATGAAAAAAAATATATATATAATGCTTCAAAAGTCCTTTATAATATTTTGAAACATTATTTACTTCATCCTATTTATTCGACAAACTACAGCAATGAAAACTGATTGATTGCATTTCAGTAGCCAAGAGTTAAAAAGATCAACCGATCATTTCAACTCATGGTTTAACTCTTGGATCAATTCGAGAAATCAGAGACTAACAAAATTACTATATTCACTGAGAAATAAATCTGTAAATGGCATCGAGAATCTAAATTCTGGCTCTAGTAAAAATAGCTCCATGTGATCATTATGAATTCTAGTCCTCTTTGAAAGCAAGTTCTAGAAATTCCTATCAAAATTCTAAAGCGTTTGCCTATATTATCGAGGGGTCAAACTTATTTTAAAATGTCTGCAATTAAATGCGAGTATAAGAGGCGAGTTTTAGCAACTAAAATTTTGGTTTAAGACCTAATTCTAGAAAATAAAGCGGGAATTCCCCGCAGTACAAAGGATTCAGAATACTCAATATATTCAGAATATTGTTTCACTATCTATAAATGTATAGACTAGAAATTCTCGATTATTTCGTCTATTCAGCTTATTGACGTGCGTTATACGCATAGCTCGGAAATCTATATTTCTAGTTTAGGGATATAGAAAGTGACCACTTATTCATTCTCGATGAAGGCGGTATATTTTTTTTCCTCAGTGTTTTATGCCAAAAGAAAAAAAAAAAAAAAAAAGAAGTCTTACAACAGATTTTTGTTTTGATAAAATCCATGCGTTAAATCCAATACCTAATTCCATAATCTTTTATTGTTCTAAGATTCATATTATCTAGTACAAAAAATCATTATAGCGTAAACAAATCCTAAGGTAAATTAATTTTATGCAAACTAAAACTTTCTTCAAACCCTATTATTTTAAATACTACACTCTTATCCAAACACAATTAACTCGGATTTACACGCAATGCTTAGACAGAGACATAAAATCATGAATGCATTCATAATTTTAGTTCGAAAAAAATGATGGGTGTTAAGAGGTTGAAGATATATATATATTTGCATATGTTGAAATTCAAAATAATTGGATCAAAAATGCTTTTGAAACAGCTGACACATTATGTATTTTTAAGAAGACTTAGGCATTTAATCGGATTGCATTCTATCTAATCCAGCTTTTTTAGTTTTTATCCAAAAACGTTTAGAGTGCGATAAACCATTCATATAATTATGTGGATGAGTAAGTACTTTCTGAGTTGAAGTAATATTTGTTGTTTATAATATATAAAAATAAAAAGAATAACAGTAAAAGTTTAATGTTTTGATAAGATCATACGTCTAAATTTCTTACTCAGTGGTTTAAAATATTTTTTGTAATCGGATAGCTGTCTATAAAAAATTACATGAAAAATTCTTGTGCAGAAGAAATTTTAAATTATAAACGTTTATTATTATAAATTTCTTTCTATAATAGAAGTTGTCTACATTTTTCAGCTATTGCCCTCTTAAGAATTTTTTTTTTTTTCATTTTTATCTTTTTATGTACTAATGTATTGTCTAATGAGGTAATTAAAATAATCATGAAAAAGTCTCATATGTTAATATTAGATTATTTATTTTACTATGATTATGGTTTTTAGGGATTGTAAATAACATTCAGTACCTTATTAATGAAGGGAAGACTTCGGTGGCCGTGAAAATAGGAGCAAAGTTATATTTTATGTTATGATTTTAAATTATACATTTTTAAATTAAAATTCATCATGCAATTCCTTAATGACTTTTTATGTGAATAAGTTGAATAAAATCAATTTCAACCTTTTTCATAAAGTTAAAGCCATGAAAACGTGTAATATAAGATAAAATAACTCGTCACATCTAACAGCACCGATTCTATGCGATGGTCAGGTTTGATTTCTCACCATAGAGTCAGTTTTTGTCCACTCTGACTAACTAATTATACCGGAATCTACTGCTTAAAGTGAATTCCAAAACCGCTACGAGCAGCCTTACTGGAACAGAAACTCAAACCCGGGACCTGGAAACCGAAGGCCAGAGTACTAATTCATCAGCTGCCACTCAAGTTACAGTGTTTTAGAACCCAAATTGTCAGTAGCAATACACTCCAAATAAAAAAAATTTCAAAATTTTCAACCACTTTCTCTACCACATTTGACGGTTTAATGTTTTTAAGGTTAATTTTTTAAATCAAGCCAAAAAATAAGCACTGACAATTTAGGAAATTAAAAATAACCTTACAGAATATTGAAAGAAATTTTTAGGATTCTCTATTAATACAAATTTATGTAGTATTATGAATATTTCACCTATATATTCTAAATAATTTCTCTAGTTAGAGTCTTTCGGAAGAAAACCATGGATAAAATGTGAATTTGAGTGACTTTTTAAAAACTGCTTTTTACAAAATTATTGCATGATGAAGGAAGAAACATTTTTAAATCTCTCTCATTAATCCATGCAAATTGGATAAATTTTTAAAATCACTTTCAGAAAAATTGAGTTGTTGAATTTGTGAATTAAACTATTCATACTTTGTTACTCCATTGACCAGATTTAACCTATTGAGTAATTTTCAATATGATGATAATTAACACACTGTTATTATAGAAACACATTAATCTTATGGGTTCTAAAAAGAGATACCTAATAAAGCATACTGAAATGAAAACAAATACTTAGATTTTATAAGAAGTTTTATTAATATAGTTTTTGCATCAGCCGGACGACATCGTCCGATTTGCAAATTTTAAATAATGTTTGTGTATCGTATATCGAGCACTGAGTTGTTTTAAATGAAAATGAGCTTAGTTATCGTCATGCGTAAACAAATAAACCATTACTTACCAAAACATACTGTAATCAGTTAGACCTTTTCAGGGCCGGTGAGATATATCATATCCCACATAATTTTAATTCCCAACTGCAAAACTCTTCCCGATTTTTTTTTTTTTTTTACAAAATGTTACTTTAAAAATAAACTGGAAAAATATTATTTATTTCTTTTCTTTTAGGATTGCTTGTAAATACGGTGGCAGTTTATTTTAAATGAGCGGAATTATTTTGATTAGAAGGAACAAGTTCGATTAGAAGGAACGATTAGAAGGAACAAGTTCGATATATTCATCTTTATCTTTCTTTAAAATATATAAAACTTGTAAATTTATTTCTTATTAGCCAGGAAATAATCTTTGACAGTAATGGCAAGTTAAAATGATATAACTGATACCGCCATTTTTCCTTAATTTAGGAATAAAAAGCAAAGAGTCATTTGATTGACAGAAAATTAAGCAACTTGTTGAAATCATAGAATTTATGAAAAAATATTATAGAAGAAAAGCTTTAAATGATATAAAAATTCATTTCACCTTTTGAAGGTCAAGGTAATTACTTTTATTTGATATGAAAGCCACCAGAATTTACGCACAAAATTAATAAAACAGAAATAAAGGACTTTTTTTTTTTTTACTTACCAGATTATTTTCTTTTCATTGATTATTTCATTCATCTGTGTAATATTTGTTTTTTATTAACAAATTAGATCTATATAAAAGCATATATTTCGAACACAAATCAGATTTCATTGAGAATTCGATGTTCTTTAAAGAAACACTGTAAATTATGTTTCAATGTTAAAAGGATTAATCCACACGAAAAAAACATAAATGACATTTTAGAAAAAAAAAAAAAAAAAAAAAAATCTTTATTAAAAGTAAATTCCTACGCAGCTTATTGGAATTTGATATGTTTCTTTGTATAAACATTTCTATTATACAACGAATGTAGAAACTAAATCTTTTTGTTATGTGCACTTTAAAATATTTTATCACAGCTTCAGACACCTACTTCCACAAGGGCAAATAAATATGTCCGCAGGGAAATGTTTGGGAGAAAAATCGTTAAAGCATTAAAACACACTACTTATTCTTTCTTTCTTTCTTTTTTTTTTTTTTAAGTAAAATATGAATAAAAAACTAATGTACCTAAAACTTAATGTTCGTCATTTAATTGCGATTTTTCGGTTTCTATATAAGGAGTTAAGGCATTATAAAGTTTTTATTTGTAGATTTTGTTTTTACAAACTTGAAAATATAGTTTCGATTTTTTGTACCAGAATAAATGCACATATTCTCCCCAAAAATAATATATATTCTGATTCAAAATCTCGAGTGTGTATAAGCCAGGATCATTTTTGCGTTGTATTACCTTCAAGGAGACCCGTTTATTGTTTGTTAGTAACCAAAATGTGAAACTTTATACAGCTTGTTATTAGTTCCGTAAGAATTTATTCTTACAATCATCAGCCCTCAGCTTTCAATATACATATATTATCACTGTAAAAAAATGAATAAATACCTTCTATCATTACACATTATTCAGTAATTTCTTGTGACAATCTATAGTTAAAAACGGCGCTGCCGCAGAAAGTTAGGACCCTGGCCCTCACAGTGTGGGCGGTAAAGACGCTACCGAAGGTAATGTATACCCCAAATCGAGATAAATGTATAAATTCGTTTGTTTCCCGAGATCTGATTGACCGATTTCAATGGAAATATATAAAAGTGATTTATTTAAATATAAACATCAGCCGCCAATGTTCTAAAATGTCATTTCCAGAAAAACTTTAAAATACAAAGTATTATTCTACTAAACTGTATCCTATTTACTTATTAAAAATCGATTTTCATTTCAATGTCTGTCTGTTTTCAACTACGTCCGTGTTCTAGTTTATTTTCATAAATATTTTTTAATTTCTTGAAATTGATATATATTATTCAGGTTTTTTATGAGATGTTCTCTATTGAACGTAGTATAAATAGCACGACTGGTTTGTTTACAGAATTCCAATGCATTGCGATTTATGAAAAGTACTTTTTAAAGAATTTTTTAATACCTTTGTACTTACGTTTATGAGATTAACATACATTGATCCTTTACACAAAAGCATGTTTTTCAAAAATAAAATCTAGTTAACATTAAAAATTTAGGGCCCTAACATTTAAGTTAATCGGAGAGAATAAATGGAATTTATTCTCTCTCTTAGTTCTGTTCCAATTACGTTATGCGTTTTTACAGGTCTAAAAAAATTAATAAATATTTATTACTGCAGTTCGTTCACCTGTCACTCAGCCTGTCTATCTGTTCCACTTTCCATATATTTTTAAAACTCATTGAAATTGGTGGGACTTTTATTATTATTATTATTATTATGGCATGTTTTTGATTAAAAATGGTTTAAACAGGCCTAATGCTTCGTGTTCGACAACACATAAAATAATTCTGATGCATTGCGGTCTAGGAGGGATATTTCTTTGAATTACATTTGCAGATAACAAAATTAATATGCATTATTAAAATGCAGAAAAGGGAATTTTCTGTAGAATGTGCTATAATGTGATAATGATCATTGAAAATTATTAAAACAACGAACACTAGTGCATTTATTTTTTAAATATACCATTGACTTGTGGTGTAAATTTGATGCATCTCATTTTTGGCCATTTTGGTTATTATTTATGACTAAGGATGAAACACTTAAAATTAAAACGATTTCTAAATTAATGTAATTCTTAAAAAAGCAGAAGTTCGAAAAGGCATTTTTACCACATTTCTCCTGGGCAAAAAGAGAATGATGGGCATTATAAATCGTTTTTGTAAATTACTGTCTTAGAGGTATGAAATTTTCCATACATATCCACTAAAATAGATCAAGATTAGTTATAAATTTAAAAAAAAAATCAAAATTTTATTTTATTTTAAATATTTTTAAAATAATCTATGTTAACCATTTTATTTTGTTTCGATTTTACATTCTTCTAGTTTATTCTAAACGCATTTGGTAGTTACTTTGTGGATTCATAAATACCTATTTTTTTTATTATTATTAATATAATTATTAATGTATAATTATTATTATTATTATTATTATTATTATTATTTTATGCTTGAGTGCTGGAATTGTATGCAAATTGTTTCACCATTCAAAAACATAAAATTATTTTTTTTAATTAACTTACCAATAAATTTAGAAATTATTAGTCAAATGTTTTCAGAATATATTGTTAAACTATAACAATATAAAATCGAGAGGAAAAATTAAAAAGTACTGATCAAATTATCACTTTTTTATTTTCTAAAGAAATAGCCTTAAACTTCAGGCTTGCAAAGAACATTCATAAACTCACGTTTTCCAGTAACGATTTAGTCACGAATGTAATTAGGGACAAACAACAAATTGTAGAAAAACAAAAATACTTTGATTTACCCCGTAGCATAAAAAGCTACAAATAGCTTGTAAGTTTAACACACGATATTACTTACTATACTTACATTATTTGTATGCTTTTTTTGTATGACTACCACGAATAATTAGACAGTTATATTATTTTTTCTAAAAGAATACAGTTTTTGCAGCTATTTTTGCTTATAACAATATTGGATTGCCAGAAAATTTTGCTAAACTTGCAGAGAGATTGAGCACACATTAAAGAAGCATTACTCGAATACATAAAATGTATACGTTTAATTTTAAATGAAATACGAGAATTTATATTAAATAATTTTTTACTGTCCATGCACTAAAGATAGCGTTTTTATAACATAAGTTAAAAGCTTAATATAATAGGGCAACTTATAGCAAATGTTCATTTGAATAGAAAAAAAAATTGAGAAAGTTATCGTTAAAAAAATGAGCTGAATTTTACGTTTTTCTAAGCGTTGTGAGCTCATAAGGGGTTTTTCATAAAAAAAAATTTAAAGTGTGCATGAAATATTTGGATCTCTGAAAAGTGATATGTGGAAAACCCCTTATGGGCTTGTAACTCCAATATAGTCTTATTAGTTTATTAAGATTCGTGAGTTCATAAGGGATTTTTCATTTAAAAATATGTTTTATTTTATTTTATTTTGTTTTATTTTATTTATTTATTTATTTTATTTTATTTTATTTTGTTTATTTATTTATTTATTTATTTTTGCAATGAGGATGAAATAATCGGAACTCCTAATTAAATACGTGACATATGGAAAACCCCTTATGAAATTTCAACACTGAAAACAATCTAAAATCAAGCTCTTTTTTTTTTCAAATAATTTGCTTAATTTTTACCGTTTTCAAGTGACATTTTTGCATTAGTTGTCCTATATACCTAGTTTTAATCTATATAATAAAGGATGCACTATCTTTTGCGCATGCGCAACAAAAAATTATTTACTCCTAATACTTATAGCTCTACGAAAATTAAATTTATGCGTTTATGTTTTATGCGTTTATGTGAATAATGTTTCTCTGACGACAATTCAACTTTTTTGCAAGTATGATACACTTTGGTTTAAATCCATTCTTGTTATAAGCAAGAAAAAAATAAATTGTTAGTGATCCAAAAAGTATATATTTGTTATAATTAGTAAATGAAATCTTATTTTAATGTTACAAGTCATAAGTTCTTTTTTATGATACAAGGTAGCCCAAAAAATTTTCGTTCTGCTTTAATCTGTAGTTAATTCCCTAATTGAACTCGTATCTAAATCGTTATTGGAAAGTGTGAGCCTGAGAATGTTCTTTGTGTTTCTGAAATTGAAGGCCATTTCGTCCCGTATTTCTTTAGAAAATAGGGGGGGGATGGCAAATAATAATAATAATAATTATAATAATAATAACATGATCACCCACTGTATTTAAACTGGAACATTTTTACAATTATTATTATTATTATTATTATTATTATTATTATTATTATTTTATTTATTATTATTATTATTATTTTAATGCTTCATGTTTTATTTCAAATACGTTTTGGCATGGAACATTAGTAAATTAAAAAAGTAAAAATTTTCCAAATTTTGACCTTTTTTAATTTAAATATAGTTTTTAAATTTTTAATATACCTAATATTCTTACGTTTTAATGTATTTGTATGGATGTTTCATAAATCAAAGACAGTAATTTAATATTTAAAAAAAAAAAAAAAAAAAAAAAAAAAAGATTTACAATATCTACTATTCCTTTTATATGTAGAAAATTTTAAGTAAGTAAATATAAATGTAATCAGTTTTATTTTTTTTCCTTTTTTTTTTTTTTTGGAGGGGGGGGGGGGGGAGGGAGTTGATTCCAACAGTATCAAATGTTCAGTGGTTAGAGAAGATATGTAATATTACCGATTCGATGATGTCTTAACAATTGAACAAGCTTATTATTATTATTATTATTATTATTATTATTATTATTATTATTATTATTGTTGTTGTTGTTGTTATTCTGATTTTCTTTCCTTTTCTTTCTTAGACTCTAAGAACAATACGATTTACGTCCTGATCTGTATTTTCGTAATTTATGATCATGCTCTGTTAACAGCATCAACTGAGTTAAATTTAAAAGAAAATCTCACAATTATGAAACATTAGAAAGTAATATTACAGAAATATCTTGTTTTATAAAATTTTGAACTCAAAATGAGTTCAATGACGAAACAGAAACACTCTAAAGAAGAACAATTTAAAAAAAAAAAAGAAGTTCTTAAAGAAATGTTTTACATTTAATGCACAATTTCACTTTTAAAAAAAAAGCTAATACTCATTCAAATAAATAACTGCAAAGAATTATATATATATATATATATATATATATATATTAAACGCGTAAATGAATTATCCTCAATTTTTAAAAAAGAATAATTAAAACTTCTAAAACGATATGTTATTTACATTATTTTCTGATTAAATAAATACATGAAACTAGATATTTTGAGTTTATTTGAATTTCACTTTATACCTACAAAAGAAAAAAAACTGACATAATACATGAAATAATATTTTAATCAAAAATTAATAGCCCATTTTATGAAACATACAATTATATATAAATTTAAATGCTTATTAAAAAAAAAAAAAAAAAAAAAAAAAAAAAAATACAGTAATTATTCATACACACATAGAGTGAACACATTTCAAACACTATGTCTACCTAATGCAAAAAGACTTCAAAAACCGAAGAAAATATAAGTATTAAGAGACAGTCCCTCCTGAAAAAAAGTCATCTCACACAGTGACAAAAAAGTGCTGTAAAAAAGCATTTTCATACCATTTTCTAGCAATACACGCTTTCACGCTGTCAATGTTGAATTCGCCAAGCAATTTATCGGACTTTCCACAGCAGCGGCTGCAATAAATAAATAAATAAATAAATAAATAACATTTCCGACATGCTATTTTTCCATTCCCAATCTACAGCAAGGGAATGATTCTCATCAATTTCTGCTGCCAAGACACGAGGAGAAGAAGAAAAGGAATCCTTTTTTCCCTATTTTTCCTTTATTTTTACTACAAGTCTTGAAAAGAAAAATATTTCAGTAAAGAAACAAAACTTATCTTTTTTTTTTTTTTTTTTTCGATATGCTTGATGAGCAAAGAAGCTTTATACGAAGTTTAATTTAAAAATACTATAATGTGGTTTTCTTTTTCAACTTTTACCATCATTTTTTTCCCATTTTATCTCCCGCCTTTTAATTTCTCTGCAGAGTGCTTTGCCTGCGTTCGGTGGGTAGCAGGAACCCCCTTGAAAATGAGACATCAGAAACAAATGTTAAAATATAAAAATAATTTTTGGAAACTCTTAAAGTGGCGGAAACCTCGAGGGAGGTGGGTGAATCTTTTCATATCTTGGTAATCAAAAATTTTACATGAAGACTGCTTTTCGTGCTAGGTGCATTTTCCATCTCGCGTGAATATTACGGGTTCATTCTTTTCTGTAATGCTATCTTATAAGGAAAATTGAAAAGTTGAATACTTTTGTTCCTATTATTACCATAAATCGTTAAATAAACGTACTTAATACAGGTTCGCCTTTGCATGACCAAAATCATGAGAGTGTGAGAAAATATATTCATAGTATGAAAATTGATTCTGTTTCTTACTTTTTTTTATATCATTTTGCTCGAATTTGAGAGCTATTTCGTGACATTAATCGGAGCTGAAAAATTTAGTTGCATCTCATAATCGTCCTGCTTTTGTTATACGTCTACTCATCACGGAATGGTTGTAATTTCCTAAGTTTTGTATAGTTGGAAATGATGAGAGTTTAGCGTTAAAAAAAAATACTCAAATTGAAATAAAAATCCTTTACTGTAATTGATTCACGGTAAATATGCAAATTAAATTCAATTATATTTTAAGATTAGTACTAACTCCTATTTTATCACAGAAAATACATTCTGGATTTTAAAGCTTACACGCAAAGTAAGATGGGAAATTTATTGATTAAAAAAATTTTCAAATAACTATTTCAGAAAACTTTTGTGGGTAATTAATTTCTCAAACAATAAAAAATATATTTTCTTTCCTTTTTTTTTTTTTTTTTTTTTAATCTAATTAGTATAAAATTAATTTTCTAATTTTTATTTTCTCACTTTCATAAGTTATCTGATTATTCTTTTCACTTTTTTATTTATTTTTTTTTCTTTGTGTTATGGCTTTGACTTGTGGCAGCTTATAAATAAAGTAATTGATTCAACATAAATAACCAAATTGGATTCATTTTTATTTTTAGATGATTACTAGTTCTTTTATCACAGAAAATGCATAACAAATTTCAAACTTCCGCAGAGTAGAGTTAGAGAATTATTGATTAAGGATTTCTAATAACTATTTCTGAAAACATTTGCCGATAATTAATGTCTCATGCATTAATTAGAATTTTTATTTTAAGAGGCCTTTTTTTAAGGTACTTTTTTTTTTTTTTTTTGTGTGTGTGTGTGTTTTTTTTTTTTTTTTTTTTTTTTAATGATTTCTGTTGTGGATCTTGGATAATATTATTGTATGTATGAATAATATAGCTTTAAAAGGGATGAGAGAATCCTTATAAAAAATATAAAAATAAAAATAAAACGTAATAATCAGAAAAATTTTAATGCAAAAAATTAATAAAATTAAAAACATCTCTCTTAACTAAGCAAAATATGTATTTAGTATCTTGTATTTTCGTAAATTTCTAATTGATGATAAATTTCTTAGATAATTGAAAACTGGCATTGCTGAATTAAAGAAATTAAAAAACTAAATGAAACAAAATAAACTATTAGGTTGTTGCTAAAGTTCGTGCAGACGCGGATCATTTTATTGCCTCCAAAGACGAGGGCTTCTATCGCCGTAGTATACATTTGTTACCCGAAAAATGGGCAATGGTTGTAGAAAGTAATGGAGAGTATTTTGATTAAAAATTGTCATTTGATTTTATGTACTTTTATGAAATGAAGCAATAAAAAACCGCACGAATTTATGCAAAGACCAAATATTATTAGGGCTACCATAGGTGAATTTTTTTTTTTTTTATTATTATTATTTTCGTACCACTGTTTCCATAACATAAAATTTATAATAAATTTATTCAGGCAAAGTGCAGATTTACCTGCGGAAATATATTATAAATTTTATTTTTGTGAAATAGTGGCACGAAAAGAATATTAAAAAAGTCGTCTGTGGCAGCTCGGTATTATATTACCCATTCAGAAAATTGTACGAAATAAACGTTACGATAAGTAAACGGCAGCTCAAAGAGAGTTTAGTCTACACAGTTTCTTTAGTGGTATAACCATTCATCAGTGTTGAATAGCAAGAAAGCATCCTTATAATGGAAAAACTTATTTAAAAAAAAAAAAAAAATGCTATGGAAAATATGAAGAAAGTACAAGCGGGAATTAGAAAGAAAAGGAAGAAGAAACAGGCGAAGGAACTACAAAAAAAATTTCAGTAGAAAGAAGAAAAGAGTGAGTAAAAGGATGTAGATAAACAAGAAGTAATTAAAAAGGCTTTACAAAAGCGAAAATTATCAAAATAAAAGAAGGCAATCTTTCCAAAATCATATTATTATAGCAGAAATACTTTCCTCTGTGTATTAAAAAAAAAGTTAATGTCGTTGACGTTAAATGTTTTTGTCTGTAACAGCATCTTTTCGCGGAGGGCAGGGTCCTTCGCGTCATGAGAGGTATCAATGTGTTCCGAATACTCCAAGGAAGACATTTCAGCTGCTTAGAAATTTCTATCATTTTAATTAAAGAAGCTATTAATTAAAAACGACAAGTTTATGAAGGTACTCTATTTGCTATCTTGAAAAAAGTTTCTCCCAGTGACGTTGTTCTTTTGTCATGAAATCATTTTACACGGGAAAATTAAAATATTATCCATGGTTGTAGGTAGGTAGGTTGAATTTAACGTCGCACCAGTACTGCGCTATGGGTAATTGGCGACAGTCTGGGACACACCCCTAGGGATATTCCGGAGACATGTCATCACAAGTTTGATCCTCCATGGAGGGGATGGCTTCCCCGCTTTGCTGATCCCCAGAGGTATACTTTTGATGGGAACGTGGAGATCTTTGCGGCCACGGTGGATTTTATGTGCACCAGCCACCATTAATATATCCGACGGTCTTTGGCCGGTTCAAGTATTGAATTGGCAATCTTTCAATTATCAGCTTGGCGCTTTACCTACTGAGGTACAACGGTCCGGAACCATGGTTGTAAAAAAAAAAAAAAAAAAAAAATGCAAAAGAAAGAAAGAAAAGAAAAGAAACGTCAATGTTGCTATTAGTAACTTTTTTGTCTACTTTTAGAAAATTAATTTTCTTACACGGGAAAATTAAAATATGATCCATGGTTGTAGGTAGGTAGGTAGGTAGGTAGTTAGGTAGGTTGGGTTTGACCTCGTACCATTACTGCGCTATGGATAATTGATGACGGTCCGGGACGCACACCTAGGAATGTTCCGGAGACATGCCACCACATTTTTTTTTCTACACGGATGGGTTGGCTACCTCGCTTCCGTGATCTCCAAAGGTATAATTTTGATGGGAACATGGAAGACATTGCGACCCCGACAGATTTTACGTGCACCAGCCACCAGTATTGCACACGACGGTCTTTGGCCAGCTCGAGTACCGAACCCGCAATCTTCCAATTACGAGCTCGGTGCTCTGCTGACTAAAATACCGCGGTCCGGATCTATGGTTGTAAAAAAGAAATAAAAAGGGTCATATACTAAAGCTGTAATGCAAAATGGTCTAGACCCTATGAATCTCTTTCCATTCGAAAATAAATAAATAAATAAATTGTGTTTTTTAGCATAATTTTCATGAAAATAAATAATGTGCTATTAAATATTATATATTTCAATTATGGGGATTTTTATAATAATTTTTTTCCTTTGCCTTGTGTTATGCACTATTAACCACTTCACTGGTCATCCCGAGGTAACTGGGGGGAAACGTAGCCTTATACACACTACAGTGGTCGGTGAAGTGGTTAATATTCCTATTCAGTGAAAGGAAAGCAGCGAATAGGCGGGTAGAGCTCTGCATGAGTTAATAAGTAAAGTGAGTCGGGGGGAGGCGAAGCCTCCTTCGGTGGTTGGTGAGCGGAGCGAGAAGGGGGCAGAGCCCCCGAATGTTTATTTTAAAAAAAATCTTAAAAGAATCGCATTTATTTTGTCCATTTCTCCAAAAAGTATAGGATGTCAACTACTGGAACAAAAATATGTTCACTATTGAGCTATGGCATGTACACAACTGGCACAGATTGAGCTCTCCGGATTTTTTTTTTTTTTTTCCATATAAAAACTGTATAATTAGCTACTTTTGCAGTACAGATTTGTTTTAGAAGGCGTAATTAAGGTATGAAACACTGGGTCATTTTACAGTCTCAATGAGTATGAAAAGTATATAAAAAATATCCTTAAAGTGTCCACTTGGTGCAGTTACCTTAGTTATATAATATCGTGATATACAATAAAAATTAAATGAAAATTTGAGGGGAAAAAAGGTGTAATACTCCTTTCAGAGTCTAAAGTCATTTTAAAACTCAAAGAATATTTTTGCAGAAAAGATTAAGGAAAAAGTGGACGGAATGCTGGATAGCATTCCGTCCAGCATTAGTATAAAAAAAATTAATTCTCTCAGTTAGTCTAAATGCGCATTTTTTGGAAGTCCGAAAACTAACAATAGATCATATATGTACATTGTTCAAATGGATTAAATCTTTTCTTCTGCATCAATTCTAGTGTTACAGCGAAAGTATAGTTTTGTAGTGAAAGTGGAAATAAATGGCATTTCCATTCACTTCCGGTAAGGTTGGCTTAGGAGATAAACTCTGCGACTTGTTAATGAATTTGGTGACTTGACGAACAAATTTGGTATAAAAAGGTAGCTTAATGTTCCCGAAGTTTCGAAGCTCTACGTGCAATAGGATCCGAGATCTAGAACTTTTCATGGGAGTCTAGTACAACACCATCGCCAAAAGGTATAAATAGAAACAAGATGACTTCTGAGTGTCAGTGCGAGAAAGTTGTATTCAGGAAGCAAGTCTGCGTGATTGTGTTTGGAAACTGTGTTCTAAGCGATTGTTCTTTGTCCGTGAATCTACGAAATTCTTTCTCTGTGGAACATTTGACACTCTTTACTTTAATCCTATGGAACAAGTGACTGTTTTCATGGACTGTCTTGAGAACATTCTTCGAATGGTGATTTTTGTGATACGAACAACCGCTTTATTGGAATAGTACGAGAATATTCTTTAAATTGACAGTACTATGGGACTGTTTCGAGTATATTCCTTGAAATCACTCTTTTGTTGAACTGATTCGGGAAGTTACACTGAATAGCGTAAATTCTCGAGAAAAGTGCATTCATCGACCAGAAACTGCCTGTTTCTTTAGGAAATACACAAGAAAACCTACACATTTTTCGTAATATTTGTCGCTCAACATGGGACAGTTCAAGTAAATGCCAGTAGCTGAAGCCAAGTGAATGTCAGGTATGTGACACAATGGACAAACTTCTCGAATCTGTAAGATTAGATCTGATGAAAGAGAAGATGAAAATCGGATATTATGAATTGATAAAAGAGTCAAAATTCAGGCAAGGAGAAATGACGGCCGAACGAGGGGAGAGGAAAGCCGACAAGATCTGTTGACAGGGGAGAAAGTCAAACTAGGCAAGATGGAAGTCAGACAAGACGTCCTGAAATATTTACATGATAACCTTTGGTGTTTGGAAGATCCTTTGGTGTTTTGAAATCCCTGAGCAAAACTAAATACGTTTCTTTTGCGATCCATTTGGAAATGATAAAGAAAAATAGCGTGATGAAAGTCACGCATGTGGAGGGGGAAAAAAAGGGGGGGGGGAGAAGAGGAAAGAAACTCAAACTAAAGGACGTGTGCAGCGCTATAATGTTGGCAATCCTTTTAAGAGAACCGCAATGGACATATTAGGACCGGTGTTTCAGACTTCTTAAGGTAACCCATACACCTTTGTGAAAATTAACATTTCAGAAGACGCCTGAAGGTGTTTCCTTACAAAACAAGGAGTCGTAAGACAGTTGCTTAAGAACTGTTTCGAATATCTCTGTCAAAAACTGGATAGCCTATTCAGAAGTTCCAATGGTTCTTCATTCAGATCAAATTAGTAACTTTAACTTCAAATTTCTTACTGAACTTTGTAGATATCTTAGAATACAGAAGACTCTGTCAATATGCTTACGTTCTAAATCCGATGACATATTCGACATATTTAATCACACTCTTTTAAATCACCTCCTTTTTTCATTTCTAAAAATTAAGTTGACAGCGATTTGCACCTTCTGATGTTTCTTCTTGCTGATAGATAGATAGATAGATTGATTGATTGTACCCACTGGTCACTGCCAAACAGCGTGGTTTATGGCAGTAATGTGGCCATGGGGAAAAACTTGCCGATAGAAGTGCTCTACACGAAACCACGGCATGGACGACATTTAAAATGTTGTTTGGAAGAACACTTTGGTTTTCTTGTGATATCCTATTCAGTCAATCATGTAAAAAGCCTCCCGCGCCTAGTGACTGCGTACGAGATATAGAGCGACGTTTGGAAAGCATACATGAATTCGCCAGAGAAAGGAATTAACATATTTGGAGACCGAATGATGACACGGTATGACGTTAAAGCGACTGAAAATCGTCTAAAGAAATGTGATCATGTATAGTTTTACAACCCAAAGCGCCGAAAAGGTCAATGTCCAAAGTTACAGCAAAACTTGAAAGGCCCTTGCATCATAATCAAGAAACTGAATGATAACGCTGGGGAATACAGAAGTTGCGAGTAGTAAGCCGAAAGTGATTCACATCAATAGGTTAGCAGTAAGTTCTTTCATTCTGTCTTTTTTTTTTTTTTTTTCTTAATTATGTATAAACCTTTTTAATGAACGTTCGAATCATACATGGTTCCTTAATACCACAAAATTTACATGTTCAGTCGATATCATTGACAAGATTATAATGAAAATTAAATATATTTTATTAATAAAAGTATGCCTTTAATATTTTAATAAATTATGAAGGCACACTGGCAATGTAGACAAAATGAGAAGTCTGATGTTTTACTATTTTTTAACAATTTTAAATTCAAAATTTAACACAATTGTTTTATTTATACGTTAAATCTATTAAAAAACAGAATTAAAAGACATCCCCTACCCCAACACACACCAATACTAGCTGATCTATACTATTTAAGTCTTGTGTCATTGTACTTACCACATATAAAAGGAATGACCAACCAGCAGATTAACATTCCAAAATAATGAAATTGCAAATTTCATCATTCAATTTTTCTTTAAATATCACATAATTATTAATTACAAAAACGTTTTAATCAACCATTTTCCGTTTATACAATTTCTGTACATGCTAATTTGGCCCAGCCAAATGAAATCCTGAAAATACTGATGAGGAGTTTCATTTTAATTTATAACTCAGCATCCCATAGCGGTCGCAAGTTGAAAATCGCAATTATTATAGATAATACTAGGGGGCTCTGCGCCCTGTTCGCTCCGCTCACCAACCCCCGAGGGTGGCTTCGCCTCCCCCCAACTCACTTTACTTATTAACACATGCAGAGCTCTGCCCACCTATTCGCTGTTTTCTTTCACTGAAAAGGAATATTAATAGTGCATATTACAAGACAAAAGCAGAAAATGATTATGGAAATCTTCATATTCAATGTCAAATTGAAATGTATAATATTTATATATTTTTTTAATAGAAAGAAATTCATAATATCTAGACCATTTTGCATTACAGCTTTAGTATATGACCCTTTTCATTTATTTTTTAGAACCTTAGATCAGGACCGCGGTACCCCTTCGTAATTGGAAGATTGCGGGTTCGGTTCTTGAGCCGGCCAAAGACCGTCGTGTACACTAATGGCGGCTGTTGTACGTAAAATATGTCGTGGCCGCAATATCATCCATGTTCCCATAAAAATTATACCTCTGGGGACCACTGTAGCGGGAGACCACCCCCTTCGTGTAGGACCAAAATTGTGGTGGCATGTCCCCGGAACATCTGTAGGGGTGCGTCCCAGACCGTCGCCAATTATCCATAGCGCAGTAAAGGTGCGACGTGAAACACAACCTACCTAATTATCTACCTACCTACAACCAGGGATCATATTTTATTTTTCCTGTGTAAGAAAATTAATTTTCTAAAAGTAGAGAAAAAAAGTTGATATTTTTTTTTTTTTTTTTTTTTTTTACATCCATGGTTTCGGTCAGCGGTACCCTATCTGTAAAGCGCCTAGCACGTAATTGGAAGATTGCAGATTCGATACTTGAGCCGGCCAAAGACCGTCGTGTACACTAATCGTAGCTGGTGCATATAAAATCTGTCGTGACCGCAAAGTCCTCCGTGTTCCAACCACACTATACCTCTGGGGATCACCAAAGCGGGGGGGGGGGGCGACCCTTCCGGGAAGGATCAAAATTGTGATGGCATGTGACCGGAACATCTCTAGGGCTGCGTCCCACACCGTCGCCAATTACCCATAGCGCAGTACTGGTGCGACGTTACGTCGAACCTACCTACCTAATTACGTACAACCATGGATCATATTTTAATTTCCCCGTGTAAAATGACGTCATGACAGAAGAACAACGTCACTGGGAGAAACTTTCTTCAAAATGGCAAATAGAGTACCTTCCTAAACTTGTCGTTTTTAGTTAATAACTTCTTCAATTAAAATGATAGAAATTTCTAAGCAGCTGAAATGTCTTCCTTGGAGTATTCGGAACACATTGATACCTCTCATGACGCGAAGGACCCTGCCCTCCGCTAGAAGATGCTGTCGCAGACAAACAAATTTGACGCCAGTGACAGTAACTTTTTTTTTAATATATAGAGAAATGTAGAAACAACACAACAACAACAACAACAAAAAAAAAAAAAAAAAAAAATACATTTTGAAATATTGAAGGTCAAGGTCAAAATGTTTGACTTTGAGATGAAAATTTTTAAAAATATGTTAATATTTTTAAAATATAATTTTAAAAATATATAAATTTTAAAAATATAAAAGTAATTTTATAGTCAAAGTGGAAATAAATGACATTTCCATTCACTTCTAGTAAGGTCGGCCTTGACGACAAACATGACGATTTGGTGACCAAAAATAGCAGGTTAGTAATCTTAAAGTTCCGAGGCTCTACGTGAACAGAAACCGAGATCTAAATCTTCCTATAGGATTATAGTACAAAACCATCGTTAAAAGCTATAAATAGAAGCAAATTGACTTCTGAGAGTCAGTGCAAGTGAGTTGTGTTCAGAAAGCTATTCTGAGCGATTGCGTTTGGAGACAGTGTTGCAAGCGATTTGTCTTTGTACGTGAATCAGCGAAATTCCTGCTCTGTGGAGTATTTGTCGCTGCTTGCTTTACTCTTGCGAAACAAGTAACTGTTTTAATGTCTGTTTCCAGAACATTCGTCGAATAGTAACTTTTGTGATACGAGCGATAGCTTTATTGAACTCCTTCGAGAATATTAGTGTAATTGGCAGTACTATTTTTTCTGTTTCGAGAATATTCCTTGAAATCAGAGTTTTGTTGTACTGATTCGAGAAGTTACGCTGAATTCGACTAGGAACTACATGTTTCTGTATGATATACTATTTCCATACAAGAAAGTCGTATATATATATATATATATATATATATATATAAGAATTTCAAAATATTTATTATTGCGCATATAGAGGACGTATCTAATATTTTTACCTGCTTCTTGCATAAAAATCTTAAAATTCTGAAAATAAAACCAACATTTATTTGAATTTTATTTACATCTTTTATTTTCATTGATTTATTTATTTTATTTATTTATTTTTTAATTCCGTTTTGACGCAACTGGAGTTTTTATTTTGCTATTTTAGAAACCCTACTTTTGAAGGTAGCACATGCAGCTAAAAATTAAACAAAATAACTGAACAATAAGTAAATCACATTTGTTTTTGTAATTCTAAATAACTTGAATAAAAGTTTAGGTTCTTAAGTCGTATTTCATTTTTTCGTTTGAAATGTTTTTAAAATTTGTACAGGCATGATTTTTAAAATTTATTTTTCTATTCAATAAACTGTTTTTTAGAAAACAAAGTTTGCATCCTTTTATTATTATTATTATGTATTACATAAGTAAAGTTAGGATTAATAAGCGGGAAGGGAAAAGGAGATTTTTTAAAATTCTCAATAACTTGAATCATGAATAATCCAAAAACGCTTACAAGGTTTTAAAAAATAAAATTGTTATCTCTTCTTGAAACCATGCAAAATATGCTGTTGGATACGGAAATTTTTCTTTTAAAGGCATTTTTATCATGCGTTTGTCAAATATTTAATCCAATAGTTTTTAAATATAAAACTTAAATTTACTTTGCAAAACCTTTGTTCCACATTCTCTAAATTACTTAAAAGCAGTTTAGAAATATATAACAGAGAGAATTTTAAAATGTTTATTTTTCTATTTTTTCTTATCAGTAAAACATGAGTTAAAATAAATCTAGTACCTCCCACTGCTCGAAACTCTTCCTTTTTTTTTTTTTTTTTTTAAGTTAGCATTTAAATAAGAAATATAGAAACTCTAAATTTCCGTATAAACAAGGCCCACCAGCGGCCGAGCGGCTCTGCGCTCAAATCTGGTAGACGTGAGGTGCTGGGTTCGGTCCCAGGTCACGCTCGTTGGCCTAGACGATCGGAGTTTTCCGTGGTTTTCTCCGAAACTTGCGTAAATACGGTCTACGACCCCTTTAGAAAGACCCCCCCACACACACACGGAAGGCAGTCCTCTCAGTCCTAGGACCCTAGTGCAGTCAATCGGACTTAATCCCCGCAACTAACCAACCAACCGTATAAACAATATTTTTAATAATTATTCTATCCTTTAAAAAATATATAAGCATACTACCATTTTGTTGCATGACGATGCATTTGACCTATGAAGTTTTCTATCTATTTGCACCACATCCCAAGAGTCGCAACATCGGGACCCGAACGCTTTTATTCAAACTGTACATGAATTCGAGCATGGGGAAAAATCCAGCCAATTACATTGATTCACTCTGCTAGGAGGGAGTGACTTTCGGCAGTAGTGATCAATGAACTTTCGTTTTTGTTTATTAGAATGTCTATTACTTTCTTCATTTAATTTCGCCATAAACATGGTTTGCTTGATTACATTCGCATGGATATTATAACTGTTAATCTGCCTTTAAATTTTAAAAATGATATTGTGGAGAACAGTGATTTTATATTCGATGCATGTATTTTTTTATGTGTATTGTACCATTTAAAAAGTGTAAATATAGAACAATACTTATTTGCAAATTCCCTCATATAGCAATGTCAAAATTCATCTGAAAAAAGTTAAAAATGCTATTTTTTAAGTAATGTCAAATAGTTAAATGTATTAAGCAACTATCAAAGTTAAAATTTATTTAATGAGTATAATAGCATCCCCCCCCCTTTCATTTTGACACTGCAAACATACATATATAACGAAAGTCTTGTAATCAGCACAAAAATTCGACTTTGAGATTTTGGACTATACGTTTTAAGATCTCCTGAGTTCATTTTTGTTATTTTACGTGAGTGAACACGATAGCGTTTAACCCTTTCCGGCACAGAATAATTCTACTCATTTAAAATCAACAGCCACTGGAATTCAAGAACGATATTAGAAGACAAAATATAAATGAAGTTTTACCTCTATATTATAGAAGAAAAATACTATAAAAAATTTCTGGGATGAATTTTTGCACTTGAGAATTAAAATTAGGTGTTACCGCAGCGGCAACACTGTGCCGGAAAGGGTTAAACGCTTTGATCGATTGAACTGAAAGTTGGTATATATATTAAAGATTGTCGTAGCACGAACTGCATACATTTTGGGGAGTCTAACACTTATAATTTTTTTTATAGGGACATAAATATATACATATATATATATACATACATATATATATATATATGTATATATATATATATATATATATCCTTACAGCCTATTGACTCAAATGATTTAAAATGCAACATTTAAACGTCTTATTTGATTGAGCTAAAAATTATTTTGAATATTATGATCTACCGTCGCACGAACTGAAGATATTTTAGAATTTAATAGATATAGTTTTTTTACAGAGACCCAAAAAAATTTCTTTGTCATTATGGCTTATGGATTCAAATTATTTAAAGTGTAATAGATGTAGACGCCTTATCCAATTGAAAATTGATAGGTAAGTTTAGGTCACCATTGTATGATTTCTACACATTTTGATGAGTGCATAACTCATAGCTATTTTACAAAAACAGAAAAATAAAATTCTTCACCATTATGACTAAAGGACTCAAAATGTTTGACGTGCGTTAGCGTCTAAACTCTGCATTCGATTAAAATTTAAATTGATAGTTATTCTAAAGGTTATTATCGATAGAACCGTACGTATTTACAAGAGTGTAAGACTCATAGAGTTTTTACTGGTTCACAAAATAGAATTTTTATACATTGCGGTATATTTGTTCAAATTATTTTAAGTTCGCTATAGTAGTTTTAAACTGTTTAAAACTCAAACGATCCATTAAACGACATCCATCATGTGTGCCCGTGTGTATGTGTGTGTGTGTGGGAGGGGGGGGGGGGGGCATATCTATTATGATATTCCCTTTTGTCTTATTAACTACTCATTTATTTAAATTAATTCAAACAACCGTTAATCGCGAAATGTTTGAACATTTGAGTGGAGTCATTCCAGATTTTTTTTTTTTTTATAATGTTTAAAAGTTATATCAAATTTGTATGTTTACATTCAGGGAAATTTTCGTTTGCATCTAAGAAATCATTAAAAACTGAGATAATTGTTACCGTCATAGCATTATTACTTTCTTCTATATTCAATAAAAGACAGTATCGGAGTCACAAAAATTTTTGATTTCCGGTTTTCGACGGATTTACATGTTTTGAGAGGTCTAGCACATGATTTTATCATTTTTAGAAAATGTCTGTCTGTCCATGTGTCTGTGTGTGTGCGACAAAAAATTTGTGGCGTCTGTATTTCTGGAACTACTGCTCAAAGTTTTATATAAATTTATATGTAGATGCACTTTGTCCTAAATTAGTGCCTATCATTTTTTGGTGTCAACTGCTCAACAGGTGGCGCTGCTATACAGCGATTTCTGCAATTTAAGGGGAGACTATATCTCAGGTTCTCTTACGTATAGTAAAACAAAACTTGATATGTGAGAAGGTCATTATGCGATATTATACCGATTTAATTTGAATGCTTATCGGCCAATAGGTGGTACTGCTATACTGGAAATTTCCTCAATGACAGGAAGCCTATATCTCAACTTGTATGGTCATATAACTTTACGAAATTGATGTGTAACATAACTATTATAAAAACGCATTTTTTAAGATGTTATTTATGGACAATAAAACTGTCTTTCTTTAGATATTTAGTGTTAGTTTTCTCTAAGATGAAAATTATTTGCATTCATCATGTTAGATAATTTTAATAAATAATGGTTTTAATAAATTTTTCGCCCTTAGTGAATTTATATAGGAAAATATAGAAAAAAATCTTGTGGTGGCCACAACGTATTTTATTTTATTTTTGCTTTGAAAGTACTGTGAATAAATATTCTATTTAAATATAGAAGACATGAGAAATTATGCACAGTTATGAAGACTGAATTATAAATGAATAACGCATCTTTTAATTTTTGAAGATTGGGAAAAATTGAAGCGTATATTATATTTTATAAAATAGATAAAGAACTAAAAAAAAATAATAATACTTATAATAGAGGTCTGCACCGAAATTTTCAATTTGTTCTCGGGCCGGGCCGGGTTCGGGCTTAAAATTCTTTTGCAGGCTCGGGCTCAATTTTTTTCTGTATACTCAAGCCGGGCTGGGCCGGGCCTGGATGAAATTTTTTCCGAGCCGTGTTGAGCCGAACCTTTTTCTGGTTTTCTCGTTAATCTACGAAAAAGGAAAATGATAAAATTTTTCTTCAGTCGTTTATTTTACATAATTTTACAGGCTGGTATGTCACATGAAAGTTTATTTTGTTAAAAAATGTCTGTAACTTCAATTTAATTGCTTATTTGTCTGTCGTTTCACGATCTGATTTTCCACAAATATTTTTAGCATGTCTCGAAATTAATATATTTTATTTCAAGTAATATTAAACGATTTCCTATTCAAAATAGTATGCATGTCACTACTAGTTTGCGCAAAGAAATTAGATACGTTACTATGTATAAGGCTTTGTGTCCTATCGTCTGTAGAGTTTAGGTGGTATGAAGGCTATTAAAATCCTTCCGCTGTAACGTTTTCACTAAGACTCCTTTTTCTCTTCTCAAGTGCACTGAATGAAAGTAGCATCATTTTTAGCATGTGCAAAAGCCTCTTTTCTATTGAATATGGTTGGATTACCATCAAAATTTTGTTTACCGGATCACATGAAAGATTCGGATACATTACGGTATATAAGAGGAAATGGTTGAACGTGCATTTTTAGTAGTAATGAACATTTTAAATACCATCCTATATTGTTTGATGAGTGCTAATATTTTCGATTTGACTTTCTATCTGTCTTTGTGCCTTCTGTACGTCTGTACTAATAAATTTTTGCTTATATATAACTATCTTGTAAAAGTTCAGCAGTTTTGTTAGAGAAGATTCTATTGCTTCGCTATATAAAACCTCTGCAAAACACATATTAAAATATTTTTCATAGGAAAGGCATGCATTTTTTTTACATATTTTTGAATCGGGCCGGGACGGGACGGGCCTGATTTTATCGCTTTTTGTCCGGGCCGGGCCGTATACTAGCAAAAAATAAACGGGCCAGGCCCGGGCCGAATTTTTCTATTTCATACCGGGGTGGGCCAGGTAAGCAAAGCTTTCGTACGGGCCGGACTGGGCCCGGGCCTCAAAATTCCGGCTCGTGCACACCTCTAACTTATAATGAAAACATTTTTTTTTTTTCAATTTAATATTATTGTTCTAGTAGTATCTACTTGCTTGGCAGAAAGATCTCCAATTTCTAATCGAGTTTTTATACATACCTTTTTTTCATCATTTGACTGAAATTCAACAAATAAAATATTATCGATATTAAGGTACGTCATTTCTTTAATTTAGTAACATCTTTTACAATATTGCTTTAGCAATTGGCAGTAGTATCTCTTTTAATTTGCGCGATTGTGTATACTTACTTCAGTATCAGTTGTGATGTGGGAGGAGAAAGTTCTTCCTAATCGTACTATAAATGAGATGGACTCGTAGGCATGAATCAATGTTACTGGCTGGATTTTCCCCCATGCTCGAATTCATGTACAGTTTTAATAAAAGCGACCCGGACGCTGCAACGAACACGCAACAACTTATCATCTTCACGTTAAGATAACAGATGGCAGCACCAGACATCTTCCCATTTTAAACTGCACTGAAAATGCCGTTGCTACACACGTGTATAAAATGAGAAATGTGTATAAAAATAAAGGTGTATCTCCTTGCTATCCTCGCCTCATATTAGAATACAACACCTTTCGAACGATAATGTTTTTAAGATCCTCTTTTTATTAAAAATAGGATAAAAAATACGACAAATTTCAAGTTTATATATTAATATCAAGGTAAATGCATATCGACTATTATTGTTTTAGCATTTTTCAGATCATCCTCTATTTATCTTTGAAATTTCGCATGGATGATTTAATTAAAATGCATGTTTTCAAGGGGAAAAAAACTGAAAACCTTTTTGCACACATTATTTAATATGGGGCAGAAATTTGTATATATACATAGCTAGATAGATTGATTGGTCGATAGATAGATAGTTATAGATATATTTGTCTATAAACAAAATTCTTTTTCACTAAGGAAAGAATTTCCGTTTTGGAAATTTTGTATAAGATTAAACTCAGTAGACCGCAGAAATTGGCCTAAATTTTATTTTCACAATCAGCGATTGCAATGCTTGAAGCATTAAGAAAAGACTGTTTTAGAAAAATGATTTTTAAGATCCTCTTTTTATTAAAAATAGGCTAAAAAAAATACGACAAATTTCAAGTTAGTAGTGTAAAAAGGAGAGTTCACCGCCACGGTGGAGGGACGGAGGGACGATGAGGGTCAGGGTGGAGGCGCGCCACCACCCTACACCCTCCGTCCCTCCACCGTGGCGGTCAACGTCTCCTTTTTACACTACTTAGTCATCATCTTTAACGAGGGGGTGTTGCCACCGGAAGAATAGAAACTTTTAGAGCGTTGTCACCGGAAGAATAGAAACTTTGACTATCATCTTGGATGAGGTTTGGTGGTGCCATCTATAGGGAATTTTGAGGAGTTAGATTTATTTTCCTAAATTTCGGGACTTAGTATTTTTTTTTCATAATTTTGGGGGACTTCAAAATTTTTTCGTAGTTAGATTTATTTTCTTAAATTTTGGACTTAGTAATTTTTTCGAATTTTTTGCAGGGGGATTAGATAACGTCACGATCTTTTGGGACTTTAATATTTAGGTGTTGCCACCGGAAGAATAGAAACTTTTGGAGAGTTGTCATTCGGGGATTATAAATTGATTACAGAATTAAATAGAAATTTTCCTATGTATTTCAGTGAATTTAACAAAATAAAACAAAGGGTTGGTGAGTATTATAGAATTAAAAACATTGAATGTGAATGGTATAGACATTAAAATTTAGATGTTGCCATTGGAAGAGTATAAATAATTTCCGGTGGGACTTAACATTTTTGACTGAATGAAACAATGAATGACTGAAGTTAATTAACATCAGGAACAATTTATGAGTATTTTAGAAACTTAGCATTTTTAGAGATTAAAAATATATTGTGTTAAGATAATAAATAAGGAATTTAAATAGGAGTTCATACTTTTAGTGACATCATTACAAATTTATATTAGGAAATTTTTACAGAATTAAATAGAAATTATCGTATTTTGAGGATAAGTGTCATCAGTGGATTAACACACAGATTTAAAAACAAAACAATAATAAATAATTTAAAACACATATTTTTCAATAATGAATGTCATACAATTATATGTATAATTAATTATTTTAAAACAAAAACGATACGCATAAATTTAAAAACAATAATAAATAATTTAAAACACATATTTTTTAATAATGAATATCATGTAATTATACGTATAATTAGTTATTTTAAAACAAAAACGACATTATAAGCAATAAAGTTGTTTAAACTAAACTTTATACACATCATGACTTTATGTTAACACTAAATAAGTTTCACTTTTAAAATTTCTTTAAACTCTAACTTATAAATACTATTAATACAATCGTTAAAATTGAACGCTGAAACAAAGGTAGATGAATTTAACGAATGGTATAGACTTTGATCTTAATATCTGCGCATTACCATTCGGAGATTATAAATTTATTACAGAATAAATAGAAATTTGCCTATGTATTTCATGGAAGTTGACAAAATAAAACAAAGGGTTCGTGAGTATTATATAATTAAAAACATTGAATGTGAATGGTATAGACTTCGATATTAAAATTTGGGTGTTACCATTGGAAGAGTATAAATAATTTATATGTTATAAATTAAACTGAATACAATAAAAATTATTTAAATTAAACTAAATATAATAAAAATTATATAAATTAAACTTTATATTCTCACTAAATAAGTTTCACACTTATTTAAACTCTAACTTACAATCGTTAAAAATTGAACACATGCACTTTAAAAAATGACTATCATATAAATTTAAAAAAATTACTATCATATAATAATATTAATTAAAAAAAATGCATACAAAGATATATAGTAAAGTTATAAATTTTAAAAAAATACTGTCATATGATAATATTAATTAAAAAAAAAAAAAAAAATTACTATTATATAATAATATAAATTAAAAAAAATTACTTTCATATAATAATATAAATTAAAAAAATTACTTTCATATAATAATATTAATTAAAAAAATGCATACAAAGATATACAGTAAAGTTATAAAATAAATAAATAAATAAAAAATAAAATAAATAAAAATAAAATAAAAAGGACTATCCTATAATAATATTAATTTAAAAATACATACAATGTTTAAAATCAACAATTAAATTTTATATACATTATAATTAACTAAACTTTATGCTGTTACTATTAAATAAATTTATCCTAACACGAAAACTTTACATAAATTTTATAAGCAAAAAAGCTATAAGTACATGAATATGTTATTTAAATTAAACATTATATTGATACTACACAAATATTATTTAACATTTATTCGAGTTTAACGCTGTAATATAATTTAAACTATCTTAGTTGATTTAAATGAAACAGGTAAATACTTTTAAACTTGAACTAATAAAAATAAGTTCTTTTTATAAAATAATTGATATAAACTATAATAATAAAAAGGATTAGTTATATTTAAAAACTATCAGTTACTAAAAGTTATTTTATATTAAACATTTCGAAATAAATTGCATAAAAATTCAATGCATCATTTTAAATGAAAATAAACAGTTTCCTTAAAAAACAGATAATACGGAATATTCCATGAGTCAGTTATCATCTGCAACGGAAAACCCCTACAGCTGATGAATCATATGTTATATACGCTGGCGAGCCATGCCTATTAGTAATCCACACTATCTCATATAAAGATTAAGTTAAAATCATTAAAACAATACAGCGAATAATTTGGAAAATGCAATAATTTTTTCACAAAGCATATCATACAATGAGTTTAAGCGATTATCACCTATCTATCACTTAAACGGTATTGAAATAAATAAATACATATAAAAGTAAGTTATAGTTAAAAAATAAAAATTTCGTTTGTGAAAGGAGTTTTATATATTGCAAAAATTAGTTTTACTCAAATAATTTCTAAACATACACAAGTTAAATGGAAACTTTTCTAGGTTTCATTTAAGCAATAATTTTCCATGTGTGAAAGTAGTTTTATTTATGCAAAATTTAGTTTTATATAAACAAAAAAATTTATAGTGTAACAATAAAAATAGTTTATAGTATAACAATAAAAAATTCCTTATAAGTAAATACCAATAAAAAATATTTTTTAAATTAATTTCTCTCTCTTCAATAAAACAATAAAAATTTCTTATATAACTTTCGTAAAGTTTTAATAAAATTTCTATTATAAACAAATTTTTTATGATATAAACAAATAATTTTATTAGAATATACATATTAAGTTTATTAAATTATCAAATAGTAATAATAAATTATGAAACTTACTTAAAATTGATGAAATTTCCCTTGGCGAAATGCAACCTTCATTCACACACAAATGCGAGAAACTGTTTATCACCACACGTTGACTCATACAGATAAGAATGTTGATTCATGCTTATCTTAGTAGAATGTTGTTAGAGTTCTGTGTTTTCAGAGTAATATAAAATAGTTTATAGAGATCATTTATTTAATATCAGTTGTAAACTACATTTAAATAATGCAATAAGAGTTGAACTCTGCAATTAACCTATTAAAATATTGAAATTTTTTTAATTTTTTTATTTAATTTTACTTTTTTAATTATGCTAAGAAAATAATGAGATCAAAACAGAATTATTTTACGATAAGACATCCTTTTTCATTCAATAAAATGTAACTATAATTTTTAATGAAAGGTTTTAAAATCACTTAATAGGATAAAATTAAAAACAGAAATCTTATTATTTTTTCTAGTTATAAAACTAAGTAATAAACTATCTATAAATAATCATATAGCAAGCGAGATTTTTGTATAATAACTATATATTATTTTAATATATACATTACATCGCAGGGTAAAATTTTCAACTTATTTATACGGATTGAAGTAATAAAACTTAATCATTTGCATAACCGCTAAATTTTATAAGTTGGATATATGATTTAAAATACTAAACAATAATCCTTGTGAGAGAATTGGGATAACACTTTCACAGAAAGAAATTGTCCTTTACAATAAGATTTTCTTAGAATGTCTAAGTGAAAATAACTTACCGTGAGGTCAGTGAGTCATGCAGTTTTATTCGAATTTATTGTTTTTAGTTAATGAAACTTCTAATGAGAGAATTATTTGTTACTAGCATATAAATGTACATTTTTATATTATTCCTGTATATATAAAATTTTAAATAATTCATTAAGTGTTAAACTTTGCATTTAATCGATTAAATAAAGTTTTCCTAAAATATAAGTGTAATTTTTTAATGAATCGTTTTGAAATCACTTTAACTTTATAAGAAAAAACTAAAAAGAGGTTTTTAAATTACTTAATAAGATAAAATTAAAAATCTTATTGTTTTTAGCAATTATTTTATCTAGTTATAAACTATATATTATTTTAATATACGCCTTATAGTTAAGTCAGTTTTAGAGAAAACCAAGAAAAAATCCCAACGCGCAGGTTGATGAGTTAGAATATTCTATTATACTTAAAGAATCCAGGTACGGAAAAACCGAAATACAATACGCGGAAAAACAGGCGGGATTTTCGGTTAAAACTTCAAAGCAGTGGACGGTAAACATAACACACCGTGAAACAACCTACTCCCACGACAGCCAAACTAAGAATGAAGGGAAACGTTGAGTTGTAACACCTTATCTACTAGAGATAAGGGGGAATTCCCCATGACTCACCCCTCGTTCGTTCATGTACAACATCTTACGAGAAACTTCGTGAAGGATGACTCATCGGTGACGAGTTTGAATAATATGCATAACCGCTAAATTGTATAAATGAGAATCTTTTAATGTGAGTATTATAGTAATGATAAATTTATTTTATAATCGATAACTCATCAGCTTCACACCTTATATAAAACAATGGTATATTCAAAAGTGTTACCAAATTTTACTACACAATAAACATTCACATATGGATATTCCTAAGGTTTAAGACTATGCGAGGATCCTATAAGCGAAATGCCTGTGAGTCTTTCTAAGGAATCCTAATCTGTATTTAAGCAGGTTTTAGAGAAAACCAAGAAATACTCCAGTCGACTAGGTTGATGAAATAGATTCGAATCCAACACTTCCCCTTTTACCATAGAATCGTTCACTAATCACAAGGTTAATGAGTCATGCAGTTGTATTAAAACTTATTGATTACATGTCTAAACTTATACCATTAAATATTTAACTGTTGGTTCTATAAGTGGATTGCTCTGTGTGTGAGTCTTTGTAACTTATAGTTAAGCGAGTTTTAGTGAAAACCAAGAAAAACTACAAACGGGTAGATTGTTAAGTGGAATTCGAACCTAACATTAAACATAGAATCGTTTGTTCTTCTAAAATCCTTGTAACAACATGTTTATGGACTTTATAAGAAAATGCTTAATATGGTTTGCATGCGTTAGCTATATTAAACACTTAATTTTTAACATACATTAAGGTTAGTGGATGAGTGACAGGTAATTCATTTAAAACAAAAATATAATAACGGTCGATTGAAACAAAGGGTTTGCAGTTTTAGAGAAAACCAAGAAAAAATCCAAACGGTAGGTTGATGAGTTGGAATATTCTATTATACTTAAAGAATCCAGGTACGGAAAAACTGAAATACAATACGCGGAAAAACAGGCGAGATTTTCGGCTAAAACTTCAAAGCAGTGCACGGTAAACATAACACACCGTAAAACAACCTACTCACACGACGGCCAAACTAAGAATGAAGGGAAACGTTGAGTTGTAACACCTTATCTACTAGAGATAAGGGGGAATTCCCGGAAAAGCTGAGTCACCCCCCGTGGATCTTACGAGAAAGTTCGTGAAGGATGACTCATCGGTGACGAGTTTGAATAATTTGCATAACCGCTAAATGGTATAAGCGAGAATCTTTTAATGTGAGTATTATAGTAATGATAAATTTATTTCATAATCGATAACTCATCAGGTTCACACCTTATATAAAACAATACTATATTTAAAAGTTTTACTGTACAATAAATATTCACATATGGATATTCATAAGGTTTAAGATCGATTAAATAAACGAGAATCCTATAATCGAAATGCACGAGAGTCTTTCTAAGAAATCCTATTGCATATTTAAGCAGGTTTTAGAGAAAACCAAGAAATACTCCAATCGACTAGGTTGATGAAATGGATTCGAACCCAACACTTCCCCTTTTACCATAGAATCGTTCACTAATCACAAGGTTAATGACTCATGCAGTTGTATTGAAACTTATTGATTACAAGTCTAAACTTATACCATTAAATATTTAACTGTTGGTTCTATAAGTGGATTGCTCTGTGTGCGAGTCTTTGTAACTTATAGTTAAGCGAGTTTTAGTGAAAACCAAGGAAAACTACAAACGGGTTGATTGTTAAGTTGAATTCAAACCTAGCATTAAACATAGAATCGTTTGATCTTCTAAAATACTTGTAACAACATGTTTATGAACTTTATAAGAAAATGCTTAATAGGGTTTCCATGCGTTAGCTATATTAAACACTTAATTTTTAACATACATTAAGGTTAGTGGATGAGTGTCAGGTAATTCATTTAAAACAAAACTATAATAAGGGTTGATTGAAACAAAGGGTTTGTAGGTTATAATTATAGGATAAAACGTCATGTGTTTCGAAAACCCTTCATCAAGATTGCAACAACCGTTTCGAATGATACTCTCCCTTCATCAGATAGACTTAAACTTTTATTTTATCAGAATGAAAGAAAACGATAGACGATTTACACTTATTGAAATCCCAACTTATAAATAATTCGACTTTCACTAAAAATGCAAGTCGCATATACACTTTGAAACAATCAATAAATTTTATATTATCACACTGCATTAAATAAGTTTCCCATTTAACATTCAAGATGAATTTATTTTTACATTAATTAAGAATTGAACACATATTAATTTTTAAAATGACTATTTTTTAAAAAGTTTTGAAACAGCTAATAAATTTTATAAGCTTTTACAATTAAATAAATTTAGCATATTATGAAAGTTTTACATCACTCGGTAAAATTTTATATAAGCAATAAAAGTGATACACATTATAATTATAAACTCATAAAATAAATTTCACACTTAACATTTAAACTCTAACCAATCAATCTTAAAGTAATTTTTTATCTTTTGTACATAATCATAAACCTTTCGTTTCTATTGTAAAGTGAAGTATGACTCATGCTTTAATTAAAATCTCTAATCAAAATTATAAGAAAGTAAAGTTTAGGAAATACCTATGTATTATAGGTAAATTAATACAGTATAAATATTCATGTTTTTCAGTTAAGTAAAAAAGTTATATAATTAATTTTACAGACTACTTAAATAATGTATAATTAAGTTTCAGAATTATTATTATTATTATTTTTTTTTTCTTCTATAGTATGTATATATAAATTTTTAGTTAGAAAGTTTTTATTAAAATACAATAATCAAAGTTTTGTACGATATTAATTTACATTGCATCTAAAACTTTAAATATGTAGAAACAATTGTACATTTGGTTTTGTCTGAAGCATATATATAAATAATAAAATCTTATTCAGTTTAGTTTTTAAAACACTATAAAGATTTCAGACACACATATTTTTATCTTGTTTAAATAAAATTTTTAAAATGAAACAATATTAATGTTATAAAATAATACACTCAGCATGACTCACGGAGTGTGCTATTCCATCAAATTATTCCGCATACGTGTAATAACATGTCTGACTTAACTATATACTGAATTACCATTATTTCAGAAAAAGTTGGGACTTACCTTAAAACACATCCTACACCCTTGGCAGACTTGAAGAAAATGAATGATACGAGACATTCTTATCAGAGACGCCAGGTCACGAGGTTAGTGACGTCACGAATGATGTGATTGGCTACGCTCAGTCACGTGATCATGACGTCATCCTCTCATCAATGACGTCACCGATTGCTTATCTGCTACCACAACGCGCGGAAATGTCCAGTACGCAGTGAAAAATATTCAAAGTCTACGGGACATTACTCGAAACGATTCCATTGTCTTATACGGTAAATTGAAATATAACACGCGGAAAAAAGATCGACATATACCGGAGAAACTATGCATACTGCCCGATGAAACTAAGCCGCACAGCTAAGTAGATGCTACCAGGATGAGAGTCAAAATCCAACTGAATTCAAACAATATGACAATGTCTATAAATCTCCCGTGTTGATTAGATGGTTTTGATGAATGGGTTTTCCCCCACACTTAAGCAGAATGGAGAAGTCATAGGTTTTTCCTCACCTATCTCTTAATTAAGTTTCTTAATTAAAATTATGCAAATTATATGTAAGTCTTTCAAATATCTCTTAATTACGTTTTCTAATTAAAATTATATAAATTTTATGTAAATCTTTCATGTTTATCATATGCCCTCCTAGTTAAAGATTTAATAAACCTATCTTTTATACAACATAAATAAATTTAATAAGTATAATCTGTTTAATGACTCATCAAACGATGACTCATCAAACGATGACTCATCATAAACATGTCTGAACATGAATCTAGTTCAACACTAACATTTTATTGTATATGATTTTGTATTATTGCTTTTTATATTATTCAAACCAAAAGTTATTTTTATTATTTTTGTTTACTTATGAGAAACTTAATTTTTCATCAAGTAGTGTTGTTTACTTAATTTCCAACAACGTATATTTTGTGATCCATATAGTAATTATCGCTTATTCAGTAAAATATTAGTGTTCAACTAGATTCATGTTCAGACATGTTTATGATGAGTCATCGTTTGATGAGTCATTAAACAGATTATACTTGTTAAATTTATTTATGTTGTATAAAAGATAGGTTTATTAAATCTTTAACTAGGAGGGCATATGATAAACATGAAAGATTTACATAAAATTTATATAATTTTAATTAGAAAACGTAATTAAGAGATATTTGAAAGACTTACATATAATTTGCATAATTTTAATTAAGAAACTTAATTAAGAGATAGGTGAGGAAAAACCTATGACTTCTCCATTCTGCTTAAGTGTGGGGGAAAACCCATTCATCAAAACCATCTAATCAACACGGGAGATTTATAGACATTGTCATATTGTTTGAATTCAGTTGGATTTTGACTCTCATCCTGGTAGCATCTACTTAGCTGTGCGGCTTAGTTTCATCGGGCAGTATGCATAGTTTCTCCGGTATATGTCGATCTTTTTTCCGCGTGTTATATTTCAATTTACCGTATAAGACAATGGAATCGTTTCGAGTAATGTCCCGTAGACTTTGAATATTTTTCACTGCGTACTGGACATTTCCGCGCGTTGTGGTAGCAGATAAGCAATCGGTGACGTCATTGATGAGAGGATGACGTCATGATCACGTGACTGAGCGTAGCCAATCACATCATTCGTGACGTCACTAACCTCGTGACCTGGCGTCTCTGATAAGAATGTCTCGTATCATTCATTTTCTTCAAGTCTGCCAAGGGTGTAGGATGTGTTTTAAGGTAAGTCCCAACTTTTTCTGAAATAATGGTAATTCAGTATATAGTTAAGTCAGACATGTTATTACACGTATGCGGAATAATTTGATGGAATAGCACACTCCGTGAGTCATGCTGAGTGTATTATTTTATAACATTAATATTGTTTCATTTTAAAAATTTTATTTAAACAAGATAAAAATATGTGTGTCTGAAATCTTTATAGTGTTTTAAAAACTAAACTGAATAAGATTTTATTATTTATATATATGCTTCAGACAAAACCAAATGTACAATTGTTTCTACATATTTAAAGTTTTAGATGCAATGTAAATTAATATCGTACAAAACTTTGATTATTGTATTTTAATAAAAACTTTCTAACTAAAAATTTATATATACATACTATAGAAGAAAAAAAAAATAATAATAATAATAATTCTGAAACTTAATTATACATTATTTAAGTAGTCTGTAAAATTAATTATATAACTTTTTTACTTAACTGAAAAACATGAATATTTATACTGTATTAATTTACCTATAATACATAGGTATTTCCTAAACTTTACTTTCTTATAATTTTGATTAGAGATTTTAATTAAAGCATGAGTCATACTTCACTTTACAATAGAAACGAAAGGTTTATGATTATGTACAAAAGATAAAAAATTACTTTAAGATTGATTGGTTAGAGTTTAAATGTTAAGTGTGAAATTTATTTTATGAGTTTATAATTATAATGTGTATCACTTTTATTGCTTATATAAAATTTTACCGAGTGATGTAAAACTTTCATAATATGCTAAATTTATTTAATTGTAAAAGCTTATAAAATTTATTAGCTGTTTCAAAACTTTTTAAAAAATAGTCATTTTAAAAATTAATATGTGTTCAATTCTTAATTAATGTAAAAATAAATTCATCTTGAATGTTAAATGGGAAACTTATTTAATGCAGTGTGATAATATAAAATTTATTGATTGTTTCAAAGTGTATATGCGACTTGCATTTTTAGTGAAAGTCGAATTATTTATAAGTTGGGATTTCAATAAGTGTAAATCGTCTATCGTTTTCTTTCATTCTGATAAAATAAAAGTTTAAGTCTATCTGATGAAGGGAGAGTATCATTCGAAACGGTTGTTGCAATCTTGATGAAGGGTTTTCGAAACACATGACGTTTTATCCTATAATTATAACCTACAAACCCTTTGTTTCAATCAACCCTTATTATAGTTTTGTTTTAAATGAATTACCTGACACTCATCCACTAACCTTAATGTATGTTAAAAATTAAGTGTTTAATATAGCTAACGCATGGAAACCCTATTAAGCATTTTCTTATAAAGTTCATAAACATGTTGTTACAAGTATTTTAGAAGATCAAACGATTCTATGTTTAATGCTAGGTTTGAATTCAACTTAACAATCAACCCGTTTGTAGTTTTCCTTGGTTTTCACTAAAACTCGCTTAACTATAAGTTACAAAGACTCGCACACAGAGCAATCCACTTATAGAACCAACAGTTAAATATTTAATGGTATAAGTTTAGACTTGTAATCAATAAGTTTCAATACAACTGCATGAGTCATTAACCTTGTGATTAGTGAACGATTCTATGGTAAAAGGGGAAGTGTTGGGTTCGAATCCATTTCATCAACCTAGTCGATTGGAGTATTTCTTGGTTTTCTCTAAAACCTGCTTAAATATGCAATAGGATTTCTTAGAAAGACTCTCGTGCATTTCGATTATAGGATTCTCGTTTATTTAATCGATCTTAAACCTTATGAATATCCATATGTGAATATTTATTGTACAGTAAAACTTTTAAATATAGTATTGTTTTATATAAGGTGTGAACCTGATGAGTTATCGATTATGAAATAAATTTATCATTACTATAATACTCACATTAAAAGATTCTCGCTTATACCATTTAGCGGTTATGCAAATTATTCAAACTCGTCACCGATGAGTCATCCTTCACGAACTTTCTCGTAAGATCCACGGGGGGTGACTCAGCTTTTCCGGGAATTCCCCCTTATCTCTAGTAGATAAGGTGTTACAACTCAACGTTTCCCTTCATTCTTAGTTTGGCCGTCGTGTGAGTAGGTTGTTTTACGGTGTGTTATGTTTACCGTGCACTGCTTTGAAGTTTTAGCCGAAAATCTCGCCTGTTTTTCCGCGTATTGTATTTCAGTTTTTCCGTACCTGGATTCTTTAAGTATAATAGAATATTCCAACTCATCAACCTACCGTTTGGATTTTTTCTTGGTTTTCTCTAAAACTGCAAACCCTTTGTTTCAATCGACCGTTATTATATTTTTGTTTTAAATGAATTACCTGTCACTCATCCACTAACCTTAATGTATGTTAAAAATTAAGTGTTTAATATAGCTAACGCATGCAAACCATATTAAGCATTTTCTTATAAAGTCCATAAACATGTTGTTACAAGGATTTTAGAAGAACAAACGATTCTATGTTTAATGTTAGGTTCGAATTCCACTTAACAATCTACCCGTTTGTAGTTTTTCTTGGTTTTCACTAAAACTCGCTTAACTATAAGTTACAAAGACTCACACACAGAGCAATCCACTTATAGAACCAACAGTTAAATATTTAATGGTATAAGTTTAGACATGTAATCAATAAGTTTTAATACAACTGCATGACTCATTAACCTTGTGATTAGTGAACGATTCTATGGTAAAAGGGGAAGTGTTGGATTCGAATCTATTTCATCAACCTAGTCGACTGGAGTATTTCTTGGTTTTCTCTAAAACCTGCTTAAATACAGATTAGGATTCCTTAGAAAGACTCACAGGCATTTCGCTTATAGGATCCTCGCATAGTCTTAAACCTTAGGAATATCCATATGTGAATGTTTATTGTGTAGTAAAATTTGGTAACACTTTTGAATATACCATTGTTTTATATAAGGTGTGAAGCTGATGAGTTATCGATTATAAAATAAATTTATCATTACTATAATACTCACATTAAAAGATTCTCATTTATACAATTTAGCGGTTATGCATATTATTCAAACTCGTCACCGATGAGTCATCCTTCACGAAGTTTCTCGTAAGATGTTGTACATGAACGAACGAGGGGTGAGTCATGGGGAATTCCCCCTTATCTCTAGTAGATAAGGTGTTACAACTCAACGTTTCCCTTCATTCTTAGTTTGGCTGTCGTGGGAGTAGGTTGTTTCACGGTGTGTTATGTTTACCGTCCACTGCTTTGAAGTTTTAACCGAAAATCCCGCCTGTTTTTCCGCGTATTGTATTTCGGTTTTTCCGTACCTGGATTCTTTAAGTATAATAGAATATTCTAACTCATCAACCTGCGCGTTGGGATTTTTTCTTGGTTTTCTCTAAAACTGACTTAACTATAAGGCGTATATTAAAATAATATATAGTTTATAACTAGATAAAATAATTGCTAAAAACAATAAGATTTTTAATTTTATCTTATTAAGTAATTTAAAAACCTCTTTTTAGTTTTTTCTTATAAAGTTAAAGTGATTTCAAAACGATTCATTAAAAAATTACACTTATATTTTAGGAAAACTTTATTTAATCGATTAAATGCAAAGTTTAACACTTAATGAATTATTTAAAATTTTATATATACAGGAATAATATAAAAATGTACATTTATATGCTAGTAACAAATAATTCTCTCATTAGAAGTTTCATTAACTAAAAACAATAAATTCGAATAAAACTGCATGACTCACTGACCTCACGGTAAGTTATTTTCACTTAGACATTCTAAGAAAATCTTATTGTAAAGGACAATTTCTTTCTGTGAAAGTGTTATCCCAATTCTCTCACAAGGATTATTGTTTAGTATTTTAAATCATATATCCAACTTATAAAATTTAGCGGTTATGCAAATGATTAAGTTTTATTACTTCAATCCGTATAAATAAGTTGAAAATTTTACCCTGCGATGTAATGTATATATTAAAATAATATATAGTTATTATACAAAAATCTCGCTTGCTATATGATTATTTATAGATAGTTTATTACTTAGTTTTATAACTAGAAAAAATAATAAGATTTCTGTTTTTAATTTTATCCTATTAAGTGATTTTAAAACCTTTCATTAAAAATTATAGTTACATTTTATTGAATGAAAAAGGATGTCTTATCGTAAAATAATTCTGTTTTGATCTCATTATTTTCTTAGCATAATTAAAAAAGTAAAATTAAATAAAAAAATTAAAAAAATTTCAATATTTTAATAGGTTAATTGCAGAGTTCAACTCTTATTGCATTATTTAAATGTAGTTTACAACTGATATTAAATAAATGATCTCTATAAACTATTTTATATTACTCTGAAAACACAGAACTCTAACAACATTCTACTAAGATAAGCATGAATCAACATTCTTATCTGTATGAGTCAACGTGTGGTGATAAACAGTTTCTCGCATTTGTGTGTGAATGAAGGTTGCATTTCGCCAAGGAAAATTTCATCAATTTTAAGTAAGTTTCATAATTTATTATTACTATTTGATAATTTAATAAACTTAATATGTATATTCTAATAAAATTATTTGTTTATATCATAAAAAATTTGTTTATAATAGAAATTTTATTAAAACTTTACGAAAGTTATATAAGAAATTTTTATTGTTTTATTGAAGAGAGAGAAATTAATTTAAAAAATATTTTTTATTGGTATTTACTTATAAGGAATTTTTTATTGTTATACTATAAACTATTTTTATTGTTACACTATAAATTTTTTTGTTTATATAAAACTAAATTTTGCATAAATAAAACTACTTTCACACATGGAAAATTATTGCTTAAATGAAACCTAGAAAAGTTTCCATTTAACTTGTGTATGTTTAGAAATTATTTGAGTAAAACTAATTTTTGCAATATATAAAACTCCTTTCACAAACGAAATTTTTATTTTTTAACTATAACTTACTTTTATATGTATTTATTTATTTCAATACCGTTTAAGTGATAGATAGGTGATAATCGCTTAAACTCATTGTATGATATGCTTTGTGAAAAAATTATTGCATTTTCCAAATTATTCGCTGTATTGTTTTAATGATTTTAACTTAATCTTTATATGAGATAGTGTGGATTACTAATAGGCATGGCTCGCCAGCGTATATAACATATGATTCATCAGCTGTAGGGGTTTTCCGTTGCAGATGATAACTGACTCATGGAATATTCCGTATTATCTGTTTTTTAAGGAAACTGTTTATTTTCATTTAAAATGATGCATTGAATTTTTATGCAATTTATTTCGAAATGTTTAATATAAAATAACTTTTAGTAACTGATAGTTTTTAAATATAACTAATCCTTTTTATTATTATAGTTTATATCAATTATTTTATAAAAAGAACTTATTTTTATTAGTTCAAGTTTAAAAGTATTTACCTGTTTCATTTAAATCAACTAAGATAGTTTAAATTATATTACAGCGTTAAACTCGAATAAATGTTAAATAATATTTGTGTAGTATCAATATAATGTTTAATTTAAATAACATATTCATGTACTTATAGCTTTTTTGCTTATAAAATTTATGTAAAGTTTTCGTGTTAGGATAAATTTATTTAATAGTAACAGCATAAAGTTTAGTTAATTATAATGTATATAAAATTTAATTGTTGATTTTAAACATTGTATGTATTTTTAAATTAATATTATTATAGGATAGTCCTTTTTATTTTATTTTTATTTATTTTATTTTTTATTTATTTATTTATTTTATAACTTTACTGTATATCTTTGTATGCATTTTTTTAATTAATATTATTATATGAAAGTAATTTTTTTAATTTATATTATTATATGAAAGTAATTTTTTTTAATTTATATTATTATATAATAGTAATTTTTTTTTTTTTTTTTAATTAATATTATCATATGACAGTATTTTTTTAAAATTTATAACTTTACTATATATCTTTGTATGCATTTTTTTTAATTAATATTATTATATGATAGTAATTTTTTTAAATTTATATGATAGTCATTTTTTAAAGTGCATGTGTTCAATTTTTAACGATTGTAAGTTAGAGTTTAAATAAGTGTGAAACTTATTTAGTGAGAATATAAAGTTTAATTTATATAATTTTTATTATATTTAGTTTAATTTAAATAATTTTTATTGTATTCAGTTTAATTTATAACATATAAATTATTTATACTCTTCCAATGGTAACACCCAAATTTTAATATCGAAGTCTATACCATTCACATTCAATGTTTTTAATTATATAATACTCACGAACCCTTTGTTTTATTTTGTCAACTTCCATGAAATACATAGGCAAATTTCTATTTATTCTGTAATAAATTTATAATCTCCGAATGGTAATGCGCAGATATTAAGATCAAAGTCTATACCATTCGTTAAATTCATCTACCTTTGTTTCAGCGTTCAATTTTAACGATTGTATTAATAGTATTTATAAGTTAGAGTTTAAAGAAATTTTAAAAGTGAAACTTATTTAGTGTTAACATAAAGTCATGATGTGTATAAAGTTTAGTTTAAACAACTTTATTGCTTATAATGTCGTTTTTGTTTTAAAATAACTAATTATACGTATAATTACATGATATTCATTATTAAAAAATATGTGTTTTAAATTATTTATTATTGTTTTTAAATTTATGCGTATCGTTTTTGTTTTAAAATAATTAATTATACATATAATTGTATGACATTCATTATTGAAAAATATGTGTTTTAAATTATTTATTATTGTTTTGTTTTTAAATCTGTGTGTTAATCCACTGATGACACTTATCCTCAAAATACGATAATTTCTATTTAATTCTGTAAAAATTTCCTAATATAAATTTGTAATGATGTCACTAAAAGTATGAACTCCTATTTAAATTCCTTATTTATTATCTTAACACAATATATTTTTAATCTCTAAAAATGCTAAGTTTCTAAAATACTCATAAATTGTTCCTGATGTTAATTAACTTCAGTCATTCATTGTTTCATTCAGTCAAAAATGTTAAGTCCCACCGGAAATTATTTATACTCTTCCAATGGCAACATCTAAATTTTAATGTCTATACCATTCACATTCAATGTTTTTAATTCTATAATACTCACCAACCCTTTGTTTTATTTTGTTAAATTCACTGAAATACATAGGAAAATTTCTATTTAATTCTGTAATCAATTTATAATCCCCGAATGACAACTCTCCAAAAGTTTCTATTCTTCCGGTGGCAACACCTAAATATTAAAGTCCCAAAAGATCGTGACGTTATCTAATCCCCCTGCAAAAAATTCGAAAAAATTACTAAGTCCAAAATTTAAGAAAATAAATCTAACTACGAAAAAATTTTGAAGTCCCCCAAAATTATGAAAAAAAAATACTAAGTCCCGAAATTTAGGAAAATAAATCTAACTCCTCAAAATTCCCTATAGATGGCACCACCAAACCTCATCCAAGATGATAGTCAAAGTTTCTATTCTTCCGGTGACAACGCTCTAAAAGTTTCTATTCTTCCGGTGGCAACACCCCCTCGTTAAAGATGATGACTAAGTAGTGTAAAAAGGAGACGTTGACCGCCACGGTGGAGGGACGGAGGGTGTAGGGTGGTGGCGCGCCTCCACCCTGACCCTCATCGTCCCTCCGTCCCTCCACCGTGGCGGTGAACTCTCCTTTTTACACTACTCAAGTTTACATATTAATATCAAGATAAATGCATATCGACTATTATTGTTTTTGCATTTTTCAGACCATCCTCTATTTAACTTTGAAATTCCGCATGGATGATTTATTTAAAATGCATGTTTTTAAGAAAAAAAAAACTGAAAACCTTTTTGCACACTTTATTTAATATGGGGCAGAAATTTGTATACATACATAGCAAGATAGATTGATTAGTCAATAGATAGATAGTTATAGATATTTTTGTCTATAAACAAAATTCTTTTTCATTAAGGAAAGAATTTCCGTTTTCCAAATTTCGGATAAGATTAAACTCAGTAGACCGCAGAAGTTGGCCTAAATTTTTTCACAATCTGAGATTACAATGCTTGAAGCATTAAGAAAAGACTTTTTTAGAAAAACAGTTTTCGGGTGAATTACAATATGCTTAGAAGATAGAAACTGAATCAAAGCTGAAACAAATTGTAAAAAGACATCCAGGGAATATGGTATCATTTTCCCCCCATGACCAGAACCAGAATATGACTAAAACATGTCGGTCAAATTAGACATTTGATACTTCGTAATAATTATTTATTAATGAGGAATATCATTGAAATTTTTAGTTATACAGCCTAATGGTCATATTAGGCTGTCTAACGACTACTATTAATACTACTTGTTCTTTTTTAGTTCTTGTGCTTTATCAGATTATATATAAACAGTTTTCTTCGTTCCATAATCGCTAGTAAGCTTCGAAATTAAAAGTTGATACTTGATTAGGTCATTAAAGCATAAAACAATACATATTTTATAAAAGAAATAGCAGATAAGCATATATTCATTACACGTTATAAGTCGTCGTTATATTTAAAAAACATATGTTTATATTACGCTAATCAGAAATAATTCATTTTAATAGAAATAGTAATTCAGACATTGAATCGATGCATTGATATTTTAGAAATTTCAAAATATCGTGAAAAATCTCTTAATAACAAACCTGTCTAGTATGAATAAAATCAGAATTAATATATATATATATATATATATATATATATATTAAATAGGGGGAAATATTACATGCATTTGTTAAGAGATTTCTTTTTCACTTCCTCCATTTAGTCTTACATTTCTCTTTAATTTCTGGTAAAATGTAGAAAGAAATGCGTAACAACAAATCAACTCTGTCAATCAATCTTCATAAGGTGTACGAAGAACATGTGGGGAAATATTCAAAGTAGCTCAAAGTTAATAATCCCCTGACACGATGCAAAGCATATTTCAGAAACCGTATGGGAGCAAGAGATGAAAGCACAAATTAATGCGTTGTGCAAAGAAAATGTCTGTGGAAAATTTTAAGTAAGCAATGGTAATTTTTTTGGCGACAAGAAGTGTGAAATAAAAAAAAGCAAAAAATTCCGTAAGGATGTCAGTTTAAAAAAGGGAAAGAGAATTTTTTTCAGAAAATTAACAAGGTTTTATAATTTTTTCATGCATTCATAAAGTCTACAGCATTAGTAGACTTATTTAATATTTTTCTTTTTTATTATTTTTGTGAATGGTGAAAAAAAGAAACTAACGAAAAAATTTACTTTAATCCAGATAATTTATCATTTTTCTTATATCGCTTTAAAAGGATTTTGTGTTTATTTTATTTAAGAGGGAGACGATGTTTTTTTTTTTTTTTTTTTTTTTTTTTCAAGAATTGTTTTAATTGATTGAAGATTGCATGAGATTTTCTTTTTAATAAATGCAGCTATACTTCTTTTTTGTCAAATTTTTATATTTATTTATTTATTTTATTTTTATTTACTCGGAATAATAAATATTTTTCTTCATTAACGAGAAATGATATGCATTTTACAAAATAAATAAATTGATTAATTAATAATTCAACCATTTATTCTTTTCTCTTTATCAAATTTTAATAATTTCTTTTTGACGAGTCTTTTTAAGTTTTTTAATCAAAATTTTTACTCATTTTTATGTGATTCTATCTCGAAATGTTCTTTTTAATCACTATGTCTGTACATTATAATCACTATGTAGAAATGTTTTTTACATATGTCCTGTGTATAAATCTATGTACAAAGGCTCTTTACAATATTTGTAATGTTTTTCACTATTACAAATGTTCTTTACTCTTAATATTATAATCACTAAGTCTTTATATTATATTATGAGCACATGTCTAGGTAAACGTTTATTAGATCAATGAATTAACAATAAATATTTAAATTTAAAAACATCTTCACACACCCTAAAATTAATGTAAGCACTGCCCGTTGTTTTGGCCTCCAAGGTAAGTGGCACAAGTTTCTTGCAGTTGAAGAAGAAAAGCCACGTTTTTTCGAAACTGGTAGTGATTGCCTTAATTTAATGGTGTGTGGAGATATTTTAAAGTTTAATAAACTTTTATGTAACAAATTTTGAATTTGGAAATATCACCAGAACTTCATAAGTTATTACTTGACTTTATTTATTTTATTTATTTATTTATTTTTTTTATTTATTTTTTTTTTTTTTGTGGTTTTTGATTCCTATGAAAAACATTTTTAGTGGAATTTTATCTACATTTTTATTTAACAGATGTTGCGTTTTCGTAAGCAAGTTTATTTGATTTAATTTAGGAATGTCAGCGATCTTAATTATGTTGCATATTATTTAAACATAATTACTTTTTTGAGAAAATCTGTCAGAAAAACTATCCTTGAATTTCGGATTTAAAAATAATTTATTTAAAATTTTTCTTAAATACTATTTATGTATAATTTTTTATTTGTGGTGAAATCTCTCTCCAATAACCGCATACTTCAAGCATGGAAGAACGTGACATACTTTGTTCAATATTATAAATATTTCTTTTAACCTTTCTCCAAATCAATGTTAAAATGCTATTATCCTCCGAAGAGAAACCGTCGGCAGACAAACATTGTCACGTTATTCCAAACAGCTAGGCTGGCAAAGACAACTTACGCCCTTTCCCCCTCCGAGTTAAGATCCCGCGATGGATCTTATACATATTTCTCAATTTTTTCAACTACATTTTTCTGAAAACCTCCCTCCCTCTTATTTGAAATATGTCACTTTTTAAGACCTGCTGCGATGGGGAGAGATTCTTCCTCCACATGGCCTTCGACATTATTTGCCATATCAATCATGCTAATGGTATAAAAATATGTGTCACCCGCCTCTGCTGTCATTAGGACTCCAAAAGCGAGACTTGGCACGCAAGCGCATACTGCGTACACCCATCCGAATGAATTTCTCATTGATGAGATTCGTCCAGCATCTTGCTACATAACATGGATCACTCCTGCTGAAGAGGATTTTTTAATTGTTTATCTTCTTCTTTCTTCTTCTTGCCTCTCACACCAACTGACGTGTTTATTTCCGGATCTGGGACGAAAAAGTAAACAGATCACTTCTTAGAAGGATTTTTTTTTTTTTTTTTTTTTTTTTGTAAAATTCATAAGTTCACGATCTTTCTAAAAGAAAAACACGTGGAAACTCTTTATTTTCTAGATATATGTGTTATCATATAAAACGTATGTTAATCAGTCGAGAGACATTGTAGATATCTTTTGTTCTCGAAATATAAATATACCATCGTTTTACTACTACTGCAGATTCAAAGCGCTAGAAGGTGGACGCTTGAATAAGAAATCGGACTCTGTACCTCTAGGCAATTTTCAATTTCTTAAGCACTGACAATTTAAGAGAATATACTTTATGTCTTTATACCAGGTGACGAAACATCTATTTTTAACCCTCCATGTGACCTTTTTAAGAAATAATGTTTAAAAAATAGCAATAACTAAAATGGTTTTGGCTCAATTTAAATAGTAACATTTTAAATACTTTTCTAATATTTTCTTGACAGAGTTAATAAAATAATTACCCTTCTATGTCGCAGGAGGTCTTGTATATTTTGCATATTCTTGCACTCTTTTTTGTTTAAATTTCTGGAATAAAATTTTAAATTACAAAAAAAATTTTTATAAATTTATAAAAAATAATTTTTTTTTTCATTTTAACTGCATTTAATTTTCAGAAAGGTTGCAATAAAAAAAAATAATAATAATAACAGACTTCTTTTTTTTTTCTGTTTCTTCTACATGTGAATATAAATTTCTACAGTGAACGGTAATTATCCTGACGATAAGAGTATCTCATCTCAAAAACACACTAACTCTAAATTTTTATTCACATCATGCGAGTGCTTTCAAAGAAAACGAAGTTCATACCTGTCAACATTCTAATTAATAATCCGTAAGTAAAACTGTTAGTACCCGCCTTTTTCTTCACACCATTCTTTTTTTTTTTTTTTTTCAGAAAATTTTTCTTGTTATTTAATCGTTAATACATTCAGAAAAAATTACTCTTAAAATTAAGTGGTGTGATAAAATGGATGGGTACTAACAATTTTACGGAATATTAATTAGAATCGTGGCAGGTATGGAAGTTTCTGCCCCTTTTTTCCAGAACGAAGCACGAATTATCGGCGAATGGTAATTGTACTCTAGAATAGGGCACTTCAGATTGAATTGTAAACTCAAAATGCAATTAAATCTAACTTTATATTGTAATCAATCAAGTGATTTCTAAGAAAACCATATCATTGTCATATTTTACGATGGACGGAGTTTAACAATGGACTCTAATTTTCGTGAAGGTGAGGATAAGTCAGATGGGTTTCTCATCCCAAAAACCTTAAGTATATATGAGAACCGTGAAACCGTAATCGAGAAAAACTAATTTTCTGGTATACATGGCAATGGGTGGTGTCGGGATTACCAATGAACACCAAATTTCCTGGAGATATGTCAGATAGATTTGCCACATGAAATAATCTAAAACCTTTTATATTAATAAAAATCGTTTAACCATTTAATCATTTGCTCTATTTAAAAAAAAAAAAATCCGTTTCTTTGACATTCGTCCTCGGCGGAGTTTGGGTTGACACAGCAGTGATAATTTTCCAGAAGATAAAGCTGTGCCAGACAGGTTTCTCATTCCAAAAAAATCCGTAACTCTAAGTTTTTATAAAGATACATGTAATACCATTTACATGTAAACCAAATTTATACTGTATTTTGCAATCGGCGGACTAAGACTTAACAGTGAACGTCAATTTTTCTAAAACTAAATATAAATCGCAAGGATTTGTCATCCCAAAAAACCCTTATTCAAAACTTTTATCAAAATCTTTTGAGCCATTTTCGAGAAAAACCAACTTCATATCATATTCGCAAACGTGTAGAGTGTGGGCAACGCTATTTTGCCTGACTATGTGAGTCTGGCGAGTTTTTTATCTCAAGAAACCATTAATCCTAACTTTTTACCAAGGTGGTTAGATCTATTTCTAAGAAATCCAGGTTTTTATCATATTTTGCAGGGGTAGAGTCAGGGTTAATACTGAACGATAATTATCTAAAATAAGAATATAAGTCCGATTGGTTTGTTTTTACAAAGCGCATTTAACCCTAAGTTTTTTTTATTAAAATCGTTATATCCATTTCTAAGTAAACGCTATTTCGCTCATTTTTTGCAACAAGTATATAGAGATTTAACAGCGAACGCGAATTTTCCTGAAGATGATGATAATTCCAATAGATTTTGCACTTCAAAAACCTTTAACCCCAAACTTTCTTCAAGATAATTTTATCCATTTTCTAGTAAACTCAATTTCTGCAATATTTTGTAACCGGCGGTAAAGGGTTGACAACGAACCAACATATTCACGAGAATAAAAATAAGTCCAATGAATTGGGTACCCCCAAAATACTTAACCCCAAATTTTAAATCGAAATCGTTATATCCGTTTTCGAGTAAACCTAATTTCTGCCATACTTTGCAACCGGCGAATAAAGGATTAACATGAAATGCAACGTTAACAGTGAATGCAAATTTTCTAACAGGTGAGAATACGTCCATTCAAATTTCCTCCCCAAAAAACCATTAACTCCAAAATTTAATTAAAACTATTGTATCCATTTCCGAGTAAAAACAAATTCTAAGGAGTGTCCCGGATAAGAATGAGACAACTTTGATATTTATAAATGTTAAAGCTACAAATCAAACTATATTTAAACTCACATCAAAATATTATTCAATAATTTCTTTTTCATTGTCCACAGCTAAATAGCTGTGTAAACTCTATGTAAGCCTAGTTTACAAATATTTTTCTAGCTGTTTGTACTAGCTGTTTGCACTATGTTTTTCTAGCTGCATGTTTGTACCGTTTCTTTGGAAATTGATTTCGATAATTCAAGGTAAATTCTTTTGAACTGAGGCAATATTTTAGGCTCCCTTTTTTTATTGGAGTATTTGCTTTTAATAATGCCCCAAAATCTTCCAATAGCCCACGTTTTGGGCACGTTGGTGTTATCCAATTCAGACGCGAATTCAATTTTCTGTTTAAATAGCCAACAACATCTTTTGTATAATGACTGGTAACCTGGTCGGGCCGTAACAAAATATCTTCATTTTGATGACTTTTTTGATGAAAGTAATCAAAACTTTTTTAATACACTGATTTAAATAAATATAACCCCTTGCAGTTCACTGAAAATGACTGGCTTAAAAACAATATCGTCTTTCTTTATGGCATGCCATACCATTACTTTCCTTGGGAATTTTTCCTTGGATTTTGCCCTGTATTGCATAGAGACAAAGTTAGGGCTTGTAGCATGATGGTATTAAGCACCACGACAGAGATTTGGGTCAAACATAAAATATGACTCATCATCTATAATGAGTTTTTAAGTCTTTTTCTAAATGGAACCAATTTCTTATAAATTTAAGGCAATTTTTCTTTGCTCGAAGTTCTTGCCCTTTTTTATATTTTGGAGTCTTGTCCATTATTATCTTTTTTGTATAAGATCTTAATACCAGATCTTTCTTAACTCAATGAACAGTTGATTTATATATATTCAGTTTTCGAGAAACCTGACGGATAAAAATATGAAGTGTTGTGATAAATTCCCGTTTAACCCTTTTCATAAATTTTTATTTCTTCTTCGGGCTCCTTTTCTAAAAACTTGATTGGTATCAACATGTTTCTGTTCATAATATTGTTTTAACACTTGATAAATTCTTGTTTTACATATTTGACTATTTTTTTTTAAATAGTTAAACACTAATTTTTCTACGTTTAGCACCACAATTATAAAAACACATAATTTCGTTTTTATTAGCTTTCGTTAAATTAGGTGTCGTTGTAGAACCGTTCCTAACATCAGATTCAAACTAATATTGTTTTGTACGTATTGAGATACTGTTTCCATGGCAACCTGAAAAATTTGCATTTTTTTTTTTTTTTTTTTTTTTTAATTAGCTTATGCGCAACCAAAGTAATAGTCTCATTCTTATCCGGGACGCTCCTTACCATTTTTTACAACCATCAGATAAAGGGTTATCAGCGAACGCGAATTTTCTTGAATCCGAAGCTAAGTACAATACATATTTAGCCCCAAAATCCCTCAACCCCAAACTTTCTTCAAAACCTTTATACCCATTTCTGAATAAACCCAATTTCTGCCATATTTTGCAACCGTTGAATAAAGGGTTAACAGTGAACGTGGATTTTCTTTAAAATGAAGGTAAGTAACAATCGATTTTACAACTCAAATAAATCTTAACCTCAAACTTTCATAAAAATCGTCAAATCCGTTTCCAGGTAAACCCAATTTCTGCCATATTTTGCAACCGATGAATAAAGGGTTAACAATGAACGCAAACTTTATTGAAAAAGGGGATACACCAATCGATTTTTTTCTCCAAAGAAACATTTATCCCCTTTTTTTTTTTTTTTTTTTTTTTCTTTATCAAAATATTTATATCTGTTTCCGAGAAGACCAGCTTTTTTTACCTAACTTTAAAACCTTCGGATGAAGAGTTAACAGCGAAAGCGAATTTTTCGGAAGATGATGATAAGTCTAATTGATTTTTCATCCCAAGCAAACGTTAACTCCTATCTTTAATTAAAATCTTTATATTCATTTCCGAGTAAAAAGAAATTTTGGCATATTTCGCAACAGTCGGATAAAGGCTTAACATCACACATGAATTTTCTTGAAATTGAGTTGAAGTCCAATACATTTCCCTTTCCTCTAAACTGTTATCAAAATCGTCATATCCATTTCCAGATAAATCCAATTTCTGCAGTATTTTGCAACCGGCGGATAAAGGGTTAACAGAGAGCGTGAATTTTGCTAAAGATGAGGGCAATTTCAATCGATTTTTTACCCCAAAAATCCGTTAACCCGAAACTTTCATGAAAATCGTTCGAGATGTTTCAGAGAAACGAAAGACATATATATATACAGCAAGTAACGTGATAAACACATTTTATGAAAGCGAAATGTATAGTGGATGATCGAGTTCACTCAGTCTCATTAAAAAATCATCCTCAGTGTAAATACAGAGATTTGTTTTCGAACATACGTTTCTTGTTTGTTAGCAACGGAAGGAGCTCGGGTTACTATTGAAAGCTAATTTTTGTGTGGATAGGGAGAGTTCAAATCTAATTATCATCTTAAATTACTAACTATAATTCATTTCATAAAAATTGTTCAAAGAATTTCAGAGAAAACTAGATTTCTGCTACATTTTGCTTCAGGGAATGCATTGGTTACCATCGATGGTTGATTTTCCTGAAAAAAAAATATAAATCAGATCAGATTTTTATCTGAAAATTTCTGCCGTATTTTTTCAGGGCGAAGTGCAGGTTACGAATATACACTAATTATGCTGAAGATGAGTATATTTGGTATTGAACTGAAATCCCAATAACACATGAACTCCAAGTTTTTATCAAAATCATTCGAGTACTTTCAAAGAAAACAAAATCTCTGCCATTTTATTTTTCCTAAGAGAAGCGCACGTTACCAGTGAACACCAGTTATTTTGAAGAAGAAAATATTCCGATAAAATAGTAAACTTAGTAAGCCCCTAAATCTAAATTTTTATCAATATCATTCATTAGTTTCTAAGAATACCAAGTCTCTGTCATATTCTACTACGGTTGGAGTAAGGGTTAACAGTGAACACTAATTTTATTGAAAATGAAGATAAGTCACATGGGTTTATCTCATCTCAAAAAACCCTTAACGTAATGTTTTTATCAAGATCGTTAGATTTATTCCCGAGAAAAACAAATTTCTGCCATAGTTTGCAACGGGATGTGTCGGGGTTTACAGTGAATTTTAATTTTTTTGAAGATAAGTCAGCTGTTTGTGACATCTGAAAAAGCATTGAAACCTGAATTTTTATCAAACCTGTTCTAGCAGTTTCAAGAAAACTATGTTTCTGCCATATTTTTTAACGGACGAATTAAGGGTAAACAGCAAACTTTAACTTTCCTGAAAATGAGACATATTCAGTTTCGAATGTCATCTCAAAAAACTCTAAACTTTAAATATGTATCAAACTCATAGTATAATTCAGATCGAATTGTCAGCTCTAAAGTTCCTGAAGATGATGATGCATCAAATGAACTTATCATTAAAAATAAAAATAAATAAATAAGCTTAACCCTATGTTTTATATTAAAATCGTTCGATTCATTCCGGAGAGAACAAAGTTTTTATAGTAGATGGAAAAAAGTTAACAGTGAACGTTTATTTTCAGAAAAGATGACAATATATCAGATGGATTTGTCATCTAAAAAATAATAATAATAACCCTAAGTTTTTATCGAAATCGTTAGAGCAATTTCCCATTTAATCAAGTTTCTGCCTTATTTTAAGTAGTAAGAGTTAACACTGAACACTGAATTTTCTGAAGACGACGATAAGTCAATTGTGTTTGTCTTCTTATAAAGCCCTTAACTCTATATTTTTATGAACATCGCTATATTCATTTCTGAGCAAACCAAATTTTTGCTATATTTTATAACAGACGGAGAAAGTTTTAAAAGCGAAACTCGATTTCTGGAAAATTGAGATAAATCAGATGAATTTGTCGTCTCCCAAAAAAAAAGAAAAAAAAAAAAAAAAACTTATTCCTAGTGTTTATTACAACCATTTGAGTAATCCTCTAGAAAGTCAAGTTTCTGTCATATTTTTCAACTGATAATGCGAGGATTAACAAAGAATAATCATTTTCCTGACTATGAGGTTAAGTCAGGTGAGTTTGTTATCTCAAGAAAACCTTCACCCTAAGTTTTATCGAAATCATTTGATCAATTTCTAAGAAAAGACAATTTCTACAACCGGCGGATAAAGACGTAACAGAAAATGCAAAATTTTCTGGTATGAGGATAGGTCCAATCAATTTTTCATCCCAAAAACTCTTAACCTGAAAACTTTCACCAAAATCATTATATCCATTTTTGAGTAAACCCAGTTTTCTGCCATATTTTGTAACCGGAATTTAAAGGTTTAACTGCGAACGCAAATTTTCCTGAGGATGAGGATAAGTCTAATCAATTTTTTCCTTCGAAGAAACCACTCACATCAAACTTAATTCAAAATCTTTATATACATTTCCGAATAAACACAATCTCTGTTATATTTTGTAACCGGCGAATAAAGAAATAACAGAGAACGCAAATTTTCCCGAAGATTAGCATATGTCCAGTAGATTTTTCATCCAAAAAACGTTAACCGCAAACTTTCATCAAAATCATTATACACTTTTCCGAGTAAATATAATTTATACCATACTTTGCAACCGGTGGATTAAGAGTTAACAGCGAACACAAAATCTTCTGCAGATGTGGATAAGATCAGTCGATTTTTCTCTTCAAATAACTTTTAATCCCAAACTTTCATTAAGATCGTTATATCCATTTTCGCCTTTTCAAGTAAACCAAATTTCTGCATATTTCGCTACTGGTGGATAAAGGATTAACAGCGAACATGAGTTTTCGTGAGATGAGGATAAGTTCCATCGATTTTTCACCCCAAACTTTCAGCAAAATCATTATATTCACTTCCGAGTAAACCAAATTTCTACCATATTTTACAACAGTCGAATAATGGGTTAACAGCGAACGCGAATTTTCCTGAAGATATGGATAAATCCAACCTGTTTTTCACCCGAAAAAACCCTATTTCAAATATGAGTCGTTTCCAAAAATCCCAAGACAAATATATGTATTTGTAATAAGTCACGTGATTAACCTGTTTAATATAAGCGAAGGGTGTATATATGTATATATATATATGTGTGTGTGTGTGTGTAACAAGTCACGTGATTAACTCGTTTAATGTAAGAGAAAAATAACTTTAAATATCTAAGAAGAAAATTTGAGACTAGGTTTTGTTGTAAATCAGCTTGAGTGTAGTTTTATATTCATAATAAGTTTGATATATTTGCCCACTAACATTTTTTTTAATCCTATGCTTTAACCTATTTTTATACGCATAAATAAAGTTATCTTAACAAGCGTGTTTGTAGTCTGGATATTTTTCAACCAGTATTTGGGAATTCATATTTTCATTATTGCTAAATTTTTCAAAATTACTCGAAAACTGTCAAAAATATTGCAGTTAATTACAGTTGGAAAAAAAAACTGAAAGAAAAACATTCTTGTCATAGGAACGTATTTATATTTAATTATATATTTTGTAAAATCTTTAGTTTGAAAAATATTGTTGAGTAAAAGACATGAAAAATAATAAATATTCTTTCACATAAATATTAGAAATGTCACAGGCATCATTCCTTTAAAAAATTCAAAGCTTAAAATGTTTCACACTGAGCGTAATTACCAACTTAACTGGGTTATGGTACGAATATCACAGTATAAATTCATCTTTACTAATTCTAATGAACTAATGATGCATCCCAGAAGCGAATTTTAGGCATTAATATTTCGTTATTAAAGTAATATTTAAACTTCATTTTTCATAATCAACTACACACAAATTTTCTTCAAGTCATCTTTTGGGTTACCGATACATAATTTATAAGATGCGACAGGTTGATTAATTGATTGGTCGAATGGAAACTTCAAGCTCATTTATCATTCCTAAATTATTATGGATAATCTTGAGTCTAAAATATGTTTAATATAAACATTAAACAATATCAACGAGTAAATACGACTGAAACAATGTTGCATTAAATTTCTTTAGGTCTACAATAAAACCTATTGATAGCAAACATGATGTACATTTCCAAATATAACAAATTTTAACTTCTATGACAAATGTAATTGTTTTTTATCTGCTATAGAATTAATTTATATTTAAATATAGAAAAGTAAATTTATACTGGCTCTGAATAATCAAAATATTGTTTGATTTAATGCTTCTCAATTACAAAAAAAAAGGTAAATATTTTTAATTTATAAAAATCTAATTATTTTGTTTTCTGAAAATGAAACCAAATACTAAAAGAATTTGTGTTTTAAGACAAATTAAATATACACTTTATAAATTAACCTTAATTGCTACTAATTAATAGATTGTTTTTAAGTTTTTAAATTATTGAATAATATGCACGGCTATTGGAAAAAATATACTTCTTCTATAATAACATAACTTGTGTTATTCACAATAATAATACTAATAGTCTAAACTACGATGTATGCAGTCACTTTTATAAATAATGATGATTCGATTTTTTCTTCGAAAAATTAAGTATGAGAAAATCTGTGCAAATGTATTGTTCAGATTTGAATTTACATTTTTTAATAGGCTTTCTAGTGTTACGTGTAAAAATGTATCCACCGGTTTTCTTTTCAGCTTCTCATACCCAGCTATCAGTTTTTATCTCGACTGCATCAGTTATGTCGATAAGTAAAATTAAATAATTGTTTTCATGGACATTTATGAAAAAAAAAATAATAATAATAATTTGAGAGTTTAAATTTCTTATGTTAAATCCATTTCGTACATTTTAATCTCACCCTTCGAAAAATGAATAGATAAATAACACTGAAGGAAAACAAATTTTAACTTGGCAAACTTAAACTAATTTTCAAGTACGATAATTAATATTTAATAAATACTCTGTTATTTATCTATTCACTTTTTGGAGGGTGAGATTAAAGTTTAAGAAATGAATTTAACATAAGAAATTTAAACTCTCAAATTATTTTATGGGTTTTTTTCGTTCTTTCAAAGACTATAATGTACAAAATAATGTACAAAAAAAGAATATAATGTACAAAAAAACAACGAGTTGTAGCCGTGTGTATGCATGCATGTGCACTAGATGGACAAAACTATTTAAACAATTTAGATTTTATACATTTTGTAGATAATTTTTAAAAATACATCGTGTATTATCCTGAAACTTCAGGGCTGTAAGAAACATGTTATATCTCATATATTTTCATGAAAATTCTGTCCTGGAGACAAAAAGGGGGTCAATAACAAATTAAAAAATAAGATAACGTTTAAGATCGCCCTGTAAACAATAATTCTTGAAATACCAGGTTTGCCATAAATCTGCAGACATTTAAAAAATTCATAAAACCTGAAGGAATTGATAGAATTGAACGCAGTTTCCATAAAAGTTATTCTCCTGAAGAGGATTTTTTTTTTTTTTTTTTTTTTTTTTAAGAAAAATATAGTTAAATTTTTTGTCGATAGAGGGCGCTGCACGGACGCGTAACGAGAAATATGCAAATCAAAATCCTATAACTTGCACGGTTTTACGACTAATACAGCTTACTTCGTATTTTGCTTCCCACTTGTGCATACAGAAGTTTTAATGGCGATGCCGACTTGCTGGAGGATAAAGCGTTTTTGGTAACGATGTTTTTCCTCAGATAAGAATCGTCGACTGGAGCTGTAGGGAAGAGTGTTGTACCTTGTGACATTGACAATTTCTAAAAGCATATTGGCAACATCAGTGTTGTTTTTGTTTCTGATTATGACTTTAACAAATAGCTAATAACACAGTAAAAGGCAGCATTACATAGAAACAATGAACACACAAGTTGGTGAGTGAAATAAAATTTCATCACTCAAAAGTAAATTTCTTTCTCATTCTATTTTCAATTTCTGTATCAATATTTGTAAAACAATTTAACTCAATTTTAAATAGAAATTGAGCAGAAGATTTTTAAGTGTTTTCGTTATGAGAAAATAATGATATTGCATTTTGATTGACTCCATATTGATTTTATTAAAACCATATGTCCCAAGGTACAAAATACAACAAGGTCATACACATGGTTCTCAATAACTTGGGTGTTATTTTAGTATAAACATAACTTTTTGTATGTTTTAATTTAATATAATAATTAATAGTAGTAATATTTTAGTATAACTTCATATGTAACAGATAAAAAAAAATGATTCAACTGAAATGTTATAAACGGAGCTGCTGAATCTACTACAGTAAAAGCGACAAATGAGTTAATCTTGCTGTATGTGCAGCAAGTTCATCTTCAGATTCTCAAGATGTGACATCTCCAATAATGATTCAGGCATTTCCCAAAGTTTGAGCTTGAAAAATCAATCGGAGTAGAAGGAAAGCAAAATCTTGTATTTAACATATTCTCTAGTAAATGTTGAAGCTGCATAGCAGAAAACTTTTACAGCCAGAATGGCTAAAAAAGATCACCTCCACAACAAATCAGCAGTTCAGAATCTGATGTTGATAAACCACTTTTGTCAAGTACAGATGACAGTATTATGATCAAACCGCACACATATTTAAAAAATAGATAAAAAAAAGATATTCTTTTTAGAAAAGTATCTGAAATAATAATAATAATAATAACAATAAAACTATTAACTTCTATGTCTGAACCCTCAGAAGACCCCTTGGCTACATCCTTGATCTGCAGAAGTGGAGGTCCTTAACAATGAAATATTTAAAGTGAAATTTTTAAAGTGCTTAGTGAACAGCAATAAATTTATTTATAAATCTGAAAATTAATATGATACTTTATCAGACATTGAGTGTTAAATTTCCACTGATGTCTGAATGAGAAATCTCACAGTTGATTGTATATGATATAATGTCAAAATCGGGACTTTATCAATACTTGGTTAACTTACGAATAACGTTTGAACTTTCAAACTTATTATCATTTGTGTAATACATCTACAAGTGTGTTTTTTAATTTTATGCCTTAAAATATATATATATATATATATATATATTAAATTATTTGCATGAAACTGGTTCAAGTTAAGATTTCCATGAATCATGAAGCATGTCCGAAGGTACAATATATACCTTGGAACAGTTTACATTTCCTAATTAAAATGGCTATCGATCTTTTATTTTCAAACTGTTTGAATTTAAAAAAAAAAAAAAAAAAAATTATAAAGGACAATGTCAAATTATTTAAATACTGTCTTTAGAATGCAAATTTAACTTTAATTGTAGAAGTTAAAAATTAAAATATGAAAAATATCCCAAGGTACAACACTCTCCCCTATCTAGCGGGGTTGCAACTCGTTTGCAAACTGTAATTTGTGGTGATAGCGAACACATAGAATAGAATTTATATGCCTGTAAAGATTTGCATGGGAATAAATATAGTTTTTCATGGATATTTGTGATTTGCTTACGTACAATGCCCTCTATCGACGAAAATTTTAACTATTACTTTTTTTCTTTACCAAAAAAAAAAAAATCTTCCTTCATGAGAGTAATGTTTTCGCAAACCGCGTTCAAATCAACCAATTCCTTCAACTTTTATGAATTTTTCAAATGTCTAATGGGATACCCGGTATGTTGTAACTGTATTATATAATTATGAAGCTTTTTTTAATTATCTGTATATACAGTCATTTGAAAAAAGTTTAAGACCAGTAGCCGATTTTCAGTATTTTAACACATTGCATCATTTGCGCAGAATTTTGCGTCATCTCATGTGCTGATTGCATCAGATGCATTCCACTGATATAAAGAAAGAAGCCCGGCACGTTTACCGCTAGTTGTTATTGGATATTTTCGTAGACAGTGCTGTTGTGTAATTATTTTAATGAGTAAAAAAAACCTTCACTTACTGCTACAAAAAGGTCAGAAATATTGACCCTGCATAAAATTGGATTTTCTGAACGTCAAATAAGTTCGAGAGTGAATGTGAGCAAGAATGTGCGCATCAAGCTATTAGTAAATTTAAAATTTCGGGAAAATTTGTGGACCTTAAGAGAAGCGGTGGCCCTAGAAGACGAGTGCACATGATGATTGATAAGGATGGTCGTACGAGATCCAAGAACCTCCTGCAATACGATTAGACATTCTCTGGCTGCAAAAGGCACTAACGTCGGTTTGATTACTATTTCAAGATGTTCGACCAAAGATTTTGGCTTATCATTCCATAAACCTGCAAGGAAACGTCCTCCAAGTATGAAAAAGAAACGACTCTTAAGGTCCACAATTTTTCCGAAATTTAAATTTACTAATAGTTTGATGCACAGTTGCATCCTATAAACATGACTGAACGGGTTTAGGCATGTACACAACCTAAAATTAAACCTATGGTATATTTCAAAACTTTAATTAGTTTTAGCAATATTGACAAAAAAAAAAAATGCGCAAGTGCAATAAGTCTTTTGTCAGTAAAATGTGTTGAATGTGGAAAAAAAAAAAAAAAAAAAAAAAAAAAAACGAAATCTTTACGTTTCAGGCATTAAAGAAGTCCAAAACACCTTCAGAATACTTTCACACATGAAAACGCGTGGACGGAATTGAAAGACTTATGGCAGGGATTTACGATTGCATCCAATATAAAGTTACATCTATATATCTTTCGAAATTTTAATTAGATTTAGATATAGTTGCAGAAAGCTTTTGCGCATGCGCAATATGTTTTTTTTTTTTTTTTTTTTTTTTTTTTTCTGTCAGTAAAACGTGCAGAAGGGAAATATATCGTTATATCTTTACGTTTCAGATATTAAGGAAGCTAAAAAGGACTTTTGTTGCGGTTGGGTGGGTGGAAAGAAGTTTCTGGAACGCTCTTTTCTTTTCTTTTCTTTTCTTTTCTTTTCTTTTTTTTTTTTTTTTAATCCGAAATTCGTACAAAAATCCAAGACGGAATAAAATTTCAATTGGATGGGGTTAAGGCACATACCCAATCTAAATTATTATGCAGCGACCATTTTTAAATGTTGATTAGTTTTAGAGTTATGAACAAAAAAACCTTTGCGATTGTGCAATATCATTTCTTTTTTTTTTTTTTTTTTTTTTTTTTTTCAATTAATAGTACAGAATGATAACATTTTGCAATAATTTTACGTTTTCAGATTTCAGGGAAGTCAAATATGCTTTCAGAATATTAAACAAATTTAATTATTTCAACTATCTGATTTAATAGCATGACAACGTGTTTATATACATATATATATATATATATATATATATATATATATATATATATATATATATATATAGAGAGAGAGAGAGAGAGAGAGAGAGAGAGAGAGAGAGAGATGTATACAATTTTATTTAACTCCATATTTCTGCCTGTCTGGGTCAAATCTTGCAGTCAGTTTTTAAAACACTTCTACCGAACCGACTTTGCTCAAAGTTGGTAACAGTGTTTTTACTGAACGACAATACAATATGAATTATTTACAGGAACTTTCTCATCAGGAGTAGATTTCAGAGTCCAAAACCTTTCTGTCTGTGACAAATCCTGAATTCATTTTTAATCCATTCTGCCAAACCCATTTTACTCAAATAGAGGACGCAAATCCTTAGTCGACGGCACTACATTACGCCAATAATTTTAGAAATCTGTCTGACCAGAGGCAGGTTCCAGGGGGAAAAAAATCTTCCTGATTGTGTCCAATCTTGCGAATCATTTTTGAATAATTCCTACCGAACTGATTTTACTCACATTTTTCAACTTGATGATAACTTTTATAAGCATTTTCAGGCATTGTTTCGCCAGGTACAAAACTCTGTCTGCCTGTGTAAAATCTTGTGATTCATTATTAGTGCACTTCTATCAAAGCAGTTTCACTCACATTTTAGTAATGGGTCCATTTTTGATGTCAATGCAATGCGGAAATATTTTTAAAGCAGTGTTGCCAGATTTGGGAATTTTTTTTATTTGGTGGGAATTTTTATTTGGGGAATATAGTTACAAATTAGGTAATAAAAATTTTTTAAGTATTGTTGGTCACTTTAAAAATGCAGTCATTCAAAAACTCATTTTTTAAATTCAATATCTACCAATAGCGGTTGCCTACCACGTCGAAGTTTAATCGTCTGTTACGTATACCAAATATCACTTCTCAAAATTATTAGTGACTATCGAATAAAAAAGTCTCCATGCCTGGCAAAAAATACTCTCTCACAGTTCTTGTTACTTTTAAAATGAATTCCGCTAAGTAGAAAATTTTAGAACATTATAAAAAGAATGCGTCATTTTTCTTATATTTTCTTTCCTTTTATGTGATATTACTTTTTATTTCAGTTTGCATAATGTGTTGCAACCATTGACATTTTTTTTTTTCAAATGAACTTTTTAATAATAGTATAATTCAATTTTCTAAACTATTTGTATTTTATTTTACAACACTCTTTTTTTATTAGCACCTTATATTTATATAATACTTGATTCATTTTCAGATTTCTTTCACCTATCGTTGACGGTTTAATTCGAATCAATGATTTAAGTGCAGTTCTGTTTGCAGCTCGTACATATATATATATATATATATGTATGTGTGTGTGTGTGTGTGTGTGTGTATACTATCTGTTATACCCTTTCTTCGCACGGGAAATGCTATTAGAATGAATGAAGAAATTCTGATTAAAATCGGTACGTACAAGTGAACGTAAATTAAAAGATATATATATATATATATATATATATATATATATATATATATATATATCTTTTAATTTATACTCAAATATTTTTTAACTGCTCTTGTGAAAACATTAATAAAATGTTATTTACATAATTAATTATCTAAACATATAAATTTATTCTGAAAAAAAAAAACCAAATAATGTTAAAATTTGGAAAGATGTATGCGATAGAATGAGTTGAAATTTAGTTTCTCTAAAAAAGAAAGAAATCGTTAAGGGATGAATTAAGATTGAATAACGTCCCTCTGCACTGAATTTTTTTTATAACTACGAAAGCTGTTAATTTTTTTTTTATGATTTTCTAGATATTTTAACAAAAGTAAATGTTCAATACATTGATCGGATTAATTGATACAAGAGTGAAAAGCAACTATACTGAGATTCGAACCTAGTACCTTTGGATACCGGTCTTAACAAGCTACTTATTGCGTTATCCCGGGCGATATGTAGCCTCCACAATTCGCTTAAATAAATTATGTAAATCTTCTTTTCGTCTATTTTGCAAATAAAGACACAGTCCGATAAATAAAACTTCATATATTTAATTAAACTCCCTAATTTCTGGGTGGCAATGAATGATTAAAAAGTAATTTGCACCTTTTAATTATGAAAGAATTTTTTATTATTATTATTTTATTTAAGCTCCATAAAAGGTAGATGATAATGAATGACTCTAGAGAAAGAATTTATGCCATTTTATTAGTACAGAGTCAGAGTTCCCAACTTTTACAATTTATTCACGATCTTTTTTAGCCCCGCCTCTTTTTCATACCGGAAATTTTGTAAAATGATTTTATTCTTATTTAACCGTTCCCAGCAAAACCTCAGATGACGGCCAGCATGAGGCCAAGTGCTGGTTGCCAGCAGTAGCTGCAGCTGGCCCGTCGGTGGCAAAAGTTAACGTTGCCGCAGGGAATATGTTACGCCGGCCGTCAGTAGGCCATATTCAATCGATCCACTGTTGGCAGCCTGCAGTAAGTTAAAAATAAGTTAGTGGGCCAGTGAATGGATCGCTGCTGGCAGCTAGCAGTATGATGAAAATAGGTAATGGGCCACTGTTTGTAACCGACATTAGGTTGGAAATTGTTAGTGGGCCAGTGTTGGGCTACCTGATGGCAAACATAATTTTTCTATGTTATTGCTGGAAGCCTGCAGTGGGCCAGTTGTGGCAAACATAAAAAAATATATTACTGCCGGCAGTCTTCATTGGTCCTTTATATTTCCCATTAAAGGCCCGCTTCACTCATCGTCGCCGGAAGCCAAAGCCAATGTTATTCTATGGGAAATTTTCTTTACAAATAACTTATTAACTAATACATATTTTTAAATTCTGTTTTCATATTCTGAAAATTCCCAACTGTTAAATTGACGGACCTTTTTTAAAAAATATATATTTTTATTTTTTTATATTTTATTTTGAAGCTGCAAAATACGAATTTTCAATGTGTGAAATTTTTCATTTTGCAAATTCAAAATAAAATATTAAAAATTAAAAAAAATACATTTTAAAAAGGTCCGTCAATTTAACAGTTGGGATTTTTCTGAATGTGAAAGCAGAATTTAAAAATATGTATTAGTTAATAAGTTATTTGTAAAGAAAATTTCCCATAGAATAACATTGCCTCGGACTTCCGGAGACGGTAAGTGAAGAGGGCCGTTAATAGGCCAGCAGTGATTTAGTTATAGCTAATATATTTATTTTATTGGTGATACCCTTAATTTTATTCGTGCTTTTTTTTTCTTTTTCTTTCTTTTGTTTTCCTCTCTCTTTCTTCTGATGAAGTAGCAGCCAGTTTTTTCTATGCATCCAATATTTAATTTGATTTTGTACATATTCATTTTTAAATACTACTTACAAGTATTTTATTCATACACTATGGTTGTAAATTCAGGATTTCTAGTGCAGCATATAGGAAATAGTCAGTTGATCCATTTTCCTTATGATAAAAGTATAATTTTTTGTTTTCAGTGCAAGTGTTTCTCTATATTACATTTTTTGGAATAAAGGAGATTATTTTTTTTTTTATTTATTTTTTTTTTTTTAAGTGTTCAAATTTCAATATGTTTAACTTTGTTACGCTATTTGATATAAATAAATGTAACTTTACATGTGAAATTTATAAATTATTGAAACAAAAATCGTTATAAAGTGAGCATTGTAAAAAACACCGTAAACTAAAAAAAATAATAATAAAAAATAAATAATAAAAAATTGCAGCAATTGTTTCCAGTTGAAATAGCACGATGACCCTTCATCAGGCGAAACAAAGTGGGCACGAGTGCAGCAAAAGTAATTTGCTGCAATCGTGCTTTTTGTTAAACTCACGAAGGGATGTGTTATTATTTCAACCTAAAAGATCTGATGCATCTTTTTTTTTTTTTTTTTTTTTTTTTTTTTTTTTTTCGGGGGGAGGGGGGGCAATGATTATGTTTATTTACAAATTTTTCTATTTATTACTACAGTACAAAATCTCAAATCCGGAATCGTCCGGACTGTGGCCTTTCCGGATTTCGGACTTTTCCGGATTTTAGGTCACTTTCTGATTTACGGCAATAAGAAAACGGACATCTCCATTCCGAACGTCCTTTTAGTTAATAACTAGGTTACGCCGCCCGAGGGTGCGATTTCTTAAGAAATTGGAGTATACTCTCAAGTAACATGTACAATACTTTGAATAAACACCATAAAATTTTGCAAACAAAACGGAGGCAGTAACGCTTGCGCTTTGTTTGCCGCACTCGTGCCTACTTCGTTTGCCTGATGAAGGATCATGTTTTCTTTCCATCCGAAACGATTGTTGCGAGCTCTTACATTTTATTGTGGTTACTCTTATTACTTTTAAACACCAATTCTGTGGTGCTTTTTTATTATAACTCTCAAGTATCCAGAAAATCTTGAATATTTTTATTTTCTCCTACATCAAATGGTACCCAGTTGATAATTTTTTTCCCTTCTTTTTAAAACAGCAGGGCAGATGAATCAGCTTCCTTTTTTTCTCTTTGTGTTTATCTTTATTTAGAATTAATTATCACAGCTGTCACTCTTAACCAGGCCGCCACAAAGAACTTTTTCGCGTTGTTGATAGTCCAGTGGGATCTTTACTCTCTCTCCAACTTCTTCAAAGTCCTTGAGTGAATAATTTTCCGACACGTGCCATACCGAAAGATGATTTTGCAGTTTTATACAGATGACGTTATTTGAACTTTAAGCGAATATTCAGCATTTGACCTGTGCCAATTAATTTTCATTAGGTTTGGAAAGCAGATTCTTCAGCTGAAAAAAAAATATATATATCGTTCGGTTGAGTAAAGAGATAACGGAATTAGGCAGAAAAACGAGAGTGCGTTTGTCTTTGTAGCTGTAAATATTTGATAAATTTATCCGCGATTACCTATTTGAAAAATATTTTTAGAATTCCATAAAACTCATATATGTTATACAGGTTTTCGAGATTTACTATAGGACGCTTGTCATAAAAAGTTGTACAGGTAACCCAAATGGTTTCAGTATAAAAATTCATAAAATAATTTGGATACATTACAGTCAAAGAGACATTTCTTATCAGCGCACGTAAAAATCTTTATACAACGCTAAAATACAGATCAACATAAATTTTATAGATGCAATAAGAAATGGTTCCGATCAAAAATGATAAAATAAATATTTGTGGTTCATTTAATAATGATGCTCAAAAATATTCTTATACGTTACGGGAAATTGAGGGGGGAAGTATTTCAGTTTCGTAAAAGTGAAATTATTTTTCTCACTTGCATTTAAAAAATAATAATAAATAAATAAATAAAATAAAACAGTTTGTTATGGCTACCACTTTTTTTTTTTTTCGTTTCCTATAATAGTTTATAGAAATTACATTTGAAAATTATTATTTATGAAAATTATTTTCTGTGATGGAGGGTTTTGAGATTCCTGAACTCGATTTGACCATTTTTAGAAAATTTTACTCTGTAAGTGTGTATAAAAAAAATTGTGGACGCTGTATCTCACGAACCAATGGACGAAATTTAACCAAATTTGTTATTTAACCAAACTTGATTAAAATCGTTCCCGATTACATTTGTGGATCATTCACTCAACACATGGCTCTATATTTCTACTTCTTCGTAATTTTCAATATGACACAGTATAAATGATTTCAAATAAATGATAATTATTTTTTTAATTTGTATTATGAATTAAAAAATAAATATTTAAATAACTAACAACAAACTAGGAAAATTTTTTTGTATAAGTTGAAGAATCGCTCGCCCTTCCCCATGAGGGGATAAATTTTCAATGCTGGTATTTTTCAAAAGAAACTCATCAATAACTTTCAAGTAAATGACTGAATTAAATTTGTGGAAAATTAAAGCAAAGTTATAAATTAAAAAAAAAAAAAAAAAAAACCAAGAAGAAGAAGAAAGCATTTTTTCAAAAGTTGGCACAAAATTGATTTTATTATTTTTATTATTATTATTATTGAGAAACACTGTTCTAAAATGAAAATCGTTTGCATGCATTCAGGAAAATGATTTTAACAAATTATTTGCACTACGCGAATTTGCATAATAAAAAATATAGAAGAAAGTTTTGTGGTGCCACATCATACTAGTTTTTTGGTCAAAAATTAAAAAATCAATAAATAATAATAATAACAATAATAAAATACTAGAAAGTTAGCGGCTATCATAATTTACTAAAACGGGTCAACTGGATATTTGTTATATATTTCTAGAAATCCTTTTGTTACAACAATAGCTTTAGAGTCAAACATTTAAAAAAAATAGTATTTAAAAAATAATACAAAAACAAATTAATAATTGAATTACTTACTCATATATTATTTTTACGAGATTTTGAATCTCGCACCCGCAGACAACAACAACGAACAAGAACTTCGTATGAAATGGCGGACAGCGAGGGAATTTCAAATCAACAGAAAAAGAATCACAGCGCCCTCTATGCATACAAATTGGTTATGGCCTAATAATTTGCGGCCACAACATGAAAAACATGATGTTGGCCGTGTGGTGATAGCCTGCATAAGGCCAACTGTGTTTATGCCGCTTCTGGGCCACCGACCATTTTTCTTTAGGCTTCCATCACAGCTGGCAGCCACAAACGGCCCGCTACTGGAGTTATATGGGGCAACCGGCAACTGATGGCAAGTGCAGGATGCCAGCAGTAGGCCAAAACGAGCCCACCAGTATAAGTTTTGCTGGGTTGTCACATATTAAAGAAATATAATCTGAAAAATTCCTGGTGTGAAAAGAAGGCGGGGCTATAAACACTCGTGAATAAATTATAAAAGTTGGGAACTCTGTACTGAGTATCAATATCTGAGCTAGTATTTTATTTTTGTTTTATCATATAAACTAAGCCCATAGTTTAATTAATATTCCTAAAACCTTTTTGGGCGTAAATTATTCATGTGTATTTAGTTACAAATTAGGTAATAAAAAATTTCTAAATATTGTTGGTCACTTTAAAAAATACAGTCATTAAAAGCTCATTTTTTAAAAATTGGTTTCTATCTAAGTTCAATATCTTCAAAATTTAATCCAGACATTATACTGAATATGTTGAAAACTCGTTTAAATAGGAAATTTTACATTTTAAAGCTAAATGTGACATAAAATAAAGCACCTTTTAAAAAGAAAAAAGAATGATAGGAAGTAGATGATATGGGTAAAAACTGATCATCATCTAATTTTCTGCAACCGTTTGAAAGTATATTTGCATTAAATCAATCAGTCTACTAAATACAATATTGGAATTTAACACAATATTTTAATAATAATAATAATAATAATAATCCTCTTATTTCTATTCAGGAGTACCAATATATCAAAAATAGCACTTGAGTACGCTTATCGAAGACCATGCGTACATTTTTTTTTTCTATATATATTTAAATAAAAGTTACTGTCACTGGCGTCAATTTTTTTTTTTTTTTCTGAGACAGCATCATCTAGCGGAGGTCAGGGTCCTTCGCGTCATGAGAGGTATCAATGTGTTCCGAATACTGTAAGGAAGACATTTCAGCTGCTTAGAAATTTCTATCATTTTAATTAAAGAAGTTATTAACTAAAACGACAAGTTGATGAAGGTACTTTATTTGCCACTTTGAAAAAAGTTTCTCCCAGTGACGTTGTTCTTCTGTCATGAAGTCATCTTACACTGGAAAATTAAAATATGATCCATGGTTGTACCTAGGTAGGTATGTAGGTAAGTAGGTATGTTCGATTTAGCGTCGCACCAGTAGTGCGCTATGGGTAATTGGCGACGGTCTGGGACGCCCCCTAGAGATGCTCAGGAGGCAGGCCATCACAATTTTTATCCTTCACGGAGGAAATCCCCCCCCCCCCTGCTTTAGTGATCCCCAGAGGTATAGTGCGGATGGGAACATGGAGAACTTTGCGGCCACGACAGATTTTATGTGCACAAGTCACCATTATTTTACACGACGGTCTTTGGCCGACTCAAGTATCGAATTGACAATCTTCCAATTACGTGTTCGGCACTTTACCGACTAGGATACAGCGGCCCGAAACCAAGGATGTAAAAAAGAAAGAAATTAAATATCAGCTTTTTTTTCTCTACTTTTAGAAAATTAATTTTCTTACACGGGAAAATTAAAATATGACCCATGGTTGTAAGTAGGTAGATAATTAGGTAGGTTTTGTTTGACGTCGCACCATTACTGCGCTATGGATAATTGGCGACGGTCTGGGATGCACCCTTACGAATATTCCGGAGAAATGCCACCACAGTTTTGGTCCTACACGGAGGGGATGGTTCTTCCGCTTCGGTGGCCCCTAGAGGTATAATTTTGATGGAAAGATGGAGGATATTGCAGCCACGACATATTTTACGTGCACCAGCCATGGCGGTCTTTGGCCGGCTCGAGAACCGAACCCACAATCTTCCAATTTCGAGCTCGAAGCTCTACCGACTGGCTTACCGCGGTCCGGATCTAAGGTTGTAAAATGAAATAAAAAGGATCATATACTAAAGCTGTAATGCAAAATGGTATAGATATTATGAATTTCTTTCTATTAAAAAAAAAATATATAAATATTATATATTTCAATTTGACATTGAATATGAGGATTTCCATAGTAACTTTCTGCTTTTGTCTTGTAATATGCACTATTAATATTCCTTTTCAGTGAAAGAAAGCAGCGAATAGTCGGGCAGAGCCCTGCATGTGTTAATAAGTAAAGTGAGTCGGGGGGGAAGTCGAAGCCTCCCTCGGGGGTTGGTGAGCGGAGGGAGCAGGGGGCAGAGCCCCCTAGTTTAATAAATTTATGTTACAAAAAAAAAAAAAAAAAAAAAAAAAAAAAAAAGTTTACAATTTATTAACGCAGCGTAAAGTTTAAACTTAAAAGGTTTATTGTCTAAATATTTTTCATATAATTTATTGCACATAATTTATCGATTTGGCATGCAAAAAGTGCTATTTTTTGGTAAATATGCTAATCATGATTTTTACTTGTATTAATTAAAATGACATATGAAACTTTTATTTAACAAAATTGTATGTTAAATATTTACACATTAAAAATTACTCTTTCATATTCAAATCCATTAAATTCAACAATATTAAAATCACTCAGAAATTTCAAATTTATATGAGAATAAAATATTTTTTTCTCTTTTTATAGGATAATATAAAATAAGTATCCTCTGATGAAAAAAAAAAAAAAAAGAAAGAAAGCAAAAGAAACTTACAAAAATACGTTAATGAAATTCTATAATTATAATTTCTTAAATGAATATAATTTCTTCATATGATAAAAGGTTGAATAGCGCTGGAATGATTTCTTTTTAATGCTACAAATACACACATACAGTCGGTAACAAAAGTGTCCGAACACTAGCAAAAATTCTATGTAAAAAAAGTACACTTCATACGGTTTTGTTAAATAAATCCTTGTCGAATCCTATTTTTAGTCAGTGTAAGAACATGATTCGATAAGGATTTATTTAACAAAACCGTATGAAGTGTACTTTTTTTACATAAGAATTTTTGCTAGTGTTCGGACACTTTTTTTACCGACTGTATATTAATATCATTTCTTAAATGAATATAATTTCTTTACATTATAAAAGGTTTGATAGTAGTGAAACGGTTTTTTCAAATTCTGAAAACACACTCATAAGAGGAGCAAAATTTCAAACTGCGTTTTCTCCAAAAACAAAAATATTGAGTCAGTGATTTTTCTTTAAAGTCAACATAAAAATAGTATGTCTATATCTTCCTAGGTATGTCTACATATTTTCCTAGTATCTAGTAATACATCTAAACAAACGATAATTAAGGTTTTAAGTTTAATTATTTTTTAATTTATTAGTTTTTGTGCTATCTGAAAAATTGTGTCCGAATGAGAAAACACGGTTTGAGTGTTTGCTCCTCATATTTATTTATTTATTTATTTATTTATTTATTTATATTACATAAATTTTCTTTATCACATATTTAAGTTTTTTAAAAAAAATAATAACAAATTATTATTTTTTTAAATTTTCTTAACATATCAAAACGAGTATTTTACGCGATATATTTTAGTCATTTAGAAATAAATATAAGAGGATGGTAGACATTGAAAACGTCCTGTCTTAGAGTTACTGTTTTTATTATATGAAGTTTACATACATATGCATTGAAATGTATCGATATTATATATATTGAAATTTCTCGAAAAGTATTGAAATAAAAAAATATAATAATAATAACAATTTCAAATTTTAATATATATATATATAGTATATTAATGCTCCATGCGACTGAGTTATTATTTAATGTCCAAGCATTATCTTTACAGCTATAAACTTTATTAACTTCTAAAATAAAAAAGATATTTACATTCTGTTTTCTACAGTTAATAGAGAAACTCATCAAGTTTTTTTTCTGCTCATGGGTACACCTCAACATGTGCACCATTTGTAGACCTAAGCACATCTAGTCTGTATTCAATTTTCTGCCAGGTATGTTGTAACGTATCGTCTGAGACAGTGGTAAAAGCATCTGTAATGGCGGCGTTTTAAGTCAGCAATGTCAGTAACCTATGTATGGGAAACAGTATCCTTCAAATAACCCCGCAGACAGAAGTCAAGGGCTGTAATTTCAGAGACCTTGGTAGCCATGGACTTGAGCCGCCACATCCAATTCAGTTCCGTTGAACTTGTGTGTCCGATTTGCTCTGTACGAACCATGCCATACATTGTGCTTTCTCCTGCAGGGTCCACATGTTCACTTACAATTGGCTAGCCTAAACAGAAAGAAGAACTTTATTAGTTGCACTAATAACTGCAGAAAACAGAATGTAAATATCTTTTTTATTTTAGAAGTTATTAAAGTTTCAAATTGCAAAGATAATTCTTGGACACCCTGTATTTTTCCTTGATTTTACGTTATTATTCTGTATCAATATAGTCTAAGCATATCTGTGGATTGATTGATAAGCTCATTTATTAAAAATATTTTTATGTTTAAATGTTAAAAATTTGTATGAAATTTAAGCATTCAAATATAAAATTATTTTTTTTAATCAACTTATCAATCAATCTTAAAAGTAATGCACTAATATGTTTAGAGTACATTGATAAACTATAATAATGTAAAATCGAGGGGGAAATTTAAAAATGAATTGCGTGAAGCATTAATTTTTCAAAAAATTTAAAATTTTGAATTTTATTTATACATTTTTTTTTTTAAATTGTCAATAGTTTTTGAGAAATTTTATTAGGCCTAATACTGATAAATTTCAGTGCTCACACAACTCTAACGTAAGACAATAATTTGAAAGAACGATTTTCAACATCCATTATTACCCTTAACTAAACATAAAATATTATTAAATTATTTTCTTAAAATAACCTTTTGTAATATTTCATTTTGCAGATAATAATAATAATAATAATAAATATATATATATATATATATAGTATGTAGTCTACCACGGGCGAGGCGTGGTTCAGAAAACTATGGAAGCGCCGAAGCGAAGCGCTTCCAAAGGCAGAGGAAGAATCAATTCAGTCTTTCGACGAGGCAACGTTACTTGGTTACTTTTTAAAAATCAAATAGAGGGGAAAAATTAATAGGGGAAGCGCTGCTTCCATCGCTTCGCCACTGTAGTCTAGTGATCCATTATACGCAGTTTACTCAATTTCCTGTTTAAGGATCCCGTTACATGTCTGGTTATTATTTATAATTTATTCCACAGTATTGTTTGCCCCCGCCCTTCGTTCACAACACTATTTTTAAAAAACATTTTCCTTCTTTTTTCATTTCATTTACATATTGTGAAAATTTCTCTACAAGCAAAGTGGTGTAAAATAAATAAATAAATAAATAAAAATAAAAATAGACGGATATACTAACAATACTCTGGAATAAATTATGGATATTATCAGATACGCTATTACAGAAGTACTAATTAAAGTATTCTGCTTTAAATGTTTAAAAACGCGTCGGAAGAAATTATTTTTAATTATACTTTTCAATTATCCCCAATTTCTTTTCATTATTTTCACTGTTTACGTAAAATAATTTGTAAAATTAATTTTTGTATTTAAACATGAATACAACGAAGATTATTTTACATCAAACAGCGTTGTTAATTATCTCATTCAAAGGTAAAATGAATTAAGGTCTGCGATCATTTTTTGAACTCCACCTGGAATTGATCCCGAAACACACACCTGAATTATTTATAAATCTATCATAGTGAGTTTTCTGTTGCTATCCTATCATCGTTCAGCTCTTTTCCTTTTAAGTTTTATTCTTTCATCCCCCCACTCATTTTTCTGAAAGATATGTGGGCTTGAGCTTATTGTGTTAGAAGGGGGATTTTACAGTAATTTCCCAACGGGGATTCTGAAATTTAATCTTGTTTCAGAACATGCACGGCCAGCAGAGGATTTACAGTAGCAGGCGTTGATGAGACAAGGATCCCTTTCTTCATCATTTGAGAGGGGGGAGCGCGGCATATTTAGAAGGTTATATCGAGAAATATGTTTACATTTTACAACACTGGGATGCTTTTCTACTTCAGGTGATAGGATATATTCTTTTATAAGCAAATGTAAACATATAAGCATGTGTGAATCAAGATTTTTTATTTTTGAAGAGAGAAACTGATTTATTTCTCGTTTGAATGACAAGGAAGAAACATAAATTTGTAAACATAAAAAATATGATAAAAATTCCTAATTTTATTTATTTATTTATTTTTAATGTTACATAATTGTATTTATTTATTTATTTATTTATTTATTTATTTCTGGTGATATCTCAATTATGTATTTCCTAATTGTTAACACACTGCATGCAAGAAATGTATCAGTCCTTTTTTCTGTGTTCTACTCAATATTATGCATTTATTTTTAAAATACAAATAAATCAAGAAAAATATTTAATTAATTAGAAGATTTCCGTCTTTCTTTCATCTTAAATGCCCAAATTAAATGGGTTTAAGTTAATCTGCGAAGACGTACTGTGGTATTCCAAAACCCCAAATGATATTTAATACTCTACTATATAATCTCTAAAAAGGGATCAATTCCCACCTTTCTGTAGCTGATTTTTTCTTTGCTTTCAACAATGTGAGAATGTTTCTAAGTTTCTTTTTCATAATGCACCTTAGAACAAAACAAGTTTTATAAATGTAGTATGAAAAAAAAAAAAAAAAAAAAAAAAAAAAAAAAAAAAAAACGAGTGCGTCCTGGTGTGTTAAGATAGCCAAAATATCATCAATCAGTAATTTATAATGCAGAATTAACTTGAAATATTTTCGCAAAGTAGTTATCTGATTTTTTATACAGATTATATATATATATATATTATAGCATTTGCATGTTGTTCTCAATCAAGTTCTTTTTACAGATTATAATTCGAATGATTAATTTATGAAATAGCAAAATGTTTTCTACGACTTTGCTTCGATTTCTCTATTTCCGAACTGTAAATTTTCGTACTAGTGTAAATGACATGGAGATTAATTAATGATATAGTGGTATCACAGTAGAAAATCGGTAAGAATTTTGTACTACTGCTACTTTGAAACCATATTTAATTTTGGTCCCTCTAGTTATACATGCAGTGTTATTGAGACCTAATATTTCTTGAAATAATTTACTTTTATTTTAAACTTAGAACCCCTTTTAAATTTAAGTTTTAAGTAATTGTTACTTGTTATTTTTTAATAACAAGTAACAATTAAAACTTAATACGAGTGTAACTTCTATTTTCAGCAATGAAATAAATTTTCAGATATTTGATTCTCCAACATTAACTATTTATATAATATTTTAAGTGTCTATTTTTAGCGAAATGTTCTTTTTTCTGTAGGAAAGGACGGTTTAGGAGAAAAGAAATCATTGACTATCATCTACTATCTTCAGGAAATTTATTTTATTAAATTTCAAATGTTCAAATCAGTTCTTTAAAGCATTGCCTCATAATATTTAGGTAAGCAAATATTTTCTAAAGTACTTTCTTTTGAAATTTTCCCGAAGACGCTTTTTTTTTTTTTTTTTTTTTTTTTTTGTAAATAGAAGAGTGAGTAGTCTATATTAAAGTACATGAATCCTTGACAAATGTCTAGGAGTCAATTGTCAGTTGAATCAGCAGTCAATAGTCAATGCTTGGACTATTTCAACATCCATATTATTTTCAAATCTTATTAAAATATTTATAAAGAAGTGCTGCTTTAGATTATGGTACTGGAAACAAGAGAAGTTGGGAGTTCAAAAGAAAAGTTTAAAAGGTTTGTCTGTTTGAAAATATGCTGCAGACGTCAGTTTAAGAAATGTTGATTAAATTATTTTATCTTTTAGCAGATGTGTTTTTTCATTTTCTATTGAGTATAGATTCTTAATTCTTTGGGGTTGTATCTGTCAAACAACATCATTTTCCAATAATATATGGAATTATTCGTAATTATTCATGGATTGAATGTGCCGTAGTAACTAGATAAGTTTTGTAAAATTTCTGTCGCCATCTACCTAATTCAGATCGTTTCAAACAAATTGACGGCAGATCCTCAGTACTTAAATCATTAAAACTAATAAGTAGATTAAAGAGAAATCAGTCTTACCTGATTTCTCATCTCCAACGGTGCCGGATTCAATATGCGAGTATTTAGCAGCATCAGCCTAAAATAAGATCTAATTATTTCAATTATTAGTTCATTTGATCCCGTCATTTATTATTAATATTTCTCTTTTTATTTTCTTCTTTCTTTTTTTCTTTTTTTTTTTTTTTTTCATTTTTATTCCACAGAATAAGACGAATACATAACTGTCACACTACATTAAAACAGATACTACACAAAGAAGAAATAATACTACCGTCGACCACTTAGGTAACAAAAGCCATTTTAATAGGTAAATTTTGAATGCTGGTTTGGCAACACTGTGTAAATGTCTTGAAGTTTGTTTTGATGCTATTGTTTGCATTATTTAACAGAGTTTTCACTAGTCTACAAGTTGTTACTTAAGCTTTTAATGGTAAGTTTACATAAATATTTTTGTTTTGATGTTAATTTTAGTGAAATCTTATAACCTACATAGCTTCAATGATCCCAATAATATTTTTAATAGAATTTAGTAACAAATGTTGCTCAACCTAACCTCAAACAATACTTTTTCATCTTTGCCATTTCACAGGATGCATTTCTATTTAGTTTTATATATTATATATATAAAACTAAAGCTGTTACACAAACGGAGTAACAAAAGCCAGTGGTTTTTGTTACTCCATACTACATTATACAATATAAAATGAAAAAAAAAAGTACTGGTTATTAACAAATTACAGTAATTATTAAATAAATGATTTTTATGCTTTCCCTTGTTTCAGGACACAATATGCCTCGAAAGTATCAAAGGCCTGTTTGTGCCCGAAAATACAAAGATTACTCAGTACAAATACAGGATCTTACACCAAATGTATACGTTATTGTAGAACTTATATTTAATGAAAATAGAAAAAAAGAAGTGAAAAAACAATTCTATGCTATTGTTCAAGAAACTAAACCCAAGGAAGAAACAGCAAAGGTAAAATTTTTTTGGAAAAGCTCCAAATCACTGGGAAATGATTATGTGTTTCCAAATGTTGATGATGAGATGAACATTAAGATCACAGACATTATCACAATTGTTAAGCCTGTTAAAGTTAATAGAGGACGTCCTACTTTCCCTTTTGCACTTAATAATTAAATGTTAGATTAAGTTAATATTAGTGCCATTATTGTATAATTTCTTACTAGTAAATCAAATGTAAACTATTATATAAATTTATTTTGGCATTTTATGTGGATTTTGTTACCCTTTAGTGAATAATTGAAGTTAAACATTGATTTACAACCACTGGTTTTTGTTACCCCATATCACGGGGTAACTAAAACCACCAAGTTTTTATTTTCTTATAATTAACATGCATGTTTCAAAAAATTTTCTTATATGTAATAATAAAGTAGAGCAATAGACCTAAGTTTTTCACAAATTAGTTAATCTCTAACATAAATAGCTTTTGAGTGATAGGTGTTTGAAGTTGAAAAGTGGTCTGAGTAACCCCGGTTTACGGTACTAGAAAAGTCGTTCCGTTTTACATTTTTCATCCCTTCTTTCGAAGAAGGATTGCCATAAAAAGACTACTAATTCAATACGTCTATCGCTAAAAAGTCAGAACCAATAGATAGAAAGAAAGTTCACAATAAAAAAATAAAAAGTCTGTTTTTTTTCAAACGATGATTCATTAAATGGTCGAAAATAGTTTCCTATTAGGAAAAGTTATTCAATTTCCAACAACTTTAGTTAAAATAAATATTTTGTTTTTACATTTTAATTTATATACGTATATATATATTATATAACAGATGTGCCAACATTTGCAATTTATTCCCAGTCATTGTTAGCACCCAAATATTTTCACACTACTTTTTTTGCAGAATAATTTTATTTCTATTTAATTGTAATTATATGTTGAAGAAAATTACTCTACAAAAAAAAAAAAAAAAAAAAAAAAAAAAACTGTGCAAAATATTTGGATACTAACATTCACCTGGAATAAATTACAAATGTTGACGCGTCTGATATACATCACATCGACTTGCATGTATTATTAATTTTTTTGCTTCAATTAATTGCGTCTCCATGATGTAATCTCCAAGATTTTTTTTCAGCCTCATATAACTTCTGAAAAAAAAAAAAAAAAAAAACTATACCAAGTTAATTGTATGCATTATACTTTGCATTTTTTAAATACCAAATTTATATCATATGATTACAATTTAAGAGTTTCTTAGAAACTTGGCAGAAAAAAAATACTATTCGTAATATTTGCTATAATGAAAGTCAACAGCTTTCTCATAGACATAAATCTAAAAAATACAAGTCCAAGTGTCAAGCATAGAGTTATGATAACTGTGTGTCTGTTTAAAAAACTCCGGTTGGAAATCTAATATAAAATAAAAAAAAAAAAAAAAAAAAAAAAAAAAAAAGGTAAAAGTTCTTTTACAAAGTTGTTAGTTCTTCCATTACCCAGCTTTTAATGCGGTTATAGGAACTTTGGCATCAACCCCATTAATCACTTATATTGCTAGAAGAAAAATATTATACTATGTTTAGAAATTAAGCTTCATTTATTTATCAGAGAAAATGAGAAATCAATGTATACTTTTTTAGTGCCATATTTCTTTCAGCAACAAGCTAAAAAAGTCTTTTATTCTAAACGCAACTTAAAAAAAAACTGTTTTCTACAGAAAAAGAAAAACCAGTACCTATTTACCAGGTTCTAAGATCTTTCATTATTGTAATGGTTGAATTGCGTCTATACTGACTTTGGCATCAACCTCAACTACATTAATTACCAATATTACTTGCGGAAAACTTTTATACAATGTTTAGATTTGAGCTATTAAGCTACTTTCATTTATCAGCGAAAGTTAGAAATCGATGCATGCACCTTATTTACGTGTTTTTACTTTTAACAGCGGTGTATTTCTTTATGCAACAAAGTGAATAATTTTTTTTTTTTTTTTTTTTTTTTTTTTACTTAAACGTAACTTCAAAAAATGTGTTTACTTGAAAAAAAAATTAAATTACACAAAGAGTAAAATAACTTAAAATTGTAAATCTTTCAAAACAAAATAAAAGGCAGCGTTCTGTATTTAAACATTGAAACAACGATTCTTAGAAAAATTAACAAAAGCAAAATCTAAGGTGTTTTCTTTTTCTTGGCGCTTCAAACGTGTATTGCTGAAAGAGAGAAAAAAGAGGCGGAATACACTTAAGAATAGTATAATTCATGCAGAAGGAGCAGTAAGAATTGCAATCAGTCATTACGAGAATTTTTTTCAGCAGTTGAGTCTTAAGGGAAATTTAGTTTCTGAATGAGAATGAGGAAACGAAGAAGATTTTACACGTCATATGATTACTTCGTAAGAAAAGAAAGAATTGTGTTTTATTTTATTTTTGCGCTCCTAATAAATCAGCTCATTACAAAAAACTCTTAAAATATTAAATTAAAAATTTAACTTTGAATTAAAAAAAAAAAAAAAAAAAAAAAAAAAAAAAAATCATATGAAAAAACAAATATGCAGATAATATGCAATTATCTGTAACTGTTTCCGAAACGATATATATATATATATATATATATATATATATTTGGGCGTACAGAATTTTAAATTTGCAAGGCAAAATAGATTAAAATACAGGTTCCATATTAATATTCCATACATACTTCAAAACTTATAGCAGTATATTTAGTATAATATATAAATGATTTTTTTAACCTTTTCCCTGCCACTGACGAGTTATCTCGTCAGTTGTCTGCTTACTATAACTCGCCGCTGACACGATAACTCGTTTTCAATGTTTGATCAATTCTCACGATGACACCAGCTGTGTGGCAACTAAGCCACAACCTTAGCTAGTGATTAGTTGTAAAAACAGACAACAGATGGCGGGCAATATTGAGGGGGGGGGGGCAATGAAAGGGTTAATTATAATTCTTATTGATATTTTATACGAGTAATATAAGATCAAATAATTTATAATAACAGTATCTTCAACACTGAATAGCTCAACATCGCTCCAATAGCGATGAGCAGGGGCTGCTCCCTGTTAAATGACAGTATCTTAATAACATCAAATAGTTTATCATCATAATATTATATAACATCAAATCCATACGCATTTTGCATAATTCAAAATGTCTGGAATATTTCAAAATGGTATTACTGTTTTTTCACTTATGAATAAGGAGTTTTGGATTATTTCTGAAAATAACATCTCAGAATTAAATATTTGTGCAAATCAAAGATTTTCATTAAAATTTTAAATTAAGTATCTAATATAGAAGATATATTAAATGCACTCGTACTGATGAGTCATGGTGTATACCGTACTACTAGTAACCGAGATTTTTTATTCTCAAAGCTGGTAGACTGAAGATGCTAGGTTCGAACTCAGTTCATGCTCTTCTGCCTAGCCGTTCGGAATTTTCTATTTTACTTTTCGAAACTCTTGTGAATACGGGTTAGGACCCCACCCCTAGAAAGACTGTCCAAGGCAGGTAAGTTATCAAGGCTAAGATCCTTCGACCTTCGAGCAGTCAATTGGCTTTAATTCTAAAACAATTGAAACATAGTGTATGTCATGGAAAATCTAATTTATTTTATATATTATTATTTATTATCATTTATTAGATAACGTTATTTTGATGCCTTGTCTTTTAAAATATCAATCTTGAATGCATAAATAATACTTCTGGTTTCCTTCTAATAGAAAATTTTCTAAATAATTTGTTTTCTCAAAATTTTAAATGTTTAGGAAAATTTATAATTTTCATAAAAGCTACTTTCAAACAATACAACAGTTTAAGGCAAATACTAATGAAGAATACTGTGTGGAAATGATGGTACTTAGTCTTCAAATATTAAGTTGGAGTCATTGGAATAAAAAGTGTAGTACTTATAAGAAATCTAATTTTGATTATCTAGTGATATATATGATTAGTTTTTTTTTTTTTTAAATTCATATTTCTATTTTTTAACAACTTTATTTTTTTTATGTAATAATAACATTAAGGATCCAAAGAAAATGTATTATGGTACATATTTAACAGATCTACTTTATTTCCTAAGTAATGATTATAATTTTCATCTTATTTAAAGGTAAAAATTATTTTTAAAATTGCTTTTAGGAAACAGTGAATTGGAAAACATATACCTTTGAACATACTGCAAATTTAATTATCTTTATAGATTTAATGCCGTGAATTACGTAAAAATGAATTAAAATAATTTAAATTATAGCCAAATAAATACTTTAATGGTTTCTACAGATATCAATCTATGCATTTAAGGTAGCTTCGAAAGAAATTGTTAATTATGCTTGAACACTATCACCAATATATTTTGGAAATTATAGAGCCATTAAAATGTAATTGATTTCACAAATACTTTCAGTAAAATGTACAAGAACTTCGTGCAATCATTTCGTATAATCATTGGTGTGACACTGATAATGATTTCTCTTGAACAACATTAATAAATAATTAAAAGATAAAAAGAACTTTTTACATACCATGCTTTTAAATTTTCTGTTGAATCATATAAACGCTACCGAAGGCAGCGGAAACCCGGAAAAAATGGCTAAAAGTATTAAAAAAATCGTTTGAGCTATTATAAAAGTTTCAAATGACTAGCTATCTAGCCGGGAAGTTAATTAAAAATCGATTGCAAGCTTTGTACTGGTAGCGCTGCCGAAGGCAGCAGGGTTCCGAAACCGTTGGTTAAAAGTATTTAAAAAATTTATTTTTACCGTATTCTGAACTATTCTGAAAGTTTAAAATGTCTAGCTAGACGGGAAGTTAGTTAAGTAAATTTTCTGTTGAATCATATAAACGCTGCCGAAGGCAGGTAGGGACCTGAAACAATTCACTTGAAGGGGGGGGGGGAGGAAACAAGGGACCTGAAACAATTGAATTGAATTGAATTGATGTTTAAAAAAAAATTATTGTCACCGTGTTCTGCGCTATCATGAAAGTTTCAAATTCCTAGCTTGTCGGGAAGTTAGTTAAAAATCGATTGCAAGTTTTGTACTGGTAATGCAGACGAAGGCAGCAGGAACCCGAAACAGTTTGCTAAAAGTATTTAAAAAATGCATTTTCACCGTGTTCTGACCTATTCTGAAAGTTTCAAATGTCTTGCTAGTCGGGAAGTTAGTTAAATAAATTTTCTGTTGAATCACATAAACGCTGCTGAAGGCAGTAGGGACCTGAAACAGTTGACTAAAAGTATTAAAAAATGTATTTTCACCGTGTTCTGAGCTATCTTGAAAATTTCAAATGTCTAGCTAGTCGAGAAGTTAGTTAAAAATCCGCAAGCTTTGTACTGGTAACGCTACCGAAGGCAGCAGGAACCCGAAACAGTTGGCTAAAAGTATTAAAAAAATGTATTTTCCCCGTGTTCTGAATTATTCTGAAAGTTTCAAATGTCTAGCTAGACGGGATGTTAGTTAAATAAATTTTCTGTCGAATCATATAAACGCTGCCGAAGGCAGTAGGAACCTGAAACAGTTGACTGAAAGTGTTAAAAAAATATATTGTCACCGTGTTCTGAAAGTTTGAACTGTCTAGCTAGTCGGGAAGTTAGTTAAAAATCGATTGCAAGATTTGTACTGAACAAACAAAACAAACAAACAAACAAACATACAAGAATCGAAGTTAATAAAAACATGATAAAATATTAAATCAGATTTTTAACTACTTTGGGTTTCCGTTTTGAAACCACTTGTAAAATTAACACTTTTGTTTAATTAATATACCCGAGTTTTTCATAAATTACTCTCGAACGGCTCTTACTCGTTTATATTTAATCATATCTAAGACATATTTCTGTACTGATAAGTATAAAGGATTTCAGTCCATATTCTTGATTTTTCAGGAGACGAAAAATAAAGTTTAACTAGCTGAAAACAAATCAGAAGAATCGATTAGGAAAAAGGTATTTCGTTGATTTATACCGTTTATACCATTCAGTGGTTGTCAACCTTCATTTAATAACGGGAAAAATTGAATTAAATATTTTATACCATACATGAATGGTAAATTTCTGAATTGGTCCTTTTTTTACCAATGGATTTTCTCAAAGACTAAATGACATAGAATTAAATCCTTTATACCAATCGATAGAGAATTTTTTTCTGAGTCTGACTCTGTACTTAACTCAAAATCGACATTTTTGGACTTAAATCCTTTATACTTATCAGTACAGATTTGTTTATGAGTATTACATTTAGAAATTAACATAAAAAAAAAATTCAAAATTCTTTAGATTTTAGTATGGGCACACACCTTCAAATTATATTTTTATCCATATACATTCGAAGAAAACATTGACTTGAATCTATTAAATTACTTTTGCTTCTTTAAGATGGCTCGAAAATACATAGAATGATGTATTGTTCTTTAAAAACTTTCTAATATAAATAATTTAATAATATAAGTAGATCCGATAAATTTATTTCGTCTTTTTATTCATTCTTTAATTTTATGTTTTGGTGATACGGAAAACAACGTCTGTTATTAAGGGGAATACCTAATTGAAATGACTTGCACAGCATTCGTGAATTTTTTTTATAGCGATACTGAAAAGTATGCGAATACATAATTGTCTATAGACAGAAAATATCTGTCAAATATGTTTTTATCATATTATATCATGTTGTTGATGTTATATATGTTTTGTAATTGTATAATATTTTATCATTAATATATGTTTTTATCAAGTTAAATTCTGGAGAGAAAATTAGATAATAAGAAAGGTTAGCTGAAGCATATTCTTTAGTAATAACTATACATAAGTACTTCTTTTACCCAGAAGCAGATAAAATAATGATATAAATTGTGATCTGTGAGTGTTTTAATTATGGTATAATGTTTCAAGCTAAACCATAGCCTCCTAAACTGGATGCCTTCCGCGTGGCTCGGAAACATGGCAACAATTCAAGCAGTAGACAGGGCCACCTGGTACAGATTTCGCGACTCCTTTATTCAGCTATCATCTATAATTTTAAGATGTGATATATGATATATATAATCGACGTTTCTTCGATTCTATTCGCCTTTTATGTATATCAAATCGCACTTTAAGAAATTTTTGGTGCCTGTTGAATAAAAAAGCCGCGCAATCTGCACCAGGTGGCGCTGTCTACCGCTTGAACTGTTGCCAAGTTTCCGAGCCATGCAGAAGGCATCTAGATTAGGAGGCTATGGTTAAACAAAGTCGATGCATTATAACGAGCTTCATATCAGTACACTGTTAAAAAAATCAAATCCTACATTTCACTAGAAGAAAATGGTTCCAATTAAGATGCGGTAAATAGTTTAGAAATTAAGTAATCTCTGCTTCATCATTTTAGTAGCGAAATTTTAGTAGTGAGATTCTCTATAAGGGCGAAATTTAACGTCAAAATATTGGTTGCTTTTAATTTTCCCTTAATGGCACCATTTTTCTGGTGAAACGTCTAACTAGTATTTTTAACAGTTTAAGTAAAATTCTTAGCATTTAGCATCCAAATATATTTTCCAGCAGCATACAAACGAATGACTTTTTAAGATTATCATAGTTGCCAATATTTTAATTTATTCCGGAGTACTTTTTGCTCCGCCTTTAATCCCTACCACTTTCTTTTCAAGAGTAATTTTTTTTTATTTTATCACAGTTATATATTAGAGAAAAATATTCTAAAAATAAAGTGGTGCGAAATAAAGGCGACGCTAAAAATACTCCTGAATAAATTAAAATATTAGCAACTATGGATTATGGACACATTTTGTGAAAAATATTTTTAACCCTTTGCGGCGCAGGACAATTCGGATCATTTAAATTATACTGCCACCGGAAGTCATGAACTAAATTAAACTAAAAGAAATTTCAAATTTTAAGGTTGAAAAAAACTGGCCTTTTTTGATATGTTATAAACGTAAATTTTTGCTAAAAAATTTCCGGGATGAATTTTTGCAGCTAGATTTTAAATTTTGCGTCCTCGCAGCGAGGACGACGCGCGTTAAGGGGTTAATGTACTGGGACTTACCGTAGGTAATTGCTATACTTGCCAACATCCTAATTAATATTCCGTAGTGTTGTTAGTCCCGCCTTTTTTTTTTTTTTTTTTTTTTTTTTTTTTTTTCACACGAGTAAATTTTTAGAGTAATATTCTCCAAATGCAATTACGATTAAATAAAAAGAAAAATTCTTTAAAATGATACTGGTGTGAAAGAAGAAGGCGGGGCTAACAGTACTACGGAATATTAATTAGTATGTTGGCAAGTATGGTAATTTCATACATGGTACAGTTCCGCCTTTTCCCCATCTCTTACCCCACTATATATTTATACAGTAATTTTTCCTTCAACTGATCGTGGAAACATGCTATAGAAGATTACATTATAAATATAGTCGTGAAAGAGTCAATGAAAAAAGCGGAATCGGTCAACGTATGTAAATGTTCGATATCCACTTGTTTGTTACAACATTTGAGCTTGTAGAAACTTATAGCAGAGCTGCCAACCTAATCCGGCAAATTGTTTGTACCGCCCCTTTTTCTACACCACTTAATTTTTAGAGTATTTTTCTACTTAATTCATCATAGATACATTTTAAGAGAATTACTCTAAAAATTAAGTGGTGTAGAAAAAGGGGCGTTTTTCAATGGGCGTTAACAATTTGCCGGATTAGGTTGGCAGCTCTGTCATAGTAAAACACTATACCTTTCTTCATTTAGCTAAATTAAAAAACTTAAGACCTATAAAGTGTTAATAAAATGCCTTTATACAGCTTTTAAAGCATTTAAATTATTCAAGAAATCTATGTGTATAGTTTTATATACAGTAATTTGAAACGCATATCAAATACACTATCCTAAATGTGTCTTAAAGCATTTCACAACGTATGGTGGTGCATGAGTTTTATAATTCTTTATTCGTTCTTTCTTGGTGTACAGATCAGCGCAAAATAGAGATATACTTTTGCAAGTAAAACTAGCCTTCTGTAATGTGATCTAAAGATTTATTTACAGAAAATTTGTGACACCCAATAAATCACGAAAATCAAATCAAAATCTTTCCCCTATCATTACTGACTGACGGTGACTCCAAAAATTGCTTTGAAATAACTACAATTTGAAAACTCATTCAAAGTAATCTACATACAATTATAGCTATGAAAAAAAAAGTTTCACATTAAATGTAAATTTCGATTTAAAGGGCAAGTTATCTATAAATAATTGGAAGAAAAACTGAAAGAAAATTACAAACAGTATTTCCTTTTGCTGAAATTTTATAATGAACAATATTATATTTATATTTCTAGAAGTTTTTACTAGATTTCATTTTATGTTTCTTTTATTTATTTATTTATTTTTATTTTTTTCATATATCTCTAATATTTTATTTATAATGTCATTTTTTCATTTTTTTTCTTCCTGAATACCTTATGAATGTTAATAAGCGCATTTTTGAATGCGTTCGCGAGATGAACTGTAAAGGTTCTTCTAGAGAATAATATCTAATGTAATCATCGTTTTAAATAAATGTATTATCATCATGTAATAAGCTAAAAAATTGTTTACTCTGAGATTTTTTTTTTTTTCAAATAATAAAAATTTTTAAAGTCAGAGATATAATGTTATAAAAAATACTTCATGATACTTAGAAATCAAAATGGATATTTGCATGTCATATAATTTGATTTATACGTATTTATAAATGTATATGAGAAATGAAATTTTGATCATGGTATAATAACAGAGCTGTCATATTTTTCCAGTGTTTCTGACTACTGTTTTCGGTAAGTAAACGTGTTAAAATGTTCAATTTCAATGTTTCATCAAAAAAGGGTGCCAGTTTAGGCTAATTTATAAATTAAAGAATTGGAGTACAAATAAATATTGAAGCTTTAAAACTTCTTCACACACCATAAAATTAATACAAGCACAATAATTCAATTGTATTGATTTTATGGTGTGTGAAGAAGTTTAAAGTTTCAGTAGGCTAATTTAGTTGCAACTAATATTTTTTGAAATTTGTTTTTCACCATAATGGTAGTGCTTACTACTAAAATTACACTATTAAAGTGGTGAAACTCAGTACCACATATTTAAAAATATTGGTTACAACTGAATCAATCTCAATTGTCACTTTTTTTTTCTTTGGGGGGGGGGGGTATTTTTAACAATACATCTTAGCCTTATTTGATCACAAAAAAAAAAAAAAAAAACGGAAGATTACAACATAGAAATACTTGTTCAAAAAATTTGGTATATGTTTTGGAACAGAAAAAAGTAATCTAAGTACAAATTGTGCTTCATTTGATCTATAAAGAGAAACATTAACATACTATTATTATAGCTTACACTATTATACATATTCGTTCTTATAGTAATACACCTAATATTAATTCCATATTTGGTTTCTCTTTTTCACGGTAAAAAGCAAAATCGTCAATTACAAACCTAGAAATTTTTATTCCTCTCTTTCTCTCTCTCTCTCTCCCTTCTCTTTCTTTCTTTCTTTCTTTTTTTTTTTTTTATGGAAAAAGCAAAGTTTTATTTGGTATTCTTGCATTCATTTTAAATTTGAAATCCAATTGAATTTTATTTTTACTTAAAAGTTTTCTGAAATTTTACTCTATAAATTCATTTACTATTTAGGATAAACAACAAATATATAAAAAGAACTGTTTAATATTAACATTTTATTTAATACCATTACTTAATTACTCCAGTTGAAAATAAAAAATGTGTTATATTTTTGAAATCACTGCATATAATTTACTTTTTACTCATCATAAGTGATACATATTCTCACTTTAAAAAAAAAATTAGATTCAATGTATCTGACTGAAGTATATATTTTTTTTTTTTTTTTTTTTAATTTTTATATTATAATTATTATTGAAGTACTTCAAAAAAAAAAAAAAAAAAGAGTCGATTTTTACCAACAATAGATTAAAAGCTCAATGCATCTTAAAAGGTTTAAAAATTGTTAAACTTTAGAATGGCAATAAGAAAAGCTATTATTCAAATTTTAAACCGTCTTGTCTTTCAAGTGTTTTATCTCTCATCTCATTAATGGAATAAATTTAAAACTTCGCGAGAAATTAAGTGCAGTATTTTACATCTCAATTTTATGTTTTCTTATGCATTAAGTGATATCAGCTTTAAAATTTGAAGGAAAATTATGTTTAAGTACGGTATTTTTTCCTTTATATCATTTGAAATTGTTTTCTATATGCAGATTCTAGAGTATTTATTTTATTATCTAATTATTAAAATCAAAATATCTTGAAATTTTTATTCTTAGTGAAAATGAAATATTAAAGATGTTTTTTTTCTAAGTTTTAACTTTGACTTAGTTGCGTCAGATTAAAATGTGATGACAATGGCATGAAAAAAGAGTAAAAAGTTCTTTTAATGTCAATTAGCATTATTTTCAGCAGAGTTTAGAAAGGATTTAGCAGTTAGAAAGGATTTCTAACAGTTTTTAGCATGTAAACAAAGTTCAGTATTTTACATTTTAAAATTTAACTGTTTCGTAATTCAAAATTAAAATATCTTTAAAACAACATATTTAAAAAAAATACTAATAATCCAAATTCTTTCATAAATAATAATAATAATAATAATAATAATAATAATTCAAAAAGCTTGAATTTTTTATTCTGGGCAGTAGAAGCGGAAATAAGTTGGGGGGAGGCATTTTTGACGAAATTTTAAAAAGACAGAAAATTCCAGAAGATTACCAGCCTCAAACTTAGATAATAAACTTCTTTGACTAAACTGCAAGGAAGGGTGTAGAAAAAAAATAAATAAAAATAAAAATAAAAACAGGAGCTCGAAGAAAAAAATAAATGAGGTGAGGAGCAAAAATGCATAGGGGGATTTTGGACTAAATTTTAGAAGAGCCGGAAGCATCTTACAAATGAAAAAGAAAAGAAACAGCAGCTCAGGAAAAGACTGGGTGAACAGTGATAAATCAAAAATTAGAATATTTTAAAGGTTAATTTTTTATTCTGTATTGGGGGGGGGGGGGGAGCGAATCAAACGAAAAATCAAACAATAGCTATGGGCAGAAATAATTTCTGGGGGGGGGGGGGTATTTTTGACAAAATTTTAAAAAGACAAACTTCCCTCGAAAGGTGGAAGATTATCATTTCTAAAGTTTCTTTCCTTTTACTCCTAAGCCCACCAGCGGCCGAGCGGTTCTGCGCTCAAAGCTGGTAGATGGGAGGTGCCGGGTTCGATCCCAGGTCGCGCTCATCGACCTAGCCGTTCGGAGTTTTCCGTGGTTTCCTCCGAAACTTGCGTAAATACGGGCTAGGACCCCTTAGAAAGACCTCCACGGAGGGCATTCCCCCTCTAGGCCTAGGACACATCAGGAGTCAATCGGCCTTAAATCCTACAACCTACAACCTTTTACTCCTAAAGTTCTATATTCATTGACTGAGCGGCTGAGGGAAGGTGTAAAAAATGTCGGGAGCTCGAATAAATTATAAAAAAAAAAGAAAAAACAAAAAATAACAGGAAAAATGTAAGAATTTACGAAAAATAGGAAGTCTTTGGTGCCTAGGAATAACTTTATTTTGTAAGTAAGTTAATGGATGTATGAAGCAATAGAAGCCCTCAACTGTATTGAGTGGACATTTTGATGAATGCAGTTTTACACATAAGGCACAACGTGCCAAACGTAGTGTAATAATTACCTCAAATTTTAGAGATTTTATAATTACTTTAAACTTTAGAGGTAGTATAATTACTCAAATGCTTCGAATAGGATCACATAATATGTTGTTTCAATTAAAGTTTACTTTTTTTCCCTTTTCCCATATTCCGCTGCGAAAATAGAGAAACTACCAAAAATGCAATTATGATATCAAGCTTAATGCTATTTAAGCCAAATAAGCCTTTTTTTTTTTTTTTTTTTTTTTTTTTTTTTTTTTTTGTTAAGGGGAGGGGAGGGGGGGGGGTTATTTTTAAGTTTTATCCCAAACTTGAAATGTAGTGACTTCTCAAACTTTACTGGACATTAAAAGTTTTTTTTTTTTTTTTTTTTTTTTTTTTTCATTTAGCTACTCTCATTTTTTCTTTCTCTAACCCATAAGGTAGAGAAAGTATTGTTTTTGAGTCAAATTTTCAAACGCGAGTTTTTGTTATATTTACATGTTTTGAGGTCCCCTGAATACGAAAATCATGTTTTTAGCAAATGGTCTGTGTGTATGTCTGTGTGTATGTCAGTGTGTCTGTCTGTTATCAGCATATCTCAAAAACAAATTATGGCAGAAAGTTCAAACTTGGTATTCTAAATGTGTATTACATAAGGATGCTACAGTAAGCTTTTCGTTAAGATCAAGCAAATGGTTCATGTATAGGGACAATCAAGAAAATTCTAATACATTACGTCTATGGGGGAAATTACAGGTAAGTAGAGTTTAACGTCTATAGACTGCACTAAGCCAAATGAAACGAATATATATATTTTGTAATAGAGATAGTCAACAGGGAAAAAAAAATGTGTATGTAGGAGCCACGCCTCCCCTCCTGTGGGGGAAGTCCCCCTCGAGGGGAGTAAATTTTCATGATGGTATCTTTCGAAAGGTCTCGTCAGTACCTTTAAAACGAATGGTTGAACTATAAATCTGCGATAATTTAAAACAAAGTTATCGATTTTTTTTACTTTTAACGAAAAAAAAACAGATTTTTTTTTTTTTTTTTTTTTTTTTTTTTTTGGATATTTAGTGTTATACTACTTCTCCAATATGGAAATCGTCTGCATTATCTTAAAAGATAATTTTTTTAAATAATAATTTTAATAAATTACTTTTTAAAAACAGATTTATTTTGTAATAGCCGAATTAAATTCTATATAAATGTAGGTGCATTAATGAAACGGGGGGGTTGAGAATACAGAACTAATTATCATATAAAACTCTTCCGAAGCCTAATTTGAATTGTTTAACACAGGTTTACATAACAGTAGTCGTTATCTTACCTATTAATCTGCAACCTTTATTTATAGTATTAAATTTCAGGGTAAGAGCGAAAGTCGTGTGAGTGACACACCAGATTATTTTAGTACTAAAACTTCTGTATGTTTAATGCATAAGCTTTTAAAACATTCATAGCTTTAAAAAAATGTATTATGCTTGACGTGTTTTGAAAAATGATCATTTGTTACAGTTTAAATCACTGCAACCTCTTTTGCTTTGTATAAAAGTTTAATTAAATTATTACCTGTTCAAAAACTAACAACTGAAATATTCTGCTTTAAAAAACGAATTCAATGCTATTTAAAGATCTGCTAGCCAGTCTTTGCAAGCTTAATGCAACAAATGTTTTTGGTAGCATTGATAAAGTGTTCAGTGACTTAAAATAAAACCGTCATTTAAGAACAAAATTTTCAAAATAAACGCAATGAATTTTGTAGCTTTTCGTAAAACGTATGCACACGAATTTCAAGAAAAGAATTAAAAAAAAATACGTAAATTCGCCTTAAAAATAACTCGCGATTTTTGAAGAATGAAGCCTACAAAATTAAAATTAAATTTCTTTTAAATAAATATTATCCCCCCCCCCAAAAAAAAAAAAAAAAAAAAGTAAAAAGAAACTCGAATTTCCTTTATATATATGTGTGTGTGAACAGGTGGAACGGAAAGTATTTCTTAAGCTGCAATATAAAAAGAGATTTTTTTAAATTTTTTGAAAATTAGTAGAAAACTGAGTATCAAAACTGCTTATTTTCAACGATTTAAAATAATGTGTGAAATAAAAAGGGAGGGTATCATTCGAATTATCAAAAGACGGTCTAAAAAATACTGAAATATACAAAAATTTCTGTTGGTAAACACTTCCAAAACGACAAGATTTTGAGGGAGAAAAAAAAAAAAAAATCCCCTCTTTATGTTAACGTCAACTTCATTCTTGCTATAATTGACTGATACTTTAGTTGAATCTCTAGCTGAAAGTTGTGCGAAGTCTTTTTTTTTTATTATTATTATTATTATTTTTTTTTTATAGTTGACATCTACAAATTGTATTTGAAAACAAACTGTTTAATTATTTATTTATTTTTATTTGTTTAAATTGTATTTTATATCGTTTGCGAGAAAGACACTTGCAGGTTTTTATTTTAGAATTAGCCTAAAAAATTATTTGAAACAGAAATTTTGGTTTTTATTATAAGAATGAATTTAAATGAGATACATGAATAGTTTTGATGTCTTGTTTCCTTTGTTCTTTTATTTGTGGTGACATGAAAATCCTATTTAAAAACAAGCGTTTCTAATTGGCTTAAAGATTTCAGGGTATGCTCAAATTTCCGCATTTCTCTCTTAAAAAGTAACCTTGTAATTTAATACAAAATATGACATTTTTATTTTTTTAATTAGGGCCGGATCAGCGCTATTGCAGATGCGTATATTCTGCTCCAATTTTATCAAAGTAAGAGTTAAAGAAAAGAAAATGAGGAAATAGTTATATCTTATCAGTTGTGTTTATTTATTTATTTACTTGTGTGTGCGTGTGTGAGTTCTTTTAATAAAAATAGACCTAAATTCGAAAAAATGATTTTATTTTTAATTAATTTATTTTTTACTTATTATTTTATTTATTTATTTATTACCGAGAACACTGAAGATTTTTTTAAGGTTTCAATATCCACGCAACAAATGTTTTCTTCTTAAAAACAAAATCCATGGTACGCAACTGTCTTTAACACTTTCCAACAAGTTAAAAGTTGTTTATGAATTCAGCTTGTTTCTCTGACACTTCTGGACGACTCCTTGGGGGTGAATCCCAAACCGTCGTCAATTGTTCACTGCGTAACTGTAGCGTGGCGTTAAACCCACTCAATCTCTCCACGATTTCGTTTCCATATATATTTTTTTAATAATTCATTGAAATTAGTAATGTTATTTGGGTTCACTATGGCTGTGTATAGCATTAATGATTTGTGTTCTAAGGTTCACAAAAATGTTTGGATATTAGGATGCATTTTTTTTTCTTCGGAGACATATTTCTTTAAAGCATATTTTATTATCTTTATATTGCCTAAAATATAACAACATTTTCATAGATTATTCAGATGCAAAGATTCATGTATTCAACAGAATATGGTGAAATTAGCATAGATTATTCTTTTTCTTTCTTTTTTCTTTTTTAAACAGATGTACAAAAGTACTTAGATATACTATGGATGTAAGTAGAAAAGTGTCGAAGTGATTTTCAGTTATGTTATATGCAAAATACATTAAAACCCTATAACGTATAACCGTATAATAATGTGAGCACACTGCGTGGATTCGTGCAAAATTTTATGCATAAAAACAACTTACAAGGTAAAAGAGGGCCAGAATTTACCCCTAGCAAACTAGTTTTAAGAGAAGACAGACGACCGTAGAAGAAAATATTAAAATATTTTCTTCGATTATTTTTGTCATATGAATTTCCTCCACCCCACTCCCCATAATTGTAGAAGATAAACTACGTTTATGGTTTATGTTAGCAAGTAAATGTAATACCTATATGAAATAAATTCGCAATAATTTTAACTTACTTTTAAGTATCATTCTCTTCACCTGCTAATATAGTAGCTTAATTATTTTGGAAACAGTAGCATAGCTGCCAATATCTTAATTTATTTCGGAGTATTTTTAGCCCCGCCTTTATTTCGTCCCACTTATTTTTTTAAAGTAATTTTGTCTTATTTTATCGAAGTTATATATGGAAGAAAAATTGTCTGTAAATAAAGTGGTGCGAAATAAAGGCGGGGCTAAAAGTACTCCGGAATAAATTAAAATATTGGCAGCTATGCAGTGACTTCAACATAGAAGCAAACATTTTAATTTATTCCGGAGCATTTTTAGCCCCGCCTTTATTTCGCACCACTTTATTTATAGAAAAATTTTCTCCAATATATAACTTCGATAAAATAAGAAAATATTACTCTTAAAAAATAAGTAGTATGAAATAAAGGCGGGGCTAAAAATACTCTGGAATAAATTAAAATGTTGGCATCTATGCTTTAATGTCATATTCAAGCATAGAAATTTTTGAAGCATGAAAATTTTAAAAAAGCAGGAAAATTTTGAAAAAAGCAGGAAAATTTTGTTGAAGGACGTGGGTCCTTCAACAAAATTTTCAATGATTAACACATTTATACATTAATATTATTTTCTTACTGATAATTTAATTCAAGTTTTTCATATGATTACAATGAGATTGACTCAAACTAACTACAATTTTCATTTGTCTGAGTAATTTATTGACGTTCACATCACCTTACCAGTTTTTATTTTAAATTTCGCTTTTCATATTAACTCATCATATGCACTGGATGGTATTACAACCACAATGACAGGCTGGGTTGAATGCGAATTTTGTACAAAACTATGTTCCTGTAACAATTGCTCAAGTATGTAAATTTAAATTTGGAGGGCATTTAACTTTATGAATTTAACAAGGAGCAGCCCCGCTCATCGCTATTAGAGCGATGTTGAGCGATTCAATGTCGAGATAGAGGGTACTACTCCAAGGTTTATTGAAAAAAAAAGAAATACAAAAAAAAATACAAAGTTTCGCCAGGCTTGTATCCCAAGACCGACAAAGAACGAGAGAGAGGTTAAAATAATAATTGAGAGAAAAGTTCTTGGTTTGAATTGATTCTGGTCGATAAAGTTCATTTAGAGTTCATGAGGTAAACAGCTGAAACATATTAAGATAAGTGCTGTGGTGCAATCACCTGTTGCCGGGCGTGTGCTTCTCGAGACAAGGGGCAACAGGTTACTGATCGTTGAATCCATTTCTACAGCAGAGCATGTGCATGATACTCTTGTATACGATGCTCTTGAGGAGGTCTAGGTTCCTGTCTGAGGCAGTAGGCAGTGTTATTGATAACAACATTAATCACTGGCATTTGATATATCCATTAATAGGGAGAAAATCTTATTGAGTTTGTTAATTAGATTTGGTCTAGTTAAAATGTTGTCCAGCCAGTTTATGTGTCTACCTTTTTCTGAGACATCCAACAGAGATTGCCAATTTTGAATCAGTTGAAGTTTTAATTTATTTTTTTTTTACAAATGAGGGAGGGGCGGGTAAGGAATATTGTATAAGGCTATTTCCAGTAGCATTTTTTGCCAGAATATCAGCCAGTTCATTTCCGATGACAGCCTTGTGGGCAGAAACGTGTGCCAGGGTTACATTAGATTTTAAGTTGTACAGTTTAGTTTTAATTTCAAGTATGATTGGAAGCCTACTCCTGTGGCAGGCAATGGCCTGTAGGCCCGAGAGACTGTCACTGTAGATGTTAATCAAGGAATGTATGTGGAGGTTTTCCTCTACCCATTCGATAGCCTTTAGAATTCCAAAAAGCTCTGCCTGGAATACAGAATTGAAGTTTTCGAGCCTGCAAGACCACTGGCGGATAGATTCATTGTTGATTAGCACGCAGAATGCGGCCGCTACACGATAATCACTTTTGGAGCCGTCTGTGTAGATTGCCGCAGGAGCAGAGGGAGAATAGCTATTAATGTTTCAATTAATTAATTCTGATGCAGCATCCTTTGATGGATGGATTAACTTTATGAATTACAATTACTCCAGTTATAACATTTTTAGAGAAACTGTAACTGATTTTGCTATAAGATTTTTTCATATTTCATTCTTTCGGATGTCGCATTTTATTGTTGCACAGATAGCGTGTACTTTTCGGTAAATTAGGTAATAGTTTTATAGTGTGCTTATTTGTTTAAAATATTTGAGTTTAATCGCCCATCGTGTTCACCTTACGTTGTATTAGTTTTATATATTAAATTTGCCTTTAGCAAAAATTCCTCACTTCTCCTCACAGCACGATAGATCGATGTGAAACATTTCCCATTTCAAGAATAACGTCCACATCTATCTACCAACAGTTATTAAGAAATTGGTTTACTGTCCGCGTAAGTTTCATCAATATAAGCTACAGGTATATATTCTTTAAGATATCCTTTTAATGCGTCTTAAGAATTGAATTCTTTTAAGAAAACTATCCTCACATTTCAATAACTCTTTTGTTTTGACGTCTTTCCCATTTAGATCCAATTCAATAAAATATTTCACATAGTATTACCTTATCCTATTTGAAGTTGATCGTTTCTTTCAAAACAGAAAGCTGTTTATTCAAATAAAGGAATTTTTTCCCGCTTAACATAAAAATCGTACGCAGTAAGGCCTTCTTATGCCCAGGACACACTCTCACCATCATTTTTCAACAGCTGCTTTTAACTTATAATACACAAAAATTCCTCGTTACAATTAGGAGACAATTACTTTTATAAAATATTAGTGTCTAAATGGGGAAGCATTCACTTGGTATTCCGACACCACTAATTTTTTATAAAAATAATTTCCTAATGAAAACAATGAATTCTCTCATAAATAAAATATAAATTATCATTAAAAAACAAGATTATGAATGCGTCCCGGCCTTACTATGACTCTATGCACAGTTCATGTAAAAAATCTACAGTCAAATCCATCGTTAGCATTTCTTTACTGTAATTTCAATTAAAATTAAAACGAAATTTAGTGATTCAAATTAAAATAAAACAGCGAACAAAAACGCACTAGAGATAAAATTCCATAAAATACTCATCTGAAAGATAGGGCCACCCCTTTTTAAATTAGAATCGATCTTGTTTGTTTAGAACTCGAATTGGATAACGAACACAACATTATCTTTATATAAGTGTTATTATGTTTTATATCTCCTTCCAAACCACTGAGTGATTTTGATGACTCGGTTACTGTTTATTGCCAGGGTTGAATTACTGTAAGAGTTGGACATTCTAGCACATGCGCAATAGGAGGGGGTGACGATGGTAATAATACATTTTTTTTTTTTTTTTTTTTTTTTTTTTTTATTATTAAAATCACACAATCAACTGTGGAAGAAAATCATATTTAATGAAATTTTATTTTCCCGACTGAGTGAAAATAATGTCTGGACCGAGATTCGAACCCCGGATCTTTGACTTACAAGGTCAAGACTCTACCAATTGAGCTATCCAGGCCGACAACCGGTCAGCATTACTCACTCAGACAACCTTTAGGCAGAAACATCTCTGGTCTTTCATGTAGATAGCTCGACAGAAATAAGCCGCAGGAAATGGAAAACACCATTAAACAATGGGAGAAAGATTGGGGGATTTCTTTCTCCCATTGTTTAATGGTGTTTTCCATTTCCTGCGGCTTATTTCTGTCGAGCTATCTACATGATAGACCAGAGATGTTTCTGCCTAAAGGTTGTCTGAGTGAGTAATGCTGACCGGTTGTCGGCCTGGATAGCTCAATTGGTAGAGCCTTGACCTTGTAAGTCAAAGATCCGGGTTTCGACTCCCGGTCCAGGCATTATTTTCACTCAGTCGGAAAAACAAAATTTCAATAAAGATGGTAATAATGTTGCTATAAATTTCAAATTTGATATGTAGGCTACTTCTAATCTATACATTCTCCCATAAGTAGAGGATTTTAAAACTTTTAAATTAAAAAGCACTGAAATGACTAAAAAAGCGTTTTGATGACTAAAAAACACTTTATTCTGTATACATCAAAATAACTTAATATCTTACTAATTAAAATAAAAATAATTTTTATTACGTGTTAGAATGGTGTTACTTTCAGAAAATCTCCCAAATGAGGTACTATAGCCTTTGAAAATTACACGCGCATTCACATAGAAAATTTGCTACGCTTTACTATGATTGTGTGGGGGGTTTGTTTACTAATAATAGAATAAGTAATAATCTTAACTTTAAGTTATATATAATATAAGAAGGTTTTTACATGTTACTTCCTTTGAAAAACAATTTTTCATTTTCAATAGTGTTGTCATTCCAGGTTTATGTTTTACAAATGAATTTATTAAAAAATAACTCATTTGTAGCATACTATGTTTGTTCATATTTTCGAGGCTTATTAATAGACTTATTAATTATGACCAGCGAAGCGGGCAAAGCCAGCTAGTATAATAATAATAATAATAATAATAATAATAACAATAACAGTTCAAATTTGCACTGTGTGGCATGAAACAAAATATTTATGAATATTTTGAAAGGTAAATTTATCGTATTTTCCTGCGTTTAATCTGCGGATCATATAAATCAGTTTTACATGAGAGATTTCAATTAACAGAGAAAACTATACTTGTGCGAGTTACTGAAACATTCCTTTTTTAATTATTGTAAAACGCTAGTATAGTACAGATTATACCCCGGAAAAAAGTACTCATTTAACACATTTAAGTATTTTTATTAAAACTTTATTTGTACTGTAAGCTAAATAAATTCCTTAACTAAATTAAAGTGCTAAATATTCCACTACAGTATGATTCATATGTCTCAAGTAAAGTAAGGTTCACCAACACTATATTCAATCTTTAAAAAACAGACATTTGAAAACTAGTTTCTAAAACATAAAGAATGCAGTAAAATTCAAAAAAGTATTTTATTTTAAAGTTCATGCTCTTACTTCAAAACTTACCTCTGAAGCAGAAAATGGAAACTTGAGCTTGAAGTCAACATTCAAAAGATATGCACATATTTATGACAAGGTTTTTTATCAAAAAAGTAATTGCTGTTTAAAAAAAAAAAAAAAAAAAAAAATGTGAGAGTATAGATGACAATAATGTAGAAAATGAATGCACTCTTTGTCATACATAACATTATTAATTTTACAATGTCCAAGGCCAATTAAAAAAAGAATAAATAAATATTAGATATTCAATACTTAAATTAAAATAAATTATAAAAACTTTGCTTTTGCTCTTCACCGAAAAGGAAAATACTTTAATTTTCTAAAATAATCATGTTACAGTGGCGGCTCGTGGACTGAAAATAGGTGAAGAGGTACTTCACCTAATATTTACACTGTATACATATATTGAGTATAAATTTACATTTAATTAAAATGAGTATTTTTAGTTAAGTTTTAGTTCAAATTATGCTTACTAAAAATTATTCATTAACACTATTTAACTGTTATTTTTTAGCTCTTAACCTATTTTCGGTTCACGAGCCGCCGCTGTCATGTTACTATATTATTAAGCTTTGTTTAAGCATACTGAACGTAAAATACTTTCAAAAATTGATATTCAGTTCGTAGCTTGCAAGAAAAAAAATCATTTGCATAATTTAATAGACAAAAGTATCTTACATGCAAACCCCAAACAAATTATGAGACATAGAATGAACAGAATTCCTGTTCCTCTCAAAATAAAAATTAAACTATAAGGGGTTTTACTCACATTTTTATTTGGATTTAATCAATGCGCAATGGTAAGACAGTGTTCGCCGATTGTAAACAGATATTGATAAAAACCCCTATCATCTTCCTTTTTTCTTTCTTTCTTTTTTTTTTTTTTTTTTTTTTTTTTTTGTAAACTCATAACTTTTAGAATTTGAACGATATTTGTGTTTGGTGTTTTTATATTACGTAGCTCAATAAATTTGGCTATTAAAGTCTGCAAATGAAATTTTTTTTATTAATATTGCGTAGTTAAAAGTTATTTAGTAAAAGTGCTCATGTTTCTTATGGCATTTAATATTCTTGCATTCTGATTGCAGTATTCCGTGTCTAATGTAGTACGTCAAGTTTCCTAAAGATGGCTATGGACTGGTTCTAATACCCTACGTGTTATAAATAAAAAAGTGGATTTTTTTTTCAATTTGTTAAAGAAACCCTTATATCTCAATGAATATACGTGGTACCCTCCTAAAAATTTATACAGATAATTAGAAAAAATCCTCGTAAAATTTCAAACATTACTTTTTACAGGGTATCCAAAACATTTTCATTTAATTTTTTACAGGTCCCCTTTTCTTCTTCAGCACAAAACTTTTTCTGAAATATATGAGGTATAGCACGTTCTTGAAACTCCCAAAGTTTCAAGATGTTTCTTAAAGAATTTTTCTAGATATTTTAGATCTAAATTTGAAAGTGCCCAAATACTTATTGGTAGTTAGTGTATTAACTTAATCAGTATATTTATTATTATGTAAAAATAATAAAGTGGTAGAAAATTAAACATGATTTATTAATATTTTATTTTTGATAAATATTCATGAATCTGATTCCAATGTACAATATTGTTATTAACATTTTTTTTAAACCCATGAAATTATAAAAATGTTTAGCATAACAGATAAATTTGAAAGTTGGTTTATTATTTGTAGTGTTTAACATTAATATATTTTTTATTTCTAATTCTTGTTTATTTAACTAAATAAATTTTAGATACGTATATAAATTTCAAGGCAATAAAAAAAATCTTAGAAAATTTACGAAATCGTTTATTATTAATATTATTATTATTATTATTTTTTTTTTTTTTTTTTTTTTTTTTTAAGGGGAAATTCTGCAAGAAATATGATAACAATAATTTGAAACTCATATAATTAAATTAGCTACGGCTAGACAATCTTATTAATTTTAGATGAATTAATATGCGAAATATTACTGAAACACTATACAGTGTCTAGAACAATAAATAAAAAATTAAACACTCCAATGTTATACATACATAATCCTGCCATATGTTCTGTCCATTAAAATAAAACAATTTAATGTTATTTAATAATCTGGAAATGACACCGCTATGTTTTGTAAAAGTATAAATAGTGTGTGACCACTAAAAAAATTAACAATATTTGTTAAACATTTGCATAGTTAAGATGGAGTGGAATAGAATCGCAGTAATTTCTCTACACAAGTGTGCCAAGAAACCGAAGGATATTTTCAACTTGCTAAAGCCACTGAAAATTTTAACGAAGTTCATCCATCAAGCTATTAAGAGACATAATGATGCGTCCTCTACCGAAGGCAGGCAAGTTGGTCATCCTTCTACGAGCAGAACGTCAGCAGCTGTTAAAGCCGTAAAGAAAAAGATTCACAGAAATCCGCTATGTACGCATAAAATCATAGCTCGTGAAATGAATATCCCTACCAGGACAATGTCTCCCATTATAAGACAAGACCTGGACTTGGTGCTTATCGCAGAAGTACTGGCCAGTGACTTACAACTGCTCTTAAGCATATTAGTAAGAACAGAGCGAAAGTTTTGTCACAGCGGCTAACAAACATTGGCAAATTCTATTTTCGAATGAAAGATCTTCACTGTAGAGAAAAAATTCAACAAGCAAAATGTCAGGGTGGGTGTTAGCTCGCAGTTTCAAAGAAGCTGCAGAAAAAATCTCAGCCACCACCCTGCTTCAGTAATGGTTTGAGGGAGGGGGGGGGGTCATATGAAGGTGTAACAAGGCTACATTTTTGTGAAAGAGGTGTAAAAATGTCAGCTAAAAACAACAAAGCGACATCCTAGAATAAGTTGTGAAGCGTTTAAGTGATACTTTGTTCGCTGGAAAGCACTGAATATTTCAGCTGGATTCAGCACCAGTGCACAAGGCGAAAGCAACCCAGCGATGGTGTGAGAACAACTTATCAGAGTTCATTGGAGCTGATCATTGGCCATCGGGAAGCCCATATTTGAATCCACTGGAGTACCATCTTTGGAACATTTTAGAGGAGAGGCCTGCGCTAAGCCTCATCGAAATATTGAGACTTTAAAAGTAGATTTAGTGAAGACAGCAATAGAAATTTCAATTGATGCCGTGCGTGCAGCGATGGATGAGTGGACGGAGCGTTTGAAAAAATGCATAAAAGCGATATTTTTTTGTTTTTGTAATCTATTATAAGTAATAAATAAAAAGCATGTAAAATTTAAGCTCTGTTTTATTTTCCTTAACAACTAGACCTTTCTAATTGGTGGACAGGACTTATGGCAGGACTATGTATGTATGTATATATATATATATAGGGTGTTCCAAAAGACCCACACATCCCTCCTAACTTGAAAATGAATCGAAATTTTGAAAAATGGCAAAACACGTATTTAATGAATTCGAGAGGGACCTCTTTTGGTGAAAAAAGTTTGTTTCCCGGGAAGGGGGGGGGGGGTGTAGGGGGCCGCTAGGGAATGCAACTTTAAAACTTCAAATGGGAAGGTATGTCTAGGTAATACATCCCTGGAGACGTCTCTTCAAGACAGTGAATTTGATATAAATAGTTTCGCCCTACGATGATTATTAAAGGAGATACATGAATTTTTAGACTTTTGAAATGTGGAATTTATACTTATGTATCCCCTTTAATAATCACTGCCGGACAAAACTATTTATACTAAATTCGTTGTCTTGAAGAGACGTTTCCAGGAATGTATCACAAGACATACTTTGCCCAAAAATGTTTGGGCCCGGGCAAGGGGGTAGTAGGAGTGCCGCTAGGGAGTGCAACTTTAAAATTTCTAATGGGAAGGTATGTCTTGTGATACATCTCGTGAAACGTCTCTTCAAGACAATGAATTTGGTATAAATAGTTTTGTCCTGCAGTGGTTATTAAAGGGGATATATAAGTATCCACATTTCAAAAGTCTAAAAACTCATGTATCTCCTTTATTAATCATCGTAGGGCAAAACTATTTATATCAAATTCATTGTCCTAAAGAGACATTTCCAGGGATGAATTAAAACACCATTAAACAATGGGAGAAAGATTGGGGGATTTCTTTCTCCCATTGTTTAATGGTGTTTTCCATTTCCTGCGGCTTATTTCTGTCGAGCTATCTACATGATAGACCAGAGATGTTTCTGCCTAAAGGTTGTCTGAGTGAGTAATGCTGACCGGTTGTCGGCCTGGATAGCTCAATTGGTAGAGCCTTGACCTTGTAAGTCAAAGATCCGGGTTTCGACTCCCGGTCCAGGCATTATTTTCACTCAGTCGGAAAAACAAAATTTCAATAAAGATGGTAATAATGTTGCTATAAATTTCAAATTTGATATGTAGGCTACTTCTAATCTATACATTCTCCCATAAGTAGAGGATTTTAAAACTTTTAAATTAAAAAGCACTGAAATGACTAAAAAAGCGTTTTGATGACTAAAAAACACTTTATTCTGTATACATCAAAATAACTTAATATCTTACTAATTAAAATAAAAATAATTTTTATTACGTGTTAGAATGGTGTTACTTTCAGAAAATCTCCCAAATGAGGTACTATAGCCTTTGAAAATTACACGCGCATTCACATAGAAAAATTGCTACGCTTTACTATGATTGTGTGGGGGGTTTGTTTACTAATAATAGAATAAGTAATAATCTTAACTTTAAGTTATATATAATATAAGAAGGTTTTTACATGTTACTTCCTTTGAACAACAATTTTTCATTTTCAATAGTGTTGTCATTCCAGGTTTATGTTTTACAAATGAATTTATTAAAAAATAACTCATTTGTAGCATACTATGTTTGTTCATATTTTCGAGGCTTATTAATAGACTTATTAATTATGACCAGCGAAGCGGGCAAAGCCAGCTAGTATAATAATAATAATAATAATAATAATAACAATAACAGTTCAAATTTGCACTGTGTGGCATGAAACAAAATATTTATGAATATTTTGAAAGGTAAATTTATCGTATTTTCCTGCGTTTAATCTGCGGATCATATAAATCAGTTTTACATGAGAGATTTCAATTAACAGAGAAAACTATACTTGTGCGAGTTACTGAAACATTCCTTTTTTAATTATTGTAAAACGCTAGTATAGTACAGATTATACCCCGGAAAAAAGTACTCATTTAACACATTTAAGTATTTTTATTAAAACTTTATTTGTACTGTAAGCTAAATAAATTCCTTAACTAAATTAAAGTGCTAAATATTCCACTACAGTATGATTCATATGTCTCAAGTAAAGTAAGGTTCACCAACACTATATTCAATCTTTAAAAAACAGACATTTGAAAACTAGTTTCTAAAACATAAAGAATGCAGTAAAATTCAAAAAAGTATTTTATTTTAAAGTTCATGCTCTTACTTCAAAACTTACCTCTGAAGCAGAAAATGGAAACTTGAGCTTGAAGTCAACATTCAAAAGATATGCACATATTTATGACAAGGTTTTTTATCAAAAAAGTAATTGCTGTTTAAAAAAAAAAAAAAAAAAAAAAAAAAATGTGAGAGTATAGATGACAATAATGTAGAAAATGAATGCACTCTTTGTCATACATAACATTATTAATTTTACAATGTCCAAGGCCAATTAAAAAAATAATAAATAAATATTAGATATTCAATACTTAAATTAAAATAAATTATAAAAACTTTGCTTTTGCTCTTCACCGAAAAGGAAAATACTTTAATTTTCTAAAATAATCATGTTACAGTGGCGGCTCGTGGACTGAAAATAGGTGAAGAGGTACTTCACCTAATATTTACACTGTATACATATATTGAGTATAAATTTACATTTAATTAAAATGAGTATTTTTAGTTAAGTTTTAGTTCAAATTATGCTTACTAAAAATTATTCATTAACACTATTTAACTGTTATTTTTTAGCTCTTAACCTATTTTCGGTTCACGAGCCGCCGCTGTCATGTTACTATATTATTAAGCTTTGTTTAAGCATACTGAACGTAAAATACTTTCAAAAATTGATATTCAGTTCGTAGCTTGCAAGAAAAAAATTCATTTGCATAATTTAATAGACAAAAGTATCTTATATGCAAACCCCAAACAAATTATGAGACATAGAATGAACAGAATTCCTGTTCCTCTCAAAATAAAAATTAAACTATAAGGGGTTTTACTCACATTTTTATTTGGATTTAATCAATGCGCAATGGTAAGACAGTGTTCGCCGATTGTAAACAGATATTGATAAAAACCCCTATCATCTTCCTTTTTTCTTTCTTTCTTTTTTTTTTTTTTTTTTTTGTAAACTCATAACTTTTAGAATTTGAACGATATTTGTGTTTGGTGTTTTTATATTACGTAGCTCAATAAATTTGGCTATTAAAGTCTGCAAATGAAATTTTTTTTATTAATATTGCGTAGTTAAAAGTTATTTAGTAAAAGTGCTCATGTTTCTTAAGGCATTTAATATTCTTGCATTCTGATTGCAGTATTCCGTGTCTAATGTAGTACGTCAAGTTTCCTAAAGATGGCTATGGACTGGTTCTAATACCCTACGTGTTATAAATAAAAAAGTGGATTTTTTTTTCAATTTGTTAAAGAAACCCTTTTATCTCAATGAATATACGTGGTACCCTCCTAACAATTTATACAGATAATTAGAAAAAATCCTCGTAAAATTTCAAACATTACTTTTTACAGGGTATCCAAAACATTTTCATTTAATTTTTTACAGGTCCCCTTTTCTTCTTCATCACAAAACTTTTTCTGAAATATATGAGGTATAGCACGTTCTTGAAACTCCCAAAGTTTCAAGATGTTTCTTAAAGAATTTTTCTAGATATTTTAGATCTAAATTTGAAAGTGCCCAAATACTTATTGGTAGTTAGTGTATTAACTTAATCAGTATATTTATTATTATGTAAAAATAATAAAATGGTAGAAAATTAAACATGATTTATTAATATTTTATTTTTGATAAATATTCATGAATCTGATTCCAATGTACAATATTGTTATTAACATTTTTTTTAAACCCATGAAATTATAAAAATGTTTAGCATAACAGATAAATTTGAAAGTTGGTTTATTATTTGTAGTGTTTAACATTAATATATTTTTTATTTCTAATTCTTGTTTATTTAACTAAATAAATTTTAGATACGTATATAAATTTCAAGGCAATAAAAAAAATCTTAGAAAATTTACGAAATCGTTTATTATTATTATTATTATTATTATTTTTTTTTTTTTTTTTTTTTTTTAAGGGGAAATTCTGCAAGAAATATGATAACAATAATTTGAAACTCATATAATTAAATTAGCTACGGCTAGACAATCTTATTAATTTTAGATGAATTAATATGCGAAATATTACTGAAACACTATACAGTGTCTAGAACAATAAATAAAAAATTAAACACTCCAATGTTATACATACATAGTCCTGCCATATGTTCTGTCCATTAAAATAAAACAATTTAATGTTATTTAATAATCTGGAAATGACACCGCTATGTTTTGTAAAAGTATAAATAGTGTGTGACCACTAAAAAAATTAACAATATTTGTTAAACATTTGCATAGTTAAGATGGAGTGGAATAGAATCGCAGTAATTTCTCTACACAAGTGTGCCAAGAAACCGAAGGATATTTTCAACTTGCTAAAGCCACTGAAAATTTTAACGAAGTTCATCCATCAAGCTATTAAGAGACATAATGATGCGTCCTCTACCGAAGGCAGGCAAGTTGGTCATCCTTCTACGAGCAGAACGTCAGCAGCTGTTAAAGCCGTAAAGAAAAAGATTCACATAAATCCGCTATGTACGCATAAAATCATAGCTCGTGAAATGAATATCCCTACCAGGACAATGTCTCCCATTATAAGACAAGACCTGGACTTGGTGCTTATCGCAGAAGTACTGGCCAGTGACTTACAACTGCTCTTAAGCATATTAGTAAGAACAGAGCGAAAGTTTTGTCACAGCGGCTAACAAACATTGGCAAATTCTATTTTCGAATGAAAGATCTTCACTGTAGAGAAAAAATTCAACAAGCAAAATGTCAGGGTGGGTGTTAGCTCGCAGTTTCAAAGAAGCTGCAGAAAAAATCTCAGTCACCACCCTGCTTCAGTAATGGTTTGAGGGAGGGGGGGGGGTCATATGAAGGTGTAACAAGGCTACATTTTTGTGAAAGAGGTGTAAAAATGTCAGCTAAAAACAACAAAGCGACATCCTAGAATAAGTTGTGAAGCGTTTAAGTGATACTTTGTTCGCTGGAAAGCACTGAATATTTCAGCTGGATTCAGCACAAGTGCACAAGGCGAAAGCGACCCAGCGATGGTGTGAGAACAACTTATCAGAGTTCATTGGAGCTGATCATTGGCCATCGGGAAGCCCATATTTGAATCCACTGGAGTACCATCTTTGGAACATTTTAGAGGAGAGGCCTGCGCTAAGCCTCATCGAAATATTGAGACTTTAAAAGTAGATTTAGTGAAGACAGCAATAGAAATTTCAATTGATGCCGTGCGTGCAGCGATAGATGAGTGGACGGAGCGTTTGAAAAAATGCATAAAAGCGATATTTTTTTGTTTTTGTAATCTATTATAAGTAATAAAAAAACGGCATGTAAAATTTAAGCTCTGTTTTATTTTCCTTAACAACTAGACCTTTCTAATTGGTGGACAGGACTTATGGCAGGACTATGTATGTATGTATATATATATATATAGGGTGTTCCAAAAGACCCACACATCCCTCCTAACTTGAAAATGAATCGAAATTTTGAAAAATGGCAAAACACGTATTTAATGAATTCGAGAGGGACCTCTTTTGGTGAAAAAAGTTTGTTTCCCGGGAAGGGGGGGGGGTGTAGGGGGCCGCTAGGGAATGCAACTTTAAAACTTCAAATGGGAAGGTATGTCTAGGTAATACATCCCTGGAGACGTCTCTTCAAGACAGTGAATTTGATATAAATAGTTTCGCCCTACGATGATTATTAAAGGAGATACATGAATTTTTAGACTTTTGAAATGTGGAATTTATACTTATGTATCCCCTTTAATAATCACTGCCGGACAAAACTATTTATACTAAATTCGTTGTCTTGAAGAGACGTTTCCAGGAATGTATCACAAGACATACTTTGCCCAAAAATGTTTGGGCCCGGGCAAGGGGGTAGTAGGAGTGCCGCTAGGGAGTGCAACTTTAAAATTTCTAATGGGAAGGTATGTCTTGTGATACATCTCGTGAAACGTCTCTTCAAGACAATGAATTTGGTATAAATAGTTTTGTCCTGCAGTGGTTATTAAAGGGGATATATAAGTATCCACATTTCAAAAGTCTAAAAACTCATGTATCTCCTTTATTAATCATCGTAGGGCAAAACTATTTATATCAAATTCATTGTCCTAAAGAGACATTTCCAGGGATGAATCACAAGACATACCTTCCTATTTGAAATTTTAAAGTTGCCCTCCCTAGTGGTTCCCCTAGTATCCCCGGGCCCAAATTTTTTTCACCAAAAGAGGTCCCTCTTGAATTCATTAAATACGTGTTTCGCCATTTTTCAAAATTCCGACTCATTTTCGAGTTATGAGCGGGGGAGAGAGTTTTGAAACACCCTGTATATATATATATATATATATATACATATATTTAATGTAAAATTCATATTAAAATTTATTTACATTGAAATATGATAACTATATTTCTTTTCTGGTAATTCTATTAAATTATTTTAGGTTTGTAACTTAATTTTTTCCTTGAAATTAACAATGAAATGTAAAGTTATATATATATATATATATATTTACTAGTATAATAAAAACTGAATTGTTCCTTGGTCATAAAATATCAAGATTACAACAAAACATAAAAATATATATATATATATATATATATATATATATATATATATATATATATATATATATATATATATATATATATATATATATATAACAATGAAATTAATGGATTAAAATTTTCACAGTACAACAGGAAAAGGATTTAACAGATTTCATTAATTGGCCAATATAGATAGGATACTTTTGGAGCCGCTAAACTTTTTATGTCGTCGTTGCTGTTCGGATTAAGGTCAATTGACAGCACTAATCCCAGGTGACGTGCCCTCCGTGTTGATCTTTCAAAAGGATCCTATGCCGTATTCATGCATGTTTCGGAGGAAACCACGGAAAACTCCAAATGGCTAGCCGACGAGCGCAACCTGAGATCGAACAAAAATTTGGTTTTGCTCTCGAATTTTGCTTTTGAAAGCAAAATCTGTCAGCCACAGATGGTGCCTTTTTTTTTTTTTTTTTTTTTTTTTTTCATGTCTTTTCTAACTTTAATACAATTATTTAGGGAAATTTGGATATTCTTGAGAGGTACTGTTTAATTAGATGAAATAAAGGATTTCCACACTTACAATTGCATGAAAAATAGATACCTAATATTTCTGATTTTCCCGTGCTAGTTGTATAGTTAGATTTTTGGGGTTTTGAAATTAAAAGAAAGAACTTTCATACTTTAGATTAATGAGTTTTTGAAAAATTTGCAATGTATTTATAATAATAATAATCAATATATTCTGAGGCCATTTGAGCTGATCTATATCAATAATCATTGAATATTTATAAGCGTGCTTCAGGACTAATGTTTTATGTTTGACTAACTGAGTGACAAAATTGCAACATTTTAGTTTATTTGGAACTTTATGAGTGATATAACCACCTATAAATATTAATACAAATAAAATTTCGTCGGTTATTTCAATGTTATCAATCACTGCAATTAAAAGTATCAGGAAAATATTTCGGAATTTGAGTTTCTTTATTTTCACTGTGACCCCCCCCCCCCCCGGTGTCTTCCATTCCTAACCCTCTGTTACGTGATGACGAGTTTTCCGGGCAAGTTTAATTGTACGAGTCTCCATGTACTAGGAAATTCCGGAAAAGTAAGTCCAGGCACTCTTCCGTTGCGAGCAGTTCCTTGCACTGGCAATAAAATAAAATATAATGTAATAATTCTTGAAGACCACATTTTCTATATTTCAGAATTTGAATGCCTTGCAAAACAAATGTAATAATTTATAATGTAGGATAAGCATTTAAATACGCATAGAAATGAAACTTTTGTTTTCTTTAAACTTTACTGTTTATTAAAATCTGAGACATGGGATTATTCTATTTCTATATATATTTTTAATCTATGGTTTCTTCTGTTATATCATTAAAAATAAATAAATAAATAAAAAATAAAAATTCCACTCGGTTCTTCGTCTAGAGCCTTAATATATATATATATATATATATATATATATATATATATATATATATATATATGAAAAAGTAACGTTTGACAGATTTAAGACCTATACTTACAATGACTTTTGTCTCGATTGATCCATATTATAATTCACAGAAACAAATTCACAATATTTTGTAGACCTACGACCTTACAAACATCCATGCCCATACCGGGATTCGATCCCGGGGATCCAGAAGGCAGCGTCCAACCGACCGAACCGCCAAGCCGATGAAAAGAAAAGTAACTTTTTGAATTTAAAAAAATTAAACTATGTTCAACTATATAAAATACAACTTACTGATACAAAAAACACTATTCTTTTGCAGAATGTTTATACTTTAAAATCGTTATATATCTTAATTACTGTCTAAAACTTGACAAAAAAAAAAAAAAAGAAAGAAAGAAAGGAAGAAAGAAAAAAAAAAGGAAAAAAAATGAAGAAGTATTCAGTTTACTTTTTTATTTAGTATAAAAACAGAAAAATTCCTCATGCTTATTTTAAATTCAAAAGAAATATGCAACTTTTACAAAAAAATCATAATTACAAATTACTAATATTATTAATTAACAATTGCTAATTATTTACGTACATATCTTAAAGCAACTTCTTGGATATATTTTGAATTATTAAAATTTGTTTTTAAAAAATACATAGGTGCTCTTTTATTCCTTTTTTTAATACTGTATTTATGAAATAAAAGATTCAAAGCCAATAAGATGCATCCAAAATAAGTTGTCTTGCAAGATGTTATCAATAAATTTCGTACCACTAAACTTCACTTCCAACTATGGACAAAAAATTACAAAAGTAAGAATAAATGCTACCGTTCTGAAATATGTTCCGATTTTCCCTTTTCTCGAGGACCATCGAAAAATCTATTAAATCAGAAAATGTCAGAAGGGACTTCACGATGTGATTTATGAAACGGTTCTCTAGAACAAAGAAACGATTTTATGTACTTATAATGAGTGTTCCAGAAAAATTACACAATTGATGAGAAAATTATAAGCCTCTCAAACACTGATTTATAAATCTTTGGTATTTTAGATTAGGCCACAAATAAATATATTTCAGAATTTCAGCAGATATATAAAACAACGGAAATTCTTTGAGTGTTTATTATAAATTGTAATTTAAACTCCTTATTATATATATATATATATATATATATATATATATATATATATATTTGGGAGAAATGTTCTTTTATGGGGCATTTATTTCTAGAATAATAACAGAGAACTTTTAACATTTATCCTTACATTTAATGGTAATCAAGATGGAGTTAATCCATTTTTCATTTAATTTAAAATGAAATATTTTTTTTCCCTTTGCTTTAGCTCAAGATTAAAAGAAATAAACATCACTATACAAGAAAAAAAAACTATAATGTATCTTTGTTCTAAATTATTATTCCAATAGTAATAAGTTCACAGAATCAAATAAAATAATTGATGGCTGGATAGTTGAAAAACGTATTTTTAATGTCTGTTCTTTTTTAAAGGTTAAAATGTGTACAGCAATTGTAAAATGCATTAAAGTTTTTCTATAAATAAAAGCAAGAATATTCAGAATAAAGGTTTACTTTATAAAAATAAATATCTTTATTATTAAAAAAAAAAAAAAAAAAAAACAGTGTATGTCAGTAAATTCTTAAATTTAAAAAATCCTTTGTGTTGATGTAGTATAATGTGTTTCAACCATAAATATGGAAAATTGCGAAAATAAAAATGGGTTAAAAAACGTGTGGAATGCGAAAATATTTCGCAGATATTCATTCTAGCATTAAAAAATGCTGAATTAAACTATATATATATACATATATATATATATATATATATATATATATATATATTTTTTATGCTCTTTACAGCGATTTTCTTTCTCGCGTATAGCATTTAAATAAATATCTATATTCTTTTACACTAAAATTTATTTAAAAATATGGACTATAAAAAAGATATTCTAAATTATTTTTATGGTTAAAATCTTTGCGTTTAATATTTGGAATAGAGTCTATAATTTAATATTTGCATATGTCAGACAATGAACTTAATTTTCTTTCTTGAAAACATATTTACTATATTAAATCAAAATTCTTCAATTTGCATATTACATTTTTAATTCACATTTTGCATTTTTCGGAGCTATTCGGTATGCTTATACCGTTATTACTTATTTAAATTTATTAACGAAATTGCGATCTTTTTTCAAAAATTAATAATATTACGGTTTACAAAGGTTTATATGATTTCAGGAGATTTTATTAACTTTGGAACTTTTCTGTTTTTACTTTCTGTTTCTTACTTCTAAGTCACCGATTAAACAAGTATTAGATATATTTTGCGACACCAATATATTCAAATTTTTCCAGGTATAAGAATACGACACTAAATAGAAAACAATATTATAGATTTAAATGGATCAATACCTAAATTTAACAACAAATAAATATACACTTCAACCAACGTCATAATACACTTATAACTATGACAATATTTTCGTGCAAACTATTGAATGTTAAACGTAATTGAATTTTTTTTTTTTTTTTTTTTTTTTTTTTGTATTTTACTTTAATATTTTCACATCATGAATCCAGTAAATAAAATTCTTGTTACTTTTGGTTCCTTAAATTTTGCAACTTCATCTTTTAATAAAATCGATTACATTCTCGAATTTTTCTTAATAAAGGTTTTATACACGGACAAAAATTTTAAATGATTTTCCTTAAAACTTTAATTACGCACTATTCTGTGCTCTAAAATTTAGCTCCCCTTAGATATGCATTTCAAAAAATATGATTTTTGAAAACGTAGTAAAATTCCTTGATATCAAAAATATAAAGAAAACGAAAACTGAACTATCAAATCACTTAAAATTTATTATTTATATCCAAAAATCTGATAAAGATTAGCATATATTATAAATATTTTGCATGTGTGATTTTATAAAGCGTAATTATGTAAAAAAAAAAAAAAAAAAATTATTATAAATAAATAGTGCTAAAAATGTGTCATCTCATTTATATAAAGGAAAATCACTTAAACATATGTCGAAAACTTTTGCTCATTTTTAGTGAACAATGAAACTTTTATACTTAAAAATTAATTGCTTTCTACAGTTTTGTTAATAAGTATTAAAAATATATTCTGTTTTATTTTTAGTAAAATTCATGTCTAAATTTAACAGTATATTTTGTTCAATTAATTTATATTTCTAAAAAGAGCCTTTAGAAACATCATATTCCTGATATAAATGTCTAAATCATAATCACATAATATTCGAATAACAAATATTCAAAATTTTAAACTTGACATTAAATATATATTGTGTGTGTGTGTACGTATGTATATTAGGTATTTGATTAATCTCTACGAACAGAATGCTTTAGTCTCATAAATTCTGAAAAAAAATATCATATGTGAAATTTTTGTATTTCAAAATGAAACTAGTTTTTTTTTCTTTCTTTCTTTAGAAGTATGAAACTCTTATTTGTGCACTATTCGCCTTATCTTTCTCATCTGCAAAACTTTCGAATACTTAAAACTTTTCACAGCGCTATCATTCAGCGACTGTCAGCTAAATTTTAAATAATTTCTGATCCCTGATGTGAAACATGCATTGTCTATCTAGCCATAAAGCACTTATCAATGGACAAATTTAATTTTGATAAATTTTACGTAAAATAATAAAAAAATATAAATAACAATCGTAAAAAAAATTGTAATCATTATAATTGTTATTATGGTGTTTTTTGTTCGAGTTCATTAACTTTCGGGAATCAATTAATAATAAACTCAATATGATAACAAGATTTTGATAATTGTGAGATTTTTTTATATTTATGAGGAACAATTAGCAAAAAAACATGTAAGATTTCGTATAACCACGTCGTCTCAGACCAGGAAACATATCGTGTCTCAAGTAACAAATTTCGGTTAAACGTCAAAGAACTTCTCATAGAATTAATTATTATACATTTTATTTTTTGTTAAGCAAAGAACTTGTCGTTTTTATTTTCTGCAACAAATTTTTAAGTATATTTGTATTCGATTGCAAAATCTAAGCGATTATAATGAAATTTTTACTGTAGACAATATTTTATCTTATTTGATATCATTACGCTTAACTGTTTTTAAATAATCCAATTTTATAAAATACATAATTTAAGGGGGTAAGCATATTTTATCTTCTTCTTTTTTTATATAATAAATAAAATTTTTTTATTGAAATTTTTGAGCATAAAAGAACAAAATTTAAACAATATTTTATAAAATTTTCATTGAAAAATTTGGGAAATTTAGCCAGTGTTTCTTGTTTTCCGAAGACCCTTCAGAAAAGTGATTAACGCGATTTCTAAAAAACTCATGCATCGATCTTAATGGAATTATGCACATTTTTCCAAAATAGAGTCAACGAGTGCTTAAACGAATGATTTTTTTTTCTTTTTTTTTAATTATTGAAATTTGAATTTTTGGAAGCTTTTTTATGAGAAAGTAGTACAATGTTCGATACATTTTATACCACAGGTAGCCTTGCAAAATTAGTTATAACCGAGAAAAAGAAAAATCCTTTTTTAAAGCACTACCCCAGTAGCACATCTTCTCCAAAACACATCACCAGGATGTCCTGTGGATAAAATGGTAATCCTATGGACCTCCTCAGGTTGCTCTGTGGACAAGTGTGCTACTAGGAAGTCAATTCTGTTTTGAAGAAGTGTGCAAAATTTCAATAAGCTCGGTGCGTTCGTTTTTGAGAAATCATGTCTACCTCTTTTCTGAAGCGTCTTCGTAAACTAGAACCCCCGGCAGAATTTTACAAATTTTGTAATAAAAATTTTATAAAAATATTGTTTAGATGTTGTTATTTTATCTGTTTAAAATTTTGAATAAACAAATTTATTTATTATTAAAGAGAGAGAGAGAGAGAGAGAGAGAGAGAGAGAGAGAGAGAGAGAGAGAGAAATATGTCCATTTTATCCTTCGAAAACTATGTAACCACTCAAGTTCACGCTAAAACACATTAAAAATAAAAGAAAAGAAAAAACGAAATCACTTCTAGTAGATTTTTGTTTGAAGACAATTTTAAAACACGATGACATATGATTTACATCCTGATTTTATTGCTCTTTTTGTTCGGGTCAGTGCCTCATTACCACGTGACTGATTTACGTATAAAAAAAATCATAAAACATTGTAAAAGTTTTTGGGCTATAATATTCCCTTAACAAATACTTTATTTAGGAATAAATTTTTTAGTTAGATGATTTATGGTTTATTCGCGTTTATTTTCTTGAATCAATGGAAAATTACATGAAATCACGGATATAAAATTTTCATGGAACTTGTTAAAAAAAAAAAAAATAAAAAAAAAAAAAACTCTTGCACATAATTCATGGAATCAAAAATGTTATTTACGATTCTCTTCTCAAGTTTAGGGCTCTAAAATCATAAAATATTTCATGCACGATTAAATCAGTTTTTGTTCATGTAGTTTATACACAATACATCATATTTTACTTCCGTTGTAGGAGGTAGTGCAAATTCATGATATAGTAATGTCCTTCATAGGAAGCGTCTTAGCAAAATTATATATTATTTTAATACTTCGAATATCCGTGTAGTTAAGTTAAGAAGGGAAAAACACTGAAAGAAACTATGATGAATTTTATGCACACGTGACAGTATCTGACTCATCAACATTAATTTAGTTTATGGTCCTTTTCGCTCCGGCTACTGTGTTAAACAAAAGATATTTTGATAATTTACTTTGTTCGGCCTAATTAAAGGCCCTTGTTCTTTCTCAAGAAAATGGCATAATTCATTTATTCGATACTTACATAGCTGTAAATCAAAGACTATAGTATTTGAAAATAACGAATTTCTAAAAATTTTAATACGCGCGTATATGTATATATATGTGTGTGTGTGTGTGTGTGTGTGTGTGTTATTATTATTATTATTATTATTATTATTATTATTGTGAATGTTTTACGAATTGTGAATGAGACATAAATAAAAGAAAGAATATGGGAATGTTACGGAATTTCATTTTATTAGATGATTATATAAGACAAAATATATAAAAGGAAAAGTAATTTTGTAATATTTCAAATTTGTTCGAAGCTAGCTGTATTTTTCAAACGATCATTTTAATTTATTTGACCCATGGGTGAAAATTTACATACTAAGTTAAATAACTGTAATTTGGCATAGTATAAGATTAATTTATTCCACATCTATAATAAGTTTAAAAAGTACATTGGTTATTTTTTATTTTAAGTCGATTTTACAGAAATGGAAAATAGAGAAAATAGCCATCATAATGCAAAAATAAGAGCTTTTATAAAAATGCTGCGTGTGTGTAAGGTATTATCTATACAAATAAGTATGTGTATGTGTGTGTATGTGTATTTGAAATTGATAAATGAAATATTTAAAGTATAAATTTCGAGATATTTATGTTTTTTCAAAAAATCTCACTATTTTTCAATTTTTTTCTAATTTGACATTATTAAACGAAAGCGTCAGTTTCCAAGTAAATTTAAAATGTATCAATCGGCATATTCATACCTCAAATCGAATAATGTAGATTCTAAATTTTTTATGCTTTTTACCTCAAAAATAGTGAGTTGTATATCCGAAGATCTCGGGGACGAATTATTATGGTTTTAAGCTATCAAATTTTAATTTTAGCGTTTTATGCAACAATAATTAAAAAATATAAGTCACTATTTTATTTTAAAAAAAGTCTTATTTAAAAAATGAAAAGTAAAGAAACCATTGATTACAGATAGGTTAGTGTCACCAGAAGCGAACAATTTCAAATTTAAACTCTCAAAATAAAGTTTTCTAATACTTTTATAAATTTTAGCAGCGTTAAGTTTTTGGTACTGCGCTTCTTCTACTAATAATGTCTTGAATCACAAATATTTCAAGTAATCAACTTTTTGTCCTTTTTTTTTTTTTTTTTTTTTTTTTGTAGTTTTTAATTTTGAAATAAAAATTCGTTTTCTGTGTCTCTGCTCATTTTTAACTGATTTTTTATAACTAAATAGGTAGGATTTTTTTTTTTATTGCAAAGGCACTTTATTTTACATTATTGACCCCCATATATCAAAGATGCATAAGAATGGAGCACGAAAAAAAAAATCATATAAAAATGAGATTACAAAAGGAAAAACAGTAGAAACTTCATGACAATAAAATTAAATACTTAAAAACTGTATAATAAAAGGAAATATGACTACGTAGTCTAAAAAAAAAAAAAAAAATTAAAAAAATTAGTCGCTCTAAGTTAACTACATCAGCTCTCTGGCCCGCCAGTAACGATTGTATAGGCTTTCTTGATTCAATAAAGAACACCTAAGCAAATGACCTTTGTCCATTTCAAAGTTTTGGTTGTACAAAGTGCACAAGGGACTATTATGTATACAAATTCTATGTAAATGTACGGTTTCATGTACGGTTTCCAAATCATGTACGGTTTCCAAACGGAACGCCTCTAAAAACGAGGCTCCAATCTTGCAAAATCTTTTACTCATTTAGCACTACCCAGGGGGCACGTGTAGATTAAAGTATGCTACTGGCGCGAGTAACATTACTCCCCAAAAGTTAGGTAGAATTAGTTATTGTGATGAAAATTTAATTTTGTATTAACGTATAATACTTGTATAACTTCATTTGATTTTTAAGGCAAGTTTCAGTAGGGGATACAACATAGATTCTTTCCAAATTTGGAATGGAAAACTGAATATAAATTCATTCCACTCAAAATCAAATCTGAATACTTCAGTGTATTCATAAGAGGTTATTTTTTTCAAATTTTTGAGAAGAGATTTACATTTTAAGAAACAGACACGCAGAATTTAGTATCTGAAAGAATAAGTGGCTAGCCTTGGTATTTATAAGGTTTCCATACAAGGGGTTGTTGGAAATACTATTTACAAATTAAATAAAACAATTTGTCATTGAATCCATTAAGCAGTTCAGAGATAATTTGTTTTCAGTTCATGATACACGTTCATCTATTAATTTCGTTCTTTAACGCATTAATGAAATAGAATATATTTTTTGTTAAATGAAATATACTTCCAATCCGCTCGCATTTCATTTCGTAATTTCCTAAAAAAAAATTCAGAGGGACCCACTACTGTAACACTAAATGTGTCCATTACTGGTGCACTTTAAATTCTCAAAAACAATATTTTTTCGAAAATAAAAATACATTAACTAGCATTTCCCGTAGTACAGTCGTGTTCACAAAGCGTAAATTGAGGTTATTGACACCGATTATAATTACAGCATCTAAAACTAAGAACATTACACGAAAAATAGCCATTAAATGTTTTTAAATATCCACAGCTGATAGAGTTAGCCTATTTATAAGGAGGATGAACGGTTTTTAGAATCAACAAAAAATACCCAAGTCAGGAATCAAATTTATGACTTTTGACTGAACTTACAAATACTCTAAATCACGGATTCATCCCGTATAATCGTTGTCTTACATAACTAAGTTTCTAAGGTTATTTCATTCTGCCTTTTAACAAATACTGGCAGTGAAATTTTCGTAAGCAAACTATAAACAATAAGATATTTTTTTAAACCATTGTAATATATCCGTTAAATCGACTATAACTCACACAAATAAGTTTAATTTTTTTTCTTAATATTATCTTTGTTGTCGTTCTCAGTTATCAGCATAGTTTAATTAATTTTCTTTTCTGACCATTGTTGGAGCTCCAATATTCTACTGTCTAGTTAATTAGCATGATATAAATACCATTCATCATAATCCAACATTCATTTTCTATAGCATTGAAAATTCTTATATTTTATTAATTAAAAAAAGTTACATTCAAATAACTTTCAAGCGCATATTATTCCATTGTGATTGTTTTCTAATACAGTAGTCAATAAAATTACTTTATTAACACAAGAAAACATGTAGGTTAGAACTCAGGTTAAATATTTTCTTCATTCCTAACCTCATTTTGAAAAATTATCTTAAAGATTGAAGTACTTTGTAAATTTTCCAACATATAAGAATAAATACATACATATTTAAAAAGTGACCATAAGGAAATTACAAACAATGAAGAAGCAGTTATATTATTTGACAAGTCAGGAGAAAATATTAAAAAAAAAAAAATGAGATGATAGGAGTATTTGAGGTAAAGAATTATTTTATGCAGAAGCAAATTAATTCAATGTCAGCAGTGTCCAAGGATTCTCTCATTTATGATTGAATTTGAATATAATAGATTATGAAGAGAGAAAACATGGTGTAGCTAGTTAGTAAATTCTTTGTGTAAAGATTTAAAATCAGTTTAATTTTTTTTTAATTATATAATTTTGCATATTATCATCAAAATGTCATTGTATTTCTAGACCTGCTAACTATACGAGTTTATCCGTAATGGTATTAGGCCCCGCCTTTTTTTCACACCAGAATAGATGTAGAGTAATATTCAGCAATTTGTTCTCATGATTAAATAAGAAGACTATTGCTCTACAACTATTCTGGTGTGAAAAAAAAGGCGGGCCTAATACCATTACGGATAAACTAGCATAGTTAGCAGGTCAATATTTCAGACATGTTTTTAACAGATTATAAATCAAAAAATGCATTTTTTGTATAAAAATAAAGACAATAGGGTTAGAAATTCGAAACCGCAAAGACTTTTTCACATAACAACCAAATAATTGAAGTTATTAGCCATCATTAACCCTTTATCTACGTACTTTAAAGTACCATTAGTTTTAAAAGTATATAAAATAAGAAATGTCAAAAGTATTTATAAGAATAGAACGCATATACCTCACTTTAATCTCACTACAAAGCACTAGTAGTTATGTCAAGCCGTTTCTGTTCTAGAAAGGATTTTATAGAGTGCTGTAGCTGTTTTTGCTTGCCATTTTTCACGACCTTCACCTGTGTTATAATTAATTCCAATATTATTTTAAAAATCTTCCATCAATCTTAGAAAAAATATAAGGAACACAAAAAGTAAATACATTTTTGCACTTTTTTAAGCCCGAATGTCTTTTTCGACCACTGCGTGTCAGTGGTACACTAAAGAACCGCCCCAGAAAATCCTCATTAATTAATATAATGAAGTTATATGTATAATTTTTATTGCAGATATCGTTAAAAAATACTCTTAAGTAACTAAAAAAAAATGTCTTTTAAATACATTTTTTGTCTATTTCATAATGCGATAGATAAAGAGTTAAATTAAACTTAATAAATGTTAATAACTAAAGAAATCTAATAAAACATATTTACATTCTTTCAAAATATTGAAAAAATGTTACTGCTTCTGTATAATTTTTACTCCTTTTCTATTTAATATTTTTTTTCTGTATAAAATTAATTTAAAATAATCTTGTTACTTCCCACTATGTAATATTTTTAAATTTTATAATTCATTTTTTTTTCTCGTTCTGTACAACTTTTATGTTTATTAACAGTTGGGTTCTGTTGGTGAAATTTTTTAAAAAGCCTTCACCAACATAGAAACAACGTTATTTTTATAACCTTACATTGACAAGTATCCCTTATGGCGTAATGACTGCTTTTGAGGGGGGGGGGGATTTTCACAGTTATTACTTCATGGTTTTAATATTCTCTTCATCTTTTAGTTAAGTTATGCTTCTTTTTTTTTCAATATCTATTCTTCAGTTGAATTGGCTGTACTTTTATTTCTTAATAATTTTTATCGGGATATGTATTCTGGTTTCTACGCATTGTCCTGATGAAATATGATTTACATATTGTTACGTATTAAGGGTTCGTGTATTGTCCGTGAATGAAAGACAAATCTTGCAGAGGCTTAAAATTTATTTACAGAATATTTCAGCAGATTGCAAGTCTGTCAACTAAGTATCAGTTACAGATACACCAGAAAACACAGCTCTAATATCTAACAACATAAATATCACAGTATAAACTGCATCATAAACATGACACACAACAAAAACTGTAATCATTAGCAGGGGCTCAATCGGGGAGCTCCTAACTTCTCAATAACTTGGCTTCAACTGACCTCAGTATGGCCGGAATACAACCTATATATAGCCTCGTAAATTTTCATAACTTTCCGGTATTTCACGAAACATCCGATTCAATGCTCGATAATCGATATATCGATAATAACGGTTTTCTCACCAAAGTCCCCAAAGAGCGATAAATTCGCCGAGATGGCGCCAAATTCGTTGCTAAGGCCATTTCCAGCCTTGGTGAAGCTTTTCAATGGCTTTCTAAAGTGAAACGATCTAGTTTAATGCCAAATCAAGGTAGAAACTCGGAAAATTAATATTTTATAGCCTGACTAAGCCTTTTAAAATAAAATATTATTTACAAATTCGTAACAATATGTATATTGTTACAATTATTATAGAATACAAGTAATTTTACACAAAACGTAAAAAAAAAAAAAAAGAATATAAGTAGTTTTTTTGTCATATTTTTTTCACTGGACTTTTGATCCATTATCATAATAAAAGACTTTTTGTGATAAAGCCTCTGTAAATTTACAACTATTTTAACTTAAAATAAATGAATGAAGCTCTTAATCTTTGTTCTCTAATTTTATGTTTAACTGTTTTATTAAAAATACGTTTAAACTGTTTAATTAAACAATTTTTTTTAATTAAAAATGAATATTTCTTGTTCAGGAAAACTATTAAAATCACTTATATACTACTATCAATAAAAAATTAAAATACTTTTAGTAGTGAAACAATGTATAAAAAATAGATTTTTGAACATCTCCGTTTATTTGCGTTGTAATTTTACAAAAGGCAAAGCTAGAAGCGCATGATTCAACAAAATAATATAAAAAATCCAAATATTAATTTTTTGCTAAACAATTACTGAATAATGCATTTCCATTGCCTTTTTTTTTTTTTTTTTTTTTGTATAATTTAAAGAAAGAGCTGTAATAAAACCAAGAGATCTATTTTGCGCAAAATCTCCTTACAGAGTAGATGTGATTGCGCACATGGGTAGGAGAGATTGCACTTAATTATAACTACTATTAAATTGTTAACAATTGTAATTGCAATTAAACGATATTGTTGAAAGTTTTTTGTAAACAAGTGTTTCTGTATTAGAAGTGGATAGGTCCATTTATTGTAATAATTAAAATGTCAGAAAAATAAAAGAATTAAGAAATTTTATTAAAAAAAAAATTACAGATTCAGAAAAAGAAACAGAGCCAGATAAGACTACAAAATAACATTTTGTTATTAGATAACACGTTTAACTTAAAATTAGTACATTTCTTTTTTAGTTTGAATGGTTTCTTGTTTGCTGACTTAATGTGTCGCTCTCCCCAGTCGTTTCATTTATTTCTGTAAATGGTGCAGATTCCGTGTATCTAACTACTACAAGTTAATCCATCGGAGATATATTGCACACCGTGTGTGTAATGCGTTTCCGAGCCAAATTGACTGGTAGCACACCGTGTGTCGGGTGTCCAATGATATATGGCTGGTATCGCCCACTTATAAGTCCAGAATCCGCCCACTGTTTATTATTTATTAAAATTATTATCTTAAAATCTTCCGCATAATAATGTTCTAAACACAAAACCTAAATTTAACTTGATTTGAAACCTTATCGTTCCAATTTTAAAAACCTTTAGGTTAATTTAATTTATTTTATTGAAATTCATACGATTACAGCCCATAAAAAAGCAGTTTTAAAAGACTGATACGTTTTATTTGCATTCAGTTTTATGGCTTCTGTTTAAGCAGCCGACAGCTGTACAAAACTTGGTCAACATACAATATTGTAAAATTAAACAGATGTACAATAACACAGGGCTGTTGTGAATTTTTTGTTTTTAAAGTTATGTGTTTTTCTGGTGCATTTTTCGAAGCTGATTAAGGAAAATGTTTTCAAAAATTTCAATCACGTACAATTTTGACAAAAAAATGCGATTTTTTTAGCTTAAAGCTCAACTTTTTCAACTCTCATCTAAGTTATTTTTTAGAAAATCTAGGGAATGTGAGTAAAGAACAAGGAGAGTTATTTTCTAGAGGCCCCCATGAAATGTAGAGGAGTTATCAGAGACGATGCAGTGTCAACATGTTAACAGATTCTTGTTGGATTTTTCATAGAGAATAACCCCCCTCCTTTAAGGCCCTCAAACTGTACACGAGGAGCCTGAACTGAGGAACTCCGATGTAAAGAAACGCGTTTAAAAGATAATGTGTAAACATTAGCCTATTTTAATGAATTATGCATTATTATGCATAAACAGTTTCGAATTTGTAATAACCTCTGTGTGAATTTTTCCTATATTAATCCTTAATTTATGAAAACCTCTTGTGTGATAGGAAGGAAAGACAAACATTTATGAATTCAACGCATCAAAATACTTAAGAGACACCCGACGCAGTGAAAAAAAAAGTATCATTTCTCAGACCTGTGCAACATTAACTAATTTGCGTTAAACTTTCCAAAGGCTAACATTGGCACTGAGGAGGTAAATACTACCAGAGGTCAGGTGTAGCTATTTTCAATCGTTCCACTCCTGAATAACGTCCAATTTCAAATTCTTGGGACGATTTTGAAAAAGGTGTGCCGTCTAGAATACGTTAAACTAGTCACCTGGTACAGTTCCAGGCATTTAACAAACTCATCCTCATTGTCTTGTTATAGGCAATAAGCTGCGTAATCGCTCCTAGTATAGAATTTAAAGGAATCAATGCGCAATCTCTCCTAAGTAAAAAATACGCAAAATCTTCCATTTCGGTAGGAATTCAGTAGTTATTCACATTTGTGGAGAACTGTTGTATTCGTGTCGTTCGTCTAGTTTAGTAGCTTATGAGAAATCACTTAATTGAAAAAAAAAAATTCTATTGCCATTCTATAGAAATTCTTAGGAAGTGATATGAAAATGCCAGCAATTATTTTTGTAAACAAGATAAAATAACCACTTCTTATCTTAGACGATAAAAAAAAAAAAAAAAAATGCACATTCAGGTCGGCACTCTAATGTTTCTGTTGAACAACTACCTGGAGTAGCAGCGCTTGTACTCTACTCTTCCCCTCCGACCATCTATGTGCGCAATCTCTCCTAGCTTTACCTTAGGAACTAATACAAAAAATTTTCAGCATTTTTTCAAACAGCATATGTAAAACTGTGGTTTTATTTTAATAATTTATTGTTTGAATATTTTTCTATTCCTATTTTTAAACTCCGCCCTTTGGCGTTTCATCAAAACGTTACGTTATGTAACAAAAAAAAAATTTTTTTTTCGTATTCGTTTTTAAATCACTTAGATTTTATACTCTGCAATCGATGCAGTAATTTTCACTGAAGAATATATGCACCGATAGTATGCATGAATTAAACACGAATGCGCAAAATCTTTTTTTTTTTTAATAATGTATTATTTTAAAAGGAACGTCTAAATTAGAGGCTATTGTTTTTAAAGAAGCGAGTTAGCTCGTAACCGGTCAATAATGTGCTAATTACAAAAAATTACGTCATCAAATGTTTACCACATTTTTCAATATTTTAAAAAAATAGACGATCTAATTAAACAAAAATTAATTTCTGGGTTTTTTAAAGAAAAATTTGTTTTAAGCAATTTAATCTATTATTTTTTACAAAAACATGAATTTTTCTGTGCTATATAAAATTTTCACATTTTTCTAAATATATATATATATATATTGAACAATTCAAAAGTATTTCTTTAATAAATAAGAATGAATATCTAATGATGTACTAAATTTGTGAAGAGAAGATTGTGATAATGCTAGGCATTACTTGACAATTTCGAATTTTTTATCATTTCAAGAACAATTAATCAACAGGGTTCCCACTCGTCCTTTTTTGGTCATCGAAATTTTCGAAGAACAATTTTTACTTTCTCTTACCCATAAGGTAGAGAAAGTATTGTTTTTGGCTCAAATTTTCGAAAGCGAGATTTTGTTATATTTACACGTTTTGAGGTCCCCTGAATACGAAAATCATGTTTTTAGCAAATGGTCTGTGTGTCTGTGTGTGTGTCTGTGTGTGTGTGTGTCTGTGTGTGTGTCTGTGTGTCTGTCTGTTATCAGCATATCTCAAAAACAAATTATGGCAGAAAGTTCAAACTTGGTATTGTAAATGTGTATCATATAGGGATGCTACAGTAAGCTTTTCGTTAAGATCAAGCAAATGGTTCGTGTACAGGGACAATCAAGAGAATTCTAATACATTACGTCTATGGGGGAAATTGCAGGTAAGTAGAGTTTAACGTCTATAGACTGCACTAAACCAAATGAAACGAATATATATATATATATATATATATTGTAATAGAGATAGTAAACTGGGAAAATTTTTTTGTGTATGTAGGAGCCTCGCCTCGCCCCCTGGGGGGGAAGTCCCCCCTCGAGGGGAGTAAATTTTCATGATGGGTATCTTTCAAAAGAGCTCGCCAATAGCTTTAAAACGAATGGTTGAACCATCGATCTGCGATAATTTAAAACAAAGTTATCGATTTTTTTTACTTTTAACGAAAAAAAAACTTAAAAAAAAAATCGTATTTTTTGAAGTGGAAACTTTTTTATGCGCGTTGAGCACTTTTGGGTGAACAAAAATCATTGAACTCCCGTCATCGTCAGCAAACGCTTTCCATCCTTCTATGATACAAATAATATATCATAAAATGAATTTGCTAATGTGGAGTGTTAATAATTATATACTGTATATTGTTATAAAGTCTGGTGCGGCTCTACACGACTTCTCTCATCTCCGGGCACTGTCTCTATTGCAGTTAGACCTCACAAAACCGTGAGAAAGCCCAAAGCTGCCATTTTTCTCCCGTTTTTACAATCTGGTGCGGCTCTACACGAATTCTCTCATCTCCGGACACTGTCACTTAAAGATTGCAGCCGGAAACGTTGCAGTTAGACCTCACAGAACCGTGATAAAGGCCAAAGCCTCCATTTTTCTCACGTTTTTACAATCTGGTGTGGCTCTACACGACTTCTCTCATCTCCGGACACTGTGTCTATTGCAGTTACACCTCACAAAACAGTGAGAAAGGCCAAAGCCACCATTTTTCTTATGTTTTTACTATCTGGTGCGGCTCTACACGACTTCTCTCATCTCCGGACACTGTCCCTTAAAGATTGCAGCCGGAAACGTTCCAGTTAGACCTCACAAAACCGTGATAAAGGCCAAAGCTGCCATTTTTCTCATATTTTTACAATCTGGTGCGGCTCTACACGACTTCTCTCATCTCCGGACACTGTTTCTATTCCAGTTAGACCTCACAAAACCGTGAGAAAGGCCAATGCCGCCATTTTCCTCACGTTTTTACAATCTGGTGCGGCTTTACACGACTTCTCTCATCTCCGGCCACTGTCTCTTAAAGATTGCAGCCGGAAACGTTGCAGTTAGACCTCACAAAAGCGTGAGAAAAGCGAAAGCCGCCATTTTTCTCACGTTTTTACAATTTGGTGCGGCTCTACACGAATTCTCTCATCTCCGGACACTGTCTCTATTGTAGTTAGACCTCACAAAACCGTGAGAAGGGCCAAAGCCACCATTTTTCTCACGTTTTTACAATCGGGTACGGCTCTACAGGACTTCTCTCGTCTCTGGACACTGTCTCTATTGCAGTTAGCGCATTAAATAAAATTGTATTATAATTTTTGTAGTAGTAGTTTATATTAATGAATAAAAAAACACTTCATTTAAAAGTATATCCTACACAATAAAATATTTCCTGACGATTCAAGAAATACACACGTAATTGTTCACGTTTTCACTTCTGTCGGCACTCCCGAAATGCAACTGTTTTTTTTTTTGTTTTTTTTTGTTTTGTTTTTTAATATTGAGAATAAAATGGACTTTTCTTGGATCTTTAGTGTTATACTACTTCTCTAATATGGAAGTCGTCTGCATTATCATAAAAGATAATTTTTTAAAATAATAATTTTAAGAAATTATTTTTTAAAAACAGAATTATTTTTAATAACCGAATAAAATTTTACATAAATCTAGGTGCTTTAATGAAACGGGGGGTTGAGGGGGGCGGTAGCCCCCCTCACACAGAATTAATTATCACATAAAACTCATCCAAAGCCTAATTTGAATCGTTTAACATAGATTTACATAACATCGTTATCTTACCTCTTAATCTCCAACCTGTATTTATAGCATAAAATTTCAAGGTTAGAGAAAGTCGTGTGAGTGACACACCAGATTATTTAAGTACTTTTTACGATTCATTTAATTAATCGTAAAAAAATATTTAAAATAAATACTATTAAAAAAAATACTATTAAAAAAATCCGGTGTCCAAAAGAGTGACGAGTGGGAATCCTGAACCAAACATTCAGGAAAATTAAAATTAAGATAAATATATATTTTTTTTAATTTAGGTAAATTTTTAGTCATTATTTGTAAATAAGTTTTTTCTTGTGTTAAAAAGAATAACAAATGCTTATATAATAAGATTTTTGCTGAATATTTTTTTTTTCTAAAAATTGTGTACTTAAATATTCTACAGATCACTAAGCTGTGATGAAATAAAACTAATCAACCACAAACCAAATAAAATTATTTACGATAGGTACAAGTGCAATAATTTAGAAATAGTTTTTTTTTTCAAAAGATTAATCTCAAAATACATCCAAGTAGCAACAATAAAAGAAGTTTGAAAAAGGTAGACACAAGTTACAATGTTCAAAGAGAAAAATTTTAATATTAAAAGAAAAAAAAAATCGAAAGCAATCAGGAAACTTAAAGTTCAAATTTTTTAAGTTGTTAAAAGTATCGCATAATATCGATTACTAGTAAAACATCTTTTGAAAGTTTTAAAAATTCTTTTGTAAAAATATAAATTTATAGAAGCAGACCCCATTATCGACTGGGACATAAAAAGAAGTTAACTTATCGACAAAGAGTATTTTCAAGACTAAATATTTGAGTACCTTAAATTCGATATTTCAATGATTTTGTAGCAAAAAGTATGAAATAAAATGAAGCAATTTCATCATATGCTCAAAAGATGTAACGAAACGTGCAAAAGAAAACTTTATCATAAAACCTGTTAACATATTTCGAACTTTGAGTTTCAAAACAGAAAAATAACATTGCATAAAGAAGGAATTTAACATATGATTTCTGTTTATTCAATCATTCTGCTCCTTCCATTTTGTTTTGATAACTTTAAAGTTTGATGCATATTTAATTTCAGAAAACTGAATTACACATCTTTGGAACAGAAAATTATTCATAAGAATTGTTTTCTTTATCGAAAGGATGTTTTATAAGGAACTATATGTTTCAGGTTTTGGCATTATATGGTATCACTAATGATTCTAAAAATGATACGTATAAAACATACATTATAAACTATTTATTTTTTAATTATATACAGGCTATCCCAAAACATATTTCAATGCAGTTTAATTCTTTACCTATTAGAGATAACTGGGTATTGTAAATTACAAATGTGTTCAAAATAAAGTACAAAACAAGACCACATTAATAAAAATATCTTACCATTAATTTATAAAAAGTTACACTTTTTAAAAATTTTATACAACCCCTCTAGACAAATATGGTCAGTTGGAAAGATTTTATTTTTTAATGCTGTATAAAAAGTATTGTAAAAAAGAAAAAAATAGGCATACATGTATTATTAAAATTGAGGGAGTTATGCATAATTGAAATTTGGACAATGAAAATAGAGACCCTATACCAAAATCGAAATGTAAATTTGCAAAATATTATAAAAAGGTAATATACATGATAATCTTTACATTAAAACCATTTTTGCCTGTTTAGGATAGATTCACACTACAGTGACGCTTTCTTAATCTTTTTTATATACTGACATCTTTGAATTAAAAAAGTTAAAATAAAAAGTAATTGTTAGCAATATTGTATAATTTATTTTCATATTTAGCATTTTATTCTCTAAATAACGTTTTAATAAATTAACTCACAAAAGTTTTTTTTCTTTTATTCATCTGTAATTTACCGATTTACAATATTTATATAAATATAACTTAAAAAAGCTGCATAAGAGTGTTGAATAAAAACATCTTTTTTATATAATATGCTAAATTCGAAACTCATTTCAAGTAATGAATATATGTTTTGTAAAATTTATATGTTTTGTAAAATTTTTATGATATCAAATCATAAAAGTAATTACGAATTATCTTTAAAATATATTTTTTAAAATAACTATCTTTTTGCATTTATATTTTTAAGATTGTGCGTTTGAAACGCGAACGCTGACTCAATAACATTGAGAGCAGCATGTATTCCACAGCCCGTATGATAGAGCATCGATTATCTCTGTCTATTTAGAAATTAAGTACATTAGAGGATTTATTTTTTTAACACGTCGTAATTTTTTTTTTTTTTTTGTAAATTTTTCCATTATCAAGTTGTAAACGATCTCCATTTTAAAGAAGTCAGCCTTATTTCTATACCCTACATCAGTTGGTTTTAAAGATACATATAAGCAGTTTTTCTAACGGTCTTGTAGGTAGAAAATAAAAACTTTTTAATTGACTAAAGTTTTCTAAAGGGATCGCAAAACAATTTAAGATATGTAGCAGATTGAAAATTAATACGCATAGATTTTTCTCAGTTTAGTCTTCTTTCCAAACTCCTTTTGAACATTTTTCCCAATTCATATTGCCCACTTATCTCTAACAGATAAAGAAATGATAGACGTTTCAATCTTTTGACACAACCTGTGTACTACCTGACATGCCTAACCTGAAGGTACCTAACTTGACACGCATGTTTCAATCTTTTTGAGACAACCTGTGTGTCTTATATGTATTATTACTAGCAGGCTTTTTTACTTCGCTCGTCACAATATTTAAAGGAAATAAAAAGAGAATCACACTTTTTTTATATAGCTTTATAAACAAAAAATAAAACGAAAACACACTGACATTGATTATAAACTTGCTTCAGGATCTCGCTGCCTTCATTAGCATTCAATTGTTTTCGTTCTTTATTATTATTATTATTATTATTATTCGCAGGAAAATATATTTCCTTTTATAACTCTAAACTTTTTTGGCAACAATTAAATTTAAAGCTAATATTTAAATGCCTAATTTTAAAGCTACGGTTATAATTTTCGTATGTTAATTAATTAAAAAAACTAATCAAATATTCAGAAATCAGGCTTCGATGTGCATCAGGAGAGGTCAATACGAACCTCCATACGATTTTGCGTAGCTCTACGATCAGCGGTTTTCCTAAAAAGAGCCGGATACACACGCACACATCTTATTTTATTATATATATATATATATATATATATATAAAATAAAATAATAATATATATATAATAAAATTATATATATATATATATAAAGGAATGAGAATTTTGCGCAGAATTTGCACCAGTATTTGTTTTAAAAAAATTATCTATCTATAAAATCGTTAATTCAAGAAGAAGAACATTTTGTTTCATTGATAAAAGTATGAGTTTTTGCCCCAATTCCTATTCTTGTATATAGATTACTACTTACATATAATTTACTACTATTGATATATTACTACTATTGATATATTGATATGAAAACGACATATTTTCAGATTTTAGCAAAAGTTAGATTTTTTTTTTTATAAAAAGGATAATTATTGCCGAAAAGGTACCAAAATACTGGTAATGAATAGTAAACAATGAACAATTTGAAGCAAATATCATAAAATGAAAGAGCATGCAACAATTGGTTTGGATCTAAATAAATAAGCACAACTTCTTATCAGGTGAAACAAAAAGGGGGGTAAGCATGGCTACAGCTTGAAAGAACAATACACTCGTGTTTTGCACGACGTGTTACGTATTTCGTCTGATGAAGCATTGTTCTATTTTTTCCCGAAGCAATTGTTGTGTGTTCTTTTTACTTTAAGTTGTTCATTCCAAAATTTTAATTAACCACTATTTTTCACCATTCAACCCCAATAATTCCATGTTGAAACGACTGATTCGTGTATGTATAGAAAATAGACACTATTCAATTTTTTATTTATTTATTTTTTAAAGTGCGTCCACATATAAAAATGTATGAATATATATAAAACTTTGAAGGAAATGTTTTTCAACTACATAACTTTATATATTTAATGATTCCCATTGTTATGTACTAAAGGTAAAAAATTTAGAATAGTGACAGATTCATAAATCCAAACATTAATTCGAAAATTTTGTTCCTTTTTTTTTTTTTTTTTTTTTTTTTAGCACCTCACATTACAGAAACTTGAAAATGTTTTCATAAACGAAATTTTGACAGTAAATTAGCCTTAGTTGCCGCAATGACCTTCTGGTCAAACCTAATTATATGCAAAATCACGCATGTATAAATGCAGTAACATTTGATGTAATACAAATAAATGATAATTGCAGTGTTCAGTATAATATAAATTAAGTTACTATAAACAAGATACTGGGTTTGAACCCCAGTTTGGTCTAGTCCTATAAATGATATTGTTTTTTTTTTCCCTAAATTAAAAGACTCAAATTAAAGCTATTTTCAGTGAAACTATTTCTCCAAGAATTGCTAAATTTCTAAAAACATACCATATTCACTGGAGATTATATATATATATCTTACTAATACGTACTTATTTTTTGTATAATATCATTCTGTTTAAGATGCTCCATTTGATCCAAATGAAAATTATTAATACTTTACTCTAAAAACCTTGTAATCTACAACTTAAAATTTGTTTGGTGGCTAACTTGAGAACCAATTTTTCAAAATAAATAAACATCTTTTTAAAATTCAAGAATAGCAAAAGATTTTATAATGTATATTAACCCCTTGATTTTACGAGCTGATATATATTCCTATACCAGGGATGGAACACGGGCGCAGAATTCATACCGGAATGTGTTTAAGAAATTTCTCTACCTATAATATCGTCGATTTAAGAGGTAGAAAATTTTCTTACATTGATAGTGGTATGAATTCTGCGCCCGTGTTCCATCCCTGCTATACTTTTAAATTTTATTGATACTACTATTTTCAAATAATAATCGTATTTTCTAATATTTCCTCATTTAATAGGGAGAATATTACTATTTAAAAATACTTGTGCATCCATGTCACAAAAACGCGTAAAATAAATGTTTAAAACATTAGTATAGTTGCCAACATTTTAATTTATTCCGGAGCATTTTTAGCTTCGCCTTTAATCCGAACCAATTTATTTATAGAATATTTTTCTCCAATATATAAGTACGATAAACTAAGAAAAAATTTCTCCTAAGAAAATAGTGGTATGAAATAAAGGCGGGGCTAAAAATGCTCCGGGATAAATTAAAATATTGGCATCTCTGCATTTTTCCTTCTCAATGTGTTGTTTAAATTTAGGTACTCGTTTAATAATTGCTGCTTTTAAATTATTATTTTTTTTTTATGTTGTTAATTAAACAGACGTTAAGTAGCATGATTTTTGTATTTAAAATAAAATTTCAATTAAAAAGAATATTTTTTGCTCAAAATACAAATATATAGTAATTTCATTATTTTTTATCGCATCTTTTGAAAGAAAAATAAAACAAAATTATCACGAGTGAGTTTTTGCATAATTTAAGTAATACACATGCATATATTTTTTTAAACATTTTTTATCCAATAATAATTTAAGAATAAAGTTCTATATATTTTTTTAAATAATGCACTTATAGTTGTACTGTCCATCTCTTTTTGAAACTATATACAACCATATATAAATGTATGTCTCTATCGTATTTGAAGGTTAGAAGGCAAAAATTGTCAAAATACTTCTGTGAAATACTTCCAGGTTGCCAAAAACTGGGTAAATAAAGAGGGTGATTTTAAAATATGTCATCTATGCTGACAGATAGACAGAAATCGTTGACAGAAAAACATTGACTTCTTTGTTGAGTTATGAGAAAGAAGAAATTGGCTGAAAAATTTTAACATTATTCAACAAAAGTTTTGTTAAGACATTGATTCTAAAGTAGCAGATTACAGTGTTCATTTTTATAACCAGTTTTTAATATAATAAATATCATTTATTTTGATGTCAAAAGGAAATAGAAAAACATTTTCGCATCCGATTGGCGTAATATAAGTGGAAAAGAGAAAATAGCATTATTTCACTTCATTTATTTCAGATAATTTCAAGGCTATAGAACAAGTTATGAGAAAAATAAATATATATTAGGTTATTGGTGATATTAGTTATTTTTGCAAAATAAGACTTGCATCTTCAATTAAAAGAACCTTTTTATAAAATTGTTTTGAATATGCATATTATTGAAGTATTCAATGTTAGTTTTTAACCATAAAATTGGAAATTTTGTCGTTCAGTGTGCACAACTGATTCATATGTACATATATACATGAATACACTAGCCTCTGAAAATTAAGGTATATTTAGTTTTTTTAAAAATGTAAGAATAAACTGATGCTACAGTCATTACGAGGTTCTTGAAATAATTATTGTAAGAACACTTATTCATTTAATTTTCCATTCTTTTTATATGCATATAAAAAAATAAATAGAATTATAAAAAGTATGATAGTAAGAGAAGTGAAATTAAAAATAAAAATTCCTAATTGTTTTCTATGATGAAATATGCTTGGCATGTCGGTCTTTGCTTTTCCACAGTCCTATTTAAGCTCTGAATGAAGCAGAACTAAAACCGATAGAAAGACCCTAACTTAGGGCATTGAACCTAGTTCAACAGCATCGATATTTAACTTTAACTTCTATAATACCAGATTACTTTATATTCATTTAGGTAGTTGCTAAGTGCAACTGGAAACAATGACTATGAATAAATCCATTCTCTTCAAAGTTAACTATAGAAGGACGTGGAATCTACAGCCTTTGGGATAGGTTGTAATATAAAAATTAAAGTTCAAGTAAGCCATTTCTAAATAATCAAAGCATTACGCGATCTTCTTGAGAAGATTTCTCTAGTTTTTTTTTTCTCTATTGAGCTACTGTTACAGAATAGTTTTAGGAGAGACCATCATTTTATAACATTACAAAAAAAAATACCGATACAAATTTCAAGTCTTTCGATTACGGGATTATTTAAGCTCAATCACGGTTTCCTGGAATCAATTTTGTATTAGATCAGAGAGAAATCTTAAAATACATTTTTAAATAAATAACTGTCTGTATAGACATTTCCTTATTCATTGCATAGTTGCCAACATTTTAATTTATTCCGGAGCATTTTTAGCTTCGCCTTTAATCCGAACCAATTTATTTATAGAATATTTTTCTCCAATATATAAGTACGATAAACTAAGAAAAAATTACTCCTAAGAAAATAGTGGTATGAAATAAAGGCGGGGCTAAAAATGCTCCGGAATAAATTAAAATGTTGACATCTCTGTCATTGGAGTTAATTAAACAATAATATAAAGTCTAAAATCTTTGGGATCAGTTTTAATATAACAATTCAAAATCAAGGAAGGTCTTTGAATTTGGAATTTTTAAATTTCAGCAATAACTAAGTAAACCACTTATTTTTGCCGAAACGTCCGTGGCGGCCTCCATGTGAAGACTCAAAAAAATTGTGGGTTCTGTTTGTGTGTCTGTGCGTCTACCTCGCGATAGCGGCAGCAAAAATCACACTCTTGTCTTGAAATTTGGTACACATGTTCATGAGCCACATAGAATCAGCTGTATAGATTTAGATGTGTATTCTATTCACAGTTCGTGTACAAGGACACACCAAAGTTTTTTCTTATCATTACGGCCTATGGACAGAATTTGTATGTACCGTTATAGCAGCACCAAAATCCCTGATTGGCTTGAAAACTGGTACACAAGTTCAGGATCTGTATAAAAATAGCTGCATTATTTTTTTATGTGTATATTTTTTATGAATTGTGTACAGGGATACACCAAAATTTTCCTTATCATTACAGCCTATTGGGTGAGTTTCGTTTAAACGCATTTTAACATCGTTATTCTGCATTCAACAAAATCAAATTAGCGTACATTACTCAGATGCTTAAAATCATGTTTTCTGTAGAAAATATGTGTGCTTAGGCTTCATAATTAATGTCCAGGACATTACAAAATTGTGCCGACAATCTCACGTAATCATCTAAATTATGTTGAATTTCGAACAATTATTCATGAAAAACATAGAATAAGTTGAATAGTTTTTACTCGTGTATGCAATGTTTATGGTTCGCTTACAGAGACCAAATTTTTATTTTTGGACATATTTTTATCAAGCGCATTTTAACGCTTTTATGCTGCATTCAACATAATGGAATTAACATACATTATAAAGGTGTTTAAAAGCATGTTTTTTTTTTTTTTTTTTTTTTTTTTTTTTTCTTAAGGCCTGTATAGATTAAATTTATTTACAGGACCACACAAAAGAATTCCGATGACATTCTCTAGTCATCCAAATGATGCCAAATTGGGTTGAAATATTAATGAGTTGTGATTAATTAGGTGTATTCATATTATTGGTGTATATAATATTATTGGTGTTCTTTTCAGAAACTTACAAAAGAATTTCGTACCATTACAAACTATAGATGGTATTTCTTAAAAGTGTATTTTAACATACTTGCGTACCATTAAATATAATAATAAGCAAGAGGCATCTCGAACGCTGACAGGTACGACTACTCCAAAATAATTTCTGGAACGCGATTTTACTTTGATAAAATGGATGTCGTGTTATATCAGGATTTAATTCGTTATACAAAGTAAACCGTTCCACCCATCGCTACAAAAGTTGGCATACTTACCGATCAGACAAAAATCTATCTAACGCCGTAATTTTTAGAATAATAGGATAACTAGCTCAAAAGATATTATATAAAAACCCATTTTAACTTTAAAATTTTTAAAAAGAAAAACATTGTTGCCCCCCCCCCCCCCCCCCCGAAAAAAAAAAGTTTTTCTTTTTTTCCCGATTTAAAAGGAAATAAATTTATTGCCTGTGTAAGAATTAAAAAATACCTAAAGTAGAAAGTTGTTAAATCTGGCAATTCTTGAAATTCAAGTAAAACCATAGACACAGCAATTTGTATAGATGTAGCATCACTATACACTCGACTACAAATTTTTAATTTTAAGAGAAACAGCCATTAGGGAGTATTAGAAATTTGAATAAAGGAGAGTTAGTTTATAATGTTGAAAATATACATACATTAAAAAAAGATTTGATTTATGAAAAAGTCCTTTTTTTTTTTTTTTTTTTTTATTTAACATCTAATTTCTTTTCTTCTTCTTTTTTTTTTTTTTTTTTTTTTTTGTGATTTATGTCAGTTCTAATTTAAAGACATATTTTTAAACTAAGACATAATGCATTCCAGTTAACTGAAATTGACTACTTATTATTATTATTTTTTAATGGATTTATTATTATACCTTTTGAATATATAAGAAGAAAGTATAAGACTTGAAAAGCTTTTGATTTCCGGTTTTCGATGAATCAACACGTTTTAAGATTTCCTTACATTTCTATTAGCGGAAAGTGACTACTTATTTTTAAATAAGTGGATATATTACTAGCTTCTGCATGTTTAAGAAGAAGGTAGAAGATACAGAAAAATCTTAGATTTCCGGTTTTCGATTAATTTACACATTTTAAGATTTCCTTGAATATCAATTAACTGAAATTGACTACTTATTTTTAAAAAAGTGGATTTATTACTAGCTTCTGCAGGTATAAGAAGCAAGTAGAAGACACTGAAAAAAAGTCCATTTCCGGTTTTCGATGAATTTACACGTTTTGAGATTTCTTTTCAACTTATTTTTTAAAAAGTGGCTTTAATATTCTATCCCCTGTATATATAAGAAGAAAAAATAAGATTTGGAAAAACTTTTGATTTCAGGTTTTCGACGAATTTACACGTTTTGAGATTTCCTTGCATTTCAATTAATTGAAACTGGCTACTTATTTTTAAAAAAGTAGTTTTTTTACTAGCTTCTGCATGTATAATAAGAAAGTAGAAGGTTCAGAAAAAATTTTGATTTCCGGTTTCCGACGAATTTACAGGTTTTGAGATTTCCTTGCATTTCATTTAACTGAAGCTGACTACTTATTTTTTAAAAAGTGGATTTATTATTTTATCCTCTGCATATATAAGAAGAAAGTATAAGATTCAGAAAAATTTTAGAATTTCGCTTTTCGATGAAGTTACACGTTTTGAGATTTCCCGAACTCAAATCGACCATTTTTATAAAATATCTGACTTTTTCAATTCAAACACTGTACTTTTGAAACAATGGAATTAATTTAATCGAATTTGATATTTGGTTGGACCTTGGTTTGACATGGTGCCGATTAGCTTTTGGGATATATCACCCAACAGGGGGTGCTTCCATGTTGCGATTGCCTCTCATGTCAGGAAAGGCTCAACATCTACATCGTACCAAACTTACAGAAATATATCAAGTAAAGCTATGCTGATTCAGTTTGAGTGCATATCAACAAACAATTGCCGCAGCTATGTTGCAATTGAATTATAGTTTCCTTTTACATATATAGGGGATTGAATAATAAAGCCACTTTTTTAAAAAAAATAAGTAGTCAGTTTCACTTAATTGAAATGAAAAAAATCTCAAAACGTGTAAATTCATTGAAAACTGGAAATTGAATTTTTTTTCAGTATCTTCTACTTGCTTCTTATACATGCTGAATCTAGTAATAAATCCACTTTTTTTAAAAAAGGAAGCCAATTTCAATTACTTAAAATGCAAAGAAATCTCAAAACGTGTAAATTCATCGAAAACCAGAAATCAAAAGTTTTTCCAAATCTTATACTTTCTTCTTATATATACAGGGGATAGAATAATAACGCCACTTTTTAAAACATAATCAGTCAATTTCAGTTAATTGAAATGCAAGGAAATCTCAAAACGTGTAAATTCATCGAAAACAGGAAATCGAACGTTTTTCTGCATCTTCTACTTTCTTATTATACATGCAGAAGCTAGTAATATTTCCTTTTTTCAAAAAATATAAGTAGTCAATTTCAATTAATTGAAATGCAAGGAAATCTCAAAACGTGTAAATTCACTGAAAACCAGAAATAAAAATTTTTCCAAATCTTATACTTTCTTCTTATATATGCAGAAAATATAGTAATAAATCCATTTAAAAAATAATAATAATAAGTAGTCAATTTCAGTTAATTGGAACGCATTATGTTTTAGTTTAAAAGTATGTATTTAAATTAGAGCTGACATAAATCACACACACACACACACACACACACAAAAAAAAAAAAAAAAAAAAAATTTAAATAAATTAGAAAAAAAAAATAGAACTTTCATAAACCAAATCCTTTTTTAATTTACGTTTATTTTCAACAGTATAAACTTTCGGTCTAACTCTCATTCATTCAAATTTCTACTACTGTAATGGTTGTTTTCTCTTAGAATAAAATTTTTGTAGTCGAGAGTACAGTGATGCTACATCTATACAAATACTGTATCTATGGTTTTACTTGAGTTTTATGAATTTCCAGATGTAACAACTTTCTACTTTAGGTATTTTTTAATTCTTACGCAGGCAATAAATTTATTTTCTTTTAAATAGGGCAAAAAATTAATTTTTTTTCTAGGGGGGGGGGGGGGGGCAACATTGTTTTTTCTTTTTAAAAATTTTAGTTAAAATGGGTTTTTATTTAATACCTTTTGAATTATCCTATTGTTCTAAAAATTGCGGTGTTTTATTTGTCTGGTTGATAAGTATACCAACTTTGGTAGCGATGGGCGGAACGGTTTACTTTGTATAACGAATTAAAACCTGGTATAACACGACATCCGTTTTATCAAAATAAAATCATGTTCCAGAAATTTTTTTGAAGTGGTCGTACCTGACACTGTTCGGGAAGCCTCTTTCTTATTATGATATTTAATACTATGTTTTACAAAAAATGACACGCGCGCATGTAATTTTATCTATTAAAGAAATGTACAAATGCGTCTAATAAAAAAATTGAAGTAACAAAGAAATTTGTATATATTCACATAAAAGATTTATTTTTCTTTTGGAAAGTTAGTAGAATTTTTGCATTATTACATTAAATAAATAATTTTTATTTTTTAAATATATTATTCTTGCTAATACTATTGTTATTTCATTGTGTATGCAAAAAGTGGTTATGTTATCCGTATGACAATGTTATCCGTACAAATGAATATCGTGGGAGATGTGGATTTGAAACGACGTATTTAAAATCAATTATGAATGTTTATAAAATAATTATTTATTTTAGTGAAGAAGCTTTTTACACAAATAATATTTATTTTCAGTAATATAATGATAGACATTTAAGTAGAAGTACAGTCATTATTTGGATAAATTTATAGGCTACCAAAATAAACCTTTCTATATTTTATAAAACCGTATAAAATTGCTTCTGTAATTATAAACAAAACGGAAGCCATATGAAACAGTTTTCAGAAAACAAAATTTTAGTAAAACTTTTTATCTTATATAGTATTGAACATTCTTATGCTTGGCATCTTAGTAAACATCGTTCATAATTTTTTCTTGATATAAAAAGAAATAATTATATTTACATATGAATAATAAAATTTAAATAAAACTTTACGAAAAACTGACTTGTAGACTTGTAGGGACTAAACAATTATGGTAAAACTGACATCATATTAGCTTGAAAATTATTAAATGAACCATTCCAGTATCAAAAGAAAAATAATGTACACATTGCTTTTTGTTTTCTGAGATCCGGAGTTCGACTCCCGTCCAGGCATTATTTTCACTCAGTCGGAAAAATTAAAATTTCAATAAATATGATTTTCTTCCACAGTTGATTGTGTGATTTTAATAAAACATTCAGTGTTCAGCTTTTTACTGAAATAATAATAATAGTAATAAGATTTAAAAAAGGGTTTTTTTTTTCTCTCTCTCTCTCTCTCTCCACAATAAATAAATCAGAAAAATTTTTGAACTATATCAAAATAAATGATTAAATGGGTTTTACAAAAAGAAATTTAAATATCAAAAACTCGTGATATATATATATATATATATAATAAGATATAACAACTATCTTGCAACCTACTGCATTACTTATTATTATTATTATTATTTTCCGTATTAAAGGAGACAGAAATTTTTTATCACATAGGGTCTTTCAGCATTAAAAAAGAAAGACTGTACATGGAAAGAATTATTTTTCGTAAATTTTGAAAAAAAAAAGTTATTTCAAAATATTTTGAACAGATAATTATGTTTTAAAATATTTTCTCTTTTTCTGTGAAATGTAAATTCTCATTTGACAAATGTAAAATAAGCATAATCATATTTTCCAATTTACATCAAATATATTTCTCAGCTACATAATTCCATCTATTTATATCTATATTTATTTATTTATAAGATCTGCGAGGTGTTAATTCCCCATGAATAAAATGATGGAGTTCATAGCATTATTTTATGCTCTTTTCAATTGCAACAAATTTAAAACATAGGGACCCTATATAGAGAGAGACTGGACATTGACCGAAAGTCGGCCATCTTAGTGCCAATTCGGAGCGATCCCCGTAGAACGTAATGCTTTTTTCTTCGCGATTGACGCTTAACTATACAACATAAATGAAAGAAAACTGTACTAAATTTGTGCAGAAAGTAATTCAGAATATAAATATGTAATTTTTATCGTCTTAGAAAAAAAGAATTTTAAGAAAAACGAATTTTGTTTTAACCTTCGACATGATTACTTTTTCAACTCCGATCGGAAAACAGAGGAATTTTTGTTGTATATTTCTATATTAAGCAAAATACGTTGATTGTGAAAGTAATTCTACCTTAGTGAAAGTAATTCTACCTTATTTTTTCTGAGGACATACATTCTATATATAAAAAGTTAGAAAATTTTTTAACAAATATATGGTAATCTTAGTTTTTGTCAAGTAATTCATGAGTAAATGTAAAACTAGAAACTAGAACAGAAATTATTTTTTATTATTTTAAAAAAATATTTACGTAATACTTTTACAAGCTAAAAATACATATTTTATTTATTTCAATTACGCATTATTAATAATAATGACTTAATTAAATATTAAAAATAAAAATTTAATTAATAATAATTTGTAAAAATATTAACTAATATCTTTAGAAATTAAAAAATGTTTTTAATTATTTTATTTACATTTGCTTATTTCATTGATTTTTTAATTTTTAATTTTTTTAGTTTTTTTAAAATATTATGTAAATAAAAATAATAACTTATTTAAATATTATTTATAAAATTTATTATGGCAATTATTATTTAAAAGAAATTTATATTTCATATGCTAGCAAATAATATAAACGTTATTTTCTGTTTTTTTAACAATTTATTTAAGAAATCTGATACATTTTGCGTACTAGCAAATAATCAAAAAATTGCAAGCTAAAAATACATATTTTATTTATTTCAATTACGCATTATTAATAATAATGACTTGATTAAGTATTAAAAATAAAAATTTAATTAATAATAATTTGTAAAAATATTAACTAATGTCTTTAGAAATTAAAAAAATGTTTTTATTTATTTTATTTACATTTGCTTATTTCATTTATTTTTATTTTTATTTTAGTTTTTAAAAATATTATGTAAATAAAAATAATAACTTATTTAAATATTATTTATAAATTTAATATGGCAATTATTATTTAAAAGAAATTTATATTTCATGTGCTAACAAATAATGTACACCTTATTTTCTTCAATTTTATCAATTTATTTTAAGAAATCTGATACATTTTGTGTACTAGCAAATAATTAAAAAATATCTTTTTATATAGTTATTTTAAATATGTATTTTAAAATATATCAGAAAAATACATTGAGATCTAACATATTAAATATATTGCAAAACAGAACTTAAAAACTAATAGCTAGAAAATAAATAATGTAATTAATCTCATATTTAGGAAATAAATACGTAAAACAGCATACAATAAGAGAATTTAAAGTATTTAAAGCATGATATAAAATAAATAATTATGCATTTTTATCTTTTAAAAGTATTCTAAAATTAAAGCAATTTATCTTCCAACAAAGTAAAAATGTAATAAATAAGTTCTTTTTCGATTATGACGTAAAATAATCGAAATTTCTTCTCAGCGTAATGATAAGCAATGGAGCAACTGGCACTAAAATGGAGAATTTCGTCAAAAAGCCGGCACGCCAATGTCAACCTTTCTATATTTTATAAAACCGTATAAAATTGCTTCTGTAATTATAAACAAAACGGAAGCCATATGAAGCAGTTTTCAGAAAACAAAATTTTAGTAAAACTTTTTATCTTATATAGTATTGAACATTCTTATGCTTGGCATCTTAGTAAACATCGTTCATAATTTTTTCTTGATATAAAAAGAAATAATTATATTTACATATGAATAATAAAATTTAAATAAAACTTTACGAAAAACTGACTTGTAGACTTGTAGGGACTAAACAATTATGGTAAAACTGACATCATATTAGCTTGAAAATTATTAAATGAACCATTCCAGTATCAAAAGAAAAATAATGTACACATTGCTTTTTGTTTTCTGAGATCCGGAGTTCGACTCCCGTCCAGGCATTATTTTCACTCAGTCGGAAAAATTAAAATTTCAATAAATATGATTTTCTTCCACAGTTGATTGTGTGATTTTAATAAAACATTCAGTGTTCAGCTTTTTACTGAAATAATAATAATAGTAATAAGATTTAAAAAAGGGTTTTTTTTTTTTCTCTCTCTCTCTCTCTCTCCACAATAAATAAATCAGAAAAATTTTTGAACTATATCAAAATAAATGATTAAATGGGTTTTACAAAAAGAAATTTAAATATCAAAAACTCGTGATATATATATATATATATAATAAGATATAACAACTATCTTGCAACCTACTGCATTACTTATTATTATTATTATTATTTTCCGTATTAAAGGAGACAGAAATTTTTTATCACATAGGGTCTTTCAGCATTAAAAAAGAAAGACTGTACATGGAAAGAATTATTTTTCGTAAATTTTGAAAAAAAAAAGTTATTTCAAAATATTTTGAACAGATAATTATGTTTTAAAATATTTTCTCTTTTTCTGTGAAATGTAAATTCTCATTTGACAAATGTAAAATAAGCATAATCATATTTTCCAATTTACATCAAATATATTTCTCAGCTACATAATTCCATCTATTTATATCTATATTTATTTATTTATAAGATCTGCGAGGTGTTAATTCCCCATGAATAAAATGATGGAGTTCATAGCATTATTTTATGCTCTTTTCAATTGCAACAAATTTAAAACATTTTCTCTAGCGCCATCTATTGTTCATTGTAAGAAATATATCAATATTCCTTTAAATCTTCTATATTTTTTAATTCTTTTCTTTTCTGTCCCTAATTCATATATGACACATGAATCTACACACGAATAAAAATAATTTATGAAGTAATGCAGCGTAATTTTAAAAAGCAAATTTATTCAATGAATGAACTATCAAAAGTATAAAGATATAAAGAATAACTAATTTTTCGGTTGATTTGATAAAATAGTTCACTTACTCAAATTAATTCGGCCTCGGGATCTAAGCAGTGTTATGTGAATTAAAATAATTTATACATAAGGAGATCATTTACTGTTTAAAGGGAAAAGAGATTTATAAATTTATCGTCCTATTTTTTAATCAGTTAAATGAATAGTAATAGATTTAATAGATTTGCTTAATGGTTACTTGAACAAAAGGCTTTCACCTAAGGCATAATATCGTGGTTGAAAAATTCTAATCTATTAGGGTCCAAAATTTTCCAGAAAATTTCGCCGATGGATAAAAGAAAAAATATATTAAGTAACTATTTTTTATACGAATAATAAAGTAGTTTCACAAATATTCTGTTAAAAATTATAAGACAGCGAAACTAACAGAAATTTTCAATTCAGCGCATTCACTTTTATGCAAAATTCTTTAAATCTGTCTGCTTTAAAAACTTATGTTAATCAAATACAGATATGTCAATATATATATATATATATAACTGTACCAGTAATAGACACTTTAAAGACACTTTTCCTTTTTTTTTTTTTTTTTTGTGTGTGTGTGTGCGTGTATTGTCCATAATTTTATAGACAGTGGCAAAAGACATCGTTCAATACCTCAGTTAATTCTTTGTTTGTATGACTGTATTATGAAAATTTTCTGATTGAAGTTTTTGTGTAGATGGGACGTATGGACAGTAAAATTTATGAAGAAAACGTTTGAACACATACACACACACACAAAAAAGAAAAAAAAAAAAAAAAAAATATCTAGGCTAGCTTGTATTTTATCGTTAACACTTTCGCGACTGCTGACGTAGATTCACGTCATTTGAAAATCTGTAACTCCGCCAATGGGCGTTTCTTTTGCAATTTGTATGTTATTTATTTCTTAAAAAGGTACCCAGTATTCATATTTGTACTATCAATATACTATGGATATAAATGCTTTGATTAGAAAGAGTGTAACTATAATGTATATCCATTTGTAATTTAAATGTGAATACGGAAAATTTTGTTCTGAAATACTGTAACTAGGGAGAATAACGCCCACAGGCGGACCTGACTGTGAAAAAGACAAAAACATGCGGTTGCGAAAGCGTTGAAATAGAATAAGTTCTTTCATTTAAATATCCTCCGATGAAAATATTTATAAGTTTTATTTTGCAGGTTGTCATTATTTAGTAACAAACATTGATATTAAGCATGCACACTATACAAGTGCCTTTAATATGACAAAACTAGTTGACCAGGTGTATTCTGCTCAATTCGACATGATATAATCATGTTTTTCTACTATAAGCCGTACTATATTCATGTTAAGAAAAATGAATTCTGTCAATGGTCCGGCACGATCGTAGACGGATACTTCACCTAATAGTCTACCATCCCTCCGATTCGATACATTTGCAGATATCAATGAATGAACTATCAACTACTACTATCTACCTACTTTTATAATATATTCCGGAGCAATTTTAGCCCTGCCTTCTTTTCGCACCAGAAATTTTATAGAATTTTTCTCTATAATATGTGACAATAGTTAAATAAAAGGGAAATTCTTCTTTAAAATTTCCAGTGTGGAAAAAAGGGTGGGGCTAACAATGCTCCGGAATAAATTAAAAAAGTTGGCAACTCTGCATTTGCTTTATCCTGATTTTCTGATTAATTTTAACAGGGATAGCGTCATAAGTTAATTTTCCGTGCAATACCGTACTATTTCCAAAGAAATAATCCCATAACGCAAGTTAATGAAAAATTTTGCTCTATTTTGCCATATTAACCTTCTGACCACTGCGATCAAATATATCTGTTCACTGAAGTATTTTTTCTTCCACAATACATTTACAATTTAAAATTGCTTAATAAAATTTATTTTACTTCTATTAAAATTTTAAGGTTACGTTTAATAGTCATAAGGTTTACCAAAATATATTGAAAAAAATATTACAATTGTGCGCTTTTCCAAGGCGATCATGTGGAAGAAAAACTTAAATTTCAAAGTTTTCTCTGTAGAATGCTCTTAGATTATGATGTTCATTCCATTATCATAAATAGTGTTTTAAAACAGGTCTGAAAACTTTGCAATGAAAATATTCCTCATAATCAAGCCTCTCCATTCAACCCAAAAACTTTTGGACGAATTTGGGAATGCATTTTGCTCAGGTGGGTCGCATTGCACATATATATATATATTTATTTATTTATTCCAGTGGGAGGGGAGTAAAAACATTAAACAGAATACAGTAACGCCATGGCTTTTTATTTTTTAATTTTTATTTATAAAGCAACGCTGGAACATTTACATATTTATGACTATAAATAAATTATTAAAATAATATTAATCAATGAAATCATCAAACAATTTTATTTCACAATAATCAGTACAAAATTTGTTTCTTTTTTCTTTCTCTTAATGTTTTCTATTGGCAGCTACGATATTAGTCTACTCTGTTTTTCACTCCAAAAATTTAGAAAGGATTTTGGTGTGTGTACATGTTAATAGATAATATGAAATTCTAAATTACATAGATTCCGTCGAAGAGCGCGTATAGGCTATCACTGCTGTAGAGAGTATAAGTATTGCTGAGGTATCCGAGATGAGTTGTGAAGTTTTCGTATATGTGGATAATCTAATGTTTATTAAGTCTTTATTAAAAATTATTTTTCTTCATCCTTAACACTTTCGCGACCGCTGACGTAGATTCACGGCATTTGAAAATATGTAACTCCGTTAGTGGGTGTTTTTTTATTTTTTGTAATTTATATGTCAATTATTTCTTTAAAATATACACAATATTCATATTTGTACGAACGATATACTATGGATATAAATACTTTGATTAGAAAGAGCATAATTATAATGTATATCCATTTGTAATATGGATCTAAATGTAGAAAATTTTGTTCTGAAATACTGTAAATTGGGAGAATAACGCTCAGGCGGACTTTACTGTCAAAAAGACGAAAACTTGCGGTCGTGAAAGTGTTAAGAAGAATTACGCAGTGGTTGAAAGGTTTTTTAGTGTTTGAAATTACTTAAGATTTATTTTTCAATTATCTAAATTTCATTCGCACTTTCATCTACAAATTGTTTTCAAACTTGTCAAACAATATTCACATCTTAAAAAAAGAAAAAAAGAAACTTTCTTTCAATAATTTCGAATCATATTCAGTTCAAAGAATTTTCCTTATAAGCTGTTAGCGACCACTGACGTAGATTCACGTCATCATAGCTGCCAATATTTTAATTTATTCCGGAGTATTTTTAGCCCCGCCTTTATTTCATAGCACTTATTTTTTTTAAGTAATTTTGTCTTATTTTATCGAAGTTATATATGGAAGAAAAATTGTCTATAAATAAAGTGGTGCGAAATAAATGCGGGGCTAAAAGTACTCCGGTATAAATTAAAATATTGGCAGCTATGCGTCATTTCAAGATCTGTAACTCCGCCAGTGGGTGTTTCCTTTGCAATTTGTATGTCATTTATTTCTTAAAAATATGCACAATATTAATATTTGTACAACCAATGTACTATGAATATAAATACTTTGTTTAGAAAGAGTATAATTATAATGTATAATCATTTGTAATATGAAGCTGAATATACAAAGTTTTGTTCTGAAATAGCTTAACTTGGGAGAATAACGCCTACAGACGGACTATTCTGTCAAAAAGACAAAAACATGCGGTCGCGAAAGTGTTAATGACTTTTTTAATTCCTTCTCCGTTTCCCTGGAATTTATTCACAAATACTTTAGATGTTTTGCTCTTTAGCGGCAGTTTGACCATATGTCTTCAAAATTCGAACCTAGTTTTTTGAAGCATTTTTTTTTAATTTGAAAAATGTAGCAAGGAAATTATTTTTCATAAGTATTACATATGCGCCCACATTTACTTAGAATAAAAATACACCTTCGTAATTAGGTAATTATAATAATTTTTAACGCTGTTACAGCGCCTAGAATACATAGTGTGACAACCATTCAACAAAATTGTGCTCTTAAGATTAAGCCTATCAGCAGAGATCAGTACAATCGAGATTCTTGATAGAAAAACAGAAACTGATGTGTTTGCTGGTTACTTATGCGCCTCGATCACATGATTAAGCAGATGAAAATGGGAAGAGCCAATCAACTACTACGCAAATTTAAGATTTGAGCAAAAATTTCGATTGCAGCGCTATTTGAGGAGGGTAATTTTCGAGTAGTATTTTAAGCAATAGATTTTCATTGGTGCCAAGTCTCCCGTTTTTCAAGGGAGACTTCAAACCGGAAATCTTTTATAGTTGTTTTCGGTAATATTAATCGTGGAAAATACATATAACATTTTCCATTTTAAAATACTGGTGTCAATTCTGATTTAAAAGTTATAAATGTTGGCAGCTCTGGATTTTATAAGTGGTTTCCGCACTATATATTCTAAGTGCTGTGAAACTATTTTATTATAAAAGTATTTTATTATTGAAAATTTATTAAAACATCTAGGTCACCATCCGTACTAACGTTTGCATTATTCTGAAAAAAAAAAGTGCTTTGTGGTTAAAATGGGTGTAATTCATCCCGTGAACACGGTTCGTGGTTACAGAAGCACGGTAGTTCACCGGTTATAGCAGACTGAATTTTCTATTTTGCATTGATGCTTTTAACTGTGTGTCGTATAGCGCAGATGTCATATGTAGTACTGTGTAAAAAAATGATTTAAAAGTGTATTTTGATATGAATGTAAAGTGACCAGATTTTTTAACTTAAATTTAAGGCAAACTGTCACAGTGTTTCAATAATTAAAAAAAAATGGTAATAAAGTGAAAAATTTGTCTAAATAGCAAAATATGAATAATTTTTATACGTTAATTACATCAAAGCACATATTTAAACTTTTTATTATTAATAGAAATAAGTCTATTAACACTTTCGTGACCGCATATTTTTATCTTTTTGACAGTAAGGTCTGCCTGTAGACGTTATTCTCCCAAGTCACAATATTTCAAAACAAAATTTTCTGTATTCACATTTGTATTACAAATGAATATACATTATAATTATATTCTTTCTAATCAAAGTATTTGTATCCATAGTATATTTCATTGTAAAAGTATGAATACTGGGTACTTAAGAAATAAACAACATATAAATTACGAAAGAAACGCCCACTGGCAGAGTTACAGATTTCCAAATGACGTGAATCTACGTCAGTGGTCGCGAAAGTATTAATTTATAACACAACATTACAAATTGTTTCTTAGTTCACTTTTCATGATAATTTAATTGATGTAGTGATTCTCTTAGCAACTATCTGAGAATTCAGTTTGTGCTTATTTTCCTTTTCCTAAAAACAAGTTTTGGGAGTTACTGAAGTAGGGGAGCCATCTCTTCCGCAAATGGTTAGTCCAGATACATGCCATCACAATTACGATTTTCCACGTAGGGGATAAAAAGATCAGGTCATTAAAAAAAAAAAAAAAAAAAAAAAAAAAAAAAAAAAATCGTGTTTTTTGTAAATTATACATGGAGAGAGTAGTGTTCACAATTTTTTTTTCTTTTTGATATACGGACGCAAATACTGTAATGTCAATTTTTTTTTTTTTTTTTTTTTTTTTAAATTTATTTTTTTTTTTTTTTTTCAGTTCATATACAAAAAATCCGGGGTAGCCAGCGTTTTTACATTTTGATTTTTTTTATGTTCGAAATTCACAATATACGTACACCAGCTGCTATGATCACAATTTTCTTTACTTTTCTTTGTTTGTGTGTGTGTGTGTATGGTTCATACACAACGAAATTGGATTATACAGTCATGACATTTTTGTGCTGTTTTCTGTGAGCAAATCTCATAACCTACATACACTGATTGCTGTAGTCAATTTTTATACTTTTTCACGATTGTTGTACATTGGAATTGGAGTGTTGTGCAATTTATTTTTAATTGTACTTTATTATAATTTTGTGCTTTTCGCACTTATTTAAGGTTTTTTGTTGTTGTTGTTGTTTGTTTCGCCGAAAAACATAGTTCATTACACAGGCAATGGAGACCTGAAACTACCGACGTAATACGAAATGTTGACTATTTTGAAAAATGCACTAAGTTGTACCTTGAACTTAAATTTCCTTGGAAATCTCACACCATGATTTTAATGGAAGTGTCGAGGAAGGGGTTTATTTAAATCTTCACAATATTAATTACTTTGGATGAAGGAAAATACTCATAAAATCATAACTAAAACAAACAATGAAACTCTTTTGTGACATGTTGTGCTAAATAAGTTCACTTCTCTAATCATTTTTTATGCGCAGTCTATACCAGTTATTCTGATTTATTTATGTCCACTTAACTTCTCGTGCTTGTAATCGATTAATTTGATTTATTCAGTCCAATTTTCTTACATTTATTTATTACTTATATTCCTACATATTCCATTCAAGTGCATATGTTGTTCATGGATTTATTTTCATGTAAGCTGTTAGGCTCTGTTGTTTTGTTTTTGTTAGTGTAGTACCCTTAGTAATTTAATCGAAAATATATATCTCCTGTCATCATAGCCTTTTATGAGGGCGGAGAAATAAAATATTCGGTTGACCATAAACTAATGTCAGATTTCTCTTATAGATAAAAATATATTGCTTTTCATTCAATGCACATGGGAATCCTAACCTTTTAGATAGATAAATATTGTGGCAGACAATGTTTTAATACACAGGTTAAGAGAAATATCATCGTAAATTTATAGATTTAACTTTTTGTAATTGTACATATATTATTAATCTCTTAGCATGCGTATATCTATCTATATAGATGTATAGAGAGAAAGAAAATTATACTTTTTACTTAACTTCTACAACCTGCTGATGTTCTGTGGTATTTCTAATTTTTTTCCCGCCCAAAAAACGGATGCATATCATACAGAGTTGCCAAAATTTCTAATTTATTCCGGATCATTATTAGTTCCCTTCTATTTTTCCTCTTTTTTGAATTGTAATTTTATTCTTATTTAATTGTAGTTACATATTGGAGCAAAATATTCTACAAAAAATTTGGTATAAAAAAAAAGGCAGATATTAACATTATTCAGGAACAAGTTAGAAACGTTGGCAATTTTAGTCATATAAGTATTTTGAAATGTAAGGCCCTTACATTGTAATAATTCCCAAGCTGATATTTCGTATGTTGAGATAACTACTAGTTATTAGTAAGGGGAAAAAACGAAATAAAACTGATTAAATGTTTTTTTGTAGAACAGAGATACGTCTATATCTTGCGAGCTACAAGTTCTGTAACTAATGCCTGAAAAATAAAAAATGAGTACTTACGAATGTAAAACTGATTGCAAAGTTCAACAAATTACAATGAAAAAAAAATGGTGATTTTGATGATTTTTGTAAATTAATTCAAATGAGAATTTTTGTATTTTTATGATGATAAAATGACAAAATTGATAGTTATAGATGTGAAACAGGAGATGCAGGTAATGAGTTTAATGAATTACGCAATTCATACTTATAAAGTTAAATTTGCAAAAAACTTCAACACTTTTATTGAGAAGGTTTATGATAAATAACATTATGCAGGTCAAAATGTATAAAAAATGATAAAATAATTTGCGAATTCATTTACTAAAAATACCTGAGAATATTAGATAGTATATGTTCACAGATATCAGATAGTATATATTCGTTTAGAAATTTCTGAGTGTATCATACAGAAATAACAGTCTGTTGAATGATTTGTAGATTCTCTTCAAATTATGAGCCATACAAAGAGCATTAAATGACCTTCATCATAATCCAATTACGCAAGTTTCTGGCATTTCACGCAATATGAGGTGATCGCGATTTTTCTTGGTCGCCAATTTCAAAACCAAAATAACAATTTTAAGTTATTTCAATCAGTGGCCTGATAGCTTGTCTCTGACTAGATAGGGTTATTCTCCTAGAAACATAGCAAGAGATGTCAGATCAGTTCATGCAAACTCAAGGCATTCTAAAATATTAAATAAATATTACTAAGCTATTAAAAAAAAATGATAACAGGAGATTAAATGAAAATATTCCTTTATAAAATTGAAACAAATAACAATTGTAACCTCTTGCATTTATTGATTTTTTTTCTCTCAGCTTTTACTAACGTGAAGTGATTTTCATTTCGTAATATCTATTGAATTATAATTGTCTACAACCAACGACTATAAAAAAAAAAGAGCTAATTTTCACTTTTTACCCTTTGCGACGCAAGGTAATTGGGATTATTTAAAGTAAACTAAATTTACGACCTTTTCTGCAATGTTATAAAAGAAAAATTTTGCTAAAATATTTCCGGGGTGAGTTTTTGCAGTTGGAACTTGATAATTTCAGCGAGGACAGTGCACCGCAAAGGGTTAATTAATATTTTCGTTTTCCGTAGCATTGAAACCATACATATTTATTACTTTCATTTAACTTATAATTTTATTGTTGAACTCAGTTATTAATAATTTTAGCAGGCATTCACGTCAATATTGGATTCGCCTAGAAACCACCTAGTATAAAACAGCTACAATTTATGGAGACAGAAGATATAGTCGTGTTTTCTGAAAATACGATTTTGTTGGTAGATAATGGCTATTACAGAAACTTTCAATCCATTCTTAAGCAATGCCACTACATAATATCTATTATGTGTTCATTTTCTTTTCTCTGTTAGTTATTAGTAGTCTTGCATATAAATTTCGATTTTGATAGAATAAATGCATGCACATTATTACGTAAATGTCAAGTACTGATTGAATTTCATTGAATTTCATGATGTATTTAAAAAAAATTCACACTATATATGTAGTACATCACAAAATATTATGTGTAACAAAGTTGAAACCCTCTAGATTTTTTAATACCATTATTTCTGAAAAGTTATCTTTACCGTGTGTAATCGTAGACCAATTAAAGAAATTATTTCTTTAAAATATTATTGATACTCAAAATTTTAAAACGATGGCAATTCTGAGTGTAAAGATTTCAGCAAATGAAATCCAAAATTTCGAGCTATTAGAAGTATTTAAATAAATACCTTCTGATATAATTGCATTTTGTACAATGTCAGTTTCTTTTTATCCCGTTAAAATGCATTTAATTATAAATAGAATGAAGTTAGTAGTTATTCTGAACATCATACTTGCAAGAATATATTTCGTTGAAGTTATTAAATAATTACAAAGTAATTGAAGCTATAGAAAGAGCACCTATTTCTAGATTACTGTTTAATGTGTTTACATTGAAACTCCTCCAAACTGATGTAAAACAAATTATAAGTGTTCGTGATAGGAAAACACTATAGAATCTCATTCAATATTCTTAGAAAATCTTGTATCGATTCGGTCATTAAGAATCGTTTTACTAAGTCTTTCTTTTTCTCTTTCCCTTTATATAAGTCCCATATTGATGAAATCTATAACTATTGTTTTCACTTGTCGATCCCAGTTTACTTCCATATGTTGCTATCAATATCAAAGTTGTTAAAAGTTATATAAAATTATATTATCTAAAAAAATGTTAAGAGAAAAAATCCACGGTAATAGAATTCGAATTCTTTTCTTTTTCTTCTTTTTTCTTTTTTTTTATAACTGCATGATAAATCAAACTTAAAAAAATAAATAAATGGTATTATTCTTCACTCGAATAAAGATTTCAAATGCATCCTGCAGAAACTTAAGAAGTGTTATAATCTGAGAATTTAAGCACATGCATTGTGGATATAAAACTATTTTTTTTTTTTCTAGGAAATTTTCAAAGAAAATCAGTGGTTTTGTTGTTTTTATACAATGCAAATTTTTAGATTATCTTTTATTTCTAAGAAAGTAATTGGAGAAATAATTGAATAATAACAATAAAGGCAAGTTATGAAAACTTTATGAAAATTGACTGCATCTGTGATGAAAATTGTCTGCAAATTTTGCTGACCTAGGCGTAATACAGGACCATCGGAAAAGAATGTCTGGGTTTCGAAAATTTATTAAAAATTAATTTTTAAACATACGTAAATAATTCTTGTACTGAAATGTAATGAAAGAATGTATTTTCTCCATTCGCTAGATGACATTGTTAGTTCTCTCAAGTCCCGCAATAACGGTTTTTTTTTTTTTTCTCCCAGCTATTTTTTCTGTTTGAAAAAGCGCAATCTGTATGCAGAATTTAAACCAATTGTAGCAGTATAACCTAAATGGCGTAAGTTACATCCCGGAGAAAAGGCTTTAGTTAACAAAGCCTATCGATGAATGAAGTATTTCAAAGAAACTGGAAATGTAGCAAAAGTACAGTCGGGGAAAAAAAAAAACGCAACACCCGCTGTAATTTCGTTATTAATTGACGCAGGAACATTTAATAGACACAATTCAACAGGAAATTAAATGCACTTTCTGAAAATGTCGTCGAATTTTGAATTAGGGGTCATCTACATATTCAAATGAGCGCCAACTTTGATTTTTTTTCAATAACAACACCCAATTTTGACTTCATATTCAAATTTCTAAGAGTCTGGCAGTGCGGAAAAGTATGCTATTTATATACTTTATCTTTAGTATTTATAGAGTTATAATAAAAAATGTGTTAGGGGGTTATCTGTAAATGTAGAAAAATAAAATTAAGATGCTATAAGAAAAGAGAAAATTTTAATGTTTCACACCGGAAATCTTTCAGGAAAAAAATAATTATAAAAATTGATAAAAACATTGATTTTTTTCCAGTTTCTTAATTATCTAGAATTCAGTTTTTTAGATTCGTATATACTTCAGTACATTTTTAAATAATTTTAGGTCTATTTAAATATATTACACTTGCAATTGGCCTCTTTGAAAAAAGTGCAATATTTTTCAAGTAAAAGTGTGTATTATGGCTGTACTAGTCACCAATAAAGATTAAATTTTCTTTCGTAGGTATAACATAATATACGAAATGAAATAATATAGATATATATATATATATATATATATATATACAACAACGCATAAACTAAATCTTTTCGGATAAATTATTGTAAGCGTTCATGAAGTAAATATTAAACAAATTTAATCACACTTACCAGTTTGGGGTCAGTTGAACTCTTTGGAACTGTACGATTCGTTTTATAATTTCTATGAAAATATAGTTTCTTAATTAACCCTTTCGCGACTGCTGACGTAGATTCACGTCATTTGAAAATCTGTAATTCTCTTAGTGGGCGTTTCTTTCGTAATTTGTGTGTTACATATTTCTTAAGTGTGTACCCAGTGTTCATATTTTTGCAATAAAATATACTATGGATAGAAATATATTGATTAGAAAGAATATAATTATAATGTATATCCAATTGTAATATAATTGTGAATACAGAAAATTTGTTCTGAAATATTTTATTTTGAGAGTATAACGCACGTAGGCGGGTCTTACTGTCAAAAAGACAAAATCCTGCAGTCGCAAAAAGGGTTAAAATATATTTATAAAAGTTAAAGTATGTTTTTAAAAATGTATAAATTTAAATTATATTAATAAAATTTCAAAGACTAAAGTGTCCTTAAAATAATAATCGTCCCCCTACAAAATAAATAAATAAGTAAATAAATAAAATAAAATAAAGCAATATATGAAGCAAATGATTAAGCCTTTTTTAACTATGACGGTAGATAAGAAACGATTTTACAAGTCTGTCTTGCATTCCAATTCCATTCGTTTTTTATATTTGACAATTTCACATTAAACATATTTTTCTATTTAAAACAATAAACCCCGCCTATTTAATTATTTTTTTTCTTCCAGTGTTTGCTTAAAATATTCAAAATTTATCACCAATTAATCGATGAAGTAAATACCACTTGTGCATACTTTTTTCAACATAAAATAAGCGGTTTAACATGAATACTCAATGTCACATTTACTTTTCTTTTCTGTAATGTTTTGTTTTGAAGAACGATGAAGGCGGGGCTTGTCTTCTTTAGAAAACAGGAATTCTTGATGCTAACACTAATGTCTAAAAATCATCATTTTTGTTTCATTTCTTTGCGTTTGACGTTGTTGTTATGTAATTTGACCCGTAAATAAAAAATAAAAATATTTTGTTTAATTTTCTTTGTTATTTTTTAAGATTTGATTCGTTATCTCATGCAAAACTTTATAAGAGACGGCCCCCTAAACCACTCCAGATGATAGATTTATTTATATCTCGAAAACTAATAACTGGAATGAGCTGCAAATTTGCACACCCATATTTTTCAGCATTAGGATTCATTTTATGTAAAAATTAATATAGGTCATAATTCATAATTTTTATGAATATGAATTTATTAATATTTTTCAGGATTAAAAATATTTTTCAGAATCAAAAGTAATGATGGATTATGTTTGGGTTTCTTCACTGTATCTCGTAAAAAAAAAAATTATATCGATCAAGTTATTTTTTGTGAAGATATTAATAAAAGTTTGGAATATGAATTTAACATTAGCACCTTCAAACTTTGAACGCTTATAACTCTGTGAAAAAATAAGTAAAATATACAACCAATATACTTTTTCGGGTTGTCGCGATCCCAGGAATTCAAATATAAAATAAAAATAGTGTGTTACCATTGAAAAAATCAAAGTTGGTGCGCGTTTTAATATGTAGACGACCCCCAATTCAAAATTTCAGTTCATTTTCTGAAACTACTCACAAATCCCCGTCGAATGATACCTATTATATTTTTCTACATCGATTAGCAGCGGAGTTACGTTGAGTGTTGGGTTTTTTTTTCCCCCGACTGTACATCCCCAGGTGGACCAGATACTTCAGAACAGACTGTGACATTATGTTGTCTTGTGTCAGAAGTCCTAAAAAGTCAATTGCTCATCGCAGTTTAGCTTTGAGAATTCGGAAAATTACCATTCAAAACGTCTTTCATTTGTAATCCAAGCATTCTTTTTCGATGACCCTGTATTAAAGTAGAAAATTCTGTAGCTCATTATATTACCAAATAGCTTATAAATATGATGATCTACATTCACTTACGTAGCTGCAAACTATTCCGATTTTTTAACACCACAATTTCATAATAGTTACCTTCGTCCTATACAACAGCTCAATTTTGCCTTTTTAAAAAATAACAAAATTTTTATTAATAAGTAACGATGTTAAAAATTCGGCGGATATGCACCTAATTTTTTAGAGATGCAACTTCCTCCTATGATCGAAATAGAGAATTTTTACGCTAATAAGATTTCTGGAGAGAAAAAGTCATGGAATTCCCATTGAATAAATCATATTTAAAAACAAATCTTCAAAAAACATTGTGTTTTAAAACTATTTACATATCATGTAAAAAGAAAAAAGAAAAAAAAAAAGCTAAATTTTGCCGTAAAATTATCTTTTTTACATGCAAAATCAATGTTTTAATGAATTGTTTTCCATGTACATAGTTTTTTGTAGGTCGTCCCGTTTTATCGACCTAACTTCATTATTATTATTACTAGTATATAACCCCGTCAAAAATGACGGAATGTGAACGATAAATCTTGAAAACAATGTTTAGATCATGAAGATTACCACGTGATCATTTAAATGTATTTGCAGTTTTTGTTTATAAATCAAATGTGTTTCGATATTTTATAATTTTCGTTCTGAAATTAAAAAAATTCTACCCGATCAATAAATATGAATGACAATAAAAAAAACTGCTGGTTGACAAAAAATATAGGCCCGAAAACACAACAGCAACAACACATCCCAGTGATCCGTTAAGTGCTCTATTTAAAGTCCTCATAATAAGAATAATCTAGTGTGTCACTCACACGACTTTCTCTTACCCTGAAATTTAATGCTATAAGTACAGGTTGGAGATTAAGAGGTAAGATAAAGAGTACTGTTATGTAAACCTATGTTAAACAATTCAAATTAGGCTTCGGAAGAGTTTTATATGATAATTAGTTCTGCCCCCCCTCAACCCCCCGTTTCATTAATGCACCTACATTTATATAGAATTTAATTCGGTTATTAAAAAATAATTCAGTTAAAAAAAAAAAAAATATTAAAATTGTTATTTAAAAAGTTATCTTGTATGATAATACAGACGATTTCCATATTAGAGAAATAGTATAACACTAAATATCAAAAAAAAAGTTCTCTCAATATTATTCTCAATATTAAAGTAAAAAAAAAAAAAAAAAAAAAAAAAAAAAGTTAAAAATGAAAGAAATCAATAACTTTATTTTAAATTATCGTAGATCGATGGTTCAACCATTCGTTTTAAAGGTATTGGCGAGCTCTTTTGAAAGATACCCATCATGAAAATTTACTCCACTCGAGGGAGGACATCTACCCCAGGGGGGGAGGCGAGGCTCCTACATACACAAAAAAAAATTTCCCAGTTGACTATCTCTATTACAAAAAATATGTATTCGTTTCATTTGGTTTAGTGCAGTCTATAGGTGTTAAATTCTACTTACCTGCAATTTCCCCCATAGACGTAATGTATTTGAATGTCCCTGTACACGAACCATTTGCTTCATCTTAACGAAAAGCTTACTGTAGCATCCCTATATGATACACATTTAGAATACCGAGTTTGGAATTTCTGCTACTATTTGTTCTTGAGATATGCTGATAATAGACACACAGACAGACAGACAGACACAGAGACCATTCGCTAAAAACGTGATTTTCGTATTCAGGGGACCTCAGAACATGTAAGTATAACAAAAACTCACGTTCGAAAATTTGACCCTAAAACAATACTTTCTCGACCCTATGGGTAAGAGGAAGTAAATAACGATTCACTTCATTTTACCAAAATACTTTTTTTTAAGACTATCGAAGATCCTGTTTCCAAATACGTAAGCGAAGTGTAACGTCACTGACCGTCCGTGGATGCAAGAAAAAGATTCCCTATATTAATCATCCATTGTATTTTTTGTAAAAAATAATTAAAAGTCGAGGAAAATTATTTCCCGATTTTAATACCCGTATTTGGGTATAGATATGCTATCGTATCCCTGTGTTAGATTGAGTTATTTTGCTGTCAAATTGACAAAATTTTAAATTTCAAAACTGCGTCATCTTTGGCGTTTTTTGTATTTGGCGATTAAAAACATACTACAAAAATATACATGCCAGATGTTTACTTTCGTAATATGTATTGTACGAAATATTGTTTCATATTATTCATTACTCTCTTATTATAAGTTATTAAAATAACCATGATTTTTGAAAGGAATTAAATATGTTCGCCAAATAATTTGGCGATATATTTTGTCCGCCGAGGATGACAGATATATTAAATCTATTCCGCTGCAACATATGAGTATCTTATATCAGACACCTTATTTAGACATTTGAAAACAAATTTGACTTCAAATTATGATAGAATATTTATCATTTTCCTTTTAATTAGTATATTAGTTGGATATTTATTGTGTAAATATCATCCTTTGAAATGAAATGCTTATGTTTTCAATCGAATATGGAAGTTTGCTATTTTATTTTTCTAAAGTTTTGAAATTTAAAATTTAAATGTTATCAATTTTACAGCAAAAACAACTTAATCTAACGCATGCACACGATAACTAATACATATCTATACCGAAATATAGGAATTAAAATCAGGAAATAATTTTCCTCAATTTTTAATAATTTTTTACAAAAAATCCAATGGGCGATTAACATAGGAAATCTTTTTCTTGCATCCACTGACGCCCAGTGACGTCATCACTTTGCTTGTGTATTTTCTAACTAACTATCTAATAATTACAGACACTCCATGCTAACCCAAATTCACCTCTACTCTATACTCCCAACCAGCTATCTCACCCACAACATCGCCAAAATATCCAGGATCCAGCTAGGGACTTTCTCATTCTCAACCGAACATTTTATCTTGACTCGACATTATCACCTTAGACTACCCTACTTTCAATACTCATTTCAACTGGTGACCTTTACTTGCCCAACCAAACATTCTATCCCAACTATAACTTTACACTAATTTCAAAACTAAAATCAACTGGCGACATTTACGTACTGAACTCGACGCCAATCATACGTTACAATGTAAACAAATAATGAAGCTTGATAAAAATATTTAAAGACTTTAATATGTTTTTACAAATATTTTAAGATTTTTAAGGCTTTAATGAACCATATTCCCACTTTGGGTTCGAGGCTACAAGAATATCAGCTGGTTAGGCAAACAATCCTCAACTCTACCATAGAAAAGCATTGTGGCTTGAAAATTTTTATCTTGCAATATTATTTATAAGAGTTACAGATTATATGAAATTGAAGTAAGAGTGATATAGTGATACCTTTGTTTTGTTTTTAATCCAGTTTTAGTAATATACTTTAATATTAATCAACATATGTAATATTAAAAGTTGCCATGTGAACTGTGGCGATGTTAACAAATTTAAATAGATGTTCCATTTAATAAATTACTTTATTAAAGTGATTGAAATTCTAATTATTTAAGCTTTGATGTCTATATATATATGCGTGTCTGTATAAAATGTTCTTATTAATCTTTTATCCATTATATATATATATATATATATGTGTGTGTGTGTGTGTGTGTGTACATAAAATGTTCTGCAATTTTACGATATGGAATAGTCTTAACTTTATCATTCGATTCAGTTGTTTACATTTCTCTTTTGTTCTTGTTTGAACAGATATCTGATTATTAAGTTTCACTGGAGAAATATTTAGGAAAATGTTATGCGTAACAATAAAATAGCATCTTGAATCTAGTTTGTTTACAAAATATCGGCCACGTGTTCGGCGATTTTACCTACTGTGACGTCACAGGAATATTGTCCATATGTTTTAGAAATATTTTAAGCGTTTTTTTTAATGAAACAGTCAAAGAGTCGTTCATTCGCAATTAAAGAGTTGTCCATTTGGAATTTGTATTTTCTGAATGGCAACAGTTTATGTTTGTTTTTATTTGGCATTGCGTTGTTTGGTTTATAATCATGAAGTTACATAATTCTATTTATAGGTTCATGTTTATAATAGCCAGTGATCCGTTATATTTAATTAAACATTTAAACATTACAATTGAATAATTTTTCAAGGTTTTAGAGGGAATAAATAACAATATGTGCGATACAAAACATGTATGAAAATGATATGTATTTTTTTGTAAGTTAAATTGAACAAATGGGAAAAAAAAATGGCTGCCAAAAGTCTCTGTTTTGAAGCGGTGTAAACCGGAATCGTGAATGACAGATGAGGGTCATTATATATATTAATTTTACCATTTGTTTTTAGCATTAATAAGATTCAGTCCCCTTGTAATTTCGATTAATATTTTTTCTTAATTCACAATCCTTTTCAGTTATATAATTCAGTTTTTTAATTTATTATTTTTTTATATTTACGTGGGCGTATACGTTTGTGCACGTACATAACACAGCAGCAAAAAATCACAATTTGGCATGAAGTGTGAAAACCGACATTTATGAATTAAGTGGTAGATAACTGTGGTCTCTTTTAAACAAAAAAATGTTTGTCTACACATGCCTTTTAAACTAGTGAAGTACTAAAAGCATTTTACTAACTCTAAGCATGATTCGTGTTTCAGAAAATGAACATGCGTGATAATTTGACTTAAAAGTGATTTTCATTTATTAAATAAAGCATTTAATTGTCTGTGTTTTGATTTTTACAGTAAAACAAAAAACTAAGATATCACACACTTATTGGTAATTCTGAATTCTTTAAACAATATTTTCAAACGAAATTTAACTGATGTCAGCACATGTCATTATAAGTAATTTTCATACAGGGTGGCCAGTGACACGCCTTTTTTCACTCGACCTTCCACCACTTTACTCATACAGTAATTTTTCTCTTCATGAATTGTGGAAAATATCTACGGAAAAGCTCTATATAAATGTAGTGGTGGAACAGTTAAGGAAAAAATGCATACACTGGCCAACCTGATATAGTTTTAATCTTTTATTTATTTATTTATTTATTTATTTATTTATTTTTTCAGTTTTACTTCTTTTAACAATCTTTCGCTGATACTTGAGTATTACAAGGGTCACTCTAAAAATAAAGAGCGTTTGTGTGTGTGTTACTCTAGATAGTTTTAATTAAGATAAAGAAACAAAACGTGTTTTGCAATACATATGATAACTTAGCTATTTTCCTACATATTCGTTTTACATATTTAGCTTATCACCAGTTTTTCTATGTTTTCTGTTTACTAAGTTACCGCCAAATATGTAGTCACATACTTGTGACTCGCTGTTAGTGTCTAACTGGTGCGAAGAATGGGAAAGTCCATAACGTAGCGCTGGGGGTGATAGGAGAATGCGCGATTCGTCAGATCAAATTCTTCTTTAATTTTAGAATAAACTCATAATTTCAAAATGAATAATCAAAATAACAGAATTATTATGAATTCAAAGATAAGATTAAAGTATAAAGGGAAATACCGCAACAAGAAAGATTCAGTGAATTATTCGATATATTCTTCAACAGTTTATCGATAATACATAAGCATAGGTGCCAACTCTTCCGAATTTTCCGGCGACATTATACCACTATTTTACAATAATTATTAATCCGACGTATGGAATCGTCGAAAAATTAATATGCGGAATTTCCATTACAAAATTACAGTGATAAATCTTATTTAGAAAATTTAAATGATGGTAGATATGTGTATATGTACTATGAGATTATTTTATTCACAAGTTACAGCTACACATCATCTATAAAAGTTGATTTTTATAATAGGTTTTATTGGGAGATCTGAACGTGTAAATATGCTGAATAATCATCCACATATTGCATCATTATTTCTTCATAATGACTAATAAAACTTTCTTTGTATGAAAATGTACATTTTATCCATAAAATCGAAGCTGATGACAATATTAAAGTGCAGTTACTAATATCGAAATTCTATAATATAATACAAAAACTATACAACACAATAATCTATTCAATAAACGAAAAGTATTATTTTTAAAATCCAGAGAATTAAAAATGTTTAATAATGAAGCTTAAAGTTATCCAAACCTTCTTTAATGGGCTTCACAATGTGGAAGATAACACAGAGTTTTACAAAACGATTTGGATGCATTTATTGGTTGTAATACGATGTCTTATATATATATATAGAACGTATTATTATAATGTTTTCTTTTATTTATTTATTTATTTAAATTTTCGTTAATATTTTTCCGATATTTTCTAATTTTCTATATAGTACTTCTAAACATATTAATAAGATAAAATGTAATCGATTCAGATATGTATTACTTCCTTATATATTCAATAGAAGAAAGTATTGTATTCCTAAAAGTGTTTGACTTCCAATTTTTGATGGATTTACATGTTTTAAGGGGTCCAGAACACGATTTTACCATTATTAGAAAATGTCTATCAGTGTGTGTGAGTGACAAAACCTTTTTGGTAACTGTATCTCAGGAACTGCAGCACAGAATTTCATATACATTTATATGTTGTTGTACAGATCAAAATACTTGACATACATAGTAGCTATCAACGTTTGGGGCAAATTGCTCAACAGATGGCGTTGCTATTCTGAGATTTCTTTTATTTAATGGAAGACTATATCTGTTCTGTTGTATATAATCCAACAAACCTTAATATGTGGGAAAGCCATTATTAAATAATATTCTGATTCAAAATAGGGGCATATTGGCCGACAGGAGACGCTGCTATGATGTAATTTTCCCAGTGAACGGGAAGGCTATATCGCAGATTCTCTTGTATATAATTACACAAAACATGGTATATGAGGGAGACCTTACGAAGCACTATGCTGATTTAATCTGGATGCACATCGGCCGACAGGTGGCGCTGCTCTGCTGCAAATTACCACATGACTAGGAAGGCTAAGTCTTAACTTCTATGGCATATAAATGCACCAAACTTGATATATGAGATAAAAATTGTGAAAATGAATGCTGATCTAATTTGAATATATATCGGCAGACAGGTGGCACTGCTATTTCTCATCGTTTGTGATTTTCTACAAGGCTACATCTCAGCATCTGTTGATTAAAATTGCACTAAACTCTATATTAAACTTTTGAGCATGTTAATTTGTGTATCTTTTAATATAGAAGATATAGAAGAAAGCATTGTAATAGCTACAAAACATCAGTTTTTTTTTTCTCCTTAGTTTTGCAACATGATTCTGCATGGCGGCGATATGTTCTATGAATTCAAGACCCCAGTTAACATGAAAGAATAAATCACATATTGCATATAAACGAATAATTTTAATAAATATGAATCACTATGATACGTTTTCGTAAAAAGTTATGTTTTCTGACGCCGAATTTATTTTGAAATACCTTTTTTTTTTTTTCTTGCACTGGTGAACTAGGTCCTATTTTAATTTTTTTGCATTAAGTTAAACATATCATAGCCAAAACTGACAACATTTAATATTTTATTTTTAGAAGATCCTTTATTTTGAAAATAACTTATATATATATTACATATAAGTCTGGAAAATTTACAAATCAAATTTTTATGTTCCTTTAAAGAAAAAAAAATAGTGCGCTTATAAACGTAAGCTGCTATTAACATATTCAGTCTCTGGATGTATCTGACGTGTTTTATACAATTCTGAAAAAATTAATGCATAAATCACACATAAACATTTTCAAAAGAAACATATTTTGGTATACTTTATTAACTTCTATGATTTTTCTTTATTTTTGATCAGTTTTTAAGAGTTATTTTATTAAAAAAAAAAAAAAAAAAAAAAAAGACTTCTTTTAAAATATGAGTTTCTAGAATTAATAATATGTCCATTTTAAGTTAGAAAAATATGTGTTGTAATGTAACAACAATGTAAATTACACTCGATTACAACAAATTCAGAAAATAGATGGATCTGACTTATTCATAGCTCCAACTTGACTTTTTTTTTCTCTCTCTCTCTACCGGAAATTTTTTATAAGTTTTCTAGCAGTTTTCTGTAATTAAACAAGATAAAAATTATTTGTAAAGAAATACTGGTGTTAAAAAACTGTACAAGTTGCCACCTATGCTTATCTTTTTTTTTTTAATTCTAAAAGAGTTAATAAATAAATCCTACGAACAACGTTTTCAGAAAAAAGAATCTTGTGGCATATCTCTTATTAGTTTTATAAATTTTCCCTATTTTTCAATATAAGACTTTTATCACCAAGAATATGCCGTTGTTAATTATACAAATATTATTAAATCTCGTTCCCTTTTCAAAAACCTTGTTTATAAAGCATTATATACAATGTTTCAAAAATTGTGATAAGTTCGTGATTTTATCTGAATAATCTACTTAAAAGTTAAAATTGCTTTATCAGAGACAATTTTAGTGTAAACTTGCTTTTGACTAGTGTAGTACAAAGATTACGGGCACGCTAATAATGGAGAAATCCGTATAATCCCGCTGGATAATGCTGGGCGCTTGTCTGAGTAAACATGAAACTAGAAAGTGTCTATCAAATCAGATGCAACAGATAAGTTAAGCTTATTTAATAAACATATCTCAATACTAATACTTAATCGTTTAAATATCACTCTAGCCAAAGTGGCATTTCGATAGTAGTGATATTATCGTAAAGCTATTACTCATATTCATTGTCAAAATAGTTTATACTGTAAAGAATTAAATATCGTTCAGCTAAGTGTATAGTCTAAATATTAGAAGTTACTGTTTTTTGCGAAATAAACCGTCTATAAATACAAGTAAAAGTGCCCTAAATATAAAAGATATTTATTAAATGATCATTAATTTTACTTTAATCTTTGACGATAAGTTTTTATTTTTAAATTCAATGATATTTTAAAAAAACAATACAAAGTTTCCATGAATTCGCATGACTTTTAGTATTTGTTAAATATGTCTGCTAAATCTATGAAAAACATTTGCTCATTAAAAAGAATTTCTTACTAAAATGAATATAATTTCACAACTTATACTATTTTTAAAAAAATGCTAAGACTATATTTTTGGCAAATGATTTAAAGAAAAGAAAGTGAAAAAACGAAAGCATTTTTCTCGCTTTTATTCAAATAATTAACTATCCACATTTATCTTTGAATCACAAAGGAAAAATTAAGTTTTTACCGCTTCTTTTTTATTTGACCGAAAATTAAATTCTAATGAGTGTGCTTGTAAAAATTCGTAATAAGTTTAAAGTATAAATATTTATCCTTTGTTTTTTGTATTTATTATTTCAGTGATTGAAAATTTTATCTCTGAAGTTAAATGTTTTGGCGTGGTTTGGTTTAATAAGTGTTTCACAATAGGGCTAATTAGATCGAACCGACTAATAAAGATAGGTTTCAAACAACTACTAATACAGTACAACCACATATCCTAAAACTAGCAGTGAGGACGCGTCCAAAATGTTGGAGGCATGCCAGCTTGAAATTTGGTAAGCATCCAGTAATTCCGCGCTCTGTTGTTGCTCATATTCTCTTAGTCAGATGACTGTCACCCCTATTTTATCATTGGACTCGTTGAGTTAGCACTTGCGCAGAGGCTTCCATGGTTTCATGAAATGTGGTCGAAGAATACCATGTACGAAATAGGATTTGAATCCGGCACATGTAAACTGAAGGACAGAGTGTTAGCCATTCGCAACCACATTGGCAAGTTGTGACTATTACCTCATGAAGAAGCGTGAGGGAGCATATTAACTTAAAGTTGTCAGTAGAAAACTATAATTTTGAAAAACAACTGTTGATAATATTATTAAAAAAACGGAAAGAAACAGACACTTCGGCAGACAAATTAGTACCTGAAAGACCCAGAAAAATGACTAAATCAGTGGATAAATTTATTAAAAGAAAAGCAGCTGTAATCCAAAGAAGAATGCTGTAATTATAGCGCGTGATTTACTGGAGGAAATTTAGTTGATGTTAGTCGTAGTATTGTTTGGCATAGATTAAACCAAGTTGGATGTTTTAGATGCATCGGAGCAAAACAAAAAACCGTTGATTAGTACAAACAATAAGAAGGCAACATTAGAATTTGCTAAAGCATATGAATATGGTACAGTCGAAGACTGGAAAAAGTGTTACTTTCAGACGAAACAAAGATTAATCTTTTTGAAAATGAAGGAAAGAGGACCAAACAATGCCAGGTATGATTCTAGATATCAAATGTTGACTGTAAAACATGGAGGAGGAAACATCATGGCGTGGAGTTTTTTTTGTACAAATGCATTGATCTTTAATGACAATAGAAAACATTGTGGACAATGTAATATATAAAAACATTTTAACGGACTAAATGCTCCCCTATTTGCTCCGAAATATGCCACGAGGGTAGATTTTGCAACAAGATAATGACCCCAAACTTTGATCTGGACTCATTCAAGACTTTTTTGAACGGAAAAAATTTCGTATCCTTAAATGGCCAAGTAAATCTCCTGACTTAAGTCCCATTGAACATTTATGGGAAAAGCTAAAAGTAAAAGTAGAAGCTTTTATTTTTTCAAATAAAAAAGGTTTACTGGAAAAAGTTCAAGAGCAGTGGCAAAAAACTGACCGTACAAAGATAAAAACTTTAACGAGTAGAAGCATCATCGACGTTCTACTGTGATAGCTTAAAAGAATATGTCAACAAGATATTAATACTATTTGACCTACTGATGTGTTAGAAATAATATTTTTTGCTATTTTGATAGTTTTTTTTTTTTTTTTTTTTTTTTTTTCCATACGTTTGTTTGGCCCGAAACTTTTGATCACATGAATTTTAAATGTTTTGTTACAATTTAATATATATTTTTTTGTTAATAAAATTTGTAAGTCGTTTAAGTCGACAATATAATTGATTTACTTTTCATGATAATACTACATTTTCTTTTTTTTTAATCTTTATTTATACAACAATTATTAACGAAACAATGCTTGGCCTGAAACTTTTGCACGTAGCTGTATTAAGAAATCCAATACAAAGTATATTTGCTTTATAATGATTAATGAAATATTTAATTCCTAGAAATTTTTAATTTATGCAGCCTATTTATCATTATTTGTATAACAAGTCCTTATTTTGTGTTAATATGTTACTTTAAATATACAAAACATAATATCTACATTTAATTCCAGGGATTTTATCACAAACGTAATGCATTTTAAATTTAACAATTCTTACTGGATTTAAAATACATAAAATACACTCGTTTGAACAATGTCATATGAAATGCCACCCTTTCCCCTTTTTAATTAATTTTGAATAAACGTTTAAAATGGAACTTCATGCTTACATATTTTATTCCGTTTGCACCTTCAAAAAATCTCTAACATGTGTCATCTTTAAAATGAAATTGCGCAGTTCCCAAAAAGAGATTAAAGAAAATTCTTGAAAATATCCTTCGTATTAAATTTCTGTAACATTTGTAACGGTTTGAAAATAAATTTTAATTTCTGGAAAATGTGAAAATTTAAAGAAGGTGATTAAAGAAATCTTTGTTTCAAGAATTTCCAATTCTAGAAAAATAAGCGGAACTTCATTTTTGTGTGTGTTTTACATATTTCGTTTGATTTAAAGAGGATTATACATGATAGAATTCGTCATACCATTTACTAACGTGAATGAGATTTTAATTTAAAATTATATGACGGTTACATTAAATCCTTGTTGAAACGCTTGTACAAAAATATTCCTTTGAAATTTTAAAGTGATTACACATGTTTTACAATTATATGTATATAAAATTATTACATGTGTACACAAGAATAATTGTCTAGGTATAGGCTTGGAAAAAAATTTAAAAATTTGCTTTACATAATACTATTTTATTTCTGAATTGACAATATATATATATATATATGTTATATGTTATATGTCACATTTGGCTAAAAAAGCTTTTTTTTTTTTTTTTTTTTTTTTTAATGTAAAATAAATGAAAACTTTATGTTTGTGGTCATGTACTATTAAAATTCCACTAACTTCGGTTTTTAAATAGCGGTACGCAATTATAATACCTTATATAAGTTTCATGTATACACTGATTCAAACCTTAAAAAAAATTAGGTTTCATGTCTTTTCTCAAATTTTCATAGAATTTTAAAATTGGATTATGGGTTCATCCAAAAATGATATAGATGCTGTCAAGAAAGGAAAAAACACAAAAATAAATGAATCCGCACCAGCTGATACTATTTTATTCCTAATTGACAATGAATGATACGATATGTAACATTTAACTGGTAATTGGGTCTACTTAAATATCAACATGTATGCAGTTTTAGAATCGGGGTCATTAATATAACTTATAATGACTCCTATTCTAAAACTGCACAATTTTAATAATACATTTATATTGTACCAACTGTGATTTATAATTTATTCAAAATTATACCAGTTTTGATTTTCCAAATAATAATGCCGAATCTCGACACTTTATTTGACTTTTTATGGGTTAAAGAATATTTAAAAATTATAGGTTTTATTTATTTATTTTATTTTATTTTTAATCCTCATAGATTTAACCCATTCATGGTCATGCCATTTTTAATTTTTTCGTTTCGAAGCCATTTTAGTGGAATGTGTTTTATATATTTGACAATAATAGTCATTAAGTACTAATTATATTACAAATTTATCAGGAATACTGAGAAACTGATTCTTTTCTATTTAACAAATTCGTAGCAATGAATAAATGATTCAGAAGTAAAAAAAACTCTGACCGCGTATACGCGTTCATGACCATGAAAGGGTTTTAAAAAAGAAAATATGTTAAGGGTTTATTTGAAAATTTATGAACATAAATCTAAGATCCCACAAGGAAAACAGCAAAATATATTCTTTTGTCACCAGAATTTTTTTGAGATTTGTAAATATAACCTAAATCATTATATATATTTATATAAATGAAACCGTTTGTCGTTTATCTTGATAAACTATTTCAACATCGTCCGGCCTAAACCCTTGATTTATAAACAAAATAGTAATTTTTCCTTGATGTAAGCACTCACCAAGAAGCTAATTCACAAAATTCGGCCCCAAAGAGCACGGGAAAGAGGAGGGTGACGAACAACATTTCTTTTCCTTTTTTTTTTTTTTTTTTTTTTTTTTCATATTTCTTCAAATTAAAATATCACACACAACTCCTAAAAACGTTTTATAAAATTAACCCCACCTCAAAGAAAGAAAAAAAAAAAAAAAAAAAAAAAAAAAAAAAACAGATAGACATACATTTCTTACATTAAAATGTAACAAACATCGATAACTAAAAATCTTTTTACCATTATTATTATTATTATTTTCAGGTATTTCTTTCCAAGTGGGTTAAAAAAAGGGGGACATCTGTTTCACATATTTAATGAGACTTTCAATCAACGCCTAAGTAAAACTATGCTAGATACTGATAAGAAATTGAAAGAGTTTGTACCCTTTATATCGAATATGGAATTTTGAACAAGTTAATTTTTAAAATTCGCCACTCCAAGGGAGGTAGGGGGGAGGGGAGCAAAACGGCAATGTCACCCTTTCCTTTATATCTCAAAGAAAAAACAGTAATCCATAGGATTTTTAGTTTAAAGCATAATAAAATACTAAAAAGTAGTTACAGGAAATTCAGTAAGTTGCACACATACCCCCATCCCTCCCTGAGGAGAGAAGGGGAGAAGCAAAACTTGTTTTACTCATATCTCTTAATTTCTTGAAGAAAGATTTGATATTGCTCTGCTTTATTACAATAATGCGTATGTTTGTGTGAGGAAGGAGGATAGCGTTTTCGTGTTCCATAATTATTCCACTGGCAAAGCCGCATGGGTGGGTCTGCTAGTACATTACATATATAGAGTCGATACTAAGTCCATATTACTCACTGTGTTGACATATTGAAATTGTCATATTATTCCTTTCGATTAATTTCGAATAGTATTATTCGTTTTAGTTATCGGCAGTTTAAATAATCCACTAAATAAACCAAACACTACCATTCGAAAGTAATGGTAGATATCCGAATTAAATTTTAACTCAATACACTTAATTATTTCGAGTATGATATGGAACGATCTACTAAACATTTTTTCGGGAAATCGTGAGAAATTTTAGAATATACAGGGAGCAAAGCAAAGTCGCGAGGAGCCCTTTATTTCCGCAAGCATTAGTTGCAGACATATACTTACAATTGCAAAATGTTTTAAAAAATGTAAGCATTTATGCTATGGTATGTTTAAATTTAAAGAATCAATTTTTTGAAAATTACAAAAACCACATTTTTATACAGTTCCCAGGTCCTTATAGTCATATATAGTCGAAGTTGACACTCACCCTAACAAATATAGCACAAAACATTTCGCTTCTGTACACCAAAAATTGGCCAAGATACTTAGTTTCAAAGTTTGGGATTCTTTCACACTTTTTCAGCCATCATTAAGAAGTCGGTTAAAAAAATCCCCAACAAAGCCCGAGAAAATGCGAAAAAATCCCAAACTTTGAAACTAAATATCTCTGTCAATTTCGGACGCACATGAATGCAACTTTTTGTGTTATATTTTTTTGGATAAATGAGAATTTTTACTAAATATGACACCCAGTATTTATAACTTGTTAAGGACCAGAAGACTGTATAAAAATTTAATTTTTGAAATTTTCGAGAAAATGATTTTTTTTTTTATATATAAACCTGCCGTATTAAAAATGCTTATATTTTTTGAAAACATTTTGTAACCGGAAGTACCAATGATTTTGGAGATAAAGGCTGCGCGACTTTGCTTTGTACCCTGTATAAAACTTGTTTTAATTTGCTTAATGTTTTATGCCCATAAAATAAATTAAACCAAGTTATTTCAACAAGTATTTGCATCCATTTTATCTACAAATACCAAAGAAAAAAAAATACTTAAAATTTCTAATTTAAATTTAAAAGCTCCCGTACCGTTACTTTTAGATTTATCTGTTCTTTTCATCTGCAATTTATAACAGGAGACAATCTCTTGCCATCATCTTAAAATAATTTATATATGTATGTGTATATATAGAGGGTGATTAGAAAAAACTACCCCGATATATGAGACCATAGCTACCATACCGTTCCGAGAAACTGAATAAAAAGTATGGTGGAAGGTATTTTGAGGTATGCGCTCAAGAATTATATTAAAAACAACAGTTAGACTCTAACAGTTACGGTTACAATGAAAAAATTTCGAAAATTTCAAATGGCAACACCTACTTCTTTTTATTAAAATGGAATCTCCATAGCAAAAAACCATAAATAGCGTTGAAACGATACCTCTAGCACGAAAATCGGCAGCGCTAGCAGGCTAACAAAAAAAGACAAAAAGCGATTGTTATGTGCCTACCAGAGCACCACTTTCATTTTTTTTAATGACGTCACATTTCACACTGAGTCTTTGGTTCAGACTAAAGTCTACTGATTCTGCTTCGAAACGAAAAGAAGAGACCAAGGTATCCTTAATTTCGTGTAAGGCTACTGAATAAAGGTTTTAATTTCGTTGTTAGTCGTAAGACGCTGTCATGATGACGTCATCACAGTACGTGAAAAACGAGGCATTGTAACATGGCAATCAATACCGATTTTGATGATGATAATGATGTTTCCCAGTAAGCGGCATATTGTTCACAGAGCAAGAAAGCAAGATACACATCACGCATTTCACAATGCCTTATTTTTCACTTAGTGTGATGACGTCACTCATGACGGTGTCTTACAACTAACAACGAAATTAAAACCCTTATTCAGTAGACCTACATGAAATTAAGGATACCGTGGTCTATTCTTCTCGTTTCGAAGCAGAATCAGTAGACTTTAGAGAAAGTGTGTGAAATGTGACGTCATTAAAATAATGTAAGTCGTGCTCTGGTAGGCACATCACAGCTGTTTTCTCTTTTTTTCTTAGTATGCCTAGCGTTGGTGATTTTCATGTTAGAGGTACCGTTCCAACGCTATTTATGGTTTTTTACTATGGAGATTCCATTTCAATAAAAAAAAAGTAGGTGTTGCCATTTGAAATTTTCGAAATTTTGTCACTGTAACCGTAACTGTTAGTGTTTAACTGTTGTTTTTTATATAATCCTTGAGCGCATACCTCAAAATACCTTCCACCAAATTTTTATTCAGTTTCTCGGAACGGTATGGTAGCTACGGTCTCATATATCGAGGTAGTTTCTTTCTAATCACCCTGTATATATATATATATATATATAATGATTGAAATGGCCTGTAAACTTGAACACCAATATTTCATTTCGTTGGGATTCCTTTTATGTAAAAATTAATGTAGATAATATTTTAAAATTATTTGAAAATTAATTTATTAGTAAGAATTAGTATTATTATTATTATAATTAGAAAATGCTTTAGGTCTGCTATTTGTGTTTCAGGTGAAACGAATCTAACGACACTTTTATGAAGATATAGTAAGCAGCAAAATTGTTAAAGCACGCGTCCACATTTTTCATTTTTTTTTCTTTTAATTTGATCGCTAATTTTTATCATCAACTTTTTTTTATAAACAACATAATACTAATATCATGACTCGACAAATATTTACTTAACAAAACTGTATTGGGTGGACATCTTTTAAATACGAATTATTGCTAGCGCTTCAATAATTTTGCTGCCGACTGTATAATTAAAATTTTCCACTTGGGTTTAACATTACTCATTCTTTAACTTTGACCAATTCTAAAATTATCAAGATGAAAATAAAAATATACAAAGTGCACTATCATCAAAATTGCGTATTATTATTTGAAAAAACTTGGCTAACATTTTTAACATACAAATTATCTCTACTCCAAAATTTGCATTTATATTAAAAAATAAGTCACAATTTGGAGTTGAATTACCAAATTTTCCTGCGTTAGTTTGATGATAAAATGTCATAAATTGAACCAATGCACAGTTTATAATACATAAGCGTTTGAGTCAGTTTGCGAAGTATTTTGCAACACTGTTGAAAATGTTATTTCTTCATACTTCAACGAAATCATTCTAACTTTTGAAGACCTCAATCTGCTTATTTCACGTGTATCAAATTTTCTTCACAAATTTTAAAACAATTTAAAATGTTTTCCTCATATATTTAATAAATTTCTTAGACTACATAAAATACCTTGTTTTTAAGTACATCTTTTAAAATTTATCGTTCTTTTCAAAATAATTCTAAACGTAAATTTAAAACGAAAGCTTTTGCCAGTGTCTTTCATTCCATTAGCAAATTCAAAGAATGTATCTCGCGTGTCATCTAATAAAAGCTGTTTTAAAATTCCTTAAAAAGAGATTAGAAAAAACATTAAAATTACTTTCATGTTAAATTTCTCAAATATTTGTAACGTGGTTTGCAAATAAATTTTAATTCTCTGGAAATTGCAAAATTCATACAAGGTGCGAAAAATCGTTGTTTACATAATGTCCAATTCTGGAAAAATGAATAAGATATCACTTTTCCTTTTGTTTGACATATCTCGTTTAATTTAAAGAGGATTATGTATGAAAGATTTGTCAGCATATTTGTTTACATACTAGAGAGAGATTATAATTCCGATTCATACGATGTATTCATATGATTAACTTTATTTGTTATTGAGAAAGTTAAATAAAGAATTGAGCTGTAAAAAAAAAAAAAAAAAACTGATAAAATTTAAAACCTGTATTTTGTAAAAATATCAAGGTTTGCTTTTATTTCGTATTGTGAAATAATAAACGCCCCTTGAATAGCGTAATTCATTTATAAATTTTTAAAAAGAAAAGAAAGCCTGTGTTAAGTTCAGTTAATAAATTATTTAATTTACAAAATTTGACTTAAGACCTATTTCTTTAACGTAATAAAACATTTGCATATGATAAATACACATATTATAGTTTTCTCGGTGTTTATTATTGCAAATTAAAATTACTCAAAACCATCTTAAACATTATGTACATGATTTATAAAAAAAATTCTGCTGTTTTAAAATAAAATTAATTCATTTCGAGCTATTTTAAGTCCTTTTCCTTGCATTTTGAGATGAATTTATTTGATTGCACTGAGAAAAAAAAAATGTACCGCCTTCATCCAAAACGACAAAGCAGTCACTTTCTGAATCCATAAACTTGAAATATAAGCTACGCGTATAAGGTAAGCCAATAAACTGAATATACGAAATGATCGAAAATTTATAATCTATAAATTTCTAGATAATGAAACAATATTATGACTATTATGAATAATATGAAACTTTTGCATTGCAAGAAATTTTCCACTTAATTTTCTAGAATTGTGTCATAAACTCGATTTATAGTTGCTAAAACTCGCCTCTTGTGTTCGCATTTATTTGCAGAGATTTTTAAATAAGTTTGACTTCGATAATATTGACAAAAGCTCTAGGATTTTGTTAAGAATTTCTAGAACTCGCTTTCAAACAGGACTAGGACTTAAAAGCATGATATGAAATTATTTTTGCTGGAGCCACAATTTAGTTTCTAGATGCCATTCACAGAATTTTTTTTCAGTATGAATTATTTAAAACAATGTACTTAAACTTGAGTTATTTGAGTCATTAAGATCATGTTGCAAAAATGAGCAAAAAACTGAATAATAATAATAATAATAATAATAATAATAATAATAATAATAATAATAATGATATAAGTTTTACAGCACGAACCTCTGAAAACAGAAAATATAGCATATCTGTAACTTTAACATAAGGTTTTGCTGTGAATTTTTATTGTTTAAAAAAGAAAAAAGATGTTATGTATCACAATGCACTCACATTTTGCTTTCCGTCGAGTTTGGAACACATACCGTCTGGGTAACAACCAAGCACTACCGCTACGCCTTCGACACATATTAATTCATCTATCAATATATATATATATATATATTGAATAATCATTATCCTTCAACGAGATTAATGTCATTATTTATGAAAAGGTTTTATTTTGGACCATTTACATATGGCACTAAAACTAAATTTATTGCCTAATTTCATTCCAAATTTTCTTTCAATTATTTTCATACTTTGTCGTGTATTTTAGAAAAATTAAAAGAGATTTATGAAAACAAAATTTTGTTATTACATGAAGAATGATATGATATAAACAAGTGATATAAACAAGTGATTTTAAAATATTTCCTTTTATGTTACTATACCATCACATTATTCTCTTTAGATAAAACGCATTCTTTTTTTCTGTAAAATTTTTTCCCTCTTTTAATACAATTCAGTAAACTTTTTAAGACTATAATATCATTTATCGACTATTGCTATAATAGGTATTTCTCATTATGCCAAAGTCGAAAACAATAATTATTTCTGTTTCTCAGGTAGAATTTCATCTTGTAAATACTATTGTTGATATTTCTATATAATAATCTGTATATTTATGCATCATACTATTATGCAGCCTCCAAACCATTACCAAAGAAACTAATTTCAATCTTGGCCCTTTGGAAGTAAACAGAACATAAGCTACCTAACAATCACGATTCTAATTCAATAAGAATTATAATATGAGCCTTTTGTTTCTTATTTCGTGTAATCTGTGTTTGTTTAATTAATATTTTGTGTCTTTTGCGGCAAGGAGATTTCTGATTACATTCCTTTGTAAAGAAAGATTGCGAAACTCTCTCCGACTACATTCTTTGGATTTACTTCCCGAAGCTTTGATTCTTTTCCTATTTAATAAATAGGAATAAATACGTGCAACTAAATATCGTTAAAAGGATATCTGTTGAATATTATTTCCCTATGCTACTATTTATAGCAATTTTGATACCCTTTACTTTTTAAAGTGGTTTCAGGGTCTTATATTTTGTAGACACTAATATTTTATTGTATTTATTCTTTATTTAATCGCAGAAATTCGACAGTTAATTACAGAAAAGTTTATTATTTAAAAAATTGCATTTTAAATATAGGATGCTGTAACTCTTGTACTTATCCCACACAGTCACTTACATCCATAAGAGTTCTATAAAAGTTAAAAAATGATCTATTAAACTTCTATAAACATACTACAGATATCTATTAGCACGAAAAAGGTCACTCTTTTTTTACATCCATTAGATGTCTGTTACATATCCAATAAATCTCCAAATATCCAGTAATTGGACTTGTTATATCTAATAGATATTGAAGATACCTAAATTCTGTTTTGATTTAACATATTACATATATTAGACATTGAAAAAGGCATGTCTATATTTCACCTATACTTAAACTTCCAATAGATATCTATAATTAGTACAGGATATCCAGGACTTTTAATAGACATTCTGAAGATACCAAAACTAAAAGCAAAACTGGTGTACAAACGATAAATAGAAAATAAGACTTCTTCACACACCATAAATTTTAAGCCAGCACAACCGGTTTCGAAAGGACGTAGCCTTCCTTCATCAGGTGCAAAAAACACGTGCTACTGTCTTGGAGGCAAAAGCAAGACTGAAAGCAGGGCAAAATCCAGAGGGGGAGGAGCAACACAAACAACCAATAGAAATCATCATGCAGGACCAATCAGAGAGGAACACACATGCACACACAAAAACAAAAGGAGGGAGGGAAGGAATAAACAATTAATTTTATTTTATTTCTTAATGATTTATTTATTTATTTATTTTTATTATTTATTTATTTATTTATTTTATTAATATTATACTAATAAGTAAATTTAATAAAATTAATTTATTATTTTATTTATTTATTTATTTATTTTTTATTTATTTAGAATTATTTAATTATAACTATTATTATGTTATAAACATAATGAAGGAAATTATTTAATTGAATTAAACAAATTTTTCCGCGCTGTAGACAGCAAAGTGGAATCAGATTTTTCATTGACAATTTTATCACGATTAAGGTAAATAGCTAAATTTTCCAAAAAATCCAGTTCGGAAATGCGTTTGGCATGAAAGATAATTTTGGCACTCTTAAAATTAAAACTGTGATCAAATTCCCAACTGTGCTTCGCAATAGAAGATTTAGAAATTTCTTGATTAACAACATATCGAGAATGTTCACGTAAACGGCATTCAAGATTTCTTTTTATTTGATCAATATAAGATAAATCACAATTGTTACAAGGGACATTATAGGTAACCCACTTATGAAGCTCGGGAACAGGGGATTTCGTTGAAGGGAATTGGAATTTATTGACAGGTTTAAAAATAACGTGAAAATTGAAACGCTTCAAAACTTTGGCTAATTTAAAACATAAGGGGGGATAAAAAGGCAAGACAACAACAATATCAGGTTTAATTTTATCATCAATGGAAAGAGTAGAATTATAAGTTGGCCTACTGAACTTTTTGATAGCTTTATCAATTATAGAGGGTCTAAAACCTCTTTTAATAGCAACGGACTTTAAATAATTGAGTTCTTCATTAAGAGAAGAAGTATCAGAACAAATTTTAAGGGCACGATACACGTAAGTGTAAAAGGTGCCAATTTTTTGTTTAGCCGGATGATTAGAGAGAGCATGGGGAGGGTTAGAAACAGAGAAAAGTTTCCTGTACACAGAGGTTTTAAAAGAGGAATCGCACCTAGTAACTAAAACATCAAGAATGGGAAGTTGATTACAATTTTCTAACTCAAAGGTAAATTGAATATGGGGATCAATAGCATTAGCAATATTAAGAATGGCAGAAACATCAAACGGATTTTCAACAAGAACGAAAGTGTCATCTACGTAACGTAACCAGCATACGTAAATATAACTTTGTTATATTTACATTTTTGAAGAAATCTTAGATGGTTAAGAAATTTTACACGTTTACGTCTAAGTTTACAAAATCTGTTGAAATGGGAGTTAAACATGGTAACACAAAAATAATGTTAAAATAGTTACAATAGTTACAATAGATATAAAACAAAAAAAAATAATAAAACTACAAATTGACAAAAAAGTAAAAGCGTGCAAAAAATAAATAAATGACAAATTCACAAAAAATAAAGTAAAAGCATGCAAAAAATAAATAAATCACAAAATCACAAAAAAGTAAAAGCATGCAAAATTGTCAATGAAAAATCTGATTCCACTTTGCTGTTTACAGCCTGGAAAAATTTGTTTAATTCAATTAAATAATTTCCTTCATTATTTTTATAACATAATAATAGTTATAATTATATAATTCTAAATAAATAAAAAATAAAAATAAAAATAAATAAATAAAATAATAAATTAATTTTATTAAATTTACTTATTAGTATAATATTAATAAAATAAATAAATAAATCATTAAGAAATAAAATAAAATTAATTGTTTATTCCTTTCCTCCCTCCTTTTGTTTTTGTGTGTGCATGTGTGTTCCTCTCTGGTTGGTCCTGCATGATGCTTCCTATTGGTTGTTTGAGTTGCTCCTCCCCCTCTGGATTTTGCCCTGCTTTCAGTCTTGCTTTTGCCTCCAAGGCAGTAGCACGTGTTTTTTGCACCTGATGAAGGAAGGCTACGTCCTTTCGAAACCGGTTGTGCTGGCTTAAAATTTATGGTGTGTGAAGAAGTCTTATTTTCTATTTATTCTGAAGATATTTTGTACCTTTTATGGATCGTTGGATGTGATATAGATGTCTAATGGATATAAGTGGCTGTGTGGGATATAATACTCCCTGTAATCATTAAATTTAATTAAAATTGAGCCTTAATCGAGCTTAATTTATCAAGCTTAAATTATGTTAATTTAAATTTGATAAATCAAGGTTACCAAATTTTATTTTAAAAAACTTTTGTGGTATGCAAAAATACAATAAAATTTCAAACGTAACAGAAATTACTAAACTCCAATACCATGGAGCAAAGTGGGAAACAAAAGGAAATAATGGAACATGTTTCAAGAACGCTTAGGCATCACATATATGATGATTCACTGTATTCTTGTTGTACAATCATATTTTTTGTTAGCCAAAGCTCTTATTACTAAATCCTGAAGGTCAGAAAATTGTGGAAAAAGTACAAAAAGCAAAAATGAAATTGTTCTATTTGTAAACATATTTATAGTTAGTTAGACAGTGGTCTACTACACTGATACAAACTTTTAACGTCCTTTTAGGAACAAAAATTTGGAACTGGGTTAAAGGGAGCAGTTTATGCATTTCATATAATTTTTAATCGTATAATACGATTAATATATATATATATATATATGTGCTGGATTCGTAGGTCTATTTTTCTGTACCACTGTCATAAAATTAGCCTACAAATTTATTCGAAGTGTCAAGTGAAGTAAAAATCTTTAAAAACAGCGTCCGTACAAATCCTGATTTGCGTGTTAAATTGTAATTAAAATCGTGAATCAAATCGTAATTAAATCATATATCTACCACAAAGGACCACTATGTCACTATGTATCTACCACTATGTCAGAAAGAATGAAATTTTTTAGGAGAGAAATATTTTTATTTATTTTTTTCTTTTTTTAACTTTAATTGTATGTATAACTTCATTTTTTTGCAACTAGCAGTAATAGCTATATGATACTTTAATATATTATTAATGACATAATGATATAATGTAATAAAACAAAAAAAAAAATGGATATCAAAAACATGATGCAACAAAAACATAACTCTTTTCACAAAAAACTAGACATGCTGTCATTTACCTTCGAGACAAAGATATTCATGTGTACATATACACATATATTCATGAACATAAATTATTTATATTTGTAACTTTACGTAAAAATGTACGTTATATTGCTTTTTATGATTTAATTACTCTCTATATATAACAAATAATATTTTTACAAATTAACTATCTAATATGAGACTATGCTACTCAACATATATTAGAAAATACTAGGGTGACCAGATGTCCTCAACAGTCCTTGCTTTAAAATCCTTTTTCTAAGTTTTGAAAAATTGAAAAAGTGTAATTATTTAACATAATTATTACCTTTTTTTTTTGTCTTTATTTACTTATAATAAAAACATCTCCGAAATTGGGTAAGTGAAATATTTTTTAGGGTTATTTTACTATAAAGTTACTTTAATATGATCACCATAAAGTAAACACAATAATTTTTTAACGCTTCGAGAGACATATGTACGTCTGTAATTCTCTTTTCAAAGGAAAAAATGAAAAAAAAAAAATATCAGTATATTTAATACATAACACAAACACATCTACATACTCCTACCATAAGTTCTGTCCACTATTCTTTTAATGTTCTAGAAATGACACCGCTATGTTTTGTAAAAGTATAAATAGTGTGTGAACACTACATAAATTAACAGTATTTGTTAAACATTTGCATAGATAAGACGTTTATGTACGTCTGTAATTCTCTTTTCAAAGGAAAAAAATGAAAAAAAATCAATCAGTATATTTAATACATAATTCATGAAGAAAAAAAATTTCCAGTTAGGCATATCCACATATTCCTGCCATAAGTTCTGTCCACTATAATAAAACAACCACTATTCTTTTAAAGTTCTTGAAATGACACCTCTATATTTTGTAAAAGTATAAATAGTGTGTGAACACTAAATAAACTGACAGTATTTGTTAAACATTTGCATAGATAAGACGGAGGGGAGAAAAAAAAAAAAATAGAATCCCAGTAATTGCTTTACACAAGTGTGGCGAGAAACCAAAGGAGATTTTTAACTTGCTAAAGCCGTTGAAAATTTCAACGATGTTCATCTAACGAGCTGTTAACAGGTATAATGAAACGTCTTCTACCGACGACAGGCCACGAATTGGTCGTCCTCGTACAAGCGGAATGCCAGCAGCTGTTAAAGCCGTACAGAAAAAGATTTGTAGAAATCCGCTACGTAAGCAAAACATAATGGCTCTTGAGATGAATATCACTACCAGGACAATGTTCCGCATTATAAAACAAGACCTGGGATTTGGTGCATACCGTAAAAGTACAGAAAAGCAACTTACGGCTTCTCTTAAGGCTATTCGTAAGAAAAGAGCGAAAGTTCTGTTACAGCGGCACGTGGATAACAAACATCGGCAAATTCTTTCTTCGGAGGAAAAAATCTTCACTTTAGAGGAAAATTTCAACAAGCAAAATGACAGGGTGTTAGCTCGTAGTTCCAAAGAAGTTGCAGAAAAAATTTCAGTCAGCACCCTACTTCAGTAAGTGTTTGATGCGGATTTTGTATGAATGTGTAACCAGGCTACATTTTTGTGAAAATGGTGTAAAAACGTCAGCTAAAATCTACCAAAGCGACATCCTGGAATAAGTTTTGAAGCCCTTAAGTGATACTTTGTTCGCTGGAAAGCACTGGATATTGCAGCAGGAATCAGCACCAGCGAACAAGGCGGGAATGACCCAGCGATGGTGTGAAAACAACTTACCATAGTTCATTCGATCTGATCATTGGCCATCGGGAAGCCTAGATTTAAATCCGCTGGACTACCGTCTTTGAAACATTTTAGAGGAAAGGGCCTGCGCTAAACCTCATCGAAATATTGAGACTTAATTCCAATTAAAATCGTGAGTGCAGCGACAGATGAGTGACCGGAGCATTTGAAGAAATATGTAAAAGCGAAAACAGGTCATTTTGAATAGGATTTTTTTTTTTGTAATATCTTATAAGTAATAAAAAAAAAGGTATGTAAAATTTAAACTCTGTTTCATTTTCCATAACAACTAGACTTTTTTAATGGGTGGACAGAACTTATGGCAGGACTATGTATATTAACCCTTAATTGCCGTTTGTTACCTTTCGGCAACATACCCAATTTTGTCTTCTAAAATACTATTAGAATAATATTGAAGCTCTAGTGCCTAATGTTGCCAATAAATTACATACTGATATTATTACTTGGCTTATTTTTCACTTTCCCGACTGCACATTTCCCTATAGTTTACCGCGGTAACTCAGTAAGAAGAGTGTCAAGCTTGTAATTGAAAAGTTGTGAATTCGATACTGAGACGGTCAAAAATAATCATATACATTAAGAGTAGCTGGTGCACGTAAAATCCGTCGTAGTTGCAATATCCCCCATGTTTCGTAACAATAACGCTCTTAGTAGGGGAGTTATCCTATCCGTGAAAGATAAAAATTATGATGACATGTCTCCTGACAATCTCTTGAGGTAATTCCTAGACCGTGGACAATTACTCAATGTGTAGCTCTTGTGTAACATTAACGGTCAACCTCAATTTTTCACGAGTTCAAAGCAAGATGTTTTATGTCGGCACTGTCCATTTCTTTAGTTTGTGTTCTCCAGAAAATAATTATATCTTCGCACAATGGCCAATATTTTGCCGAAAATTGTACCGGAGGGTAAAATCGTAAAAAAAATATTTGTTTAATTCCGATGATAGGAGGTGGTTTGGTTGGTTTTTACGTCGGACTAGTGCTGCACAATGAGCAATTGGTGACGGTCTCGGACTCACTCCTAGAGGTGGTCCGAAGACATGCTATCCCAATTTTGATCCTCCTCGGAGGGGAGCATATGAGGTGGAAAATCAAATCTCTAGTTTTTATATTTTTCGACCTCTCAAAAATGGCGTATCGAAAAGATAAGGGCATCGTTAGAATGTATGAAAGACGATTTAAATCTTGGAGGAATAATATAAGAAGAGAGGGCATGCCCGTAAAAAACATGAAGCCATAATCGTAATCGTAAAAGCTATTAACCCTTTGCGGCGCAAGACAATTCAGATCATTTAAATTATACTGCCGCCGGAATTCATGAACTAAATTAAACATAAAGAAATTTTAAAATTTAAGGTTAAAAAAACCGGCCTTTTCTGATATGTTATAAACGTAAATTTTTTGCTAAATGTAAAATTTAACGTAAATTTTGCGTAATTTTTCCGGGATGAATTTTTGCAGCTGTATCTTAAATTTTGCGTCCTCGCAGCGAGGACACCGCGCGTTAAGGGGTTAAGTAAAGTTATATAAGACATTTTGCATTTCGATACGTAACTATAGGTCTCAAAGCCATCAAATTAATGTCAAATAAATAAAGTAATACTGTACTAGGAAATGATGTTGTAGACTCAATATGGCTTCTGCGGAAATCTTTGCTGCTATTAAGACAGTCGTCTTGAGTGGACAACAGTTAAAATCATTTATCCTGCATGCTGATACGCCATATGCCGATTCCTCTTACATCATTCCTCCAAGCCATGGAGAAGAATGTGTCTGTTATGGTGAATGTCATTCAACACCGTGCTCCAAAGTTTCTTTGGAAAACAATGTGACGTGGTCGATCTTCTTCTTGCTAGGTCTACAAGAACATCCGGAATGATTTGTTAGGTCCTTAATAGCCATATTCGCCATTAACTTCAACTGTCGGTTCAATGCAAAATCTTGAAAAGCATCTAAAGTGTCAAGTGCAGCTTTCGAACAAAAATATCCCATTGCTTCTGTCATCTTGCGTTGACGATTTCGTATAATCTTTGATCGGTTATTTTCAGCTAAAAAATCTGAATAAAACAATGTCGGTAGATGGCAGAAGCATCGCATCAAACTTTGCTGAAAAGTTACACCCTGACTTCTTACGCTTTTCAAGTTTTCGTGTTCAACCGGGAGTTGGTCTTATTGGTGAATACAACTGTTAGAAAACGCGGTGAATTCTACTGTAAAACTGATGGCCGGAAATATTTGTAGTTTGAAATATTAATACTACAGAAATGTAACACCAACTTCACTTATATCATTCACTTCTATAATTATCAAAGTACCAGAAATTCAACAATTTATAATACGCAAATAAATTCTTACGCCGTTCTTCTTTTCCTCGATCCCTTCCACGGTGTATTACAATTATGATGGCATGTCTCCGGACTACCCTAAGAGGTAAATCCTCGATCGTCACCAGTTGCCCACTGCGTCGTTCTAGTGAGCCATTAAACAAACTAAACATAAACATTTATTTTCTCGTTTAATCTGAAGTAGTTTGTTTGTCGATGGTTTGTGTTGCCCAAATGTAATAAGAGGAATGTGATCGTTCGGATTGTCTGGAAGGTTTTTTTGCATGCCCAGATGCTCTCATTTTAGTCTTAAAGAAACAGCTTTGTGTTTTGATATATACGATTAAAGCATTTCTGAAATTTTTAAATTTTTTGAACATGTTACATAGTAATGAGTAATAACTTTAGTTCGAGTAAATTATAGATATTGTAAACACACCTTTTTTCGTTTTTAGTAAAGTAGAATGTGAAAAATAAATATTAGTGTTACGTAATAATAATATGATTTTTAGAAATATTTACTGTGAGTTACGATTTTTTTTAGCCTTTCTAATTTTATTTAAATTTATTATAATTTATAATTATTCGTAACTCGCAGCATGAAATCAAAAATCAATAATATTACACTTTAACGTAATTTGTTGATGTTAATCACCTTCATAATTATTACAGGAAGTTAATTATCATATCTGCATGGCTTTTACTAAACACCACACACATAAATTCTAAATTTAAAGCAAGTACATTTAATTCCTTCTTTAACATTTTGCAATCTCAGCAATTTCCTGATTGTTACAATTATCAGGTAAATATCTGGATGTAAACAGAAAGTGAGTTACATCATGATTCAATTTACTTACGGATTTGAAATTAGAATGGCTTTAGAATGCATGTTCTGATAACCGTTTGATTCTAGTAGTATTTAATGAATTAAGAACATATTCAACTTAAGTTAACATGCACGGTCGAACTATATGTTTGCTTTTATAGTTTAAAATCCTATAAGCGTTAAGCTAGTCTTTCTCCGGCATATATAGTCAAAATAAAAGGCTGGTGTAGCTAAATTTTGAAATATATGTTGCTTTTTTTTTTTCAAGAAAAAAAGATTAATAAACATGTGTAGTATACAGTATTAAATTCTCATATTTATACTATGCATAGTATTAATTTTATGAATCATTAAACAGATATACCGAAAAACTTCTAACACTGAAAGGGCTAGGATTTCTAAGGAATACGAGACGCAAGAATCTCATAAATTTATTAATCATATTTGGCACAAAACTCCTTAAAAACGGCCAAATATAACTTAACCAATACATCTATATATACACAGTAAGCTATGATTAAGTGTTCTGGTTCATTTCTGGTAAGGAAGCATGGTGCGATAAGACTTAAAATGCTACAAATTATTTTATTGTATTTTCATACGGAAGAAAAAATAAATATTTTGCGTAATATTTGCATATACATGAGAAAAATCAGTATCAGTTAACTGATGCATTTCCATATACATGATCAAAGCAACACATAGCCTGAAAATTGTTTTCTCCTTTAACAATAAGCTACATCCAAGACCATTATAATTGCATATTCTATTACTGAACAAGTTTTATTTTTAATTCCAGTTTTTATGTACTATTAAAATTTCATGGTCATTTCGTTTAAACTTTGAGCTGCAGGAGCTATAACCATAAATTCATTATTATTTAGCGAAAAAGTTCTAATAAATCCTAAAATCTTGAAATATTTTAAATCCGAAAATAACTAATATCCATTATGAATCTGAAATATTTCACCATAATTGCAGCTAAATTTTACCATGAACTTAAATCTAGAAAATTCTAGTAGTTGATTATAAATGCAACAATACTTTTTAGCAATGTATTTATATTCACAGTGTGATTCGCAAATAAATATGAGAAATATTGTAACATTCATAGTAAGACAGTAACAACCACAGACAGAAATATATAATGCAGAGTTAAATATATTCGGATAATTAATTTTGAAGAAAAATGTAATGTTTTGCCATAGCCTCCTTAACTAGATGCCTGTCGCGTAGCTCGGAAACTAGGAAACAGTTGAAGCGGTATACAGCACCACCTAGTACAGATTATGAAATTTTTTTATTGAAATGTCACCAATAATTTAAAGAAGTGATGCATGATTTATATAATCGATGTTTCTTCGATTCTATTCGCCTTTTATGTATATCATATCCCACTTATAAAAATTTTTGGTGGCTGTTGAATAAAAAAGTCGCGCAATCTGTACCAGATGGCGCTGTCTACCGTTTCAATTGTAGGGACCCTATATAGAGAGAGACTGGACATTGGCGTGCCGGCTTTTTGACGAAATTCTCCATTTTAGTGCCAGTTGCTCCATTGCTTATCATTACGCTGAGAAGAAATTTCGATTATTTTATGTTATAATCGAAAAAAAACTTATTTATTATTGCCATAATAAATTTTATAAATAATATTTAAATAAGTTATTATTTTTATTTACATAATATTTTCAAAAACTAAAATAAATAAATAAATAAAAAATCATTGAAATAAGCAAATGTAAATAAAATAGATAAAAACATTTTTTTAATTTCTAAAGATATTAGTTAATATTTTTACAAACTATTATTAATTAAATTTTTATTTTTAATATTTAATTAAGTCATTATTATTAATAATGCGTAATTGAAATAAATAAAATATGTATTTTTATATTGCATTTTTTTATTATTTGCTAGTATGCAAAATGTATCAGATTTCTTAAAATAAATTGTTAAAAAAAACACAGAAAATAAGGTGTATATTATTTGCTAGCATATGAAATATAAATTTCTTTTAAATAATAATTGCCATAATAAATTTTATAAATAATATTTAAATAAGTTATTACTTTTATTTACAAAATATTTTAAAAAACTAAAAAAAAAAAATCAAAAAATCAATGAAATAAGCAAATGTAAATAAAACAATTAAAATATTTTTTAATTTCTAAAGATATTAGTTAATATTTTTACAAATTATTATTAATAAAATTCTTATTTTTTATATTTAATTAAGTCATTATTATTAGTAATGCGTAATTGAAATAAATAAAATATGTATTTTTAGCTTGTAAAAATATTACGTAAATATTTTTATAAAATAATAAAAAATAATTTCTGTTCTTCTGCCGTAGTTTTACATTTACTCATGAATTACTTGACAAAAACTAAGATTACCATATATTTGTTAAAAATATTTCTAACTTTTTATATATAGAATGTATGTCCTCAGAAAAAATAAGGTAGAATTACTTTCACTATCAACGTATTTTGCTTAATAGAAATATACAACAAAAAATTCCTCTGTTCTCCGATCGGAGTTGAAAAAGTAACCATGTCGAAGGTTAAAACAAAATTCGTTTTTCTTAAAATTCTTTTTTTTCTAAGACGAAAAAAATTACATATTTATATTCTGCATTACTTTCTGCACAAATTTAGTACAATTTTCTTTCTTTTATGTTGTATAGTAAAGCGTCAATCGCGAAGAAAAAAGCATTACGTTCTACGGGGATCGCTCCGAATTGGCACTAATATGGCCGACTTTCGGTCAATGTCCAGTCTCTCTCTATATAGGGTCCCTATTTCAATTGTTGTCTAGTTCCCGAGCTACGCGACAGGCATCTAGTTAAGAAGGCTTTGGTTTTGCTTTACACAATATAATTTTTTTTTAATAAGTTTTACTTATTTTAATTAAAAATCAAGTTCAATTTGGAATGCTTAAAGGAAACAAAATTTATTTTTCTTACTCTATATCAAATATACATTAGATTGTTTTCCGTAAAAAAAGACAATACAACAAAACAAACAGATATTTAGTTAAATATTAACTAGAATACTTTGCGATATAGGTTTGATGTAAATGCCCTTTAGATGTTTTTATAACATTTGGATTTATTTTTATTCAGGTCATAATATTTTAGAATTAAATATTTTATAACTATGTAAGCAATCAAAAAATATTTTAATCTTTTAATCTCTTATTTAAAAAAAATAAAAATAAGATAAAATAAAATAAAAGATTTATTTGGTTTAATTTCAAAAAGATAATAAGTTAAAAATAAAAGATGGGTATGATAATGAAACAGAAATATTTTTTTAAACAAATTGTATATTCTAATAAAGAATATTTAAAATAACAAACATTTCTTGAGTACGAGGGATTTTAAATATTTAAACATGAATCAGTATTTAAAATAAAATGCAAAAGAAAAGCTGTTGTATTCATGGAACGTATCGGAATTTCAAATTTTGAGTAAAATCTAAACTATCAATTCAAAAAATATCTTATCTTTCTGTGCATCCTAACGTTCGCTAAAGTCAGATCTAATTTATGTTCTCGTGCATTCCAAATTGGACTTAAAATGCACTGCTAGATTTATATTCCTATATACTTGAAACCCTTCTACTACGAAGATATAAGAAACAATCTTTATCTCTTTTAAAAAATAGAGTGAGTGATACATCACTTTTTATTTTGAATATACATTGATGATTTATTCAACTTCTGATTATAAAAGTGCATAGCATTTGTTTGAATATTTGTATAAATTATAAAGTAGTATTATTTATGGATTTAATCGTGAGTGATCTTTTTTATCTTTTTTGTACTACAAAACAAATTTTTGTATTAAATTTATAAAACTATCTCCCTTTTTCTCTATAGAAGTTAAGAATTATAAATTAAAGTATTAATTATCTTCTTTATTGTTTCTTAACGTCCTAAAAGAAAAGATACTGAAAAATATTTTCAAAAATATAGAAGTAGCAACTGATACTACATTTTAATAATTAATAAAATACATAATTCATGATGTTTTCTGTTTAAAGTGTCCCAAAAAGTATTTTACGTAGAAGTTGGAGATTCCGACAACATAAAATTAATTTCATTATAAAAACATATCATGTTACAAAGATATAAGCGAGACTCGAATCCCGGTTCAGAAGTGGATATTCGTAGTAGTTCGGAATCCACTATTTCCTACTATATCCTACCGGCCCAGTATTTTACGGTCTAATGATATTTCATACGCAAAAAATGGTCGTACAGCGACAACACAAAGCTAAATCTATTAAGCGAAAAAAAAAATAGTTTAGAACAGTTTATTTTGTTTTAAACTTATATATAAGCGCGCTATTTCTTCTTGTTTCTTTGCTTTATTTATCTTACAATAATAACTAAAAAAATATTACGGATAATGTATTCAGAAGTATTTTAAACCAATGCTGTTTATACGTATTTTAAATTTAGTTTGCTTTAACAAAGAAGAAATCCCTTACCATTCCTTTGAATAAAAGAATGTCAGAGCTTTCCCGTAGATATAATATTTTTTATTAGATAATGTCCGTTACGCCATATCTTCACCAATTAGTCTTTTTTTTTTTTTTTTTTTTTTTTGTTCTTTCTTTTAACTAAATTTTCAAGCAGAATTCCATTTTGCTTGTTGAGAAATGCATCCCTTACCATTCCTTTGAATAAAAGAATGTCGGAGCTTTTTCGGTAGTCCTTTTATTAGAGAATGCCCGTTACGCCATATCTTCATCAATTAGTCTTTTTATTTATTTATTTTAACCAAATTTTCCTGCAGAATTCCATTTTGCGTGTTGAGAAATGCATGTTATTCAAAGCTTGCATTTTTTTGACATTTGTGTTTCTACAGGGTTTGAACAGGGATTGCTTAATTGTAAACTCTATATGTATGTTCAGTGAACCTATTTAAATATTCTTCTTCAAAAAAGTGGCAGTGATAGTCATAGAATGCCCCTATGTGTATTTAAACAGCTACGTACTGCACTATCAGACTAGCAACCCTTCATGATAATCCAGATTCCCTACAGACTGCTGATACAGCCAACTATGGATACACTTAAAATTTAATGTTTCTATCTGGAAAAAACGAATTTGGGAAATAATCACGTTAGAAAGTAGCGCAGCATCAAATATGTAACTGTTCTCTTATTCCTCTTGAATTACATAATGGTAGTCTAGGCTTACAATTTTGCATTATTAATAATAGAATAATCACTTGAAATGGGCAAAAGTCGTAAAATTTATTCCTTGATAAAATAAATAAATAAATAAATCTACTTTTAAACATTGATTTATGCAAAAAGTATGCATTTTGTGTAATTTTATTATTTTTGTAATTTAATATTTTATTATCTCAAATTAACCGGGATAATACAGTGTGTCCTAAAAGTTCCAGTACTGACACTGATGTTTTTTTTTTTTTTTTTTTTTTTTTTTTTTTACAAAACAACAAACCTTAAAACGATTATTTTTATGCTAATGATAAAAGGCACATTTAAAATAACGGAGGAAAAAATACAGAACTTACAATTATAATAAATGTTCAAAATGTCTACCCTTTTCTAGGAGGCAAAGCTGAACTCGTTTGCGCATGTGTTTAGAAACGCGTTTTAACATGCTGGGAGTGACTTCTTGTAGAGAAACCTGTACACACCTGCACATAACCTGTATTACGAAATTGTCGAACGAGCTGATATAACATAATTTTACTCGGTATTGCATCATTTGGATATTTATATCGCCAAACATCTTTGCATCTTTCATACGATTTACATTCAAAATAAGCTTCAAACAGCGTAATTCTCTGAATGCGTGATAAACTCATTTCACTATGAAGAACAAAATAGCATAAAACTTTATTCTCACACAACTTGAGTGAGAAAAGAAACAAACGATAAAAATTAAAGAATTGATGCAATAATAAGAAGACGATAAAATTTAATATTTAAAAAAAAATCATGGACACAATGAGTTCTTTAAGTTGGAGTACTGGAACTTTTAGGACACACTGTAGAAGTTGCGGCATTTAACGATTGCATTTCAATGCATTTAACAATCAGAAAGTTTCATTTAACCTTTTGACGTCCATTGAATTTGCATTCAAACCAGACATTTAATTTTTAAAGAACATAATTTTTTCAATATTTTTCCCCTTGTTTTGATAGAATTTTAAACTTTAGTTCTTCTCTGTTCAATAGATAGTAACAATACACTGAAATCAGAAGATGCAAAATGCAGAAGTCCCTATAAATTTAGTAGGCGCAAAATCTTCCCCTTGCATCAAATGTTCATGTTTTAGAATTTTCAAACTCTATAGCCCCTCAGAAGATATTTAACAGTTAAAATAATACCTCCCCCCTCCCCCCCTAAAAATCAAATTTAGAGCTATAAAATCACCGAAAAGTGATAAAAATAAGGGGTCGTCTCTAAAAAACGACGGATGATAGGGCAAAATGGGTGTCATATTCGAATCAGGAGGTCTTTTTACATAAGAATTTGTAAAAAATGGTGTTGGGGACAATTTTTATGCCGAGCAGTGTTATTCTTTGGATTTTATAATCAGGTAAATAAATATGTTTCAAAACAAAAATTTCTTGAAAATTGGAATTTTTGTTAACGTATTTATGATTAGTCACGTGACTAACAGACATTTTTGAAATTATAACAGGAGACTTGACGTTGGAATATTAAAACCCGAATAAACTACTACGTCAGAAACACCAAAGAAAAACATTTGAGGTGCATACAGCTGTTTCGGTAGCTTTAAGCGTACCGTCTTCAGTGCAAAAAGAATGCTTCTTTTTGCACTGAAGACGGTACGCTTAAGGCTAGCGAAACAGCTGTATGCATCTCAAATGTTTTTCTTTGGCGTTTCTGACGTAGTAGTTTATTCGGGTTTTAATTTTTGAAATTAGTTTAGAAATTTTCAAAAGAAAATTTAAAACCTAATTTATAACATTAATAAATATATGCTTTAATTATAATACATACTTTAGTTTTCATTTAAAGTATATATCAATTAAAGTATTTGAGCATTTCAAGTAACTGTATTTAGGCTATAGTCCTTTCCAATTATCCAAAATGAAACATATTGAGACAACAAAAGATCTCACAATTCAATTTTATTTTCATCCTCCAAAATACCTGATCCAAATCACGTCTCTGAAATACCTCAATAACATAGAAACAGTGTCCGATGAAAATGGCGAAGGAGGATAACAAATATCTATTGATACTATTTAAGTCGCCTGAGGTTATATGTCTACCTCCTCTCTCCCATTTTCATCACTCAATCTAATTTTAGGAGTCACATAATACTTGAAGTTATTTTGTCGTTTCGGTATTAAAAGAGATGCAGAATAAAACAAAAATTATAAAATATATTTTTTAAAAAATTATAAAATTTATAGAATCAGTTAAATGAGATTATGTGGGAAAAAATTCAATTGAAAATGTATTGATGACAGGGTTGTTCTTTTTTTTTTTTTTTTCAAAATAACACAAAAAATCTCTAAATTATACGAAAACGAGAGTGGATAGCCTAAGAATTCATAAGATTATCACAAAATGAAGGCGATTAAAATTTTACTTATAAATTAAGATTCAATTCAACTAAAACAATTTCATTAAAGCACTATAATTGGGAGGAGTCTTTGAAACTTTTAAAGTTTTCATAGATAATTTGTTTTTAGTTTATAATGCAAGTTTATATGTAAACTTGGTACATGCTGGACCTAGGAGCAATTTAGGTCAAGCTTATTAATTAATTTAATACCATTTATATTTTTAATTTCAGTTTCTAACCATCAGATGGCTCCAGCAGTCATACATGTCTTATAAGGAACACATATTATATGAACCAGTGTTTTCTTTTTCTTATTTTCATTTCTTTTCTTTCTTGCAGTAACTTATATTTTAGGGATACTGGGTAACTTTTAGAAGTTTGGTATTTTACATTTTTAAACTTCTTTCATTAAAGTTATTGCGGTGGATTGAATTTCCATCATAAAGTAAGCGCTATTATACATTTTTAATAAAAGTTTGCTTAGCTTTTATATTAAGGGAAAAAATAAGATTTTGAAAATTTATGAAAATTTGGTGCTTTGGTCAACTTCCTTTGAGATATGTTGAGCCATGGGCCAGTCTACTTCAAATAATTAAAAAGGAAATTTTAAACCTTTTTCATTCTTAATTACAATAACCAAAGTATTAACCTTACATTTAAGTATATTTATGGCTCTTTGTGTACAGTTATTCCTTACAAATTACACACAGTGGAAATTCATTGTAATAAAAATTTTGAAAATTAAACACTTTAATTTTTTTTTTAATGTAATTTATAAATTTTACCCCAAAAGTGATTACTTTCTACACTTTTACACAAACGAAGATATTAACTCTTTATCATAGGTATGGGCAGCTTAAATATTCAGGAAATTTTTCAACTTTTTTTCATTCTGCGTTTTAACACATTCTGAGGTGTAAGGATTCCCAGAATCCCAAAATCGATGTTGTGTTCGTATGTAGATTTGTCAGTTTGTTAGATAGTTTGTTAGTTTGTTAGCCTGTGTAAGCATTATTTCAAGAATGATTTATCGTAACGAAGTCGGACCAGTTTTAAAATATAATCTGATACTGATAAAAACCATATTTAATAACAATAATTTAGTTTTAGAACTTCTCAAATTATTTAAAATTAAAATTTGTATAACATCGTAAAATAAAGCAATATTTCACATAAATTTAGATTCTGAAGATTATTGCATGGAAAATAACCGGGATTTGAATGAAAATAGAGGGTAGTCTACTGCGTGGGTCATTTAAGGCCTCGAATTTGTCGGGCGATCAGCCATGTTCATTATTATTATCATGAATATAGTATAACTATACAAGAATTTTATGAGAAGAAATAGGTATGATGATGGTTTACTGAGCATAGCCCACATATGTCAATTAGTTTCGATCACAATTAATTTAACAAACTCTATTGATCCTAAAAATTTTGTATTACATTTTAATACGAAAAAAAATATTTTCTGACAATATTAGATAACATTGCAATTTTACCATAATATGGTTCACTTTAAAAAAGTTCTTAGATGTGTGCAACGTATAATTAGACCTTGGGAAACAATCATTTATACCGTTAATTTTTTATGATATAAAAACTAAAAACTAAAAATTCAGACTACCATACTCCAACTTTCCATACATTTTTTTATTATTATTCTGTTAAGGCATTCATGCAATAGAAAATATTTTTTTGTTATTTAACTATATATATCCAATCGGTCTAAGCAAAAGTTCAAATGTGTCCAATACTGCAACTTAAAATCTTCCACTGTTCAGTTTTTACCGGTTACAACTAGCGCATTTAAAAAACTGTGTAAAAATACTTTTTTTAAATACAAATATAATTTCTCAGTACAGCCACGTGCAGGAGTAATTAATTGAGGCTTCAAAAATGGTTATAATTATAGTCTTTAAAACTAAGAACAATACACAATAAATAGTCACGTCTTTATCGTCTCTATTGCCGATGTATAATTACTTTAATGGAAAGTTAATAATGTGACATTTGTAATAATGTAAAAATATTTCAGCTGTATATTTTTTTCATATTCGCAATTTATTTCACATTTAATTTTAAGCTGATGTAAATAAATATATTTTTAAAATAGCAATTTATAATTACAATTTAAATCACTAGACTTTTATTACTGACTGTGTGATTTAAAACTAGTAAATTTTAACGAAAGAATTTCAATCAGTAAAAAAGGGCATGTCAAATCAAACTCTTCTAAATTAAAAAAGTATCATGCAAATGAAAAAAAATATATATTTACTGATTTTCGAATTTTTGACTTTCATTTACTGCAACATGATAATAGTAATTTCACTAAAGACGTTTTTTATGGATTTTCTTCTAAAAGCCATGCTTTGTAATTCAATACAGGGGAATTGTATTGATAGTTAATTTTTCAAATATAGTATTATATAATACTTCCTTTTCCCATTGTATTTGCTATATATCTATGATAAAATTAACAAAAACGTATTTGAATATCTTAAAACGAAATATTAATCCAATATGCTTTAGAAGTGAACTACTTATTTAAAATAAATCAGTTACATGTAATGTTTCTCTTTTTTTATCTCACTGCAATTTACAGTATTATAAGAGGAAATTCATCGATATAAAACCCAGTTCGTTTCCTAATTTTCCATTAGTTTCCTATCCTCAATTATCATAAATTAACCAGAGGTGTTAAATATCCATCATAATTTTTTCAAATATTTTATTCTCTGCTCTATATCTTTCTGTTTCTCTAAGCCGATTCGGAACAAAACTGGAGAAATCATTATATATTTAGAGCAAACATATAATAATTTGTATGATTACCATACTTTAAAAAGCTACATTTTTAAAAAACTTCAAAAATGCATGGTTTTTTACAAATGTATACTTGTCTACACCTCTTTTGTAAATCACACTGTAGAATTGTAAAAGTAATTGTAATTACCCCATATATAACAAAGAATATATAACAAATAGTAATACATGTATACATATATTTTTCCGAAAGTATTGAAGTACTTTATCAATGAATTTTCAGAACTCCAAAATTGGTAATATTTTCCCAACGACCGATCTTTTTATCAACATAACTGTATTTTCCACTTCTCAATTTCAAATTTAGACCGTGGTCTTCAATTGGCGATAAAGATTTACAGCCGAAAGCTTTTTTTCCTTTTTTGTACATTGAAAAATTCTCATCGATTGTTTCTATTTTGTAGGTTTTTCGGAGCATTCAAGAAAAAGACGGTAAAGCAACGTGAATGTCTTACAAAGTAGACTTCACTTCCCGCTCCTTCTGCACTGAGAGATACCTGCACCCTAGTCACGTAGACGAAATGCGCTGGAACATAGAAAGAGCGTCAGAAGAAAATGGCAGAGAAGGATAACAAATATCTATTGATACGATTTCAGTCGCCTGAAGTCATGCTACTACCAACACTCTCTCATATCTAGTACCGAATCCAGTCTAAAGAGATCCATAACTCTGAATTTTAATCTAGAATTTCTCTAGACCACGCAATGAAAGATAAAAAATATATTTATCATTTTTATCATATAAGCAGAATGGGGAAAAATCACTGTCTGACCAGATATAAATTTGTGACAGTAAAGTGGTCAGAAATAGAAACATTTATAAAAATTATATCAAAATAAGTTATAAAATTCATATATATATATATATATATATGTTTTTTTGTTTTTTGTTTTTGAAAGAAACAATGTTAAAAATAAGCAACCAATTTCAACGTCAAATTTTCTTTTTATTTTGACATAATCAAAACATATGTGCATGCGCCTAAAAAACAGTTATAGAAAGTTATCTCAAAACAGAAATTTGTCTCACTGATATCAATAAAAAAGGTTGAGGTTGAGTGGGTTTTATGTCACGCTAGAGCTACGCAATGGGCAGCTGGTGACACAATAAAGAAAGACAGAGAAAAATTATAGGGAAATTAGTAAAATTATTCTCTTGATGAAGTGTACCCTATAAGGTAGTGGTCGCCAACCGGTGGTCCGCGAGAAAAATCTTGGTGGACCACTGAAAATTCTGGACTTATTTGCGTTTTTAAGGTTTTATTAGAAATTACACTGATATGAATATTAACTTCAAAATTGTCTGAATCCACTCATACCCATGATATTAAACTTATGAATTAAAATATTATTATTATTACTAACAATAACTCTCTTATTTTGTTTCGTTTTGTCTGTGAGGGTCAAATCTTGCAAGCGAATTTTAACTCACTTCCTATCATATGATTGAGCTGAAATCTTGCATACATGTATAACTCTGCTAGCAATATATGCTCAAGCATTAACGAACTTGAGGTTAATTTGAGGACCCAAGGTCCCCAAATCCCATTTCAAAATTAGTTTTCTAATTTTAGCCCATTTCCTATAATACTATTGAGCTTAAATATTGCATACACATATAATTCCGATGACAATACATGCTCAAACAGTATCGGATTTATGGAAGGGGTCTGGCGGTTTTGGTTCTCAGCTCAACTTCAAAATACTTTTTCGGATTTCAAGCCCTTTCCTACCATCTGATTAAGCTGAAATTTTGCATACATGTATAATTCACATGACAATACATGCTCAAATAGTAACGAACTTAGGACAATAGCAGCGTTCCTGGGGAAGTGGCAACTTTGCCAATAGTATGATAATTAATGTGCACGTAGTTATCAAGTTTCCGATTTAGGCGAGGAATTTCATACCAAAAATTTTCTATAGTAAATTTTATTTAATTTAATTATGAAAAATTAATATAAAATATGTCTATCAAAAAATACTGGAGTGAAACCTGATATAAAAATTAGTTACGCTGGCAAGTATTATCTTATGGTTGTCAATGTTAGGTATTGTGCCCCCAAATTCAGTTCAGAATTTGTTTTACGCAATTATTTAACTATATTAACCTGTCAAGGTGAAATCTTGAAGTCAATTGTCATCACACTTCCCTGGAACCAATTTTGCTCAAAGTTTACATATGAGGTCCTATTCGATGACAATAAATTATTCAAGCATTTTCAGATATCCGTAGCACCAGACGCCGGTTCCACGGTAAAAAATGTATCTACCTCTGTTAAATCTTGCGATTTATTTTAATCAGCTTCTGCTGAACCTACTTTTGCTCATATGTTATGCATGAGTATATGGTCGATGACAATATTACAAAAGTAATTTCAGGGTCCTATCTCAGCAGGTCATGTTCCAGGAGAATTGTTTGCCTGTATTAAATCTTGCGATTACTTTTAATATACTTCTGCTGAATCGGATTTCTTTCTTTCTTTCTTTCTTTTTTTTATGCAGTTTGGAATAAAAGGGTGTTTATATATTTTTTCTTTTATATTAATGTGTCATTATTATTTTACGTTTGTATAACAAAAATTTAAACTGTAAGTATTAAGCAAAATTAACGCTTTAAATTTCTATCTCCAATTGATGCTTAGCTAGAATTTCAGCACTTTAATCAGATTTTTTTTATTTATTCAATGATTTCAATTGTACGCAAAAAATTATAACATTCCATTAGATTTTAATAGTCGAACAATATGCATTTTACTAGATTTAGTAAATCGAATTTTATATTTAGAAATAGCAATTTATTACTAAGGTTAAATATTTCATCAGAGTTTCTTATAATATGGAATCAATAAAAATATGTCTACTTTCCCCCTCATAACTTTTTTTTATTTATAGTCCATAATCAAACAAATTTTAAGCCTTACTCTTATGATTAAGTAACTATTTACGTTTTCTCTATAATAAAATAAAAACTTATAATGTTTTATATTAAATAGGCTAATTATACAATTATAAATTAAGTGTTTTTTGTTACTCTAGAAATATATCTACGTTTCTTAATGGGTTATATCAGTGGTCCGTGAGAGTTTAAGTTGTGAATTTGATGGTTCATAAGATCAAAAAGGTTGGTGACCGCTGATATAAAGTATTGTTTTGGATTCTCATGAGTCTCAAAATTTCCTTAATTTCCAGTTCTCTTAAGTACAACTAATTTAGAACAGTAAATATTTGTTATAATTTCTGCTGATGAATATGTAAGTGGGATATTCAAAATTAATATTCAAAAATAATTCTGCATAAGAATGCTCAAAAACAAGAACACAGTACAAGTCATGACATTTCTAATTTATTTTGTTTAGTTGTTTATTAAACTGTTACAAGAATGGTTCATTTTTTTTTTGTTCTGAATACATGTAAAAGTTCATCGACTTTTGAGTGGTATGCTATGAAAATTACCAATCCTTATTTATTTTAATAAATGCCTAATTATAATCAAATTAAACAGTAGAGGATTTCACTTCAAAACGGATGTTTGCTTTATAAGTGTTAAAAAAGCATTATTCGCTATAAATTAATTATATAAATAAAAAAAAAGCAAACATAAACTATATAAATTTTTAAATGAAATGTAATTCTAAAGAATTTTTATTAAAATAATTTATGTTTTTCCATCACTTTAAAATAAACCAACTGGCAAAGTTTAAACGAAATCTCTTTTTTCTTTATAAATTGTTGTTATTCTTACCTGTCCTTTTATTTATTTATAACTTTTCACAGATTTTAAATCTGTATGAAACTTGATACGCATCAATGTTGTTCCTGTTTACATTTATCTCAAATTAAACTAGGGAATCTGCAAATCAGGAGCCTCAACGTTGTATCATTCATTACTCAACAAGTCATTTTTACATATTATATAGTATTTAAAATAATTATATGTATATGATTAAATCGCTAGACCTGCTAACTTTGCTAGTTTATCCGTAATGGTATTAAGCCCCGCCTTTTTTTCACACCAGAATATTTGTAGAGCAATAGTCTTCTTACTTAATCATGAGAACATATTGCTGAATATTACTCTACAACTATTCTGGTTTGAGAAAAAGGCGGGGCTTAATACCATTACGGATAAACTACCATAGTTAGCAGGTCTAAATCGCTACATAAATAGATATTATTATGAGGAGGTTACTGCCCTCTTCAACCCCCATTGTATCCGTCTGTTTATATCTATCTTTATGTATGTGCGTTCTTATATTTCCTTATATATTTCCTCGTTACTCATAGCCTTATGTTAATTTCTTTTAACTCATAAACACTTGTACCGAATTTCATGCAAAGTGATTGCTTAAATTATTGGAATGAATACCCCTATAAACTAATTACCTATTTTATGCCGACCATTTTTCAAAGATGCCTTGCTTTTTAATATTCTATTAATGCTTGTTTATTTAATTACGTTTAATGGAGTGTAATCATGTTAAAATGAACTTAAAGAAATACCGTCTATAGACCGTAATCGTAGAAAATTATTTCGAGTGTCTCTGTACACGAACCACACTAGTTATACACACTAACATTAATATTGAACAACTCATTAATAACTCATAACTCATTAATATTGAACCAAATTTAGCATCACAGGTTCATTACAGAATGTCATTGGAATTCTTTTGTGTGGCTCTCTAAATAAATTATTTAGTCTCTACATACTTTTTTTCTAGAAAAATCAGGCTTTCAAGTATCTTAATAATGTATGTTATTTCTATTTTGTTGAACGCAGCATAAACGCGTTAAAAATGAGCTTGATGGAAATCTGGCCATAGGCTCTATTTTCACAAAATTATTTTCTGTGTCCTTGCCAAGGGACAATAAACATTATATAAACCAATAAAAAATATACAACTTATTCTATGTAGCTTATGAATGATTTTCCGAAATTTGACATAATTTAGATGATTACGTGGCATTGTCTAGATACTTTTATGACGTCCTGAACATTAATTTTAAGTCTAAGCAACATTTTCTACAGGAACCGTGCTTTTAAGTATCTCAATATTGCAAGTTAATTTCATTTTGTTGAATGCGGTGTAACTATGTTAAAATGAGTTTAAATGAAATCCGTCTGATAGGCCGGAATGATAAGAAAACATTTGGTGTGTCCCTACGCACGATTCATGTATAATATAGGTATCAAAATCTATACAGCTTTTTCTGTATAGCGCTTGAAGATGTGTACGAATATTTAAGTCAATCCAAGGGTTTTTACACTTACCATTGCGGCGCACACAAGTTCTGTCCACAGGTTGTAATGATTAAAAAAAAAAAAAAAGTTGGTGTACCCTTGTATACGAACTATAAATAGAATACACACCCAAACCTATACAGCTATTTCTGTATAGTTAATGAACATGTGTACCAAATTACAAGTCAATAGAGTGATTTTTGTGGCAATAGCGCCGCAATAGCGAAACATACAGACACACACATACAGAGCCTAACAACTTTTTGAGTCTCCACATAGAGGCTTCCACTGACGTTTTGGCGAAAATATATATTTTTTATCAACTAAAATTAGAAATAAATAAATATGTAATATTAGCATACAAATTCTCCAAACACTGCTATTGTTTATTTAGAACTATAAAATGCTATCGCCGCACAGAAGTATCTAAAGGTACTAACGGATACTACTAAAAAAGACAGAAGACATCTATGGTTATTGGACACATTGTTTTTCCATACATAGGAGAAAAAAGCAATTATATTGTGATGTGGTATATGCGTCAAGCCCAATTATCTACAGGAAAAACCTAGGCCTAGCTGGAATATCATCTGTTGGGATCTTTTTAACGGGTTCTAGCCCATATCCACGCAAGTTATCGAAAAAAAAACCACAGATAACTCCAAACAGCTAGACCGACGACCGCAACCTGTATCTGAACTTGATTTCAGAATATCTTGGCTACCTAAAACGCAATAAAAATAACCAAAAGAACAGAAAAAAATATTGCATTGGCTAAAATTCGAAAAACATTCTGAAAATGCTGAATGTAATGAACAGTACACAGTACTGAAATATATTGTACTTCAAGAACTGCTTAAAATTGTTCTTATCAATGAAATTCGGCAAAATAACCTAATATATCTGACGCAATACACTTCCAGACACCACTAGTAAACTTAGAATTTATCAACATGCTACTTATTCATTTTTCTGCTGTTAATCAAAAATGATTAAATTCTGTTAAATGCTTCTTTTTTATGACAAAAGCATTGATTGTTTATATTGATATATCATGGTTCATAATGTTCATAATGATTGTTTATGATAATGTAACATGATTGATCATAACGGTATTCTTAAAGTATAAAATTTCCATTAAAAATTATTCAGGATAACTTTACATTATAGCATTTAAATAAAATTATTCGAGATTTTTTTTTTTTTTTTTTTTTTTTTTTTTTTTTTTGTGACAACAGATGAACCTCATATTTGAATGAATTTTGTAGATCAAAAGCTAAATAAAAATCATAACAGAAAATAAAATTGTTTCCTCATTTCTTTAATTTTCAAGAAAGAGTAAATAAAATTATTCGAGTGAAATCTTTTTCGATGTCCTCAAATTAAAATAATAGTATAGCAATTACCAAATTTCGCAAATCAGAAACAAATTAAAATTTGCAAGAGAAAAGAAATATGATACGTTAAACAAAGTTATTCTTCTAGTTTTCAAGCAAGACACTTAGATCCACCGCGGCCTAGAAGAGCATAGAAAAACACTCGTACAATCACAAATATGAAAAAAAAATTAACAGAATGGCACTGAAAAATTTAAAAAAAGTGTTACAATAATCAAAAATTTTAAATTGAGTAAGTAAAATGCATCGAAGTTAAGAACAGGTAGTTAAAACAGACGAATTACAATTGTCACTTATGAATGGCGCTTCCATAACAGCATTAGTTCCGACAAGCGAAGCTTAGAATAGCTTCAAAAGAATGAATAAAATATTACAAAATTACAAAGCAAACTGCAGTAATTTAAATTTTTAATCGATGTAGAGAGAAGTTATATTTTGATTTAAACAATCCAGACTTAATGTATATGTTGTACAAGAACAATTTTTAACTGCAAATATTAGCCTTATATTTTAACTGTCCTGAAATATCTATAAAACATATTGAAACACAACTGCTAACCATATACAGAAACGTAATTCTTTTTTCTTTTTTTTTTCTACAAAAATTACAGAAACATAATATTTCTTTTAAAAATTAGTGATGGCCTAAAATCGTAGTAGTTAGTAGCTATGCTAAGACATAATGACAATTTTAGATTTGTTTCAAAATTTGAACTCCAATTTTAAATAAGAACCAAGAAAATGTCGAAACTGAACATAAACTAATAATTTACCTGCTATATCCAACACTCATACGACTAAATTAAAATTTATTCGACTATGTAGCACTCCTTTATACTTCTTTGATCCTTTCGCTAATTTTAGTCCGTCATGAGCTGTATTTTATCCTAGCATCGTTCTCTGGAGACAGACATAAACAACTCCGAGTATAAAATTGTCCATTTTCATCATAATCAGCACGTGCCATGGATCGGTAGCTTAACAACTAATCAAAAAACATGCAAGGAGCATATTTAATTCGTAAATACTTCCTTAATTGTCTTTAGTGCTTCATTTTGATCCTAAAACCCATTTTCCAAGAAATAGGGATACTGGAATTAAGCCACCGGCGCAGAAGCAAATACCTTGGGAAATTACCAGCTTTAATAAAGAGTTCAATATCTTGTTTAGATAGATTTTTGTGTTCAAAGGTATTTCTTTTTCTTAAATCTTCAATTATTTTTACAGACGTAAATACCTAGACTAAATTATTCTGAAAATACATGGTATTAATATATATTTATACACGCTTTTATTTGTAAGCTAATCCTTTCGATGATTTTTTTTTTTTTTTTTTTTTTGTAATTTATAATTATTTTATTCTAAGCTCATTTAGAAATAATATTTATTGCATTTGTAGGTGTTAAATACTTAATTAAAGCTAACCAAACTAAGAATGATTACGTTACAGTAAATAGGAACATGTTTGTTTTATTTTGTTTTATTTAATTTTCAAAGTAGTATTATACGTACTCTTATTTATACAAGAGTAAAGACTCAAAAGAAACTGTGATGGAAATAAATATAATTAATGCGCTAGAAAAAAATACTATTTACAATCGAATGTTTTTAATAATTGCTTTTTCAAGAAACTAAATCCCTTTGATATAATGTTATTGTAAAGGGATTTGAAAATAATGTTCATTCTTTAAAATAATTAAATTTCTTAGATTTCTTAAAATTAAAATAATTACTCGAAACAAGTATAAGTGTTTTTGTTTTTTATTTAATTTGCATGCGAATATGTATGTATATTAAGGAAAATGATTCAGTATCAAATTAATTAATCTTACAAATATGCCTAAGTGAATATTTTATCTCAAATAAATTATGCCGAAAAATGTTGGTTATAAATATATATTGGTGTATTATTTCAAATTCTTAGGATTAGTACTTAATTATTTTCAAATTGTTTTCAATATAGGATGTGCAATTTGACTGTGTAAGTTTATTAAAATTAAACCTTTTAAAATTATTAACTTTTTTATGTTATATTATTTAAAATTAACCATGGGAAATTCATTATGCAAATAATTAGAAATGATCTGTTTCCTCTTTGAACGATATGCTATAACATGGGAGTAATTTTTACGACACAAATAAAATATCATTATGTCTAAGATATAGATCAGTATAATCAGTCGTTAATATATAAAAAATTGAATTTAAAAATAATTATTTAATTTTAATTAAATGGCATTTTTTTCTCCTTTAACAATCAACTAATTCAATGATAAATTGCGACGAAAAGTAATTTAAAATATTGCTAAATATTTCTTCGGTAGCTGTAACAAAAATAAATAAATAGCTTGCTTTTTTTATTTTTTAATAACTATCATTATTATTTGATAAATGTGATAACAACATGATCATTTTATAAATATTGGAATGATTATACATGTATTTTTTTTATGAATTCAATGAATATAATTTGATAAAAGATAAATTATAATTTGCATAAAATTAATAATTTAATAAAAACAAAATTATTTCTAGCTTGAAAATGATAATAACCTAATTTCACGATTATATAATTAACATCCAGTTCACTAAAACATATATATATGTTCGAATTCCGTACACTCAGTAAAAAGATATTTAAAAAAGTAAAAAAATAATAGTTTTAAAAAATTAAAGAAAAAATGTGAACTAAAAAGCACAAAATACCTATCTTAGTATTAAAATGCAGGTTAAGAGAAAATCGTGTGAGTGACACACCATAATATTTACATACATTTAAATCTTTAACTAAAATAATTTAGAATTAAATAAAAACCATTTTTAAAATATCTCCCCTGACTGGGCTCGAACGCTAGACCTATAGGTTCGTAGCGCGGAGCTTTACCTCACAGCCACAGCGTTCACGGAGGGAAAGTCTTTTTTCACAATATAGATTTTGTTGTTTGATCCCAGAGCGGTTACAATCATACAAACATACATACAGGTGAAGCTAATAAAAGCGTGTTAAAAAAGGTTATAAATTCTAGGCAGAGATTTTTGTTGTTGTTGTTGTTCTAAATAATGTATTCACGGCTAAACTTTATACATTATTCTAAAGAAAAATAAACTTTGCGCTCCACCTTTCTTCAGAATTACACCTCCATTCAATTTTTACATGATTCTTTCATAATAGAATTATGCTGCATCATGCATTCTGACTTTAAAGTTATTTTCTTCTTCTGTTTTTTTTTTTTTTCTTTCTTGTTTTTTCCTTAGCTATATATATTTCAAAACAAAAACAAAACCTTTATTTCATATATTTTATTTTCCATGTTCTAGGCAATGATAATTGCTGCTTGCTTGCCCGAATACGGGTCAGGACACTTTAGAAAAACCCCACTGAGGGCACTCCACCCAAGCATAAGACCCGCGTACAGTCAGTTAGACTTAAAACCTACAACACAACACGCTCCTTGAAACTATGTATCATTTTTCTGCTTCAAATATTAAATATTTTGTTGTGTTTCTAACATTAGGTGTAGGTGCTGATCATGGACATTTAATCGCAAAAGCCGAAAGATGACACATTTTTTCATATTTTCAATAGACCTTTTATAGACGCAAAAAATCAAAGCATAATTTATTTATCAATTCATCATACATTTACTAGAACTAGAACTTAAAAGAACTGGAATTAAGTTTTTTTTTTTTTTTTTAAATACGATTTACTTAATATGACGGAAGTATGGTTTATCCGACTCATAGATTAACCGAAACATTTACATTAGGAACATGTTTAGGAAAGTATTTTTTTTTTTCATATTAAAATTTTGTACTTTGTACTACTACTGTAATGCAGTAGAATGCTAGAATTTAAAACGACTAGGATTAGTTTTTCTTTTTCTTTCTTTTTTTTAAACAATTTACTTTATATGATGGAAATATGGTTTATTCGACCCATAGATAAACTGAAAAATTTATATTATGAACATGTTTTGAAAAGCAATTTTTTTTCTTTTTTCATGTTAAAATTTTATAATTTGTCTACTCACAGTTTTGTATTATACTGTATGGACTACAAATTAATTATTTTAACTTGAAGAATATATAAATCTATTAAAAGATACAGAATGAAAAAATGTAGATTGTAAAAAGAAGTAAAAGTTTGTAGCCTTCCATATGTTTTTATGTGTGTCAGCATTTAAAAATATTGGTAATTGACAAATACTTTTAACAATAATTATTATTTTAAATCTTTAATTCTGTTTATGGATAATTTGTTTCATTGCATCTATACAAGCACAGTATGAAGAATTTTCAGAAGAATCGTCGAAAAAATTTCAGAAATTTTTTTTAATTTTACAGTATTATGTCTCATAAGATGTTACACATTTTTAAAAACAATTAATTAGCACTCGATTAGTATATTGAAAAGTTTTAGTCCTTATATCTTCTTCATTTATTTGCAGTCTTTCTAAAATGAATTATTCACTGTTTCCTCATGTAACTGAACTTTCATGTCTAAAAGTAAATAAAGCTTTGATTTTATGCAGAGAAAGCGAAAATTTACTCTAGCTTTAACGGAAAATGTATTTTTAAAATTGTTCTAAATTTTGAAATTTCAAAAGTATGAAAATTAAATTCAAACTAGTTTACTACATTTTTCTAAGAATTATTTTTCCACTGAAACTTTTTAGTACTTAGTCATCTTGTTTCAGTTGCTATGAAACAAAATCGTATGACTAAGCAAAGAGTTACACGAATACATCAGAAAATAAAATGGTTAAACATTTCTTAAAACTAGGCAGTTAAAATCTAATATAAAGCTCCTCTTTTCTCTTTAAAAAAGAACCTCAAACTCTGAAAAAATAAATAAAAAATTACAAATTTTGTAGGCGATCAAATGATTTTTCAAAACTCTTACGGCAAAAAACTCGGAAATTCGAACCGCAACTAATTTTTCTAAGCAGTGAAGAGAAAAAAAACGATATTCTCCTCCATGTTTAGAGGAGAAGAGCCCATTTCATAACTATAGTTCTACCATTATACTCTTTCACGTATTAGAAAGAACACTTCTAATTTGTTCAGCCTTTGTTTCCTTGATAAAAAAAAAAAAAAAAAAAAAAAAAAAAAAGAGAAAAAAAAAAAAGAAAAAAAAAAAAAGAAATTCTTTCTTTAGCATTTGCTAATGGAGACGAAATGGATTAAAGGGGGTAAAGATGCAGAAGACATTTGCAAAAGGGTGTGGACATCAATGTTTTTTTTCTTTCCCAGTTGGAATCCATTTTGTCGGAAGCTTTTCAGCAATGAAGGGAATTTAATGGTTCAGAATAACTTAATTGTGATTCTAGTAGACTTTTTTCTACAATGTTAAAAGTTTTTTTTTTTTTTTTTTTTTTTTTTTAAATAAGAATAAATTGTATACTTCTAGCATATGAAAAGCTGAAAAAGAAATAACTGCATAATTATTATTGAACAAAATGAATGTAAGAAAGTCAGTTTCTGCTCTGCTGTAATTTCGTTAAGTGAGTTACATAGTATTAAAGTTTAGTAAAATGTTATACAAAGAATATATAGTAAAATATAGATAAATCTGTAAATAATAGCGGCTATGTTTATACAATTTAAACAATGTGTAAAATAATGTGTAGAAAATATTTTATACAATACGTGTAAAATGCTTTTGAATTAAAACAGTGTATTTTCTTCAAAAATAATCAAAAAGAGTCTAAACCCAACTATATTTCGCAAAAGAGCCCTAATAGACGTTTTTTCTTAAAAAATATTCTTTTATGTTGTTTGTATGATTGTAAATTTTAAGTACCATATTTTTTAATACGATTAGTTTATGAAGCAATCGATACAATTATATGCAATAGAAATTCTTAAATAATAGTACTGGAAGATGATCCCTGTATTTATAATGTTTTTGTTGTTCAATATTTGATATAGACGTCCAAACTCAAGAATGACAAATATATATATATACATCAGCGAAAAATCGGCAGTATTTTGAAAGCTATGATTTTTTTTTTTTTTTTTTTTTTTTTTTTTTTTTACAGAAAAGAGTTTTAAGATAATAATTTACGAACAGTAATTTAAATAGATATTTTATTTAAAAATCTCTCCCTCCATTTGCAAAAGTCTCATTACGTTTAGAAATTTCAAACGTCTTTAAATTCTGAGCGTAAAGGTCGGAGCATCATTTCATTATAAATTTGAAAAGTTTTGAGCTTCCTTTTTTAACATAAAGCACTGGTTTTATGTTATTCAAAATCTTCAGAATGAATTTTTATGCGTAATCAAAGAAGTATCACTTTTCATCAATCGCTGTAAGAGAGATTCTAAGTAAATTTGCAGTCTTCAAAAAACTAAATTGCTTTTAAATTGTTGGTTTCCATTTCTGAAAAGTTGAAAATAGAAAATTATTTTATAACAGGGCAATTTTCAGGATTTTTTCTTTTAATAAAATAATATGATAAAACATATAATAGCTATAAAATTTAGTTGTTCTTTTTCAAACAAAGTTGGATATCATTATTACTTACAAACTTTGAATAAACACCATAAAATGCAATATTCAAAGTTTGTAAGTAATAATTTTTACAACGCCAGTTTTGTGGTGCTTCTTTATTAAAGTTGGATATCCGCATAATACTTCTCAATCATATCCAAAAGAACATTCGAACGTAAACAAGGAAATCATAAGGAAACAGTAAAAGAATAAAGGAAGAAAACATACTTTAAATAAACAATTGACACTAATTTGGACCATTGTCTGCGAAATCTGCTTCTACTTATATATCATTTTCCATCTTGTCAGGTCATATACAACAAAAGAATTTAGTTTAAAAAGGAAGAATTTCTTTTGAACACTTAATCAGTACTTTAAAGTTTATGGGGAATTTTTTAGTTTGTTCCAGATTGTTCCAAATGCACATATGTTTCGCCTAATTCACGATGTTTTTAACCGCTTTTTGTGAATACTTAATCTTTGAATAATGTTTTAATGCACAAATCTTTACCAACTATTACTATTTGGAAGTAATAGTAAAAGTAATAAAAAATAACTTAATTTTCCTCTTTAGAAAAAAAAAGTTAAATTTCTTAACAAATCCCAGATGTCTATATAATGATGCAATAAATAAAATAGGAAAATTTCAAAAAACAGTTACTTTTATTTCCAACCTATGTTTGGTTGTTCCGAATTTTTATACTAACAAAATAATTTGTTTTCCATTATAAATATGTCAAATTCAACTAAAATAAAAATACAACCAATTAATTTTGCAGAAAAGTTAAACGTCAAAATCAAATAATATTAGTTAATTAAAGCTAAATGTTGATGCCTGTTATTGATAGTACAAACATTAAGTACATTTAAAAATAATTCTGATACATGAACGTGAATTTTTTGAAAAAAAAATATTATGAAGCTTTATAAAATGATTTCTAAATATAGATTGTTAGATACAATATATTTGAAATCACAATAAAAAATTTAAACAGGTGTTATTAGAGTTTAAGTTGTAATTTGATAAAAATATTTATAAAAAATTCCTTATAAAAATTCCCTTTAATAACATTAACAGCAGTAATATTTACACGTTTGGTGATATTTTACTAATTTCTAAAAATGTTTATACTTAATAACGTGGTCACTAACATTTCTTAAATATCTTGAAAAATGTTAAAAAATGGATGACTTTCCACTTCGTAAAAATAGATCTAAGCCAGCTATTTTTTTTTTAATTTCCAGCCTTCAAAAAAGTATTAAACGGTTTCAGAAGAATCTATATATTTGTATTATTTTTTATCACTTCTAACATATATACAGATAAAAGAAAGAAAAATACTTTTTGTTGCACTTTCTTGCTGACATTTATGTACGCCGCCTTCTTTTTTTTTTTTTTTTTTTTTTTTTTTCTTTTTTTAATAAAACTTTAACCACTTTTTTCTTGATTTCAACCTTTCCCCCAATTAGGCAGCAAACAAACGTCTAACGGGATTTATTCTTGTTACTGGAAAAGCCGCTTGTTTCTAATGTATCAAAAGAAAAAAACATTCTGTGAAGGGGACAGATCATTTGCTAACTTTGTGAGAAAAGTCCGTAAGGTCGGTATGAAAAAAAAAAGGAAAAATTTTTGTTTAAAAAATGACAAAAAATCTGCAAGGATATCATTTCCTTAAAAAAAAACAGTATTTCACGATAAAGCATTTGTACAAAAAAGTTTCAAAAAAATTATAATAATAATATTGTAATAAAAAGATTATTGTAGGACATCCATTTATCAATTCAGCTGTATTCTTTTTGTCTGAAGGTAAATATATAAAAGCAAAAACGATACATTTAGTTGTAAAAAAAAAAAAAAAAAAAAAAAAAAAAAAAAGTAGCATTGTTTAGAAGTAAAAATTCTGTCACAAAATAAAAATGTCGAACAAACAACATCGATTTCATTTTAAAAATAGAGCTGTATTTTTATACCCTAACATAGTGGAATGTTGATATAAGTTTAATTTATTGTGTTTAACTCTTTTAATGGAATTCCTTATCTATCTATAAATGATTATTTAATTGACGCAGAACAATTAACATTCGTTGTGCTAAGGATATTACTAGTTTGGAATATATTTCCATATGTGCGAAATTTTATATATTTATGTACTTATGGAAACGTATTTGCCTATATCTGCATGAGTACGAAAGAGCTGATTAATTTGATTTAGTCTTAATTTTACGCAATATTAATATTAAGACGTTTACATATTTCTTACGCAGAGAAAAAAAATATAGAGCCTTTCTCTAGAATGAATAAGTGGCCATTTTCTAAATCCCTTAACTAAAAATATAGATTTCCGAGCTATGCACATAAGGCACGCCAATAAACTGAATAGACGAAATTATCGAGAATTTCTAGTATACACATTTCTAGATGGTGAAACAATATTCTGAATACTCTAAATATTCTGAATCATTTATACTGCGAGAAATTTTCGCTTGATTTTCTAGAATTTGGTAATAAACCAAGATTATAGTTGCAGAAACCCGTCTCTTGTAGTCTCATTTATTTGCAGAGATTTTTAAATAACTTTGCCCTCGAGAATATAAGCAAATGCTCTAGAATTCTAATAGGGGCTTCTAGAACTCGCTTTCCAAGGGGACTAGAATTTATAAGGATGACATGGAACTACTATTTTTTCTAGAGCCACAATTTAAATTCTAGATGTCAGTTACAGAATTTTTTCTCAGTGTAAGCTTTGCATGAAATGGGTTTATTGATTGGTTAAGAGGGATGTACGCCTCCCTAGTGCTACACTATGGACAATTGGCGACAGTCTGGGACTCACCCGTAAGGGTGATTCGGAGACAGACTATCAAATTTTGATCCATCATGGAAGGTATGGATCTCCGCTTCGTTGATCTCCAGAGGTAAGATTTGGATGGGAACTCACAGGACATTACGGCCACGACAGATTTGACGTGCATCACCATTAGTATACACCACGGTCTTCAGCTGGCTAGAGTAATGAACCCACAATCTTCCAATTACGAGTTCAGCGCTCTACCAACAGGCAACAGCTATTTGTATGAAACAGAGAAAAGGCTGCATTTAGTATAAATGAATAAAGATCATAAAAGTATTAAAACAATGAATAGCTTTAGAATTTTTAGATAAGAAGATAGTAACCTTATTGCTACGTAATGGGTTTCTGTAATTTAATAATTTTATATGTTTCGCAGCATTATAAAGAACGCCTTCATTTTATATAAGGAAAAAGACGAAACCGACTGGTCTTCCAACGTCATAAAAAACAACATTTAAAAGCTTTTCTGGTTCCATCAATGGCCGAGAGGATTTTCTTTCAAAGCTGGTAGACAGGAGGTGCCAGGTTCAAACAGGAGACACTTTTGTCGCCTAGCCGCTGGGAGAGTTGAGTTTTCTGTGGTTTTCTCAGAAACTCCCATAGATACAGACTAGGATCCCAGAGAAAGATCCCCATAGATTACATTCTACTCAGGTATAGAGCTCTTGTGTAGGCAATACGTCTTAATTTCTTTCCCAATACCATCGAAAAGATTTTTAATTCTAGAATTATAATTTTATAATTAATATTTAAATATATTTTGCTATGATAAAGGTAACAAAACAATAAATTTACAGTTTACGCAAACTATCATTTTATAGTTATACAGGATGTACTCGATATTTTTTTAATAATAAATAAGAGACGGTAACAAACAACAAAATGAACAACATTTTCCATAAAATGTAGAACGCGATTAAATTTTCGGAAAATATTGTCTAAATGTGAATTTCATTTAATCTTTTAACGATCAAAAGCATATTTTAATGTCCAACTTACATTCTTTCATCAGAAATTGAATGTTGTTACGCGAAAAAATGGAAGTGCATATTTCTTTGACTAATGAATAGTCAACAAAATTTGGAGATTAATCTCAGTACCGGGATTTTAAGGTTTCTTACACTCAATCCCAGAATTCGGGTAGGTACAACGGCGCCTCTAATAACACAGTTTTATTTCAGCAATTTAACTCTAGACCATTATATAATTGACAATTACTGTAAAAATAAAATTTGGGTTTGCAAATGATAATATAGTTGCTGAAAAAAATTGCAACGTTAATTAACTTATGAAAAGTTTACGATAAATTAAAACTGTTAATAGTTGCAAAAAATATTCACTGTTGATATTTGAAAACATAATCTATAAACTAAAATGTACCAATGTTCTCTATGTTTAATTTAATTAATGGGAAAGAAAATAGTTAAATTATCTTCTCTAATTAACAAAATCTTTGTGAAGCATTAATATCATTATTTTAATTTTTAAAAATCATTATTTATTTGTAAGATCACCTTTATTTTTTTAATTTCTGTTTATTAAGGCAAGTCATGCTTAACTTTTTTTTTTTTTTTCTGATCTTCAACATATCTACTGATAAATTTGAAAAAAAAAAAAAAAAAAAAATTCCAAACAATCTCAGTTGTATATAGTACTAGCAGGTTTACCCGGCGTTGCCCAGGTTGGAGAAGTGTTTATATAATTTTGAAATCAATGAAAGAACTGAATAAAGGTGTGAAAAGAGAAATGCATGAAATATTTTCCAAAGTCTTTAACAGAAAACATTATAAATAAATGAATACAAAAAGCACAGCTTTAGTATCTGACCCCCTATGGCGACTTTATTCATTTTAAGTCATTTTTGCGATGAATTGAAATATTGCTACCTCAATTGCATAACTAAAGATCTTGGCGAGAAACGTCCGAGCTACTTCGGTGCCAAATTTCAAATTTTGCCAAAGGGGTCCGATATTAAAGCTGTTTCATAAAAAAAAAAAAAAAAAAAACTTAATAAAATCCGAATTAAAACTATTTACAATTAAGGTGAGAACATAAAAGAATCTCGTAATGTACGCAATAAAAACGAAAAGTTTTGTTTTACTGTAGGAAAGAAAAGTACTACTTAATTAAATACAAATTTTAAGCTAATGCCAAATATCTCTATGAAAATATTTATCCACACGCGAATTCCTGATTTTTAAAAAAAATACCAACTTTCTTAGTGTAACTGTTTTTTTCTCTAATTTTTATTATTATTCATGCAAAATTAAAAGTACTTTATTTCCAGAAAAAAAAAAAAAAAAAAAAGTAATAATAATAATGATAAACGTGTATTTTATTTCCTTAATTTGGCATCAAATATTTTTTTCTTTTTAAACATTTTAAAGTTAAAATGATGTTTTTATTTAATATCATTTGGTCCAATTATCCGACTCAACTAACAGGTGTTCGATACTAAAGCTATGCCATGCAAAAAAAAAAAAAAAACTGTTTTGTGATATTTATAAAATTAAAATTAAAATAATCTTAATAAAATCCATATTATAACTATTTACAATTAAGGTGAGAACGTAAGAGGACCCCACAAGTTACACAATAAAAACGAAAAACTTTGTTTTACTGTAGAAAAGAAAAGTACTACTTAATTAAGTAAAAATTTTAAGCTAATGCCAAATATCTCTATAAAAACTTTTATCTATACGCGAATTCCTGATTTTAAAAAAGTGCATCAACTTTCGTAGCGTAACTTTTTTTTTCTCTAATATACGAGTACATAATAAGAGGCATACATAAAATTTGTGGTACACATTTAACATATTAATTATGGGAATAAAGTATTGGGAGTGGTATCATTCAAAGGTACGATTAGCCAGATTTGCAAAATACAAAAAAATATTTTTTTTACGATGTCAAGAAGGTATTTAAAAATACTTCCATTTTTTATACGCTTTCATTTTATACCCGTAATCTTTTGTATTTAAAATTCTATTCATTTCAATAGTCTGCGTTCCTATAGCAGCTGCTCGAAATTTTATACTATTGAAGATATCCGCAAATTAAAAATTGATTTGATTTATAAAAATTCTATTTTTATTTTTTTTTTTCTAATTTATTTATGATCTAATGTCTTTCTTTCTTTCTTTTTTTAAATTAATGATTTACGTCAGCTCTTTAATTATTATTCACGCAAAATTAAAAATATTTACTTCTGGAGGGGTTGGCATAAAATATTTCTTTCTTTTTATTAATTGAAGACCTTTATTTAGCTTACATTGTCTGCCATAAAACGCCTGCCGATTTCTGCTGAATCCGGGTTAAAAACGGAAAAAGGGGGAAATTTTAGCCCTATAGTTACAAATTTGGTACCAAATGAAAGGGCCGATTTTTCTTAATCGAGGGATGCAAACAGTTTTTTGACACGACAATTAGATTTTTTTTAAATAACTAAAGTATTAAATTTAGGTGGCAACACTTCATTTTAATCTTTTCATACTTTTTAGTGCGAAATCAAGCTAATAGAAAAAATCTTTAATTTTATTATTATCATTATTATTAATCATTTTAAAGTTAAAATGGGGTTTTTTATTTAATATATTTTTATCCAGTTATCCGGCGGAACTAAAAAGCGTTAGTTAGATTTTGTAGTACCGGTCGCTTGAATGATGTAGATATGTATAAATAGACAATAAATAGACAAATAGGTATGTATAGCAAACTAAAAATCCGGGCAAAACTACAATCAGCTTTATATATATAGATTTACGTTATTTTGAATTTTAAAAACAATTGACTTCAATTGATTTCTATGTCTTCTATTTTATGACATATTAATGAATTCAAAACATTTTTTTTTTTTTTTTTTTTTTTTTTTTTTAAGATTTTAGAACTTAAAAGAGAAAGCAACTTAACATTTTTCTCGAAAGATTGATTTACATTATTTTTTATTCACTGATATTACAAACTTTCGTTAATTTTACTTGCTATTATAATGCAAAGAAATCATTTAATTAGTTTGTTGTGCTAGATTTAAAATCTGAATTTGGAATTTGAAAACATATTTACTATAAAAGTGCACTTAATTTCTAAATTCATGTATTTTTTTAATTTGTTTTTGAACTTATACTATATAATACTAATTAAGGTTTAAAAGTTTTATGATTCATTGTTTAACTGCTTGGGATTTAATATATATATATATATATACTTTTACGCCATTGTTGTGTGGACATATTATTCAATTTATTGAATTAAAAAATGTCTAGGTACTAAATAAATTTTAATGTATTGTAGATAAGTACACAAAAAAAACTTTTTTTTGGGTTGAAAGCTGCTTTCTTAAATTACATTTTTTTTATTATTATTATTATTTTATGCGATTAAAATACGCTATCATTAAAGGTGGTTGTAAATTTTTCAATTGTGTAAGAAATATTTAATAAAGAAAATCTAATAAATAATACATAATATATGAATAATATATGAAATATCTAGGATACATTGCAGTCTATGGGAGAAAATTAGCTGGTGTATATTTTAATGCGATATTTTTATCACCTAATAAAGGATTGTGCTTAATTATTTTAACAAAACATATTTATTGTTTTTTTTTATTTTTTTTTTTCCATTTTGTTGTTTCTGTTTTCAAAGGTCTTATTTATCCTCAGACAAGAAGGTGTTTCAGTACTTTCGACTGTAATTTCCTTCGTGATTAAAAAGGTTGTAATTCCTGTATATGTTATTATTAACTTGTTTTACTCGCGTGCACTATGTCATATTGTCATAAGTTTCAACAGAATTAGCTCTAAGCAATTTGATGAATTAAGTAAAAATTTATGCACAGCAGTTTAATAAGATCCTTCAAAGCTTATTGAGGTTTTTTTTCCCCTCATAATTCAGTGCAGAATAACTTTTTTTTTTTTTTGTGTGTGTGTGTGTGTGTGTGTTTGTAATAACAAGGTAAACAAAGAAATATAACTCGTGTATAATGTTTCTTTTATGACTAGTCCTACTTTAAAACGTAGTTCTACGTTTTAGGCGCCAGTTAAGCGCCAGTTTAGGCGCCACGTTAAAACAATCTAGCAATTTGGTTCAAAATATTCGAAGTTGACAAACCCAGTAAGCTTAGTAAGCACATTTTAATGTAATTATTAGCTACGTTTACAGTAAAATTGGGAATAAAAATTATTTGTATGTGTGTTATTTGCAAACTCAAAACTTATCTATTATATTTACATTGATTACAATTCATTCAGCGTATACATATTTCTCATCATCTATTTTTGAAGTACTGAAATTAACAGGGAAAATATTAGTTTCAATATTCATGAATACTTTAAAATCTGAGCATTAGTAGTACTTCAAATACTAGTTCTTCAAGTGATGTTACAAACTGCTCATACAAATGTAATGTATTCTATAATAAATGCTAAGCTAGTGTTTGAAGTAGTTGAAGTAGTTTTGAATAAATAAATGGTATAGAATATAAATAAGAATTTTTTGGTTGAAGAACAAGTTTTTTACATTGCATTATTTACTCTAAATGTGAGAATTCGTGATTGGAAAATGTTTTCCAAATTCTTACTACCATCCAATAAAATGATTTAAAATTGTGAAAAAGTTGAAAAAGTTTACGCAGAAATAAATAATATTCTAATAGCTAACTAACAAAACACTAGTAAATCTAAATCAAATTGCAATATCTAAATTTAAATTCCTATAAAACACAAGTTGATTTTCCCTAAAAATGAAAAAAAGAAAGTTTAAGTAAAAAAAGCATATTTTAATGCTATTTCTTTCCTTTTCCTTCATCTCTTAATTTTATGTATTACCAATCCACATTTTTCGTTGATTTTTTATTGAACCATAATTTAAAAATGCGGTTTATGTTTTACGTTGAATTTCCTCTTGAAAAACTACAGTAGTACTTCTAATCTCATTTCTAATGTGCTACTTTGATCACTGAGATGAAATTATCCTCACACATACTAACACTACTCAAAAGAACATTCGAACTAAAAACTAAGTTACATTTAAAAGTGTGTCCAGTAGTAATTCGATTTTCCAAAAAATAAATAAATAAATAGAAACGCTAGCGGGGAAAATATTTTAATGAGATATTTCCCTCTTATTCCCATATTTTTATGTTTTTATTTATCTTACTTATACAACATTTCTCATTATGATACACTTTAAATTTACGATTCTGCTTCAAATAAAAATTTGAGCAAAAATTTAAACAGAGTTTGATAAATATAGGTTTAAAAAGTAGGCCACTGAAAGATTTCCGACTCGTGTTCGCTGAAGCGCTACCGCTGTTTTGAGCTTTATCAAAAAACGAGGGCTAATTTGGCATGCGAGCGATCTTTTACTCGTAATGAGCCAAAAAGAACTCCCGGCGTAAATACGAAGGAGGGGTACTAGGAATTCGCTTTGAAATACATGATATTGAATTGAGTTTTTGTTTTCTATAAAGTATATGAAAGCATCGCTCATTCGTTTTCCCGAAAAAGGAATATTTTGAAGTTGTACGTTCTCTATCAAAATACAATCAACTTTGAGAAACTACACATTTATAAAAATCATGTTTATTTAATTTTTTCTGGTATAAAACCAAAGTGTAAAGAAATGAGGAAAAATATATTCTAGAAAGTATATGTAATTAAAAGCGTTAATGAAAAAAAGTAAATAATTATATCTCAAAGCATATTTTGAAAATTGATGAAATGAGATTTTTTTTTTTTTTTTTTCGTTTAATTAAATGCTAATAATTGTATTTATTACTTTATTTTTTAACATAGAAAATGACTAGGTAAATATCGTTTTGAATTACTTTTTGGATTACATAAGGTACATAATTTTTATCACAACATTTATTTCTTTATAAAAATATGTCGTAGTCTTTTTTTTTTTTTTTTTTTTTTTTAATAATGATTACTTTTAAATGATGATATTGAATTGAGTTTTTGTTTTCTATAAAGTATATCAAAGCATAGCACATTAGTTTTCACGACAAAGGAATATTTTGAAGTTGTATGCTCTCTACCAAAAGAAAACCAACTTAGCGAAATTACATATTCATGAAAATCGTGTTTTATTTATTTATTTATTTTTTTTTTCTAGTATAAAACCAAAGTGTAAAGAAATGAAAAAAAAAAAAATACTTTAGAAAATATATGTTATTAAAAGCTTCGATTTTAGGCGGTTAATGAATATATATATATATATATACATACTTGCCAACTTTTCCGGTTTTCCCGGAAGACTTCCGGTTTTTTAACGTATCTTCCGGTCTTCCGGACAGATGATGAAATCTTCCGTTTTTAAAAAACTCGCGGATATCGTTCGTGTTAAAAAGAAACCCAAATATTCTACGAAAACTCCCGATTCTGAATCTTTCTCCATCCATAACATCTATGTCAATATTCATTTCAAACTTGCTTTATGAGATTCTAGAACATTTAAAGAAATAGAATTGTTAAATATTTCTTGATGATGTAATTATTTTTTGCCCCCCCCCCTTTATTTATCTTCAACTAGTGATCAGCAATCTAATGTTCTGCAGAAGTCTTTTGTTTCTTAATCTTTATTCATCTGCTATATAAATGATAATATTAATTTTGAAGTTCTTACATTAGATTCTAGAAGTAGAGTTGAAAAAGTTTAATATTTTTTACTCTGTAATTATTTTTGTACTCCCCCCCCCCCCCCATTCTCAGGATTGTGATCAATGATCAATTCGAGAAACAATAAAGCAATGGAAGTGCTCAATATTTCTCACATATGTAATTATTTTTTATCTTTATTGCTGAATTTAATGAATCTGTTTATTTTCCGTCAATTAAATTAAATATTTGTATGTCATATTTATACCAAATGTGTAAGCATGGGGAAAAAAATGAAGAATAATTTTTTCAGGTAGGAAAATTTTTCCCAAATCAATTTAAGAAAATTAATACTCAGTTGGTTTTATGCAGGTTTGAAACTGATAATTAGCTACTGATACTTTATTTTATATGTATGATTAATGTACATACACAAAAATCAAATTCTATACTTATTTAAAAAATTAGTTATACTTTATTCTGTTTTGTAGATATTTATATTTTGAAGAGGAATAACTTCATTTAAAACTTTTATATATTTAGTTTAATCAATTTATAGTAAAACGTTTTTATAGATTGCTTCTAAATATTAAAATTGTAAAACTGTATTGTTTAATACGTCAAAGAGAAAAAAAAAAAAAAAAAAAAAAAAAAAAAAAAATCTTCCCTTTTTTTATGAAATCTTCTGGTTTTTCAACAAAAATCTTCCTTTTTTTTATTGAAATTGGTTGGCAAGTATGTATATATATATATATATATATATATATATATATATATATATATATATATATATATATTGCATTTTCATTTTTAAAAACCATTTTAACAATTTCTAGAAATTTTTAAGTGTGATTTAATGTTTAAGTAAAATTTGAATTAGTCCATCTATCTGTCTGTCTTTCTATTCGTCCGTCTGCCCGCCTTCGGCGTCCGTAAATATTTTCAGAATTTCTTCAAAATGATATATATGTTATTCTAATTCATTATGGAATGTTCTCTATTCAAAATGGCATTAATAGACCTTGTACAACTGAATTGTGTACAGGGACTCCCCAAAAAATGCCAATGTATTCCGTTTAAGGAGAGACATTTTTAAAAATCACATTTAAATAACTTTTTACTGCAAAAATCATAATGAAATTGACTTTTGCTCTTAATACGTTAAAACAAATTCTTTTCTTATAGGACATGTTTAGCATTCAGATTTACAGGTCTACATTAAAATATTCGAGTACATTAAGGTTTACAACTGGAAATTGTGGGAATTGCATTTCTGTTTGCGTTAAGCATTTTTTAACACTTTCGAACAATATTTAAATGTGATTGCGAGTTCAATTAGTCTATGTGACTGCCTTTCTGTCCTTCAGTCTGTCCGTTGTGTTATAACGTAGTAAAAAAACATTGAAACTTACATGATGCAACGAGTAGGTACAGTTGGAAAGTATTAATAATCAATGCGAATCGCATCATTTTCCGTTCTTGTTTTCTATAAAAGCAACGTACAAGAAATAATTATGAATATTAGTATGTACCCAATTAAAAGTTGAAATTTTAGACTTTTAAATAAATAATTACATTTTAAAGCGTAACTAAAATTTTATAAGGTTTTTCTATTAAATGTCAATAATTCTATTCATCAATTGGTATTTTTAACAAGTATCAAAGTTTCGCCAAACAAGATTGGTCAAATATAGTGTGGCCTAACGAATCAAAATTTGAGGTAAGTTAGTCAATTTGGTGTTCTATCAACTTTTAACAATTTGATTAGGAAATAAAATTTATTAACAAAAAAATAATAACAATGATCGAATTCTCTACAATATTTATTCACATTTCAGATTTTTCGTATACCGGGTGTAACCAATGCACATCGCCAGGTATGCCAGAAATTTAAACCAGAGTGTGTGGTACCAACCGTGAGACACGGCGATGGTAGCATTATGATCTGGAGCTGCATGAACGCTTCCGGAGTGGGACAAATACTTGTATGTGGAGGCCGCAGGAATTATATGAAATACATAACTGTCCTAGAATCAGCACTACTGCCCTCTTTTACATCTCTTTTTGGAGATACAAACTTGGACGACGTTAAGTTCCTACAGGATGACGCAACCTGCCACAAAGCTGTCCGAACAATGGCTTGGTTTCGGGAAAATGGTATTGAGCTCCTGGACTGACTTGCCCTGTCAAAAAACCTGAACCCAAACCATGGCAGAAGAGTTAAAGGATCGCTTGCGCTTAGAGTGGAACGATATATGTTCTGAAGACTGTATGGGACACTTATGGGCTCACTGCCAAAAAGAATTTCTGCTGTAATTAGGGCAAAGAGTAGGACCACTAAATATTGATTTTTTGTGAATAATAAAAATTATAAACCTATACAAGTTGTTAAAATTTATTTTAATTTGGTATTCTTCAAAAATCTCAAAGTTAACTTGGGTGTTCAATACTTATGGACAAGTTTGTATATGATAAAAATTGATCAAATAAAATTTTATTTTAATTAGATGCTGGTAATCTTATACTATTAAGTGAGCAATATTTGTATATTTCACTGTTCTCGAAAACGGTAGCTCGGACAGTCACAAGATTTAACACAAAGGTGCCCCCCGAAGGGTCATTGTGCACATCGAAGTCAGATTTTCAAATTTTTGATTAGTTTTTTCTTAATTAACTAAAATGTGAAAATAATAACCTTCTAATTTCTGAAAAAAAGCCATTTAAATTTTAACATTTTATCCATAATTTAATTGTTGCCAATTTTTTTTTCGACAAAATAATAATAATAAAAAAAAAAAAACGTACATTTATTTAAAATGAGGAAAATAAATTAGAAATATCGGTCGCATCGTTACAAATAAGATACCAAATGAAAGGGAAAATTTTTGTAAATCCGATGCATTAAACAGCTTATCAATCGGATGATTAGTTTTTCTTAATTAATTAAAATGTGAAAATAATAACCTTCTAATTTCTGATAAATAATACATTTAAATTTTAAAATTTTATCCATAATTTAGTTGTTGCCAATTTTTTTTCGACAAAATAATAATAATTAAAATAAAAAAAAAAAAAAGAAAAAAACTTACATTTATTTAAAATGAGGAAAATAAATCAGAAAGATTAGAAAATAAATTAGAAATATCAGTCGCATCGTTACAAATAAGATACCAAATGAAAGGGAAATTTTTTGTAAATCCGATGCATTAAACAGCTTATCAATCGGACAATTAGATTTTTTAAAATTAACTGAAGTATGAATTTTAGGTGGCAACAGCAGAAGATTGTATGGAAACCGTTAGGAGAAAAAAAATGAAAAATCTGCTTCACATTAAGTCACATGATTTTTAAGTGGGATTAAACATTGCAGTTTTCAAATTCTTTTAAATTTTCTCTCACGAACACAAAAATATAATATACAGCCTGTACCCCACAAGACCAACTTGCATTTCAAATTTCATCAATTATTTTTGTTAATAAACAAAAGTTATTATTATTTTTTTTCATATTAAGTTTTATTCTATCTTCGAAAAGATTTATGTGATCATAGATATAATAATATATATAGATCTATCATCCCCATATTATCGTGCAAAGATTTTTGATGCCGAAAAAAAAGCTTTGGAATCAGCCATTAAGTGGTATTGAAGGAAAAAAGAAAAAAAAAAAAAGAAGAATGAATTTGAAACTATATCTGGAGCTTTTCATTCACCTTTAGTAAATAAATTATTCATGAATTTTATTTGCTAAAACATTCGTGTGTATTCACTCGGGGAAAGACTGCCATATTTTGATAAAATCGCCGTCTTTTCCCGAGTGAAAAGGAATCTCTTTTTTTTCCCTCAATTATCAATCTATATATTATTACTATATCTATGTATGTGATACGATACATTAATAATTTGGGTTTTAAAAGTTTTTTTAAATAGATTATTTAAACTCTATGAACCATATTTTTGTTTTATCAGTTTCATTAACAGATCCTGCTGGGCGATATTTTAAATTTTGGTGTTGAAGTACACCGAACGTTTTTCGACAAGAAGTTTAATATAGCAACAGCCATTTTAATCTAAGTAGCGCATCAAATATATAAAAACATAAATGATTTATTTTTACACAAAATTTACAGAACAAATGCAGTTTTAAAGATAGGAAATTTATTTCAACAAGCACTATTTTAAACCTAAAAACCATTAAAAATATAAGCAGAATATAAAGGATTCTTATGTATAAACAAAAAAGAGTCTGATAAAATTATTAGCAAAACAGTCTTCCCCTTTTCATACAAAAAAAAAAAAAAAAAAAAAAAATCCATCGCTAATATGGCGACAAAAATTCAAAAGCCTCAAATGGAGCGACATAATAAAGTTGTGTAACACGATAATGTTTACCTATTTATTTATTTTTATATATAATAATCACTATGCTAATTTATCATACAAACAAATGAGCCTCTGTGTTTTACTGCACTTGCACGCTGTCGAACAGAAATATTTGAAAAATTCAAATTAATATTTAAATAAATAAATAAAAATATGTTTAATGGGAAATATATATAACCATAAAAAGATTAGTTGTCTAAAATACGGCAGAAATAGCGCTCATAGCATATTGTTACAAGGGATTAAGTCTTATTGTTACAATGGATTAAGTCTAAAATGGTGACAAAAATTTAAAAGCTGCCAAAGAGAACTATATTAAGGCTGTACTATCAGGTTTACAACCCATGAATTATATATAAACACAAAAAATTAATTGTCTCATGCGACAGACGTAGCCTGTCACAGCATATTGTAATATTTGGCGTGAAATTGCTGTTATTTAATGGTTCATTGGATAAACAAAATCAGCATATGAAATAACGTAAAAGCAAATATTATGTTGTCTAAACCCAGTTACATTTGAGTCCAGTCCGAGTTACATGTGAACAACACTATACGTGTTGTTCACATGTAACTGGGATTCAAATATAAAAGGGAAACTCCAATTTTTTCGATACTATCTATTTCCAAACTGTTACATGATAAGCACCTAAATGGAAGCTCATTGGTAAACTATTGTCGCAGGTAATAGGGACAAGCGCCGGAGTTTCAGTGGATGACCAAATCGCTGCCGAATGCAACAGGGACCTGCAGCGAGCTTTTGAACAATTTCAGTAATTTAATTTATTTTATTTTTATAAAGCTATATAGAAAAGAGTTTCCTTTAAATTTAGTGGCCAGCGAAGCGGGCAAAGCCTGCTAGTTTTATTTATTTCTTGATGTTTTTAAGACTGAAAATGGTCATATGAATACCGTTTGACATTATTACTTAAATCATATACGTATTTTAAAATTCAACTTTTAAGATCAGCATTTATGTCCCCAAAAAAATGTGCCATAGGGAGGCTTGTTTCCCCCCCCCCCCCCCCAACTAAAAAAAAAATAAAAAAGTTCTGTTGAAACAACAAGAATTTTGTTAAGTCAACCAAATATTTTTGTTGATATAGTGTCAACTAAAATTTTGTTACCATAACTTAAATTGTATTGTTATTTCAACCAAACAGTTTTTTCATTCAAAGAATAATTGATTAAATCAAGGAAATTACTAGGTTGATTTAACAAACAGTTTCATTGAGTCGGCATATCGTTCGCTCATTGGTTGTTTACAATGAGTTCTATGACGTAGCTTATTCAATTATCCAGTAAAAATTACTCGTCTTTCAAACATACTATTTTATTTAACCGAAGCAAGTTCATTTGATTAACTGAACAAAATTATTCTTAAAATGTCAAAATAAATCTAACAATCATTAAATAATATATGTATGTATATATATATATATATTTCCCAACGAAACATTTTTTTCGGTGTTCTTTTGCTTCTTTTTAACAAATAAGGATTCGTTCTGAAATACATGATATTGAAATAAATTTTTTGTTTTCTATAAATTATATCTATGCATAGCTTATTCGTTTTCCGGAAAAAAGAAAGAATATTTTGAAGCTGCATTCTCTCTATAAATATACAATCAACTTTGAGAAACTTCACTTTTTTGGAAATCATGTTTATTTCCCTTTTCTGTGTAAAGGCAACGCATAAAAAAATGTGAAATTAGAATATTTCAGAAAATGTATTTAATTAAAAGTTTCGAAGTTTGCTTTTAATGAAAAAAGTAAATAACTATGACAAAATATATCTTGAAAATAAAAATAAAAAGAAAATGGAGGTATTTTCATATGCTATATTTTTAAGCTAAAATTCTGTTTATTACTCGGTACTTTTAACGGAAAAATTATCGAGTGGATATCGTTATGCTTTATTTTTTAGATTATATAAGTAACTTTTAAAATTCAAATATTTTGTTATGTCAATTATTTTCATTAAGAAGTATGCGTAGGGTTTTTGTTTTTCTTTCTTTTTTTCTCCTTTTTTATAATGGTGTGCTTTGAAATACATAATACTCAATTAAGCTTTTGCTTTCTACGATGCATAACAAAACATCGCCCATACGTTTTCCTAAAAACGGTATACTTTTCAAGTTGTATTCTCTCTCTATCGAAATGCAATCTACTCTATGAAACTACGTATTTACGAAAGTCATGTTTATTTCTTTTTTTCTCATGCACACAATGTGCAAAGAAATGAGAAACATTATATTTTTTTAAATATATGTAATTGAAAGCTTCGATATTCTTTTTTCTTTTCTTTTTTTTAAATAAAGTACATGGGTGTACTTAAAAAAATGATTAAATGAGATTTTTGTTTTTAATTATTAACTAATAAGTATTTCTAATAATAATAAAAATAATAATACATAAGCAAATGATAATAATAAGCAACTAATTTTGATTAATTTTAATTTATTTCTAAAACGTAAGTTTTTAATATTGAATATGCTTTATTATTTTTTGTAAACGTCATGCTGTATTAGAATGTAAAATTTTAGATTAAATTTTCAGATTAACTAATTACTCACACATTAAATAAGAAGTTTAGTAGAAGCTTTAAATCTAAAACACCAGTCTTAGGTGAACCATGTTTAGCTAGACTTTAATGGACTAGTAAAGAAATAATTTTCACATTCAAAAGTATTTGTTGATGTAAATTATTTATCTCACAGATGAATTCAAAAAAAGTCCTTTTTAAAACAAGCTAAGCAGGTTCGATCTTTCAAAGTTGCGTTACTGTTAGGATTAAGGCCAATGAAATGCACCAGGGCCGTAGGCCTGAGGGGGACGTGGGAAGTGTTTATAAAGGGTCCTAGCCCGTACTTACGCAATTTGGTGTTTCAAGTAAATCTTAGAATCTAGAAAACAACCTTCCAAAAATGCAGATGCTTTATCGACAGCATTGCGTCAAATAATATTAATTAATAATGAGTATTAATAGCAAAGTGTTTATATTAAAAAACTATGAAAGGGGATTAAAAATATTGGATGCAATTGTGAGATTTTATTTTTTCCACCTTTTTTCTTTTTTCTTTTTTTTTCAAGTTTCAAAGTAGACACTTTATTTTTGTGAGGTAAATATAATTTGTCACATCAAATACTATTTAAAATTTTGCAGTAAAATCCTATAAAATAAAATTGGTGTTTAATGATGATGCATCAAAAAATTGTAACAAAATATCCTAATTTCTATAGAATGGAATGGAAGGCTGATTTTTACCAACTATGTGAAAAATTCCAAACCAGGAATCGAACCCCGGGCCTTCCGCTTAACTCGCGGATGCTCTAACCACTGAGCTACCCTGGCTGATAACCAGCTCGGCACTTCTCACATAATTTACGTTGGCAAGGTCACCGAGTCTGCATTAAAGCAGCTATATCAAGTGACAAATTTGAATATGGCATAACTCCAAACGGCCACGAAATTTTAATTCAGAAATTTAACTCATCAACCTGGAAATTAATTTCTATAGAATGGAATGGAAGGCTGATTTTTACCAACTATGCGAAAAAATGCCAGAGCCGGGAATTGAACCCCGGGCCTTCCGCTTCCCGGCTCTGACATTTTTCACATAGTTGGTAAATATCAGCCTTCCATTCCATTCTATAGAAATTAATTTCCAGGTTGATGAGTTAAATTTCTGAATTAAAATATCCTAAATTGTAAAAATACGTAACAGTTGTAAATGACGAATGCATATATCAATTGTGCATACTTTCTTACCCTTATATACTTTCTGATGAAGATCTTCTGATGATCTTGATTACAAGTCAGTTAATTAAGTATCAACTCCAGTTTCACCAGAAAACAGAGCTTAAATAATAGTTGGCAACACAAAAATCGCGATCTTCTGATGAAGATACTTTATTATTTCGATCTGAAACCATTATTAAATTTTTATTATTATTATTATTATTTATAATGTTTTGTCGCGAAGCTTTTATTCTTAATATCACTTTTTTTTCTCTTATAACTAAAAATGCTTATCTTTTTTTAAGAAGTTTTTACACCAAATTATACGTTATTTGAAAAAAAAAAAAAAAAAAAAAAAAAAAGAAAGAAAGAAAAAAGAAAAACTTTTGTTTTCTTTTACCACATTTATTTATATTTATGTAAAACAATCTGATGGAAATAACTTTTTTTTTTTTTTTTTTTTTTTTTTTTTTACAACTAAAAATATCGTTGCGTACTCGGGGGTTTCGTGAATTGTCCGTGAATAAATAACAGGTCTTGCAGAGGCTTAAAAGTTTATTTACAGAAGATTACAGGTCTGTTAATCAAGTATCAACTCCAGTTTCACCTGAAAACAGAGCTTAAATAATAGTTGGCAACACAAAAATCACGGCATAAACTGTACCGTAAGCATAACACACAGCATATAAGCTGTAATAAACAGCACAGGCCTGGTCAAGCAGGGCTTTTTACACCGCAATGACTTGATATAAAACTGACTACGATGGCTGGGATGCGATCTCTTTATATAGCCTCGTCCATTTCCAAAATTTTCCAGTATTTCCCGATATATTCTATTTAGTGCTTAGATAACCGGTATATCGATAATAAGGATCTTCTCACCAAAATTGCTAAAATATCGCCAAGGGGCTATAAAGTCTCCAAATTCGTCGCCAAGGCACTTATCTGCCCTGATAAAGCTTTTTAACGAGTGTTTAAAAGAAAATCGACTGTTTTAATGCAAAATCAACACAGAAACGCAGAAAATGAACGTTTTATAACTATACTGAGCCTCTTTAAATGAAATTACATTAAAAAAAAAAACGATTATTATTCCCAAACTCGTAACAATATTTATCTTTTTTTAAGAAGCTTGTAGAACAAATTATACGTTATTTCAAAAAAAAAAAAATTTTTTTTTTTAAACTGTTCTTCTTAACCTTTATGTAAAACAATCTGGTGAAAATAATGTACACTATTAAATATAAAATTCAAGACCTTTGTAGGTGCATCTTTTTTAGTGGGCACTATTAAAATGGTGAAACCTCGCACTTTATTTCTATAAATATTGATTGTAGCTAAATTAGTCCAGCTTGGCCTTATTTTTTTGGTGAAACACTAAACTTTATTTTTTAAATGTACTCAGTGTTGCCAGTTGCCGAAAATATTTAGATTTTTAAGGATTTTTTAATTAGAAAAAGGACTGCGATAAAATACTAGTGAATTTTCAATATCGTTGAAATAATTAACTCATTTTAGTATAATAAATCAAATGAGTTTTAACTGATGTGATGATTATTGAAAAATAAAATATAAAAAACATTATCAATACTTTTTTTTCTTTATAAAATCAGAATAAAATTATGTACTTCGGAATGAAAGCAGAAAAATGCATATCGTAACTCTTAAGATTATTAATCAAACGTTTTAAATTAAAAATTAAAAATGTATCATAATATTCGTTCATTACAAAATTTTATATAAAAAGAAGACAAAATTTATAGTTAAAAGTCACCTATTTTTTAAGAATTATTCGTTTTAGTAAAGCTGACATTACTAATAGATATCTTTTCCGTAAAATTTCTATTTACAATGTATGTACTTGTGGTTAATTTTTAATTTTGAAAACAACAAATTAATTATGCCGGAAGTATCAAATTGTCAATAAGGTCTTTTTTAATAAATATTAAATAAGTAGCATAATATTTCTCCCATTATCATTACTAACCGCTTTCCTTAAAATCCAATTTATAATTTTAATAGCTCTACTTTCTTAAAAAATAAGTGAAAAAAAGCTGCATTGAAATTACGAAGAAAATAAAAAACATTTTGATGCAAGGAAATAAAGAAAAAGAAAGAAAGGAAAAGAGTTTAATGATTTTCTAAAACTTTCTTTTATTTAATTTTTTATTTTTATTTTCTGAATTATTTCATTTCAAAAAGCTTTCAAATTTAAAAATTTAAGAAAAAAAAAAAAGAAAGAAAAGGAAATTAAATGATTTAGGAAATGCTTTTGTAAAAAGTAGGACAGAGAAATAATTGTTATTCGGAAGCATTCAAGAAATGCAGCTTTTCTAAGCATAGATAATCTAAAAGATAATTTGGCGTACAAATGATCTTCCATTCATAATGACAGAAGAAATGTACCATGCTATGTACACTGAAAAGAATCATTTCTGCGTATAGAAATACACAATTTTGCATTACTATAATTTACTTCGTATTAGCTTATGCAGTTACTGATTTATTTTCGTAAGGCGAATGGGACAATAAAAATAAATATAAATTAACAGTAGTATTCTATACAAAAAAAATTAATTCTTTTAAATGATGTACAGCGCTCATTAACGAATTTTTAAATCTCATATAATTAGTATATATGATTTTTCAATTTTCATCAAAAACACATGTATTTTGATATAATATTTAATATAAATTATATATTTAATATAAATAGGATAATGCAAAATACACTCTTTTTAAATTTCTGCTCAATATTTTATAACTAATAAATCTTTTTTTTTTTTTTAGTAACGTGATAAAAGAGGATAAAGAACTTTTTATCAAGAATATTTAAAGTTTTTCTTTGTAACTCAATATTTTACAGCAAAATTTAAAACTTTAGGATAGGTAACACTGCTCCTTTCTTCAAAAAAAAAAAAAAGACTACTTACATATATTTCTATTTATTTCTTTTGCGATAATAAGCTGTTACTAGTTTGTCTTTTTGTGGATACCTGCATTCCAAAAAATTAGAATTTTTTTTTTCAATAACGCTGGGGAACAGTGATTTTGGTGCCTAATAATTTCGAATTATTTTTGGTTACATTGGGGTTACTGATTCCAAAAATGTTTTCAGTTTTGAAGCAGAATTTATCTTATCCACATTTTATAAAGATAACAATGTGCACACAATGTGTGTAGCAAAATGCAGGTATACAGGTAATAATGTGGAAATCGGTCAATATGACAGAGCTGGTAGTGCAATTTTATGCTCATGCTACAACCAAGTGCACAAAAAGTTGTAAGCATATTCTCCACTAGTTCTTCATAGTTAGGAGCCTTACAGCTTCCACGGAAATTTTTCGCTATCATACACAATGACGACCATGTAGTATCTATCATTCATTGAGTTTAATTATATTTTAATAATAATAATAGAAATAGTAATAGTAAAAAAAAAATAATAATAATAGTAATAATGTTAATTATAATTATAATTAAAATATATCATGAACTAGAGCTTCTAAAACAAAATAGATGGCATTTTCGGAATGAACAGTACCAGAATACTCAGAATCAATTCGAAAATTTCAGGCACCACGAAAAAAAATATTATTTGTTCCTCAGTGTAATATTACATTTAACATATAAAGCAAAATATATCCGTGTGTTATTGACATAACATTAAAGGAGAAAACTGCGAAAACAGAAATAGTTTTAGAATTAAGATATTTGGTTAGATAAATAATCATATAAACAATTATTTTAAAGCAAAAATAAAATCACAAGCTTTAAAAATCACATAAATAAGACCTTCAGTAGTTATAAACAGACAATAGTTGCTCATTTAACAGGTTAGGAAGGTAAGTCAAAGCAACCGAAAACTATATAGAACGCTTGGATACCGCTAAATTTGCAATCCATTCTTCTAAAGGTTTCAGCTCTTAAAATTGTTGTAATTATATTTAATAATTTTATAATCTGAAATATTGGTACATTCTTAGCCTCTATTTAGGCTGACCAGATCAAAGTACCTTTATAATAGAGAAGCGTTAAAAAATGCTACAATTATCCAATTATGAATGTATTTTTTCATTCCTAATAAATAAGGACTAAAAATAAGGTATTACTGATTAATAATTTACTTTCTACATTTTTTTAAAACTTAGAAAAATACCTTCAAAAATAAAGGACGTCTCCATTTGTCCCCATTTGTCCCCCGAAAAACACTTATTGCATGGTTTTGAAATTTATAGCGTTTTCTTAACCCTTTATCTATAGGCGGTACTTAAAAGTACCGTTAGTTTTAAAAGCGTATAAAATCGAATTTGTCGTAGAAATGTCAAAGTTATTTATAAGAATAGAACATCTACACCTCACTTTAATCTCCCAACATGGCACTAGACGCTACATGTAGCCTTTTTTGCTCCAGAAGGATTTTCTAAAGTACTCTCACTGTTCTTGCTCGGCACTTTTCCCGATCATCACATATGCTATAATTAAGTTCTATATTACTTAAAGAATCTCCCCTCAATCTTAGAAAAAGTATAAGGACTATAAAAAGTAAATACGTTTTTACAATTTTTTAAGGTCCAAATATCTTTTTCGACCTCTATATACTAGTGGTACGCGCTACAGTACCACCTCACAAAATTCTCTTTAATTACTATAATGAGGTGATATGCGTAATTTTTATTGCTTATACCTTTAAAAATTACTTTTAAGTACATGAAAAAATATGTTTCAAGTACATTTTTTGTCTGTTTAATAATGTGGTAGAAAAGGTTTAAAATGTTTTTATTCATTCATCATTTATAATTATTTTTTCTTTACAATTTTATAATTCATAAACGAAACATAAATCACAGAATTTGTGTTATTTAGAGTAAACATGGAAAACCATTCTCTCTCTCTCTCTCCCTGAAAAGATCCTTTTTAAATAACGAAAGAACTATTCATTACTCTTGATATATTTCTGATTATTTATTTCTTTCTTTTTTCTTTTTTTCTTTCTCTTACCCATATACGTGGTAGAGAAAGTATTGTTTTTGGGTCAAATTTTGAAATTGAATTTTACACATTTTGACGTCCCCTGAATCCAAAAATCATGTTTTTAGCGGTTGGTCTGTTTGTGTGTCTGTCTGTTTATCAGCATATCTCAAGAAAAACAATAGCAGAAAGTCCAAATTTGGTATTCTAAATGTGTATCATGTGTATCTACACTAAACTTTTCGTTGAGATAAAGAAACTAGTTCGTGTACAGGGGCACCCAAGAGAACTCAAATACATTACGTCTATGGGAGAAATCGTAGGTAAGTAAAGTTTAAACATCTATAGACTGCACTAAACCAAATGAAACGAATATATATTTTTTTATATGCGTAAAAACATGTTTCGTGTAGAATATGGTATGGAAATCATTCACTGTTTATTTACAGGGCTACAGAAAAGAACTAGATTTTAGTGCGACAATAATTGAAAATTTATGGAAGTGTATTTCAGGTTGTGCCATGTGTTATTAATACAAGATTACATTTATTTGTCCATGTGAGGTGAACATAACCTTCAGAAAATATACAGGGCTTCCAATATTTAAGCCATAACATTCTTTTTTATTGTTAGTGGAAGTGTTTTACTGTGATATTTTACCATGTTCAGGAAAGCTGCTCAGAAATTGAAATTAATTCCTCAGAGCAGTATGGTAAATAATGCATTTTATTAAACTAAATATTCATCACTTGGCCTTTTTTGTATATTTACATGTTTTGATATTTCTTGAACACCGAAGTCAAGTTTTTAACGTTTGATCTTTGTCTGTGTCTCTTAAAGTTAATTAAAAACAAATAATTTCAGGCGATTCATTTGTTGTATTTTGAAGTTAATACGTTTGTTACTAGAAAAGTTTGATCAAGATTGATATGTTTCAAGGAATGTTGCGTATGAAAGTTGTCTGAATAATTTTAAATGGACTTTTGAATTTAAGAACTAATTTGAATTCTATATAAATGTAGACACAATAATGAAACGGGGCTTGAAGGGGGCAATAGCCCCCCTTACATAGAATTATTTGTCAAATAAATTGTTCCGAGGAATAATTTGAATTGTTTTAATATAGGTTTTCTCACAGTACTCGTTATCGTACGCCTTAATCTCTAATTTGTATTTACAGTATTAAATTTCAGGGTAAACGAAAGTCAGAGAAAGTCGTGTGAGTGACACACCAGATTTTTTTTTCTTTTTACCTTCTCTTACCCATATAGGTAGTTACCCATATAAGTATTGTTTTTGATTCAAATTTTCGAAATTTTTGTTATATTTACACGTTTTGAGGGTCCTTGAATCCAAAAATCTTGTTTTAAGCGGTTGGTCTGTGTATCTGTGCGTGTGTTTGCATGTCTGTGTTTCTCTGTGTGTGTATGTCTGCCTGTTATCAGCATATCTCAAGAAAAAATAATAGCAGAAAGTCCAAACTTGATATTCTAAATGTGTATCATATAGGGATGCTACAGTAAACTTTCCGTTGAGATAAAGAAAATGGTTCGTGCACAGGGACATCTAAGAGAATTCAAATACATTATGTCTATGGGTAAATTTCTGGTAAGTACAGTGTAACATCTATAGACTGACTTTAACGAAACGGAATGAACAAAATTTATTATATTCATAAAATCATATTTTGTGAAGATTGTGGTATGGAAATCCTTCATCATTCCTTTACAAGAATGTGGAAATTGCGAAATCGTAATTCCTTTTGTGTTAGATGTTTTTCAAGTAAGAGTAATTTTAAATACAGTGTATTGTTTAAAGTGCATATTGATTATAGACAGTATACAGGGCTACACAGAATTAAGCAAAATGTTCTTTTCTATTGAATGTAATTAATGGAAGTGCTTTGTACATTTTACTACGTCGACGTATTTTTATTAACTTTTCAAACCCATATTGTATTTTTTGAAGTTTCATTTTTAACTCTGCTTTTTGTGTAATATCACGTTTTTAGGTGATCTGATTATGAAAGTCCAATTTTTAGTGGTTTATCTGTATGCATATCTGTTATCAGTCTAACTTAAAAACAAATAACCGCAGGAAATTCAAATTTGGCATTTTGAATTTCATATTAGGTTACCACTTAAATATTTGATCAACACTGGCAAGTTTGAAGACAATTTAATAACAGCCTGGATTTTTTTTTTTAATAATCCTATGCAGTGTAATTTAACGGGGGGTTGAGGGGGCAGCAGCCCCCTCCCCCCTCACACAGAATTACATGTCAAATAAAACTGTTCCTAAACCTATTTTAGATTATTTTAAAAGCACATGAACTTTAAAATCTTATGCAATTGATTTTAAAATTTAATATGCAATTTATCATTATAATATTGAAATGCAGGGTAAGAGAAAGTCGTGTGAGTGGCACACCAGATTTTTCTTTTTTTTCGAAACATTTAATATCATATAAGAAAATAAATGCTTCTCGTACTAATTCTTAATGTTATTAAATTAAAGTAATTGTGGGTGAGTACACAAACTAATAACATAAAATCTGCATGAAATATATATGTATATTAAACAAGAAAATATTAACTTTGAATATTTAATTGATCAAGGATTTTTAAAATGTTTGAAATACCTTGCATATTAATTTATTTATAAAACTTATTAAAAAAAATATTTGAAAAAATTTACTAGTCATTAAAATGAAAAAGGAATGAAGATGACATTGTGTATTCATATTTTGATTCACAATAATTGTCTGGTATAAGTGTAATTTCCTCGTACTCTCTTTATTAAACATTCTCAGTTCCATTTAAATTACCAGACAGAGATATGACAGATCGGTATTAGGCGGAGTTTTAGAAAGAATTTGATATTAATTTACTAAAATTCTACATTGCCGGCTGCACTTTATCTCTCTTTCTATTCTATTTATTTATAATATCTAACTACACACTGTATTATAAAAATACTCAATTTTACTTATGAAAATGACCTCTCGTATATTTGTTAGGAATTTAATACTTTGAAATGGTATGATTTTATTACTTTTAGAAATATTTTAATGTAACTATTGATAAATATCTTAGTATACTTAATCTACTAAAAATTATTTTATTATGTAATACGCATTTTATAACATGAGATGTCCAATGACTTATTGTCAAAAGTTAATTTTATTATCTTTGACAATGAGTCACTCTGAATGGAGAGTAATTCTTATTATGATATATTTTTTCAGTTTCAAGTATTAAACGTTAACTAGTAGTTTAAATTGTATTCATCGATACTTGGAATATCTATGAATGGAATAATAAAATGGTGCATAAAACTTCTTTAATTTCCTATAAGTTAACCCATTGTTCCCACCGAGTCGCTTTTTTTCTAAGGACTCTTCCACCACTATTCTCGAATAATAAATTTCTTTTTTAATTTATAGGCTTATTTTATGAAATAAAAAGTGCTATTATATATCAGTTGTATAGAAATATAAGGACCGCGTAGACTCTGTAATCAGATATTTTCTTAAGTGAATAAATAAATGTTTAAATTCTGTCGCTTATCTATTCCATACTACTACCTTGTGTAACATAATTTTAGTCCAAGTGCTTGTTTCGTGTGGGCATTTCAAAATAGATTGTTACAGTTTTTTAATAAAGTTAATTTCTTAATTGTGTTTGGTACAGTATCAACTTGAAGAATACATTTACTTTCAAATGAAGCTCAAGCTGCACATTATGGTTCACAGTCATGAAAATAGAAAACTCTAACTCTCATTATATTCATACATCAGAGGTAGATTATTTTATTAAGTTTCAGAGTTAAATTACGATAGCAGCGATAAAACAAAGAGCTCAAGCTTAGACTCGAAGTATGCACTAAAAATAAAATCACTTACACAGTACAGTCGGTAACAAAAGTCTCCGAACACTAGCAAAATTTCCTATATAAAAAAGGTACACTTAATGCAGTTTTGTTAAATAAATCCTTGTCGAATCCTGTTCTTAGTCAGTCTAAAAACAGGATTCGACAAGGATTTATTTAACAAAACTGTATTAAGTGTACTTTTTTTATGTAGGAATTTTTGCTAGTGTTCGGAGACTTTTGTTACCGACTGTAGAAACTAGCAATGTTCGCTTCCGAGATTTTTAGACAATAAAAGCTAGAATTACTTTAAAATTAACGTTTTGCTTGGTAGAAATTTTATGTCAAAAATATCACCGATTTATAAAATATTTTTAAAGAATTTTAAGAGGTAGGAGTAATTTACTTGTTGTTATCATTTTACTACAGCTGCAAAACCTAACAAAACGCTGTTTATATATTTTTTTCCAAACTTTTTTTAAGTATTTCTAAATATACAATTTCAAAATAATTTAGAAAAATGCATGTTTCTAAAGTGTACATTTAAATTAATTTTATTTGATTTTATAATATTTCTTATTATATTTACTACAAATCAAAAGTATTTTCGAAGTAACGTAGAATTAGAGTACATGAAAATATATGCCTCAATTAATAATCAGTAGATAATTTTAATTATGAAAGAATAACCTTTTAAAAATATGAAGACTAAACATTTGCAATTAATGAGGATCAGAAACGACAAATTTGAATTTTTCTTCAACTTATATCAAAGATTTTAAGAAAAATACTTTCTGAAATAGCACAAATAAAAGTTAATATTTGAGAACTTCCTTGAAATATCATGCTCCTTATTTATTTTAATAGGCGGTTTTACCCAGAAAAAAATTCTGTTACAAAAACCATAAAAAAAAGTCGTAAGGAGAAATCAATGTCCAAAAGGCAAATTATCTCATTATAAAGGAATAATGATCTTTCATGGAGTATTTTAGAACTAACATTCCCCACGCTCTAATGTTGCTTGAAGAAACTCCCTTCTTCATTTTTTAGCTTAAAATACTGTCATCATGTCACATTATTACACCTGCTGTAGAAAAGCATAAACAAAACAGGAGGACGTTAGCTTTTACAGCCCAAATTTTGCCACCGATACCCAATTACTAGAGCACTGTTTCGTTCCGCTGTTCATTTGTCATGGTCTTTAAGTAGATATTCTTTCACACAAATTGCGTCGTTGACTTTCCATTTTTAATAAATATTTGAAGTTTGTGGAATTTGTTTCGCAAGAAGAACACATGTTTCGATTCATAAATGATAACACAAACTTTATATTTGATTCCATACTTAAAAAATATTTTAACAATAAAAACATGGAAACTTTGAAAAAAGAAAAATACGCTAATAGAAATTGTTTTAAATGGGTTTAGACCAAAATTCAATTATGATAATCTAAATTTATGGTTTGTCAGATTTCGTATTTTATTCTATCACACATAAGTTTTTATCTTTTAAAGAAATGCATCACGTAAATAGAAATGGAGAAATAAGTTTTAAAACAAATCTCGCCATTTATTTCTTATATATTAACGTCTTGAGATATTCACAATCTCTACGTGCAGAAACTTTGTATCTCTACCAACTGTTAGTGAAAGAAACTTACCAGCTAAATCTTTCAATTCTCTATAAAATATAGAAATCATACCTAAAATTGTTATAAACTGTAAAGAAAAATTATACTTTGCATTCAGTTTGTGAGATGTAATATTTCCTGTGTCCGCAAGAAGTGTTGAAAATTCTTTGCAGCCTCTAAACGTACAAGAATTATACTTGTTTATGCTACACACGGCTGCGAAAATGCAACAGCGATCAAATAAAAGTAGAAAGGCTTAAACTGCATTAGAAATGCATCATTTTGAAGAAGCAGAACAAATACAGCCATGAAAGTTGAAAGCGGGAGGAAGTAGGAATTTTCAGTTTTCGTATTCGCAAAACGTGGTTTTATGCTGCTTGGAGTTTTCGTTTTTTGGACAATACTTCTTGTTGAATCAGCTCTCTTCTTCATCAGTTAGTTCCGCTGCAGGAAATTTTGATAGCTATATTATATCACATGAAATATTGACTTTCAGTGCATTGAATTTTGTGATCTTTATATATAAGTTTTGTGTTAGATACAGCAGTTTCTTTGCTGTCACAGTTATCGACACTTAGATATTATAAACTCTTGTCACGACACTCCATGCTTTCACGAGAGATATTGTTTTATTTTTTTTATTTCAAAACGATTTTAACTGTGTGTTTTTTTTTCTGTTATTTTATGTTCAAAACATTTTTGAAACTTTACAGAACATAGTAATTTGATATAGTACTCTATTTAGAGTACCTTAAAGTAGATTTAAACAGTAAGTTTTGAAAAAATTGTGTTATGTACTAATATGATAAATGTATATAACATATGTGTAATAACATATTATAATATGTATTTTGTAGTTCAAAAACAAACATTTTTTTATATTAATTAGATAACAACAATATAATCTGCAAAACAAAAAATTTAATAATTTTAAGGAATTTGTTAGATAATCCACCTTTCTTATTTTCTGCCTTTTCGGAGTTTTTCTTAATTCTTCGAAAACTTATTTTACATATACATACATTTAGCAAAGATTTTGATAAATACATTTCAAAAAGTTATCCTTATAAATATTTCGTCATTAAGCAACTCATTTCAGTGTTTGTTTTTTTTTTTTTGTTTTTGTTTTTTTTTTTTTGTTTTTTTTTAACGAAAGGGTTAAATTGTAAATTTAAAATTAATGAAATATTAAAATATTTTCAGCACGGAAGTAGCTAAAATACATAAATTATACTCTAGATCAATAATGCATGTGCGATGTTTCTCGTAGTATTTGGGATCATGGTTTTCTCTGGTGAAGGGTCATTCTTAAAGTATTCGTTCCAAACCAGTTGTTGCGTGCTTGTAGATCTCATGTTTTCCTTTTTATCTTTTTTCATGTTTTCTTTATTATTTTTTTTCTTAATCTTCAGCCATCAACACTAGATTTTTTTAATGCTTTTTACGGTAATGATTTTTCTAGTTTCTTCATAAAATATTTCATAGGCACATAATGTCAGGGAAATTAAGTGGTCCTGCTGTTGACATGTGACCTTCTATTTTTGTCTTCCTTATAAATGTTTGATACACTTTTTATAATAATAATAAACGTAGACATTTTTATTTATTTTCAGTCACTTCTTCAAATGCATAAAAATGTTTCTTGACATATATGGTATACAACAATAATAGAATTACAATGTAACATTCGTACATTTATGATAGAAAAAATTTTCAACACGTTTTAAAAATATGTTGTGCGGTTTTCATTATCCATTCACTAAAGATCTGGGGATTAGTACAGAAATAACTATTGTTTTTACCTTTACTGTAGAGAAATATTCACTTACGCTAATTAAGGAAGATAATGCTTTAAATAAATTATTCTCGCCATGCTGTAAAGTAAATTAAATAAAATTAAATAAATAATGTTGATTGAAAAGTGGAAACAAAACAAAATGATAACACAAAACACAAAATTAGTTTAGAGTTCAAACGTTTTAAATATGTTTTTTAAGGTTTATAAGTTAGTTGAGTATTTTTAGCTGGTGCAAAAAATAACAAAACACTGAATTGACTTGAAAATTAAAAATATATATAATCTAGAGCGTATAAGTTGCCATTAGAGTTAAGATTAAAAAATATATAATCTAGAGCTTATAAGTTGCCGTTAGAGTTAAGATTTAAAGAATATGTTTACAATTAAAGTTTTAAAAAGTTTTTTACAGAAAACAAATATTAGATTTCAAGCAAATTTCATACAGAAATTATATGTTTAGAAAACATGATTAATTTTTAAATCCATTTTGTTAACTTTTCAGCAAATATCTCTGTCTATTTATATGTCGTTAACCTTTAAAAAATAAGTCGTATTATTAAACATATATTGTATTTAAAACGTATTGTATTCAAACGTAAAAAGTTATAAGATTATTTATATTTTTTCTCAAAAAATAGCATTAAACTATTATTAAATATTTTGTAATGATATACCCTATATCTTTAACACACTTATTTGTGGTTTTACTGTTTTTCGTTGATTTAAATAATGCGATCGATAGTATATATTTGAATAAATCATTAAGAATAACCAAATCATAAGAAAATAAGCTTTCGAAAATTTAATTTGTTAAATTACATAATTATTAAAATTATACTTAACATATTTTTAAAATATACACCATTTTAAATATTTTTCCAAATATATACAAATAATGTTGAATTAAGTTTATTAAATGTAATTTGAAATATTTAAGCTAGATATGTATATTCCTAATTCAAATTTTTCAGTAATTTTTTTTTTCTGTGTGTTTTAGCATGACAAATTACAAACTATTTTTAGTATTTTAACTAATTGGAGGAGAAATATTTTAAAATTCAATTTGCCAAATGGCTTTTTTTTTTTTTTTTTTTTTTTTTAAGCAACATAAATAAAACAGTTAAAATATAAAAAATCTCGTTAATCTTAATTATCTTTTTTTTTTTATTATTATTGTTATTAATTTTTTGCTATGGTAAATTAACAAAATATTTATTTTCTTCACTAAACATGTGACGAAAATTTGCTATATTTTGATACTGTATAATTAATAATATTTTTCAGATATGCTTAAGTAAAAACTATCCAATAAGAATACAAAAACAGGTTTTAAAATTTAAAAAATATATATTATAAAGAGAGAGATAATCTTTTTTATTATTATTATTATTCCAACCCTCTTTTAATGCCTTTTTATGCATAAGTAATAAAAGTTTTATAATGCTCATTAAAGAAGCAAAGAGTAATTTCGGAAATTTAATTTATAAAATAAAAAAATATTATGCAATACTTTCCTCTAATATAAACAATATTCAGTAGATGCAAACAGGTTATTTTAAAGTAAAAATGTTGAAAAACAACTTGAAAATTGTTATAATAAATCTCTTAGTTGCTCCTTTAAAATGCCTCTGTGATTAATTAGCAAAATATTTGTCATATTAATTAATCATGTGAAACAAATTTTAATATTCTTAATTCGTAAAATAACACAAGTTTTGCTTATTAAAAATTTTTAAAATATTATTTTTCATAATTCTTCATTAATTTCTGTTTAATTTTTGAATGTGTAGATATGCTCAATCAACAAAAAATTAATTAGCATTTTGAAAATACATGTAAACAGAGCAGTTTTTTTTTTTTTTTTTTTTTTTTTTTTTTTAATCATGATAAACTTTACCACTATTTTGTAATTATTCTAATTTTAATAATCCTTATTCGAAAAATCACATAAATTTTGCTTATTAAAAAAAAAAAAAAATAAAAATAAATAAATAAAATAAAATAAAATAAATCATTTTAAAAAAATGCATTATAATTTTCAAAATCCTTCTTTTTTAATATCTTAATATTTAGATACGTTCAACTAACGAAAACCTTTATCATTCTCAAGAAACATATGAACATATTTTTTCAGTACGCTAAATCTTACAAGCATTTACATCTTCAAAGACGCACTTCTAAAAGAGCAATATTGAATAAGCAATCAAAAATAGATCAAAATATCAAAAAATGTTATTCATAAGAAAAATTTAAATGTTTCGAGTTAGGAAAATTTATATGCTTCTGTAAACATTCAAAGAAAATAAGAAAATGTTTCCGAACTCTTTCTTCAGATGAAATTTCTAGCAAGATGGTTTCATACGATAAGTTGGAGATTTTGGAGTGGAATAGATTTTACTTGCGTATCTCGTCCTGGGGGAAAATGCTCACAAATTTGCTTGTTAACGCCTGCCACCTGAGCTCAACGAAAAGAGCTCGAGGGTTCTTGCCAATTTGCTCAGTTTCCTGCTAAACCCCACTTAGATCAGAATCGGAGGTCTTGGAAAGCCAAACCTGATGCGCAGTAATGGGTAAAGTTCTTATAAGGTATTGATGCTAACAAGAAAACATTGATAAAAAAAATGAATTTTAAGTTCCATAACCGTAAGCTACAAGAAGAAGAAGAATGTTGAAATAATCTTTTAAATTTAGGTTACAAATATAACAAATATTCAGTTTACATTGCCTTTCTGAATTAAATGAGGGAGGGGTAAAGTATTTTTTTTAAAATTATCAGGTTCGGTAGGAAACAGTGAAAGAAAAAAAAAAAAAAAAAGAAATAGGAAAAGAAAATATTGTCCAACTGAATTGATAAAATCATTAAATGATAAAAACTTGGTCGTAAAATTAAAAATAAATAAATAAATAAAATAAATAAAAAAAAAAACCACGTATCCAGAACAAAATATGTCTAAACTAAGCTTTTACTGAAAAACTTTTTATGAAAAATCCTTGTCACCAATAGATAAAAAATGATGAAAGAATGAGTTTTATTTCCATATATTTCAGGTCCTGCAAATCGAAAAATGATAAATTAATATCTTAAATTTCCATAATGCAGAGTAAATATATATTAAATGTTTGTCACAATTCTGACTTACATTACTTATAGACAAACATTTACTAAATTATTGCTGAGGTTGACAAGATACAATGATAAAATAATAGATTGTAAATCCCATAAGTGTAAGCTGGTAGAAAGAGAATGATAAAACAATTTCTAAAGTTTTAGTGACAATAGAAACATAAATATTTAAGTAGTAATATTCTTAAGTTAAGGAGTTAATAGATAAATATTTTATGAAGACTTATTAATATTAACAGAATACAATCATGGAAAAATAATTTTAAGTTCATAATTTGAAGTTACTATATAGCAAATATGGTTGAAATAATCTCGTAAAATTTATTTATAAAAATGAAATAAATTTTGGTAACATAATTTAATCGAATGAATAAATAATGTAACTATAATACATTTTAACTTTAACTGAAAAAAGTAACTTGATGTAAAAATAACAGCTTTAAAATAATTAATCCAATATTCCATAAATGTGAATCGCCATAAATGAAATGATTATGCAATAATTCTTTAAATTTTAATAACAAAGGTAGTATAATTTTATGACATAATATCTTGATGAACTAAATAGTTAATCCAGTTTAATTAAATTTCAGCTGGGGTTCCTCAGAAATTTCTTCCACTGCATTATTAATGTTAACAAAACATAGTAAGGAACGTCTTAAAATTTTTGATTCGTTTTTTTAATTCCATAACAGTATGTCACTTCAAATAAAATGACGACAAATATGTCTTTTAAATTTTAGTAATAAAAATTATATAAGACATTATTGAGCTACGTACACAAACTAAGTAAAAAAATCTTAATTTTGGTTATATAAATGCAAAATAACGTTTTTTATCAATGGCTTTAGCAGAACTTAGTACTAAAATAATGAATTTTACAATTTATAATAGATTATCGATAAAAACTGAAAGATAATAATGTAGAATTTTTAAATTTTAATAACATAGAGAAAATTATAATAGTTTTATGATATATCTTTTAATAAAATAGATTTTTTTTAATTAATATATTTTATTTTAGAATGAAAGTTCTTTAAATATAAAAGCTTTAGGAAATATTGATACCAAATATAGTTAAAGAATAAGTCTTAAGAGGTATAAAGTAGTGAATTGTAAAAATAAAAAGCGTAGTATTAAATAATTTACAAATTTCTGCGAAATAAGAATATATATACATATATATATATATATATATATATATATATATATATACGTCATGAGTATTATATGGACGGTTTACTGTAAAAGTGGTGTAACTCCATCTTTTTAAATAAGTATATTTTTGCCTGATTGTATCACATTTGGTATCTTTCATTGTAAAAGTAAAGAAACTCCAATAACTGCATTAAAATCCCATAAATGGCATTACTTGTTTGTTTGTTTGTTTTCTTTTAGAAAATTAAAACTTTTAAATATTCATAATAAAAATTAAGTTTCTAAGTTACTTCAAATTATTTTTCTTATAATTTTTTTTATAACTCTGATTTGTATTAAACACTAAAAATCGTTAACACTCACTGAAACTTGACTTTTTTCCATACACATAAATTTGAAAAAAAAGCTCGTTATTTCAAAATCCATTTGCAAGGAGATAATTCACTTTTTTAATGAACGACTCATATGCTAAACTCATAAACTAAAAAATTGCATTTTAGAAAAAAAAATTCTTTTGAACAGAAGGCGCGTTATTGAATTGTTGTTATTTAGATAAACAAATAAAATATTATTTCTACTAATAATAAAAGAGCCTATATGTATATTTATCAACACGTTTTCGCATAGAAAGGAGTGACCTAGAACCACCAAATCTGACAGATGTATCTCTACAAGACCTGATTGTGTACGAAACCGAAACCCGATTAACGAATTTCGATTTTGTTTTTTAATTCTTTTAAATTTTCCAAAATGTGTGAAAAATAACGTAATTTGGCGTTATATTTGACTTAACAAAACGATGTGAAAAATGATACTATGATTAAAAGGCAATATATATTTATAAAGAAATTATGTTCGTGGAAAAAATATTTTGTGAAATGCGCGACATGTTTTGAAAAAAAAATTGCATTTGTTAGTTTTAGTTTTTTTTTTTTTTTTTTTTTTCTTTTTTTTTTAGTACGACAGGACCATTTCTTTCAGACAGTGATTTTGCGTTGTCATACTTCCAATATGGCAGGATGCCTGCGAATATCCAATTTTACCATTTAATTTCTTAAACTATCTTAAAAAACTTATTTATAAACTCACCAGCCGTGAAAATTCATTTTAAGTAGTTCGTTGTATAAGATTTTTTTTAAACTAACTATGTGAAAAATTCCAGAGCCGGGAATCGAACCCAGGCCCTCCGCATAACGTGCGGATGCTCTTCCGCTGAGCCACCCTGGCTGATAACCAGCTCGGCATTTCTCTCATAATAACCGTTATATCTGCATTTGCAGATACAGTGACCTTGCCAACGGTTATTATGTGAGAAATGTCAAGCTTGTTGTTAGCCAGGGTGGCTAATAACAACAACAACAACAAAAAAAATCTCTTTTTTTAGTTACAGGATTGCAATATATAAATTAGTCCTGTCGTACTGAATTAAATTCTGTCAAAAACAGAATTTTTCTTTTTTCCTTTTTTTTAACTAGATACAGAACTGAAATATTAGTATAAGTGGAAGTTATAGGATTGGATTACTAGAGAAAGTGACGTTATAGCTTTAAGAAAAGTAATTCTCCTATTTCAACTTTTAAAAAAGTAAATAAATAAATAAATAAATAAATAAATAAAGCGTTGAAAAATGAACACGATTTATTTAGTTATGCGAGTTAAATCTTATTAAAAATTAATAATGATGTCTACGTAAATTTATGCTTTAAAAATGAGTTTTCGCGTTTAAAAAAATAAAGCTTTCTAAACCAGCACATTAAATAGATACCTAGTAAGTGAGTTTATAATGTTGAAAAAATTGCTGCATACTTTATAAATGTAGTAATCTCTACTAATAATAAAATAGCCTACCTGTATAATTATCATCATGTTTTCGTATTTAAAAGGGCGACTTAGATCCACAAAATAATGTACGCATGTTTATCTTCACAAGATCTCATTAAGTACGAAGCCTGATTTTTTTTTTTTTTTTTTTTTTTTTTTTTTTTTGAGTTATTGTAAGTTTTGTCGTAAGTTTCGTTAAGTTTATTAAATTCGTGAAAAATGGCGTGGTTATTGAGAGACAGTATATATTTATATGTTAAAATTGAACGTATGAAAGCCTTCTGTAAAATTGGCACTATATTGGATTTCAGATTTTTATTACATAATCATTGGCTTAGAGCATGGCCTGGTGTCACTGTCACTGTGAAAAATAACGTCATGGTTAAAAGGCAATTATATTTGCAAGTAAAAATGTATGTAAAAATCATTTTGTAAAATTCAATTATTTATGTATGTATGTGTATATCGTTAACAAAAAAAAAAAAAAAAAAAAAAAAAAAAAAAAAAAAAAAACGCAAACAAATGCTTAAATATATACATATAATATTATATAATATATTTGTTTACTTTTTTTTTTTTTTTTTTTTTTTTAGCGATACATATATAATTGAATGTTCAACTATAATAAATAATTTATATTTACTAATAATAATTTTATTTCAGATAGAAAATAAAGCAGATTTTCGATTTTATTTTTGAACTAAACTTTATTTTTACAAAAATCTGTGGAAAATTACTGTCACTGAACAGTCTTCTGTAAATTTTTGAAGTTTTGTCACACTGGTATTCAGTTTCAGGAGCAGTTACATGATAACATAAAAGTTAATTTAGCAGCAGTTTATACAAGAAAATTTTTATAGTGGAAAAGTAAGTTTCTGATTTGTTTATAATGAAGAGATTAGGCCATTTCACTTCTAAATTTTAAATAATAAATTATAGTATTTTATAAATAACTATAAACAATGTTTATTCTGATAGTTGCTTTTGATCTGCATGGTTTATAGATCAGTATAATGCCTAAATATACTGTGGCATACAGCCCCCCTTCCAATTAATTAAAGTTGGCCAGACCTTAATCTCTACACAGAGCAGGTGTGCTGATACTTACAATAGTTTGGCTCCAGACTGTCTCGAACTGTGACACTAAAGTACAAAGAAGCTGCCCTGATGGTACGCCCTGATGGTCGTGAGAACATTGGAGTTTCCGAGGAATTTCTTCGGCCCGACGGGAAGGCGCCTGCCCGCTCAGCGAATGAGAGAGGAGCGCGGGTTGCCATCGAAAGAACGAGTTTTCCCAGGAACAGAGCTGGAAGCAGAGAGTCGGGGATTCGTATCTTGTCTTCGGCCAGTGAAGGTCGGAGGGTTTTTTCTTGTCCCGTTTACCAGGAGAGGTAACGAGACATTTAATGATTTTTTGTGTTCCTCTAGGAGCAGAGAACACAGGTCCGCGTATTTTCTGTCACCGGCGAAGGTGCAGGTCAGCTCATAAGAGACTTTGTACTTAAAATTATCCTAGGACTGAGCTATATCTTTTCTGTACCTGGAACGGTGCAAGGATTGTTTCAGTAAACCGAATTTAGGATCACGGAGATCCACTGAAACTGTTTGTTAAAAGCATCAAATCAGCTATCGATCCATACTGTAGCTCCTGGCCCTTGTATATAATCCTCCAACATCAATATTGTAACTAAAGGTTGTACATAGAATCTTGTTTAAATTTTAATTAAATTAATTTTCTTATCAACTTCTGCTGTGACGGGATTTTCTTCTTCGCTACCAGAACCCTCGCCCGAAATTCCAAAACGCCACAGCTATACTAACTTGGTGGCAGCGCTAGAGGGATGATTGTTGGAGAATACTACACTGCCTGAAGAAGTACGGACTACGGACGATAGAAACGTGATAGACTCAATGGAAGGATAAACGCAGCGGAGTACGTCGAATCATCAAATCAACGGAGGATACATCTACGTCGCATCGACGAGAATCTCTAAGACAGAGAGGAGAGCCCTCAGCCGGAACCCATCCCGAATTCCATACGGAGTGCCGATCCGAGAGCCATCATAAGTGCCAGAAGGAAGGACGGAACTCGAGCAAACGACAACAAAACAGGGGTGAGTCAAACTTTTCTAGTGAGGCTGTAAAAATTTTGTTATTTAAGGTATTAGATGATAAATGTATAAAGTTAAAAGTTATTTAGAAATTTATTAAGGGAGAGTAAACCTTAAATTAACATTGTTTTTGGAAAAATTAAAAATGTGGCATATCACAAATATTAGAAACTCTAAGTAAAAACAGGGAGGAATTTAAATTATATGTAAATTTAATTTAAATATAACTCATATTTGTTTAGTTTGGAAAAATATTAATTGATTTGCACATATTTGATTATCTTGTTTTAAATGAGAAAGATTATATTTGAAAACAGATATTATTTGAGAAAACATAAAGGGTGTTAAAATATCTTGAGAAAGATAACACAGTAATTTCATATTGTTTTGTGTAATTTATGAAAATTAAAAGTGAATCAAATAAGTTACGGAAAGAGGTTTCTTTCCTGGAAAGGGTTGTGATTTCAAATATTTCAAATTTAATGTGTAGAATTGAATATTAAATTTTAATTATTGGAATCGTGTTGTATTGGAATTTTATACACCCCCAAAAATTTGCAAAATTGAATTATAGGTTTTATTAGTGTAATTTTGTATATGTATTTTTTGGAATTGGGTAAAATTGTAAGAATTGTGTAAAATTGTTAGGAATTGTGTAAAAGTGTTAGGTATTGTGTAGAAATTTTTTTGGGAATTGTGTAAGATTAAATTGTGAATTTAGAATTAGGTAAACATGTCAGAATTAGGGCAGTATAGGAAAGCGGAACTGCAAGAGCTCGCAGTCGAATTCGGAGTGATTGTTGAAACTTCGGATAGGATAAGTGATATCATAGGGAAAATTCAAAAGTCTCCAGATTATGATAAAGACCTAGCCCTAGCTCAAATTAAGTTAATACGGGAGGATCTCTTAGAAAGAAAGGCGGAAGAGAAAAGGAAGGCGGAAAAGATTGCGGAAAGGGAGGCTGAAGAGAAAAAAATCGCTGAAAGAGAAGCGGAAAGGAAACATGAATTAGAGTTAGAAAAACTTAAAATAGCCCAAAATTCAGAAACAGTAAGTCTAGCTTCGACTCGTAGCGAACGCCCCAGCCGACAATCACTAAAATCGGTTATGCAAAAATTTGAACCGGAGAAATCGGACATGGCATTATTTCTTGCGTTATTCCAAAGACAAGCTAGGAAGTTAGAAATAGATGACGAGGATCTAGTGACTAATTTATTAGCTTTATTGCCCGTAGAAATCGCGGAATTAATTTTAAAAGAACCCCAAGAAATTAGTGACGATTTTGAGAAAGTCAAACAAATGCTATTAGATCGATTTAAATTAAGTCCGGAAAATTTTAGAATTAAATTTATGCAACACCAAAAACAACCGGGAACTCTTTGGCATGATCTAGCTTATGATTTAGATACATATTTAAATGGGTGGTTAGAGGGAGTAGAAGTGACAAATTTTGAGGATCTAAAGAAATTAATGGTGGCCGACAAGTTAAAGAAACGGGCTAATTTCGAAATGAAAGATCATTTCATAGATTCGTGGAGCTCTCTCAATGAACCGCGAGAGTTAGCTAAGAAGTTTGACGCGTACGAGTCAGTTCGCAGAAATAATAAGAAAAATTGGACCCCGAAACCACCACTAGAAAAGAAATTAGATAAACCTCGCAACTTTGATAAAAATAGGGTTGAGAAAAATGCCCCAGAACAAAAAAATTGGAGGGATAAGTCTGATCTGACGGAAAGATCTAAATTATTTGAGGCCCGAAAACCTATTGTTTGCTATGTGTGCTCTTCCCCCGATCACATTAAGCCAAATTGCCCAGTCTGGAAAAGCAGACAAGAGAAGGCTGAAAAAGTAAATCACGTAGGAGACGCTGAGAATTTAAACCCGGCTTTTGAACCTTATTTAAGTGAAGCCAAGATAAATGGGGAAAAGGTTACCATTTTACGTGATTCTGGGACGTGCCTCGATATTGCCCCTCATAAAATAATTTCTAATGAGCAATTAAACGGGGAAACCGTGTGGGTTAAAGCAGCTTTAGCCAACGAAGTGAGATGTCTACCCATAGCCAATATTGAATTAGAAATTGAGGGAATAGGGTTAATTAATACGAAAGCCGCGGTAGCGGATAAGGAAGTTCTCATGGATTATTATTTACTGGGAAATGAGACGCAGAAATTAATCGAGAGAAAAAAACAAAAACCCGAATTAATGCATGCAGTCGAAACGCGAGCAAAAAGGCGTAAAAACGAAACTGCGCCAAAAACCAGTCTGGCGAGTGAAAGCGCTGGGAATGATCAGGGAGAGGCAGAAATGTCGCCAGAGAGCGAGCCTACGGAAAATCAGGGTACGGAAGAATCAATTTTCCTCCCCGAGTTAGAGGAGGATAGGGTCACCGCTCTGGCGCACGTTGGGAAAAACGAGTTTCGCCAAGAGCAGGAAAAAGATGAAAGCTTGACAGAGTTGTGGGCGCGCGCGAAAGAGGAGAAATCGAATTTAACAATAGATCAAGGTTTGCTGTACAGAATTGCTACAGATCACAGAGGAGAAAAAAGACGTCAGCTAATTGTTCCGCAGAAATATAGGAATGAAATTTTGAATCTTTGTCACAGTTTAATATCCGGTCATGTGGCCATGACTAAAACTAAGGATAAATTGCTGCGATATTTTTTCTGGCCAAATATCATTAAAGAGGCTGAAGCCTATGTAAAATCGTGTGATCCTTGTCAGAAAATTGGGAAGGCAGGAGAGCAAAAAAAAGCTCCTCTTAAACTTGTTCCCATTGTTACTGCAATTTTTACGCATATAAACTGTGATATTGTGGGACCACTCCCACCTTCGGAAAATCAAAATAAATATATGCTCACGGCTATGTGTTTAGCATCGAGGTATCCAGAGGCTATCCCGATACCCGATTCAAGGTCGGAAACAGTGATCGACGCGTTAATGATAGTATTTAGTAGAATGGGATTTCCGAAAGTAATCCAAACAGACTTAGGGGCTAGTTTTATGAGTAACTTAACCTCAACTTTCTTAGAAAAATTTGGAATTAAAATAACTCACAGTAGTGTGCACCACCCACAGACAAATTGCATTGAGCGTTGGCATCGTTCAGTTAAACGGTTATTGAAGGTAATCTGTTTAGAAAGTGGAGAAAGTTGGGAGAGGAGTTTACCCTATGCTTTGTTAGCTTTGCGGACGGTAACACATGAATCAACGGGATTCAGCCCAGCCGAGTTGGTTCATGGGAGAAATCTGCGAACCCCGGAAACCGTGCTATTTGAGAAATGGACAGAGCAGGAAGAGGAGCAAAACCCAGTGACGGAGTATGTTTTCGAATTGATAAACAGACTCCAAAGGTGTCAAGAGCTCGCAGGGGAGCAGATGGAGGAAAAAAGGGACAAACGCAAAATCTGGTATGACAGAAATGCGGTAAATCGGAAATTTAATCCCGGGGACAAAGTGCTGGTTTTAGCCACAAGTAAACCCAATAAATTATCCGTATCATGGATAGGGCCAGGCACTATTGAGAGTCAAATGTCAGAGACTAATTATATTGTAAATGTACCGGACAGGCGCGAAAAGTCGCAAATTTATCATGTCAATTTACTAAAACCTTACGTGCAGAGAGCAGAAATCGTAAATGTATTAATAGAGGAAAATCGGGATAATAAAACGACGGAGGCAGACTTAGAAATACCTTATCCTATAACTGACCCGGAAGAATTTGACCTCAATATGGTAATTAGGGACAGTAATTTAGGAAGTCGTTGCACAAAAGCCCAACAGGAGCAATTAGGAGCATTACTAATTAAACACAAGAAAGTGTTTTCCAATATTCCAGGCCGAACGAATTTAATTGAGCATGATATTGAATTGACTAGTGATAAACCCGTTAGAATGAAGCCATATAGGACGTCACCTCGACAAACCGACATCCTGAAATCCGAAATCCAGCGTATGTTAGAATTGGGCATAATTAAGGAAGGGGAGTCAGATTATACCTCGCCTATGATATTAGTAGAGGCCCTTGGCAGAGAACCCCGCCCGTGCGTTGATTATCGCCAGTTAAATGAGATAACTCGTGCCGAATTTTTCCCTTTGCCTAACATAGAAGAGAGGGTAGAGCAAGTGGCAGCATCAAAATTTATTACCGTGATTGACTTAACTAAAGGCTATTGGCAAATACCTTTAACCCCTAACGCACAACGTTTAGCGACATTTGTAACTAGTTTCGGTTCGTATCAACCTTTGGTAATGCCATTTGGACTTGTCTCCGCCCCGTATAGGTTTTCAAAATTCATGAGTATTCTATTAAAGGGACTGGAAAGTTTCTGTTTGCCTTACCTTGACGATATGGCTATCTTTTCTAATTCATGGGAAGAGCATTTAGAACATTTAGATATAGTTCTAAAGCGGGTAACCAAGGCAAAATCAACCATTAAATTAGCCAAGTGTAAATTTGCCCAGGAGACGGTCAAATATTTAGGGCATGTTGTAGGGAAAGGACGTAGGAAACCGTCCGAGATTAAAATTAAGGCTATTACTGATTTCCCAGCTCCAAAATCAAAAACGGAAATTAGAAGGTTTTTAGGAATGTGCGGGTATTACTCCCGATACATAAAAAACTATGCAATTATAGTAGAACCGCTGACCCGAGCTTTAAAAGGGAAAACGAAAAAGGAAAAAGTAGACTGGAGTCCCGAAATGGAGAAGGCTTTTAGGGAGTTAAAAGATAAACTCACCCGTGACCCAGTACTGTACGCTCCTGATTATACTAAGGAGTTTATTATTCAAAGTGACGCCTCAGATAAGGGGATAGGTATTATCATGGCTCAAAGGCAAGGAGATGAAGAACATCCAATTCTGTACTTAAGTCGAAAATTTACTAAGGCAGAGAAAAACTATAGCACAACCGAAAAGGAATGTGCTGGGATCATTTTCGCAGTGAAAAAGTTAAAACATTACCTGGATGGTCAAAAATTTACCATAGAAACTGATCACAACCCATTAATATGGTTAAAGAGAAATGCGGGAAACAATCCCAGATTAATGCGGTGGGCGTTAACCTTGCAGCCCTTTAACTATGAAATCCGACACAGACCAGGAAAAGACATTCCTCATGTGGACTGTTTGAGTCGGGTGGATTAAAAGTTATCTGTAAGAAATTTTGTATATAGTTTATTATTATTAGTATTGTTTTATTATGTTAATTAATTTGTAATTTGAAACTTGTAACTTTAGTGTAAATTTAAGTATTGTTTAGTCAGGAAGATTAGCCTCTCTAGAATTGCTTTGATGCACCCTAACCTAATTTGATTGCAGAGATTTTCTGGAGTTTCAACCCCAGAAAACCATCTTAAGGGGGGGGGGGAAGTTGTGGCATACAGCCCCCTTCCAATTAATTAAAGTTGGCCAGACCTTAATCTCTACACAGAGCAGGTGTGCTGATACTTACAATAGTTTGGCTCCAGACTGTCTCGAACTGTGACACTAAAGTACAAAGAAGCTGCCCTGATGGTACGCCCTGATGGTCGTGAGAACATTGGAGTTTCCGAGGAATTTCTTCGGCCCGACGGGAAGGCGCCTGCCTGCTCAGCGAATGAGAGAGGAGCGCGGGTTGCCATCGAAAGAACGAGTTTTCCCAGGAACAGAGCTGGAAGCAGAGAGTCGGGGATTCGTATCTTGTCTTCGGCCAGTGAAGGTCGGAGGGTTTTTTCTTGTCCCGTTTACCAGGAGAGGTAACGAGACATTTAATGATTTTTTGTGTTCCTCTAGGAGCAGAGAACACAGGTCCGCGTATTTTCTGTCACCGGCGAAGGTGCAGGTCAGCTCATAAGAGACTTTGTACTTAAAATTATCCTAGGACTGAGCTATATCTTTTCTGTACCTGGAACGGTGCAAGGATTGTTTCAGTAAACCGAATTTAGGATCACGGAGATCCACTGAAACTGTTTGTTAAAAGCATCAAATCAACTATCGATCCATACTGTAGCTCCTGGCCCTTGTATATAATCCTCCAACATCAATATTGTAACTAAAGGTTGTACATAGAATCTTGTTTAAATTTTAATTAAATTAATTTTCTTATCAACTTCTGCTGTGACGGGATTTTCTTCTTCGCTACCAGAACCCTCGCCCGAAATTCCAAAACGCCACAATACAATGAGTTGCATAAGTTACATTGAGTTGCCTGAATATACATTGAGTATGAACGCATGGCACGAATGACTTTGCCGTGGGCAAGTTTCTTAAAATAAAGCAGTGCTGTGTACTATATTGACATAGTTAAAACCATATATAGATCTAACAAATGTTAATGTACAATTCTTTGGAGAAAAAAAAAAAAGAAGAAGATGATGATGATGATGAACAATAGTGATAGAACAACTTTTAGAGAGCAGAGTCAATCTTTCTGTTTTACAGACATGTAGGAATTTTTATGGATAAGGAATGTTATCATACATAAGGACTGTTTTATTTAGATTAGTTTTGATTTTATCAAGGTTTTACATACATTTTTCATGAATAAATTATTTATAAATAAATTATTTATAATATAGCGTATGCAGAAAAAAATATTTGTATTCATATTTAAATAACTTGGTAATAATAATATTGCAAATAGTTTGATTATCTAACTACACTGTAAGAAAATTCCGTAACGTTACGCATTATTTCAAGCAACGTTCCTGGTTTTCACGGGTTTTTTTCAGGTTCCTGGGAAAAATAAGTTTTCGGGCGAAAAATTTCCTGAATTCAGTAAGTACGTGTTTCTTTTGCGTGGCAACATCTTTGATATCGGTGGATCGCCATCTTGGCTTCATATCGTTCGTAACTTTTTTCACGTGTGTCGCATGTGCTTTAATTTTTATAGTAACAACTGTGGGATAATATACTAGAGAAGCTGCTTTACTTAAAAATAATCAGTGTGTGATTAGTTTATTACAGAATGAGCAATATTTTATGCATATTCCCTTATTTTGATATCTTCGTATATCGTTCAAAACATAATTGAATGTCTTTAATTTCATTATATTTTCTTATAACGTATATATTTTGTATATCGTATTTTCTAAACTGAATGTTTTTCGTGATTTTTGTTGGCAAGTATGTAAAATAAACACATGTATCATTGTAAAGAAGATTGTATGAATAAATTTGATGATAGACACTTTGCTCTGAATAATGTTGGTATCTTGCTCATATTATCTATTTTAAACTGTAAATAAAAATTATTTGAATATTTTCTCTGTATCTTAATATTCTAATTAAGTGGAATAAAGTTTCACTAAATCATCACTAGAATTAAGATTTTTTTCCTTTTTTTAACCCATATTTCAAGCCATTATGATGTAATTTGACAACTGGGTGCATATACTAACTTAATAAAATCAGGGATGTGTACAACAGTAGCCTATTCATCATTATTTACTGGGAAAATTCCTTTTCAAATACAACTTTTAAAATTATTCTGTAACATAAAATTTTCAATAAAACTACTGTTATTAGTTATAATAAATTTTGAACATTTTAAGTGTTGCAAAAATGCAAACCTAGGCGTTAATGGTTTCTCTCCCCCCCCCCCCCCCCCTAAGAATTTGTTCTATCAAAAAAAGAAAAAACAATATGCCAAATGTGTGTCAAAGCCCTAAAAATCTATAGCATTTAAAAATAAATATCTACTTAAGCATGTATACTTCCAGAAACACCTTAACACATTAAAGATTTTGTGTTAATGATTTTTTTTTTCATTAGTGTTGATTAAAAAAAAAAGTGATGGCTTTCTGAAGACAGTTGCAGCTTCTTCAAAAACATAGAACTTTGAGATTTTTCCCATACCAATTAAAGAAATTTTATATGCTAAATTGTACTGAAATAGGTTACAAAATGAACACTTATTTAACATTTTGTTACTCATGCCTTATCTGACAAATATCATTACTTTTTTCAATAACTACATTACACAGTCCGAGAGAGAATTCTTTTGTTTTGGAAAGAATTTGATTTAATGTTACTTTCTCCTTTAAATTCTGTTTTTTTTCTCTGTATTTTATTAATGTTTACAATTGATATTGATGTATCTGACGGATATGATTTTTTTTTCTCTTTTTGTTTTGCTGCCAACAACTTAACGGCATTTCTAGTCAAATCATTACAACAAATTTTACAAAACTGTTAACAATTTTGCATATCATATAACCTATTGAAATTTTAATGTATCATTTTAAAAATGCAAACTTTTTTGATTTTTAAAATGTGATAATTTCTCAATAACAACCCCTCCCCCCCCCCAAAAAAAAAAAAATAAATAAATAAATAAATAAAAAATAAAAAAAATAAATGAATATATATATATATATATATATATATATATATATATATAAATTGGTAATGAATTGGTCTGAATGTTGGAAAAAACTGAAAGTGTGTTATTATGCACTGGAAGACTTAGCTTTAAACTCATTTAAGTATTGAAAATAAGGGGGGGGGGTTAAAGCACTTTTAAGGATCAAATAGTTTCTTATAATGTTACATAATTCAGGCAAAAGCTGAGTAAAGTTAAAACTTTAAAAAAAAATGGTATAAGATTTTTAACATATAAAAAATAAAAAATAAAATGTTAAAAGGAAAAATTTTAATTCATATTCTGTTAATGCTTCTAGAGTGACTTTTTATCTTAGAATGTATTATAGTTTCAAGGCATTGGGAATACAAATGATTTTTTCTGTAATTACAGAAACAGCAAAATGTTTATCATACACTTTTGAACTGAGTATTAAGGAATGTTTGTTTGTTAATTATTTTAATATTGTTTTCTAAAAACAATGTCTTCACCTTTGTATTCCCAATACCTGTCATATACAAGCACTGATTTTCTGTAAAAAAAATTAAAGCAAAAATGTACAACTTTTATATTCGGCGAACATTACATAGATAACAAAATTATATTTCTTTATAATCCCAAATGTTGTTATGGATTTCGATCTGTGTGTAGAGGGGGGAGTGGTAGAATATTATAAGCCTTCTGAGAGGGAGTACACAATATTTTTCAGTCACAGTAAAGGAGGGGCAACCAATTTTCTGCCATGGCGAAGGATGGCCCGCAACTTAATTTTGTCTTGTCACATGGGGAGAGGCTGAAAGACTAGCATGTTCTTTCAGAATTTTAATGTGTATTTAATGAATTTTCAAAATATTTGACTTGATAAAAATTTTAATACAAAACAACGTATATTAAGTTTCTTTTTTTAAAATATCTATTCTATAAGGGAAAAAAAATATACGATAATAGTTAAACATATTTAATTTTACCATCAAACTAGTCTGTACAAAATTTTAAGATAAATATTGCATTTATGAGCTATATATATATATATATATATATATATATATATATATCTGTGTGTGCGTTATATATTTTAAAACGTTCGTGAAATAAACAAAAATTACCTTGCAAAACTTTTAAGCTAACTAAATTGTGAACTATGTATTGGTCAAAATCAAAATGATTCTTCAGGTACATCTCTGAAATATATAGTCATCCTGCTTTTTTACCAGGAATGTTACTGACTTTAAGTGAAAAATATTTATGTATTCATCAGAAAAGTTCCGGATTAATTAAACGAAGGTTACTGACTTTTAGTGGGAACGTGTTTCTGAATTTTTCAGAAAGGTTCCTTTTTAATTCCAGGAAGGTTATTGGCTTTTGGAGGGAATGTTTCTGAATTTTTCAGTAAGGTTCCTGGTTAATTCCAGGAATTTTACTGACTTTTAGAGGGAAGGTTTCTGAATTTTTCCGTAAGGTTCCTGGTTAATTCCAGGAATGTTACTGACTTTTATAGGGAAGGTTTCTGAATTTTTCAGAAAGGTTCCTTGTTAATTCCAGGAAGGTTACTGACTTTTAGAGGGAGTGTTTCCGAATTTTTCAGAAAGGTTCCTGGTTAATTCCAGGAAGGTTACTGGTAAAAATTAGGCACATTAGCTGCCCTAAATTTCCCAGGAACGTTCCTGATTTTTTTTTACAGTGTATCAGTGGCGTATCGCGAATGACGTTTTTGGAATGCTGCATGCGGGTGGCTAGAAATAGCTTGTTATCATGAAAAGCTCATTCTTCTGATTGACTGTTGAAATTTCGTCATGTCTACGTTGTTTCTCGAAATAAGTGAATTAACCAATAAGATGATTAAATATGCATTTTAATGCACTGTTTCTAACTGCCCAAGTGGAGCATACCCAAAACGTCATTCACGATACGCTACTGCTAACTATATTGCCAAATAGTTTGATCTATTAACCAAAATAAAAACAAATGTGCAAATTATTGTAACAAAACTATTTGATGAGTTAAAATTGCTTTTAAATATACTTTTTTGGAAAAAAAAAAACATAAAAGTGTCCACACTAGCCCCCGTCTTCCCTACATATTTGCATGTGAAAAATAGATGTAAGAAGCATTTTAAAAAAATGGCGTCATATCAAAACTATGCATTTTTTACTTTTATTAATTTTTAAACGAAATGTAAAACTGAAACATTGATAATAATAATAAAGATATTTATTTGTATTTCAGGTACTAACTAATCCCGGTGTTTAATGTAACACATAGCTTGAGATTGCCAATAAGCGTAACTTTGCACGGTTAAATTTTTCACGAGAAAGGAACACTGTGGTGGTGTCTTCGCAGGGGAGAAAATTTTTCAGGTATAAGCAAACAGAAGTTTGTAGGATTTTCATAAGTCGCTAAAAGTCTTGTAGTGTTTTTAAAGGTCAGAATTAATTAAAGCAAAACATCGGATTGCGAACGCCGCTGACTCCACAAAGTGGGAAATTTACTACTATCAGAATTTCCACATGTCATGAACCATCTGATCGCTGAAAGTGGCTAGTATAAAATAGTAGAAGAATTGTCAAAATTAATGAAAACATTTTCCTTGTATTCCGCTATACGTAGAATGGTAGTGAGTTGATCCCATGACCTTTGCGATAAAATCGATTACTAATTACTTATTTAGTAACCTATTACGGCATAATCAAATCACCTGGTTTTAAAAATTTTAATTTTAAAAGGAAAATACTCAAAAAATAAAACCTTTTCAACTGTCATCCATTTAATGTAGTTAAATTAACCTATATATATATATTAAAAAACTAACAGATTTTGAAATTTAGTTAAAGTTATGGAGTTTAAGATTCTGGTTCATTTTCATAAATCTCACCAGTTTTTCAAATAAATCTTTTGAAGTATTAGTTTATTAAACTAACTCAATTATTATATGCCCCGCCAGTAGCCGAGTAATTTTGCTTTTAAAGCTGATAAAAAGTAGTTACAGTGTTCGAACCTAGGTCACACTTGTGGCCTAGCCATTTGAAGTTTTTTATGTTATTCTCTTAATTCTGCAGGTTAAGAACCCTTTGAACGAACCCTCGAGGAGGACGCACTGCCCATTTCTATGCCCTTCGTATCGATCTTAACGTTGAACTTTATAAAAATGCTTTAGTTCATACCAATCACATGTAAAAATTAGTATTAAAAAAATACTCCGATAAAAAGTTTTTCTTTTAAAATATTACTTTCATATATATATATATATATATATATATATATATCTGTGCTAGTTCGCTATGACCAACCTTTTAAATGGAATCTAAATGGCATATGCTATTTTAAATTTATTTTTAATTAGATTAACATTATCAAGTCATTCTTTTATTAACAACCCCTTCACCAAAATGCATCTTTTTTTTTGTGTGTGTGTGTGTGTGTGTGTGTGTGTGTCCCCTTGGAAAAGAACCCTAAAAATTTACAGAAATTATGCTTTGTAGAAAATGTATTGTATTAAACCAATTAGAACATTATATTAGTTTACATTTGCTTCAAATAGAATAATGTTATTGACCATACATCATACAATGTTCATGGAGTATTTCAAAGATGCCAACTTTTAGTTTTTTCTTTCGAAAGATTTATTATTACTATTTCTTAGATGTAATGTTTAAAACACTTTTAAATATTTTTATATCAACTTATAATAATAAAATAATTGCTTTTGCAGCAATCAAATCATTTTTACGAAAGCTATAGCGCCAACAAAAGTATAGATATATGGGCTTCATTTTAAAAATTCTTTCATTTTGTTGAAGTGCATAAAAACAATAGAAATAAAATATACTACATCGGTGTCTGTCAGCATCATAAATCTAAACTATCTGTTAATTATCAGATTTAATTTTAATCGTTTCAAAACGAGTAAATTAATAGACTACCTTAATAAAAATTTTTACCCCGATACAAATTGTTATTAATACAATACATATATATTTTAATAATTATAATAAAGTTTTTCTTTAATTTTCAAAGCTTCATTTCTCAATCATTATCTTATTGCAAAGTTTTATCTCACACACGATATATTTTAGCCATCTAAGGATTAAAAAAAAATTGTTTGTAGCATTTTTATCTGCATAAATATTTTTTTTATATATATAATTTCAGAAAGTAACTACTTTAATTTTTCGACAAAAAAAAAAAAAAAAATCTTTGAAACTTTTTTTTTTTTTTTAAAGATTTTATAGAAAAATATTTGAAAACTATATCCCCTAATGTACCTGTATATTTTTGTGTGACCCCATAAATTGGAATGTTAATAATAACACGTACCATAAAAAAAACATACTTTTGTCTGAATATGAATAATAAACGTTAATTTCATTATGTTTTGTGCGATAGAAAAGTATTAAAGTATTCTTTATGGAAAAACCTCTCATAGAATGTACTATATAGCAATACATGTGAGTATCAGTAGAGTGTCCCTGTATATAAACAAATAATACTAATTATACCATTTTTGATAGGAAACGTGCCATAGTTAAGGAGAACAGATTTTTTTTGATCGAATTTGAGGACAAATATAGCGGTGTTCCCAAATTTCGAGGGCAAAATAAATAAATCCTCTTAAATTGTAATTTTTTTGTTATTTTTATGGATGAAGATTCTAAAAGAACATACTTCAGCTTATTTATTATACTACATATAATAAATTTTTCTAATAAATCATAAATAACTTTATAACTGGCGTCCTCAAATGTATTCTAATTTTGGTGGGATGAAGGGTAGTTTTCGGGGACTGTCCTCGGGATTCGAGGACAGCTAGTCACCTTAGCCATAGTAAACATGAATAATATCTGTTTCAAGAAATTATAAAAATGTTTTCGGAAGTTAAAGTGCAGAAAAAGATAAACAGACAAACCGATGTCATAATTAATTTTCAACTTTGTTGGTTGGTTAGGTTTTACGTCGCACTAGTGCTGCGCAGATGGGCAATTGGCGACGGTCCGGAGACATGCTATCGTAATTTTGATCCTCCACGGAAGGGATGACTCTCCCGCTTCGGTGACCCTCAGAGGTATAATTTTTGATGAGAACATGGAGGACATTGCGGCCACGACAGATTTTACGTGCACCAGCCACCATTAGTGTACACAACGATCTTTGACCGGCTCGAGTACCGAACCCGCAATCTTCCAATTGGGAGGCCGGCGCTCTACTGACTGGGCTACCGCGGCCCTCAACTTTGTTGGAAAATGTAAAAAAGAGATGGAGGATTTATTATTTTAACACGGTATTAATTGCACATTTCTGACGTAATATTTAATTTTATAAAATACAGTTAAAAGAAAGAAAGTTTCTAGTCAAGTTGAAGAGCAATTATAAGATGTTTTATTGGCGGCATTGTTTCAAAAGTTCCCAAACGTTTTTATGAGCTATCGCAAATGTTATATCCACTTTTTAATATAGGATAAATTAAAAATATTTTTTTGAAATAAGATGAAAACTATTATTTTTTTTTTTCTTTAACCTTTAGTTTAAAATTTATTAAAAATATATGCATTCATATTGCAAATCCACAATTACCATTATTTATTTATTTATTTATTTATTTATTTATTTTAATAACTGAAAACTAAATGAAAACATTTTTTTAAGCATCGCTAAAAAAAACAAAGAGATTATAGAAATTCCCATTGCAATTGTTCTTATCTCCTTCTAATTCAATTCCATCCAACTCCTAAAACATCTCCTTTTTATATATCTAAGAGACGAGAATTCAACTAAACGAAATTAGACTGATTTCCCCTACCAACAGGTCTTTTTCTCCTTGGAATACAAGTGTGATCCAATAAAGACAGGGAATACAGGAAAAGTAAATAATGATCGAACTTCCGTTAGTAAACACAAAGGAAAAAATATAGTTTATACTCACATGGTTTAAGGGAAGAAAAAAACTTATACAAGTTAATGTAATATTCATCATGCGTTATAATATTCATCAAAATAAGCTTGTTTGCATTTCATCAATTCAAAGTTTTAAAGTAATATCATTAAATTTTTAAATGACACTTTATAATTATTTATTTCTATGTAGGTAATCTATTTTTTTTTCTAATATTTTTAAGCAGTATTTATCAATTCCAATAACAGAACAAAATTTTACATGAAATATGGAGAAATTTATATATATATATTTAAAAAGTGTAAAGCTAGCTTTATATAAGAATAAAACAACCTTCAATTTAATTAATATATATATATATATATATATATATATATATATATATATTAATAAAATCTGGAATTTTCAGTTGTAAGAACGCTAAATCGCAAACTACAAAATATCAGCAAAGGGCATGCCTTGAATTTAATTATCTGTTATTTTACTTTAAAATCTCTAATTTTCAACTGAATTTAGCGATTTTTGAACTGTAAACTCATAATCACTACTTTTAGAAAATTTTAAATTTTTGTCAAAATCGGAAAAAAATTACAGATTTTAAAAAATGCTTTTTTCTGATCTAATCCAAAAGAACACATTATTTATCATCTAACATCAGTCAGATGTTGGAAAATTGACAGCTCGGAAATTTTAAATTTTGCAAAGTGACTTAATAAAAATCCTATTTTAATTAATTTTTAAAAACCTCTAAAAAATTTCTAATTTTAGAGATTCTTCGACTGTGAGCTTATGATCACTATTTATAGCTAATTTTTTACTTTGGCTAAATTGGCTAAAAATTAGTGATTATTTTTATACTATAATCCAAAAAACCGCATGAGTTATAATCTAAAATTATTTGGATATGGAAGATTGAGTGTCCGCCAATTTTTTCTAACATGATTTAGACATGGGAAGATTGTCAGACGGCAAATTTTATGTAACATGATTTGGAAGTTGGAAGTAGAGATTACTGTGAACTCATGATCGCTATTTACAGCTAATTTTAACCTTTCTCAAAGTTGGTTTAAAATTAGAGAATTTTTTTTTTATTATTATAATCTAAAAAACTACAAGAGTTATAATTTAACATGATTTGTAAATGGAAGATTGCCAGTCTTCAAATTTTATCTAGCATGATTTAGAATTGGAAGATTGTCAGTCCGCAAATTTTATGTAAGATGATTTGGAAGTTGGGAGATTACCAGATCGTAAATTTTAAAATATCAATTTAAAATGGTCCAAAAAGCATTTTAATTAATTTCTAAAGTCTATCAAACAGATTTTCATCAAACACAGCCACGAACAATTCCTATTAAATCAGAGTTCTAATAAAAATAGGCACATTGATATCGGTCTATTCATTTGGAAGCTACAGTCGGTAACAAAAGTATCCGAACACTAGCAAAAATTCCTATGTAAAAAAAGTAGAGTTAATACTGTTTTGTTAAATAAATCCTTGTCGAATCATGTTCTTAGACTGACTAAGAATATGATTCGACAAGGATTTATTTAACAAAACAGTATTAACTCTACTTTTTTCTGCATAGGAATTTTTGCTAGTGTTCGGATATTTTTGTTACCGACTGTACAGTGCCACAAACAAACAAATACAAAGATAGAAATGGCTTCAAACTTATGATAGCCTTCTTTTTTAATCGGAAGTTAAAAAACTAACTTAATGATAAATATTCACAAAAAAAAATATAGTAAGCGACAAAAATAAAAATGTAGATACATTTGGAAAAAGCTAGAATGTAGTTGAAAATCCCATAATTGTTTCTCTTATAAAAAAATTTCATCAAATCTTAAATTTTTACACTTTCTTTTCTTTTTAGATGAGAATTATTCAACAAAATTTCCATTAACATACGGTTCAAGAACTGGCATTAATTATATAAAATGCTGGAAAATTAATTTCATTAATGGATGTTTAAATATTCCTTGCAACATAGATAGCTAGATTACTTTGAAAGCAGTAAAAAAAAGTAAAATGTTTTATGATATTTTAGGAAGTTTGTAGACGAGTGATTTAGTTCAAAGTTTAGGATTTTTAAAGTGCAGTAAGTTTGTGCTTTAGGTTCTCAAGGGAAATGCTCTCAAAGTTGCTTTTACCGCCACCTGAGCTCAAAGAAGATGTTTTAAGTATTATACCAAATCTCTCACTTTCTAGGTAAATTCATTTCATTCTACACGCATGAGCTGTTATTATCACTATTTGCTGGCAATCAAATAGATAAAACATTCCCAATATACTGAGGAACGTAAACGCCTGTCATGCACTGAATAAAGTTGCTTGTAGCAAATTAGATTTCATTAATATAAAGATAACATAATATAGAAACGTAACTTTTTAAATAGTAAAATATTCAGTCAATTTCGTTAAATTGATAATCACACACAAGCTTGACAGAAGATTATATATATATATATATATATATATATATATATATATTCTCAGAAAAATTACGTATATGGGAGACCGGGGTTAGTTGTGCCTAGGGGCAAGTAGTGCCACAGACCTTCCTGAACGAACCGGTAGGTTTCAGAACCTGTCGCGTCATGTGAGTGAACAGACTGATTATTGTAATGTGCTGTGTATGTTTGGAAGTATAGCGTTGCGTTGTTTTCGAGATAAAATTATTTAACGTGTTTTCTATTGCAAAAGTAAATTTTGTGACCACGTTGGAATCGTCATTGCCACGAGGAATCGTGAGGTATGTAAACTTCCTTAGCATTATTTGATTATTTATATTTTGAGCTATTATTCTATGTATTTCATTTTTTAAGGATAACAACTTTTCGAAAACTAATGAATAAAGTTCAAAACGGCGTAACGCGGGGCTAGTTGTGACGAAGTGTAGGAGGCATGTTGTGAGAGTGTCTCTACTTGCCCTGGAATGATTTTTAATGCAGGTTTTTATATTTCAGGAAAAATTATGTTAAATTACAAAAGGCTTACTGAAAGAACTAAAGCTACTTTTGAAGATTGTGAGAGGGCTACAATAGAAGTAAATTCTGGAAGGTGCAGTTTAAGGAAAACCCACGAACTGTTTCGTGTAAACAGAATGTCACTTTTTAGATATATGAATAAATGGAAGAGTACTAATGTGGAAGAAAATATTGAAATGGGATATAAAAAAAACACATATGATAGTCACACTATAGGAAAGGTTCAAGTGCTCATCACACACACACACACACAACAAAAAAAAAAATCTACGTTGTTAAGTAAAATTAAGTTGCAGGAATCGGATACCTCTGAAGATAACGAAAATTGCTTATTTCTAGTTTGCTAGAAGCAAAACAAATTTTCTAGATCCGGAGAAAACTGGGTGCAATGCATGACGTATAAAAGATGGGCTCATGTCAAATGTACCGAAAATGAATCTTATTATATTTATATTAAATGCAAACTGCAAATCAGACGCTGAAATAAGCGATGACGATGAATGATTTAAAATATAGGCAGGCCTATAGGATATAGACCTACACATTGTAGTTGTTTAGTTTTATATTTACTTAAAATGTAGAGGAACCTTTGTTCTTCTTAATTAAATTATCATTAAATACATAACTCAATTAATGAGTCACATTAAAACTTAACAAACATCTTTATTTAAAATAACACAGCGACAGCCCATGCTGCCAAAGGACGTTCTCCAGGTGACAACAGTTAATTCCTGGTTACAGTTATCTGTTGCATACACGGTTACACACATCTATTACAGTAGTAAGCTACCGAGTCAAAGATTAATATGGCCAAATATTTTTATTAGCCTACTTTTTAATTCTTGCCTGATTAACACAGTTTTTTCCTTTTATTTCTATTGCTAAGTGTCTCTAAATGTAGTTTTATAAAAGACTAAAAGTTTACAAGTGTAAGTAATTTAACTCTTTTTTTTTATTTGGCTCATAGAGTTATTAAAAAAATTAAAGTGTTTTTCTAGTGTTAAGAACGATATAAGTAAATAAAACTTTCATTGTTGATTTAAAATATCGCATTTTATAATCTTTTTCATTTAATTTCTATATGTTACAACGTGTTTGTATGTGTAATTTGTATGTCACAATGTGCCCCAAGCATGTCACAACTAGCCCCGTTACTGGGCAAGTTGTGACATAATTCGACGTTACGCAGAATTCATTTTATGGTATGTAAAACGTTAATAATATTAATGATAGTTTTATAAATATGTTACACTAGGTTTACTCTATGCTATGATATATTAAATGTTTCACTTCAGTTCAAATCTTAGAGCTAATATCAAGAATGGCGAAAATGTCACTAATAACCCCGGTCTCCCCTAATTTGTTTTGGTAACTACAATTAGTATTGCAAAAAACCCACAGTTTTTGAAAGATGGGAATAAACCCGGGAATTTTGGGGAATAGACCCGAAACTTAAGGGAATATTGGGGATTTTAAAAGTAAACAAAACCAGTCACTTTTGAAATGGAAGTTAGGGCTAAAGCATTGAACATACATATACATAATACTTAAAATGTCAATGGGTATTGCATAAACTAGTTTTAAATGCAGGAGCAATTTTATTTTCAGGCAATACTGCTTCTGTTCATTGCAACCATTACATAATACTTTTTTATATATTTCCAAAAGAGAAACAAACTGACAAATTTTTAAAATTTGATATTTTTAAAAAATTATTTTCTAGCAAAGCAAATAAATTTAAATTATGTGTGTTCTGTTTTACACTTAAAAATATAGTTTAAGTAATATTACTTGATCAGAAAGGTCTTTAAAAGATTACTGAACTAAAATTATCATTTTAACTGCAATGATTTTGAGTGATTCTTTTTTTTTTTTAATTAGGTTTTTCAATAAACATTCATTTTAAATATTTCACAAACAAGTACAGTCAACTCTCTTTAATCTGCAATTAAATTTGTAATGTAAACAAAAATAATAAATAAATAAATAAAAATAAAAATAAATAAATAAAAATTTTAGACAAACTACTGTTACATCAATATTTAACAAAAATTAAAATATACAACGATGAATATTTATTTCTGTGCTTAAAACGTATTTTCCTTTGTATTTTTAAAATAAATATGTATATTTATATTTTATTGTTATGTATTATTTGAATATGCTTAAATTATTTACCTTATGAATACACAATTTTATTAACATTGAAGAAATATTTTATTCTGAAATTTATTAGAAATACTCCTTCTATTATAATGTCTATTTATGAAATAATAATAATAACTGACTTTGTATCAGCAAAAGAAAGAAGAGTTGAGTTACTTTTCACAGTTACAGTTAAAAATGTTAAATAGGAAATCATTAAAAGTAATAAAAAAGAAAAAAATAATGTGTCCAATTATTTCAAAATTCAGGGAAATTTTCAAAATTCCCAGGATTTTTCAAAATTTCCTTCCTAAATAACCCGGTTTATTTCCGGGGAAGAAACTGGTTTTTTCCAGCCATTGCAACACTACCTACAGTCGGTAACAAAAGTGTCCGAACACTAGCAAAAATTCCTATGTAAAAAAAGTACACTTCATATGGTTTTGTTAAATAAATCCTTATTGAATCATGTTCTTAGACTCTAAGAACATGATTCGACAAGGATTTATTTAACAAAACCGTATGAAGTGTACTTTTTTTACATGGGAAGTTTTGCTAGTGTTTGAACACTTTTGTTACCGACTGTATGTCAAAAATCAAACCACATTATTTTGATGTAATAGAACATAAGGTGACACATGTATGTATTTAAAAAATAAATAATTGAGTTTATTAAAATTAATAAAGGTAATAGTTATTAAAATCGCTATTGCATACAAAAATGACCGAGTATTCCGACCGAGATCTGTATCTCTTATTATCATGAAAACTGCGTATTTCTCTTTCTGGGAACAAATGAATGATTTGCAAGGAGCCTTCTAAAAATGTAAATTTTCTTTTGATGCATTTTAAATACATTTTAGAGATTAGACAATAAATAGCCTTAATTAAGGCAGGATGCCGATTAAGCCTTACCTTTTCAGTGCATTAAGCGTTAAAATTCATTTTACACTTTAAATAACAGCTTTAATTTTGATTAACTGTTGTTGCGTCTTTAGTATAACACAATTGTCCGATCCCCAGAGCGTCCGTAAGCCTGGAGCATACTACCATTACCAATTTTTTACTTCTTTATAACAGAAATTCTACCGTTTGATTAGAAAATTATTGTTATTAGAAAATAATGACATCTCAGAACCTATTTTAAGCAGAATAAAATGACACCACGTTTTAAAAAATAATAGTTATATGCTTATTTTAACAAAAAAAGTCTGTCAATTATAGTTCAAAAATATTTTTATATAGTAGTGACACTGTGTCCCTATTTAATCCAGCTCAACCGACTGCAGCTTGAATTGCTCATATAGAGAAAACCGAGGTTAGTTGGCCTATATTTTTATTTTTGATTTTTCTAACTTTTTTGTGCAGTAATTAGAGAAATTTTGTTGAATGCATCGGAAAGCTTAACTGTTTGGCTACAAAATTATGTGTGATCCACCAATTAAATAAGTTTTTAAACAACTAAAAAATCCCTTTTTCTAAGAGCTTTTAACTATGCTAAGTATCTCCAGGTACGGAGCTAATTGGCATACCCGTAATGGCGAGTGGGCATAACGTCATATGGATAAGGATAAGGGGCAGAACAGAGTAATTTTCGAGGAAAAACATTTTATTTATTTATTTATTTATTAATTTTCTATTTTATTTTATTTATTTATCTATTTATTTATTTTGGAACATCTTAATTCTGGAGTGTTTGGACAAAAATTTCCATTTAAGTGTATAACAAATAATGGAAACAAGGAAAAATAAATTATTATAGCTACCTATAAATATTCAAATAGAATTAGTTCAATATTTGAAATCAACCACAAATGTAGGAGTTCGGTCGTTTATTTCAACAGGTGGGTTCAATATTTGCACAATTTTACTTTGGTCGTACATAACTGAATCATTTTTGTCTAGCCATCTCCATTTCTCCCCCTTTTTGACTATGGTGGTCATTCGGATGTCATTGCCATCAGTTTCGCAATTTTCCTTAGGTACTAACGGGATTGGTAGTCACAAGACCCTTAGTTTTATAGAGGATCCATTATTGGTCTTGTTTTATGTGACCTTTTGGTGTCTTTTTGAGGTCCTTTGGGGCTCGTAGGAATTGTCAAATGAAAACTCTCACCATCGTCTTGGCAAGAGGCTGAGAGTGAAAACTGTTCATTTTGAAGAGGTTCTTCACCCTTTTTACATCATTAAGGAAAGTTATCTATATTATAGCTATACCAATTGATCCAATAGCTATCTACGCCAACTAGCCCCATAGAAATATCCAACACAAAGTTGATAACACAGAAAAGCAAACATCAGTAAAATCAGATACGATACACGCATGCAACAACAGTTAACCATTCTTCCAAAAAAAAACATAAGCAGCGCCTCAATTTAATCTACAGATTCACCAGACAAAATAAATAAATAAACAAACAAACAAACAAATTAATTAAAATTTAAATTTAAATTATGCTGTGAAAAAATTTACTGACCAGTCAGAAAAGTGATGAAACAAAGATTTTTTTCCTTCATGATGCTTCTAAGCAGATTGAATTTACGGTGGATAATGCACCTATACATACACTCTTCACTAGTAAAGGACAGCACTCTATCTCCACTGTGGCAGGAAATAGAAGTTGTGAGCCAACTAGCTCTTTATGCCAACTAACCCCAGTCTTATCTATTACAAACTACATGAAATACACAGAGACTTACGCTCTGTAGCGCATAAAAAAAATGTATTTAAAATATTATAATATAAGAAAATGATTTTTAAAGCAATTTTTATTTATCATTACATTTATGTAATTTTTTACTGCATTTAAATAATTTCCTTCTCCAAAAAAAGATTTTTAAAAAAATTAAACAATAACTAAATATGCATAAACTGTAATTTCAATTTACCCCAATTTTCGGAGAATAATCCGCAAGTCAGATAAATCAGTTTTGTCCCAGAAATTTTAATTGACAAATAAAGTTATATTTGTAGGAGCTGTTCTCTCCTCGAGGTCTCAGAAAATAAAGATTTTTCTCTTAAAGAAAATTACTGTTGGCGAAATGGCATATCTTACCTGCGGATTATATGCCGAATATCACGGTACTTTCTACCATGCTTTATTAAAATTATTACAAAGTTACCATTTATAAAACTTTTTTTTTGTACATTATTCCACATAAATTCATTTTAACATATTTTTAATATGAAAAATTGGCTACTAAAAGTTATAAGAGTCTACTGGCCGCTGACTACTAACTGAAATTTCTAATTTTCAGATCAGTTTAAGAAACATTTCAGGTTTATTTATAAATCTGGCGAAACGGCAACAGTAAATCTACAAGAAACATTATGTAAACCAAACAAAGGTAGTAGCGCCACCTGAGGGAAAAATCAGAACAATTCTTTCATTTTCTTAAACTAAACTTCTCACTCTAAAAAGCATTGTAGTACAAACCGCAATCTCGTTCATCGGTTACTTGATTTTTTATTAAAGTTCAAAATATGACAGAGATTTTTAGCCCACCCTGTATAGCATAAAAATCATTTGTTTACCTTCTATAAAACTCAAAACATATGCATAAATATTATTTTTATATGAGTCTCAAAATTTATAAAACTGAAATTTCTAATTTTCAGATCAGTTTAAGAAACATTTTAGGTTTATTTAATCTGTATTTATTTATTCTTATTTATTCTTTAAAGCTCACATAGAAAAAAACTAAAATGATTCACAAACAGATCTGAAAATTAGAATTTTCAGTTATTAACCAGGGACCAGTAGACACTTATCTTTTTTCACATTAAAAAAAAAAAATCTTAAAATAAGTGTTTTATGCTAAATATACAGTAGGAACCATAAATCCTTGACATGTTCGTTCATATAAAATAAAGAAATCGATGCACGTGGGTGCAGTTTGTACTACAACGCTTCTTACAATGAAAAGTTCTGTTTAGGCAGTTAAAAAAAGTTAGTTCCAAATTTTGCTTACAAAGTGCAATGTATCTTAAAAACAGCAAGAAAAGTCATAAAAATGCATAACAAGTAAACAAAGAACATTTACTTTATGAGAATTACTACAATATTCCTCAATGTGCGTCCTTTATAGCTTAAATGACATCCAAACTGTAATCCAATTCAATTTATGTATTTGCTAGCGTTGATTGTGAAATATATAGGATTAAATGCGTTATTCGTGTCTTCCATATTTCAATGTCAGCTACATTTTGTCCTTTATACAGTCCCATGAGAAGAAATCAATGAAGAATAAATCTGGTGATTGAAAAGGCAATAGTAAATCTACAAGAAACATTATGTAAACCAAACAAAGGTGGTAGCGCCATCTGAGGGAAGAATCGGAACAATTCTTTCATTTTCTTAAACTAAACTTTTCACTCTAAGAAGCATTGTAGTACAAACCGCAATCTCGTTCATCAGTTACTTGATTTTTTATTAAAGTTCAAAATGTGTCAGAGATTTTTACCCCACCCTGTAAACCATAAAAATTATTTGTTTATGTTCTATAAAATTCAAAACATATGCATACATATTATTTTTATGTGAGTCTCATAATTTATACGTATTATTCATATAATGTCTATCTTAATGGCACTATATATGCTAACAATATTGTCAGAAACAATAATGTCAATATATGTGGTATGTTTTTATACACTATCTACCAATAAGTATTTGGGCACTTTCGAATGTTGACGTTTTGTCAAATATCTAAAACAATTCTGCAGGAATTATCTTGATACTTTTGGAGTATAAAATAACCTCATATATTCCAGCAAAAATTTTGTCCTGAAGAGAAAAAGAGTAAAAAATTAAGCAAATGTCAAAATATTTTGGATCACCTGTAAAAAGTAATGCTTTAAATGTACTTTGACTATAGCATGTGATTATGAGCAGTTTTCTAATGCTCTGTGTAAATTTAATGAGGCTACTACATATATTAAAAGAGATATAATAGTTTCTTTAAAAAAATTCAAAAAATTTTGCCACCTTTTTAATTATAACACGTAGGGTATTAAACCCAATGCAAAGCCATTATTAGGAAACTTGGAAAACTACATTAGATACAGCATACTGCAATTAGAATGCAAAAATGTTAACTATCTTAAGAAATATGAGCATTTTAACTAAATAATCTTTAACTGAGCATGCGCAAGCTTTTAAAAAATACCATTTGCATAATTTAATAGCCAAAAGTATTGAGCTACTTATATGAAAGCCCCAAACAAATATAGTGTAAATTCAAAAACTTATGAAAGATAGAATGAACAGCATTTCAGTTCTTTTCAAAATAAAAGCTAAACTATAAAGGGTTTTACTGACATTTTTATTTTGATTCAGTCAATGCCAATGGTGATACAGTGTTCACTTATTGTAAATAAATATTGATAAAAAGCTCCTTACCATTTTCCTTATTTTTCAGAAGAACTGGAATTCAATTCATTCTATTACGTACGACTTTTTTAAATTTACACGATATTTGTTTAGGGTTTTCGTATAAGTAGCTCAATGCTCTTGCCTATTAAATTATGCAAAAGAAATTTTTTAAAAGCTTGCGCATGCGTAGTTAAAAATTATGTAATAAAAAATACTCATATTTCGTAAGATATCTAACATTTTTGCCTTCTCATTACAGTATGTTGTGTCTAATATAGTAGGCCAATTTTCCTAAAAATGGCTTTGTACTCGGTCTAATATCCTATATTTTTTATTTTATAATTAAAATTGTGTTTTTTATTTTTTATTTTTTCAGTTTTTTAAAGAAACTGTTATATCTCAATGAATATATGTGGTAGGGCCCGAAATTTCAACTTAGATTGCACTCGCTGAAAAAAAAAATTACTCGCCACAAAATATGATTAACTTACTCTATTTTTTACGTATAAGGTGACCAGAATTTTTTATTGGAAAAAAAAGGAGAAATTACGCAATGTCTTTTATTTTATAAGAAAATAGAAGACATTCAATTTTGAAAAAGAGGTCATTTTAGAGGACACAAAATTGAATGAATATGATTATAAAAGTCGATTCAAAAGCTACTTTACACAAGTGGAGGAAACATTTTTGTCCCAAATGATGAATTTGGATCAGTACACCATAATTTAAATTAATAATATACGGATACGAGAGGAAAAGTCCCTAATATTTAGAAATGTCACTGGACAATATAGATTTTTTTCCCCTTTAATTTAGTGTTCACCGGACGATACAGCCAACAGCCGATCGAGCTTCCCAGTGTTGCGAAATTTTTTAAATCAAGGACTCAATCCTTTTCATTTGAAAAGGAAGACAGAGGACGAAAAACATAAAAAAGGAGTCCTGTATTTTTTTTTTTTTTTTTTTTTTTTTTTTTTTTTTCGTTTAAGAAGGCAGAGCGTTGAAAAAGAAGACTGTACTCTTAAAAAGAGGATATCTGGTCACCTTGCCTAAGATAATCATGATTATACGTTTTTAAATTGATATATATATATATATATATGTTTGATAGCACCGTGTACTGTAAGAATTCTATCTATATTTAGACTGAAATTTTACTCGCCACAGTAAAATTTCCACTCGCCAATGGCGAGCTGGCGAGCGGAAATTTCGCGCCCTGGGTAACCTCATAGAAAATTTTACAGATAATTAGAAAAATTCTCATAATCACATACTACAGCCAAAATGCATTTCAAGCAGTACTTTTTACAGCGCGTACCAAAACATTTTGATTTTTGTTTAATTTTTAACTGGTCCCCTTTTCCTCTTCAAGACAAAACTTTTGCTAAAATATATGAGGTGTAACATGTTCTTTATATATTTCTAAAGTTTCAAGATAATTCCTCAAGATTTTTTCTAAATACTTGAAAAACGTCTAAATTCGAAAGTGTCCAAATACTTATTGGTAGATAGTGTAAATTTTTATAATTTAATTTTTTTTTAAATAAACATGGTTCTAGGAAAATATAGCTGGCTAAATCATCCAAGCATTATGAATCCTATAGACGATTATAAAATCAAATTGAACAAATGTTTTTCTGGTTTTATCATATTCTATACGATAAAATGAAATAATTAGAATCATTTTAGTAAAAGTCAATATAAAATCCTGTGTTGATAGTACTACTCTGACATTTTTTACCTCTACATATAAAAAAATGTGTGTGTGTGTGTGTGTGTGTGTGTGTGTGTGTGTGTGTGCGTATGTCCGTCGCTTTGTAAGCAAACGGCTGATTGCAGAAATACAGAACTTTGTGTTAAGTTCTGTACTGGCCTCTATTGATGCCCCTCGAAGCCCGATTTCAGAAATTTTGAATATTTTTTTTAATTAATTAAAGTTCATTTAATTTTTTTAATTAATTATTGTCAAAGTGTGAAGACGATAATCTGTCCGAAAAACGTAGTTCTTGAGTAATAGCAGCTCTACTTATTGGCCCCGTTAGTACCGGCAGAAATGTAAGCAGTGGAGACCCGGAACCAATATAGCGTACGCGAGAAAGACTCTACCGAAATCAGCGTTGACTCGAAGCCAAGTTGTAAATGATTTCAATGGATTTTTATTTTAGTTTTTAGTTTTTATCTATAAATTTATTTATATTTTTTGAAAGTTTGTTTAAATATACATAATAACTAGCAAAAGGCAAAGCCTGTTGGTTTATAAGAAAATCTCTATTTTCAAATTTTTTATACGTACACATTTTGACCAAAGTGGTATTACAGATGAACGATCATATTTTACTAAATTGCATTAAAAAGAAAAAGAAAAAAAGGAATTTTAGTGTTATATAGCCACAATGAATCAGTCAACCTTTCAAGCAATTAAATATTTAGAGTATAATCTGAGTTTTACCCTGCAAACTCACTTTGACTACATAACAATTTGAATGCACACTTTGACCGAAATTTTCTAGATAAATGACTAATTTCCATTTTAGGGCACATTCAGATAACAAATATAACATGGCGAAATATAAACAATTAGTAAAAAAAAATAAGAAAACCCGAATTTCAATATTATACATCCTCAAGGAGTCAGTCAAATTCTCAAAACAGTCTTCAATCCATTTTAAAAGTTTGAAAGCCTGTACTATGGATATTGCATTTTTTTCTTCTTACTTTTGTTTTTGGTTTCAACACATAGCAGTTAAAGTGCTGTTGAGATTATGTCGCGAAGTTTTATCTATGGGCATAGTTGCCAACTACTACATTTTTTTTTTTTTTTTTTTTTTTTACACAACTTTTCTGACAAGTACTCACAAACTATGACACACCGATCGTAACCAAACTTTAAAGATTGTTTAAGTGTATGAAGATGTACGCTACTGCCAATTTATATTGGAAAACGTTACTTCAAAACAGAGATATTGGTGTTCGAAGTTAGAACTATTTTTTTCCAATAATGTGACGTCATTCAATTTATCTGACGTCATTCATTTTTTAATTTCTTTTTCCCCCTCACAAAACACGCGCTGTTGGTTTATTTTATTTAAAATGTACTTTTAATCTTCTACATGCTTGCTTACTTTTCTTGCTTTAGAGTTCATTATTTTTAAAAATTTAAAAAATAGCATTGTGTTTTTATGTCAGAGAGATTTCAATTCGAATTTTAATAGTTTATTTAATTCCTATTTTATTATATTATACCTATGGGGGGTCACCGAAGCGGTAGAGCCATCCCTTCCATGGAGGATCAAAATTGTGCTGGCATGTCTCCGGACCACCTCTAGGGGTGTGTCCCAGACCGTCGCCCATTGCTCATTGCGCAGCACTAGTGCGACGTAAAACCCATGCAACCAACCAACCTATTTTATTATGTAACATGATAACATGGAGCATATCAAGCAGTTAATAAATACGTGGCGAGTGGATATTTTCAGGTCTATTTCAGTAGAATTTTACAAACATTACGTCTACATTCTTTCTTGCACGCAATCTGAAACACAATTTAAATAAATAAATCAACAGCACGTGTTTGGTGGGGAAAAAATAGGAAAGTCAAATAGATGTATTGAAGGACGTCACAATATTGGAAAAAAGTCGTTCCCATTTCGAACACAAATATGATTCGAACACTGTTCTGAAGTAACTTTTTCCGATATAAATATATGAGTGTATATCTTCGTCCCTTTTAACTACCGGTAAAATTTTGTTAAGATCGGCGTGTCACAGTTAGTGAGTGTCCCTTGTGAGTAAAAATTTCTAACCTATTTAATCAGGGAAAACTGTTACAAAAACTCGTAGTTCTTTGCAGTTATGTATCTCTTTTATTTTCTTGATGTATCAGTCGATCAGATCTTTACCTTTTCTGTGGTCTTCTAACCAAGTGCAAAATGTTTTTAAATTGTTAAATGCTTAAAAATTAACTCAGTTATCATTTTTAAATTTTTAAACATTATATTCTTTGACGATACAAAAGTGTAAAGAATATTTAACAAAATTATTTTAAGCAAATATATTAATCGTACTATTTTATTGTTAAACTATTTCTGACATAATTTTACACAAAATCAAGATTAATGTTGAAATTTTAAGTAAAACTTCAAGGAATGGCTTAAAATTTTTCTTTTAAGGCAAGATTTAATTTTTTTTTCTTCAAAAGTGTCTTCTTGAAAACCTTTGCTTTTATTATCTTATATACTATTCTCTTCTCGATATTTTTATTCTTTAAGTCTTTGTCGTGTGTTTTAAATCTATGTCTTATCTCTTTTTTCACATCTACTTACAACAGTAAACTAGGACAAGAATGAAGTAAAAATCAATTTTCTTGAGTTTTTGAATTTTGTCCAGCTATATTTGTCCTTTTCCTTATTGTACAGACTTGGATATCTGATAAAGAAAAACCTTGAACCTCCAGTATGTGATTCAAATGCCAGTCAAGATGAAATTCATGGCATGAATTCATATCACATACTGTTCATTCATTTGTCTTTTCATGGTTATTTTCAAAACAGAATTGGAAAAGTATACAGTATGAAGAAATAAGTTTTATTTTATTAATCCAGTTTCAGTTTGATTCATTGCACAAAGAACTGTCAAACTATATACTTATTTACTGAAATCATTCCTGAGTGATGTCCAAGAAATAAGTCTAAGACATTTTTCTAGTGCATTAAAAATGACCAGAAGGAAATTATAATCCCTTCTCATACTATTTCAATTTATTTTAAATGAACAAAATAAAAGAAAAACTAATACAAATTCACTTGGAACTAAGGGAATTCGCTGAAATATGTCGGCGAAAAACATGAGTTTTAGTCGCATGTGTCCTACATGAGCAGAACGTAAAACAGTAATATATTTTAACTTCAGACATGACTGTTCAAATTAAATTTGTTTCTCAGACTAACAATTTTAATCTAAATAAGAAAAAATCTACTAACACTCTGGTTAGCATTGAATGTTATAGATAAACTTGTGTTTCTGATTATACAAGTACTTTAAAATCTATTTTTGCCAAATATATGTTTAAATTACATTTGTAATTTTTTTTTATATAGAACTGTTTTAAAACAGTAATAATTTAGAAGTTAAAAAAAAAAAAAGAAATTAAAATAATTAGTAATTATTTACATTTTAGTATAAAAAAATATTGCATTATGTAACACTTAATTCAATGTTTCACGTCAGCATGACGATATAGCGATAATTTTTATTAAAATCATACATATGGATGTTACATTTGCTCTCGAAAATATTTTTAAAAAACATCTTTAAAAAAAAAAAAAGAAAAGAAAAGAATCAAATATATTTTTATAATTACAAGATTTTGGGATGGGGGGGGGGATTCAGAATTTCAAATCTATGTATTTAAAACCAGATTTTAACACCAATTTTCTCTGTTTATTTGGTACACATAGTTAAAATCTCAGTAGGTTACTTCAAGGTTCCTCTATCAGCAAAGTTCTGTACCTGTGGTGTACTGTGTCTGCTATATTATGATTTTATATTCGGCCCTATTTATTTTTTTTGTCTGATGGAGGATCTTCCTTGATTATTTCGACTTGAAACAACTGTTTTGTGTTTTGTAATTTATGGTGTTTATTTACTTTCTTCATATTTCATCACCAGTTCTTCGGTGCATTTTAATGCAAGTTGTTTAAAGTCTGCCTTGTACACTAGAAACTGATGTTAGTTAGCATGAGCAGCTAGTTATCACTTAGCTTCTATTTCCTGATACCGTAAAACTACAGTCATTTACAAAAGTTTAAGACCGCCCATAGAAAAATCAGATTTAATGCAATTCCGCAAAAATAGCATACATATTTTACATATAAAAGAACAAAATAGACTATACATGGTTAATTACTGTAATTAAAGTCAGTATTTTGTAAGAACTTTGTTTTTAATAGCTTGTGTAGTCCTCTTAGGCATGCCGTAAATAAGAGACTTGCAGTAAGCTTTAGAAATGTTTGTGCATCAGACATGCTTTATTGCTTCAACAAGTGTCGTAGCGTGAATGGTTGTTTTTCTACGACTTTATTTTTCACAATACACCACAGATTCTCTATTGGATTCAAATCTGCGCTGTTACCTGGCGACCCAAGCACTTTGATTTTTTGTGCCCTAAGATATTTCTTGACAGTCTTCGCCCTGTGACACAGAGCCCCATCATGCATGAAAATTGAACATTTATGAACACGTATATGAAGCTTCAACTTCTCACGTAACAAATTAAGGTACCGCTTTCCGTTCATAGTGGTTTTAGGTGGCACAAACACAGATTAGCAGTACCGGACACAGATATTGCACCCCATATCATCTGGCTTGGAGGATGTTTCACAGTTTGAATCGCATATCTCTCATCATATCTTTTTACCCTTGGGCGGCGAACACTTGTAGCACGTTCAGAAAATTGCTGCACACTTGACTCATCCGAAAATAAGACCCTACTCCACTGCTGTACCGTCCAATTCTGATATTGTCTGGCGAAAGTCAGTCGTTTCTTTTTCATACTTGGAGTAAGTCGAGGTTTTATTGCAGATTTATGGAATGATAAACTAAAATCTTTGACCAAATGTCTTGAAATAGTACTCAAACTGACGTTGGTGCCTTTTGCAGCCAGAGAATGTCTAATCGTATTACAGGAGGTTCTTGGATCTAGTACGATCTTCCTTCTTATGGCATGATCATCACGTGCACTCGTTTTTCTAGGGCGATCGTTTCTCTTAAATTCCACAAATGTTCCCGAAATTTTAAATTTACTAAGAGATTGATGCACAGCTGTCTTGCTCACATTTACCCTTGATCTTATTTCACGTTCAGAAAATCCAATTTTATGCATGGTCAATATTTCTGACCTTTTATGTAAAAGTAAGTGAAGGTTTTTTACCCATTACAATAATTACACAACAGCACTGTCAACGAAAAAATTTAGTAAACAACTGGCGATAAACGTGCCGGCCACTTTATTTATAGCATTAGAATGCTTCTGATGCAATCAGCACATGAGATGACGCAATAATCTGCGCGAGGCATTGTGTTAAAATACTGAAAGTCGTCTACTGGTCTTAAACTTTTGCAAATGACTGTAAAACGCTGTCATTTTGCTAATAGGGAAAGTACGTAAATGTGCAGTCTGCTTCAATCTGTTTGGAAACGCCTGAAGAAGGGGTTTTTTCATCATAATTAATTTTGTTTTGGATGGATGGATGGATGGGTTTTACGTCGCACTAGTGCTGCGCAGATGGGCAATTGGCGACGGTCTGGGACACACCCCTAGAGGTGGTCCGGAGACATGCCATCACAATTTTGGTCCTACACGGAAGGGATGGCTCTCCCGCTTCGGTGACCCCCAGAGGTTTTTGTTTTGGTGAACCTGCAGGTAGTATTGAGGTGCTGCTGATGGTAGTTTTCGTAAGTATGGGCAACTGCGGTTACATGTATCTATCCTAATCTTTTGTTTTCAATGTTTAGGATTGCGTGATATCCGTCAAATTTTGGATGTCCATGTAAGGATAGTTTGTATAATTAGGTATGGGGTTAGTTGGTATAACTATGAAAAGCTATAGCATATCTTATGGTTCCTTAATGATAGTTCAAAGGCTAAAGAAGCACTCCATGGCAAGGACGTTTTGCCCTCAGCTTCCTGCTAAGATGATGATGAGAGGATATCTTTCGACAGTTCTTACAAACCCTGAAGAACCGTAAAACGATGTCAAAGTTCCATCGAACAAGACCAACAACGAACCCCCAGCAATTTCATGGGTCTTCTTAATCACCCTGAGCACCATATAAATTAACATTGCCTTGGTTAAGTATAAAGCTCGCAAGTATTCTAGGAAGATTTTCGAAACTGACTCAACGAGTTTCGTGTGTCCGCCACGATTAAAGGGGAAAACTCTGCAGATTGTCAAACAAAGATGATCTAATATGGTAAAACCAGTGTAAAATTGAGCAAAAATTGACCACACCCGTTCACATTAACTAACGCCCAACACCTACACTTGAAATATTGAACTAATTCAGTTTGAATAACTATAGACAGCTATAATAAAAATCAGAATTTATTTTTTCTTGGAGGGTTCATTGTTTGTTCATACATTTCAGTAGACTTTTCTTTGTTGTTGTTGTTGTTGTTCAAGTACTATTAAAATTAAACGTTTTGACAAAATTAAATGATTCCCTTGAAAATTTCTGTATTCTTCCTAAGTATCCCTATCTATATCATGTTACGCCAACTCACAGCTAGGGGTATGTCAAGTCAACTGATCCAAAATTAGGGCTTGGAGACTGACTTGACAAAAAATGGCTTTAATGTTATATAAATGTGGATTTACTTAATGGATCTTACATGATTTCATAGATAGAAAGTTAAACTAATCGTCGCATTCGCCATATTTTCTCCAACTGTTGCATAAAAAATTAGAAATATCAAAAACCAAAATGTATGCCAACTAACCCCGTTCTCCCCTAATATATAAGCTTAAATTAATTTTTTAAACTAAACATTTCTACCTTTGCAGAAATCAGTATTAATCAAAAAAAGAAATACACTTACGCTTTATTTTTAAAATAACTTAAAGTTCTTGAGATATTTTCGCATAAAAGCATTTAATATATGCAGTAAACTATGTATAAAATATGTGCACTTGTATAAGTTTGTCTACCATTGTCCCATATATATTTTTTGGAACGTCAAATCATAGCCAAGATGTTATTTTAGGACTACTAAATTTCCACTATTGGCATTAATTTTCATACCTAGGAGTAATTTTGACATGCCAAGCATTTACGACAAACATATTTTTAAATAGTTTTCATTATTAATATAAGAACTTAAAGTGAACTTCTACATTACTGGCATGTTTTCTCTGCATAATTCAGTTGGTTTTATCTGCATATTCGATATGTACATGCATTTTTACTTTTCGATCCGAGGTATATTTCTCGATATATTTAACCAGTTCCATCTTTTGTTACACCCGGTATACTTTACAACTGCCAAACTCTCAATTTTGTGAATATGCTACTACCACTAGTTTTAATAGAATAGAAATTTTAATTTTATACAGTTAAATAAGTTTAAAATTTTTACTGTCAAATAGTTGTATGAAGTCTCTAAGATATTTAACAACTACGATATGCCAATTGTGAATTCTATCGCACATATAAACATGCAAAAACCTAAAGACGAAGCCAATGAATGTTTGAAAACCTGTTCATTACATATGCATAGAATTTTTTGGAGTGAAGAAATATAGAAACACTTTCAGGGTTAGCAATTTTTCAGCATATCCCTTTAATAGCTCATAAAATACTATGCACAGTATAAGTATAAAATTTCGATACATATATTAGAAATATTTATTTATCTTATTTTCTAGGGAAAAGCAACATATATCTTAAAATTAGTTGCACCAACGTTTTATTTCGAGTATGTAAAACGTAACGCTGACGGATGTAGCGCTGAAAGGGTTTAAAAAATATTTTGAAATTAATAAAAAAAATGAATAAATGTCGTCAAAGTTGAGTAATAAATTTGCTACCTTTTAAACCAAAACTTTCCATAGATCGATTAAGTATTATAAAATAACAATAATATTGATAGGATGAGGAGATGCTTGTTTTAGCTTTCTTTTAACTAGATCTATAATTATTTAATTAAAAAAAATATTTTTTTCAGAATTTAAATATTTTCATCAAGATTATTTCTTATGCCAAACATTACTCTTCCGAAGCAGCGAGAGATCTGATCTTCAATGAAAAATTCTTGACAAGATGACAACACAAGAACTACATCTTGATTTCAGATAACCGACTTGATACTTAAAGCAGAAAAAAAAGTTAAAATTAAAAGAAATGTTATACACCTTGATACCTTTAAACTTATCAGTACGATATCTGAAGTATGACATATAGAGAACTATCACCGGTAAGTTATTGGTTGTTGAGAAAAGAGTCAGATACAATCTGTAATAAAGGGATACAGGGATCGAAATTTCTGCCTCTTTGCTACCACTATTTTCCTACAGAAGCTTTTATTGTATTACCAAAACTAAATGCAAAACTGATGTACAAACGATAAATAGACAATAAGACTTCTTCACACACCATAAAATTTAATCCAGCACAACCGGTTTCGAAAGGACGTAGCCTTCCTTCATCAGGTGCAAAAAAACACGTGCTACTGCCTTGGAGGCAAAAGCAAGACTGCTTTTGCCTCCAAGGCAGTAGCACGTGTTTTTTTGCACCTGATGAAGGAAGGCTACGTCCTTTCGAAACCGGTTGTGCTGGATTAAATTTTATGGTGTGAAGAAGTTTTATTGTCTATTTACTTTTATTGTATTCTCTGTGTAATGTGTCATGATTAAATAGGATAGATATTATTGTATAAAAATAGTGGTATCATAAAAAGTGGAAATTTCTTAAGCCTGTACGAATATCTACACTGAGAAAAAAGTATACTGCCTTCATCTAAAACAAATAAGATGTCATTTTCTAAATCCCTAAATTAGAAATACAGATTTACAAATTATGCGTATAAGATAAACATATAAATTGAATAAACGAAATGATCGAGAATTTCTAGTCTATACTATTTTAGATGGTGAAACAATGTGATGAATATCATGAATGTTACGTATATTTTGTATTGAGAGAAATACTCTTTTCATTTCCTAGAATTGGATCGTAAGCCAAAATTATAGATACTGAAACATGCCTCATTTTGTTCACATTTATTTGCAGAAATATTTAAATAAGTTTGACCATTATAATATAGAAAAACGTCCTAGAATTCTAATAGGGGTCTGTAAAACTCGTTATCAAAGGGAAATAGAATTTATAAGGATGACATGGAACTATTTTTACCAGAGCCGCAATTTATTTTCTAGATGTCAGTCACAGAATTTTTTCTCAGTGTAAACGTGTGATTTCCAATCTCTGTAATAATTATTCTTTTATTTAATAGAAACAAGAAATCTGTATCGAAGAAACTGTCATGGATGTAGATAAGGAATAATATTAAATGCGGACCAAATTTCAAAGCTGCTGGTCAGGCGAAATTAAATTACAAATAAAACTTTTTTCCATCAAAATCATTATTTGTTACTTGTATCAAAATTTCAACATAAACTGTACGTAATGCTCAAAACTATTGTGCCCGCAAACATGTGTTTTGCTGTTATGTGTTTCGCCATTTTGTCAAAATACTAGTCACAGAGTAGAGAGACAATTATCGCAATTTAAAAGTAAGAAACTGGCAATTTCATTTTCTTGACAATTATTGTTTCACAATACATCTTGATAATACTCTCCGTTTACTCTGAGGTGAATGTGATTGAAAACAATCCTTCATTCGTACTGGATATTGTCGATTAAAGAGGTAGAAGATCAATCTGGGATGGTATCATTTGTTAAACTGCTATATCATTGCAACCAGATCTCTGATCACTTTTTTTTTTCTTTTTTAAATGGGTGATAATTGCAGGCACTATTGTGCAACACTGGTAGACGACTTCCTTTAAAGCAAAAAAATAGTGTACGAATGATTTGATTTGCATATCCTTGAAGCAGATAACATGTTTAGAATTGATATTCTCAGGGATGGAAATAGGGGGTCTGTAAAACTCGTTATTAAAGGGAAATAGAATTTATAAGGATGACATGGAACTATTTTTACCAGAGCCGCAATTTATTTTCTAGATGTCAGTCACAGAATTTTTTCTCAGTGTAAACGTGTGATTACCAATTTCTGTAATAATTATTCTTTTATTTAATAGAAACAAGAAATCTGTATCGAAGAAACTGTCATGGCTGTAGATAAGGAATAATATTAAATGCGGACCAAATTTCAAAGCTGCTGGTCAGGCGAAATTAAATTACAAATAAAACTTTTTTCCATCAAAATCATTATTTGTTACTTGCATCAAAATTTCAACATAAACTGTACGTAATGCTCAAAACTATTGTGCCCGCAAACATGTGTTTTGCTGTTATGTGTTTCGTCATTTTGTCAAAATACTAGTCACAGAGTAGAGAGACAATTATCGCAATTTAAAAGTAAGAAACTGGCAATTTCATTTTCTTGACAATTATTGTTTCACAATACATCTTGATAATACTCTCCGTTTACTCTGAGGTGAATGTGATTGAAAACAATCCTTCATTCGTACTGGATATTGTCGATTAAAGAGGTAGAAGATCAATCTGGGATGGTATCATTTGTTAAACTGCTATATCATTGCAACCAGATCTCTGATCACTTTTTTTTTTCTTTTTTAAATGGGTGATAATTGCAGGCACTATTGTGCAACACTGGTAGACGACTTCCTTTAAAGCAAAAAAATAGTGTACGAATGATTTGATTTGCATATCCTTGAAGCAGATAACATGTTTAGAATTGATATTCTCAGGGATGGAAATAGGGGGTCTGTAAAACTCGTTATCAAAGGGAAATAGAATTTATAAGGATGACATGGAACTATTTTTACCAGAGCCGCAATTTATTTTCTAGATGTCAGTCACAGAATTTTTTCTCAGTGTAAACGTGTGATTTCCAATTTCTGTAATAATTATTCTTTTATTTAATAGAAACAAGAAATCTGTATCGAAGAAACTGTCATGGCTGTAGATAAGGAATAATATTAAATGCGGACCAAATTTCAAAGCTGCTGGTCAGGCGAAATTAAATTACAAATAAAACTTTTTTCCATCAAAATCATTATTTGTTACTTGTATCAAAATTTCAACATAAACTGTACGCAATGCTCAAAACCAGTATGCTTGTAAACATGTGTTTTGCTGTTATGTATTTCGTCATTTTTTTTTAAATACTAGTTACAGAGTAGAGAGACAATTATCTCAATTTAAAATTAAGAAACTGAGCAATTTCGTTTTCATGACAATTATTGTTTACATCTTGATAATACTCTCAGTTTTCTCTGAGGTGAATTTGATTGAAAACAATCCTTCATTCGTACTGGATATTGTCGATTAAAGAGGTAGAAGATCAATCTGAGATGGTATCATTTGTCAAACTACTATATCATTGCAACCAGATCTCTGATCTTTTTTTTTTTTTTTTTATGGGTGATAATTCAGTCTATCAGTAACCTCTATCAGTATTGTACTATTGTGCAATACTGATAGACGACTTCCTTTAAAGCAAAAAAATAGTGTACGAATGATTTTATTTGCATATTCTTTAGACATGAAGCAGATAACATGTTTAGAATATTCTCAGAAATGGAAAGCTGGCGCAGAACTCATACAGGTATTTCTTTAAAATTTTCTCTGCCTATAAAGTCGTTGGTTTAACAAGTAAAAAATTTTGTTTCATTGATAGTAGTATGAATTCTGCGTCAGCGTTCCATTCCTGTATTCTATACACACAAGATTTCTTTTTTTTTTATTTTTTTTTATTCCTAATTTTTTTTTTTACCTCCAAATTCAGTTAAAGAGACGGAAATAAGTCTAAATAAATTGGACATAATATCACTCGTATCCTGCCAAACCCTGTCTTACACAAAAGCTTACCACTGCTGTCCTTCCGTATCGCCTGATCAAAAAATCTTCTTTCAAGAAATAACAATTTTTTCTGTGTGTACAAATATTTAAAAAAGCTATACTATTTTTTAAAAAATAAGATATTATGTAAAATTTCTTAATGAGATTTGAACAAAAATGTAAATTCTTACCTAGATTTACTTTTGGAATTATTGATTACGAATTATATTTTTAGTTTTTTTTTTTTTTTTTTTTTTAGTCATATATGTATATAAAAGATAAAAAGTTCATAAGTTTTTCATTTTTTTTTATTTAATAAATAATTCTTTTTACTTTTATTTCTTTTTAAGGCATTGATATTTTTTAAGGAAAAAAAAAATATTTTTGTAAAATAAAAATAAAAAAACACATCTTCGTATATATCTTTAAGCTATGTCTGATCTATTGTGCTTCACAACAAACGTAGTATTTCCTTGTATTTTTTGGACAAATTAGTTTTTTGCCACTTATTACACTCGCTATATGCAACACGAATAGCTGTAGGCGTCAGACTTTCGCGAATAGAGAACTTATTTTCTAAATCGGATTAGAGATCCACACATTCTTTTTAGGGTAACATTATTATGGCTCGCTTCGTATATTACTGGGATAGAACAAAATAATTGTTTAAAATAATTTTCGCAAGCAAGATATAACTTATGTAGTTTTTGTTAATTAATTTATGCAACATCAAAATACAATGAAAATGAATCATTTAAAGAACAATGTAGTCGATAAATTAATTTCCGAAACCTGATATAAACTAAATAATTTGAATATTAACTATAAATAGTCTTTGCATTATAGCAGAATGTTAATAGTATGGAAGTTCTTTATTCAGGATGTATTGAATCCCAAGCAAATTATCTTGAAACTTTAGCTTAATTACTTTTAAATGTTGAAATCTTAACACAAATGTTCGAAAATGTATACAGTGTCGCCAAATTTAGGGACTTTTTATTCAATAATTACCAATAATTTTTAGGCGCGATATTTGATTTACATAATAGACTATTAATCTTCGAAGTGATTATACAGCTGTTACAATTAAAACTTAGTGGTAGATACTGAATAAAAGAGTCCCTAAATTTGGCAAAACTGAATCTATCTATCTCTATTTTAAAGCTCTAGAATATTTCTATATTTTTTAGTGCATAATGCAGTATATTATAGGAAGTGTTTTCACTTATAACACTAGTACACGAAGTTTGACACAAGGAACAAAAATGTAATTTAAGCGAGATATTTTCTTTCAGAGATGATACCGCAGAACAAAGAACTCTAAAGATTTTGAAAAAAATGAGGATTCAGTTTTAATATAATATATATCAAGAATATTTTAATTTTTTGAAAACTATTTATATAATAATAATAACAATTAAAATGATAATAGTAATCAATAAAAGCTTATTATGCAATAAACCCTACACTCAAAGCTAAGAAAATGTTTTAAACATACAATGGAAAAAGAAATAAATTTTAATTTATAACAAACGCTCCTTTTAGTTGTTAACAGATAACATTTATGAATAGTTTTACATTCATGACATTCGTCTATCGAGTTTTGCATGGAGTTTAGAGTTAAATTCATTTAATAAGTTACCATATTACGAAAAAACACTGTAGCATTCCTGTAGCTAAATCTTTATTATTATGGAAACATTTTCACTTAGTTAAGTATTTTCAGAAATAGGAAACATTCCTTTGGCTTAGTGCGTAAAAACTCAAAAGAACAGTTTTCAAAACTAGCAACGCTTACACCCTAATTAAGGCGTAGGCAATATCTGTTAATGTAACGAAAACACTAGGGGAGTGTGTTGTACCTTGGGACACTTTTCACATTTTAATTTTTAACTTCTAAAATTGAAGTTAGATTTATATTCTAAAGACAATATTTAAATACTCCAACATTCGGCTCTATCATACTTTTTTTTTTTTTTTTTTTTTACTTTTAACCGTTAAAAAAAAAAAAAAAAAAAAAAAAAAATACCAGCCATTTTAAGTAGGAAGTGTAAACTGTCCCAACGTACACCACCATGTTGTACCTTGGGACATGCTTCAAGATTTATGCAATAGTCTTAGCCTAAACCTGTTTCATGCAAATAATTTTTAAAAAATTATATTTTAATTAATTAAATAATATATTTTAATCCATTTAAATTAACCAAGTATTGATAAAGTCCATATTTTAACATTATTTGATGTAAAGTCAATAGTGAGATTTCTCGTTCAGACCTCAGTTGGAGTTTAACACTCAATGTCTGATAAAGTATCATAATTTTCATAGTCATAAATAAATTTGTTGCTGTCTCCCGTACATTTTAAAAATCTCATTGTTATTGACATCTAGTACTTCAGATCAAGGTCGTAAACTAGGAATGTTTCTGGAAGTTCAAACATAGAAGTTAACATATTTATTTTATTATTAGTGCTAGAGGCCTATTTCAGTCGGTACAGCGTTGTCGAATTTTTATACGTCACTCTTCATAGTGCTAAGGGCCTATTTCAGTCGGTTTATTGAATGGGGATTTATTGAATGAAGTCCCCCCAAGGCACAACTTTGACATGAGTCCCCCCCAGGCCCAACTTTGACATGAGTCCCCCCCAAGGTACAACTTTGACATGAGTCCCTCCAAGGCCCAACTTTGACATGAGTCCCCCCCAGGCCCAACTTTGACATGAGTCCCCCCAAGGCCCAACTTTGACATGAGTCCCCCCCAAGGTACAACTTTGACATGAGTCCCCCCCAAGGCACATCTTTGACATGAGTCCCCCCCAAGGCACACCTCCCCCTCATTGGGAAAAAGAGAAAAAACGTTGTTTTGCGGCTATAAGACAGTTTGGACTTCCAACGTTATTTGTTACAGTATCTGCAGCTGAAACACATTGGTTTGATTTAATGAAAACTTTATCATGGAATTTAGATCGTCACGAATTAACTAAAGAAGAATTTGTCGATATTAACAAGTTTAGCAGTAGGCCTCTGGCACTAAATTAAAATCTGTCAATGTCAGATTTTCATGTTTTAAATAATGAAATAATGTCGTGTCTGTAAAATTATTATTATTTCAGATACTTTTGTAAAAAAAAAAAATATTTTTTCTCTATCTATTTTTCTAATTTGTCTGTGGTTTGATCATATTCAATATTGTCATCATTTGTACTTGATAAAATTGGTTTATCAGCATCAGATTCTCAATTGCTAATTTGATGTGTAGGTGATTCTCCCCTCCCCCCCCCCCATTCTAGATGCAGTAGTCTTCTGCTCTGCAGTTTCAATTTCAATTTGGCAGGAGAATCTGTTAAATTCAAGATTTTGCTTTTCTTCTATTGCCATTGTTTTTTCGAGATGAAGCTTTGGGAAATGCCCAAATCATTATTGGTGATGTCATACCCTGATAATCTAAAGATGAACATGCTACATATGCAGCTGTTAACTCATTTGTCGCATTTACTGTTTCAGATTAAATAGCTTCACTTAACAATTAAGTTGAATCAATTGGTCTATCGGATATACAAGAAGTTATACTAAAAGTTTATTAATTATAATATAAATTATTATTATTAGAATGTTATATTAAAACATACTAAATGATATTTATACTAAAACAACGCCTAAATTACTGAAAACTACAGTCGGTAACAAAAGTGTCCGAACACTAGCAAAAATCCCTATATAAAAAAAGTACACTTCATACGGTTTTGTTAAATAAATCCTTATCGAATCATGTTCTTACACTAGCTAAGAACAGGATTCGACAAGGATTTATTTAACAAAACCGTATGAAGTGTGCTTTTTTTACACAGGAATTTTTGCTAGTGTTCGGACACTTTTGTTACCGACTGTATGTGTATGACATATCTTGATACTTAGGACATGTCCCAAGGTACAACATGGTTTACTGTCCCAAGGTACAATCACCACATGGTTTAAATAAAATCAAAATGGTGGTCATCAAAATGCAATATCATTATTTTCTCCTAACCAAAACTTTTAAAAATCTTCTGTTCAATATCCATTTAAAAATGAATAGAATAGTTTTACAAATACTAGTTCAGAAATCGAAATTACAATGAGAAAAATATTTCCTTTAAGTGAGGAAAATTTCTTTTACTTACTAAGTCCTATGTTCAGTGTTTCTGATGTTGCCTTTTATTGTGCTGTTACCTATTTGTTAGAATTGCCCCATCTGCGCAGCACTAGTGCGACGTAAAACCCAAACATCCATCCATCATATTTGTTAGAGTCACACTTAGAAAAAAAAAATGTTGTTGCCAATAGACTTTTAGAAATTACCAATGTCCCAAGGTACAACACTCTCCCCTTCTATTTAAAAAAATTAGCAAACACTATCTGGATTATCAATAAATTAATCATCCTTTTTCTGAATGGTAATATTCGCCTTACCTGACAGATTAAATATATTTTCCTATCAAGAAAAACCTGGAGTGACTGGACTCGGCTTTCCGAACATTTAGTAATAAACCATCGTTTAAATAAATTTAAATCAGAAAATAACAAAAGAAAGAAAGAAAAAGGAAAATCATAATAGAGAGTTTAAGTAACGATCATCATGTGGCAAAATTCTAAAATATATATCAGTTTCATTCTCATTTAAATGGCTTAAGGAGACGGCACCATTGACTTGGCATCAATGAAGGTTTCATAAGAAAGCTTATAATTCCAATTAATATTTATAAATTGAACTATATTAGTTCTGTTCAATAAAATATATATTCAGATAGCAATTCTTATGGTTTTGAATATATATTTTACATATTTAAAATTATTAAATTGCGTTTTCTCAGTTTGCATTTTTTCATGAATTAATTATCCTCAAAATGCTTACACTTCTACAGATATTTGAAAAAAAAAAAAAAAAAAAAAAAAAGACTTAATCTCATATATATATATATATATATATATATATATAAATGATAGATATCCTAATAAAATTTAACCCAATTATTTTAGCACTTAGTAGGTATCCTAATAAAATTTAACCTAAATATTTTAGCACTATACATGTCAATACCAACACACAAAAATAAACCTGATTGTAACACATTGCTAAAACAAGCACAAAAATGTTGCGATACATGTTAAGATCCAATAAGAGACAAAAACAGTTTAAATTACTTACGCCCACATGAGTAAAAAAAGGACCATAAACTTAAATACGGAGAAAGTTAATATAGGACCTCAGAAATAATAACTGGAATAAAAAATGGATTAATATTTGGAATTAAAAATGGCTTAATTAAAAGTATTAGCTCATCAGGGGGCATATATATATATATATATATATATATATATATATATATATATATTGTGTTTAATAGAATTCACGTAAAAGAATTAGGAATGGATTTTGAAATTTTTTTATTAGTTTTTGAGAAAAAAAAATTAAAAAGTACATGTTTATGTAAAAATTTAAATATGTATATATATATATATATATATATATATATTTGTTATATTTTTATTTTTAATAGATTTTTTTTTAAGATATTGCAAAATCCATCACTAATTCTTTTAAGTAAGTTCTATTAAACATCCAAAAAAAAAAAAAAAAAAAAAAAAAAAAAAAAAACAGTTTAAGTCTTTTCTGAAATATTAGTAGAAATTTAAATATTTTGAAGATCATGAATTCATGAAAAAATACAAACTGAAAAAATGCGATTCAAAGATTTAAAATCTGTAAAAAAAATCTATCAAAATCCATAAAAATTGTTGCCTGAATATATATTTTACTGAACAAACCTAAAATTGTTGAATTTATAAATATTAAATGGAAATATAAGCTTTTATATGAAACCTTCAGTAGTGCCAAGTCCCCTTATTGCACTTCAGATAACACTGCTCTGCAAAAAAAAAAAAAAAAAAAAAAAAAAAAAATTCGAGATCTGATACCATTCTTGCTGATTCTTAAGTAAAATAACCTACCGAATCCGAATATCACTCCCATTTCGCCCAGTCATTCACCGTTTTCTAGATACACCACCCCCACCCTCAATTTCTTTCCCTGTTTATTACCATGAATTTGATTTGAAGAATGAAAAATAATTAATTTAACACCTAAAAACAAAAAAAATATATAAAGGTTAAAAAATAACGTTAATAACAGATTAAAAATATAGTAAAAGTTATGTGATGCATAATTTCAGTGGCGAATCCCCCCCCCCCAGAAAAAAAAATCCCTTGTCGCAAAAGTCCATGTTTAGAATTTTCCAACTCTATAGCCCCTCAGAAGATATTTAACGGTTAAAATAACCCTTCCCCCTCCTAAAAATCAGATTTATAGCCATAAAATCACCGAAAAATTATAAAAATGGGGGGCCATTCTTAAAAAACGGTGGGTGATAGGGCAAAATGGGTGTCATATTCGGATTCAGGAGGTTCTTTTGTCATACACTCCTTCTCATATTTATAAGGACACTTTATATTTTGAAATAACTAATGTAAAAATAATTGTAAACAAGATTATACTAAGTGCACCTTATATATCTATTATTCTAAAAACCAAAACTGTTATAATTTTTTTAATATAAAACAAAATTAATAAAAAATAATGCAAAATGTGTTTTTCTCCACGTTTTTAGATGTTCATAATTATAGGGACAATCCAGATTTTTTTCGTTTTATTTAATTTACTAGTGGATAAATTACAGTTGACATGCGAATTTGTTAACTACTGGGCTAGATTAATTCATATATAAGCCTTCAATTTTTCTTGGACGGACATTACTAATAATTCTTCGAAAAAAAGAACGTTCAAGTAGTGAAGTATGATAAATGTGTTTTTTAAGTGGAAGGATAATTTCAATCCGCCGAATTTCTAATGAAATTCGAAGGTCTAAAATTGCTGAAGGAAATGTGATCAAACGTTGAACTGCTGGTTCGATAGGAGAGAGATCTGATGCAAAATCAGAGTTGTTTTACAGAGATCGAAGACTCATAATTCCTCTTACTGTTCTACTCATAATGACTGCTGCTGATTTTGCCCGTAATTTTTAACGAAAGGTTAGGGTCCACATTTATGCATGTTTAAAATAATAAATAATATGTTAAAATGAATAAAAAAACCTGTAATAATCAATCAGCATTTAATGGGGGAAAGAACGTCTGTGTTAACGTTGAATAAAGACAATATTAAATGGTAAAATGTTGCATTTTCGGATGAAAAACATTTTATTCTTGATTAACCAAATGGTTTTAACAGTTACTGGCACGATCTGAAGATAGCGAAAGACAGAGCAGATTTTTTAAAGGCAGATATGAGGTGGATATATGGTGCTCTGGAGAGCTGCTTCTACTGAAGGCAGAATGAATTTAGTAATTTTTTCTATTATTATGAACATCAAGAGAATATCCGCAAATTTTAAACGTGGAATTATCAGATTTTTGTTAGATTTTGGGGGGTAATAATATTTTTTTCAACAAGACTTGCATTTTTGCTCTACTTTTAGAGCAATAGGAAATAGTTTGAAGAAAGAAACTTCTATATAATTGCCTTTCCCATGGCCTAAAAGTTGAAAAAACCTTAACTTATGATATTAGAAAAGTGCATGCAAGTGGAAAGCAATTTTAAATAGTTTAAATGTATTAAGAATAGCATATATGCTATATGAAATGGTATTGAAACTGAATATTAAAAATAAAATGTATATATATATATATATATATACCAGAGAGAATGTCTGACTGTTTAACCCTAAAAAGAGACCCCCATAAAATATTAATTTAAAGAATAACTGAAAAGAATTACTAAAATTCGAGCTGTCCTTATAATTGTGAACACCTGAAAAATCACCTTTTTACGATATTTAAAGTTTTTTAAGATAGAAATACGATAAAACTTTTTAAATATCGTCTATTAATGAAATTCAAATTAATTAAAAATATATTTGTTTAAATAATAGTGTTCATTGTTTAGTTAATATAAAAAAACGGGTGTCCTTATAATTATGAGAAGGAGTGTATTCTTATGCTGAAATGGTGTCAGAGGCAATTTTCATGCAAAGCAATGTAATTAGCCTCAATATGGTACATAATTTGTATAAAATGTTTCATGATTCCTTGTAAAATAACTGTAAGTAATATGAACATTATTTCTCAGAATGATCATAATTTAGCAAAGCAATGTAACATACATGAGTTTTTCTATTTTAAACTATTTAATATTAATAAAACAAATTTTAAATAATTTGAGTCCAAAGACCATAACGTATAAAAATCCTACTTTGTATCCCTACTTAAAAAAAAGAAATAAATAAATAAATAAAAATAAACTGTAGCTCCTTAAACTCATGAAAATCCATAAATTTCTTACTACGGTAACTTATAACATACCTACCCAATTTCATCTTAATCAACTGAACAGTTTAGGTACTAGAATATTCCAAATAATTTGAGTTCATTTGTCATCAAGAATAAGAATTCGTCATTTTACCTCTGTAAAAGAACTACGTATAATTCCTACACTCATGCAATATTATACAGATCGTAATAACATACAATTCAATAACATACCTAGAAATTATATCGTATTCACTCATACACATGTACAACTACATCACCGTAAAAACAGCAAATTTCAGGTGACCTCAGACCATATAGATGAACCAAAATTTCGTTGTCGGATTTTTTCATGATTACAATACTTTATTTAAAGAGTGTACGTTCGTAAAGTAAATGATGAATTTTAGATGTTAAACCTGTTCTTGTAATAATATTCGCAACATTGTTCTGAGTGCATTGTTCTTAAAAACCTATGCAATAAGCAAGTTCCGGTGATGTCTATGGATAACTTTTTTAACCACATATTTGGAAACAATATCTAAAGGTAAATCCATAATCAACAAAACTTATACAGTTATATTAAAATTGTAACGATAAGAAACAATTGTAATTTAATAATTGTAACATAATAATAAGAAAATTATGTTTCAAGGATTCTTTTGTTATAATAAGTATGACTAACTAGAGTTTCATTAGCAGCAGCGAATCTTCCTTTTCAACAAGACGAATTCATTTCAGCCATTTATTCCCCCACTCCCTTAAAAACTAAACTTTACCCAATTTAATCGTAAGTTACTAGAAACAACAACATTTTTTTTTTTGTTAAACAGTAATGATAAAGAACATGGAGAATTCGAATGGCAGGATTTGTCTGTGATTATTGGCTGTGGGCATTTTCCCGATCTTTGGCATAAAAGTAATTTAGATAAATACAACTTTACACATCACGTTATTTTCTACATTTTTCCAAGTAGACATTTTTTTAAATATATGCAGTGTGGTTATAATTAAACTTCCCTTATAAACAGCATCCTACATCACAAACGGGTGAACGGAAAGCAACGAAATTTGGTATTTTGACTATGCATGAGATGCGCTCACGGAATTTCTAAAAAAATTTAGTTCCAAAATGTCCACCAGAAGACGCCTTTTTCGGAAAAACATTAAATTTAACACAATGAATGACCAAAACGGAACACAGAAAAATATTAACAATCCAGAAAAAGAATTATGAGTAATAAAATGTAAAACCGGGAAAAGCTGTCAGTTCTAGGAAAAAAATGTCGAGATTTGCATACTTGCGAAGAAGAGAAAGCTTTATGCAAAACAGGTTAGAGTATAAAACGATTGCAGACGTTGTCATGTTTTACGTCGATGTTTCCGGCTGTAATGATGATGGTATCTTTAGTTGAACAAGCGTTATTGGTGAAGCTGTTTTACAAAACAAGGGGAATGCTTCTGCTGCAGTTCGTGAATATCGTCGTATAAATAACCTACGGCATGGACCAATGTCTACTAAAGGTATTCGGGCTCTGATTAAGAGATTTGAAGGGACGGGGACATTAGGAGTTCGATCTGGAAGAGGCCGTAAACCTGTCGCTCCGGTACTTGTTGATGCCATCAAGACAGCTGTTACCGCACAGTCACAGACATCAGAGTTTGGGAGCAGTAGCGCACGTGCAGTTTCTCGACAGGCAGGCTATTCTTACAGCATCGTCCGAAAAGTGCTCAGAAACCTAATGCACGATTTTCCATATAAGATCCACCACACCCAAGAGCTGCTTGATAGGGACATGCCACAACGTCTCTCATTCGCAGTCAGTTTTCTCAACAGAATGACTGTTGATCTGTTATGGCCTTGGAATATTCTGTAGAGCGACGAGACTCATTTCTACCTTAATGAGACAGTCAATACACAGAATTGCCGCATTTGGGCTAAGGAAAATCCACGGATGCCCAATAAAATTCCCCTACATTCTCCAAAGGTGACTGTCTGGTATGGATTTACGGCGACATTCATCCTTGGGCCATTCTTCTTTGAGAAAATAACTGCACGTGGTCCTGTCACCTGTTCCGTTACGGGCCGTCGGCATCATGACATGCTACAGACATTTGTTGAGCCTCAACTACAGGAAAGGCGGGTCCTTATATCGACCATTTTCATGCAGGATGGTGCACATCCATATATCCATGAGTCCGTGAAGGCGCTATTGCTCCAATACTTCACAGACGATCGTGTTATTAGTCGCTTCTTTCGTAATCCATGGCCACCACGTTCGCCGGATCTAAATCGGTGCTATTTCTAGTTGTGGAGCCACTTAAAAAGTGTGGTGTACCGTGGAGGTGTCGCGACGTTGAATGATTCCATAATGCTTCATGTGCGATAACTCCATAACGCTTCATGTGCGAAGCATCACAACTGATCAGTTACGATCTGCTGTTGAACACACTGTCCATCGACTTGAAATTTTGCAGGTGAATGAGGGTGGTCACATGGAGCACCTTTCACTACATCGTCCTGGACACGATTAACAACTGCTCCTCTTGTGCAATTTCGTCTTAATCTGTTCTTGTTTCTGCAAACTAAACTGTTTTTTTTTTTTTTTCAAACAGTGTACTGTTATTTTTTATACCTTTACTTAATGTGGTTCGATGACAAGGTGATCAGAAACTAGTAAATAAATGTTAATGTTGTTTCTGTATTCCGTTTTGGTCGTTTATTGTGTAAAATTTAATGTTTTCCGGAAAAGGCGCCCTCTGGTGGATATTTTGAAGCTTTTTTTTTTTTTTACGAAATTCCGTGAGCGCATCTCGTGTATAGTCTATGTACCAAATTTCGTTGCATTCCGTTAACCCGTTTGCGCTGTAGGATGCTGTTTATAGGGGAAGTTTAATTATAATCACTCTATATATATAACAACTAACCTTCCCCTGTCCCCGCATATTCCAACGTTGATTAAACTGGGGATTTTTACAGAGTTACACTTTAGGAGCAATGCAATGTAACAACTTACAATCAAACACAGGGGCAAGAACTTTCCCCAGAGACATTTCTTCATGTTGACTGCACAATAAACTAGTATGTTGTGGCCACCACAAGACTTTCTTCTATATTTACCTATACATATTCAATCAGTAACAATATTTAAAAAAAAAAAAAAAAAAAAAAAAAAAGTACGATTTTTTTTCTAATTTTTTTTTTTTTTTTTTTTTTTTTTAAAGTAAAATAAATCGATAACTTTGTTTTAAATTATCACAGATTTATGGTTCAACCATTCGTTTTAAAGGTATTGACGAGACCTTTCGAAAGATACCCATCTTGAAACTTTGCCCCCCCCGGGGGGTACTTCCCCCCAGGAGGGAAGCGATGCCCCCCATGCAGAAATTTTTTTTCCTAGTTACATACTACTATTATCAATAATTCATATTAATTTTACAATCACAAGTTTAAAACAACTCTTATTATGCACATTTATACGAATTTTTGTCCTATGCTGCCATGTTAAAATTTAGATAAAATGCTATCACAGCGCCACCTTTTGAGCTATTGATCCCCAAACATAATCAGCACCAGTTAATGTCGGGGACAAACTAAATACCAAGTTTGGTTAAATTTCGTTAAAAAAAAAAAAAAAAATTGCGATTTTTTTTTCTAAGTTTTGTTTTGTTAAAAGTAAAAAAAATCGATAACTTTGGTTTAAATTATCACAGATTTATGGTTCAACCATTCGTTTTAAAGGTATTGACAAGACCTTTCGAAAGATACCCATCTTGAAACTTTGCCCCCCCGGGTGGGAACTTCCCCCCCCGGTGGGGAGGGAACCGATGCCCCCACATGCACAAAAATTTTTTCCTAGTTAACTACTACTATTATCAACCTGATCTTTCGAAAGATACCCATTGTGAAAATTTACCCCCCCCCCTGGGAGGGTATTTCCCCCCTAGGGGGGAGAAGCGGTGCCCCCCCCATGCAGAAATTTTTTTTCCTAGTTACATACTACTATTATCAATAATTCATATTAATTTTACAATCACAACTTTAAAACAACTCTAATTATGCACATTTATACGAATTTTTGTCCTATGCTGCCATGTTAAAAATTTAGATAAAATGCTATCACAGCGCCACCTGTTGAGCTATTGATCCCCAAACATAATCAGCACCAGTTTATGTCGGGTACCAACTAAATACCAAGTTTGGTTAAATTTCGTTAAAAAAAAAAAAAAAAATGCGATTTTTTTCTGTTTTTTTTTTTGTTAAAAGTAAAAAAAATCGATAACTTTGTTTTAAATTATCACAGATTTATGGTTCAACCATTCGTTTTAAAGGTATTGACGAGACCTTTCGAAAGATACCCATCTTGAAACTTTGCCCCCCCCGGGTGGGTACTTCCCCCCCCGGTGGGGGGGGAACGATGCCCCCACATGCACAAAAATTTTTTCATAGTTAACTACTACTATTATCAATAATTCATATTAATTTTACAATCACAAGTTTAAAATAACGCTCATTATGTACATTTATACGAAATTTTGTCCTATTCTGCCATGTTAAAAGTTTACATAAAATGCGATCACAGCGCCATCTGCTGGGCGATTGATCCCCGAATCTAATCAAACACTTTCCATGTCAGGGTCCAACTATACACCAAGTTTGGTTCAATTTCATTCATCGGTTCGTGAGATACGGTGAAAAATACGAAATTTTGCGATTACAGCGCCACCTGCCGGACGATTGATCCCCAAATCTAATCAGCACCTTGCCCCGTCAGGTTCCAACTATATACCAAGTTTGGTTGAATTTCATTCATTGGTTCGTGAGATACGGTGAAAAATACGAAAATTTGTCCTATACTGCCATGTTAAAAATTTGCATAAAATGCGATCACAGCGCCACCTGATGAGCTATTGATCCCAAAATCTAATCAGCAGAATGCCCCGCCAGGGTCCAACTATATACCAAGTTTGGTTGAATTTCATTCATTGGTTCGTGAGATACGGTGAAAACACTAAACCACAGACAGACAGACATTTTCTAAAAACTATCAATTCGTGTTCAGGACATCCCAAAACGTGTAGATCCGTCAAAAAACGGAGGTCGAAAATTTTCGCGAATCCAATACTTTCTCTATATTACATATAGAAGAAAGTAAAAATGGGTTTTTAATTGGCTATATCGAAATATACAGCCCCAGTATTTTAATTTATCTTTATTCTGTACGATTCTTTTTGTAACAGAATTCCCCTTTAAGTAACAAAGACGAAACTAGTATTCAGAGCGTAATAAATTAAAAGTATTAAGTGTTTTAGATTGTATTTCTTTCAATATACAATGATTTTAAATTTTGCCATTTTAAAATTAATTTTTAAAAGCTTTTTTTTTTTTTTTTTTTTTTTTTTAAACTCATAAAATGAAAGTACAAACTTGTATGACATAAAAAGTTCTAATTTATATTTTCGCAATAGATATTACGGTAAAAATTAAAAAATAACTTGACTAAAAAATTTATTTTGTGGTTTTTAATTTAAAAAGATGCTGAAAAGAATTATAAATGTATGTTTTATAAGTTACTCAGCATTTACTTCCCCCCACCCCTCTTATTTCGCTGTCTACGGTCAAATCTTAACATTATCGATGGATGAATGTGCATAGAATAAGCAATACATGAAAGAAAACCTCTAAGAAAATCACTCTAAAAATTTACAACATGTATTACCCAGAGTAATACAGTCTTATTCATTATTTAAAAACAGAGTAACATGGTACGAAAAAATATAAACTTTTTGTTTATACAGAAATGATTATCGTCAGTCATTTAACTTACTTTATGAATGTTACAACTTTTGAGTGACCTGAAAAGAAATCAATCTTTATTTAACTTCATCGAAGGATATATCGAAGTAGCTGACCATCTTTCAATGCTTGTCAGGTTCTTGTCCATAGTTGATAAAGCACCTTGTCTATCAAATAAGACTGTAAATGATCAAGCAAAATGAGCCAAATTCATAAGTTGCTGCCAGCTTTGCTTAGAAATGAATTAGCTGTCAAAATCCTCTAACTCCTGGAAACGAGATTTTCCCCAGAGAAACAGGATTCTTACTAAAAACTACAGCTGTGCCGCCATACTTTGCATCGTAATTGAATAGATAGCCTGTTTCGTATCTTAACTCACATATGAGATGTTGCAGTTTGTTTGGGGAAAGAAAAAAGAAAAAAAAAAAAAAAAAAAAACTTTCTTCTTTTATTTTTTGCAGCATAATAAAAGTGCACTTCGGCCGCTTTTAAAAACTATCGAAGAAATTCGGAAGAAGCGGAAAAAAAAATTCCGTTGTTTCGGTTACGTGGAAACATACGCTTCATTTTCGTAAGTAGCCAGTGAAGATTATTGATAATGAATTATGAACAACAGATGCTATTCTTTTAGTAGGCGAGGTGTATGTGATTTAACTAAGAAAAGTTAAGCAGTCGCGGTCTTCCATTATCCTAGTAAAAAGAATTTCTGATTTATTGCAAGTTGAATAGAATAACCATCATCCGCAGCCCTTATGTTTTTTCTTTAGTTCTTAAGACCGAAAATGCAGCTGCGCATGTACCATCCTAAATTAGTTGTGAGGAGAGAAAAAAAAAAAAAACAATGGAAGAGAAGGGGAAGATAAAGTTATGAGGAGGGGAGTAAATTTTGATGGATGTTGGCTTAGCACTAGTATCGGGATATGTCTGAATCAAGAGTGCAAATATCCATCATGGAGTGATATATGATGGTTCTGATTGCCTGCTACAACTCTGCTGATTCAGATATGCGTTTATTTATCAAGATTGCGATGTTTAAACAAAATGCTTAATCTTCGAAGAAATTTTTCAGCTCATCTTGCTTGTATGATGGTTTTAACCTTGTGTTACCGGGAAACATATTTTCAAATTGAAATCGAGAAAAGAAATATAGAAGAATGATCTAAACCATTAATAATACACTACGGGTGTTTGAAGATTTTTTTTTTTTTTTTTTTTTTTTTTAATGTAAGATATGTAAAGGTTTGGGATAATTCCAGTTATTTTATTCAGGTAACGTATTTTTGATAATCTTATACAGAGTTAAACTTTTTGTTTCGTTTAATTGATCTTATTTATAAAATGGTGACCTAACTGGTGAAATTATACGAAATAGATATATTTCGTATATTAATTACAACATCAAACTGCAATTAAAACAAATCATTATATATATATATATATGTGTGTGTGTGTATTAAGCACACATGATTTAAAATAATAAATTAACATAGTGTATTTTTTAATTAATTTTAATTTATAATTAGAAAATTCATGAATCTTAACATATTAAATAATTAAAATTAATCATTTAATATTTGAATTCATTCATTCATTTATTAAACATCAAAATTTAATTTCGAAGTCTCACATTTCAAATTCCGAGAGATTTTCAAAAATTCCTGCTTCTCTCGGGAGATTAGTTTGTAGTTCCCTATTCAGTTAACCTTTATAAATCTGAATAATATTATTACTGGCATTCAAAATTGCACAAGACAATTTCATGTCTAATGCAAATGTCCGTCAGTCTCATGCAAATGCTAACGGAACAAGTTTTAAGATTTTTCAGGATCCGCAGCTTAACGATAATAAAAATATCAAATAACTGCGAGAGTTGTTCAAACAATTTTGGTTCAAGTGTCATATTTTAAGTGCCAAGAGATATTTCAATTTACGCGCGTCTCAAGAGATTGCTTTAATGCTTTTCCAATCAGTTACTCTTTGTATGAGTTCAGATTATATGCATTATTTTCAAAGTATCTTAGAAAACTTTTTCTCCTTCAGTAATAATATTTTATGTGTTATCAAAATGTTTTAAAACATTTTTGATGCTTCACATATTAATAGTAAATAAAGGCATCCGAGAACAATAAGGAAGGAAGTGGCTGACAAAATATTTTTTTTTTCTTTTTCTTTCTAAACATAAGAACGAATTTTGCTAAATATTATATCTTACCTGTATATTGAAATTAATGCTCTATCTTTCAAACAGTCCTTGTGATATATATACATATATATTTTTTAAAGCAAATTCAAATTTCCATGTTAAGAAGTTTCAGATTGTGTTCATATTATCTTAAAAATAATAGAAAAATAATGCGAAAAAAAAAAATACTTATCTTCAATTTATGTAAGGTTTTTATTTTTATTTTATTTATTTATTTTATTTTATTTTATTTTATTTTTGAAAACATTAGTCATAATTTGTATCTAAATATGTTTGTTATATATATATCTATATATGTGTGTGTGTGTGTATTAAAATATAAATAAAAAACAGTTACAAAACATTTGATTGTCAAATCGCTTGACATTTAAAAGCTAAAATAGAAGAAATGCTTCAGTATAAAAGTTATTAAATCATTGACTGATTTTTTCTTTTTTTTAATTCCATATAAAGAAGAAATTAATGCATCTTGTTAAATGTATTAAAAAATTAAAAATAACTTCTTCTTGTAATCCTTAAAGTGAGCAGTTAATGACTCATTTTTCAGTTCTTTTGTTCAAAAGAATTTCTTTATTTCTTCTGAACAATTTTAAATCTGTAACTAATTACTTAAAGCACAAAATTATTTTAAAACAGTATATGAGACCTTCTTTTACATGTTTTAGTTATCAATGCCCAATTATTCTACTTATGTAAATCAGAATACTTACTTAATAAAAACAACTTTTGACATTTTCACTGCTAAAATAAAACGATGTGAAATTCAAAACATGCAATTCAAGGGATATAAATGCTTTTTTTTTATGAAACTTGATGAGTAAAGCTTTTTCAAAATTAAGCAATTTCTATATTTAGTTAAGTAAAAAGTCGAAATGTATTTATTTATTTATTATTATTATTATAGTAGAGCATTAGTTATCCAAAATAACTCGAGACCGATTGTTTTCAAATAACTCATTTTTTGGACAACCGACTTTTTGCTAAAAAAAATTGCAACAGTGTCGTAATAGCAATATGAACCAAAGACACAGAGATTTAAAACACAAAACTGGATATAATTTGCATTAACGTCTTACAAATACTTTGCATAAAGTAGTACACTAACGAAGGCTAACAATATATCAAAATAAATATAAGAAGTAAGGCTCAAATTGCAATTTTCCAAACAGAACGCTTTCGGTTAATCGATGATTCCATTGATCGGTATTCGGTTATTGAACACTCTACTGTAATTTATTTTTTTCGCTAATCTGGTGGTAAAAAGGGTTACTTTCTTGCTTCCGTCTAAAGCACATTCTATATAATAAATTATATAATATTTATCAATTATGTGTTTGAGTTTTATATTTTAATATGTAAAGTACTGTGCAATAGATTTAAGCTGAATATATATAAAATTGATAATTTAAAAAATAGTTTATTGTAACATGATGAAAGGCATGATTTATATAATGATTGTGTAGATGTAGAAGTGTCAGAATTTACAGAAAGTTTTAGTGAATAAGACTAGATCATAAATGAGTAAAAGTAACAGTAAAACTTTTATTTTATGCCATAAGCATTAAATAACAACGCTATGTTTCAGGGTTCACTTAATTATGATAGCTTAGCCACAGAGCTTTATTAAGGCTCTCTATCAGAGAGCGTCAAGATTATTCGAATTTCATGTTAAGCTATGTAGAAAATAATCCCTATTATTATTATTCTTTACATAATGTATATTTTGAAATTGTGAAAATTCATAATTGTTCAAGTACGTCTCGTTTTCCAAAAATTATTTATTATTATTATTATTAGTTTTCCGAATTTATTTTGAAGTTGTAAAATGCGAAATTTTAACTTATAGTAAAAATTCACATTTTACAGCTGCAAAATAAAATGTTAAAAGCTTATAAAATCAATTTTCTCCATAGGTTAACATGGGATTTGGAAGACCTTGACACTCACTGATAGCGAATCTTAAGGCCTGAACATATTATTTCCACTTTTTTTTAACAATTATCTTTGACTTATAATTAGCACAAATTCATCGTTAAAATAAATATATTATTATTACTTTTTACTATTATTATTGCTATTATTTTGATAATATTTGTGTCTGCTTTACTTGTGCAATTTAAATTCTTACATAGCACATTTTTAATATAAGCTATTCCAATATCTGACTTAAAAGAAGTTAAAAAGTAATTTGTTAAAAAATAATTATAGTAACATGCCTCGGCTTAATCAGGCCCTGCTTGGTGATAAAGTGCATAAAATAAATTATGGGTAGTAAACAAAATTTGGTACATTTTTACAAATTTAAAGTAATAAAATTCGTATTATCCTCTCTAAAAGTAGCAGTTAAGTACATGATTTTTATAAAGTATAGGGTATTCAGCTCTGTGTCTTTTAGAATTTTAATCTCAAACTTGAAACTAATACACAACCCTCAAATAATTATTTTACTTATTCGAGATAATTAAAGTTTTTTTTTTTTTTTTCTATGACAATATGATAGAATCTTAAGAAATTTAAAAAGTATTTTTTAAACAATTTCATAGCTTTTCTTAACAACAGAATTATTAAAAAGCTTGACCAATACACTGATGAAAACAGAGTTCGACGTATGTATCTTTTAATGGTTTGTGTCTGTTAATGGGAAATGCTTCTTAGATGAAAATTATGGTTATCTTCGCTTTAATGAAAAATAAATAAAAATATGCTGCTTAAAAGAAAACTTTTTGTAACATATTTTTCCACTAATAATCACTTTTGTCATATTCACCTTACATGTAATTTTCACTACTACTTTATATATATATATATATATATATATGCATTTCTATAAAAAATGCAGACGATAATTACAAATAAATTTCTGTGACTATATGATAACTACAAGAATAAATATATATTACGGAATAATGTGATTATATACTAATTATATCCTGCACATGACGATAACCACCAGACCAAATATACCCAAATACGTATTTTGTAATATTCTAGAATAATACTACGAAATGCTTCTGTTAAATGATAGTGATTAACACTTCGCAAACAAACTTCATAACTTGCAAAAGTAACCAACAATCGTTTCGGGTCAAAAAATTATGCACCACTCTTCATCGGACGTTGAAAATAAACAGTTGTTGCGTGTTTTTTTTTTGTTTTTTTTTTAACAATGTTTTCATTTATCTTATTTTATAATAATGTACACCACTTTTCAAAAATAGTTACACGCATATTAAGGTACTATTGCACACACCGAAAAACATATTTTGTTGGGAAAGCTCAATTTATCTTCTTGACTGATTTTGTAGTTCTATTTTGTTATTTTAACAATAATTTTAAACATTTTTCTTCGATTGACCAAGAGAATATAGTTGAAAGAAAAGGTATTGTCACTGGATAGTCCTATAAGTTACGTCATAGATCTCTCTGCAAACAGCCAACGAGAGATGTACTCATTTAGATTTTGGTGAAAAAATTTTGTTGAGGCTATATAAAAAAAAATAATTATAATAAAAATAAAAATAAAAAAATTTTGTTAATTGAACATTTTGTGAATATTTGACCTAATATCAAAGAACTTAGCATATATTTTTCTTTGAAACTGTTTATTGCCAAAATATCAATAAGGCTTCCCTGTTGAAACAAAAAAAGCGTTGGTATCTGTATCTACGTTCTGCCTGTATGTAGATACCGTGCTAGCTCTCACAAAATCATCCGATTTAAATTAAATTTGGTGCAAATATTTATGAGTTACAAGGAATTAGCTGTACCGTTTTCAGTGTCTATCCGGTTTGAAGCTTGTGTACTGGGATCCATAAGATAATTTCCATACGTTACAGTCTATGGGCGATATTTCTTTTAAATCCATTATTACATACTTACTTTGTATTGAACATAGTGAAGTTAGCATAATTTAACATACGTTTTTAATATGCCTAATATGATCATTTGTGCAGAAATTGGTGTGTAGTAAATTAATTAATTTACAAGGATATACAAAAGAATTCCAAAAGTTGTGTATTATTCGGAGTGACTACTGGATGTATACTTCCGATTTTGTTATATCCATATTGTCTAAAGAAATCAGACACTCAGCGGAGGTTGAAAGAGCTTCTGTTTTGAGACTCAAAAAGTTTTTTAGTGGTTGTATGCATGTCTGTATGTGTACTGTATAAAACGCAATAGCAGTCACAAAAAATCATCCGATTAATTTGAAATTTGATACAAATATTTATGAATTACATGAAATTAACAGGTCAGGAGGAGTAAGAACTGGTGGTCGGAATCGCGATTGTAAACCGATGGAGGACAAAATGGCATGAAATGGCATGAAATGGCGCGTCTAGATTTTGCAAAGAAGCATGTTGCTTTTGGCGATAAATGGGAAAACGTTGTTTTTCTGATGAAAAAAAAAATAATAATAATCTCTATGGGCCGGACGGGTTTAGGTATTAATGGCATAATCTACGGCGAGAACCAAGCTGTTTCTCAAAGCGCCAGTTTAAGGGTGGATCCGTGATGGTTTGGGGTGCTTTTGTTGCTGACGGTGCAGCACCAATTTCTTTTTTAAAGCCAAAGATCAACTCAGAAGTTGCAAGAAGCGCCTCTCATAACATATGGAGACTATATATTTCAGCATGATAATGCTCCAATACACACATCAAGCTCCACAAAATCCTGGCTTCAAGCTAACCATATCCAAGTGCTTGAATGGCCATCAAGAAGCCTTGACCTGAACCTAATAGAAAATTTATCGGTCATTCCGGTTGGTGACATTTATGGAAATGGCAAAACTTACAACACCGTAGGTGAGCTGAAAATAGCTACTGAAAAGAGCTGGAAAAGCATACCAAAAGACACTTCGAAGAAACTTTCTAAATCTATGACCTCGAAAATGATTCAGTTAATTGAAAAGAAATGCAAATTTTTGCATTATTAGCAGTTCTTTTGTTGTTGTTTTTGTCGTGTGCCACTCGGAAATTCCGAGCCCCGGTAGTGGAACTAACCGGATTTTTAAGGCATGAGGGGTGCGTCTTCCGTTATTAGGAGCGCCTCATAGGGAGGAAGTACGACTTTAGCTCCAGAAGCTGGTGAAAGATGGTAGCACCAGCCAGGCAACAGGAACTCGAATTTTGATCCGGATCAGAGCGAGTTAAACCCATATTCTTTTAATATTATCTCATGTGTATCATTTCTTCCAGTCTTCTATACATGTATTAAATTAAAAAATGAATTGTAAAATAAAAAGTAATTTTAATTTTTGAAATATTTTTGTAGATTTATTTGAAACTGTCATTCTTTACATTGTATTTGAAAATGCATAAAATTTCAATATGTATTTGTAATTATTTATTTGTAAGTTTTTTCCCAGACTTTAAAGTTTTTTTTAAATTTATAATCTGAAAAATTATTAAATTAACTGAAAATAAGGCGAAGTTTTTAGATTACACTGCTCGGCATAAAAATTGCCCCCAACACCGTTTTTGCAAATTCTTATGCAAAATGACCTCCTGAATCCGAATATGATGGCCATTTCGCCCTATCACACACCGTTTTTTAGGGACGCCCCCCCCCCCCTATTTTTACCATTTTTCGGTAATTTTATGGCTATAAATTTTGTTTATACTGGAGAAAATAAGTATATTAACTGTTAAATATCTTCTGAGGAACTAAAGAAGTGAAAAATTCTATAACATGAACATTTGCAGCAAGGGGGAGATTTAAGGGAGATTTGCCACTGAAATTACAAGTTACATTTATTATATTTTATTAATCAATTATTATTATCACTTATTATATTTTTTTTTAAGAGTTAAAATAATTATTTTCCATTCTCCATCAAATTCCTGGCCATAAAATTACCGAAGAGTGATAAAAATTAGGGAGGAGGTGACGTCTCGAGAAAACGGTGGGTGATGGGGCAAAATGGGGGTCATATTCGGAATCAGGAGGTCATTTTACACAAGAATCAGCAGAAATGGTATCAAAGCTCTTTTTTTTTTTTTTTTTTTTTTTTTGTCAGCGTAGTGTTATTAGCCGTTTTTTAAATAATATCTCATGTGTCCTTAATATTTTTTTCCAGCTTTTTACATATATGAAAAAAGAAAAGGAATTTTAAAATAAGAAATAATTTAATTTTTTGCAGAATTTTTCTAGATATAATTAAAATTGCCTTTTCTTGTGTTATATTTAAATTCGCATAAAATTCATATTGGCGATTGTGAAATAAATTAAGTTTTTCGCTTGGCGTTAGCATGTTCTCCAGGGCTGTAAAATAACTAATTTTAAAAATGATGTTTTGCAACAGCAAAAAACGTAAGAATAAGAAAATGGTTTTCTTAGCATTTGAAATACTAATGTTAGGGTCATCCCTAACAGCCAAAATATAAAGTTAACATTGACTGTAAACATTAAACTGTAACAACCATCAGTTATTTAATTAAAAATATATTCTACTTTTTAAAAATAGCAATACAACAATTATATAATAGTAGTTTAAAACAACATAATAATAATATTAAATATTACAGACTATAAAATTCTGATAAATGCTATCTAAACTGTATTATCTTGTATGGTTCCTAAGATGAAACTCAAGTTTCAAATGGCCTAAGCACGATGATTGAAAAGTGCATTTTGTATAGCCCATACAGTTAAATGAAAAGTTACCATTTTATCTACGTAGACATAAAAAAGGTGAAATAACCAAAATTTCCATATGTATATGTATTAGGGTGTCCTTTAAATGAGGGGGAAATTTTGATTTTTCTTTTTTTTTTTTTTATTCGATGCGCATATCCTCTATTTTTTTTCTGTTTGACTCTAAATAATTTTTTGCAAAATTTCAGCTGTCTATGATAATGTTAGCACGTACCGAATTGACGGAAAAATCCTAATATAGATATTAGAATTTTCCCGTCAATTCGGCACGTGTTAACATTATCCCAGAGAGCTGATATTCTGCTAAAAAGTGTTTAGAGTCAAACAGAAAAAAATTAGAGAGTATGCGTATCGATTAAAAAAAAAAAAAAAAAAAAAAAAAAAAAGGAAAAAAGCAAAATTTCCTCCTCATTTAAGGGACACCCTAATATATATACATAGATAAAATGGTAATTTTTTCATTTAACTCTACAGGGTATACAAAATACACTTTTCTATCATCATTTCATCATATACTATATATATATATATAATAAAATAATTACCCACTGCAAAAATATTACATTTTATAATTGTGTTACTTTATGTTACGTTGGTTACGTTACGTTAGTCACATAGATTTTTATTGGTATTTTCATCTAGTTTTAATTTGGGACGTATTTAGCGTTTATGACGTATTAAAAATAAATCCTGACATTCTTAAGTTTAAAAATACATAAAGTTTTAGGGCTGTGAGTTTCAGAGAAATAATTTTCATAATTAAAGTACTATTTTATGAGGTTGGTCCTAAAACTTTAGTTTAGCAAAAAACAATTAGAAATTACTTTAAAATATAATATTTAAGATACCGTTTATGATTTCTGAATATACTATATTATTATAAGACTGAAAAGAAGTTTCAAACTGTTATTATTATTATTATTATTATTATTATTTTTCTTAATGTAATTATAAGTAAAATAGTTGGGTTAACTTGTTATCGCCATGGAATAACCTGTTATTTTTCATCTTCGTTGAGAGTAACAAAATCAGTTTTAACGGAATCCCGAAGTTAAGCGAATTAGATATTGCATATCCTATGCTGTGATTCACTAGGAATATAATGTGGAGTCTTGAATATAAGATTTTCAAGATTCCAAACATTTTTAACCCTTTGTTCACTTCGAATTAACCAAATAAACCTTAATTTTTGAATGGATGCAATGGAGTCAATATGAATACCCAATATTTTAACTACAATAGCTTATCGTACTTTCATTTTTTTTATTTTCGAACTAGTAAATTAAGGAAACCGTTTCTTTTGTTTTTAAGAAAGTTTTCGGAATAAATTTCTAGTATTTTGATTTTGATTCGGAATTGACCCTAACACAGCAGCAGGGTTAATGCAACGCAGACTGGATCTCTGCCTTGGTTAATGGGATCTATGGGGAAATTTTTTGTTCATTCAAATGTATTTTCTTTCAAGAGCTCGCACAGTGGACTACAGGCTCCGCACACTACTGTGAAAGACAGGAGGTGCAGTTTCAAATTCAGGTCGCTCTTGTCGACCTAGCCGTTCAGAGTTTTCCGTGTTTTACAGAAAAAAAAACTTGCATAAAGACGGGGTAGGTTCCCTTAGAAAGACCCCTACCCGGAAACTATCCCATCTAGCCAATCGGCTTAATTCAAAATAACATAACACCTCGTAAGGTCTTACTAAGGGATCTTAGGGGATATCATTCACGCTAGTTTCCGAGAAATCACAAAAAACTCTGAACGACCAAGTGCACTGGTGCGACCTGGAATCGAACCTAACACTTCTCGTCTACCAGCTTCGAGAGCAGAATCTATTGACCGCTGGTGGGTCCTGCCACGGCTGTGAATTTTGATTACAATTGATGGAAAATGTTCCAGTATAAATATTCTACGGATATTTCCTTAAATACTTATTACATAGATAGATAGATAGATAGATTTAGATATCCTGGATAGCGCCCTTGAAGAGCAAAGTAAAATGTAAGCAATCAACTTCAGAAGTACACAAACACTTTAGTTTAAATTTTTTTAATTAAGCGTATAAAAGTCTGTAAATTTAAAGCTATGTGATAAAATTGTATTTGCATAGAATTTTGATATTGAAAAAATAACCGTAATATACGTATCACTTTAGCTTATTTACAAAGCTATTTTTAAGCTTTATAAATTCACGTAACACTCAAACTGAAATTTTGTAATTTTTATTAGCGACATAGAGATAAAGAATATTCTTTCAAAAGACATAGGTATAAATTTAATATGTAGAATTACTTTTTTTATATCAAAAAAAAAATGATAATAATAATAATAATAATTTATTTGCGTCAGTGTAGTTCTTAACTGCAGTTTAAAGAATTGTCAATCAATTTCCTAGATAAAGAATTTTGCGAATTAACACACTAGTACCACTTAGTAAGACCCCCCCCCCAGACACACACACACACACACACACGTAGAGCATCCCCCCCCCCCCCTCATGCCCAGAACAGGACCCTTGTGCAGTCATGTGACCTTAATCCTATCACCACCGCATTCTTGAAGGTTTCATTTAAGACTTTTGTCCATAGATGGCAGCACTTCAAATGTGCAAAAACTTTTATTACAAAATAGTTGGATATTTTTGAAAAATATAATTTTGGATTTAAAATTCATATATACAAGAAGCAAAATCAATCAAAGTGAGTGTGATGATTACATGGGCTTTCAGAGATCACCAATGGGACCAAAATATTTCCGTCTAACATTTAAAAAAAAGTAAAAAAGAAAGAAAAAAAAAAAAATGATTATGGTTCGTTACGTGGTTAAGGTCAATTAATTGACTATGCTAAAGTCCTAGGCTTGGGCTCTCCCTCCCAAGAAAGAAAGAAAACTAAATCCCCCACCTAATTTTTTTAATCTGGCAGATTGTGGTAGTCGTATATATACGGATAACGGCAGATTATCTACATGGGAGTCCTAGGACTAGATGTGATACCCTCCGTCGGCATTCTAGGGGCTCTAGATCATATTTATGAAAGTTTCGGATAAAACAATAGAAAACCCCTAAAAGTAAGACCGATAATCGCAATCTGGTTTCAAACACGGCACCTCTCCCTTACCAATTTTAAGAGAGCAGGATGGCGGCTAGTGAAGCTTTAGTCCATCAGAAAATAATATTTCCTTTAATTTTTAATTTTAGTATTTTAAAATATTAAACATAATTATTTTCAACAACATAGATCTTTCAGTCTTCAAATGTAAACTTTTAAATATATGGACAAAATAAATAGATAAATTCTTGTTGATTTACAAGGAAGTTTTATTTTTGCAGAGTAATGTATTTCATTGGCAGAAAAAAAAATGCAATTAACCATTTATTTTGTTATTTCTAAACAATAAAACATAAGACATTTTTAACAATATATTTCATAATTATTTTGATGGTTTTCTCCGAAACTTGCGTAAATACGGGCTAGGACCTCTTAGAAAGACCCCCATGAAGGGTATTCCACCTATAGGCCTAGGACCCTAGAGAAATCAGCGCCAACGTCAACGTAATCCTGCAACCAAACAACCATACTTATTTTGAAAAAAATACTCATCAGCACATTTTGAAACCATACCTACTATCATAAGTTTATGAGCAAAAAAAATTTTCAAACAAAATATTTTTAGAGGAATTTATAATAAATCATCTTAAAAATGAAATAAATATTATTTGCAATTAATGAGGAGGGGGGTGTAAAAATTAAAAAATTTTACAATATAAACGCTAATAGAATCTTCAACAAAGTCTTTATTTTATTTTTTATTTTTTATTTTATTTTCGGAATTGTACGAGCTTTAAGTAGTCATTTCTAAATATTTTCTAGGACTTTAACCCTACAAGGCTCGATTTTTGTTTAGTGCGCGACAAAAATATATAGGTTGTAATTAGTGATCAGAAGATAGGGAAAACTTATAAAAATAAAAATAAAACCATATTTTACGGAAAAATCAACTTTTTATTTCAGTTCCATATACGGTACACAGAGCCTTAACTATAATTTTTGGTATTAAACTAGTACAATTGAATTGTTTTGGAAATAGTATTGTATATTGGACACACATACATAGAACAACACAGTATTTTTTTTTTCGAGTCAAAACTGTTCAATAACTATTCTTTTTTTATTTTTTTATTCAGACAAACGACTGACGTATCTCTTTCATTTAAATTTCACACTGAGTGCACTATAACAAAAACACGAACGACATCTTTAGTAAATATTCGTATTACTACATTGCTAAATGTCAGTAGCTTCTATCAAGATGTCAAGAGATGTCGCTACTAATAGTTTTATAGCTATAGGAACGATTAAAGTCGGTGTTCCACATATGGAACTGGGTGCCTTGTAGGGTTAAGTAATAATTCAGTGTGAGCCACTTGGTAAACAGCATGATATTTTTGTATTGCTGATAGATATTTTCGGGACGAGCATTTTGAGATCTATCATGTGGGATGTGTTATGAGCATTTTTACAAAAAATTGTTAAGTACGCATGTACAGGTTTTAGAGAAATTTCGTTTGCATAATATAATAGCCAGTAGTAATGAACTACTTATATGAAATGAAAACCACATACAAATATCATGTAAATTTAAAAAATTTGTACGTGATAGAATGAACTGAATTTCAATTCGTCTCAAAATTAAGTAAAATGATAAGAGGATTTTTATCAATATTTATTTCCAACGAACAAAAACTGTATTACCTTTGAATGAATTAAAATAAAAATATGAGTAAAACCCCTTATAGTTTAACTTTTATTTGCGAGGAACTGAATAGGAGTTCATTCTATTAAGTTCAGCAAGACATTGAAGAAAATAAAAGTATAAACACTGTAAAAAGAAATATGGGCTTGGTTAGAAAAGAATTCTAGCTTTAAAGACAAAAAGTGGAACTATCATTCGGAATCAAGAATAAATTCAAAAAGAGGCAGCAAATTTTTATTCAGAAATGTACAGCTGATCGAACAACTCAGTGGTTCACCTACCCCCATCAAATACAAACGACGCTATACCAGCAATATTGAAAGAAGAAGTAGCAATCGCAATAAAATTAATGAAAAATGGAAAAGTTTCAGGAGACGACAAAATGACTGTGGATAATTTAAAAGAAGCAGGGAATAAATCCATTGAAGTTATTACTGAACTCTTCAAAAAATGACGCTATGAATAATAATGTTATACATAACATTATGTGATGTTCCAAAGAACTGGAGAAATGTTATTATAATCTTATTTTTTAATAAAGGAGAAAAATAAGATATCAGAAAGTAGCATCCAATCAGCCTGCTCTCAATCCTGTATAAAATTCTTATGAAAGTTCTGATAAATCGTTTACAGAAATAATTAGATTCAGCGTAACCTAAAGAACAAGCAGGATTTCGAACTGGTTTCAGCACCATCGACCATATTCATACAATTAGAGAAAATATTGAAAGAAATAATGAATATGAACTCCCTCTCTGTGTTGCTGTTGTCGATTATAAAAAGGTTTTTTACTTTGTATCATCACTAGCAGTTATGGATGTATTAAAAAAAAATACTAATATTAATTCAGGACATATTCACCTTATTGGAAACATTTATAAAGAAGCAACAACCAAATTAAAACTCCACAAAATGAGTAATGCATTCAAAATCAGAAAGGGTGTAATACAAGGAAACACGATTTCACCTAAATTGTCCAATACAGTACTTCAAGAAGTTTTTAAGAAACTAAATTGGGACTAGAAAGTCATAAAAATTGACGGAATGTTTATAAATCATTTGGGATTTGCGGATGACATTGTACTGCTTGCTTCCTCATTTGAGGATTTGCAAGAAATGCTTCAAGAATCAAACAAAAAAAGCAAACTCGTTAGATTGAAAATGAACCATAGTAAGGCAAAAATTATGTCTAATTCCTTTGTTTCTCCACTGAAGATCACTGTTGATATGGATGAATTAGATACGGTATACACTTATTAGTGATGTTCCAGTTCATCATAATGACTTGTCCTAGATAAGTTTATACTTATCTGGGGCAAATCATTATGATAAACGGAAACTTCACGGAAGAAATTAACCCACTTAAACTACCATGGAAAGTATTCCGAAGAAATACGCTATATTAAAAAACGACCTCCCAATTTGTTTGAAGAGAAAAGTTTTTGATCAGTGTACTTCGGTGTATTAACTTGGGCCGCGGTAGCCCAGTCGGTAGAGCGCAGAGCTCGTAATTGGAAGATTGTGGGTTCGGTACTCGAGCCGGTCAAAGACCGTCGTGTACACTAATGGTGGCTGGTGCACGTAAAATCTGTCGTGGCTGCAATGTCCTCCATGTTCCCATCAAAATTATACCTCTGGGGGTTACCGAAGCGGGGGAGCCATCCTCTCCGTGTAGGATCAGAATTGTGATGGCATGTCTCCGGACCACCTCTAGGGGTGAGTCCCAGACCGTCGCCAATTGACCATTGCGCAGCACAAGTGCGACACAAAACCCAATCAATCAACCAGCCTGTATTAACTTGTGTGTCAGAAATTTATACATTAAAGTGTAAAACCATACAAAATCTTCAAATAACACAGATAATCACGGAGAGGTGCATGTTAGGTTGGTTGGTTGGTTGTAGGATTTAAGGCCGATTGACTCCTGATGTGTCCTAGGCCTAGAGGGAGAATGCCCTCCGTGGGGGGTCTTTCTAAGGGGTCCTAGCCCGTATTTACGCAAGTTTCGGAGGAAACCACGGAAAACTCCGAACGGCTAGGTCGATGAGCGCGACCTGGGATCGAACCCGAGGTGCATGTTAGGATTCACCCGAAGAGACAGAAATTGAAACACATAGATTAGGGAGCAAACCAAAGTTACTAATGTCATTTGTAGAATTAATAAATTAAAATGGAGCTGGGCTGGGCACCTGGCCAAAAGAAATGATGATAGATAGACCACCAAAGTCCTATTTTGGATACCGAGAAATAAGAAAAGACCGAGGAACAGACCACGTTGTCGTTGGAGCGATGAAATTCTAAAGTTTGGAGGAGCAAAATGGAGAAAAATTGTAGAAAACAGTGCAGACTGGAATCATCAAAGAGAGGTCCTCATCCTGCAGTAGATTAATAGAAGCTAAAAATGATGATGATGATATAAGTTTTCTAAGATGTTTAATATATATTCCAACACAGAAAAAAAATTAAGTATGATAAATATAATAATATAATATTAAACGATTACATGTAATAAATAAAAACAACAACGGTATTTTAACCCTTTAATGTTCATTGGTTTCGTACTAAAACCAAAATTTTAAAACTTTTGTGAAACATTTTTCAGTATATATATATATATATATATATATATATATATATATATATTAATCGATTTTTAAACTTCTGTTCCTTTTTCATTCAGTAGATAAACAAATTACTCCGAAATTTAACAAATGGCGTTTCAAAGGAAGCCATATACAGAAGTCATTTTAAATTTGTTAGCAAATGTGAGTGAACCTTGCTGCATTGATGATGCACTTGTGCCTAGTTTTTCATCTGATGATAGACTGTTCTATTATTTTGACCTGAAGCAAATGTTGCGAGTTTTTGCAATTTGTAGTGTTCGCATACAAAGTTGTTTATATATTAAATTAATTTTTTTTTTTTTTTTTTTTTTGTTTAATCAGGTTAACATTCTGATGTTTTAAACCAAATATTTTTCGAAGGTTAAAATACTATGTTTTCTTTTTACTTATTTATGATCAGCTATGTGTCTAATAGTCATTTTTGAAATTAGTTTTGCAATTAAAATAAACCTGATGTGGGCACCACATGTCTTCCTTATACACCCATTGGAATATACTTATTGCTATGAAAACATTGACAATCTCTCATTGGCAAACTCATAGCTTAGAGTTTAAATCATTCGAAAATATATGGCCTTTTCTTCTTTCTTTGGTTCTCTTTGCCGAAAATTAGAGGTGAAAAATGATACATTTTACCAAAACAATTAATTCAGTTAAAATTGAGAAAGGATTTAATAATTCTGGCTATCCTGAAACAATATTTGCCACCAAATTTGATCGCAAATCTCGCCAAGTCGTCACGTTTGTAGCCAACGTTGAATTTTCTCTTGGCTTCGATTTGGGCGATTTTGTATCGAATTTGGCGATGGTGGCCGAATTTGGCGAAATTTTGTAGTTTAGGTTTGCCAAAGTTTGGAAACTCTAACTTCAATAAGAACAGAATTCTGGAATTTTCCGAAAAGATTCATTGATTTATAGCGCTAAGCTAAATTCTTCGAAAATTCTTTAAATGACAACCAAAGCTAAAACAAAAGAAAAGTGCATTCGTCGACTAGAATCTGTTTATGTCTTTAAGAATTACTTTCTACACGCAAAAATGCCGGCAACTTTCATAAAAATATCATTACAGGCTCTATTTACGAGCTGAATATACATTAATCAGCTTATTTTGAAATCTCTGTGATGGCAGACCATACATAACGGCAAAAATCTTTCTATATTAGGCCATTATGAATATATATTTTTCGTAAATATCTCCAAAACAGAAAGTCACAGAAAGATTTAAAAAAAAAAGAAGGAGGTGCACAACTAGATGTTATAACAAACTTATATACTAATTTGCAGCGTTCCTCCGTGGGGGGTCTTTCTAAGGGGTCCTAGCCCGTATTTACGCAAGTTTCGGAGGAAACCACGGAAAACTCCGAACGGCTAGGTCGATGAGCGCGACCTGGGATCGAACCCGAGGTGCATGTTAGGATTCACCCGAAGAGACAGAAATTGAAACACATAGATTAGGGAGCAAACCAAAGTTACTAATGTCATTTTTAGAATTAATAAATTAAAATGGAGCTGGGCTGGGCACCTGGCCAAAAGAAATGATGATAGATAGACCACCAAAGTCCTATTTTGGATACCGAGAAATAAGAAAAGACCGAGGAACAGACCACGTTGTCGTTGGAGCGATGAAATTCTAAAGTTTGGAGGAGCAAAATGGAGAAAAATTGTAGAAAACAGTGCAGACTGGAATCATCAAAGAGAGGTCCTCATCCTGCAGTAGATTAATAGAAGCTAAAAATGATGATGATGATATAAGTTTTCTAAGATGTTTAATATATATTCCAACACAGAAAAAAAATTAAGTATGATAAATATAATAATATAATATTAAACGATTACATGTAATAAATAAAAACAACAACGGTATTTTAACCCTTTAATGTTCATTGGTTTCGTACTAAAACCAAAATTTTAAAACTTTTGTGAAACATTTTTCAGTATATATATATATATATATATATATATATATATATATATATATTAATCGATTTTTAAACTTCTGTTCCTTTTTCATTCAGTAGATAAACAAATTACTCCGAAATTTAACAAATGGCGTTTCAAAGGAAGCCATATACAGAAGTCATTTTAAATTTGTTAGCAAATGTGAGTGAACCTTGCTGCATTGATGATGCACTTGTGCCTAGTTTTTCATCTGATGAAAGACTGTTCTATTATTTTGACCTGAAGCAAATGTTGCGAGTTTTTGCAATTTGTAGTGTTCGCATACAAAGTTGTTTATATATTAAATTAATTTTTTTTTTTTTTTTTTTTTTTTTGTTTAATCAGGTTAACATTCTGATGTTTTAAACCAAATATTTTTCGAAGGTTAAAATACTATGTTTTCTTTTTACTTATTTATGATCAGCTATGTGTCTAATAGTCATTTTTGAAATTAGTTTTGCAATTAAAATAAACCTGATGTGGGCACCACATGTCTTCCTTATACACCCATTGGAATATACTTATTGCTATGAAAACATTGACAATCTCTCATTGGCAAACTCATAGCTTAGAGTTTAAATCATTCGAAAATATATGGCCTTTTCTTCTTTCTTTGGTTCTCTTTGCCGAAAATTAGAGGTGAAAAATGATACATTTTACCAAAACAATTAATTCAGTTAAAATTGAGAAAGGATTTAATAATTCTGGCTATCCTGAAACAATATTTGCCACCAAATTTGATCGCAAATCTCGCCAAGTCGTCACGTTTGTAGCCAACGTTGAATTTTCTCTTGGCTTCGATTTGGGCGATTTTGTATCGAATTTGGCGATGGTGGCCGAATTTGGCGAAATTTTGTAGTTTAGGTTTGCCAAAGTTTGGAAACTCTAACTTCAATAAGAACAGAATTCTGGAATTTTCCGAAAAGATTCATTGATTTATAGCGCTAAGCTAAATTCTTCGAAAATTCTTTAAATGACAACCAAAGCTAAAACAAAAGAAAAGTGCATTCGTCGACTAGAATCTGTTTATGTCTTTAAGAATTACTTTCTACACGCAAAAATGCCGGCAACTTTCATAAAAATATCATTACAGGCTCTATTTACGAGCTGAATATACATTAATCAGCTTATTTTGAAATCTCTGTGATGGCAGACCATACATAACGGCAAAAATCTTTCTATATTAGGCCATTATGAATATATATTTTTCGTAAATATCTCCAAAACAGAAAGTCACAGAAAGATTTAAAAAAAAAAGAAGGAGGTGCACAACTAGATGTTATAACAAACTTATATACTAATTTGCAGCGTTCTACGTCCAACCGTTTTTGAGTTATGCGAGATACATACACACTAAGACTCGTATATGATAAGAGCTGGCGCAGTGTCCGCCATTTTCTAACCCGTCTGGGAAAGTGTTGGCGGTAGAAAAAGCTAGGTTACCTGATTAGCGTTGTTATCGCCTTTAAACTTCTATACAGATCAAGTGAGCTAGAACTTCTTATCACGAAACAAACAAGTTGGCGATTTTAAGAACATCGCCAACATTCTCAAAACTGCAACCCTTCACGTTAAAAGAAATGTAATATTAAAGTTAATTTTAAAAGAATTTAAAACAATAACATAAAAAAACAGTACATTCATATTAAATTTGTCAAACAACTTTGAAAATAAAATGAAATAATTTGAAAATAAGGAAATCTTACGCTACAAAGATGTGCTCCTGCTCCGGGTATCCACGAGTTACATCGGCAATTTATAATCCACTTTTTCCTTCTTTCTGGATTAGAAGAAAATATAAACAGGCGGTACCCTTTTCTGGAGTTATTCGTGCAAATTATTGCCGAAAAACCACCAATAATAAATCATGAGCCGGTCTTGTGGGCTAGAAAATGGCGGATGCGTCAGCCTATCTATGTAGGAGTTCTAATACGCACATACACACCTACTGACGTCAAGAAAAATCGTGTAAAGTCGCTGATATCTCTAAAATGAGAAATCGTATTAAGACGAAACTTACAGGTGTACAACTGAACATTATGACAGTCACACACATGAATCTGTAGCATTCTACGATGATTTGTTTTTATGCTATGCGTAATGTAAAATCCATTTCGCAAATCGGGATTACAATGCTTCCTTATACTGTGTGTATACCTTATACATTGTGCTACGCCTTTTTTCAAGGACTCTCCCACTAGTATTTTTATGCAATACATGTCCTTTAAAGTTTTAAGGCTTTTTCAATATCGAAATTTGCTAAATAATAATACTGGTGCAGGAAATTAAGAAAATTCAAGGACTGTACGAACTATATTTTTTATTAAAATCACACAATCAACTGTGGAAGAAAATCATGTTTGTTGAAATTCAATTTTTCCGACTGAGCCTTGACCTTGTAAGTCAAAGATCCGGGGTTCGACTCCCGGTCCAGGCATTATTTTCACTCAGTCGGAAAAATTAAATTTCAATAAATATGTACGAACTATGTTTACGTTAAAATGTTAATTTGCAGCTTTAAAACTTTAAAAATATTTGCAAAATACACTGGTCAAAAAAATTTAAGGATCAGCCCGTTTTCTCTTTCTCTTCTTTTGCACATAATTTTTAGACAAATAAACATATGAACATAAAATTTGGATGGCCTGTTCATTATCATATTATTAACCGAATCTTATGTAATTTTAGCATAAGAATAATTTTTAAGCTAATAAATATTCAGTTTTCTCTCAAAAGTAAGCTTTAAAAAAATGAAAAATTTCAATAATTTTAGGAAAGAACACTTAATGAAAAATTGTCATAAGGATGCCTTACAGATAGGTAAAGACGCACACGCGTTCCTATGTTAGATTACAACCAAATCTTTCTTCCTGCATTCACTTTCTGTTTCTTCTTTTTTCTTCTTCTTTTCGCATGTGAATAACTTTTTAAAAAATATGCATACAAACATGAAAATTGGATAAGATGTTCATTATACAATTATTTTTCGACATCATTATTATTCTAGTGCTGAGTATAGTTTACAAATTAGTAATTATATATTTTTAAAAAGTTCATTATAAAACTAAAAGAAAAGTTAATACAAAAAGAAAAATCGAGATTTAGTTTAACATTTCAAGGTATGAGCGTGTTTACCTATCTCTAATGCATCCTTAACACCACTTTTCATTATGTGTTCTTTCCTAAATTTGTCGAAATTTTTCATTTTTTCCAAAGCTTACTTTTGCGAGAAAAATGAATATTTATTAGCTTAAAAATTATTCTTATGCTAAAATTACATAAGATTCGGTAAATAATATGATAATGAACAGGCCATCCAAATTTTATGTTCATATGTTTATTTGTTTAAAAATTATGTGCAAAAGAAGAGAAAGAGAAAACGGGCTGATCCTTAAATTTTTTTGACCAGTGTATGTGTGTTGTGACCTCTTGATGATTTATACAGAATTTTTTTCTATTTTGAAACACTTGAATTGGATAATTGCAATATTAAGTTAAAGGCAATATTTATCAAGCCAACAATATAAAGTTTTTATTATTGTAATTACCAATTCAACTTAGAAATGATTTTTTTTTTTTTTTTAAGTTATCTTGTACCTTATACTTTATACAGAGTACCACCCTGAGGAAAATTAAATATGATTCAAAACTTTTAAAAACTTCTTGTTGTTACTACTTTTGGAACTGTCCATTACACAATTTAAAATTAAACAATTTGTAAAAATAATTTTAACGGAACATTTTTTTTCTAACATATTTAACTTTTGCAGTGTAATATTCTAGATTAAATAACTTTAAAAACCTATAGAATATTCTAGAAAACTTTTTTTGTGTAACATTTCGCTTACACTATGATTTAGAAACCGCACATGATGTCTACGTGCTCGTCAAGATGATATTTACAAAAATCTGTAAAAAATCTCATGCTGCGTATCCAGTGGGATGCCCTGTATATATCTACATATAAGGTGTGAAAATAAGTGAAAAAAAAAAGGAATAAAAGTTTCTAAATTGATTTGAATGACCCTTTTTTTTTTTTTTTTTTTTTTTTTTTTTTGTTAATCCTTTAAAGAAAAACGTCGTTTAGACTTTCAAAATACTAGGTACAGTATTTTTAGTATGAAGTTTAAAAAAGTAAGGGGTTGCGCTTGTTTGGGAATATTTTTTTCTAAAAAATGAATTGTTGTGAGATTCTAACTAAATTCAAGCCAAAAATATTTTAGTTTTAATGTTTCTCCCAGTACATTTGTCAATTTTTAAGACAGGCGCACTATTTTTCATACCACTGTTTTTAGTAAAAATTTCCAATATAATTAATCATAGAAATTTCGCACAAAGTAGTATTATCCATAAAAAGTAGTGTTACGTCTTCCACCTAAATCGAGAGACTTAGCAGTTACGCTTCAGCTTAAAGAAGAAAGCACTGTCCTTCGAAACAGTTAGCAACTACATTTTTATCGAATTTTTTTACATTAACGATATCTTTCGCGTGGGATTTTCATAAGGTATTTAATTTAGTTTTCCTAAAAATCTTTAACTGCCAATAAAGCTTTCTCAACTACCAATAAATAAATGACAAATATGTATTAAATCATTATATGATAAGATAAAGGCAAATATTTCCTATATTATTGATTTTGAGAATAAAATCTTTAACAGTATTTTAGCCACAAAATTTTAATTTAATTTAATAGTCAAATACAAAAGTTATAACATTTTGAATTAAAAAAAAAAAAAAATCGTAAACAAATTATTTTTGTCTTCTAAATTTCCTTCAAAAAAATACTTCCATGAGTGGTATTCATTTTTTAATAATGCTAAAATTATAGCTTTCTTCCTTACAAGTGGGTTTGCTTCTGGTACATAAGAAAATTCCTCATATCTCATGCAGCTGTAAGAAGTGCACTTGCCAAGATATTTTGTAAAAGTGCCAAGTACTTCACGAAGATGAATTTTCTCTTTTTTTTTCCTAATAATTAAATATATTTTCAAAAGAAATACTGATCGAAAATTAAAATTTTGCATGCACACATAAAATTATACTGTGTAAGATAATTAACTCCTTAATAATAAGCGATTATAACTTCTATTGTAGATTGCATTAATTTGAAATAATTTAAACAATACTTTTCCTTTTCTATTCTACATATGAACAATATGAATAATCTAAATTAAATCATGGTAATTAATAACATCGAACTGTTTTATTAGTGTTGTAAAAAAATTATAAAATTACAATAAATAAAAGGCAATGGAAATTAAGGTTTAATTTTATCATGTATATATAAATTCTATGAAGTTCTGACACATTCATTTTTTTATATGAAACGATATAATTATTTTAATACAAATATAATTTTTATACTATTTTAATCCTTTTAAATACGAGACTTGTCATAATTTGAAAATTGCCTTATGTTAGTTCTAGTTATAAGTTGTAAAGCATATTTCAGAGAAATGAATATGTAATTGAGAGCTGGAATTAACGCCTGTATTCATCAAAATATCCTCTATCATTATCTAGCGCCTTTAGCCGTCAGTCGGAGAGTTGATGGATGACAATAGTGAAGACTGATTCATCTTTAGACATGATGAAGTCATCAACATATTTTCATGCTTCGCGCACTGCCCGAAAATTTACAAAAGACAAAACATAGTGCATCTACCGAAACATATATTTTAATCTAGTTTTTATTTTTTTATTTTTTTTTTTTTAATAAATATGATTGGATACAAAAGATTACTCAAGTCCAAAATTGCTATTTGAAAATAGTGATCTGAAATTTCCCTTTGTGAGAATTCTTCATATGATAGTCCGAACGGGCTGTCGTAGCTATACGCTGGGTATTCCAAAATGTCTCAACCAAGCACTACTAGCATGTTCTTTACTGGTTTTGCAACACGAGGCCTTTCATTATCATGGAGATATTCCACGGGGCGCCAACCTTGGCCAGCAAATGAGTGTTTTCGGCCGATTTTCTGGTTCAATAGCAGCAATTATTGCTGACAGTGTTCAATAGCTGCACTTACACCACATTCTAATAGCTGGTAATAGAAAACACATTTCATATTCCACCAGATACGTAAGTGACATTTTTTGCAGTGAATGGCTCGTTTCAGCGTTGATGGTGCTTTTTAAATGAAGACCATCCTTTTTTTATTCCATTTTGGATTGTCATAAAATATCCTAAATATTAGTGATACTCCTAAATACTAGTCCAGTCTATTTTGCGTTTGAAACGCATCTGGATTGAGCAGTGCTTCCAAATACTCATGACTAATAAATTAGTGGAGCGTCGATACGTCAGTGTTGCCAGATTTGGGGGCTTTTTTATTCAATATTCACCACTAAATTATAATTGCAACAGTTGCCTAATCACTTCGAAGTATCATCGTCTGTTATGTACATCAAATATTACTTCTCTAAATTATTGGTGGCTATTGAATAAAAAAGTCCCTAAGTCTAGCTACACTGCACTACGTTCTCATAGTTGCCAATATTTCAACTTATTTCGGAGTATTTTTAGCCCCGCCCTTATTTCGCGCCACTTTATTTATAGAAAAAAATTCTCCAATATATAACTTCGATAAAATAAGAAAAAATTACTTTTAAAAAATAAGTGGTATAGAATAAAGGCGGGGCTAAAAATACTCCGGAATAAATTAAAATGTTGGCAGCTATGCATTCTAGTAGATGACAACATTTTAATTTATTCCAGAGTATTTTTAGCCCCGCCTTTATTCTATACCACTTTTTTTTTTTTTTAAGTATTTTTTTTTTCCTTATTTTATTAAAGTTATATATTGGGGAAAAAAATTCTATAAATAAAGTGGTGCGAAATAAAGGCGGGACTAAAATTACTCCGGAATAAATTAAATTTTGGTATCTATGCGTTCTGTAATGTTAATATCAAAATTGCCATCTCTTAAAACGTAAAATCAAAATCGGCATCTGCATTTGAATACAATTTCTTTCTAAAAAATAGAACAGACATCATTTTTCAGCACTTTTTTTTTAGGTGAAATTCGAAAAGAATGCAGTGGTGAATAAATGACTTATTAAATGATAGCCTTCCACTTCAATTTTTATAACTCTGAAATAAATTAAATCACATGACACAAATTCTATGTTTACTAATTATACTAATTGGTATGCTATTTCAAAGGGGAAGACATACAAAACTCGCTTGACAACTTCTTACTACACCTAATAAAAATCTATAAAATTGGATGTGAATTTATGCATGTTTATTTATTTTTTTATTTATTTATTTATTTATTTATTTTAGTAATACTTATTCGTAAAGTCGAGTGATCTTACAAAAAGTTATAAACTATGTTTGGAGAAAGGAAAAAAGTTCAAACTTTTTCGATAAGAAAATAAATCTCAATGCAAACACCTTTACTTAAAACTATTTACTTATTTATTATTTTTATAAAACACATTATTAAAGTGCATATTAGTTGCGTATGGATGTAATATACTAGCAGTTACAAACAAATAATTATTAATTATTTCCAAAATTCATCACAAAAATAAAATATTCAATTTATTTGAGACACATATTTCAAAATAATAGTATGTTTAATTGCATTATACTATTATTTGGTGATATTTAACCATTCACATTTCAAGTTTTGGCTTGACTTGAACTAGTCAGTTTCAACTTCTTTAAGTAATTATGTTTCAAACCGATAATTTTATTTTATTTTATTTATACACTTTAAGACAAAAAAAAAAAAAATAATAATAATAATAATAAGACGCACCAAGAAGAAGTTATCCGAATGGGACGGAAAAGTGATAGATATGATGTACATGTGGAGAAAAACAAATGATTACAGTTTCAGAAATTTAGGAGGAATTAATCAAGAGAAAGAGCCTCACAAACAGAACAAGTCAGTAACGCGTTGGCCCATTTCTGGCCCTTATATAAGCAGTTATTCGGCTTGGCATTAATTGATAGAGTTGGCAGATGTCCTCCTGCCAAATTCTGTCCAATTGGTGTGTTTGATTGGCAAAATCCCGAGCTGGTTGTAGGACCCTTTACATGAAGCTCCATACGTCAGTGGTAGAGAGATCCGGTGACTTTGCTGGCTAAACTAATGTTGGGCAAGGAAAAAAACAAGCAGTAGAAACTATCATTATCATGTTAAAATATACGCTCAAAATTTCATGATATGAAGGACAACAAAACGGGATGTAGAATTTCGTCGACGTGCCACTCTGTTTAAAGGTGCTGCGGATTGCAACCAAAGGGGTCCTGCTATGAAATTAAATGGCACCCAAGACCATAGTTCCTTGTTGTCGAGCCGTATGGCTGGTTACAATCGGGTTGGAATCACCCCTTTTTTCGGGGAGTCTCCAGACGCGTCTTCGCTGGTCCTAAGGGCTCAGATTGAAGTGAGACTGATCACTGAAGATAATTCTAATCCATTCAGTAACATTCCAGGTCGAAAGGGCCCGATATCACTGCAAACGGGCTTGTCAATGTACAAAGTTTAATAGCATGTCAGCACAAGGGGCTCCGTGAGCTCAACCTCATTTCTCTGAGCCGCCTATTAATGGTATTTGAAGTCATTGAAGTACCAGTTGCACGTAGAATCGATAATAACGACGAATTTGGGGCTTTGAGTACAGCTCTGATGACTGATCGATTCTTACATTCTGTTTTATCTCTAGGCCGATCGCTTCCTTCTAAACACTATGTTCAGCCATGGTTCACCCATTTCTGCCAACATCATCTACTAGAGGCATCGCTGCTATCCAAATCTCAAAGAATTCGCAGATTAGACGAACCGGCTTCTTTGAGCCCAACTACACTCCTCTCTCAAATGCTGACATCTGCGCATATTGTTTGCGAACCTGTATGCCAGGCATAGTTACTGTTTATCTGAGCAGACGGAATAAAATTCTCAAAGAATTTATAACGTGAATCAAAATTTCTCCTCTTTAATATCCTGCCAGTTGCGCAGTTAAAAATGCGCTGTAGTGTCACATGTTCATTCATTGGCAGCTAAACTTTAAAAATTTTCATTTTCCATCGAAAACTGTATGCCAGTCAATTTGTGTCCAATTTGCATTACTCCTTCTTGGTGCGTCTTTTTTTTTTTTTTTTTTCTTTTTTTTTTTTTTTGTTCTAGATTGTATGTCAAAATAAAAGTATATATTAAAATTCAGTCTACAACTGATTTGAACTTCATGATGTAAAATTTCTGGTTTATGATCTTATAACTCGGAGGAATTGAAATTCCTAATTGCAAAGTTTTACTTTACCACTATTTTAAACAACCACTATCTTAAATAACCACTATTTTGAAAACAATTTTCTTAGTTTTACTTGGTTAAATCTTTAGATAAAGTTTTTTCTTTTTCTTTTCTTTTTCTTTTTTTTCTTTTTTTTTTTTTTTTTTTACAAATATAGTGGTATTCAAAATGCGCAGCTCAATAAATGTGCAGTTCAATAAAAATTGGCAACTACGCAAATTAAAGGCCGTTTTAGTATTAAAGAAATTTATGTACGGTAAATAAAAGTCAAATTGCTTTTTAATTTTTTTAAAGAATCAGTTTGGCATCTATCTCTTTTAACATAACTATCCAAAAACATCGACGTTATATTATATATCTATATAAGAATATTTTGCATGAGGGAGACGACTCAAATAAAGTACATATTCATACAGAAATTCTAAAATGCTATAAGTTTAAATTTAAAATAAGAAATTGTAAAATGGCAAATGTAAAAAAACATCGCACATTTTCAGTTGTTATACAGAAAGATGAAAGATTCACGAATTCAAAATATAAAAAGAAATAAATCATTTGGTGTATACTAACGAAGTATGGACTAAAATATGTAACGTTTTGTTTGAAATGAATAACACAAAATAAATTAAAAGAAGATACTTGTGAGAAAAGCTTTCACTGAATATTTCTTTCCGTTGAAAATTCAACAAGAACCTCAATTCACATTTAAACCGTCTTTTACATGAATCAACGTATTCAATATAAATAACTATGAGTAAAAATGTTTATGTACACACATGTAGGAATACGGTTACAGACTAAACAAGATAAATCCCTAGTTTATAGTTAATCATGATCTTTCCGGTCGTATTTGCCATACTGAGCCACCTCTGGGGAAATTTTGAAACTCAAAAAATCTTTTTGTTAAGAAATACTACATTTTATCCTTGCACTCTTATTCAACAAATGTTTACTTTTTCTAATTTTAAAATCATATTTAAAAAAAAAGAAAAAAGTTTCCGTCCTCATTTCCAAAAATTCAGCAATTTTAAATCAATGCTGGTTAAATGTAGATTACTCATTTGTAATTGGAATAAAGTAACAGCTTCAGATAAATTACCATTATACAAAATATGGTAACCTTTAAAAGAAATGAGAAAAAATTAAAAATTAATTGTTAACATTTAATATATATATATATATATATATACAATTACCATCTCAGAATGGTACGTTTTGGTGTGGGGATTTTGTTTAAGTGTATGCAGTGTGCACTTTTAGGGAATTCTGCGAAACTTCAAACTTTACCCCGGGTGAGAAGGGAGTAAGAAACAAGTAAGGCACTGCGAGCGGGAAAACCACTACCCAATGCAGCGGTTTTTATTTAATTGGGGTTTCGACTGATTACAATGATTTTTTTTTTTTTTTTCGATTTTTTGAGATCTTGTTTTATTAATAATGATATGGAATTTTGAGAATTCGTTTAAATATAGTGACCAACGAAGCGGTCAAAGCCCGATAGTATATATATATACAGTCTGTAACAAAAGTGTCCGAACACTGGCAAAAATTCCTATGTAAAAAAAGTACGCTTAATACAGTTTTGCTAAATAAATCCTTGTCGAATCCTGTTCTTAGACTAACTAAGAACAGGATTCGAAAAGGATTTATTTAACAAAACAGTATTAACTCTAGGAATAAACTACTACGTCAGAAACGCCAAAGAAAAATTATTGAGGTGCATACAGCTGTTTCGGTAGCCTAAAGCGTACCGTCATCAGTGCAAAAAGAATTCTGAATCTGGAGAAGTGCTCATATATATAGGATAGGGACCGGATTTAGTTCAACCAATAGGATTACGGAAGAGGTGGGGAGTGTGGCCAATAGGAATTAAGGAATATGTAGCTGTGTATACTGTAGAAAAATTAAGGAAATGTGGACTGAATGTAAAATTTCCAACAATCAGACAAATAGGGAACAGCGAAATCACAATTTACAAGGTTTTTAAAATTTTTATAAATGTGAAAAGCTTCAAAGAAATCGAGTTCATGAATGGATTTAGGTCTGCAAATAATTTTAGCTGAATTAAATTTAAAATTATGATTTTCCTCCCAGCAATGTTTAGAAATAGCCGATTTATTGGTTTCTTGTTTGCGGACGTAATTCATATGTCCTTTTAGACGAAATTTAAGACTGCGTTTAGTTTGGCCAATATATGATAAACCACACTGACAGGAAATACTATAAATGCCCCAAGAATTATGCATATCAATAGGATCTTTTAACTGAGAAAAGGTGAGTTTATTGGAAGGCGAAAATATTATTTTAAAATCATATTGTTTGAGAATTTTAGCTATGGTTTTTTATTTTAGCTATTTTTCTAAAGCTATTTTTCTAATTTTAGCTATTTTTCTAAAACCAGTCACTCGTATTTCGTCTACTAAATCAGTCACATCTAATATCAGTATTGTTTTACCCTATTTTTCTAAAACCAGTCACTGATGACGGTACGCTTTAGGCTACCGAAACAGCTGTATGCACCTCAATAATTTTTCTTTGGCGTTTCTGACGTAGTAGTTTTTTGCTGTTTTAATATTCCAACGCCAAGTCTCCTGCTAGTATTAACTCTACTTTTTTTTTTTTTTTTTTTTTTTTTTTTATGGGAATTTTTTCTAGTGTTCGGACACTTTTGTTACCGACTGTGTATATATATATATATATATATATATATATATATACAGTATATGTATACATATATATGTGTGTGTATATATACATTATTTATTATTTTGCGTATAATTAAGATTATCAATCAGTCTATACATAAAGAGAAAAGTTCATAACTATCCAAGACTTCTAATGGCTTTCATAACTGTTTCTTGTATTTTTCTTAGGATACTTCCATTGTCATTTGAAACAATCTTCCTTCCAGTATTCACAGCAACATCCTTTGAAGATGAATTGGAAGTTTTTGTCATCAGGGAGTTTCGTGCTAGAGCAACACTTCGACACCTGCCTTCTAAGCATACCTGTGAAAAATAATTATTGCGTATTACCATTTCTAATGTTAAAAATATAATATCACACTAACACACAGCGTACAAAAGTTTAAACCAGAAGCAAAGTTTTTTAGTTGTATTATGTTATGCTTCTTATACCATAATTGAGGGAGTCTGGGTAAAAAAGTGCAAAGCCACATTCCATGTGAAATAAATCTATTACTACAATTTGTTGCTTATTATTGTAAATTAGAGTATCCTATATATTATTTGTTTCCAATGTCACAAAGCGGAAGCATATGTGAAAGGTTTCATTTTTGCCCCAGACGTTTCTAGAACTTTTATAGCGGAAAGAAAATGTCAGGTAACGAGAATTTCAGGTATAACTGTGTAATGCAAGAAAAAATGAATGTCAATAGCAATTCAGATGATTCCTATATAAATGACACTTGCGTAATGATTATCAACCCTACAGAAACACGTGCTTCGTCCGCTGATGTGAGAGGGAGGCAAGTGTGGTTTGGCATTATTTTCACTCAAAATAGTTTGTGTTTTAATGCTACTAAAGGGATAGTCATTTATTTCATATATATTATGTTTATATGAAAATTTATGCATACATAAACAGCGTAGTTTTATTATTATTATTATTATTACTCTAAAATTGTTTTGTTTCCGGTATTAGTTACTTTTAGTTATTTAGAAGAAAAGCCAGAATGTGTTTTTGTGTTTTAAGCTTTATTTTGACTAAAATAAAAATGTTTTTTATAACCTGTTCAGTGCCGTAGGTGTATGTAAGTGATAGTGGCATTTATTGCATCAATTGCTGCGAAATTTTTTAACTGATTTTAACATGGTTTCATAAACATCTTTTGTTAAATACAGCAACGTTTTAAAGGAATGCAAACAGGCAGGGCTTACTCTTTAAAATATGAAAATCTGACGACTGCAAAGGGTTAATAAAAATAAACCAAGGCCATGGAACTTAATAGATGTAAATTGTTAAACTGATGTCACAAAGGCATTATTATCGTAATAAATAATGAGAATATAGTATATCTAAGCGTATAAAAATAAAACACATGATTTAATAAAAAGTATATTTTGATTTAGAATAACACATACTTTTCCTTCAGCACAGGGGCTTCCTTCTAAAGCGGGATGTGCCGGTTTCGCCCAAGACCCAGAAGCACACCACAGTTCCCGACAAACATTCTAAAATAGAATTAATATTTAAAAATTTAATGAACATGTTAGAAGAATGTATACAAAATCATTTCATATAAGAATATATAGACTATAAAATAATTTGTTGAAACACAAGATATTTTCATTTTTATTGAACGGAATTTTTATAGTTATGTTTCCATTTATAATTATGATTCCATCTCCTCAGAAAATGTATGTCTTTTCTTTTCATGGAACTTGATTTTTAGTGTGACTTGATTTACACTAGCTTGATTTCACTCTTAAAAAAATCAATTCTTTTCTATTTTAAAAAACAATCAATTAACCTGTAATATTTTTATCTCAACATTAAAGCATAGAGAAAAAAATTAAAATTTTCTCATTTGAGTCATGTCAGACCTATCCATCTTTCGGACAAAAAGTCAACTAGTGCTATCCTGTTACATACTTTTATCTTAAACATTATGTCACAGTGCTTGAACACTTCCATAAGTGTAAAGCTTTCCACAATGAGAGATTGGATTTCTGCTCATTTATCATTTTTGAAAGGGATTTCGGACAGTGAAGCTCCACAATTTACGGTTATTATTATTTTTTCATAACCAAAACATATATATATCTTATACAAATGGTGGTTACTACAAATGTAAGACAACCGTGCAGCAGCATTAAATTAAAACATAAAATGGCTTAATCCAGTAGTTGCATGATTAAAAATTAATAAAGTTGCAATTAATCTAAGCGGAATTTAGATTTAATTTTCATAAATTTATAGGTTTTCCTTTTTATTTGTTTCTTAAATTTCTCATCGTATTCAAAATAATATAAAGACTTCAGCGTTCGGTTATTGATTTTTATTTTATATTTCATGACTATTAAAGTCTAAGTACATATTAGAATGGAGGTGGCTTAAAATGAAAATCATGAAAGGATATCAAATTAATTTAGACGTTATTCTAATCGGTTAGTACCAGTTTCATTTCCCTTATATTATTTATTGCAAAATTAGTGAGGCTATTTACTTCCTTTTCTGGAACTATTCATTATCAGCATGCATAAAAAAAAAAGATAATAGCAAGCAAAAAGTTAATAGAGATAATTTGTAAGCTATATCGCTGATACTTACATTGAAAGGTTCCTTATTACTTTTATGCGGGCTATATCCAGATCCCAGAGCTAAAATGCACTGATCAGATAACGAATATCTTGTCCCGGGTAATGATATGGAATCTAAATCAAAGCTCCGATTAGGAGGTGAAGCATCATCACTCAAGCATTTTCCATTGCCATTTCTAAAAGAATAAGCTTCATTATTAATCATAAATAGGAATATAAGTTAATGAGACAAGAGTTTGATGATTTTACTTTATAATTTGATTACGAATATTTGTATCCTAAATGAACATATAGAAATGTATAACTTTAAAACGTTTATAATTTTGTTCGAAATTATTTATATAAATTTGTGATATTTCAGACACTATTTGATAAGATAAACAAATTTGCAGCTTTTCATTTACCAGTTTGTTCGGACATCAATATCAAGCTCTAGTGTTAAATTTATTTTATATTATAGTCTTTTTTTCATTCTTTTTTTTTTTTTTTTTTTTTTTAAGAAACGCATAAAATAAATCCGATGCTTTTTCTAAAACTTATTACATATATTTGGTCAAAATTATTAATCCTAATACCCTTCTTTGATTAGTTCTTGCTAGAGAGATCTAAGAAATTTTTAATAGTATATATAAAGAAAGGGAGACCTGAAAATTGAAATTTAAAAGAACTTGACAGTGGCTGGTAGATCCTGTAAATTAACTCGCCACTTTTTTGAAAATTTTTCGGCTGAATGTCAAAATAAATAAGTTTCTTAATCGGATATTTAAAAAAAATCTATTTAAATTGCTGTTTTTTTTATGAAGCGCTTATTTCTGTTTCGCTGTTTTTTTTTTTTTTTTTTTTTTTTTTTTTTTGAGAGAGAGAGAGAGAGAGGAGATTTAAGATCTGTAATTTTGTAAAATGTCAGTCTTCGTACACGATTTTTTATTAGATAGACACTAGGAAAAGCCATTGTTTCATAATTGATGAAATGCACACTTTTTTTTTATTACTAATTTACAAAACACGATACTTTTACAACTGATTGCTGAAGTGTGGAAATGTTCGCCACTGATTACAAAAAAAAAAAAGAAAAGTTTAACTGTAGCTACATCCTAAAATATAGTTTTTTTTTTCTAATAATAAATGCTAAAACTATTATTTCACGGCTAATCCAAATAATTCGTGCTTTTCGCAAAGCTGTTTTCCAAAATATGTGATAATTTTGCATCAAATCAACAAAAATTCTGCGTTTTGGATGCCTAAATTTCTGATATTTTACACAAGAGGGGCGAGTTACTTAATTTATTTCGTTTATTCGGCACGTGGCGAGTGGCGAGTGGATTTTTTTAAATTACCTTACATTTTATTCTCAAGTAGCCTTAACTCGAACACTACACCACACCACAACTTAATGCTAATCCACAAATCAAAATTATATTAATTCGCAATACATTCTAAAACATTCACTTACTTCTGAACTTTCATGTCTTTGAAATCTAATCGTATATTCCTGAACTGAATTAAAAGATTTTATTAAATTCAGAATTGAATTAAGCTCGAATTACCCGAAAAAATTCCTTATGTAGACATTGCTACAGGCTGACCAATGAACTTTTCCAGGTCCCGTCTTGTCCGACATGATATATTTGTTACGATCACAATTGTTTCCGCTGCCATCGTGCATTACACCTAAACTGGTATGAAAAAATAACATTAAAAAAATAAATTAAATGTCTATAAAGTTTCTGCATTTTGAGTATTGAATAATCAGCATTTTAATTTAAAACAAAGAATGAAACGTTAAAAAAAATGCACATATTGAAATAAAATATGTTTACATCTTACATTGTCAAAAAAAGCCCTGTTTGCTGCCAGAAATTTCTGTAATTCAGAAAAATACGTTCTATCAACGGCAGAGCCTGATTAAGGGGGAAGCACACATTATTTATACTTACACCGTTATTTTTTAACAAATACTTTCCTGCTATAATAAAGAGAAAATTCTCATTAAAAATTATTTTAAAAGAATTCTGGTGTCTAATAACGGTGAGTAAATTGGATTGTTTTACACCGTTCATTTTTTATAAAAAATATTTCTTCGTCAAAGCGTGGAATTTCTATGACATGAAGTAAAAAATAATTGTAAAAATATTCCGGTGAGAGCGGAGATAATGTGTGCTTCCCCCTTAATCAGGCTCTGATCAACGGAAATATTACGTTGATAGAACGTATTTTTCTCAATTACAGAAAATTTCTGGCAGCAAACTGCAGCAAACAGGACTTTCTTTTGACAGTGTACACAGCAAATACGATGCATTCGTCAACGAAATGTATAAAATGGGAGAAAAAATGGAAAAGGGTAAAAGAATCAAACATGGCGATTCTCTGACAACGTGGTAACAGTTTCTTATGAATTTGAATTATATGTTTAAAGAAGGTTTTTTTTTTTTTTTTTTTTTTTTTTTTGTCAAGTTCAATTAATAGTGACACATTTTATTTTTTGGGGAATTCAATGGAGATAAAATTACTTTATCTCAAACAAAATATATAGTGGAGTACACACACATAATGAAATAATAAATAAATAAATAACTTGAAAACGAGCGATAACTTCAGTTTTAAATGATGTAAAATATAAAATTGCTGTTTTGTTTCTCGAAATATCCTATGTAAATATTTATGTTTTATATTATAATTAGGTGAGAGAGGTCATATTAAAACATAAACTAGATTTTTAAGGCTTAAGGAAGAATCTATAGGGGGAGTGTTGTACCTCGGGACACTTTACATATTTTAATTAACTGCTAAAATTGAAGTTACATTTATATTCTAAAGACAATATTTAAGTACTCCAACATTCTCCTCTATAATACATTTTTTTTTTTTTTTTTTTTTTTTTTTTTTTTTTTACTTTTAACAGTTTGAAAACAAAAACTTGCCAGCCATTTTAAGTAGGAAGTGTAAACTATCCCATGTTATAACACCATGTTGCACCTTGGGACATGCTTCAAAATTCATACAATAGTCTTAGCCTAAACCAGTTTTATGTAAATAATTAAAATATATATATATATATATATATATATATATATATATATATATATATATATATATATATTAAGGCATTAAATTAAAAAAAAAATGCACTTGCAAATGCATTACACAAATAATAATAAATTTGAAAGTTCAAATCTTATTTTTAAATTAACCAACTATTGATAAGTCCCTGTTTTAACATTATATGGTGTAAAGTCAACTGCGAGATTTCTCGTTCAGACCTCAGTGGGCATTTAACACTCAATGCATGATAAGTTATCACAATTTTCATATCCATAAATAAATTTGTTGCTGTCCCCTGTGCACTTTAAAAAGCTCATTGTCAACTTCCAGAACTTCTGATCAAGTTCGTAAACAAGGTGTGTTTCTGGAGGCTCAAGCATAAAAGTTAATATATTTATATTATTATTATTATTATTTCAGATACTTCTGTAAATAAATAATAATTTTCTGTATCTATTTTTCAAATGTGTCTGTGGTTTGATATATTCAAGATTGTCATCATCAGCAAGTGATAAAATTGATTTGCCAATATCAGATTCTGAATTGCAAATTTTTTGTGTAGATTTTTTCCTCCCATTCTGGATGCAGCAGTTTTCGGCTCTGAAGTTTCTCTATTTTAAAGGAGAATCTGTTAAAAGGTTTTGCTTTCCTTCTATTATCATTGATTTTTCGAGCTGAAGATTTGCGAAATGCCCAAATCATCATTGGTGATGTCACATCTTGAAAATCTGAAGATGAGCATGCTACACACAGAACTATTAACTCAATTTTCGCATTTACTCTTCTAGATTCAACAGCTTCACTTAACACTTGAGTTGAATCAAATGGTCTATCGAATATACATGAAGTTATAGTAAAGTATTATTAATTATTATATTAAATTATTATTATTAGAATGTTATATTAAAACATACTAAAAGTAATTTACACTAAAACCTTACCTAAATTATTGAGAACTATCTGTATTATCTGTCATATATTGTTCTTTGGGTCATATCCCAAGGTACAACATGGTTTACTGTCCCCAGGTACAATCACCACACGATTTAAATAAAATCAAAATGGTGTTCAATCAAAATGCAGTATCATTACTTTCTCATAACCAAAACATTTAAAGATATTCTATTTAATATCCGTTTAAAATTGAGTAGAATAGTTTTACAAATACAAGTTCAGAAATCGAAATTAGAATGAGATAAATATTTACTTTTAAGTGATGAAATTTCATTTCACTCACTAAGTCCTGTGTTCAGCGTTTCTGATGCTGCCTTTTACTGTACTGTTATCTATTTGTTATAGTCACACTTAGAAATTTAAAAAAAATTTTTGATGTGGCAAATAGACTCTTAGAAACTACAAATGTCCCAAGGTACAACACTCTCCCCTATGACATATGTTGTTCCTTGGGACATGTCCCAAGGTACAGCATGGTTTACTGTCCCAAAGTATAATCACCACACGTTTTAAATAAAATCAAAATGGTGTTCAATGAAATTGCAGTATCATTACTTTCTCATAACCAAAAAATGTAAGCCCAGTCTGTAGAGCGCCGGCCTCGTAATTAACAGGGATTAACAGGGAGGAGGGGCCGCTCACCACTCCAGGAGTGGTGTCGAGCGATTCTAGCTATGCTAGTCCCCTCCTCCGGAACGTTTGTTTAAAAAAACTTTAAAAGAAAAATATATATATACAAGGGCCGCTGGAGACAGGTCTCCCACGCGACAAGAAGCGGCGGTAAAGAAGTCATATTTCATTTTATTACTGAACTCATCACGACAAGGGACACCAATTGGTACTCGAGCCGGCCAAACACCGTCGTGTACACTAATGGTGGCTGGTGCACGTAAAATCTGTCCTGGCCGCAATGGCCTCCATGTTCCCATCAAAAATTATACCTCTGGGTGTCACCGAAGCGTGAGAGGATCCCCTTCCGTGGAGGATCAAAATTGTGATGGCATGTCTCCGGACCACCTCTAGGGGTGTGTCCAAGACAGTCGCCAATTGCCCATCTGCGCAGCACTAGTGCGACGTAAAACCCAACCATCCAAAAAATTTAAAAATATTCTATTTAATATCCATTTAAAATTGAGTAGAATAGTTTTACAAATACTATTTCAGAAATCGAAATTAGAATGAGATAAATATTTACTTTTAAGTGATGAAATTTTATTTACTCACTAAGTCCTGTGTTCAGCGTTTCTGGTGTTGCCGTTTACTGTGCTGTTATCTATTTGTTAAATTCACACTTAGAAATAAAAAAATTTTTGATGTTGCCAATAAGCTTTTAGAAATTGCCAATGTTCCATGGTACAAGCGTCCCAAGGTGTAACACTACCCCCCTATACACATGAGATCTATTTCTTTAAGGCTTTTATTGATATCTTTATACTGCACTTAACTTAACGGAATGAATATACATTTTTTAGATACATAAAAGTATGTCCTCTATACCATATACAGTGGAGCACCGTTTATACGTTTTTCAAGGGACCGTTCCTAAAAAACGTATAACTGAAAAAAACGTACAATTTAAAATTCGTTTTGGCATTAGTACACAATAAAGTATCATATTAATAATAAAAGTCTAATCAATTTTCATGATTTCCTTTACATTTATTCGAATAAGATATATTTTAATTATATCTAAAATATTTTTAAAAGGTTGAATAAAAATTAAATAATTAAAAATATAGAAATTCAGAAATTTTTTTCAAGATTTCGATTTTAACCTTTAAAGACAAAGCCTTTTATTCTCTAAATGAAGATGACATTTTTGCAAACGATTAAAAGAAAGGAAAGAAAAATAAAAATAAAAATGTTTCTCCAACCGTAATGTCAAATAAATACGATAAGAAAATCTTCTACGGAAGTGAGTAATGAATCTTCAAGTTTACAAAATGCCTATAAAGATGTGGGCTTTTTTCCTTTCATACCCCATTCCTGGAATCAATTAAAAGAGAAAGTGGGAGGTCTTCAAGTGGTCATTGGCTACTTGGCTTATCTCTGAAAATTTCTCTAACCCCCCCTTCCCCCCAGGCTATCGATGCAAGTCGCACTTTGTTCTATAGCTGCACTTTGTTACCATAGTTCTAAGAAAAAATAATCGAAAAAAAATAAATAAGAATAAAACATAAAGAGCATTCATCTTTTTTTTTTTTTTTTTTTTTTTTTATAAATCCTGGAATGAGCATTCTCTATGCAGCATCCAACAATAATCTTGTAACATGTTAACATCCCATCGTCCCTGATACCTTCTTTACATTTCTTTGGTGTCTTGATGAAATAGCTCTCCTTGTTCTTCACGCACATCACCAAGATTTTCCGAGAATTAACTTAGATGGGAGTTGTAAAAATGGAGCTTTAGGCTCATACAATCCCATTTTTTGTCAAAACTGTACGTGATGGAGATTTTTGAATAGTTTTTCCTTAATCAACATCCAAAAATACATCGGAAAAACATATCACCTTGAAGAAAAAAATTTCATCGGCGACCTGCGTAATGATTCGTGTTCCTTATCAGACAAAAACAGTTGAATTCCACCCAGCGGCATTCATGTACGATTAACACTTACGCTGCATAGATTGGCGAACATTTTCAAAAACACCGAACGTTTTGGCCGACCGTAGCAGTAGTGATTACGACTTTTTCAAGAAAGTGCATTTCAAAATCTACTGGTGTTTCGTAGGCAATGGACCTTCATGGCAGCGCGTTCATTTCCTTTAGCCAGGCCATAAACAAAGTAAATATCGGCTAACTAGGCGTTAGTGAAACGGTTCATGTTCACTCAGTTGCCAGCTGCAATGAGAAACCTGCTAATACTGAACTCGAGAGCTCGCTTACAACGACACCTATCAATTTGGGACCCTATTCTGCTGCTTGGGACCTGTGGTTATGATTCTTATTGATATTTTCTACTTTCCCTCCAAGTTTGTAGCACGGAGTTCAGAAAAATCCTTTTCAATTATCAAAGTATTAAAATTGCATCACCTATAATTATCATAAAACATCTGATTTAGAATAAGAAATATTTTATTTTAATGTAATTGCAAATGAATGAGACCTTACTTGTGCGCTATTTCATGGGCAATGACAAAAGCTGCTTCAAAACTTGTTCCTTCATTTAAAGTACAACTGTAGTTTGTACGACACATTCCATTGACCCAAGCAAGTCCTAAGAAAGAAAAAGTTAAAAAAAAAAAGCATTAAATCCTTAAAATATTGGGCTTTTACTTTCATATAGCTCTAATAATAACTTTTTTTTTTTAATTGTCTATTCTTAGTATGTACCCCATAGTAAAATAAAATTTTGTTAGAAAATGTAATGAAAAAACATGTCCTTCCGGCTCATTCAGAAGAGAAGGTTGATTTCCTTTTTCTTATTAAGTGGTCGCCATTTTAAAACAAAAGGGTGGATAACAATTATTAATAGACTTGGTGAAGATATTCATGTGGGCTATGCACATATAGCGTTTTAAGCAAGTTGATACATAAATACCTTTTAATACCTTTTATATGTAAATTTTTAAGTGGCCGGCACCTGGAAAGAAGATTGTGGATCAAATTAGCCAACAAACATGTCAATTGCATTTCTAAGATAAGTCTACTCTACAAATTTGGTCCGAATTAATTCAGTATTTCAAAAGTTATCGTGGTGACAAATTTTCAAATAGCCACCGCTTGGAAACAAAATGGTGGAGCAAGTTGCCCAGTGAACTAATCCAAGATATGTGTAAGATAACTCAACTGTCCGTGTTTGTTTCGAATTAATTCAGTATTTCAAAAGTTATCATGATAAATTTTCAAGTGGCAACTACTTGGAAACAAAATGGCGGAGCAGATTGCCCAGTGAACTCATCCAAGATATTTGAAACATAAATTCATTGCCCAATATTCATTGTTACAATAGGAAGAGGTAAAGAGTCAGCATTAAATTGAATGAACATTTAGAATAATATAAACAGAAAGTATAGTTTATATACAATATATATTTTTTCTTTTAATTTCGATAAAAAAAAAAAAAAGAAAAGAAAGAAAGAAAGAAATTTTCTAAATGAAGATTACAGTAATATACATCTAACCCTAATATTTATGAAAATGCTAATGTAAGATACTAACAAAGATATAATGACATGTTTAAAGCTAATGGATCCTAGTCCAATAGAAGTGCATTTAAAATGGCCGCTTCAGTCCATGAATAGATACAGAAATTTCTTTGCACTGTTATATCGAAGCAAAAGGTATTTATACTTATGTATGTGTTTATTTTCTGGAGGGCAGGCGGGCAATCTACTTCCATCCTAATATACTGTTAATCAGGGGCTGGATGATAGTGAAAAGTTCATTGAGAAAGGACTCCATCCCTGACATGCGAATATGGTTAACGTAAATCAAGAATTAAGTAAACATTCTGTATTCCGTATTGTGCTGAAGTTCCTCCTTTAAAAAATAAATATTTTGCTTTCTTTCTTTCTAGCAAATATATCATTTTCAAAATTGTATTCGGTTTGCCTTACATTAATGAGATTTGATTATGTGTGTCCTTTTTGTTTCCTATTTTGACTGATTTTATAATCTTAGCCTAGATTTTGTTAATTTCTTAAATTTTAGAAGGAAGGAAACCTATATTAAGTCGTTTTCACTAAATTTCAAAATAAACAGTTTAAGGGGGGACAAGAGATGATTAGAATTGTCAAAATCGATTCAATTAAAAATATCCAAATAATTATTATAAAATATATAAAGTTGCATAATTATTTTAAAATAATATAACTATGCAGTTTCTCAAACATTATTTAAAAGAAATACAATTTTTATTAAAATCACACAATCAACTGTGGAAGAAAATCATATTTATTGAAATTTTTTATTTTTCTGACTGAGTGAAAATAATGCCTGGACCGGGAGTCGAACCCCGGATCTTTGACTTACAAGGTCAAGGCTCTACCATTTGAGCTATCCAGGCCGACAAACCGGTCAGCATTACTCACTCAGACAACCTTTAGGCATATTTATTTATTACACCATATTTATTGAAATTTTTTATTTAAATAAAAAATTTCAATAAATATGATTTTCTTCCACAGTTGATTGTGTGATTTTAATAAAAATTGTATTTCTTTCTCCCATTGTTTAATGGTGTTTCCCATTTCCTGCGGCTTATTTCTGTCGATTTATCTACATGATAGACCAGAGATGTTTCTGCCTAAAGGTTGTCTGAGTGAGTAATGCTGACCGGTTTGTCGGCCTGGATAGCTCAAATGGTAAAGCCTTGACCTTGTAAGTCAAAGATCCGGGGTTCGACTCCCGGTCCAGGCATTATTTTCACTCAGTCGGAAAAATAAAAAATTTCAATAAATATTATTTAAAAGCTTCTACAGAATTTTAAACTTTAACTTAGATTTCAAGAATAGCCAGTTACTAATTATGTTTCATGCGATTTTCTTCTCATCCTATCCTTTTAAAAATTCATGTGAATGTTAAACAATGTTTTTATTACAAACCTGGTCATAAAATTTAAAATCAAGAAATTATTACATTTATTACGAACTTCCAAATCCAATCACATGACAAAATTCGTGAAATTTTCGAATATTTCTTCTTCTTTTTTTTTTTTTTTTTTTTTTTTTTTTTTTAAATTGATTTTGTAATTGAGATATTAAAAAAAATGCTCATGGGATGCTCAGTAACCCAGAAGAAATGTATAGTACAAAAATTAGAATTTTCAAGTAATTTAGAATTTGCATGGAACATTGGGAAATTGGGTATTCTTTTGTATTATTATCTCTATAAATGAAGCCTTTTCATCTTTAAAATTACTCTACATCCTTTAAAAACGCTACATGCGCAGAAATGCTAAATTCCATGGTAGTATATGATTTAAAAAGCGATGAAATGTAAAACAAAAATATTTAATTTCAGCGTCCTGATAATTAATTTCACTTGTCCCTTTAACAAATAAAAGAAATGGTAAATAAAATTTATTCACTCACCTAAAACTTTAGAATTTCTACTACCTCTTATATCTTTATATAAGTCACGCCTAAGAGAAATATTATGAAAAATGTTAGAATATAATGAAAGGTTTATTTTTATATTCGAACTATTACAATGAAATAGGATTTTTTTAATATATATATATATATATATATATATATTCAAAACAGATTTTTGAAAACTCAACAAAAACATTTAAATTAATTTTTAAAAAAATATTCGCGAAATAATTATTCATACATGTATACAGCGTGTCCACTAATCGGCCCCCGATTTTAAAATTAAATTACTCCTTAAAAAAGATAGATAGAAGAATGAAACAAACGGCATGTTTTTTTGAAAGATGTAAAAATCTTATGCAGAAGTATCCGAGAAAATCTATAAGAAGAACTGCAGCAGAATCAGGATAGAAGCCATCCAACACCCATATTTTTCTGAGAAATTATCTTCGCATGTTTCTGTTTAAGTTCCAGTATCACCAAGCCATTCCAGCTCAAACTGTGTAACAAAGAGAAAATTTCGCACAGAATATGCTTAAGATTATTGATGAAGATGGATTTGACCCTGGATGCATATGGTTCACAGACGAATCATATTTTTCCATGAATTGCAAACAACGCCACCTGCTGGCAATATTTGTAAGTAATTTTGATACTTCATGTAAAAGATTTATACAGTTTTCAAAATAAACATGCTGTTGGTTTCATTCTTCTATTTATCTATGTTTAGTCTATGTTTAGGAGTACTAATTTAATTTTAAAATCGGGGGCCAATTAGTAGACACCCTGTATATGTATGAATCAGGACTTTTTTTTTTTAAGTTAAATTATGCTTTTTTAAATATGTAATCGTCCGTTGATTGGATTTATTTTAAATTCTTAATGATTTTTATCCTGATTTGATTTTACATAAATACCAGGTGTCCCATAAGTCTGTAGACATTTTAATAATTCATAAAATTTGAAGGAATTGGTAGAATTAAACGTGGTTTGCAAAGAAGTTATTCTCGTAAAAAAGAGTTTTTTTTTTTTTTTTTTGTAAAGAAAAAAAAATAAATTTTTCGTCGATAGAGGGCGCTGCATGAAAGCGTAGCGAGAAATATGCAAATTAGAATCCTATAAATTACACAGTTTAACGATTACAACTTATTCCTTATTTTGCCTCCTATTTGTGCATATATGAAGTTTTAATTGCGATGCTGACTTGGTGAATAAAGCGTAATTGGTGAAGATGTTTTTCCTGAGCTAAGAACCATCGACTGAAACTGCATTTAGCGGTGTTGTAACTCGTTTTCAAACTATAATTTGTGATGATGGCGGACACATAGAATAGAATTTATATGCCTGTAAACATTTGCATGCAAATAAACATAGTTTTTCAGGGAAATGTGTGCTTTGCTCATGTACAGCGCCCTCTATCGATGAAAATTTTAACTATTATTTTTTCTCTAAAAAAAAAACTTTAAGAGAATAACTTTTTCGCAAACCATATTCAATTCTACCGATTAATTCAATTTTTATGAATTTTTACAATGTCCACAGACACCCGGTATATATAATATATATATATATATATAAAGTTCATAAAAAGTTTTATTCAATTTATGATTTAGCATTAGATAAACAATCAATTATTAATAATACCTTCTAAAAATATTATAAAAAAAAATTCTGAAATTTTGCGTCATCCCATCGCTATATTCATTTGAAAGTTAAGAGTAATCTTAAAAAAGCTTAAACATCTTTAATTTTTGTTTTAAACTACATACACTTTTCTAATTTATTTTATCAAATCACTAAATATGAATTTTGTTAAAGATAAACATACATGATACTATTAAATTAAATCACATTATAAAAACAAATAATAAGGGTACTAACATTAAGAAAAATAACAAGAATTAAATATAAAAAATGAAGATTGGCTTAAAAAGAGAAAGCTTGGAAATAAGAATATGTCGTAATCAATCAACATAATGTCTTTCAGCGGCAGATTTGACATTAATTTTCTGTAATAGCTATGGAATTGATAATAATTCAGAATAGGAATAATTAGATTATTGGTAGTTTTCTTATGTTGATAGTGGAATTTATTCGCATTCATTTTTTCCTTTTTATTGTAGTTTTTGCATTAATGAATTTAAAAGTATTCTCTAGCTTAACCTCGCGTATTTAGTGCAACCCAAATTATTAATTTCGTTTTATTAATCTTTATTTTTATTTATGTATTCTTCTATAATAAATGAAGAATATATGAGCTATTTTCAATGTGCTACATAATACAGGGTGGTCAGAAAAGCATGATAGAAAGTAAGCGATCATTGTGGAAAAAAGACAACATGCAAGAACATGAAACATATTTTATTGAATAAAGATATGAATGACATTTAATATACAAGATGCTTAAATTGTCTACCGTCCCCGACTATAGTGTTATAACGCCGGTTCCAAAACTCTGTCAAAATGCGCTGGAGTGTGTCGTAATCAAGTGCATCAATCTCACTTCTGATAGCCAATTTTCGGTCGTTTAGTGAATCAGGGCTATTCCTATAGATTCTAACCTTGATGTAACCCCATAAGAATAAGTCGCACGGATTTGGGTCCGGACTGTATGGGGTCCACTCTATCCCGTGCCCGTGAATTTATCTGCCTCCAATGCAATCAAACGCTCACCAAACGTCGTTTCAAACCACGTGAAGACGTCAGAAGTTTTTTGGGGACGAGCCCCATCTGGCTTGAACCAGTACCGGCGTGTCCTGTTGAGATGGCCCGCATCAGGGCCAAAGTGACGCTCTAGCAACTCTCGACACTTCACTCCTGTGACCACACCATCAATAAATATCGGACCAATTATCTGCTTCGACGATATGGCACACCACATCATGACCCTTTGTGGATGCAGTGAAGAGATGGCGCTGAGATGAGGATTTTCCGTACCTCAGTGGCGCCAGTTTTGTTTGTTCACGAAACCATTCAACTGAAAATGGGTCTCATCACTGAACCAGATCTTGTATTCACTGATGGAACCATTTTTAAGTTCCTCGATTATGTGGTTTGCGAAATCTCTCCACTGCACAGTATCCCCCCCCCCTTTAGCGGCTGTCACATTTGGACCTTGTATGGACACAATCCTACTGCTTTCATTAGCCTTTGTAATGATGTTTTGGATATGCTTAATTGTTGGGCCGCCTGTCGAGTGGAAGTGCTTGGCTGATCCTCAAAGTATGCGCGCGCAGGCTCCCTGATGTCGTCAGTAACAACTGCTGATTTTCGTCCCGACGCACAGTGGATCGAAGTATAGGCAGGGGCGAACATAGGAACGTTATGTTATTATTATTATCTATGTATAATTTTTTTTGTCACATTTCGATTTAAATATGTATATATGTATATATGTATGATAGTTAAAGCGATTCCATGCTTTTTTTAACCCTTTATAAGGCCGAGGGAATATTTTCCCACACCAAATTCGTTATCGTTTTATTCACCTGGCACCAATTTTTTAAAATAATGATTCCTGTGTATCACTTTTCTGGAAAAACATCACTATGAAAATTATTTTGATAATTCTAGTGGGAAAAAAATTAAAAAGCAGTTGTTTCTGACAATCCTGCTTATGCTAATACGATGGGTTGTGAGAAGTATGCGATTGACTAAGAGAATAAGATGCCAAAAGTAAAATTAATTATTTCTAATAGGCTAAATGAATTTTTTACTTTACATCAAATTTTATTCGTGAATATAGTGTAATGTGTCATTTGAGGAAAAAATGGTTTAATAAAGGGGTTAAGCGGTATCATATTTTTCTGCTGCAAATTGGTACTTAGAAACATACCTGGTAAAGAAACAAATGTTGTATAAAAGAAGAGAATAAAAGAAAATAAATAAAAATTTCGGGAAGAAAATCTATATTTGTAACACAATTAATTTAGCACACAATGATAAATATATCATTAGATTACTGCTTTTTTTTTTCTTTTCTTTTTTTTATGTAGTTTTTCAATAGAAAACTCATGCAGGCATTTACTGACAAACTCTATTAAAAAAATTACTTTTGTCTTTATTTTACTAAAGATTTATGGAAGGCAGGCGATCAATAATTAATGAATTTTTTTGATTGAACTGGATTTTTTATTTGTTTTATTTTGCTATCAGAAATAATTTTTAAACAAATAAGCAAATAAAGTGAATTCTTATCAAAGAAATTTTAAAAAAACGTTGTTTCTAGGTTCTGTTAATTTTAGAAGGACAATTTTGGAAGGCAAATTTAGGAGACAAATTTGGAAAATTTGCACTGGAAACAGCGAAACAATGTGTCTCAAAATATGTGTGGTACTATATGCCAGCTTCAGTTCACAAACTACTAATTCATGGAAAAGACATAATAGAAAATTTTTCTATTCCAATTGGACAATTGTCAGAAGAAGCTAGCGAAGCCCGAAATAAAGAGTTTCGTAAATACAGAGAATACCACACAAGAAAAATAAATCGAAGAGCTTGTAACGAAGATTTGCTACATCACTTGTTATTAACATCTGACCCCCTGATTTCAAGCATGAGAACGAATAAAAGAAATGTGCAAAGGAAGGAACTTTTTCCTGAAACACAGGAACTTTTACTTTAAATCGTAATATGTTATTACATTATTTAGTTTTAACATTTGATTATTTAACGTTAAACATTTACTTAATTTTAACATTTTATGACAAATCACGGCAACTATTTACATTTCCCTCCTTTTTGGGGTCCAACGGTACTTTTCAGTACCATTAAAGTAAAATTAATTATTTTATTAAATATTTAAAAAAAATAAAATTAATTTCTGATTTATTAAATTTATTTTAATCATCTAAATTCTATAATATTTTCACGATAAAAATTTTAATATATTTTCTGTCATTAATGAATACAGTTATTCAGATAAATTTCTTGATTGATAATTTGAGGGTAAACAGAATAAAAATTTAATTTACTCTAAAAGTGGCGATTTATGGCGCAAATCCTTTTCACAGATTAAAATGCATACTTTTGGGAGTAGTAAAATGTGTTTGAAATTTTGGACAATTTTGGACAAAAAAAGTTACGCAACTTATAAATTTAATTTTGTTGTTAATTTTATATTCACATTTCATGCGTGAATCACAACATAAAAAAACCAACAAAATGTTGGCAGAAGTACCTTAAACTTTTATTAGGACATTATTAAAAGTATTTTTATTTCGTATTTTTTCATAGTTATCGTTAGTGCCACTTGATGGCTATTCCAATAAAGTCACTGAAATTCATCGAAAAATCTTATTTCTGAAAGTTTTCGTTTTGAACTTATTTATATACAATAAAACTTCGTGTAATTGAAGAAATAACCATATATTTGTATTTTTTAGACATTCTTTTAAATTATTTCACAGCAAAATATCAGTTATTTAGAGGTTGATTTTTGGGCCTATGTTCGTATTTTAACATCGTTCGATCCACTGTGCGACGCCTTTCTTTTTGCATTCTAAACACTCCCTGTAGATTCATATCTGTCCATCAACCTGTAAACAATGAAAATCAGTGGGAGATTAGGACCATTACATCAGTCATCTGATGGCTTAAAAATCACTGTGACTTTAGAGCGCTATAACTTACTGCGCGATTATCTCTTCACTAAGCGTCCTTTTCATTTTGAACTCTGAACGACATGCCCGTCGAGCGGGGACATTACATCGGTTATTCTCATAAAATTTTCCTACGATATATAACCGATCTTAAAAGGTTTGTGATTCTATATTGCTTATTCTTTATTTCCGGTAATTAAGCATTCAACTGAAATGCACTATATGTGCTATTATAATATGGAAGAATTATATTTGCATCAATACATTTGAAATCAGAAACTTAAAATACTTTCTATCATGTTTTTCTGACCATCCTGTAGTTACATAGTTAAATATACAGGGTGGGCCAAAAGTCCCTGGTATATTTTAAACTTTTATGTAAAATTAAGTATTTGATGTGCGAGAGTGCGGTTTGTACTAAAAATAAATTTTTATTTGTTAAAGCAATTAAAATTGGTTCATAATTTTGTTCCTAGATGGCTGTACCTTAAAAGCAACAAGAAAAAGCATCATAAACGCAAGGCAAGCATTAAAGAGCATTTATTTTAAAAAATTCACAATATATAATTATAAGTGCCCTTTATATTTCCAGTCATATAAGAATTCCAATTCCTCCCACTTGTCTGGTTAGCACTGATTTTGAAAGGAACTGGATTACACGCGCTATTCTCATTTTCAATACCTTAATGTCAGACATAGGCTAAGCATACACATTGTCCTTCACATAATCTCATAAATAGAAGTAAAGAATGATTAAATCTGGGTATGTAAGTAGCCATAATAAAACTCCAAGAAACGCTATATAAACAAAACACGAGGTACAGCTAGCTATAAGAAATATTTGAAATTAATTTTTTTATTTTCTTAAACCAAACTTTTCACCATAAATTCTTGTGTGAACGCTTTTCATTATCAACTATTATCTATTCATTGTAGTGCTAACGGTATTCTCGTATCCCATTTATTAATTTATATAAAAGTTAAAAATGTGTCAGAAACTTTTGACCTGCCCTATATTTATGTGTAAAAATGTAAATGCCATTTTAAATGTTGACGACCTATATTTTTTCTGTTGTGAAAATAACAATTATACTATAAAAGAGATCATAGAATCAGAAAATGCTGCAAATAACTCACCCTGTAAGCATTATTGCATGATCCCAATGACCCTCGTCGTCTTCTCTCGTGTTCAACTTGCTTTGCCATACACAAAAGTTATCTAAATACTTATCAATGTCACCATTTGCAGCGTTTGGAGCTGTCTAAAATAAAACAACCAGCTTTCATTCAGATCAACAATATTTTTTTTTTTTTATCAAAAATATAATAAAAAATATTTAGATTACCAGATTCTAGTATTTGAAATTTTATATAAATTCTCCTGACAGAAAACTGATCTTTAATGATCGTATGAAACTTTTAAAAAATCTTTCATACAAAATTTTTTTACCACTAATATACATCGTAATGAAAAACATGTATTCCTAATAATAAAAAATTATTGCATATATGTGTACTTCAGCTTGGGTGAATATTCAGTTGAGAACAAATTATTATTTTTACTGTTATCTGTGCAACAAATCAACGTTTCATTCTCCTTAAAATTTTGTTGAAGAAACATTTTTTCAATAACAAATGACTTTATAAATTGATATTCAAAATTAAAGTGCTTTTATAAAGGCTCGTGTTGTATACATGTCTCTCTAATCAAGCTAGATAAATTGGAAGATTATTCCTTTGAAATAAAATTCATAAAAGTTTTACATATTATTTAATCTGTTAAAAATTACGCCGATTATGCTGTAGTATTTATCCGTTTACCTTTGGGGGTTAAAACCATATCAATGAAACTTTGTCAATACAAATATACTTATCATTTGGCTTGTAAATTAAACAAGTGCTTTTTTAACATCATATGTATAAATAATAGAATAAAAATCGTGCAAACAAACACCATAAATTAAGAAATGTGCGGTGTTTGTTTACAAAGCTTTTTTTCTTCTATCATTGAACACTAATTTTTCGCTTCATTTAACTGACGTACAAGAATATGTTGAGTTACATACTAATGCTCTCAAATCATGTGTGTAGCATTCATAGAGAGAAAAATTAACTGAAAATGAACTGAAATAATTGTTTAATGATTAATGAAAGTTTAGTAAGCAGCAAACATGATAAATTGAAGAAAGCCCAAAATTTGTGGCGTTTGTTTACGAGCTTCTAATTACACTGCGCTGCATGAAAATCGGCCCCAACACCATTTTTGCAAATTCTTATCTAAAATGACCTACTGAATCCGAATATGACACTCAATTCGCCCTATCACCCACCGTTTTGGGGGATGCCTCCCTATTTTTATCACTTTTCGGTAATTTTATGGCTATAAATTTGATTTGTAGAGGGGCAAAGGATTAATTTAACTGTTAAATATCTTCTGCGGGGCTGCAGAAGTGAAAAATTCTAAAACATGAACGTTTGCAGCAAGGGGAAAATTTAGAAAGGGGAGGATCTACCACTGAAATTATGAATTACATTTATTATATTTTATTATCAATTATTATTATCATTTATAATATATTTCATACATATATATAATTTTTTTTACGTGCTAAAATATTTTTTTCCCGTTTTTCAAACCAATTTCATGGCCATAAAATTACCGAATAGTGATAAAATTTGGGGGAGGGGTGGCGTCCAGTGCTGCCAGATTTGAGGGAAATTTTTATTCAATATCCACCGTTAAATTTTACTTGTAACGGTTACCTAATTACATAGACGATTTCCGTTAAAGATGTTTCCAAACAGTTAGTAAACCATTTCAATTAAAATTTAGTGGTGGGTGTTAAATAAAAATTTCCCTCAATCTGGCAGCACAGGTGGCGTCCCGTGAAAACTGTGGGTGACTGGACAAAATGGGAATCATATTCTAATTCAGGAGGTCATTTTACATGTTTGATGAAAATCCATTTGATAGTTATATATATATAGATAGATAGATAGATAGATAGATAGATATACAGATAGATAGATAGATGAAATGGGGCTTTGCAGGAATAATTTGGTTGGGCATTTTCATACCTAGTAACATTTATAATTTATTCCAGAATATTTTTATTACCCACCACTATTTTTAAAGAGCATTTTTATTTTTATTTCATCATAATTACGTACTAGAGAAAAATTCTCTACGAGCACAGTGCAGTGAAGAAAGGGCAGGTACTAACAGTATTCCTGAATAAATAATAAATATTACCAAGTATGCATTTTATAAGGCGTAGCTGCCAATATTTTAATTTATTCCGGAGTACTTTTAGCCCCGCCTTTATTACGCACCACTTTATATATAGAAAAATTTTCGCTAATATATAACTTCGATCAAATAAGAAAAAATTACTTTAAAAATAATTGGTACGAAATAAAGGCGGGGCTAAAAGTTCTCCGGAATAAATTAAAATATTGGCAGCTATATATAAGGTTATAGTTGGCAGGCTTCCAATTGATTTTAGGCAGTTACAGTCAGCCAACTTCAAACTCTTTCGTGCGGTTTCATATAAGCCATATTATTATTATTTTTTTTAATATATATATAAAACGTAATAAAATGTAGCATACAAGAAAAAAGTATTATCTATGCCAATTTCGTCCACAAAATTATATAAATACAGCCATGAGTAGTAGAATAACGATGAATTAGACCACAATTACTCCCGCTATAATGAATAATGAAACCCACTCACGCCAATGATGAAACTTAATATAACCAATAACATCAATCAAAAAGAATATTCATCAATCAAACACCTTTTATAAATAAAATGAACATTTAATATTAAGTGAAAAAAAAATGCTCAAAACAAGAGGAAATTATCGTCAGGGGACGCAAATCCTTCATAGAGCAAATTATCGCAAGATTCCAAAGACTGTAGAGTTGTTTTCAGCCAAAAATCTGCAATGTATGTCCCTCTCTTGCTACAAAACCTAACATTAAAAAGAAATAAAAACGTATAAATAAACAAAATCAAAAGATAAATCGTTACATAAAGCTAAAATCATACATATGGTTAAAATCACCGGATTCACACACAACAAGTCGAGTTGCCATCGGCAGTTTACTAGGTTAGGAGGAGGAAAAAAAATATGTATAAGAATTAACACACTTGAACATTCTGAAAAGAGCGACAAGGTGAACCACATCCAAAATTAATATAAAAATTAAGTTATGGAAGCGAAGATCATTTAAAATATCTAAAAATGGAATTGGTGACAATTTATACAGATATACATTATCACTTTTTAGTTTAATACATTTAATATTTAAAATGAGAAAGATGGAAGTGGTACGCTATCTTTCGGTAAAAATCATAACCCTTCTATAGTAAAAGCAGCAATGGGAAATTTTTATTAAAAGTTGTTTTTACTTCTTAACTTTATCACATTTAGGCGAACATTAAAAATATTTCTGTGTTTAAATAAAATCAAATGGAAATAATTTTAAAAGGAAAAGAAAATTTATTTTTAAAGAGCAATTTGTTTATTTAACTTAAGATATTGATTAAGTAAAAAGATGATTAATTATTTTAAATAACTAACATACAATGAAATATTATAATTTAATGTGATTACTTTATATATTATTTTTAAATTCAGTTATAAAAGTACACAAAATATGTAATAATTTTATGTAAATTTTTAATATATATAAAGTCATTTATATGAAAATAATTTTATATATTTTATTTATCTGAATTTAATTCTAAAAGTACGAAAAATAAAAATAAAATTTTAAAATAAAATAAAATAATAAAAAATAAATTAAAGAATAATGCTTAATTTTCAAATAGCAAGTTGTTATAAATTCCTTTAGCATGTTTGCAATTTCCCAGAATAATATATTACTCTAACTTGAAAAATTATAATTTTAATAAGCTTTAACAATATTGAAATTAACTTTTTAACGATATTTAAATGGATTTTATAGTTAATATAATTAAACAAGTTTGAAAAAAGGCATGTATGTGTGAGTAATAAATAATGCCTTATTATATAGAACTTCTTAGTACTCTAAAAACATGGATTACTCTTATTTAAATAAAACATAATACAGAGTTGACAACTTTTATAATTTATTCCGGAGCATTTTTACTCCCGTCTTCTTTTCGCACCAGAATTTTTGTAGAGTACTTCTCTACAATATGTGACAATAATTAAACAAGAAGAAATTTACTCTTCAAACTGACTGGTGTGAAAAAAATTCGGGGCTAACAATGCTCCGATTTAAATCATAAAAGTTGGCAACTCTGATAATATAAAAATTCATACACATATTAGTTTTATAGTTGCTTCATGTAAATTTACAAAAGGAATTGATTGAATTTAAGGAATAAATTTAATCTTAATTACCAAAGGAAACAAATAATAATAGGTACTATAACTATTTAATTAAAATATTAAGATATCAAATTTTAAACAAGAAAAAATATATAATCGAAAATTTTAAATTAATTTTGACAAAAATTAAAAACTGGCTATAAATAATAATTACGAGTTTGTAGTCCTAAAATCTCTAAATTTTGTTGTAAATTAGAGATTTTTTATTTATTTATTTATTTATTTTAGGCCATTTGCATCGATATTTTCAAATTTCCGAGCTAACAATCTTCCAACTTACAATTCTATGCGTGATTTGTTTTCAGATAATAGTATAAAAGGCATTTTCTTTAATGGTGAATTTTTAACCGATTTTCACAAAATCTAAAAATTGTCTATAAATAGAGGTTTTTGAGTTCTGTATCCAAAAATCGCTCTAAACTCAGTTGAAAATTAAGGTATAAAAATAATAATAATGTTTTATAAAATTCAAGGCGAACTCTGTATTGACATTATATAATTTCCAAGCTAGCGTTCTTTCAACAGAAAATTTCAAGTTTTGCAGAAAATAATAGTTAATTAAATTCAAGGTCGATGATTTTTGTAAAGCTTTATGCTTGTTATTTGAATAATTTAAGTCATACTTTTCACTGAAATACTTACACCTTTTTATAAAGTGTCGCTCTAAAAATTTACATACTTCATCTGAAATTCATTTTAAATCGTGGTTTGTTACTGTTTTCTACGAGACATTTCTTTCTTTTTAATATTTATATTTTAATGGTTTATCCAACTTATCTTTTTTGCAAAAACATTTTCCAATATTAAAATTAATTTTCTTCTTTCTGAGTATTTGACGAATAATTTCATTTCATAATTAGCAAAACACAAAAGCTGCATTTGTATACTCTCTAAATTTAAGAATATAAATTAACTATCAATTATTTTAAGTACTATTACTGTAAACATCAGTAACCGCATTTCTAGACACTAATAACTTATGAATAATTGCAGTTTGAATCAGAAAAAAAAATGCTTAATGTATTCTTAAGATTTATGAGTTTTATAACCTATCCATAATTTAAGGAAGTTTAATTTCCTGAATCATTATACTACAATTAAACAATCCATTAAATTTGAAATATGGTTGTAAAATTGCATAAGCTTTCACATTGTTTATAAATATAGCACATATATTACTGTGGTAAACATAATGGGATATGGGAAACCATTTCAAATATTTGATGCTTACATTGTTATGGTTAGTTTTCATCTTCTTAAAATTTATTACACATTTCCATATCGAAAAAATACCTAATAAATTTCCAAAAAATGAAATTTTAGCAACTTCAGTGGATATCAAGTAAATTTATTATAGGAAAAATGCTTAAAACTAATAAACGAGAGAAAATTGTTTTTCAGAGCTTTCATTCGACTTTGTTTCTCTAACGCTTTTACTCCCATTTTCTGAATCCTTTCATTTTAAAATTTGCATAATTATTTAGTTTATTCTACAGCATGAATAATTGATTTTTACAAACAATAGTTTTTCCATAATTCTTTGTTTATTCGTTTGCATGTTTTTAATTTAACTAATTATTATTATTATTATTATTATTATTATTATTTAATAATCGGATTAACTAAAAATTATGATTATATTGTATTACAGCATTGAATTTTGCGATGTTTATTGTTAATAATAACGGTTGCAACCGAATTATTATTTTTTTCCCAAGAAGTTGTCCAATCTTTATTGTAATTTCATATTCCTATTCAATAAGAAGTAAACACATTAATGTTCTTTGGTTTCAAGCTGAAACAAAATATTTAACAATTTTTATACAACAATTTCCTCAATATTTTTTTTCTTGTTTTAACCGTTTTATAGACTTTTGTTCCGTCTCTTTTCGGTAGAAAACAGCACAACTTAGAAATTTAACAAATGATGTTTCAGAGGAAACCATATGCAGAAGTCATTTTAGATTTTTTTAGTAGGCACTAATGCACCTTGCTGCTTTGATGACACACTCATGCCTAGTTTTTAACATGATGAAGGCAGTGCTATTATTTTGACAATGAAAATTTTTGTGAGTTTTGAAAAATTTTAATTTTTACTTACAAAGTTATTTATTTATTAAATTAATATTACTTGAATTTATTCAGGTCAAAATATAGGTAAAGGAAGGTGGTCAAAAATAATCCCTTAAAGAACAATCTTGTGTAAAATAACATAACTGTTTACATAAAACTTTGACGATTTGCTAATATGCTTTACACTATATTTTGCATTATAAACATATTTTAATAGTACTTTAAACCCAAATTGAGTGATGAAACACACAGATTTTTGAAAAAAAGGTCCAAATTTTCGTTTTGCCCTCACCAAAGGGCAAAAGGATTCTTCAATTAAAAAATAAGTGTAAATTGTTTTTTATCGGCAAAATAAAGGATATAAAAGTAATTATCGACTTGGTACAACTAATTTACGTGTTACCCTGTATGTAGCACTATCTGTCTGGAAGAAAACATATGTGGGTCGTTTTGCCCGATAGGACCATTTTAGGCCACCTTCCACTATTTCAAACTAAAAATTTCTCGAAAATTAAAATGCTATTGATTTATTTATTTTTATTTTTATTTTTATTTATTTATTTATTTATTTATTTATTTTCATATTTGTGGACAGCTATGTGTCTAATAACCATTTTTTAAATTAGTTTAGTAATTGTCAAAAGAAATTACACAATGACTTTTAAATGCTTAAATGAATAAATATTTTATATTTGATAAACAATATGATTTAACCCTTTAACACACAGCGTCCTCGCCGCAAGGACGCATTTTTTAATTCCAAACTACAAAAATTCCTCCCGAAAATTTTCAATGAAATTTTACTTTTAAACCTTAGAGAGAAAAGTAATTTACTTATTTTCTTTTAACTTTATTCGTAAATTCTGGTTATTAAATAAGCGTAATTGCCTTGCCCCTAAGAGTGCTAACCATAGCTGCAAACTTTTTAAAATTTATTCCATAACATTGTAAGTATCTGCATTTTATTCAAACCACTTTCTTTGTAGAGTAATTTTCTCCAATGTTTAATTAAGATCACATAAGAAGAAAATTACTTTTCAAGAAAAGTGGCGTGAAAAAATGGTTAATACTACCTATGTTACAGAATAAATTAAAAGAGTTGGAAGCTATGATTTAACCCTTATATGTCATCTGTACTTTAAAGTACCTTCAGATTAAAAAGTGCATGAAATTCACTTATAATTAATGTCTAAAGCTCTTATGAACATCGAAAATTATTTCACTTTAAAGGTTATAGGACCTTTAAATCTTCACAAAATCAATTTTTGAAAATATTTTTAATACATAATTCAGAGTGTTAAAAATATTTAAAAACGAACTACTTCAATATCAAGTTAAAATTACGCCGGCGGCTAAAATTAAAAATTTCAAATCAAATCCATAAAATAAAAGTTATAAAGTTGTCCATAAAGGGAAAGCATATCTCGCATAGAGACACTTTTTAAAAAACACGTGTATAGTTCTAAAAAAAAAAAACACTTTAAAAACACGAACAAGTTCAAAAACGTATTTAATTAAAAAAGAGACATATATTTCTAAGCTTTTCGCCCTGATCAACAGGTCATTAGGAAATCTACATGATTTGTTTTTACAAAATGTGCAGTTATATGTTCAAATATATATCAATATTATAATATCAGATGAAAATTACAGTTAAAACGCTGCTTCAGTTGGATGGTTACTGAAAAAGCTGGCCTTTTTCACACAGCTGTTACCACCAGGCCAGCTTTTCCAGTAACCATTCAACTGACTTTTTCTACGCAAGTTCCAGTTATCAGATGTTGCCTCATTGGGAACGCACAGCGATTCCAACCAACGGACTCTGAAATTTTTTGAAATGAAGTAACGTTTTAACTGTAATTTTCACCTGATATTATAATATATATATGTATATACTTGAACACATAACTGCACATTTTGTAAAAACAAATCATGTAGATTTCCTGATGATGAAAAGCTTTGAAATATATGTCTCTTTTTAATTAAATATGTTTTTAAACTTGTACGTGTTTTTAAAAAGCTTTTTTATAAATTTAGTTGTCCATAAAGTTGAAAGAAAAAATAGCATGCGCCCTTTAAAAAATAAATCATTAAACTTAGTTTTCACAGTTTCTGATTTTTGCACTTTCCACAAGATTAAGAAAATGCTATGTATGAAAAGCTATCAAATGTTACATATATTCTGTATGTAAGGATTTTTAATCTTTGAACTTTGGTAATGTGACCAAAAGATTTGATTTTGTAACATAATCAATAAAAAAATTTTAAATGTTTTCAAAATTACATGATATTTTTATTTTTTTAAATATTGAAATATCAGATAAATTTCAAATTTGTGGTTTACAGAGTAGGCAATAGTTAACTTTAATTTAATATAAGAAATATGTTCTACTGGTATACTAAAAAAAATATCTTGTGAGAAAAAGGAAGTAAGAATATTTTTTTTATTATATATACTGATATTTTATGTTATTTAAACCTTTATGTCTCAAGGTCTTAGATTTCAAAAATATTTACCCATCATATGTTTGAATATTTGAAGCATATAAAAAATATTTTTAAAAACGCTGTACAAAAAACTAAACATTTACTGACGAAAAAGTGTTTGTTGGATGTCTAAATCACCGTGAAAAATGATATATATTTTTTTTTAATATTCGAGTTTTCCGTTTAAATGGAAATTTTAAATATCTCTTAATTTTGTTACAACAAAATCTGACTCATAACTTGTTTAATTTCTCACAAATTTCATCTATGTAAACTACGTACGCTTAGGGAGTTTACATCCGATTTTTTTTTCTTCATAAATTAAACATTGATGTGAAAACCTTAAATAATATCGCCATCTGCTGGAACTTTATAAACATTCTGTGTTAACTCTGATGTTGCAAGACAGCAACAGCCAAAAAATCAGCTATTAAAGCTGGGTTTAGAAATAACTTTGACTTATTTGGTATGTTGCAGAAATGCAACACGAGGACACAAAGGGTTAAAATTTACATTTATTTAATTTTGAAATAAGGTTTAGGTTTCCAAGACTAGTACTATGTTGCGCAATTTATTTCATTTTAAAATGAGCTAAAGTTTTCTATTTATGATGAATAGGAAGAGTGTCTCAGAATTTTTGGTTTCGAAAGGTATAACTCCCTTAATTTTATCCTATGGGCTACATGAAGCCGTTTCTGTACAATAAAGGATTACATAATGTGCTGTCAATGTTTATGGTTGAGTGGTCTTTACGTCACACTAGTGCTATGCTATGATCAATCAGCGATGATCAGGGATTCACCCCTAAAAGTGGTCCGAGAACATGCTGTCACAATCTTGATCCTTCACGGAATGCATGGCATCCCCGCTTCGGTGACATCCAAAGGTATTACGCGGGATGGGAACATGGAGTACATTGCGGTCCCGACGAATTTTACGTGCACCAACCACCGTTGATATACATAACGATCTTCGACCGGCTCGAGTGTCAAACCTGAAACCTGCCAATTACGAGCTTCGTGCTTTACCAAACAGACTACCGCGACCGTCAATGTTTGTGATTGCAATTTTTCATGATCTTCTCCTGCGTTAGAATTAATATATATATATATATATACTAGCTGACCCGACAAACGTTGTTTTGTCATATAAATTATTTCTAGAGAATATTTTGCTAGAAAAAAATAACTAACTTATTGTAAGTGTGTAAGGATGTGGTATATAAGTGGAAGATGTATGGAGCGCTGTGAACGGTGAAAGAATATAAAAATAACAAAACACCAATCATTTAATTTTTAATTTATTAAAATTGATTCTTTTAAATTATACACATATCGCTACCTATAACAATATTACTAATAAACAATATCAATCCCTTAATGCAACAGAGTGTACAATATTTTTTGTTATCCCATCTTTCGCCAATACAAACAAACTGGATGGTTTGCCCATTCGAGAGCCACGTATAATTGTCTGTGTGAAAAACATGATGTGCTCAAATCTAAGCCACAGACAGACATCGTTTGGCCCTGAGACTTATTGATAGTCATTGCAAATGAAAATCTAATTGGAAATTGAGGGCGTTTAAATTGAATTGGCACATCTGTGGGTATTATAGGGATTCGCAGTAGTAATATATTTTCACCTCGGAATTTGTCATTTAAAATAAGGGCTTCGATAACATTTTTCATTAATTTTTTTATGACTAATCGCGTGCCGTTGCACAACCGTTGTGGGTTCAAATTACGAAGCAAAATAACCGGAGATCCAACCTTCAGATGTAAAATATGCGGTGGCATGCCTGGTAAATTCAATGAGTTTAAAAACTTTGTTGGATAATTTACAGCTTCGGTGGCATCGCAAACTGTATCATTAGATTTGTATGACACCAAGTCTCCTGGTAACAAATGTTGTATCTTGAGATTCAATTGCTCTTTCTGCCAGCCACTCATGATTTGTGTATCGTCTGTGTACATCAGGAAATATCTGGTCAATAAGAGCATCTTAAATATCAATGATTGTGCAGAAATCGGTCGGTAATTTTATGCATCCAGTTTCATCTGTAGTAACTTTTCCATCGCCGATATCTAACAATTGTTTTGAGAATGTTTCAGCGGATGGATCTTGAAGCTTTTGAACGCACAAATTTACTTTCAGTTGTACTTTTTCAACATTACGCCACAAAGACGATGATTTTAAGCACGCGTTGATCTCATCAGCGTATGTTGAACGCGGAATAACGGGAAGTGCTTGTCTAAAATTACCTGAAAAGAGTAACAGAGTGCCGCCAAATAGTTTGTCATTGTTTTTTATATATTTCAATTTCCTGTTCGACGCCTCAGTCGAATGTTTGTGTGCCATAGTGCATTCATCCCAGATAAGAATTTTACACTATTTCAGCACTGTGGCCATGGACGATTGTTTTTTTTTTATGTTGCACACTGCGTCTGGGTTATTTTGAATATTTAGTGGCAGTTTAAATAATGAATGAGCTGTTCTGCCTCCATCCAATAAAGTTGCCGCAATGCCAAATGATGCAACAGCCAATGCAATGCCATTATTTGATCGTATTTCGGCGAGAATTCGCAAAATAAGGAATGTTTTGCCAGTTCCACCTGGCGCACCCCCCCCCCCCCCCCCCCAAAAAAAAAAAAAAAAAAAAAAAAAAAGAATCCACCTTGTCCTGCCAAAACTGCGAGAATGATGCGGTCGTAAATGGTTCTTTGTTCTTCATTCATTAGTGGGACATTGCGAGCAACAATCGCTGCCATTTCTACAGTATTGTATTGTAGTTCACGCTTCAATTCAGTTCTTATTAAATCAGATGCATTTCGATTTTTTGAATGCATACCGAAATGACTGTGTGGTAAGTTGGTAATGATAATGCAAAGATCTTCAAAAGCAATCAATGCTTCATTGTACATAGCGTCACTGAATACTATCGTTAGATCGTTGCACCGTGAACGACGTTGATGCAATATATCATCAGTCATTGAATCTTTGTGATTATCCCATAATGTCTCTGCTTGGGCCGGGAAACATGTAGTCAACACTATAGTGAATAGTAGACGAATTTGTTTTGCTGTACAGTTCAGTCCTACTTCAGCAAGCATACACTCCCACTGGTTGTCGTCTTCCAGCAAGCCGAGTGCAAGGCATGCATCTTTATACGTTGGATACTGTTGTCCATTCACCTTACGTAAATCTTGAAATGACAAAGGGCCGATGACATTAACCAATAACAGTCGAAGATAAAAGCACTCAGTCTGCCTTGGTTTGACTGTAAATACTCGTCCCAAGGTGTTTGATTTGAATAAACCGGGACATGCGTCAATCGGCGTGCCTTGCTTGCGGGGCATCCCTTTTTTTGTTGGAGCCCATGTGAAATAGCGTGGTACTTTTGAATAATGTCCGTGCAAAAGCACCAAAAGCATTCGCACGATTACACAATTCAAAAAATTCGGTGAGTGTAGTTTTTGGTGGATTTATAGCACGATCAATCGCTGTCTCGCTCGTGAAATATACGCGCTGGCCATTTTCAAGATGGACGGCTAAATGAAGAACTGCTGGATCCCGTTCATGAATTGGGAAACCAAAGATACGCCAAACAGCTTCATTGAAGCTGACGTACCGGCCAATTTGGTAAAGTGTTATTTCATCGTTGTTATTCACTGGAGGAGCATTCACATTGGTATTTTCAACTTGAAATACAGCCATATCACTGCCTTTATTCACATACTTGCAAATGTATTTGATGCTCTTCACTGAACTGCAGAACTGAACGTTAATATGAGCACCAAAAATAAATTAAAAAAACTGGCGTACAGACAATAGCAAGAAATTCAAACTTCTTCACACACCATAAATTTTAAATCAGCACAACCGGTTTCGAAAGGACGTAGCCTTCCTTCATCAGGTGCAAACACTGCAACTGCCTTGGAGGCAAAAGCAAGACTGAAAGCAGGACAAAATCCAGAGGGGGAGGAGCAACACAAACAATCAATAGGAAGCAACATGCAGGACATTACCAATCAGAGAGGAACACACGTACATACACACCACAAAATGAGGAGGGAGGAAATGAGTAAACAATTATTATTATTTTTTTTTTTCAATAATATTTAACTAATAAGTAAATTTAATAAAATTTATCCATTAATTATTATTATTTTTATTTAAATTAGAATTATTTTATTATAACTAATATGATGTTATAAGCATGATGAAGGAAATTATTTAATTGAATTAAACAAATTTTTCCAGGCTGTAGACAGCAAAGTGGAATCAGATTTTTCATTGACAATTTTATCACGATTAAGGTAAATAGCTAAATTTTCTAAAAAATCCAGTTCGGAAACGCGTTTGGCATGAAAGATAATTTTCGCACTCTTAAAATTAAAACTATGATCAAATTCCCAACTGTGCTTCGCAATAAAAGATTTAGAAATTTCTTGATTAACAACATACCGAGAATGTTCACGTAAACGACATTCAAGATTTCTTTTAGTTTGACCAATATAAGATAAATCACAGTTATTACAAGGGACATTATAGTTACCCCATTTTTGAAGCTCAGGAACAGGGGATTTGGTTGAAGGGAATTGGAATTTATTGGATTTTTTTTATAAATTCCAATTCCCTTCAACCAAATCCCCTGTTCCTGAGCTTCAAAAATGGGGTATCTATAATGTCCCTTGTAATAACTGTGATTTATCTTATATTGGTCAAACTAAAAGAAATCTTGAATGTCGTTTACGTGAACATTCTCGGTATGTTGTTAATCAAGAAATTTCTAAATCTTCTATTGCGAAGCACAGTTGGGAATTTGATCATAGTTTTAATTTTGAGAGTGCCAAAATTATCTTTCATGCCAAACGCGTTTCCGAACTGGATTTTTTAGAAAATTTAGCTATTTACCTTAATCGTGATAAAATTGTCAATGAAAAATCTGATTCCACTTTGCTGTCTACAGCCTGGAAAAATTTGTTTAATTCAATTAAATAATTTCCTTCATTATGTTTATAACATCATATTAGTTATAGTAAAATAATTCTAATTTAAACAAAAATAATGATAATTAATAGAAATATTTTATTAAATTTACTTATTAGTTTAATATTATTGACAAAAAAAATTATAATAATTGTTTACTCCTTTCCTCCCTCCTCATTTTGTGGTGTGTGTGTACGTGTGTTCCTCTCTGATTGGTCCTGTCCTGCATGTTGCCTCCTATTGGTTGTTTGTGTTGCTCCTACCCCTCTGGATTTTGTCCTGCTTTCAGTATTGCTTTTGCCTCCAAGGCAGTTGCACGTGTTTGCACCTGATGAAGAAAGGCTACGTCCTTTCGAAACCGGTTCTGCTGATTTAAAATTTATGGTGTGTGAAGAAGTTTGAATTTCTTGCTATTAATATGAGCATTGAATGTTTTACTCAGCAGAGGCGAATATGGGACCACCCAACGGTTATCAATGTCAATATCTATGTTGTTGACATAGATGACCACCATAGATGATAAGATTGTCCGCCATTATCGGGATTTCTTCGACAATATTTTGGATATCCGTCAACATTTGTGATCGTGAAATTTTTCGGAAAGCTTTTAGTACATTTTCTATCTGCACAAATAATAATGGCCTAAAAATTCATTTTTCATTTTAACATAAAATAACTCCGTCGGATATTGACGATTTTTTTAAAAGAATATACCATTTTAACTAATTTTAACATTTTAACAATATTAACGTTGAAAAAATATTTTAAACACTTACGGTTAAAAATTCTTTTTTCATTTCAACATTAAATAAATTCTGACATCGTATTTACGATTCTAAAATATTAACTTTGAAAAAATATTTTAAACACTTCGTAAGATACGGTTAAAAATTCATTTTTCATTTCAACATTAAATAAATTCTGACATCGTGTTTACGACAACTCACGCCATCTAGGTGGAAAAGTTGTTGAAAGAGTTGGTTAAAAATTAATTAATAAAGAACTAATTAAGTTACAACTTTCATTTGTAAATCTAAACCATTCTCGAATCCACCTGACGACACACAAAAAAATTCATTAAACTCAGTCCAGCCGTTTAGGAGGAGTTCAGTGACATACACACGCACAAAAGAAATATATATATAAAGATATATTACTTCAAGAATCTAGCATCCTTATAAAAATGTAAAAAATAAATACATTTTACATTTTTTTAACGCCCTGGTCGTTTTTCGACTTCTGTGTACTTATAATGCTTTAAAATACCACCTCATTAAATCATCCTTAATTACTATGACAATGTGATATACATAAATTATATTTCTTACACCTTTAAAAATTGCTTCTGAGTAAGAAAAAATTATTGTAAATATAATTTCATTTCATTTTATTCTTTACTAAGTACGCTTTGCTTGCTTCGCTAGTCACTATATTTAAAGGATTTTTCAAAAAACATTAATCACTATGTTTTAAATCACTTTATAAATAAACACTTTAAAAAAGTCCATTGAAATTGCTTAAAAACCCACTTCAATTCATCGCTGCCCCAGCATCGTCTTTCCCGCCTACGCTATATCGGTTCTGGGTCTCCATTGCTTGCATTTGTGCCTTAACTGGAAAATTTAATTTAGGTGTTTTAACTGGACGATAAGTGGCGCTGCTATCATTCAAGCACAACGATTTTTGAACAGACATTTCTCATACAGATTATCATTATTGTCACTCAACAGATGGTAGCACCAGACAATCTAGTCAGCTACAAAAATTTTAATTAATTTAAAAAAAAAAAAAAAAAAAAAAAAAAAAAACTAATCAAAAGTTCTTTTGTTACTGTGACGATGCTGAAAGATTTTCTATTAATTACCTGTAAAAATTAACACATTAGTCAATGAAGGATCGAACCCACGACCTTCGCGTTATTATCATGATATTTATCTAACTGAGATAACAGGCCACGGAATGTCTGTTCACTTTTAGGTTTCTATCTCTAAAGCCAACCTTTTCAGAAATTTACAGATTTAAATTAATTTTTAAAAGAAAGTAATCAAAATTTCTAAAATCTGTCTTCGAGGTGCATCAGGGGAGGTCAATAAGAAACTTCATGTAAATTTATGTAGCTCTGCGAATCAGCCATTTTCTTACAAAGCGTCGGACACGCACACACATCTTATTTTATTACATGTATAGATTTCATAATGCGGTAAATAAAGGGGTAATTACTTACTTGGTTTGATTTTAAAATTTGTAATTTGACCACAACTATCTTGAATTTAGTTTGCAAAGATGAATAGTTGTATATGAGTTGAACCTAGAAAACAATATACGCATACACATATTTTATGATTTCCTTTAAAATGCAACAATGTTTAATTTAATTAAAATAGAAAATAAATAAAACTAACATCACTATTGTTTATTGAAAAATACTTTATATCAATAGAACATTTGAAAAAATAATGTGCAAAATATTTATAAATATAAAACCTAGTGTTACGAAAATCAAAGTTAAATAATCTAAAATGCTTTGATCAATTAATAAAAAATGTTACAAAACAGAAATTCAGAGAGATATAAATGTAAAATATAACAAAATATATATAATTTTTATATTATTTAGGTGGAGAGATTGTTTCAGAATTCTATATATTACAGTAAGAAAATCTCTATTATTTGCCTTCAGCAATGGGGAATATATATTATAAATTATTTATTATTATTTATTTATTTATGTATATATATACACACATACTGGTTCAAAATCAAAGTAAAAAACTTATTCCCGTTTTCTTCTTTCGTGCATAACTTTAAACAAATAAACATATGAACATCAAATTTAGATGGTATGTTCATTATCATATCATTAATCGAATTGTATATAATTTTAGCATAAGTAATAATAAACTAATAATTGTTCAAATTTTCTCAAAAAAAATCTTTGAAAAAAAAGGAAAAATTTAAATATTTTTACAAAAGAAAACTTAATGAAATAATTACAAGATAAAAAGAACTTTTTATATACCACGTTTTTAAATTTTCTGTTGAATCATATAAAAGCTACTGAAGGCAGCGGAAACCCAGAGCAATTGGATAAAAGTATTAAAAAAATTCATTTCTATCGTGTTTTGAGCTATTATAAAAGTTTCAAATGGCTATCTAGTCGGGAAGTTAGTTAAAGATTGCAAGCTTTGTACAGGAAACGCTGCCGAAGGCAGCAGGGTCCCGAAGCAATTGGTTAAAAATATTTTTAAAATGCATTTTCACCGTATTTTGAACTAATCTGAAAGTTTCAAATGTCTAGCTAGTCGGGAAGTTAGTTAAATAAATTTTCTGTTGAATCATATAAACGCTGCCGAAGGCAGTGAGGACCTGAAACAGTTGACTAAAAGTATAAAAAAAAAAATGTATTGCCACCGTGTTCTGAGCTATCCTGAAATTTTCAAATGTCTAACTAGTTGGGAAAATAGTGAAAAATCAATTACAAGCTTTGTACTGGTAACGCTGCCGAAGGCAGCAGGAACCCGAAACAGTTAGCTAAAAGTATTTAAAAAATGCATTTTCACCGTGTTCTGAACTATTCTGAAAGTTTCAAATGTCTAGCTAGTCGGGAAGTTAGTTAAATAAATTTTCTGTTGAATCATATAAACGCTGCCGAAGACAGTAGGGACCTAAAACAGTTGACTAAAAGTATTTAAAAAAATGTATTGTCGCCGTGTTTTGAGCTATCCTGAAAGTTTTAAATGTCTAGCTAGTCGGAAAGTTAGTGAAAAATCGATTGCAAGCTTCATACTGATAACGCCGCCGAAGGCAGCAGGAACCCGGAACAGTTGGCTAAAGGTATTAAAAAAGTGCATTTTCTCCGTGTTCTGAACCATTCTGAAAGTTTCAAATTAGTCGGGAAGTTAGTTAAATAAATTTTCTGAAGAATCATATAATTGCTGCCGAAGACAGCGGGACCTGAAATAGTTGACTAAAATTATTAGAAAAATGTAATGTCACCGCGTTCTGAGCTGTCCTGAAAGTTTCAAATATCTAGCTAGTCGGGAAGTTAGTTAAAAATCTATTACAAGATTTGTACTGGACAAACAAACAAACATACAAACATACAAACAAACAAGAATCGAAGTTAATAAAAGCATGGTAAAATGGTGTTGATGATACGTTACACATAAATGAAGACGCACATGGTTTTCCCTATTTCTCTAAATCCTGATTTTTTTTTCTGAATTCACTTTCACTTTTATAAGAGACTTTTTGAAAAAATGTTATTACTAATATATAAACTATGAGCATCACCAGAATAATAAAAATATCGATAAATAGTTTTATAATGAACGTTTTATCAAATTTTCATGTTTGTGTGTATATTTTTTGAAAAGTTATTCATATGCGAAAAAATAAGAAAAATGAAAAAAAATAAAAATAAAAATAAAAATAAAAAATGAATACAGGAAGGAAAAAAACTTGTTTTAATCTAACACGTGTGGATACCAGCACATCTTCACCTATATGTAATGCATCCTTATGACCATTTTTCATTAAATTTTCTTTTCTAAATTTTGTTGAAATTTTTCGTTATTACCAAAGCTTACTTTTGAGAAAAATTTAATAATTATTAGTTTAAAAATTATTACTTATTCACACTAACATGCCATCCAATTTTTATGTTCAAATGTTTATTTGTTTAAAAATTATGCGCAAAAGAAGAAAACGAGAAAATAGGTAATTGCTTTAATTTTGTACACTAAGGTATATATAATTCAGTCATTTATTTATTTATTTATTTTTACGTTAGCATTATAATGAAATATGTATTTGTAAGAAAATATATTTATACACTGTAAATAATAATAATAATAATTAGTGAAAAAAATCCATATCTTTTGCAAATAAAAAAAAAAAAACTTTCTTTCTTTTATCCCTGGCAGAAAGTAAAGTTTTTAAAGTTTAACCGAACTGAGATTTTTACTGTGTCAGCCAGTGGGAACGTGCTATTTATATTTGTAGAAGAGTGAAAGAGAGAGTTTCTGATTGCTGTTTTTTTTCTCCTAAAACTTTAGACAGTTTCATGATTTTTAACCTAGTTATCCCATTTTTTATCATAGTAAACCTGTAAAAAATTGATCGTTATTATAGAGTATTTGCATGACCGTAAATGCATGAATTTTTATTTTTAATAAATAAAATTTGAAACCAACCAGGAAATGGGTGTTTTTAATGGGGAAAATACCAAAAATAAAATTCCACATTAGATTTTTTTTTTTTTTTTTTTTTTTTTTTCAAAAAAACATATTAATGCATTTCTACATAATCGAAAAAAGCTACATTTTTCTTGCATAAATTTATCAGTATATGCATGTATAATTCGTTACTCTTACCTTGTTTCTATCCGAAAACAATTTTACCTGTATGTTTTTATTACTTTTTATATAAATGATCGTAATTCGTAACACCCGCCGAAATAAAATTGCACTCAGATAGCGCGCCAACGAATGAAAATTGTCACAGATAAATAAACTGTCAAAGATTCTAGTTGTTTTCGGAAACGATAAAATAATTTTCGTAAAATTTAAATTAAAAAAAAAAAAAAAAAAAAAAAAAAAACACTATGCAAAGGTTGCTACATAAAGAGACATGAGGTTTTAAACATACGGCGCAGATCTATATCGCTATGCATTTAAGGGTTAAATAACATCTATAGTCGACATTCTTGTTTTTCACTAATATGCAACTAGCAACTGTTTAAAGACTAAAAATCCGTAAAAAAATTAAAGTTTTTTTCATGAAAAGAAAAAAAAAAAACTTTTTTTTTTTTGCTGCTTGGCTAATAGCTTTTTTTTTTCATTGGACTTTTTATTTATTTATTTATTTATCTTAAATTTAGTTCAATATTTTCATCGTAACACATGGAAGAAAACATTCTATATTTTCATGCATTTATATTTTCTAAATAAGATTTGTTATCATTATATTTAAAAAAAAAAAAAAAAAAAAATACGCTTGGGTTATTTTTTTACATTTTACTATGTTCAAAATTATCATTATAAATCAGTGGTATGTGACATACAGAAAAATCGAAATATTTAACAGATTTACCATTGATGTGACCAATATTTCCGCCGTAACTATTTACACAAATAACGTTAACACACTAATATAATTATCTAGAATTGGTTGTTAACAATCCAAAAATTTTCTTGATTACCTGAGGTTGTATAAGAAGTTATGAAATTAGAAATTTTCATGGAAAAATATCTGCATTCGTGTACCATATTAAAAAAATCTTAAAAATAAAAATTATCGAAGTAAGAATATTTTGAGCACTTATTTCAAACACAAATTTTGCAGTAACAAAAAGTTTTCAAAATTGTAAGCAAATCATTTTTTATGTTGAACATTTCATACAGTAAATCAATATTTTCATTTCAAATTCGTAAACAACGTAAATTATTTATTTTCGTCAAATAGCAACTAATTACCTTTATATATATTGGAAAGTAGTGTTTACAATGGGAGATGTAAAAGGTTATAAACAGTTCAAATTCAGCTGTTCTTAAACATTTATCAGAATCTTTCCATTTTATAAATTAATGTATGTAAAAAAATATTGTGTTTTTGGGACTCAAATACATAAATGCTTCAAAATGCCTTTTTAATTTCTGTCACTTTTACATTGAGTTTATGATTTATCGATACGTTAATTTAAGACAGAAAGCATACTTTTACGTTAGTTGTGAAATTCTTTAATTTCATTTATTTTTCAGTAATTTTCTATTGATTACCACTTCAATCAATACCTTTGATTTTCATTCGAAAGAATTTATATTAAAGAGTTAATGCAAGTGTTTATAAAATGGTTTTATTAATATTTCAGAACTACTCTAGAGAGCTTTAATTTCTTAGAGTTTTAAAACTTGAAAAATTACTCTAGTATATGTTTTCAAGAAAGCAAATTTTCAGAAGATTTTCAAGTGATTCTTAGAATGGAATGAGAGACACTTGGGAAACTGTCTCTGTCTAAGTTGAATATACCTTTGAACAGGTTAGCTTACACTGTGTCGTATTATTTTGTTTACATCCTCTTAAAGTAATTGAAAAACAGTTTTGCAAAATTCGCAGAAGATAATGAAAAGTTATTGTAAAGATGTTATTGACATTAAACAGAGGATCTAAGTAGTTAGCATTAATAGTTAGCGAAGTTCCTCTTGTTTAAAATGATTTTAATAATGGGCTGCTATTGATTGATAATAAATAAGAGGATATTTACCATGGCTAAAAAACAGTTAAATATAGACCTAAAAAATAGAATTAGATGTTTAGTTTTTATACAAAAATTGGTTTATGAAATGACACAGTTATAAGACTTTTTTTTTTTTTTTTTTTTAGAACAAAACAAATTTAGAATACCTAAGTATGCAAAACCTATTAATTAATATATTTCACGTAATTATGGTCAGTTTTTAAGTTTTTAAGTTTTTTTTTTTTTTTCATTATATTTTTTATTATAAATACCGCCAGCAAACAAAATTAGGGTGACAAAAAAAAATTATTTGGAACATTTGTTTTCTTTACACAAAGCAAAAACTGTAACATTATGGGTTGTCAATATAAAAAATGCTTTTCAGCACTCGCGCTTAAGATTAAATTTATTATTTCCTATTTGCTTGTAAACTAATCATGAGGCTTAAACAGCACACTATAATTTATATCATTAGCTATGAGGGTTTTTTTTTTTTTTTTTTTTTTTTTTTTTTTTTCTCGTTTTAATAATATTTTTAAATTATAATACGCATTTTACAGTTATAATTGTCATTTAAAAAAAAAAAAATCACTCTTTTTTTTTTTTTTTTTTTTTTTTTGTTTGTTTGTTTTGTTTTGTCTTGTCTTTTGCAATAAAGTAGATTGGTTCAAAAATTGTTAAAAGTAAATTTATTTATTTGGATTCAAAGTTACTTTTACTAAATTTGCTAATCTAAATTGTCATTCTAGATACTTTTTTTTTTTTTTTTTTTTTTTTTTTTTTTTACAAAGGCAACAGTGAATAATTCCATTTTTCAAAGGCTAAAATAGGCTTGATTCATGAAAATCTCTCCACCGACCGACGCCGCTAAAAGTAAAATGATTGATGATCTCGGGATATAAATAAAAATAGTATTTAACAATAAGTTTTACAAATTTTCTTCGTATAGAAACAACTATTCGGTTTAAATCCATTTTCTTTCCTAATGCTATTATGGATAATATTTTTTCATTTTCTTTTTCCTTTTTTTTTAATAGCTTGAAATTAACACCATTAATTTATTCCAGTTTCTTCAAAAAACAGAATATTCTTTGTACTAATGTTACATTTAAACATAACACCAATGTTAATATATAAACAAACATACCTGATTCATAATGCCCAATACTCTTCTGACAGTCGCTCGACGTGGATCGATAGACGTTGTCGATTCTATTCTTTTATACAGATCATTATCAACGAATATGGCCACTTCAATAACTTTTCGATTGGAAGGTAGCGTCCCTCTTTTCACACGATTATCAATAATATCATTAAAAGAAGCATCGCTGAAAGTTTCATTCGGCTTAAAATTTAACTCTACAAAAAAAAAAAAAAAAGTCATATTAGAATCATTATTTTTTAACAATCATCTCTCACATCCTTCTTCATGCCAATTCGCCTCAATTTTTGTTATTTTAAATTTTCTAAATTCCGTACTAATTGAAAATTTATGTAATTATGCATATATTTATAATGCAAAAATAATAAAATATAACTCCCCCTTCACAAGGGGGAAATAATTTATAAATGATAGGGTTATAAAATAAATTAGACAAAATACGTTCGGGGTTCCCATAAGTTTATCCATAATTATAAGAAATTCCTATTTTTCCACTAAACTCTTCCTTCTTTTATAAACGTATTTACAAACGTAACACAATTTCTGACTTACTTTCAATGCTTCTAACTTACATTTATACAATTTGAAAACCTTTCCTATGAGCATATTGTGCAGCTAAGAGAAGAAAGATATATCGTGTGGGTATGATTTTTCTATCGACTATGCTTTAAGGAAAATTTTTTAAAGTCAAAAATCAAGCAATAGGAGATCAGAGATTGTCTAAAAAACTTAACTTCTATGTAACAGCAAAAAATAAATAAATGATTATAAAATAAAAATGCCGCGTAAATTGGTTCTCCCAGTTATGCTCAAATTACATGAAAGTGTACGAATACACAGGATGATCAAAAGTAAAACAAAAGCTACAGATTTAAGAATTTGAAAATTTGAAAATTAATGACAGTAACCTGTTGTGATATGCACTACGCACAGAAATATACAGAGTGATTCAAAAAAACGTGGACAAAATGACATGGTAGATCAGTCATACAACAAGGATCAAAAATCGCATAGGAACAAAAGGTCGCAACAGCGATCCGGAGCCGCTACAGGGCGTCTAAAATAATACATAACACAAAGAGGAGAAACAAAACCATTAGAGATCATTTTATTGATAATTACTCACTCACATGCGACTAATACAAGCCAAATGTTGAGCCTACAGGAGATGCTCAAAGTTTTTGCCAGATGCATCGAGACACGCCTGGCATCTACGTTGCATAGAACGCCGCACCTTCTCAAAGATAACAGGTGTATCTCGAACACATCCTGCTGCTACAAAGGTTCTTCCTACCAAGTCTTACGGCGTTGCTACAGGTGTTTCATACACAAGTCCTTTTAAAAATCCCCATAAGAAAAAATCCAAGGGAAACAGGTCTGGTGATCGTGGTGGCCATGCGATTGACCAACCGCGACCAATCCAGCCGCCAGGAAAAGTACCCTCAGATGTGCTCTGACGTCTGTGCTGAAATGTACAGGATCTCCGCCGTGTTGAAATCGAATGCGTTGACGAATAGGTATCGGAACATCATTCAGTATTTCTGGTAGAACCTCTTGCAAGAATGTTAGATAAATGGGACCGTTAGGTCTTTCTGGGAGAATGTACGGACCAAGTAAACAATCTCCTACAATACCAGCCCACACGTTAAAGGAAATTTTTCGTTGTGCGCCGTGCGGACGTGTAGCATGCGGGTTTTTATCCGCCCACGTATGCATGTTGTGAAAGTTCATCACACCCTCTAATGCAAACGCAGCCTCATCCGTGAAGAGAACACTTGCTGCAAAGTTTCGGTCCGTAGCACTTTCTTGCAAAAATCACCGCATAAAATACATACGGGTGTAGTCTCCTGGTTTCAGTGTCTGGACGTGTTGTAAATGATAAGGATGTAGTCCTTCGTCGTGTACAATGCGCCAGACAGTAGCTTGGGGGATATGGGTCTTTCGGGATACAACTCGAATACTCGTTGAAGGATTACGCTGGAGTTTTTGGACAACTCTTTCTTAAGCATCCACTGTTCGATTTATTCGTTAGCGACCAGCATTCGGCTTGTGCGCGTTGAACGAACCGGTTTTACACAATCGTCGATGCAGAGTGGCAAAGAATTAGCGGCTAGGTACCTTTCTACCAGGATATTTCTCACGATGCATTTTGCAGTGTGTGTCACTAGCCATATTACCCGTGTTTGTATCGCAACGCCCTCTCGTAGCTCTAGCACCCTCTACAGGCGTTTGCGACCCCCTGTTCCTATGCGATTTTTGATCCTTGTTGTATGACTGATCTGCCATATCATTTTGTCCACGTTTTTTTAATCACCCTGTATATGGTATATGTTAACAAAACTATGCATTGCAGGAACAGATTAATTTCTCACTAATTGATGGTGCTTTATTTGTTTTAATAACTTGTATGATAATAACTAATAATTCAGAATGCTGCTAAAATGACAAATGTTTAACGGTCGTTAATCACTAGAATGGTCTACAGATAATACTCGACACTTTAAATGACATTGCACAGTGTATTAGACATAATTTTTATTATATTCTGGTAAGTTACATTAAATATCATATTACAGCATTCACAAAAACGCACATAAGTACATAGTATTTCTTCATATATATATATATAAACGTATTGCCAAAATGGTTTAATTTATTACCGACTGGGGGCACTTCATTTTAGTAGTCTGTGCGATGATAAACCATAATGTACACTGAACTTAGAATTACAGAGGTTTAACGATCACCATTCATGAGAATGGTCTCCAGACATGGCTTATAGTTTAAATGGCATCACAGAGGGTTTCAGATTTAAACCTTATCACATTCTATTAAAAATGTACTTTCAAAATGCATGTCGACTATAGGTTGGGCATGTTTAAAAGAAAATGCTTCCAAGCAATACAAATTAGTTCTAGCTGTTGTAGTATTAAAAATAGTGCAATATTTTATTTGTACTACACTGAACATTTGTTACTTTTTCTACGTTCTGAGATGTACTGAAAATATTTTAAAGTAATATAATAGACCCAAAAGCATTAAGCCCAAACGACGATTGAATTTATACACTCACTGACTGCTCTTCCCAAGCTTCGTGTTAGTTTCTTTCTTTCTTTCTTATTTTTTTTAATCACATTTGTCATTTTGTGTTTTTCCCATGCAATTTTAAGCTCTAGTGGTGACCATGCATGACTACTAGTTAAAAAACAAAAAAGAAACTAACATCAACAAAATTACGCCGCAATTGAGAATAAGTTAAGGGTATCAAAACAGATGATTGGTGTCAGTGGGTGAGGTATAATAACGGGTGTATCAATTTGTATATAAAAGTAGAATCAAGAGCCTCTTATTTCCTTTTATAACATATTTTAAGTTGCTAAACTTGTTGCTAATGTAAGACTTACGAGGTCCGAATAAATTGCTGAAATTGAAAATGAAATAATTTACAATCCAACAGCTGTTAGACAAAGCCATGTATGATATATACTTTTACATTTTATACTTCATCTGTCATTGCATATTAAATCTTAAAATTTTAAGTGAATATTCTGTTCCTGCATAGGTAAGTACGTATGTAGGTTGGGTGTAACGCTGCACTAGTACTTCGCTATGGGTAATTAACGACGGTCTGGGACGCACCCCTAAGGATGATCCGGAGACATGACATCACAATTTTGGTCTTCCACGGAGGGGATGGCTTCCCCGTTTCGGTGACCGTTTTCGGTTCAGGCTTCTGCATGGAAATGCATGTATATTTTATATGTCAACAATAATACCTAACCATCTATTATAATGAAATTTTTAATATGCTTATTTCTGAATTCTATATTCGCACTGCTCTATATGCTACAAAAAAAATTTTTACTTACTTTTTGTATTATTTATTCCACAAAACTCGGTATTTTCTTCCCAGTACTCATGCAGATAATGTTCATTTTCAGTACTATTTTGACTAACGCTTGAGCTAGGCCTCAAAAAATAAATTCTTTCTTGCATAATGAGAATACCTGACTGAAATTAAATATTGCATTAAATCATGTGTCAGTTTTAGAATATTTTTCTAAGATAGTTAAATAATAATAATAATAATAATAATTTAAATGTCAAACATTCATATATATACCGGGTGATTCAAAATAGATGTTACAGCGATTATCTCGTAAACTAAGAAAGATAGAAACATACTTCCAATTACAAAATTAGAGCAAATTAAGAGTAGATTTCAAATATGGCATTTTTTTGTACAAGCGGCTGTATACATATCAAATACGAAATTTAATTTTTATACGGCCCCTCCTATAATGTGACTTATATTTAGAAAATTATTCTCCTTGCTCTGACAAGCAAAATAAAAAAAAAATTATCTCTCTAAGTCAAAATGTAGCTGAGTTATTGCAATTTGAAAATGATGACTTACACCACTTTTTTTTCAATTTTGGCATCTATTTTTCGACGCCAATGGGCTCACTTTAGGGGGTTATCTATGAGATGAGAAAAATTAAAAAAAGATCCTTTATTTTAAAATAGCAACTAAAATCATTCAAGCACGTGAAATCAACAGTTTTAAGAACTTAATGCAAATTTACATTATTTCGTATTGTTAAAAAATTTAATAGTTAAATTTCTTAGGGGTCACCTGCAAATTAAAACACGTTAAGAGAGGAAAAAAATTAAAAGTCTAGCAAAACCGTGTGGAATTTTCGCGCTTTTTTTTTACCACTTTCCATCATAGTTGAAAAATTTAATGACTTCGGCTCTTTAACAATTCCAGCCAGGTTGAAAAGTGTTAATGACTTCGATTTGTCTATCTGTCCATTCGTCTTTCTGTGTGTCCGCGCTCTAACTCCCGTGAATATTCATAGAATTTCCTGAAACTGATATATGTTATTTGAGTTCACTATCGGATGTTCCTTATTAAAAATGGAGTGAATACCTCTGCTAGCTTGTGCACAGGGACACCCGAAAGTATTCCAAAGCATTGTGTTCTATGAGAGGTACTTTTATAAACCATATTTTAATACCTTTAATTTATGCATATATTAATAAAATTGAAATACGCTATTAAAGTTTTCTATCGGATATTTTCTATAGAAAATGGAGTAAACACCATCACTGGTTTGTATTCAGGGACACCCGAAAGTATTCCAAAGCATTGCGTTCTATGTGAAGATATTTCTATAAACCAAATTTTAATTACTTTGCATAAATCTTAATGAAATTGAAATATGTTATTCATATGCACAAAAGAATGCTTTCTATAGTGTACAGTATGATTAGCATTAGATTTACAGGGCACACAAAAGTATTCAGTTACGTTAAGGGTTATTATTGGACATTTGCTGGAATTGCATTTTCGTTTACATTAAACATTTTTTAACAATTTTTAACTGTGAATAGGATTTCAATTTGCATATTTTTTTGTCTGACTGTCCATCTGTCCGTCTGCCCGCCCCCAGCGTCTATAAATATTTTCAGAAATTTTCAGAATTGATATATGTTATTCAGGTTTACTATATGATATTCCCTATTTAAAATGGCATTAATTAATTCTCTTCTACAATTGGTTTATGTACAGGAACACACATAAAATGCCAATGTATTGTGTTTTGGGACAGACATTCTTATAAATTACATTTAAATAACTTTATACTGTAAAAATCATAAGGAAATTCATATTTATTGTTAATATTCTAAATGTTTTGTATAGAATATGATATTGTATAGATGTATAATTCTATGTCAGGGGGGTTACAGCCATTCTCAACCCCCGTTTAATTATAGTGCCTATACTTATCAAAACAAAAATCAAGTCTGTTATCAATTTCTTTGAAGCTTGCAAATCTTGATCAACTTTTCAAGTGGCAACTAGATATGGAATCCGAAGTACCAAATTCGCATTTCCTGTAGTTATTACTTTCTCATACCCATAAGCTAGATAAAGTATTGTTTTTGGGCCAAATTTTCGAAAGTGAGTTTTTGTTTTTACACGTTTTGAGGTCCCCTGAATATGAAAATCGTGTTTTTAGCGGTTGGTCTGTGTGTGTGTCTGTCTGTTATCAGCATATCTTAAGAACGAATAACAGCAGATATTCAAACTTGGTATTCTAAATATGTATCATATAGGGATGCTACACTAAGCTTTTCATTGAGATGAAACAAATGGTTCGTGTACAGGGACACTCAAGAATATTCAAATACATTACGTCTATGAGGGAAATTGCGGGTAAATAGAGTTTAACACCTATAGACTGCACTAAACCAAATGAAATGAATGCATATTTTTTATATGCATAAAAACATGCCTCATGTAGAATATGGCAGGGAAATCATTCACTGTTAATTTACAGGGCTACACAAAATAACTAGATTATAATGCGACAATAGCTAAAAATTGATGGAAGTGCATTTTAGGTTGTGCTGTATATTATTACTATAGGTTTATATTTAGGTGCACTTTGTGGTTTGTACATATTCTTCAAAAGATATACAGGGTTGCAAATATTTAAGCTATAATATTCTTTTTTATTGTTAGTGAGAGCGCTTTACTATAATATTTTACCATGTCCAGGAAAACTGCTCAGGAATGGAAATGAATTCCTCATAGACATATGATAAATATTGTATGTTTTTAAGCTAAATATGCATCGCTTGGTTTTTTGTGTATTTACACGTTTTGAGGCTTCCTTAATACCAAAGTTAAGTTTTTAAAAGTTTGATTATTGCCCGCGTCGAATAATTTCAGGAAGCGAATAATGTCATGAGATCACCCCACACACAGAACTAACTATCATATAAAACTCTTTCGAAGCCTAATTTGAATTATTTTAACATAGGTTTACAGTACTCTTTATGTTACCTCTTAACCTCCAACCTGTATTTATGGTATTAAATTTCAGGGTAAGAGAAAGTCGTGTGAGTGGCACACCAGATTATTTGTTGTTAAATTATGCTGATAATTCATATATATACAGATTTACCTTTCGTATTCAGGCCTCAAAATGTGGTATTATACAGAAAAAAAAATCGCTCTTCAAAAACTACTTTGTTTACAGTATGGGTATGAGAAATTAATTTTCCGTTCTGTGTCAGCAGTGTTCTTCGAAAAAAAAAAAATTCAGCAAAGCACTTACGCCAGTTACATTTAATAATATAAAAAAAAATGTTTACCTTAATTTTGGGTAGCCCTGTATATTGTCTATAAACTATATACAAATGACTTTGTGTACGTAAATTTAGTGTTATATGTAAAACAAGTAACATAAATTGAAATACACTTCCAGCAATTCCCAAGTATAGCTCCAATATATCCAAATACTCTGGGTAACCCTGTAAATGAATGATGAATGGTTGCTATACCACAATCTACATAAAACATGCTTTTATGCGTATAAAAAATCTGTTCTTTTCATTTTGCTTAGTGCGTTATATACATGTCGCACTGTACATATGAGAAATTTCGCTCATAGACGTAATGTATTTGAAATCTCTTGGATGACCCTGTAAAAAAACAATTGTCTGGTCGCAACGAATACTTTAGTGTAGCACCGCAATATGATACGGATTTAGAATATCGAATTTGGATTTTCTGTTACTATTTGTTCTTGAGATATTCTAATAACACAGAAACACACACACACACACAGAAAGAGAGAGACCAACCGCTTAAAACATGATTTTTGAATTCAGAGGATCTGAAAACATGCAAATATAACAAAAGCTAATTTTCGGAAATTTGACTCAAAAACAATTCTTTCTCTACACCATGTATATGAGTAAGAGAATGTATAAAAGAAAAGAAAGAAAAATGTATTTGAAAATTCCCTTTTAGTACATAAATTATTCATAAATTTTATTTGTTAAATTATCAATGAGTATTCTCTTGTGTATTCACAGAGACATTACAGGTTAAAATAGCCGTCTTTCCCTGAATTATTTTTCTTCCCCCCCCCCTCCAAACGCTGATCAACGTGTGTCTTATTACAAAAGCTATAGTAATTACAATTTCTCACTTTTGATACAACCCCTTAAGATTTGGCGAAAAATGCTAGAATTTTGAAATTGCAATAACTCAGCGAGATTTTGACTTAGAGAGATGATTTTTTTTTTTTTTAATTGTTAGAGCGAGGAGAATATTTTTCTAAATATAAGTCATATGATAGGAGGGGCCGTATAAAAATTAAATTTCGTATTTAATATGTATACAACCCCTTGTACAAAAAAATGCCATATCTGAAATCTACTCTTAATTTGCATTAATTTTGTAATTGGAAGTATGTTTCTATCTTTCTTAGTTTACGAGATAATCGCTGTAACATCTATTTTGAATCACCCGGTATAATTTTCAGACTTCTAAACAAAATAATATTCCATTTTTATTTATGACACTTAAATTTCACAAGACTCCTGTTAAATTCAGATTTATATATTTTACAACCAATAGCATTGGTAAATGTTTTAATGTCAACCATTTTGAAAAAAATAATTATGATTTTTCTAAATTTAAATATGAAAACTCAAGTTATTTTTTGTCCATTGATAATAGTAGTAATGATTTAATTAATAAAATTACTTAGTATATACCTTTTTTTGTTCGAACTTTTGACTTTGAAAATGTATTTAATATTCCTATAAATCAACTTTACGATATCATTAAAAAGATTTTTGATAATTTTTCCATTAAAGATAAGTTAAATATCCCTAGGAGTTTATTTCTCAGTTTATCTCACTTTTGTTTAAAAAATAATTATAGTATTGCAAGATATGATTTTTAAACAGTCACATTACATTGATATGGTAACTAATTATTCTTCTACTGCTGCAAACCATTTATTATTCTTTTTTTAATCATTTCAGTGTTATTCATAATATTAGTTTGAATTTTTTCCGTTACATAGATGATTTGATTGTTTCCAATAAAGATTTCAATAAAATTTCAAGTTTAACATAACCAGATGCTTTAAAATTAAACAAGGCTGACGAAAATAATTTTGAAAATGATTTTTTATATATTTCTTTTTGTTTTAAAAAGTAATATTTTGCTTACATATTTATATGGCAAGAGAAAAATAAACTTTAATTTTGACACTAACTGTATGCCGCACTGGCTGACTAATTTGAATCATAAAATATACAAAATTATTATAATTAACTACACAGGTCGACGATGAAATTTTTTTCTTCAATGTGATATTTTTTTCTGGTGTATTTTTGGATGCTGATAAAGAAAACACTGTTCAAAAATTTCCATCACGTACAGTTTTCACAAAAAATGGGATTGTATGAATCTAAAGCTTCACTTTCACAATTACCATCTAAGTTATTTCGTAGAAAATCTGGGTGATGTGTATGAAGAACAAGGACAGCTATTTCATCAAGATACCAAAGTAATGTATAGAAGGTATCAGGAACGATTGGGTATTAACATGTTAACAGATTATTGTTGAATGCTGCATAGAGAAGTCCCCCCCCCCTCACAAGGCCTACAAGCCGTGCACAAGCTAAAGTGCTGTAAAAGAAGCTTAGATGAAAAGAAACCCATTTAAAAGATAATGTGTAATTAATAGCCGATTTTTAAGTATTTTATACATAAATTGGATCGAATTTGTAATGGTCTCTAGGTGAATTCTTCCGATCGTCATCCTTACTTTGTGAAAACATTTTACGTGATAGGAATTGAATAGGAATTCAGGAATGATTGCCTTTTTTGGCAATCATTTCTGAATTCAGCGCATCAAAACACATTAGAAACACCCAACGCAGTGCAAAAAGAAGTTGAAAAGTACGATTTCGCGGGCCTGTGTTTTCTGCTACGAACTAAAAGATTATGTAATTGAAATTTTAATTTTATTAAACAAATTTATAGTTTTCAACCACTTTTATTTTACAATAATTTATATCCTTTGAAGTTTATTTTACATTATACAAAAAAAGTAAATTTTTAGTTCCTACGTGACAGCTCCGCAGCTTATAGGACTTGGCTTTTAATGGTGGTCCTTGTAGATGTTCTGTTTGATGTTGACAACTCGAAGCCAAGAAATTTGGATGGTTGTTTTGCTGATGGGTGGATAGATATGACGTACTGCCGACCTGGAAAGGAATTCGACATCCTAGGACCCCCAGAATAAGCATTGTGTGTTTAAAGTTCTGATGATTATTAAAATTTTCAAGCCCGAACTATAATGAATGCTGAAATTTCAACTTATGCATGGGTGAGTGTTAACTTTTTTCTTCCTAAACATTTACAGGTGCGGGTATGTTCTTGCTAACATGTCATTTTATTAGTTTATAACATCTATATTAAAAATTAAAGATGAAATTTCTGTTTCATTAGTTTCTTTTTATTATTTGTTTATTTATTTATTTATTATTATTATTATTATTTTAATTAGAAAAGTAATTTCTGATTATTTTTAAATTTAAATAACTTTTTTATGTAAATACTTAATACTTATTATATCAAAACAATATATTTTTGTTGTTATAATTTCAAGCTTAACTAATCTTTTACCGAAAAGATTTTTTGAATAAAATTATGGAATATACCAGCATGACATATCTTCTGAAACTTGTTAAGATTACATAATTTCTTTGAATTTGCAGTATTCCCAGCTGCTTAAGAGGATGATACTGCATCTAATGAATTTTTGTCTTAAATAATTTTCATATTAAATTTAACTTTTTTTTTCTTGCTAATTAGTTCTGTTATAAAATTTGTTTTTTTACATTCCACTGTCCTTCTTCATGCATCATAATTAGCTAAATTAAATTTATCCTTTTTGTATAGAAATTTAGAGCTGCTTTAAGTGCCTATTTTATATAAATTTAATTTATCATTGTTTATAAGTTCATATATATTTTTTGTTTTCAACTATGCACTCCTGTTGCATTATAAATGATAAACATGTCAGTATTGTAAATTGAATAGCTTCATCGTTAATATTTAAATGGCAAAAATTTTAACGGCGATGATATGGTAATTATGTATGGCGATGCAATAAAATGCACCAAAATACAAGTTTCGAGTGAAGGAGAACATTGTGTGTATTATGGACTTTTTAATATCTTTCATTAAACTGTTCCTGGATATCTCTATTAATGGTTCTTGTAGATAGTTTCGGCATTTTATCGTCTGTTTTTCGTGCATTCTGCAATCTTGTAACATTGTACGTTTATTTTTCGTTTGTGAACCCACCACGCTATTTGACGCATTTTAACGAGTCATACACATAGCGAGACTCAACGTTAGAGCTAATCTGAGGACTAAACTATTCGAAATTTTCTTTTCTTGCACAATCCATAAATTAAAATTTAATTTTTGACGAAAAACTACTTCTTTTTTACTGGATGTTGCTGTAAATAGTGCGTTATTGATCTACCGTAAAATGGTGGCGATGCTTTATATATATATATATATATATATATATATATATATATATATATAACATAAAAAGAAGAACAAAAGAAAGAAGAATAGAAATATAAAGAAGATATGTATAATTTGTCTTATTTTTTTCAACGAGAAAAACAATAGTAAAATCCAAATGAAACACTGAAAAAAATTTTCTGACTGACATCTAGAAACTAAATTGTGTCTCTAGTAAAAATAGCTCCATGTCATCCTCATAAATTCTAGTTCTCTTTGTAAGCGAGTTCTAAAATCCCCTATTAGAATTCTAGATACTTTTCCTATACTATCGTGGTCAAACTTATTTGAAAAATCTCTGCAAATAAATGCAAACTCAAGAGGCGAGTTTCAGAAACTATAATCTTGGTTTATGACCCAATTCTAGGAAATCAAGGGATAATTTCTAGCAATACAAAGGATTCATAATATTCATAATATTGTTTTATTATCTAGAAACTATAGTCTAGAAATTCTCTATCATTTTGTCTCTCCATGTTATTTGTTTTCCTTATACGCAGAGCTCGTTAATCTATATATCTAGTTTAGAGATTTAGAAAATGACTACTTATTTGTTCTAGATGGAGGCAGTTTATATTTTTTCTCAGTGAACTCACGAGTCGTATATCTCTTGTCTAAATGAAGTAACAATATACGTTTTAGATTACGATAATGGTTGCTAGGCAACATTATTGACTATAGATATTGTCACGTTTCTGTCAAATGGTTGATGAATACAACACTTCTTGTGTTAAATAAAGTTTTATTTTTCTGCTAACTTAACTCTCGATACATGAATTTAATCGCATAGACAGAAACAATGTTTTTGAATCTCTTTGTAAACACACTGCACAGTAAACTTTTGAATAAATTCGTTTCAATTTAATTTTTGCCTTTCCACACACAGCTTGAATGATACAACTTAAAAAATAAAAAAATAAAATAAAATAAAAATATGCGGTACATATGGATTATTATTACTTTTCAACTGTACTTACTCGTTGCATCGTTTAACTTTCAGTGTTCTTTGCCTACGTTATCACACAACGGACAGACTGAAGGACAGAAAGGCAGACAGATAGACTAATTAAATTCATAATCACTCTTAAACATTGTTCGAAAGTATTAAAAATGTTTAACACAAACGGAATTGCAATTCCAGCAATTTCCAGTAAATCTGAAAGCTACGCATATAATATTCTATACAAAATAATATTTTAGCATATTAATAGTCAATGTCAATTTTCTTATGACTTTTGGGGTAAAAAGATATTTATAAAAATGTCTCTTGAACGTTGGATTTTTGTGTGTGTGTGTGTGTGTGTGCGTCCCTGTACACAAACCAGTTGTACAGAGCTTATTAAAGCCATTTTAAATAGGGAAAAGTCGATAGTGAACTCGAATAACGCATATCATTTTTAAGAAATTCTGAAAATATTTATGGACACTGTAGGCGAGCAGACGGACAGTCAGGAAGACAGCTAAATTAATTCAAATAAAATTCAGTCCTAAAAATTGTTAGAAGTGTTAAAAATGCTCGACGTAAACGGAAATGCAATTCCAGCAAATTTCCAATAATATTCCTTAATGTAATTGGCCATGTAAATCTTAATACTAACCATACTATGTTCTATAGAAAGCATTCTTCTGTGCATATTAATAACATATTTCAATTTCAATAAGATTTCTGTAAAGAAAAGTTACTAAAATATGATTTATAGAAATATCTCTCATAGAAAGCAATGCTTTGTAATTGTTTCTGGTGTCCCTGTACACAAACCAGTAGTGAATTTACTCCATTTTCAAAAGGGAATATCCAATAGAGAACGTTAATAACACATATCAGTTTCGAGAAATTCCATTAATATTTACGGGAGTTAGACCGGGAACAGACGGACAGACAGACAAACCGAAGTCATATAAACACTTTTCAACTTTCTTGGAAACAGTTTTAAAAAAACTCATTATCTTTCTTCATTTGCCATTTTTCCAGAACTGTTTCAGTTCTAATTTTCTACTTGTTTTAATGTGAGCAACGATTCGTTGAGTGAGTTATGTAAGACTTGACTGGAAGAAACCGATAATTTTATATATAAGGATTTCGATAGCCGACGACCCACATTGTAATTTATAATAATTTCAGACCTAAGAATTACCTACAAAAGTGCTTTCTCTTAGAATTTTAATTATATTACATTGTAACTATGATAAACGTTTCTATATATTGAGATAAACTATTTTGGCAATCATTCATTCTCAAACTTGTTGATGAATTTTTAAATAAAAATTACCAGTTTTCCATCTTCTGAACAGGCTGAAATAGCTGCAAAACCTGTTGGCTTACTGATGATTTTTCCATGGAAATGGCAGGGGCGATCATAACTATTTGTTTGAAATAAATAATCTTCAGTATGAATTGGAACTTCAACCAAATCTTGATTTACTTCCAACTCTATATAATAAGTAGTGCTCGCTTCTCTCAAAATCAAAGTGAATACATAGTCTTCGCTAATGGTTTTTCTTTTCTTTTTGTGAAAATCATACAATTCTGCATAAACAATGTGACTTGTATTATCTAAAAGAAAAAGAATATTATATTCAAAATATATTATATAAAAGGTATACAAATTATATTTTAATCAAATTATATAATTTTATAACTTATTACATTAAAACAAGAAAAACTGAAAAAAAAAAAATTACACCTAATAATCAATTTAAAATTAGTTCTTGTGGAATGAGTACTTATTTGTTCCAGATTGAGGCGGTATATATTTTTCTCAGTGTGACAAAATAATATGATAACATTTGGTATAACATATTTTTTCATGTATCTTAAGAAATAAAGAGAGTTGACAAATTCTACCATAACTTTGTAAGTGTGGAGTAGTTATTTTACTACATACTTTCCAATGACATTTCGGGGGCCGGGACATTTAGAGGGTCACTACAAATGCAAGAATAAAACTAATATTTGGTATCACCCTGTATATGGGAATGATCTAAATGACCTGTAACTGCAGAACATTCTTCGCTGACGGGATTTTTAGCCAAATTTAACGCCAGTTTCAAAGATATTGACGAAAAATATTGGATATAATATTCCGCAATAAGAAAATGAATATGTTAAACAATTCGTGAAATATAAGCATTAGTTTGAAATGGTTTATAGCTGCGCATGCGCAAACGCTAAAAAATCGTTTATAAAATTTAATAGAAAAATGTTCAGGACAGCTTATATAAAACATGAACATAGCTACCGTGAAAATTGAAATCGTTATTGGCGATAGAGCTTATTTCAGAGATTTGTTAAAGGAGACTTTACCATTAAGGGATCGTTCACATTATGATATTTCGCCAATGATTTCCAAAAGTAATAGTAACAATTTATTCCTTTGCTTTCTTCCCTTTTTTTTCTTCTTTTCTGCACATAACTTTTAAACAAATTTCTTTTAATGAAATTTGAATGATATGATTATTGTCAAATAATTAATTGTACATTACTTTAGAATAAGAAATAATTTTGCTTGATATTAATTTGATTTTTCTTAAAAATACATTTTTAAAAAATTCAAAGTATTTTAGAAAATAAAAGTAAATAAGAGATGATATTAGTGATACATAATAAATATCTGAATGTCTATTTTTTTGCAGAGTAAATAGTTTTAAAAAGTTAATTTAAACCTTTTTCCCTTTTTAATTTTCTTTTTCTTAATTTTTATGTGAATAACTTTTTAAAAGAAAGGAGTATAAAAAAAGAGATTTGAATGGTGTGCTTATTTTAAAATTATTGATTGGTACTTTTATTATACATAAATTACAAATTAATATTTATTTAAAAAAACATAAATAAATAAATAAAAATGAAATGTGAAAAAATTTATGTGTGTAGTTGTGGTTGTTTATAGCCATTTGACTGCACTAGTATCCTAGATCAGGAGGAAATGCCCACCGAGGGCACCTTTCTTAAAAGACCCTAGCCCATATTTGCGCGAATTTTAATAAAAACAACGGAAAACTCCAAAAAGTGATAATTTACTTGGTTTAAAAGATAAAGTTAGGCTTTTTTTCCCCCCTAATGGTCCTGTTGGATGGAGAAAACTGTCTAATTTACCATTTTTCAACCGAGGAGGGGGGGTCGTATAAATATTTCAAAAGTAACTTTTTGAAAATTAACCGGGGGGATTTTTCTTTTAACGTTGTGTACTTTTCTACCTTATTTTAAACATTTTTTTCCATCAACTTACAGTACTCATTTATCTCTAATAGATAAATAATTATAAGCACATTTCAATCTTTTTGGAACAACCAGTATATTTATTTATTTATTTACGTAGTGTTATTTCTACACAAATTAATAACTCCCAAAAGGATATTTTCTATTGTACCATAAAGAATAAATTTTTAACAACTACTGTCTTACCACTTGTTTTATTGCTTGTGTCTCCCTTTCTTACCTTTTTTACTCATGCTTTACTTTTCCTCTCTTCTAATATATATATAAATTTAAAAATACTTTTGTTAAAAGCAATTTTTTTTTTGTTACTGATATGTATTAAATAATTCAAAACGCTCTTTATATGCATGGCTGCAAACCTAATCCGGAGTATTGTTAGTACCCCCCCCCCCTTTTTCTACACCACTTATTTTTTAGTTATTTTCTTGAAATGTATTTACGATGAAATAAGAGGAAAAGTATTCGAAAGCAAGAACACAAAATCACGCGGTACGCATTGATTATTAACACTTTTCAAATGTACGTAATTGTTATATTGTATAACTTTCAATGCTCTTTGCCTACATAATTACACAACCGACAGACAGTAGTTCTGAAAGGCATACAGATAGACTAATTGAATTCCTAATCATTCTTAAACATTGTTAAAAAGTGTTAATAATGCTTAACACTAAAGAAAACGTATCTCTTCTATTCTAATTGCAGTCTATAATGTATCTGAATATTTTAGTGTAGCCCTGTAAATCTGAATGATAACAAAATCATATTCTATACAAAATATTATTTTAACATATTAAAAATCAATGTCAATTTCTTAATGATTTTCACAATACAAAGTTCTTTAAATGTAATTTATAAAAATGTCTTTCTAAAACACAATACATTGCAATTGTTTTTGGTGCCCCTGTACACAAACCAGTTATTAATGTCATTTAAAATAGGGACCATTCTATAATGAATTTGAACAGATAATTTTGTAAAAATTCTGAAAATATTTACGGACGCTGGGGGCGGGCAGATGGACAGATAGACAGATGGACAGTCGGACAGATAGGTACTTAAATTGAAATCATATTCCCACTTAAAAAAATTTTTTTTAATGTTAAATCGCTTAATGTAAACGAAAATGCAATTTCAGCAAATTTGTAATAAAAGACTTCAATGTAACTGAATATTTTTGTGTGCCCTTGTAAATCTAATGCTAATCATACTACATTCCGTAGAAAGCATTCTTTTGTGCATATGAATAACATATTTCAATTTTATTAAGATTTGTTCAAAGTAAAGTTTTTAAAATTTGGTTTATAGAAATACCTCTCATAGAACGAATGCTTTGGAATACTTTTGGGTGTCCCTGTACACAAACCAGCAGAGGTTTTTACTCCATTTTCTATAGCAAAGATCTGATAGTGAACTTCAACAAAATATTTAAATTTCATTGTTTGTGTAAAATAAAGGAATTAAAATATAGCTCATAGAAATACCTCTCATAGAACACAAGGCTTTGGAATAGTTTTGGGTATCACTGTGCACAAGCCAGTAGAGATAATCCCTCCATTTTCTATAGAGAACATCCAATAGTGAATTTGTATATCATATATCAGTTTCAAAAAATTCCATGAATATTTACGTGCGTTAGAGCGCGAATAGACAGACAGACAAACCGAAGTCATTAACACTTTTCAACCTTATTGGAAACTGTTAAAAATATTTAGAAAACGATAAAAACTATTACTATAAACGAAAATACAATTCCAACAAAATACCAATAACACCCATTAATCTAACTGAATATTTTTGTGTGGTCCTGTAAATCTAATGCTAATCATACTGTGTTCTATGGAAAGCATTCTTTTGTGCATTTATTTATTTTACAAATGCCGAACATTAGAGCTTAAGCAATCAGGTCACGGGCTCTCCAATACTTCTTAACAATGTTCTCACACTGAAACAATACATTACAATAATTTAAATGTTCAAAAGTCATTGGTTGACCAGAGTCACACTGGGGAATCTGTCACGCCAGTTCTACAGAGATGGCTCCGTAAATAATCATGTCCAGTTAATCCTCTAAAAAGAGCCGCCGCAGTCTTTCTTGGAAAACCAGGAGTTATTTTCTCATCTCCCAGAACTTTTCATCTATTTTGTGTATATGAATAATATATTTTAATTTTTTTACGATTTGTGCAAAGTAAAGTTCTTTAAGTTTGGTTTATAGAAATACCTCTCATAGGACATAATGCTTTGGAATACTTTTGGGTGTCCCTGTACACAAACCAAAAAAAGGATTCATTCCCTTTTCAATAGGGAACATCCGATAGTGAACTTGAATAACATATATCAGTTTCAAGAAATTCCATAAATATTTACGGGAGTTAGAGCGCGGACAGACTGACAAACCGAAGTCAAACACTTTTCAACCTTGTTGGAAAGTGTTAAAAAGACTGGTGGGAAAAAAAGCGGGTGCTAACAATTTTCCGGTTTATTAATTAGGATATTGGCAGCTGCCAACATCCTTATTATAATTCTGGAGTACTGTTAGTACCCACCCCTTTTTCTACACCACTTAATTTTTACAGTAATTCTCTCCAGATGTAAAAAATAAATAAGAAGATTAAATAAGAAGAAAAATACTCTAAAAAAAGACTGGTGTGAAAAAAAAAGGCGGTTACTTACAGTACTCAAAATTATTAATTAGGATGTTGACAGCTATGTATATGTCGTAATAATCTTAACCCTTAACGGTTGCATATTTTTCAAAGACACACCAATAGGATCCAATTTTTTCTTTAATTAAGCAAAATAGATTAAAAATAAACATCTGAATAATATGTATATTTATTGAGCACATATTTTCAAATACGTTACATATAGTTTGGTGCTGGCTGGTGCTTTCTTGTCTGAGTTGCCAAATTTAGGGAAATTTTATTCAACTATCACCAACAATTTTCAGGAGCGATGTTTGGTATACCTGACGGGCAATTAACCTTCAAGGTGATTAGGTAACTGTTACAGTTAAAATTCAGTGATGGATATTCAATAAAAAGGTCCTTAATTTTGACAACACTGTTTCTTGTACCGTAAAATATTAAGGGAAAAATACACAAGGGACGTGTTCACTGCTCGAATTAACTCGATAGGTGTACGTTAAGGTGTTGATTACGGTAGAATTATTTATTATTTTTGAAATGAATCTCTAAATAAATCTAATAAAAGTGTAAACACAGTAAAAAGTATTCAAAAGAGAAAAATAGGTGAAAAATGTTATATCAAACACTTTAGGATGATTTTTGTGCACAAATTAAAATTTAAACTTAAACTTTGAACTGTATAAACATAGTTGCCAACATTGTAATTAATAATCCGGAGGTCTGTAAGTACCCGCCTTTTTTTTCCACCGGTCTTTTTTAGAGTATTCTTCTTTTTATTTAATCATAATTACATTTAGATGGAGAGAATTACTCTAAAAATTAAGTAGTGCAGAAAAAGAGGGCGGTACTAATAGTACTCCATTATAATTAGAATGTTGTCAGCTATATTTAAAGCAATATTATATTTTTCTCTGGAATTATGCTTTCACGCCTTAAAAACAAAATAATTTAATTTTAAAACTTTCTAATTTGTTACTGTAGGTGATGGTTCGTCATAACATTATTAATTATTTTTATCGATACTCAGAAAAGCATTAGATATCTTTGTTATAGAAATATCAAAAGCGCTAAATCTAAGGAAAGATGGGAAAGGAATAAAAATGGAGTAAACAATAAAACACTTCCATTTGAATCCATGAGTCTACTTGAGATTATAACTGGGAGACAGGGGATAATAAAAATAGCTGATCTTTACTTTTTCTTATTAAGAAATATTTGATAATGGAAAACGCTTAATAATGTTAATCTCGAAAGCATTACTTACTTATGTCTTTTTAATTTTTACGTTTCAAAAGTATTTGGTAACTGTAATTTACAGTTTTTTATCGTGTTTTTCATCACATCTTTAAAGTTTTTTTTTTTTTTTTTTTTTTTTTTTTTAATTAATATTATTATTTCTTTTATATAGAGAGAAATAACGGATTCCTATTGGAAGACTTCAAGATGATCTCCTTATTTTATGTATTAACACTTTGCCGGGGCTAACGCTCTAAAGATCTCTAAGCAATGTTGAAAAAATTTAGTGTCTATTTTATTCAACTACCACCAATAATTTCGAAGAGTGGCACTTGATATACATAATGGACGAATAACCTTCGAAGTGAATAGGCAACCATTACAGTTAAAATTTAGTGGTGGATATTGAATGAAAAAAAATCCCTAAATTTGGCAACACTGACCAGAGGAGTGAAATTAAATAGGACCGGCAAAGGGTTAAAGTCTGAATGCAGGTTTGTATTTCATGACTATTCCTCTTATAATAACACAGATTTGAGTGGAAGCAAATACCAATTATTCATAAGAACAGATCCTTGAGAATGTCATAGAAATTCACAGATTTCTAAAATTTCAGTTAGTATCATTTTTTTTTTTTTTTTTTTTTTTTTTTTTTTTTGTGCGGTGCTTTAATTAATTTCTTTAACAATTTCAAATGATGGTATTATGTTTACATTATTGTGAAAAAAGAGAGAGAAAAAAGCAAACGCAAAAATGATTATTATATCATAATTAAAACTTCATTGTTCCCACGATCCGTAATTTTCTATATAGCTAATTTTAAATAGCGGTTTTTGCTATAAAATAAACCCATTTGAGAAGAAGTTTATTTTCAGAAAATAGAGGTGGAAATGTCCTAGTAAAGAAGCTGGTCATGGGAACCCTGTGATTACATTATTTACAGCCTAAAAATCTAACTGAGCTTATGGTTTCACACATTTCTTCAAATATAATAAATTCTTACGATTTTGCCACAGAAAGTCTCAATAAAATCCCAACCTGACAATAAATAAATAAATAAATAAAAATAAAGTAAAGTAAAGTAAAATGATAAACGAAGTTCTTTCTATCAGCACCGCACATAACGCTGGACGCGAACAAGGAAATATTACTCAATGCCCACACAGCACAGCACAAAGTGTTTCAGTTATGTAAAAAAAAGTTGCAATCAACTTTATTATCGTAACACACTCCAGGAATGCTTTCTGATATATTTATGAAACTTTCACCCTTTTCAATATTCTATCGGTTACTTATCTGATACTTTTTTAACTGTACATTTATTATAAATTGTATATTACAAAGTTTAAACTAAAAAGTTCATACCATGAATATTTTTTAAATATAACTTCTATGCCAAAACTATTATGTATTCATTGCTCTATTATGCGAAAGAATAAGTACGCACTGACATTGAACAATGCAAGCTCTAAATACAGTCGGCAGCAAAATTATTCGAGCACTAGGAATAATTCCTATGTAAAAAAAGTACACTTAATACTGTTTTGTTAAACAAATCCTTGTCTTAGTCAGTCTAAGAACATGATTCGACAAGGATTTATTTAACAAAACCAGTATTAAGTGTACTTTTTTTTTTTACATAGGAATTATTGCTAGCGCTCAAATAATTTTGCTGCCGACTGTAGATGTAGATTCACACATGAGGGACCTCATTAGAGCTGTTAAATTAACCCACTAGACATTTTACAGGGTTTCTTGTTTCAAAAACAACAAACCCTGCAAACGTGAATGTTTGCGCCATCGTGTTTCTGAAACATTTTAGAAATTTTTCTCTGTTACAAAAAAGTTTCGACGAAACATGACTGTTACGTTTCTGTTTTTCTTATTACGATCGTAGACATTTCTACATTTTTAAGCTAATCTGAAAGCAAATAGTGACATTGTTTCCATGTTGTCTAACTGCTATGTTTCTGGGATACTTTGTGCTGTTAGGATGAGAAGTCTCAGTATAAATAAGCATACTGGATGCACTGAAGTCGATCGCGACTGCCTCCAGCGGGTGAAACATGGAATTTCACAAATCTAAATACGAAACTAAATATGACACTAAATTAAGACATACGAAAAATATTAGTTACAAAGATGTAGTAGACTAGTTAGCGTTTTATGGTACGAGATCGAAACCTGGTTAAAACCGCCAAATAAAAAATGGGAGAACTGTGCAGAATGGAACAAATAGACATTATTGCGTTGCTTATCCGAAAAAAAAAAAAAAAAAAAAAAAAAACGCAGGGAAAATGTAAACTCAAACAAAAAGAGAGTATAAAGAAAGCCTATTAAGAATTAAAATCTCTTATAATGGTATATTAAGATTTAAGTATGCTTACCGTATTTTCGTATGGTACGTAAAATTTACAGATCAAATAAACAAAATTTGCATCAGAAATTTTAATTAACAGACAAATTTGTATTTATTTATTCAAGGTACAAAGACATTACATGTCATTAAATAAAATTTCAGGTATAAAACAATTGTGTAAGACCTGCAGATTATACGCAGGAAAATACGGTGTTTTTCAGTTTAATTTCAACATTTTATTTATCACACCGTCCCAAAAAGTTAGTTCAGATTTTAATAAGACGTAACTCAGCCAGTTTTAATGATAAAGTCATAATTTTTTTTTCTATGTTGGTATATCGAGATTATTTTACTAAATATAACTATAGGTACCTGCGCACCATATAAATATTTAGATTTTAACAATTTCTACAAAACTGAATTTGATTCCGAAAAACTACTTCACACTTTAAGAGGAAATAATTCGGTCAGTTTTAATGATAAGAAGACTTTTTTATGTAAGTATGTTAAGATCATTTTACTAAAGATATCTGGGGATCATATAAATATTTAGATTTTTTCAATAGTCACAAAACTGAATTTGGGGAATTTCCGTGACATAACGTGATTATTCAGGGCGTCGACAGTCGAAATTATTTTTCCTGATTCTACCCACCAGTATATTTATATAATTTTTTTACTTAATTAATCGTGCAAACTTACTACTAAAAATTCCGAAAGAAAAATACTGGTGGAAGAATCATAGAAACAAATTCGACTGTCGACACCCTGTTACTTATTTCATTTATACAACATACTGTAATTAGAAGTATAATGTACATTTTACGAATAGATATGAAATGAAAGACTGGGTAATGATAATAATGTGCACCCTATATATTTGATTTTTACATATTCAACTTATATCATACATTCGTAAAGAAGTATGGTCATTATATCTCAGAAAAACTTTTTAACCTTCTTAAGTAAACTTGGAATTTCATAAACACTTTTATTTCTTGACAGAAAATTTAAATTGTAGCAAAAGATATTTCGGTCTAAAAGTTATCTTCTATTACGTTTTTCAGACCATGAAACGGCACATTTATTTCAAGTTATTAATTTTTCGTTTAAAGTTCTTCGGTTGGATAGAGTTTATTGGCTCAAAGCCAAAATAAGGGAATTTGCGTCAGACACGTTGTTATTTTTTTTTAAAAAAAAAAGAAGGCTACATACAGTTTTCCGTTCACTCTAACCAAAAAGTGAAACATTAAACAGAAAAACAAAAGTGCGCAAGTTGGACAGAATATTTTATTATATTTTCTATATATATAGCGGAAATTGCGACTTTAAAATGTAAGAAAGTATTTTCTGTTTATTTTTTTCCCATTGAGCGAAAAATAAATAGATTTCATATGAATAAAAATAATAAAATACCTTTTTAGGTAATACAGAATAAAAAGTTCCAATTTCAAAAATCAAAAAATGCGTTCAATTGATTTTTTGCAGTTTCTAAGGTAGTCTGTGGAAAATAATAGGCTAGATCTCCTAATCAGGTGTCTTAATGTCAGCTTTACTAGGCATATTTTAATTATAAACGCTTTTAAAATAATTAAATTATATTTGAAACTTTTAAACCATAGTTTTATTTCTTTCATATTTGTATTACAGCAAATAATATGTCGTTTTATTCATAGACGTCTTTTTACTGTTTTTATTTGTGTTTCAGAGTAGTTCTTTTCCGCTGTATTGTAAGTTGTATCGTTAATTTCATTTGCATTTCATTATTTTAATATCATTACCTATGTATCAAATATTCAGTGTCTTAAATTTTTTCTTTTAAAATTTTAATACTTTGAACAAAAAACAAAAATATTTGACACACAAAAAAGAACAACGTTTACGTCTTTTTGTCTGTTTTCCGTCTGTTCGCACTTTAACTTTCGTAAATATGCTTGAAATGCCACAACTGTAATACCTGCTCTTGAGGTTTAATATAGAATATTTATTTTTTAAAGTGTTCTTTATAATTTTTTTGTTTATTTACAAGACTTACCGAGGAGATAAGACATCATTTGGTGAAGGAAAAATACAGTCTTTGAAGTAAATTTATACCATTCTAAACATTATGAAAATGATTTGATGTTTTTAAAAACATTACAAAACATAATTCCCGTTGACATAATTCCCCATAAAGTTCATATCATTTATATTTTTTTTACAGAAACATACACAAAATTTCGAATATACAGTGTTATTTAAATTAAGGTATCCATGTTCGGGACACCCTGACGATTGTAGCAGTGGACGTAACATTTTCACATTTTCAGGGCACACATATCAAGGTATGGGAAAGTGGTTGGATGAAAAAAAAATAGTTCCAAAATAACCCACTATGGGTAATAGAGGTGCTGCGATCGGTTCAAAGTAAGGAAAATGCAACATATTTTTACTGATAAAGAATATAATACAAGGTATCGGGAATTTACTTTTTTCATAACAGTTCTTTACATACATACATACCGTACTAATTAGATAAGAATTTGAATATTCGATTTTGCGTGCAGTACTGGAGAGAAAAATTTGCATAAGCTGGGAGCTAAAATGCCTTCGTAACAGATAAAAAGATGTGTGAATAGATGTTGAATATTCTTAGACCGCCACGATGGTTCTGTCATTGCCGAAACGTGATTTGCTGCTGACCAAAAGGGCGATAATGTTGCCAGATAGTTCGCTTGTACCAAAGGCATAAATCTTTGCATAAGGGTACGATAACATCATGTGCTCTTTGGCGAATGGTCAGTCATTTCGAGGAAACATGTAGCTTTGCAATTTAAGCAGGCCGATGACTAAAAAAATCGGATACAGCAGGCGATGAAGGTTACATCTACTGCTTCGCTCGCCAGGGCATTTCAAACAGGAATACTTTAATTTGAATCACCTGCATATACAGGTTGCACACTAAAGTTCGTTTACACCCTTTTAACTGCTGGATGGCTGTAACTATAGTCATAAAAATGGTTTCTAGATATAGTACAATAGCTATATGCTAATAGATACGGCCACTTACAGCTCAACTTGATGGAAAACATCTGATTTGGAGTCCCTACCTCGAAAACTGTACCAGATTTGGAGGAAAAGTTAATCACAAAGTTGTAGAGCTTCATCGACTTAATACGAAATGATACCTTGTAGCCATGAATGCTGAAGCAGAACTCTTAAATCTTGTAGTTGTTTCTTTTCAATTTTCCGCACAGTGAAGTGCTGAAACGATCTTGGATAGGGAAAAAAACTATTCATCCACAAAACTCCTTTATTTTCGATGTTCAAACTTTTGTCCCTCAGATGCAATACAATCTAGACCTTTTTTTGAACTTTACATTGCACACGTCGTAGCGTAGCAGATGACACGTATACTAAGTTCAAACAAAGGTTCAAATACGCATTACAGCTAAAAAAGAGCGCTTAAAAAGCTGAGCGTTCTGTTTTTAGCATTCATGTCTTAAAGGTGTCTTTTTGTACTAAATTGATAATGCTCTATAACTTTGTAATTTACTTTTTAATCTCTCTTGTACCGTTTTCGAGATAGGAATGATAACTATGCTGGTTTTCACCAGGTGGCGTAGTAAGCGGTCACAACTAGTCACGCATAGCGACTTTTATATACTTAGACACCACTTTTATGACTATAGCAGCAGCCGTTCATAAGTTAAAAGGTAGAAACAGTCTTTAGTGAGAGGTTTTACTTTTTTTGTTGTTGTTTGTTTGTTTATTTATTATTTGCTATTTTTAACACTGAATATTTTTTAACACAATCTAACAACGCATTTTTCACTCAATTACTCGTTTAAACGCCGTTCTCAGTATATCGAATTTAACATCTTCTTCAGTACATTTAAAAGTATTCATATTGCCTACTGTTAAACTAAAAGGCTTTTCCTTTCCATGTGAATATACAAGCCGGTGATACAAGAATATCCTGAAAGCGCTGTAAATGGCATAATATCGATTTCACTATACAATCAATCTAATTTGTCTATCATAATCGCTCTTATAACATAATCACTAGTCTAAAGAGGCAATGGAACTCACAAATAAACGTCATTGGGAGGTGTCATTTGGAATAAAACTTAAAAGTTGTACTAAGCTCTATTAACCCTTTGAGATGCAGCCTAATTGCTATCATTTCAATTAGATTGCCAAAGAATTTACGAACAAAATTAAAATAAAAGACTAAATAACTTTATCTCCTGTGTTATAAAAGAAGAATTTTGTTTTAAAAAAAATCCGGGATTTTTTTTTTTTTTTTTTCCCAGTTTTGACTTAGTAATTGCGTCCTCGCAGCGAAAACACTGCGCCTGAAAAGGTTAAGGATGATGCAGGAAAAATAACCATGTTCTTCTACTAGATGCACATTTGTAGACAGTTTCTACTTCCATTACCTTACTACTGTAGGTAATGGAAGTATTGTATTTGTCCGAAAATTCGATACCGAGATTTCACCTGATTTACACTTTTTAAGGTCCCCTGAGTCCAAAAAGGGGTTTTTGGCAATTGGTCAGTGTGTATGTGTGTGTGTGTGTGTGTGTGTGGAATCTTTTGGCTATCATATCTCCAAAACTAATAAAAATAGAACTACAAAACTTCAGAATTAAGACAGGTCTGGTGTACAGATGAATTTTGCAAATTTTGGTGAAAATTGAAAAACTGGAAGTGGGACATCGGAGACCGAAAGTGGGACCGTAAGTCCGTATCTCAAAAACGACTCTAACGATTTTCTTCAATTTTGCTATATAAACACTCTATTAGATGTACTTTCGAATGATATAGTTGGTTAGTTCAGGAAAATAATAGGCGTCCTGTATAAATATATATCTCAATTTCAGGTCTTGCAAGCGCGTTCCTTGAAAAATGGCTGTATGGATTTTTTTCAAACTCGCCATATTAACTCACTTTTATATATACTTTCGTATGCAATTATTGTTTTCCGGTCAATAATTGATTTTTTTGTAAAAGTTGGTATCTCAAAAACGACTCTAACGATTCTCTTGAAAATTGTTATATAAATCCATTTCTGTGGTTATTAGAGGAAAATTAACAGTCTTCCTGCTTAGGTAGATCATCTTCAAATCTCGGAAATTTATTTTTCAAAAAATAATTCTACCATTTTTTTTTTCTCTTATTTTTTACCTCGCTATATGTAAGCTTCGTTTTATATGTTTTTATAAATTTCTCTTACCGGAAAAACTTTAGGTTTATACTCCTTTAGGTCACTTTTATGTTTTCTGATCACATTATCTTTCAAAAATGCATATAATACGTGTGATAGTGGGTAATGGAAGTCGTGTGGTTGTTTCACATCAGATTTTATTTTATTTCTCTTTAACTTTCCATTATTACTATTATTTAAAAAATTACATGATGTTAGATACATTCAGAGTTTAGTGATTATAAAACTATGGGATTTATGGGTGCTGTATTTGGCAATAAAAACATTACAATAAAATTTTGTTATTGATTTGAATCGCTCTATACTACAGATTATCATACAGATAGGACAGTAAAGCTAAAGCGCGAACCGGAGCGATAATAGCACCACTAATGTCAACAGAGGAGAACTAAAAACGTCCGCATGTGTCATGTCTACATAAATAGCATCTTTGATCGAAAATTGTTTTTCTATTTCGCGAGTAGTTAGTAGCCGGTTAGTACGTAAGGTTTTATTTTTCTTTACTTTCTATTATTTTTGAATTCACAAAATGATATTCAAAACAGTCACAACTGTTCTTCTAAGAAATAAAATTAATTTTTATAATGCTTAAAAATATACTTTCCAAACACATTCATATTCAAGTAAAAATAAAAAATAAAAATTGTAATTATGAAATAGCAGTATGAAATCGTTAAGTATTTAACATTGTTAACGTTAAAAGACTTATTTTAACTTAAAATATAAAGATTATATCAAGAATTGTGACGATACGAGCTCCGAAAAACATTATAACATTTTATTAAAAACTAAACATTAGAACACGGAAATAATAACCAATAGCAACTACAATCGGTGTTGCCACGCATATAGAAACAAAAATAAAATACAACTTCAACAAACATTGCTTGGTTTAAATAATACAAAATACTTTAAAGAGAAAAATGTTCATGTATATTTACAAAATTTATTTGCATGATATTTAATACTTGCTTCTTAAAATAAATTGCTTTTGAGAATCAAGTTTGTAAATAATAGCAAAGTTGCCAAACGAAAACATAGATATAATAAAAATAAGACGATAGATTCCGTAAGCTGGAAAACTCGAGAAACTTACAGCCGTTGCCCACCACTGTCGTCGCATTTTGGTTACAACTGAGTATATGGGAGTGTCCTATCTATATAAATACTAATCTGTGCTCTATACAAGCTTTCTGCTCAATAAAAGTTCGCATAACAAATTAAAAAATTATTTTTGTTGTACATGAATTTGCAATAGGTTAATTTTTTAAAGAGTGGTCATTTGTTGGGAATTCTCCTAGTGTTATTTTTAAAAGTTTTTAATTAAGCATTACTTTTCTTTTGTAATACTAGTTAGATTGAAACAAACTTACCTCCTAAATCTTTTTTTCGGATTTTATCTTCATTTAAGTAAACTTTAATTGCATTTCGTACTGCTTCACCGGTAATTAACTAGAAAGAAAAAATTATTAAAAACTATTTTCTGAGTTTGATATTAAAACCATGTATATTTATGAGAACTGCAGAAAAAAACGGAAAAATAATTAAAATTACACATAGCAAAATTTTTTAAAAATAACTTTTACATTAAATAGTGATAATTTAACAACACATTTTGCATACTAAGTACAGCACATTGTTGGTTCTATCTCCAACAACATTCTAAAATACTATTACAAATAAAAAAGGCTTTAAAAAAAAAAAAAAAAAAAAAAAAAAAATAGTAATTTAATAATATTTTTTTTAGAAAATAAAGGGGTTGGACAAAAATATGGAAACACCTAATAAAAAGCATGTTACCTTGCCTAATATGGTGCAGGAAAACTCTTAGCATTCAAAACATTTAATGTATAAATACAGTTCATGTATTCTTGAAAATAGAATCTTATACCATTATTTCTGCAAAACGGTAACAAGTTGAGGTAACGATGATGGCGGTGGATAGCAATCACGCACTCTCCTCTCCAATGTAGACTACAAAGGTTCAATAATATTGAAGTCTGCTGATTGTGGTGGCCAGGGAAATGTGACAAATAATCCTCGCGCTCAGAAATAAAATCCTGGACGATTAGAGCTGTGCGAACAGGTCGTCTTGGACGACACAATCACCATTGAGTAACAAAATTTCAACCATGGGATGGACTTGGTCGGCGTAAATGCTCACATAATCCTTGGCAGTAATATGCCCTCACAGAGTGATCATAGAGCCCAATGAAAAACACGATAGTGCTGCCCAAACCATCACAGAACCCCCGCCACATTTCACTCTTGGAAATAAGAAGGCTGGGAGGGCACTTGCCAGACTTAAACACGGCCACGTGAGGGGAATAATAGGAAACAACTCTCATCCGACCAAATTACTGTCTTCCGTTGATCTATAATCCAGGCTTTATGTTTTAAACATAACTTTATCCTGTTATAGGCATTAGCATAATTGATTAATAGTTTTTGAATTGCAGATCGGCCTGAAATACCTTGCTTATGGAACTATTTTCTTATTATTTTGGTACTAACAGGGCTTGTAAGAACGACATTTTTTTAAGCAGTAACTTCTTTTTGTCAGAATCCGCCTTAATGATCGTCTGTCACGATCACTCAACACACATTTTCGTTCACGCTGTAATTTAGAGGATTATTTTTTTCCGCTTCTCAAATGCAAAGAATAAATCTTCGATACAATGATTCTTGAAACACTTCGACTACCTGGCTTACGGAAGCACCCACCAGACGAACTTCGACAACTTGCCCATGCTCGAAGTTTGCTAGCTTTGACATGATGCAATTACAAATTCACAGAACACTGCCTCGACAACGACTGATCTTCGCAATGTATTTAAGATGTTGTATAGGTGGTGTCGAAATTCGAAAATACCAGCACCACTTACACATTTTACTAAAATAAACATTTATTTTCAAGCATGCGATTCACGAAGTGTTTGAATATTTTTATCATTATATTCAGGGATTTTTCTTCAGCATAATGCAAGTCAATATTATATTGCATAATAAAAGTGTAAAGTTCTAGAGGCAATAATTCTCGCTAAGCAGTTCTTATTAAAATCCGATTCATTTTTTCCCCTTAATGGAAGTATAGTGTAACCACCTATCTCGTGCCTAGCTAGGATAATTCCAAAGGCTTGGATGATTGCCAAATTGACCGACAGGTTGGGATTAGGCAAATTGGCGTTCCCTTATCGCTATTTTCTCTCAACAACAAAGGTTATCACCCCTATTTAAACACTGGACTCATTGAGTCAACGCTTGCGCAGAATCTACCATGGTCAAAAGGAATGTGGTTAAAGAGTAGTTCAATTGTCTAACATAAAAAGTGGTAATGAAAACAGGGTTCGTCAAACAAAAGCGGATTCCAAAAACAGATTCTATTAGAAGCATCCTTTTTCAGATTCCTATACTCCCATGGCTGAGATTTATGTTTTTTTTTTTTTTTTTTTTTTTACGATTTTAGAAATAATGGTGTCATAAAATAGTGTGTTAAAATTTAACTGGAAACGCTTGTGCATATATTATTAAATTATTTCAGTTTTAAAAATGCATACTAATTTTGGATTCTCTCTTTTACAAGTAAAAAAATAAACAAAATCGCTTTAATGATGATGGGAAGCGGGTGACAATTCAGTTCTTAGATTTGTTCTACACACATAAATAAACAACATTCCACACATAATAAACATCGTAACAAGTTAAATAAAATCGCGTAAAAAGCGTTTGCCGAAAAATTTTTACATGGGTGAATTACCTTTAATAAATCCAGTGTTTCTCGTTTGCTGACAAAATTCTGTCCCACTGACACAATAAACAGGAAAACCGAAAGTGCACACACAAAGAAATCTTCTGCGGCTTATAGGAGCGAAATCTTTATTGTCTATCATTCAGTAACAGAAAAACAACGTCAATGGATTACATGGAAGCGTAGAAATTAGAGTTTGCAGTTAATGTAAATAGTATTAATTTTTGCAAGTGTTTGATTTCAAAAAGACACATGGGATGCCGCCCAAATATGAAGTGTTATTTTTCCGAGTCATATGAAATATAAGTTTCTAAAATGGGCCAGACTTTTGGGGAATCGAAAATAAGTTTATCATTAGATAAATTAAAATGTAACTTCAACTATCCAAATGCTTAATAAGTATTTTGCTTTCGAGCCTATGGAGATTTCATTCGTCATTATGTTGTGTCTTGGTAATATGGAGTTTCCAACATGATCCTGGATTGTTTAATGTATCAAGGAAGTTACCTATTAGAATATACTCATTGAACTGAAAAAATTTCCAGGTACAGTCAGTAACAAAAGTCTCCGAACACTAGCAAAAATTCCTATATAAAAAAGGTACACTTAATACAGTTTTGTTAAATAAATCCTTGTCGAATCCTGTTCTTAGTCAGTCTAAAAACAGGATTCGACAAGGATTTATTTAACAAAACTGTATTAAGTGTACTTTTTTTTACATAGGAATTTTAGCTAGTGTTTGGAGACTTTTGTGACCGACTCTATATCAAGACATCCTTGAAAAGAAATTTTCGTATAATATTCCAGACCAATATGGATATGTGTCTGAGTTCACATTTACAGATGATTCAGTGCCACACGATTGGTACAGTCGGTAACAAAAGTGTCTGAACACTAGCAAAAATTCCTATGTAAAACAAGTACACTCCATACGGTTTTGTTAAATAAATCCTTGTCGAATCCTGTTCTTAGTCAGTTTTAGAACATGATTCGATAAGGATTTATTTAACAAAACCGTATGAAGTGCACTTTTTTTACATAGGAATTTTTGCTAGTGTTCGGGCACTTTTGTTACCGACTGTAGAAGTGCTAAACATCATACACATTAATTACATATTTCGTTAACTGTTCTCTGTTCTCCTCTTTATATCTATTTTTCATTTCATAAGTTAAATGAGGCTTCAGGGTGGTGCATCACTACCTTAACCTGTTGTGTCGGCAACAGTCCTGGTAACAATTAGTATTAAAATTCATTCGCAACCTGTGAAAACAAATAGATCGTGTAGTACCTAAATCCCTAGCTACCCTAACTCAGCTAAAAGAATACAGTCGGCAGCAAAAGTATCCGAGCACTAGCAATAATCCCTGTCTAAAAAAAGTACACTTAATACTGCTTTGTTAAATATTTTCTTGTCGAGTCATGGTCTTAGTCAGTCTAAGAATATGATTCGACAAGGATTTATTTAAAAAAACAGTTTTAAGTGTACTTCTTTGACATCGGAATTATTGGCTAGTGCTCGGATACTTCTGCTGCCGACTGTTTCAAGTGCTCGAAACCTCTCTGAGTTATCCGTGGAGTGTTAGATTGGAAGAGATAAAGTTACCAGTTGAATCTAGTGTTAGTTGGCGACAGTCTCGGAGAAAATGTAAAGTTGTACGTGCAAGAGTTGGGTTAATGTACAGTCGGTAACAAAAGTCTCCGAATACTAGCAAAAATTCCTATGTAAAAAAAGTACATTTAATACAGTTTTGTTAAATAAATCCTTGTCGAATCATGTTCTTAGTCAGTCTAAAAACAGGATCCGACAAAGATTTATTTAACAAACTGTAATAAGTGTACTTTTTTTACATAGGAATTTTTGCTAGTGTTCGGAAACTTTTGTGACCGACTGTAGGAGAATGTTACCAGTTGGTTTAGTTTAGCTTGGCGTTTGGTTTCAGTGGAAGGTGTGAAGTGTTAGAAGAATTTGTGAGGTTTTGATGTTCAATTGGATTTCGGTATTTCTAAGTTAAATTTTTCAAAGAACAGTCGGCAACACAAGTTTCCGAGCACTAGCAATAATCCCTGTCTAAAAAACATACACTTAATACTGCTTTGTTAAATAAATCCTTGTCGGGTCATGTTCTTAGTCAGTCTAAGAATATGATTCGACAAGGATTTATTTAAAAAAATAGTTTTAATTGTACTTTTTTTAAATCGGAATTATATGCTAGTGCTCGGATACTTTTGCTGCCATCTCTAATTGAAGTGAAGTTTTTCTCTTGTTTATTCTTTAAAATAAACCTCCGAAATAACGGTTTGTTGGTTGCTTGGTTGGGTTTACGTCGCAATAGTAAGTACTGTGCTATGGGTAATTGGTATAACACGAAATAACGGAAGCGTGCTATTTGGAATGGAGCCTTTAGACCGTGTTATTTGATCGTATTCTTTAGATTCTGTGTTCAGTTACAATGTATAAAACCTTACACATTTAATCATTCTAAAAAGCGAAGACATTGTGTCTGCGTTTCTCACTGTGAGTTAGAGATTAACGTTACCAGTTTATACAGCAAGCCTTGATAAGAAATATTTAAGGTCTGTTTACGTTCTATAGAGGGAAAGTTAAAATATACGAGTGAAAGTCCTCATGCCCTCTCAGTTTCAAGTTTTAAATAAAGAAATTAAGTTTGTATCTGACTTATCTTCATTGGCATCATAAATACATTTTCTAGTAATAATAGTAATGAGAGATAATCAGGGGGCCGTAAACCAGGCTTTATATAATGGAATATTCCACTAGAGAAGAAGAAAGAACTTTTTAAATGAGAATAACACTACATCAGAAAAATCAACAGCTTTAAGAGAATTAATGAAGCGTTAGAAAGGAAATGAAAGGAAATTTTAAACACAAACGCGGTGACAATGTTCTTCATAGCTGCTAAGTGCCACAACTTTTGGAGAAAGGTTTTTTTTTTTTTTTTTTTTATTTTTTTTTTTTTTTTTAATAGAAATTTTTACCTTATTATATAAAAATCACAGGATAGAAACATAGAAAACTGCTATAAAAGCTTATACAAAATTTCTATTTAAAAAAGTATCAGTATCAAAATATCGTAACATTTAGCATCTATGCTCTTGATCAGATATGACGTTAAGGCTATGCTTTCAAACCAATGAATCTGATATGAAATTCGGTACATCATTATGCTACGGCTAAATCAGAACTGTATAAAACAAAACAAATAAAAAAAATATGCATTATTAAAGAATTTTTATAAACCATTTCTTTACAGTTAAAGTTAGAATGACATTTGAGACACCAATAATACCACTGACGTAATAAAATCCCGCTCTAACAGAAACTATAATAGTATTGAAATATAAAATTATTATAAGAATCGAAAATAGCCACGATAAAGACACTGAAGAACGAAAAGTGTAAAGTCGGGGGCTCTGGAATCGTCGACAGGACCTGCTGTATCCCTATGTATATCTATTCGTCAGCTGTTATGGGACATTATTGGCTATAAAAGTTTTCACTTTAATCGCTCCTGTGAAATCTACAATTATATTATTTTACTACTATTACATTACTTACATATAATAAACTATTATTTTTGGTGATGGCAGAAACTACACTATGTTCTAATTGAAGCCCTAGGGAAAATTCTTTAATTTAAAATAATAAATTATTAACAACAAAATAAAAATTTTTAAGTAAAGTTTAACTCCATGTAAATTTTTGTAAGAAGTATATAATAATAAAATTCTTCCGTGGTTTTCTTCGAAACTAGTGTAAATGCGGGCTTGGATCCCTTAGGAAGACCCCCCCCCCCCCCATGGAGGAATTTCACACAGGCCTAGGTCCCTATTGAAGACAATTGGCAATTGGCCTTAACCTCTGAACCGACAAAGAGCTCACAATTATCCTTTAAAGTTATTCATTGAATTCCTTTAAGATTTATGAAGTTGTTTTACGTATAGTACAAAAGAAAACGACTAAAAAATAATAATAATAATAATAATTTTCGTTCAAACTGACGACACTAGATGACGACACTAAGCAATGTTCTTATGACAGAACATTTATTTATTTATTTATTTAGTAAAACTTTTTTTCCCGAAAATGTTTCCAATTTCATGCATATTATAAATTAAATTTCCTTTTTATTTAAGAAAATGTTTATTATGCAATATTAAAATTTTGAAATAGACAAAAAGTATGCGTGAAATACTCAGTGCATGTAAAAATTCCGTAGTTGAGCTTTCCGTTGTACTTAAGAGATGGCAGCACTAAATTTCCACTTTTTAGTAAATTTAATGTTTTCGTAGACTTTTTGGTTTTGAGCCACTATTTAGAGCAACTCTGTCCCTCTAATTCCTTGTTTTCAGTCGGCAGCAAAATTATTGAAGCACTAGCAATAATTCCTACAAAAAAAATGGGCTCCTAATGCTGTTTTGTTAAGTAAATATTTGTCGAATCATGATCTTAGTCACTGTTTATAAAAAAGCAAATTAACGATAAAAATTAGCTATCAAACTAAAACAAAATATATGAAAAATGTGGGTAGGGTGTGTGCTTCAGTAATTTTGCTACCTACTGTATTTATGTATAGATATATAAATTCAATGTTTTCGAATACAGGTTGAGTTTTAGTTTTCCAAAGTTGGGTGCGCAAAGTCGATTATTCAAAAGAAAGAGCAAAATATTGATTGCATGAAAATCTTTACATTTTAATACAAATAAATAAATATTTATATTTATTTTATTTTGTAAAAAGTACAATAAATATTAGACATATTATTGCAAATATATATATATATATATATATATATATATATATATATATATATATTTAATCCATTAAGATATGTTGGATTTGCTTTCATTTTAAATGGTATAGCCTAGGTAAAAATTTTTTCGCGAGGGGTATTTTAAAGTAGTATTCAAACCCGTATTCATGAGACTATGGGAAAAAACCGAGGAAAACTCCGGTAGGTTGTCTAACGCGGCCTGCATACGATCCCGTTATATTCCCAACTACAAATTTCGAAAGCGGTTCTTCTTGGCTACTGGTGACAGCGGTAAAAAGGGTACATGTATAATGTACTAGGAAGAAAAGAGAATTGTAATAATTTCCGAGTAACAAATCTGCAAAAAAAATTACACTGTATTGAATTGACTAAATTCAACACTTGATAAAAACTTATATAAGCGTTATAGATGATATAACGTTCACAAAAATTTAAGTTTTTTTTTTAAATATGGAAAGGATTTCTTAGTGAAAATTAAATATAATTCAATTTCTACTTGTAATAAAGCAAAGAGTTTGTCGGCAAACAAACGGAACATCAATCATGCTTCACCACTCTTAAAAGAAACATTGGCCATTTTTAATAAAAATGATATATATATATATATATACAGTCGGTAACAAAAGTCTCCGAACATTGCCAAAAATTCCTGTATAAAAAAAAGTACACTTAATACAGTTTTGTTAAATAGATCCTTGTCAAATCCTGTTCTTCGTCAGTCTAAAAACAGGATTCGACAAGGATTTATTTAACAAAACTGTATTAAGTGTACTTTTTTATATAGGAATTTTTGCTAGTGTTCGGAGACTTTTGTTACCGACTGTATATATATTGTACAGCTATTATACTTTTTGAAAAGAATTCTTAAAACTGTCAATTTTTGTGGAAAACACTGTATACATCGTATCAGTTTTAAAGATATCACCTTAAAATTTTCACACTCCAAAATCTTACAACTGCTTTTCTCTATACATTAAAAAAAAAAGTTACTGTCACTGGCATCAAATTTTTTTGTCTGCGACATCATCTTCTAACGGAGGGCAGGGTCCTTCGCGTCATGAGAGGTATCAATGTGTTCCGAGTACTCCAAGGAAGACATTTCAGCTCGCTTAGAAATTTTTATCATTTTAATTAAAGAAGTTATTAACTAAAAACGACAAGTTTATGAAGGTACTCTATTTGCCTTTTTGAAAAAAGTTTCTCCCAGTCACGTTTTTCTTCTGTCATGAAGTCATTTTGCACGAGAAAATTAAAATATGATCCATGGTTGTACGTAGGTAGGTAGGTTGGTTGGCTTTAACGTCGCACCAATACTGCGCTATGGGTAATTGGCGACGGTCTGGGTCGCAACCCTACAGATGTCCCGGAGACATGTCATCACAATTTTGAACATTCACGGAAGAGATCTCCCTTCGCTTTGGTGATTCCCAGAGGTATAGTAGGGATGGGAACATGGAAGACTTTGCGACCACGACAAATTTAATGTGCGCCAGCCACCACTAGTGTACACGACGGTCTTTGGCCGGCTCAAGTATCGAATCGGCAATCTTCCAATTACGTGCTCAGCGCTTTACCGACTAGGGTACCGCGGCACTAAACCATGGATGTAAAAAACAATGAAAATAAATAACTTTTTTAATCTACTTTTAGAAAATTTATCTACTTACACGGAGAAATTAAAATATGATCCATGGTTGTAGGTAGGTAGATAATTAGGTAGGTTGCGATTCACGTCGCACCATTACTGGGCTATGGATAATTGGCGACGGTCTGAGACGCACCCCTACGGATTTTCCGGAGACATGCCACCGCAGTTTTGGTCCTACACGAAGGCGATAGCTCCCCAGCTTCGGTGGCCCCCAGAGGTATAATTTTGATGGAAACACGGAGGATACTGTGGCCACGACATATTTTACGTGCACCAGCCACCATTAGTGTACACGACGGTCTTTGGTCGGCTCGAGAACCGAACCCACAATCTTCCATCAATTACGAGCTCGTCGCTCTACCGACTGGGGTACCGTGGTTCGGATTTAAGGTTGTAAAAAAGAAATAAAAAGGGTCATATACTAAAGCTGTAATGCAAAATGGTCTAGATATTATGATTTTCTGTCTATTAATATATATATATATATATATATATATATATATATACAGTCGGCTGCTGCAAAATTATTCGAGCACTAGCAAATAATTCCTATATTTAAAAAGTACACTTAAGACTGTTTTGTTAAGTAAATCCTTGTCGAATCATGTTCTTAGACTGATTAAGAACAAGACTCGACAAGGATTTATTTAACAAAGCTGTATTAAGTGTACTATTTTTTGGCAAGGATTATTGCTAGTGCTCGAATAATTTTGCAGCCGACTGTATATATATATATATATATATATATTATATATTTCAATTTAACATAAAATATGAGGATTTCCATAATAATTTTCTGCTTATGTTTTGTAATATGCACTATTAATTTTTCTTTTCAGTGAAAGAAAGCAGCGAATAAGCGGGCAGAGTTCTGCATGTGTTAATAAGTAAAGTGAGTCGGGGAGGAGGCGGAGCCTCCTTCGGGGGTTGGTGAGCGGAGCGAGCAGGGGGTAAAGACCCCCTAGTATCTTAAAATAAAAGTTTTAAATTAATCAAAAAACAGTCTAATACTAAACAATAACGAATAACTTTCTAAAAATCACCCATTTTTAAAGTCCCAAGAACTATATTTTAAAGTCCCAAGAACTATAATAATAGTGTAAGAATTCTTCGTTTATAATCTTTCTAAAATGTAAATAACTGTTGATTCATTCTCAAAAATCAAGCACGTAAGACCAAGGATAATTTACAAAGTAAAACAAATGAAAATGGGTGAAATATTTCTTTTAGTTTGTAATATTTTATTTTGACCCTAAAAAAGTTGTTAGCCATTTGGTAATGTCCAATACTTCCTTATTTTAATCTTATTTTTTTTTTTTTTTCATTTGTTCTTTAATTTCCATAATTATTTAAAAAGCCGTCAATCACTCAAACCCAAAGAGAACAATAATACATGCAAACTAAATTGTAATATGTGTAAATAACGCACTTTTTCTCATTGAATAAAATTTTATTTGAATAATATATTAACACTAATTAAAAACACAGAAAAACAATTTAGAAAACACGAAAAAACGTCAATGTTGTTACCATCCCAAAACTTTCTTCTACATTTTCCTATACAAATTCACGCAATACAGATTATTTATTAAAATTATTATTTATTAATATTGCTGCCCATGATGAGAGCAGATGATTTTCATCTGAAAAAAGCATAACACTAAATGTCAAAATAAAGTCAATTTTGTGCTCTATAGGCGATATCTGAGAAAATTACTTTATTATTTTCCAAAGGGTTACTTTTTTTTATTTACTTTTCATTTTATTTTAGTTTAGTTTAGATAGTTATTTAGTTATTTATTGTTAAAAATGAAAAAAAAAAAAGTTATCATATATATAGAATATGATAACTAAATCGAGCCTTTTTGTGTGTGTGTGTGTGTCATTTATTTATTTTATTTTTATTTTTTTTTTTTTTTTTTTTTTTTTTTTACTTATAGGAATGAAATTGTAATTGCGGATTTTTTTTTTTTCTTTTTGCGTTTTAAAATTAGAATTTTGATACTATAATGCATTGAAAATGATTGTGAATACATCAGATATATGAAATATTAGAGAAATAATCTGGTGTGCCACTCACACGACTTTCTCTTACCCTGAAATTTAATACTATAAATACAGGTTGGAGATTAAGAGGTAAGATAACGATGTTATGTAAACCTATGTTAAACAATTCAAATTAGGCTTCGGAAGAGTTTTATATGATAATTAATTCTGTGTGAGGGGGGCTATCGCCCCCCCCAAACCCCCGTTTCATTAATGCACCTACATTTATATAGAATTTATTTCGGTTATTAAAAAATAATTTATTAAAATTATTATTTAAAAAAATTATCTTTAATGATAATACAGACGATTTCCATATTAGAGAAGTAGTATAACACCAAATATCCAAAAAAAATCCATTTTATTCTCAATATTTTAAAAAAGAAGTTTGTTTGTTTTTTTCGTTAAAAGTAAAAAAAATAAAAATAAAATAAAATAAAAATCGATAACTTTGTTTTAAATTATCGCAGATCGATGGTTCATCCATTCGTTTTAAAGGTATTGGTGACCTCTTTTGAAAGATACCCATCATGAAAATTTACTCCCCTCGAGGGGGAACTCCCCCCCCCCAGGGGGGAGGCGAGACTCCTACATACACAAAAAAAAAATTTCCAGTTGACTATCTCTATTACAAAAAATATATATTCGTTTCATTTGGTTTAGGCAGTCTATAGACGTTAAACTCTACTTACCTGCAATTTTCCCCATAGACGTAATGTATTAGAATTCTCTTGATTGTCCCTGTACACGAACCATTTGCTTGATCTTAACGAAAAGCTTACTGTAGCATCCCTATATGATACACATTTAGAATACCAAGTTTGGAATGTCTGCTACTATTTGTTTTTGAGATATGCTGGTAACAGGCAGACACACACACACAGACACACAGACATACACACAGACCAACCGCAAAAAACATGATTTTCGTATTCAGGAGACCTCAAAACGTGTAAATATAACAAAATCTCACTTTCGAAAATTTGACCCAAAAACAATATTTTCTCTACCTTGTGGGTAAGAGAAAGTAAAATCAAATAGATGAAGACAAATAAAGAATATAAATATAATAAAAAACACACATGTAAAGTTTATAGTGCAGCAACATTTATAATATAGCAACTTTTTATTTTTCATTTTATTTTTTTATTTTTTGAAAGGCAAACCTATAATTTATTTTTTGTTATTTTTTAATTTATAGTATTTATCAGGAAAAAAAATGGTAGAAAGCATAGTAGAAAGGATTAAGCTTATTAAAATTTAAGTTTAATTAAAATTTATTTGTTTTTCATTTATTTAATTCCTTTTAAAAGAAAATCGACATTTTCTTTTATTTATTTTATTGATCGGAATAAAATGGTAATATATAGTGTAAAGAGCGAGGACTATAGAATACATGATTCAAAAACTAAAATATTTAATACATGGCGAGATACAGCCATCTGTAAAATCGTAACTCTTAAAGAATAGCAGATCCACATGTCGTCGATAAATACCCAAATTGAATTTCCCAGGGAAAGACCTTTCTACAGGTAGGGGGAACATGGACCAGATGTAGTGCAGGCGGAAAAGAAGCGACCGTAGGTAGTGGGTACCCAAAGTGAGGATTAGAATTATACCAATGTAATTTTTTTTAGCCTTTATCTATAAAGTGAAAAAAATGATTAAATTATTTTGAAAATTCATTTAAATATAGTGGCCAGCGAAGCGGGCATAGCCTGCTAGTATAAGAATAATTGTATTAAAAATATACAATTTTTATTGCAGTTTAGAAATATAGGTAAAGACAAATGATTTATTTATTTACATTTTCAGTCAATGGATTCTTCTTTTTTTTCTTTTTGTTGTTGTTTGTTTGTTTGTTTAAGCACAAATATTATTGGGTTAAAAGAATATAGGTACTTATCTCCAAGACCAGGACCTTCCTTAAAATTAACTTTCCTTATCTCATTAGATTCAGTTTCTAAAATAACACCATTAAAATAAGTTCTATCATGATTTTTTTCCTTTGAACTTTACCATAAATTTTATTGTTTACATTGGTTGTGATGAGCGGATTTCTGGGAGTCTGCTGAAATTTACGAAATGCTTGTTTTATATTATCTTAAAAAAATTGCTACATTATCAGTTTAAACACACATAAGCTCAATAAAAACCAGCAAGTATAAAATTACATAAATGCTGTTAAAAAATAATAATAATAATAAATAAATAAATAAATAATAAAAATCACATAAATTTTCAATTTATTTATTTATTTATTTTATTCATTTTTATTTATTTATTTTTATTTATTTATTTTTATTTATATATATATATATATATATATATTTTTTTTTTTTTTTTTTTTTTTTTACTTTTCTACCAATTGTTATCACTTAGTTTATCAATACATATTCAAAATTTTGTTATCATGATAATTTTTGAAATACTGAATTAATTTAAATCAAATTTGAACTTATAAAACTGAAAATAAAAATTAATAATTGAAACAACCAAAAAGAAAAAAAAGTTTAAGTGAATATCTTCTAGTATCTCTCATTTTGCTTGAAGATGTAATACTTGGAATTTGACTGAATTTAAAAATCTGGAGTGACTCCACTCGACTTTCCGAACATTGAGTAATTAACAGTTTTGTAGAGAAGTAAAGAAAGAGGAGTTGTTAAACAAACAAAAGTGATAAAACCGTAATAGAGTGTTTGAGTACTTTTTTCCATATATTACACGATGTTTTATTTAACGCAACTGAACTTTGAGCCCATAGATCATAATGATAAAGAATTTTTCGTTGTGTCCCTGTAAAAACCTATAAATGCTAGATTCACCAAAATGCTTATAGTTAGTGCAACAGTGATTTATAATACTCATATAAATTTTCAGCTCAATTGAATAAGGCGTTTAGATGCTATCGAACTTTTAAAAATTTAGTCCCATATAGGCCATAATGATAAAGAATTTTTCTTTGTGTCCCTGTAAAAAAACTGTAAGTGCTAGATTCACCAAAATCTATACAGTTGGTGCAACTGTGACCTATAATATGTGTACAAATTTTTTGCTCAGATTAATAAGGCGTTTAGACGCCATCACACTTTTAAAAATTTGGCCCCATAGGCATAATGATAAAGAATTTTTCTTTGTGTCCCTGTAAAAAAACTATAAGTGCTAGATTCTCCAAAATCTATACAGATTGAGTATTTGTTACCTATAATATGTGTATAAATGTTTTGCTCAATTGAATAAGGCGTTTAGATGTTATCGCACTTTTAAAATTTTGCTCCCATAGGCCATAATGATAAAGAATTTTTCTTTGTGTCCCTGTAAAAAAACTATGAGTGCAAGATTCACCAAAATCTATAGGGTTCGTACTATGGTGACTTACAATATACATACTAACTTTCAGCTTATTCGAACAAAGCGTTTAGACGCTAGCGTGTTCACTCACAGACATACACACATACATACACACATACACACATACACACACACATACATACATCATCGTAAAAATAGTGAAAACGGACTCAGGGGACCTCGAAACGTATAGAAACATCAAAATCTCGAATTCGGATTTTTGACATGATTACAATACTTTCCTCACTATAGTGTTCGGAAAGTAAAAATGAGTTGACCAGCAGATAATTAAGAAAAAATTCTATTGTTTATTCCGTTTTGCGGAAGTTTTTAATTATATATATATATATATATATATATATATATGTGTGTGTGTGTGTGTGTGTGTATTCATATTAACTTTTGTGCTTGTATTTATTATTTAAGTAAATAATAATTATATTAAAAATTACGCCTGAGTAAATTACGCCTCATTTTGGCAACTGAGAAAAGATAATTAAGTACCATTGACGCCTAATTTTCACATTCTAATTTCGAACCCTGGGTGTTGCTGTAGCATATTCCCCAATTTCTTTTCTGATGCATTACTGCATCTTAGCAATAAACAAGTAATTTTTTTTATGATTATTGCCTTCAAACAACACACTTATTCCAGATGTTTATCATTTTTAAATACATTTGAAAAATTTTAGTGTTGGCGAAACTTTTAGGGAAAAAGTGTTGGCGTAAATGGGAGTGAACCTTCGCTGTCGGCAAAACGGGGGTTTAACCGATGATAATGATTTTCCTTTTTTGAGGGGAATTTGTCAACGAGATGGGGAAGGAAATTTTAGTGTCGGCGAAACGGGGGATAAACCATATATATTAATGCAATTCGTTAGCATCGAACGTCAAATTTTGATAAGGGAAAAAGAATTTTGGAAAAAATGTCTTAAAAAATTAAAAACAATCTAAGAAATATTTCACGACAGATCAACATATTTTTTCGTAAAAAAAGTTTGTTTAAAAATCTACAATACAGCGATTAAAAAAAAAAAAAAGAATGAAAGAAAGAAAGTAAAGAAAATAAACTTTCACTTAAATAGCAAAATATATGTAAATGCATCGAACCGTAAAAATTTCAGATTCGCTTTACATAAATTACAAAACTGAAAAATTTAGAGAAAGTTTCTAGATAAAACTTACAATTTTTTCTTTTCATTTGCATATTTGAATGCGAATATTTGAACTTCAATTCAAAAATATGGCTTTCATTCATTGCGTTCTCTATTCAAAAAAAAAAAAAAAATATTGAATTATTGCATATCACGATACGCATGTTTCTGATCAAAAGAAAAAATGTATGGCGAATCTGTTGGAACTCATCAAAATTAGGACAATGATGTTTTTGCAAATAAATGGCAGGAAATATCGTGCGTGAAATTCAAGTTGAATTGTGAGCGAATTGTATTTTACGAAACGAATAAGTGTCATAAATGCACGAAATGATACTTTGAAATTAGTTGTATGCTATTTGTCCTAGAAAAGATAGTTCCCGTTACTGTTTAATTTTTTATACTGATGTTCATTTCATATCGAAATACAACCAGCTATCCAGAATAAATAATATTTAACGGTAGGCAGTCATTATCGTACTAAAATCAAGATATATATATATATATATATAATATTACAAGATTATAGAATTCAAGAAAAGCAGATGATCAAATGCCAAAATTATTCACAAGAATCAAAAATAGAGATATCCAAGAATAGTTTAATGAAAGATATGAAAAAGCATAATAATCAGTTTATATAAACTATAACTGAAGACCGCGATACAAGAAAGAGACAGTTCCACATTTCCTGGTTTTTTGTTTAGGTTAAAATATATGAAAAAAAATATTCTCTTTCTCGGTACAAAAACGGGACATCTCCAACCTATATTCCACAACATGTTAAAGGAAAGGAGCTGTAACAGGCTACGTTTCAGAGAAGAACAATGCAGCTCCCGGAGCGTTTTTTGTTATTCCTAAAGTTTTTAAAATTTGGAGCTGTCCCCTTCATGCACCGAGGTCTTCAATTACCGATATTCACTAACAAGGAACTAATTAAAATGAACAAATGGACAATAAATAAGAATGTCTATTAGTATAAAATTCTTTAACGTTGAAGAAAAAAAAAATTAAAAATTTGAAAAACACACTAAAGCTGAAGAATTGTCACTTTAGGGAAAATACAAGTGTTCAGAGAGCAAAACAAATGCGATATTTCATGCCATAGTAGCCATACTTAGCCAAACACTATAGGGTACGTTTGATCTTGCAATGAAATTTTAAAAATTTGAATGATATAATGCAAAACGTGAATATAAAAAGCTGAAGGAAAATTATCACATTAAATACATCTGACAAAATAGTTGTAGTAGAAATAGATAAGTTTTTCTTAATTTTACTGCGATAAATGCAAACAGATCTTGAAGTATACCTAAATTAAAAGAAAAGAAGCCAAATTTTTTGCAGAAAACGATCAATGCCCCCAAAATATTCGATAAAATTAAATTAGGCCAAATATCTGCTAAAATTAGAATTAGAATCTAGAACAATCGAGTCTGAGTGTTTGTGTGATAAAGGGGGGAGGGGTAGAATTTTGGTATTTGGCTCAGGTTTTATGGAATAAATTAAATAGTTGGGGCAACAAACCCGAATCCAAACTAAATTATTTTCAGCGGGAATATTTCATAGCTTTATTACGAATGCTTTCTTTAAAAATGTTAAAATTTCTTTCAGATTGAAAACGTATATTTCTATTGAAATATTTTTCAAATAATAACTGTCTTCTAATGATATCATCTCACTCAATGTACGCATTAACTATAAACTTGATTTAATGTGTACAATTTCAATGTATAGTCAGCAATCCCCCCCCCCCCCCACACACACACACGCACACCTAATATCGCCGTAAATTATCGTAGAAACGTGCGGCTAGTACCGATCGATTTGTAACAACGTCTAGTTTATAACGGTATAGTTAGATTTTGCTTAGGGGGTCGTCTACTTATTAAAACTGGCATTAACTTTATTTTTTTCAATAGTAACCTTCAATTTATATATATATATATATATATATATATATATATATATTTAATTTTTGGATCAAATTAACGCGGAAAATGGTATAGTTCATAAATTTCATTCAATTTCTCATAGAGTTATGAGCTGTCCAAATATGGGGATGCTAATGTTAAAAGAATATGACAAACATTAATTCATATCTTCCCGAAAAATTATTATATTCAAATTTTCTTTTTTATATGTACGTTAGAATGAAGTGACCCAAACATATTCCATGCATTTTTTTATTGGAAAACATTTTTTGAATTATAAAAATTATTAATAAATTCATATTCGAAAAAATTATGAATTGTGACCTATATTAATTTTCCACGAATAGAATAGGCATCATCAAAAACATGGGTTTCCAAATTTACAGCTCGTTCCTAACATTATTTTTTGAGTTACAGTGATATTTCATTTTTTATTGCTGTTAGGGGTTATAATTTGTTATAAATAGTATTTGTTATAATTTGTATCATCTGTAAGTAAATATCTGCATATAAAATTATTTTAATTTACTTTTATGTTATTCTTATTGTTTTCTAAGCAACATTTCGATGTTTATGATACAAATTGACTTATTTTTGTAAAAATACCGCAATGCAGGCGAGATATTGTAAAAGAATTCTAAAAGAAAACAAGCTCCGCCTTATATAGCGCTGAAAGAATATTTAAAAAAAACTATTTTGCATATTCGTATCTGACTTTATACATGACCCTGGTATGCATACACCTCAATGGCATTTACTACATCGATTGCTGAAGACAAATATTAAATGATTTAATCGCGAATATGTAAAATAATTTTGTTTTATAATGTAAATTTTTAGAAAAAATGTATAAAGGCGTGGCTTACATTGCAAGATAGGAACATATCCGATCCTGATCCGTTAAGTCTTTCTTCTTAAATGTTAAATAAATTTTCCTAGTTTTTCACCGCTAAAATTCTGTTTTCATCCTGTTGTCCTTTTTTTGTATTTGAATACTGTAGGGTTTTAACACCTCAAGTTAAATGTCACTGTTGAGAAAACGCACTTATTGTTTGAAATAGAAATACGCATCCGATAATCTTTTTTTATTTTATTTATTTCTTTTATTTATTAATAATTTTGTAATTAATATTTAATAATTTTGTATAAGATTTTTTACCACGAATTTTCTGTTTTAATCTTGTTGTCACACTTTTTCATTTGTTTACTGTACCGTTTGTAAGCTTTATGTTATTTAAATTTTATCGCATGATGTAACATAAGAAAGTATTTATTTTATTTTATTTTTTTTTTTTTTTTTTATAAAGTCTATTATTGAAACAAAGCGCGATATTAGTCATTTTCGATTAATTCTACTCACGGCATAAAATTCACATTTATTACTGAAACAGAATTTAAAACAAAGTAATATGTTTTATCCCTTTTAATGATAGAAATACTGATCTTACACTTTTCATAATTCGGAATTCAAGTACAGTAGACTCCTGTATAACGCGGGAATTTCGTTCTTGTCAATAGGAAATCGCGTTATGTGGGACATGCATTATCAAACCAATTTATGTAAGTTCAGTCCAATATTGAAATATTTTATTTTATTTTATTTTATTATTATAATTATTATTTGTTATAGTTTTTTAAAAAAGGTTATTGTTTATGATAGAAATTAACGCATTTCAGGCGGGAAATTTTGATGGAATTCCAAAAGAATAATAAACCCCACCCTCTGGCTTCTTCTAAAACAATACTTTGCTTTAAAAAATGATTCTTGTTTTCTTAATTTTATTTTGTTTGACTCTTTATAGGACGCTAGCATATATAAACGAATGAAATTACAGGGATGGAACACGGGCGCAGAATTCATACCACTATCAATGTAAGAAAATTTTCTACTTCTTAAATCAACGATATTATAGGTAGAGAAATTTCTTCAACAGATTCCGGTGTGAATCCTGCGCCCGTGTTCCATCCCTGAAATTAACTTTTTCGATTGTTGTGACAAAATTTCAATTATTTAATCATGAATTTGTTAAATAATTTAATGTTTTAGAGAAACATATAAAGGCTTGACATATTACTCAAAATAGAAATGCTTTTGAACAGTGCCTCATTTTTGTTGAATATTAAATATCATTTCCCAGATTTTTACAATTAATTTTTTGTTTAAATCTTGTTACCTATACTTTTCGTATGTTGTAGGTTTGTACGCCTCATATTAAATGTAACACTTTATACAAACACTTTCATGCGGTGCTAACTGTACAAAATAAAAATATACGCAACAGAAAATCATAAATTATTTTTCTTAAATATTAAACATTCTTCTTAGTTTTTACCGCTATTATTATTATTATCATTATAACTATTATTATTTTATCTTGCTATCTACATTTTTGTAACTGACTATTGCAGGGTTCATGTGCCTCAAGCTATTTAAATTTTAACGCATAAAGTGACAAAATAAACTATTTCATTTTTATTAAAAATAAACTATTAAAACAATTTAATTCACAAACTGTATTTAAGAAGAAAATATATAAGTGATTTATACCTTAGAGGAATCAAAAATTTGATTAACTGAATGAAAATGTTAAATTTGTCTTACGCGTAATACGGACTGTTTATCGCGCTGTATGAGTACTAGTCATAAATTTTTGGTCGTATTTTATGGTAGTACGTTTTACGGGAGTTAATTGTAGTTATTCAGGTAAGTTTAGATCAGTGATTCTCAGCCGTTTTAGAACTGCCGCCCCCTTAAGAAGTCAAAAATATAACACACGCGAAATTTTAAAAATCTTGTTTGAATACTAAAACGTGCTCATATCGCCACCCTACCGCTCAAAGCACGTTCACTGCCCCCTCAGCAGCCTCCAACGCCCCCCTCCGGGGGGCGGTACCACCACCGTTGAGAACGTATGGTTTAGATCATACTTGCCAACATCCTAATTAATATTCCGTAGTGTTGTAAGTCCCGCCCTTTTTTCCACACCAGTAAATTTTTAGAGTAATATTCTCCAAATGCAATTACGATTAAATAAATAAATAAAAAAATTCTCTAAAAAGATACTGGTGTGAAAAAGAAGGCGGGCTAACAATATTACGGAATATTAATTAGTATGTTGGCAAGTATGAGTTTAGATGCAAACACACAACCTTTTGTAGATTAACTTCGTTCTTATTTCATAATTAATATTTTTTTTTTTTTCCGGTATAAATCTTAATAAATAATGTCCTTCCTATGGTAGATCATAATTTATTTTTTCTAAATATATAGACGGACTCCTAATACATTTTCGCTTGTAACTCTATCCAAAATTGGTTTTTAAAGTGCATAAATAGGACTTTTTTCGAACATCTTTGATCTCAGAAATTTGAATATGAGGTCAAAAATAGGGGTTGCCTTTGAAAAAAATGAAGTTGATGCCTGTTTTAATATGTAGACGGTCCCTTAAGCAAAATCAAATTATACAGTTATAAACTAGACGTTATTAATAATCGATTGACACCAGCCGCATATTTATAGGATGATTTGCGACGAAATTAGTTGAGGGAGAGCATTTTTTTTTTTCTGATTATACATACATAAAAATATACATCAGGTAGGGAAAAAAGACTATGTTAAGAAAAATATACGACTGTTAAATTCAAAACGTTAATTTTTTTACGGCCCTTTACGAAATTTGGTCAATTAAAATGTTTTATTTTTAATTCAACAAGAATATTCTAAAAAAACCGCATGTGTCCTATCATTAAAACCAACTAAATTGTGACACAGAAAAACTGCTGTCTAAGGCCACATTTCCATATCACTCATAACAAATATTTTTAGGAGGACAACAGGAATGATATACAAATCGATAATGAAAATTTTCAGATCTAAAATACGATATGTATTTTTAAAAAAATACTAAATGCGCTTAAATAATGCCTAAATTTACAGAGATAAACATTGGTCTATGGAATGGAAGCAAGCCGCGAGACACACGCAGTTCTCAAATTCGTTTTAGTTAAATTGTACCGAAAAGAAATATTGGTTGGTTGGTTGGGTTTTGCGTAGATGGGCAATTGGCGACGGTCTGGGACACACCCCTATAGGTGGTCCGGAGACATGCCATTACAATTTTGATCCTCCACGGAAGGGATGGCTCTCCCGCTTCAGTGACCCCCAGAGGTATAATTTTTGATGGGAACATGAAGGACATTGTGGCCACGACAGATTTTACGTGCACCAGCCACCATTAGTGTACACGACGGTCTTTGGCCGGCTCGTGTACCGAACCCGCAATCTTCCAATTACGAAGCCGGCGCTCTACCGACTGGGCTACCGCGGCCCAAGAAATACTGGAAATAAATTAGTAATTGAAAAAGAAATCATCTTCATTTCATTACGCAATTTTTGATAATTGGCTTTTAGAATGGCTAAATTACAGTTAAATGAGAAAAAAAAAATTCCCGAGAATTAATTTGTTAGAACGACGCTTTAAAAAAACATGTTAAATTTGAAAATAAATTAGAATTTTGCATATATTTATTTATTATTTAAATTTCTCTAAATAAAAATTGGCAGTCTTAAAATTACAAAATACTTAAAAATATTTAACCGGAATGCGAATCTACCTTAAACACTCAAAAATGATTTCCATGCGAATGTTATCACATACTCTATCTTTTTATGATATGTCCCAGATTGTACATTTCTGTTTTGGTATACATAGCGTTCAATTTTTCAATTAAGTAAAACTCACTCAATTTTAAATATTACAGGAATGCGGTTTTTTCTAGCGATAAAATCAAAAACTTTCCAACTGGTCAAAATTTTGCTAGTGGGGGTCGTACAAAAATTTTAAAAGTGTAATTTTATGAAAAATAAATGGGAAGAAAAACTATTAGCATGGTCTTATTTCGTACCTTATTTTAAACATTTTTGAAATTTACATTGCACGCTTCTCTCTAGAAGAAAAAGAATTTAAATGTATTTCAATCTTTTTGGGATACCCTGTATATACCGGTTGTTTCAAATTGTTTTGTCAAAAGACTATCTTTTAAACTATTAACATTAGCTTTATAATTCCAATCTCAATAAAGTTTACTAAAAAAGTGCAGCCACTAATTATGCCTGTGATCGACAGACACATACAGAGACAGACATTTTCTTTAAAAAAAAAAAACGTTAAATAGGGTTCAGGACATCTCAAAACGTGTAGATGCATCAAAATTGGAGGTCGAAATTTTTCCCAAATCCAATACTTTCTTCTTATGTATGTAGAAAAAAATTATAATGAATGTTTTAAACAATAATTTTATATTAAAATCCGAAAAAATATTTGAGATGCATACAGCTGTTTCGGTAGCCTTAAGCGTACCGTCTTCAGTGCAAAAAGAATTCTGAAACTGGAGAAGTGCTCGTATATATAGGAGAGGGACCGAATTTAGTTCAACCAATAGGATTACGGAAAAGTATAGTGCAAAAAGAATTCTGAAACTGGAAAAGTGCTCGTATTTATAGGAGAGGGACCGAATTTAGTTCAACCAACAGGATTACGGGAAAGGGATAGTGCAAAAAGAATTCTGAAACTGGAGAAGTGCTCGTATATATAGGAGAGGGACCGAGTTTAGTTCAACCAATAGGATTACGGGAAAAGGAATCCCTTTCCCATAATCCTACATGTTGAACTAAATTCGGTCCCTCTCCTATATATACGAGAACTTCTCCAGTTTCAGAATTCTTTTTGCACTGAAGACGGTACGCTTAAGGCTACCGAAACAGCTGTATGCATCTCAAATATTTTTCTTTGGCGTTTCTGACGTAGTAGTTTATTCGGGTTTTAATATTCCAACGCCAAGTCTCCTGTTAATAATAATTTTATATGCTCCATTTATGAATTACTGCTCCAAAGATATAAAATTTTAGACAAATATATACAAGTACAAACATTTTATCTGTTATTTTAGTGTGTATATCAATGCTTATCCAAAAATAGCACAAAGATTTTAATTTTAAGATATTCTAAATATACACTAAGCGACAAAAAAAAGCCGCACTTGGACGTTTTCCTTTTCGCCTTCTACAAACGCCAATTTTATCGTTTAAAAAGCAAATTTTCGAACAGATTTTATTATGTTGTCCTCCACATACACTTTAGCTTTGAGTTCAGTGTTAAAAACAAAATGCAATTGTCAGGAAAATTGTAATTTTAGAATTTATTCCAAAAATGATAGGAATAAGGCAGTTAACGATGTCACAAAAAGTATTAATTTTTTAATGAAAATCAAAAAATATTTTAATACGTGAGATGGCAAAATAATTAAATTTTAACGAAATATTGGTAAAAGGGTTTTCAGCAAGATATAAAAGTTTTTGGCCGTTTAAACTGGAAATTTGGTTTTAGGTGGCCACACTGCTCATCCAAGCGAGATGACTGTAAGTTAAAAAGCCATTGCTTATAAAATCGGTTTGTACATATTACATTTAGAACATAAAAGAGCTTCAGAAAAAGTGTTTAGTAGCATAATTTCTTTAACTACAGTACAACAACTATTAAACAAAGCAGATTTAATGACAGAAAATTTGAAAAAAATCCATTCTTAGTGAAGAGAAGTAGGAAAGCAAGACCTCAGATGGCTAAAAAAATTAAAAAAGGATTAGTTAATTATTGGGCTGAACTGGTTCTTTCTGATGAGTCAAGTTTAACTTATTTCGAGCTAAAGAAAACAAGCAGATCTGACAACGAAAATATGACCGACTTAATGAAAATCACACTTTTAAAACAATGACACATTCTCCGTACATTATGGTAAGGAGGTGCATAACTTTTCAAACACTCGGGAAAATTTTTATGCTCAAGGGATCAATTAACTCGAAATAAAACAAAATCTGCATAAAAGTGGTGCCTGACCGAGGTATCTTGGAGGTATCTTGGACATTTCCGTAAGCAACATTTGAAGATAATAAGGCACCTTACTACACGGCGTCTGTGGTAAGTTTATTCATTTCAAATTGTCAAAATTTCCTATCCATTCTCATGAGATCCTATAATTCTATAAGTAATCATATCTTTTTTCCCTTTAAGTTAAATACCACAAAGGATATAGTAGAATTTCTTCTTTACCAGACATGGGAATAGTCAAAATTGCGATCCACTCGAAAATGTTTCGTCTATAAAAAGGCGGGGGAGAGGGGACAGGATTCGAAATTTGCAGCCTATAACTCTGCCAGAACTAGAAAAAATTATTTGTGACATTTGGCACATTGAAATTTCTGAGATTTATATTAAAACACTGTATAAAACTATGCCATTGCGCATTAATGCAGTAATTCCATATAAAGGTGGAATTAACCCAATGCAGAATACATATTTTTAACAAAAAATTGCTTAGATCTAACAAATAAATAGTTTTATTTCATATATTAAAATATAACTTGTTTATTTCATATAATAAATCATAATAGAATGCAAAGTGTATGGTTATTGCATTATGTTCAAAATGAAAGTTTTATGCAGATTTTTAAAAAGTACTTCGGAAAGTGGAATAAAGCGAAATATTAAATCGAAAATGAACGTAGGTATCATTTCATACCTTTGGTATTATGCAAACAAGACAGTTTTATTTGTTTCAAACATTAATTTTAAAGTTATTACAAATAAAAAAGGTATAAGTCATTTTTTCTGCAGTGCGGCTTTTTTTTTTTTGTCGCTTAGTGTACACTAACTTATTTCTGTTTGATTACTACCCCCCCCCCCCTTCAATAAACAAAAATATTAATCTTTGTGAATTTAATTGTTCAAACATATAAACTATGCAAGACTTTTTTTTTTTTTTTTTTCATTCAATAAAGTGCAATAAGAAACTAGTGTTAAATGTGAAAATAGAAAGCAAAAAAAAATAAATAAATAAATAAATAAATAAATAAATAAATAAATTTGAAAAAATATAATTGTTTCACGTGGAAATAAATAAGCACGACTCTTCATTAGGCAAAATTGTAGGCACTTGTTTAGTGTGAAAAGCAACAGATAAGTACAGTAGACTATATATAGTAAAAATATATAACTATATATAATGTAACTAGACGCAATATAATAACAAGAATAGAAATCCATAATCATAAAAAAAACATGAGATCGAATATTGAGCTATGAACAATGTTTACCAAACAAACAATGAAATTTGAATTGGTTTGTTTTAAACGCCTGAATTTCGATTAAAAGAATTTCTTTCAACGAAATTTTGTAAATATCAAAATATATAATAATTTTAATTTTTAAAATATAAATAGAGGAAAAAGGTTTATAAAAACATTTCAGGCAACAAATTTGACGTCCGTGTGTGTGATATGGCAACATTCAACATTGTTGATAAACTGGTGATAATTGCCGCCATGTTGCCATGCTGACGAGACTCTCACATATAATAAATATTTTAATTAAAAAAATAATAATAATAATATTATACAATTCAATGAGAAATATTTTTTTATTAAATATGAAGGTTTTATAATGAACTATTTATTCGAAACTAGTTATCCATAAATATTTTCATAAAAATGTTTTTTACCAGCATTTCTTTCGAGAAAACTTTTTTTTTTTTTTTTTTTCGTCCGTAAAAAATTATTTATTTGTGTATTTTCCTTATTTTGATACACTTTTTTTTTAAAAATCATTTTTCTACTTAAATATTACAGGTATTTTTCAAGAGCATTTCCTGAATAATTTGGTATAAAATATCTTGTTTTCTTTGGATACAGTTTGAACTTTTGCAGAAAACCGCTTTTCATAAATATTTTTATGAAAATGTTTAATGCGATAAGCATTTTTTGGGAAATTTTACTTCATTCAAAATATTAATGATATTTATTGAAAATTTTATTGGGGATAATTTGCATTGGAATTGATAAGATGATATTTTGTAAAACGTCCTACACCATAATTTTATCGAAATAGGTCAAGTATTTTATAAACAATTTAACTCAATAGCTGAAGAGACATTACAACGCTTTTTATTTTGAATCTGTGAAAATTCTTACATAAATGCTTTACATTAAATACAGTTTTTTTTGTTCTTGTTATAGAAAATTTTATAAAATAATATTTGTATAGAAAAGTTAAATACAGTCGGTAGCAAAATTATTGAAGCGATAGCAATAATTCGCATTTAAATGGTGTGCATCTGATGCTGTTTTTTTAAGTAAATATTTGTCGAGTCATGATCTTCGTTTTTATGCTGTTTATAAAAAAGTAAGTTGATAATAAAAATTAGCGACCAAACGAAAAAAAAAAAGAAAAAAGAAAAGAAAGAAAAGAAAAGAAAAGAAAAATGTGGGTGTGTGCTTTAATAATTTTGCTGCCGACAGTATATTTAGTAAATAAAGTAAAATCACTCTTGAAAAGACGTAGAAATACATTTCATGTTGAAATAAATTTTACACAAAAATTTATAACATATATAAAAATAATTTTGCTGTGATTTTTTCTTAACTTTAACATAAGAAGGTGTTTCCTGTAAAGATTCTACAACAATATGCCTATAGAAATAATAAATGTATCATATAAATAAACTGATTCTATACTAAATAACTTCACTTATTTATTTATTTTAAAGTTTCCTAGAATAATATCTGATTATAAATAACAAGATACTTCATAAATACGCTGGTTTCTTACCTACTTAAAAAATAAAGTAGCGAGTTGATGATGAACTAGTACCTATTTCAAAATTTGATCATAATTACAGTTTCTCATGTGTTACCAACTAAAAATATGAAGAGCCTAATATTTCATCAATTCTGTAAAAGATTCTATAGTTTATCGGCTGTATTTTATGATTTTTTACTTTCTTCTATATCCAATAGAAGAAAGTATTGGTTTCGTAAATATTTTCAACTTTGGGTTTTCGTTGAATTTACACGTTTTGAAAAGTGTAGAACACGATTTCACCATTTTTGAAAAAATGTCTGTATGTGACAAAATATTGTGGCAACTGTATGTCAGGAACTACTGCACAGACTTGCATACAAATTGGTGTGTAGTTGCCCCTAGACATAAGTTAGTGTCTGTGAAATTTTGGTAAAAATCGTCTAACAGGTGACGTTGCCATCTTGCTTTTTCTAAATTTTTAACATGGCGGTATGAAAGAAAATTTCATACAAATGTGCATAAAGATAATTATTTTTTTTTATAATCATTATGAAATTAAAAAGAATTATTTATAATAATAATAGTCAACTGATTTTTTTTTTTTTTTTGTACATATAGGAATATCGCTTGCCCCCTGGGGGGTGGGGAGGGGGGGGAAGACTCCCCTCAAGGGTTGCAAAATTTCCATTATGGGTATCTTTGAAAAGAGCTCTACGATACTTTTAAAACAAATGGTTGAATCATCGATATGCGATAATTTAATATAAAGTTATCGATATTTTTTTTTTTTTCATTTTTAACCAAAAAAAAAAAAAAAAAAAAAGAAAGAAAAGAAAAGAAAGAAAGAAAGAAAAAAGAAAAAAAGAAAAGAAAAGCATTTTTTAAAGATATCGTACAGAGAATAAAATTGTCTTTCTTTGAATATTTAGTGTTATACAACTTCTCTAGAATAAAAATCATGATCTGCATTTATGATGGAAGATAATTTTAATAATAATTTTAATAAATTATTTTTACTAAGTGAGTTTGTGTAGAAAACTATAGAAGAAAGTAATATGGTGGCCACAACATACTAGTTTTTAGTGTAAATTTCACATTAAAAATAAATTTTTACAACATTATGCCATTTGAAATAATAAATGTATCATATAAATATACTAATTCTAAATTTAAAAACTTTATAATAATAATAATAATAATAATAATAATATATATATAGAAATTTTTCTGGAATTTTATCTGAATATAAATAACAAAGATATATCTTAAATAGATTGATTCCATACCTGAAAAAACATGAAAATAAAGTAAATCACCAGAATTGATGACTGGCCAATACCCATTTCAAAAGGTAGTTTTAATTAAAGTTTTTGATGAGCTAACAAGTAAAAGTTCGAAGAGACTAATACTTCATGAACTCTGTGAAAGATTCCATAGCTTATTGGCTGGTGAAGTTTCGGACCGGAACTAACCAGTTACGTGAAAATCATTCTACCGTAAATCCCTGAATGACCATTCAGATGCGGATACCATCCCAAAATTAAGCATTCTTTGTCACTTTGATACAGATGTAGTTAATAACAAGGTTAATGAAAGAATAAAATCCAAAAATTAGAACTTAAAATGGTTTTTATTCAAAAGCGTGACTTCAATTTCAATTAGATTAAAACGCGATTAAAGGAGGAACGATTTGTTAACTAATTATAATTCTAGCCGCATTAAGATTTTTTACTAAAAATGAATTAAATAAATAAAAATATTAAAGGCAGTAACTAAACGTTTCACTTTCATGGAAACCAGACTTTATCCTCTAGTTTCCCCGACAGAAAACGAGCGGTTCTGCGCTCAAAGGTGGTAGATGGGAAGTTCCGAGTTCGATCACAGGTCGCGCTCATCGTCCTAACCATTCGGAGTTTTCTGTGGTTTTCTCCGAAACTCGCGTAAATACTGGCTAGGACCCCTTAGAAAGACCCCCACGGAGGACATTCTCCTTATAAGCCTAGGGTTCTAGTGTGGTCAATAGACCTTAATCCACACAACCAACCAACCAATTTCCGACAGGAACATTCTTAACTGATTTTTTTTTCTTTTATCTTTTTAACCAAATTATTAAAAAACAAAGATTAAATAATACGAAAACGATTAAATTTAACGTCGCTCAGGGAAAAGTTTCCCAATACGCTGAATGGGCATTGCTAAAAGACGGTTGATATCTGCCCCACCATTGAGGAGAGGTTCTGCTGTAAAAGCTGGTAGACAAAAGGTGCCGATTTTGTACCCTGGTCGTGCTTGTCGACCAAACCGTTCAGAGTTTTCCTCGTCTTTCTTTTAAACTTACGTGAATACGGGCTAAGACTTCTTAGAAAGAACCGCCGTGTAGGTGATGCACCCAAGTCAAAGTAACTGACAGAGGTATCTGGCCTTAATATACTCGCAGCACGACCACCAACACAATGGCAGATATCGAAAGGGTTTGTAGGATCAATGTCATGAATTTTTAAAAATGAATTTATTTGTTTATTGACGTACTCGGTCAAGACCATTCGTATTGAAGTCGATTTACTTTGCCAAAATATATTTACAATTTATGCGAAGTTGTGTTTATTTATTTTTTAATTGAATTCCGTAGCTATGTATACGGACAGAGTAAAAAAATATTAGCTACACCCTTTCACTAATATATGGATTTAAGCCTAAAATGCCAATCACAAAAATCTAAGAATAAATTTAATATTGTATGTGAATTGTATAACCATGAATTCTATATTAAATATCACTTATGATTAATTTATTGAAAAAAATAAAACATATTGGGTTATAAATTTAATTAATTAACGAAACAAAGTATCTCTTAATTATATCATGGATAGCATTTAAAGTTGAATTACTTGAAATCGCTGATGCTTAATCACTTTTATGATACTTTTTATTACTTCAAATATGCAATTTTCCATTGAAAATTCTAAGTTCTGCTTAAATTGTGAGAACCAGTTTTTGTTTTGCTTACTCAGTCATTGTTTTAAGCTTTTAGATAAAAAATAATAATGGTGTCCATTTTCACCACATAATTTTCGTGCTACCTTCGCCACATGTTCCTCCATAGGATTCGGACAAAGTTCTGAACAAATCGAAATTTTTATAAACAAGAGTGGGTTATTCAATCCACGTGTTTGCTAATATTGATTGATCGTGAAGATACAAGATTACATTCGTTATTCTTGATTCAATGCCAGCTCCTTTGCCTAGTCCCACAAGAAGAAATAAAAAGGGGATAAGTCAGGTAATCGAGATTTCATTAACAAATCTACATAAAAATCTATGTAAACCAAGCTTAAGCGAAATAATGCCATCTGAGGGAAAAATTTTCAAAAATATGTATATATATATATATATATATATTTTCACTTTAAAAAGCATTTTAGTACAAACTTCCCTCTCATACGCCATGTACTTGATTTTATATTAAGATTTAATACATATTATTATGGATTTTGGCCCACCTTGTATTTCGGTGAAACTAAATGTTCTCCAATTACACTTATAAATGGATGAACGGGTTATTGAAAATCCCAATCAAATCCTCTCACAAGGAACATCACCCAAGTGTCCGGTGACGATTTCAGTGTAATTTTGTTTACTGATAGAGAGCATGCATTATTTTTAAAGACATTTTTGCCATTCCTCATGTTTTCTAAATTTATTTAATTTTGAGAAGTTGAAATTTACCTATTTACGCAAATGTTCAGGATGCAATGTCCAAGACAAATATTGACCAAATTGTAGATATCGTCACACGATGAGTTACTGTACCAAATATTTTTGCAATTGTCCGTACTTTGCACCCCGTTGAAAATCAAACCATGAGAAAGTCGTAAAATATTTGTTTAAATGTAAAGCTGTAGTGGGTGTGTCTCGTACTTTTCGCGTAAAGCTTGGACTTCGCTTTAATTGCCGAAACGTCAGTGGAGGCCCTCTGTTGAGACTCAAAACGGTTTTGGGCTGTGTCTGTGTGTCTGTCTGTCGCGCGATAGCGGCCGCAAGAATCCCTCTATTGACTTGTAATTTGGTACACATGTTCGTGTGCCCCACGGAATCAGCTGTATAGTTTTGGGTGTGTATTCCATTTGAAGTTCGTGTACAGGGATACGCCAAAGTTTTTCTTATCATTACGGCCTATGGGAGGAATTTGTATGTACCGCGATAGCGGCCACAAAAATCACGCTATTGATTTGTAAATTGGTACACATATTAATGAGCCCAACGAAATTAGCTGTATAGTTTTAGGTGTGTATTCCAATTGTAGTTCGTGTACAGGGACACGCCGAAGTTTTTCCTATCATTACGGCCTATGGGAAGAATCTTTATGTACCGCGATAGCCACCGCAAAAATCAAGCTATTGACTTCAAATTTTTGCCGAAACGTCAGTGGAGGCCATCTGTTAAGACTCAAAAGGATTTTGGGTTCCGTCTGTCCGTCTGTCTGTCAGTCTGTCGTGCAATATAACGGCCGCAAAAATCACGTTATTGACTTGAAATTTGTTACACATGTTCATGATCCCCACGAAATTATCTGTATAGTTTTGGGTGTGCATTCCATCTGTAGTTCGTGTACAGGGACACGCCAATTTTTTTTTTATCATTACGGCCTATGGGAAGAATTTGTATGTACCGCGATAGCGGCCCCAAAAATCACGCTATTGACTTGCAATTCGGTACACATATTCATGAGCCCAACGGAATTAGTTGTATAGTGTTAGGTGTGTATTCCATTTGTCGTTCGTGTACAAGGACACACTAAAGTGTTTCTCATCCTTACGGCCTATGCGAAGAATTTGTATGTACCGCAATAGCGGCCGCAAAAATCCTTCGATTGACTTGTAAATTGGCGTACACGTTCCAGCTTTGCATATAAGTAGCTGTATAATTTTTATTGCTATATTCTTTATAAACTGTGTAGAGGGACACGCAAAAATTCTTAACATTACGGCGTATGGGGTGAATTTCGTTTAAACGCATTTTAATATCATTACTTTGCAATGAAGAAAATGAAACTAGCGTACGTGAGTAAGATGCTTAAATTTATGTTGTTTGAAGAAAATATGTGCTCTTAAGCTTTCTAATTAATGGACTGGACCTCACAAAAGTGTTCTGACAATGTCACATAGTCATCTAAACGATGTTATATTTGGAACAATTATTAATTTTAAACGCAAAATAAGATGAAAAATTTTTACTGGTGTATACAGTGTTTATGGTTTGTTTACAGAGACACAGGAAAGAATTTCGTAACATTAGAGCCTACGGACAAATTTTTATTCAAACGCGCACTTTAATGCGTTTATGCTGAATTGAACTTAATAAAATTAACATACATTATAAAGATGCTTGAAATCATGTTTACTCTTAGAAAAGGTTATGTATAAACTAAATAATTTATGGGACCACACAAAATAATTCCGAGTATGTACTGTAATCATCCAAATGATGTCAAATTAGTTTGAAAACATAATGAGCTATAATTAATTAGGTTTATTCTTATTATTGGCGTTAATAATGACTGCGGCTACTTTTCCAGGATACGTAAAAGAATTTCGTACTATTACGGTCTATAGTCGGTATTTTTCAAAAGTTTATTTTAATATGGTTACACTCCATCAAATATAATGAAATTTTATTAGAATTTTAAAAGCATGTTTTCCTGTTGAAAATTGTGGGCATAGAATTGGAAATTAGTTTAAAGGTTACACATAATATTTCCGATATGCTATGTAATTTTTTTTTTTTTTTTTTTTTTTTTTTTTTTGTAGGCAATTTGATAGTTATGAAATTTTGTATTTATGTATTTCAGGGAAATAATACAAGACTGTCGTTTATCAAGAATGCATATTGTTGCGTACATGGGGGTTCGTAAGTTGTCCGAGAATAAAAGGCGAAACTTGCAAAAATTCAGTGATTTATTCACAGAAAATTCCAGAAAAATACAGGTCTACAAACCAAGTATCAGCTTCAATTCAACTAGTAAAGAAAGCTTAAACAACAGCCGTTAACAGCAAAACAACAGTACAAACTGTTTAGCAATAACACATAAAGCAAGTCTCAACCAAAGAAGCTCAAAGCAAAGCAAGCATTTGACGAAACTGACACAGATCTGAGACTGACCGCCTTGGCGAAAATAATGCTCATTTTATACTTTTCTATCGAACACAGACTGTTATGGAAAATTCTGGTATCACATCAGCCAATGAGATTAGAGCTTCCATTTTTGGTATATCCCTAATAAGGATTTTCTCGCCAAGGTCGCCAAAAAATCGCCAAAGAGAGAAACAGTCGCCAAATTTGGCGCCAAATCCATTTCTTCCCTTATTGGAGCTTTTAATGCGTTTTCAAAGAAAAATCAGGCTATTTTAACGCTAAAACAACTAGAAATACACAAAATTAGCCTTTCATCAACTTACTAAACCTCTTTGAAAGAAATTATGCAAAAATAAATGCAATTATTTACAATTCCGTAACACATTATATGATATACAAATAGGTATACAAAGATAGATACAGCGGGGGGTTGAGGGGGGCAGCCGCCCCCCTCAGAAATGTATCTGATTATTGTAACAAGTCGATGGAATTAATATATACTATTACATAATAAGGAATAAATAAAAATGGCCTATTGAATAATGTCTGATGCAAATAGGACGTTGAGGCTCCTGGTCTGCAGATCCACTAGTATAATTTTACTTTTACTTTAATCAAGTTCGAATTTGCTGAAGTTAATCGCTTCATTGTTGCAAAAATTCTCTACAGGGAGTTAAAGAATAAGACTCATGAGATTGAAGAAGCTTGAAACGAAAGGTGACGGACAACTTTGCTACGATAATAACAGCAACGATTCGCAACTAGTGAACATCGAATTTCACATCTTATGCAAGTCCTGCAAAAGAGATACGAAATAAATTATTAAAAGAAATGAAAGAAAAAAAAATGTTCAATATTTGAAAAGTGGGGAAAGACCTGTTTATATTGGACAAACGTTTCAAAGTGCTATCGTGCGATCAGTAGCGAACGACTATTCAGACGATTTAAAAAGCAAGCTGTAGAATCTGAAAACCGATTTGACAAATTTAAAGAGATCTTTCAATATACCTTTAATAGATTTGTTAAAATCTAAAAAATTAATTGTATATGTTTATAATTTGAATCAAAGTGTTCTTTTAAAGCAAACGGAAGTCAATGTAAAAAGTTCAATAAATTTAAAAAACATACGAAAATATTTCTTTCATCAAAAATATAGTAATTAACACATGCACTCTTTATAAAAATAAAATTACATTGAAATAGGAGCCGAACACTTAGGTGTTGTTCTTCGTCAGCAAATCTAGTTTTAAACGAAAATAATCTTTTAATATTTTCGAATAATTTCCTTAAAGTTCGATCTTTTACTGCAAAAACCAAGAACTTTTGAACATTAAATCACCCCCAATTAATTAGTCAAGCCCCATTTTACTACAGCAAAGAAATATTTTTTGCTGCATTTATGGATTATTTCTTAAATTTATAGGCTTTATCTAAATCCCACTTTTTCTTATCACTAAAATATAATTGAACAAAAAAAAATTACAGAAAGAAACTTTTATATTTTTCATTTGTAATAAAAAAAAATATTATTTGACTATATCAGTCGTTCTGTTTTATGGTATACTTCCAAACATGATTTTTTCAATATTTTTTTTGAAATTTATTCCTTTATTTTCTTCTGAGAAACCCGTTTTTTTTGTATAGTTCAATACCTCATGGAATTCATCAAATTACATTTTTCTTGGATGATAATCGAAATATATTATTCGGTGATTTTAAAATGATATTTTCTTTCGCCTAACAGATTGCAGTAGACCACTTCTCACTTTTTTTACAAAATTCTCAAAAACAGTAGTAAATATCATTTTTAAATATTTAAAATACTTCACTTCAAATTTTGAATTTAAAAGTCTTTTCATCTCTTGGAATTTGAGTCAAAGTAACAAAAATCATATACTTACATAGCTTCCAACTTTTATAATTTATTCTATAGTGTTGTTTGCACCTGCCCTTTCCTCACACCATTTTTTTTCATTAGAATAAATTTTTTTAATATTTAATTACACTTTAATTAGAAGAAAATTAACCTACAGAAAAAGTGTATATTATAATAACTATATTATAATAACCTCGTGAGCTGACAGTAAATTTGAATAAATTAATGAACGAGAATAAAAACAGGAAAAATTTCTACAAGTACAAAAATCGTGCTTTAGTTTAGAATGTCATTTAGATCAGTGAATATATATTTTAAGGATAAAATCTCAAAATAACAAATAGATAAATCATTCTTTTTTTTTTTTTTTTAAGAGAATTATTAATGTTTAATCATTCTTAGAAGGTTTTCAAACAAGCATGCATAATGGAGACTATTATGTATTAATTTTTATACGTATATTAATTAAATAACATATCAGTAAGCTGCGTTTATTTATTTGACAATTAATACACTATCGTGCCAATTATTGAATTTATGAAAAATTAAAAATTTCTTGAGACATACATAATTTTAAAAATAGTAAATTTTGAAGTATCTCAAAATCCTTAATTCATTTTACGAAATAAATTTATATAAAGATTTTAAGACTGTAAAAAAGCAAATAAGTTAACTTCAAGGTAAGACAGCTTGTGGATTGTGACAAAAAAGCATTTTTTAGAAAAGAAGCATAAAAGTTTGGAAATGCAATGAGTTCGGTCGTGAAATCAGTTACAATTTTACTCGTAATTTTTTAACCAAAATACGTACAATCATAAACGAAGCATAAAAATGCCCAGAATTGTTTACATTTTAACATATATCTCTTTTTTTTTTTTTTAAGTTGATTTTTTAAGGTTAAAATGTCTTAAAAAACTTATTAAGATTCAGGTTGTTTTGTTGTGGGTGTTAAAGCCGATTGACAACACTAGGCTCCTAGTCCTACAGATGGAATGCCTACCTTGGGGGGGGGGGGTATTTCTAAAGGATCCTATCCCGTATTTACGCGAGTTTCGTAGAAAACTACGAAAAATTCCGAATGCTTAGGTTAACGAGCGCGACCTAGGATCGAACCAGACACTTCCCGTCTACCAGCTTTGAGCGCAGAACCGCTCGGCCACTGGTGGGGCTATTAAGATTCAGAAAAGGATGTTTAAATTTCAGTGTGTTGATAATTTTAAGCTAGACTTTTTTTCAGGAACAAAAAACAATCCTGCTGTTGACGGCAAGCTGGGGCAGCAATGTTATAATGTTAAGCGTATAAAATTTTTGAAACGAAGCAAATTTCATCATGATATGTTATGTGATGGCGATTCTCTTATTAGTATCTTACTAGTTAATTTTGATATGTATCACTGAACAATATCTTCTCACAAAAAAAAAAAAAAAAAAAAAAAAAGTTATCGTATCTTATAGACACCCGCAAAAAAATTTGAATATGTTAACAGAACTAGCGATTGTACATTTAATGATGATTTATTTTCTTTGAAATTAAAGTAGACTTTTAGTAATCTGCTAAATGTATAAAGAACTGGAAACAATCATAATATATATTTATATAAACATGAACGATTTTTTTTTCTTATATAGGAGAGATAGGGGCTGTATGATAGGTCTACATAAGCAGAAGTCAGGCTGAGATATCACAGGTAGCATCCCTGAAGAAGACAATCGGCCTTTTTAGAGAAAACACATTTTATTTCTGCACGGAGATGAAAAATATATATTTTCGAAACGTGAAATATGTATAAATACATAGTTAGCTACTTTAAAGTTATTTAAGTGTTGTTTACCAACTTGTCAATCCGTACTTATAATGTTCGTAAAATTAAGTTAATTACTCTGAAGTTTAATTATGTAGTCGTAGTATACTACATGAATACCCTACAGGAAATAGTCATTACAATCTTTGAAATGAATTAAAATCTCGCATAAAAAAGTCAGATGTATTATAATCTGTAAACTTGAATCAAAAGATTATAAATACTTTTCCAGTTTCTGTTATTTTTTAAAAAATTACCCGGCTCATTTTTATACACTTTGTACAACTCTAAAAATGCTTATCAAAATACACAAATGTACAAAATTTGAATGATTGTAAAAAATATTGAAAGAATCGGAATATGCCGTTTAAATATGCAACAAAATATTTTCATGAAACATTAACTTCAATGTACAAAATTACAAATAGCAAATTAGATCGCTTAGTAAGATTAAAAATTAATGCGGAAGCAAAGGATGAGGAAAGTGTCAATATGCCCTGAAATGAACCCTGCTTATGAATATGGGATCAACAATACAGTTAGCAGACAACATTCATGTAACAGAATATCGCACTGACACTGTAAACATGACGATGTACACCATAATTTATCTCAGTTCAAATGCAGCGGAGTGAAGATAAAATTCTGGGCAACTGAATATAGCGGAAACTTCTCACAAAGCCAAACAAATATTACACAACTTTATACTTCCTGAACTTAACACATATCCGGAGCTTATGTTTATGTGCAGAAGTAATAAAAGTTAGGAAAAATCACAGAATTTAATATTTTTCCTTTATAAATTTGCTTACTTTTATTAACGGATTAGCAATTATTCTTGTTTCATTAATAAGCTTTTAACCAAAATTATGGAACACTCCGATTTATGCGTATTTTCCAAACGAATACCATCACGTTCAATCTTTATAAGAAACAAAATAATTGTACTACTCAATCATCTGGAAAAGAAAAAAATCTTGTGAAAAAAATCTGCCGGCATGCTAGTTGCATGGTAAGATCCATGATCACAGAAAAAATATAAGGACCCCGATCATATAAAACTAGCATGCCTTTGCCCGCTTCTCTGGACACTATATTTAAATGAATTCTCAAAATTCCATATCATTGTAAATAAAATCTCAAAAGTAAAAACACTAAAATCAGTCGAAACCTAAGTTAAAGTTTCCGCTACGTTTGGTAGAGGCTTTCTGGCTCACAGCATGAGGAGTCCGGGTCCCTACTGCCTTCAGCACCGATTTACCCGCTTTTACTCCCCCCCTCCCCCCTTTTCTCAGCGGGTGAGTTAGAAATTTCGAGAAACCCCTATTGCGTACTCTTAATCAACACTCGCATGCCAAAATTCGCCAGTTTATGAAGCACATTCAAACTTAAAACCTTGTCTTTTGTACCGCCCACCCCAAGAGAAGGTGGGTAATTTCGCAAAATCCCTTTATTGCATACCCATAGCTAACTGATACATAAAAAAAAATCGCTTTCCTCAGATAATTTGGAGCACAGTTATGCTGAAAACGTGATTTTGCAACCCCTCCCCTTCGATCCTAAAGGGTGGAAAGAGGAGGAATTTCGGAAAATCTCTTTATGCTACGTTTTGTATACGCATAACTGACCTTTCTAAGATAAATCACTTTTCTAAGATAATTTAAAGCAGATTTAAGGTTGAAAACTTTTTTTGGCCCCACCCCTTCCTACGGAATAGGGTAGAAAGTAATTTCACAAAATATCTTTGTGGTGTGTGTATTGGATACGCATAACCAATCGACATCAAATATCGCTTTCCTGAGATAATTTGGAGCAGAGTTAGTCTTGAAAATGTATTTCCTTCCAACCTTTAAAAGGAGGGAAGGGGGAAATTTCACAAATCCCATTATAGTACATGTTCGGTATGCATAACCAACTCACACATAAAAATTAATCTTACTGAAATAATTTGGAGCAAGGTTACACGCTTGGAAACATGTTTATCGCGCCCACTTTCGACACGAAGGGCGGAAAGGGGAGGAGTTTCGTAAAATCCTGTTGCAATAGGTATCGAATACATATAAACAATTTACACACCGAAATACGTGACCGCAGATCACCTAGATTTTCCAAGACAAATTTAGCGATGAAAAGGGGGATCTCAAATTTTCCCCTTTGTAACCTACCCCTCGAAATCGAAAATCACGAAAAAACAAAAATGGGTTTTTAGAAATATTCTAAAGAAGACGCATGGCTTTTTTCAGTATATGTGTATCATTTTTTGTAAAGCTCTACTCAAAAATCCGGAATTTGCGAAATTCTTCCCTCCCGAAAATTGATTCCCTTCCTCCCCCACTTAAAAATCAAAAATTCCAAAATCGTAGAAAAATCTTTCTTGTACTTAAGTTTACTATCCCCATCTGCAATTTCTTCACCGTGAAGTAATTTGGAACCGAGTTATGCTTACAAAAATGCTTTTGCCTCTTGCCCCACAGGGGGAAAGGGGAAAAGAATTTCATAAAATTCCTTTACTATAGGTGTCAGATCCATATAAACAAACTACCCACCAAAGTTCTTAACCGCAGCTCCTATAAATTTCCCCGGACAAATTTAGCGCTAAAAGGGATGTCTCGAATTTGCCCCCTCGTAACACCCCCTTCCCCAAAATCGAAAATCGCAAAAAAACAAGAAAGGTTTCTGAAATATCATAAAAAAGACGCATGGCTGTTTTCAGCATCTTTGTACCATTTTTGGTAGAATTCTACTCAAAAATACGGAATTTGCGAAATTTCCTGCCAAAAATTGATTCCCTGATCTCTTACCCTGCATTTTAATACAAAGATACATATTTTGTGCTTTTTAGTTCATATTTCTATAAAAGCGTGTTCTTTATTTTTTTTAAAACTATAATATTATTGTTGTTACTTTTCACTTTCCGAACATACATATGTAAGGAAAGTATTGTAATCATGAAAAAAAATTGAGATTTTTGTGTTTCTATACGTTGTGAGGTTCCCTGATTTCATTTTTGCTATTTTTACAGCGATGTATGTACGTGTGTATGAATGTATGTATATATGTATGTATGTGAGTGAACACGATAATATCTAAACGCTTTGATCGATTGAGCTGAAATTTGGTATGTATGTTTAAGTAACAATAGTAAGAACCCTATTGATTTTGGTGAATCTAGCATTTATAGTTTCTTTTTTTTTTTTTTTTTTTTACTGGGACGCAAAGAAAGATTATATATCATTATGAACTATGAGCCCAAATTATTTAAAATGCGACAGCGTCTAAATGACTTATTGAATTGAGCTGAAAATTTGCATACATGTTGCGTGAGCTGTACAAATTTTGGTGAATCTAGTACTTATAGTGTTTTTACAGGGACACAAAGAAAAATTCTTTATCATCATGTCTTATGGGCGATAACGTCTAAGCGATTTATTCGAATAAATTGAAAATTTATATACATATTATAGATCAACGTCACACGAACTGTATGAATGTTGAAGAATCTAGCACTTATAGAATTTTTACACACAAATAATTTTTATCATTACACAACAAATAATTTTTTATCGTTATGACTTATTGGCTCAAATTATTTAACCCTTTATCTACCGGGTTATAAAACAGGCAAAACTTTTATCTCAAACATATATTTTTAGTTACTTAAAAGTATTATTTAAAGATATATGTAATAAAAATTGTGCATATCACCTCATCATATGTAATTAATAAGGATTTTGTGGCGTTTAAATGCCTTACCCGATAGAGCTAAAAAATTATGTACATGTCATAGGTCACTGTCGCACGAACTGTGTAGATTTTGGTGAATCTAGCTCATAGATTTTTACACAGGCACAACGAAAATTTCTCTATCATTATTCATTACGATCTATAGGCTCAAATTATTTGAAGCGCAATAGTGTTAAATTGAAGATCGTACCAGCAGTATGTTCAGCATCGCAATTAAAACTTCATGCGTGCACAAGTAGGACGCAAAATAAGAAATAAACTGTTCTAATCGCAAAATTGTGCAATTTATAGGACTTTCATTTGCATATTTTTCTTCCGTATCCGTGCGAAAAATTTAACTATTTGTCTAACTATCGTCGACAAAAAATTTAACTATATTTTTTTCTTTACCAAAAAAACAAAAAACAAAAAAACAAAAAAAAAAAAAACTTCATGAAAATGATTGTTTCGTAAACCACTTTAAATTCTATCAATTCATTCAATAGTTATGAATTTTTAAAATGTCTACAGACTTATGGGAAACCCTGTATATGGATTTTAATTCAGGATTGCATTCTAAGCAGTTTCATAATTGGCTTAATCTTTTTAACGCAATTTGTTTTGAGAATCTCCTAATATTATATATTTCTTAATACAGACTTAAATGACATCTCAACAATGTACCTGCCGTCATCATTTCTGTTATGAGTTTCTGCAAAATGTTTTATTACAGTATATTAATTCTTCACTAGCTGATGGTTTTATTTCCTGAATATTTTCAATTTCCTGAAATGATTTTAAAGATTTATTCAAAGCATCTAACGATATAAAACATGTTCTGTAATTCTTTTGAGCATTAATACAACCAGTTATTATCTACCTGAATTTGCTTTTGATTAAACTTAATTGTGAATTCTCTAGACAGATTTTATCCGACCCAATTAAATGCACTGAACTGAAGAACAACTGGAGCAAATGGTTCCAATACCTTTAAACAGTTATTACTTTCAAACTTTGAACAAACACCATAAAATGCAATAAACTCGCAACAATTGTTTCGGGTCGAAAAAACACTCGACCCTTCATCAGGCGAATAAAGTAAGCACGAGTGCTGCAGTCAAGTCAAAGCGGCAACGCACAAAATCGTTTAAAATGAAAAGGAAAACTTTATAAAGTAGAAAGTAAATATAGCTACTGGTGTGAGTAGAATTGTACAAGAAAACAAGAAAATAAATAAATGAATGAGATTAAACATATAACAATATAAGGATATCAAAATTTAAACGAAGATCTAAGTTACGTGAGTAATTTCCAAGCATCAGACAAGAATGGAGTGGAAGAAATATCATTAACAAGATTTTTCGAATTTTTAAATATGTAAAATGCTTCATGAATATCCAAATGGGAGGAATAGACAGGAGATGAAATTATGTTAGTTTTGGAAAAATCAAAACGATGACCTTCAGACCAGCAGTGGGAAGCAATAGAAGATTTGGTAATCTCTTCATTACGAACATTCCGACGGTGCTCATTTATTCTGTATTTCAAACGCGTACTAGTTTGACCAATATAACCTAAGTTGCAGGACGAACACGGAATTAAATAAATTCCAAAACGGTTTTCGGTGGGAATGGGATCCTTAAGAGAAGATAATTTAATTTTATTGACGGGTTTGTAAATAACTTTGAAACCAAACGGTGAAAGAATTTTAGAGATTTTAAAAGAGAGTGAAGAATAAAAAGGTAAAACAACTGGGATGAGACTGTGATCGTTTAATTTGGGAGCAGAACGTTTAGGATTCTTAAATTTAGATAGAGCTTTATCGATGATGGATGGGTTATAGCCACGAGAGAGAGCACGAGATTTTAAATAATTAATTTCTTTCGAAAGATTAGACGGATCAGAACAAATGTGTAAGGCACGATAAACATAGGTGTAAAAAGCAGACATTTTTTGTTGAGGGGCGTGGTTAGAGAGAGCATGCGGCGGCAAAGAGACTGAGAATGATTTTCTAAAATCAGTAGTTGAGAAACAATCCTTTTCTTTATTCACAAGAACGTCAAGGAAAGGCAAAGAGCAATCCTGTTCAACCTCAAAAGTGAATTGAATGCATGGGTCAATCAAATTGACCAAAGAAATTAAATTGGACAAATCGACATCAGGGGAGACAAGAACGAAAGTGTCATCCACATACCTAAACCAGTGAGGAAATGTATATACACCGAAGAGTTTTTCTTCAAAATAGTGCATATAAATGTCGCAAAGTAAAGGAGAGAGAGGACTACCCATGGCCATACCATCATTTTGGGAATAATAAGTACCATTAAAAATGAAGGCAGTTTGCTTGATACACAAATGAACTAAATTTACAAGCTCCTCAATTTCAATAGAAGAATAATGGAATTCACGTAGTCTTCTCTCTAAACAAACCAGAGCACCTTGAACCGGAACATTTGTGAAAAGTGATTTGACATCTAAAGAAATCATAGTATAGTTAGACGGAGAGATGCATTTAAGTTTGTCCACAAAATCATACGAGTTTTTTACAGTATGAAGATTAGTAGTAGTTAGATGAGAAAGAGAGTTTGAAAGAAATCGATCAAGATTATAAGAAGCCGTACCAATATTAGACACAATAGGCCGAAAGCAGAGAGTGGGTTTATGAACTTTCGGAAGTGCATAAAAACGAGCACAATTAGCAGCCGAAGGAATTACCATGCGTTTGGTATAATCATTAAGAATAACGGAATTTTTAACGTGGTATTTGACTTGATCAAGATGATCATTAGAAGGATCTTTTTTAAGTTTCGAATAGGGACCTGAAGTAAGCAAGGACTCAACATGGGAAATATAATCCGATTTGTTGAGTAGAACAGTTTGTCCCTCTTTATCAGCTCCTGTGACAATTAAATCGGGGGCGGAGTTTAATTCAGAGAGGGCGGATTTTTGAGAAGGAGTAAGGTTAGACTTTTGTGGATGATTATTAGTGGAAATAATGTTAGATAAAATGAAACGAAGAGATTCTAACTGGCCTGGAGAATTTTTACTATTTTTAAAAGAATTTTCAATGGGAGCGATCAAATCCGGAATGGAGGGTCTCGAAGTACGCGCAAAATTCAGACCCAAACTGAGCACGTCACGTTGAGTATTAGTCAGAACGTGCGAAGAGAGATTAACAACAGTATTCTGAGCAAGAGGAGAAACGGGAGAAGAAAAGGAGTTGCTCCGCCATTTTGTTTTCAAGTGGAGACCACTTGAAAATTTCAAATTTAAGTTGTAAAAAGCGTATTTCGAAATATTTTGAATTTTGATGTAAATACAGACCACATAAGGATCTCAATGAAGTCTACTAATAAACTATATCCGCCATTTTTAATAAAGTGGCAGATATCTTAAGTTAAGCGGGGTCACTTGAAATCAGGCTCCCACTTGAAAATTTAAAAGCACGATAACTTTTGAAGTAATACTTCAAATCGAACCAAGTTTTGACAGTGATATTATCATATAATTATCTTGAATGTTTTCACTATGCAACTTGTCCCGACATCTTTTGTCTAAGTTCCAGCCACTTGAAATCACACTGCCACTTGAAAATATGCCATCACGATAACTTTTAAAATACTAAACTGATTCAAATAAAAGCTGGATAGTGAACTTTTGGTTCAAATATCTAGGATAAGTTCACTTGGTGACTTGATCCGCAATTTTATTTTCAAGTGGCGGCCACTTGAAAATTTGTCATTATGGTAACTTTAGTAAAACAGAATCAATTCGCATCAAATTTGGGTAGTGGATTTATCATTCAAGTATATCAGATAAGTTCGCTGGGCATCTCACTCCACTTTTTTTACAAGTGATGCCACCTGAAAATTTCTTATGACGATAATTTTTGAAATACTGATTTAAATTAAACTAGAACTGGACAATGAACTTATCGTACAAATATACTGGATGATTTCGATGGGCAAGTTGTTTTGCTATATTGTTTTCTAAGTCGCAGCCACTTAGACTGCCACTTGAAAATTTGCCATAATAATAACTTTTGAAACACGGCACTGATTTAAACCACAGTTGGACAGTAAACTATGCTTCAAATATCTTCGATGTGTTTTCTGGAACTTTAGAAGTACTTAATCAATTCAAATCAAAGTTGAAAAATGGATTTATCATTCAAACAACAAAAATTTAGAAAATTCACGTAACTCGTGAACCAATCACGTTATTGCGTCCATCTTTGGTATATCGATAATAAGTATTTTCTCACCAAAAAAGTCGCCATAGGGGAAATGTCGCCACATTTGGCGCCAAATCCATTACCTGCGTTATTGGATGTTTTTAATGCGTTTTTAAGGAAATATTAGGCTATTTTAATGCTAAAACAAACTAGAAATGCAGGAAACTAACATTTTATCAACTTACTAAGCCTCTTTGAAAGAATTTCTACAAAAAAAAACTATTTTCAAATTTGCAACGATATCTTATATGAGCAACTTTCTCTGCCATTTTGATTGAAGTGGCAGCCACTTAATTTTTCAACACAATGACTTTTGAGATTTTGAATTAATTTGAACTATATGTGTACAGTAGACTTATCTCACAAATACATTTCATATATTTGTCAACTTAACCCACCATTTTTTTTCCAAGCGCCGGCCACTTGAAAATTTTAATTTCACATAAAAATGTATTTATGAACCGATTTGCTTAAAACTCCATATGTGCACAGCCTACATCAGTATTTCTACCAAGTGCATTAATAATTTGTAGCCGCCATTTTGAAACAAAATGACGGCTACTTCATAAGAAAAAAGAAATCAACCTGCCCTTCCGAATAAGCCGGAAGGACTTGTTTAAATTATTCGTTTTTACTATAGTTATAGTCGCCGATTAGAGTACCTTTATAAAAAAAAAAAAGCATTAAAATTATTACAAAAAATAGAATTACAGAGTCGTTTTTGGGTTCCAAATAAATGAGGACCATACAAATAAAAAATGTCATAAATAAAAATTCCTCATTATTTTTCAAAACTTGAGAAAATGAGCCTGTGCTTGGATTCAGGGAAATATGGTCACCCTAGTTTTTAAGGATACAATTTTCTCTCTCTCTCTCTCTCTTTTTTTTCCGGGTTGCGGTAGCCCAGTTGGTAAAGTGCCGAACTCTTAATTAGAAGATTGCGGGTTAGATACTCAAGCCGGCCAAAGACCGTCGCGTACATTATTAGTGGCTGGTGCACATAAAATAAGTCATGGCCACAATATTCCCCATGTTTCCATCCAAATTATACCTCTGGGGGTTCATCGAAGCAGGGGAGACATCCCCTCTATGGAGGATCAAAATTGCGATGGCATGTCTTCGGACCATCCTTAGCGATGCATCCCAGACTATCGCCAATTACCTATAGTGCAGTACTAGTGCAACGTAAATCCAACCAACATTTTTTTCAGTGACAGAATTACGTGCGTTTTAGTGATTGCTGCGGTACAGGATTCCGTGCACATTGAGATTCAAACACATCCATATAGCAGTACCAAATGATTTTTATTTATTTATTTTATTATTATTATTATTATTGCCGAAACGTCAGTGGAGGCCCTACATTGAGACTCAAAACGGTTTTGGGCTGTGTCTGTCTGTCGCGCGATAGCGGCCGCACAAATAGAGCTATTGACTTGAAATTTGGTACACATGTTCATGAGCCCCACGAAATCAGCTGTATAGTTTTTGGTATGTATTCCATTTGTAGTTCGTATACAGGGACACGCCAAAGTTTTTCTTATCATTACGGCCTATGGGAGGAATTTGTATGTATCGCGATAGCGGCCGCAAAAATAGCGCTATTGACTTGAAATTTAGTATACATGTTCAGGAGCCCCACGAAATCACCTGTATAGTTTTTGGTATGTATTCCATTTGTAGTTCGTATACAGGGACACTCCAAAGTTTTTCTTATCATTACGGCCAATGGGAGAAATTTGTATGTATCGCGGTAGCGGCCGCAAAAATAGCGCAATTGACTTGAAATTTGGTACACATGTTCATGAGCCCCACGAAATCAGCTGTATAGTTTTTGGTATGTATTCCATTTGCAATTCGTATACAGGGACACGCCAGAGTTTTTCATATCATTACGGCCTAAGGGGGGAATTTGTATGAATCGCGATAGCAGCCACAAAAATCACGCTATTGACTTGCAATTTGGTACACATATTCATGAGCCCCACGAAATCATGTGTATGTTTTTGGGTGTGTATTCCATTTGTAATTCGTGTACAGGGACACGCCAGAGTTTTTCTTACCATTACGACCTACGGGAGGAATTTGTATGTGCCGCGATAGCCACCGCAAAAATCAAGCTATTGACTTCCAATTTTTGACGAAACGTCAGTGGAGGCCCTCTGTTGAGACTCAAAAGGATTTTGGGTGCCGTCTGTCCGTCTGTATGTCTGTCTGTCGTGTGATAGCGGCCGCAAAAATCACGCTATTGACTTGAAATTTGGTACACATGTTCATGAGCCCCACGAAATCAGCTGTATAGTTTTAGGTATGTATTCCATTTGTAGTTCGTATACAGGGACACGCCAAAGTTTTTCTTATCATTACGGCCTATGGGAAGAATTTGTATGTACCGTGATAGCGGCCCCAAAAATCACACTATTCACTGCAAATTTGGTACACATGTTCATGAGCTCAACCGAAATAACTGTATAGTGTTAGGCGTGTATTCCATTTGTCGTTCGTGTACAGGGACACGCCAAAGTGTTTCTTAACATTACGGTCTATGGGAAGAATTTGTATGTACCGCAATAGCGGCCGCAAAAATCCTTCGATTGACTTGCAAATTGTCGCACACTTTCCAGCTTTGCATATAAGTAGCTGTATAATTTTTATTGCTATATTGTTTATAAACTGTGTACAGGGACACTCTAAAATTCTTAACATTACGGCGTATGGGGTGAATTTCGTTTAAACGTATTTTAATACCATTACTTTGCAATCAAGAAAATGAAACTAGCGTACGTGAGTAAAATGCTTAAACTTATGTTGTTTGAAGAAAGTATGTACTTTTAAGATTTATAATTAATGTACAGGACCTTACAAAAGTGTTCTGACAATGTCACGGTGTCATCCAAACGATGTTAAATTTGGAACAATTATTAATTTTAAATGCAAAATAAGCTGAATAGTTTTTACTGGTGTATACAATGTTTATGGTTCGTTTACAGAGACACACAAAAAAATTTCGTAACATTGGAGCCTATGGACAAATTTTTATTTAAGCGCGCACTTTAATGCGTTTATGCTGAATTGAAATTAATAAAATTAACATACATTATAAAGATGCTTAAAATCATGTTTACTCTTAAAAAAGGGTATGTATCGACTAAATAATTAATGGGACCACACAAAATAATTACGAGTATGTACTGTAATCATCCAAATAATGTCAAATTAGTTTGAAAATTAATGAGTTATAATTAATTAGGTTTATTCTTATTATTGGCGTTTATAATGATTGTGGCTACTTTACGGGGATACATAAAAGAATTTCGTACTATTACGGTCTGTAGTCGGTATTTCTTAAGAGTATTTTAACATGGTTACACTACACCCCATCAAATATGATGAAATTTTATTAGAATTTTAAAAGCATTTTTTCCTGTGGAAAATTGTGGTATAGAATTGGTAGTTAACTTAAAGGTTACGCAAAATATTTCCGATATGCTATGTATTTTTTTTTTTTTTTTTTTTTTTTTGTATGAAATTTGGTAGTTATTAAATTTGGTAATTATGAATTTCAGGGAAATAATACAAGACCGTCGTTTATTAAGAATACATATTGTTGCGTACTTGGGGGGGTTCGTAAGTTGTCCGAGAATGAAAGGCGAAACTTGTAATAATTCAGTGATTTATTCACAGAAAGTTCCAGAAAAATACATGTCTATAAACCAAGTATCAGCTTCAATTCAACCAGTAAACACAGCTTAATCAATAGCCGTTAACAGCACAACAACAGCACAAACTGTTTAACAATAACACATAAAGCAAGTCTCATTCAAAAAGGCTCAAGGCAAAGCAAACTGACGCAGATCTGAGACTGACTGCCTCGGTGAAAAAAATGCTCCTTTTATACTTTTCTATCAAACCCAGGCTGTTCTGGAAAATTCTCGTATCTCATCAGCCAATGAGATTAGAGCGTCCATATTTGGTATATCCCTAATAAGGAATTTCTCGCCAAGGTCGCCAAAAAATCGCCAAAGAGGGAAACAGTCGCCAAATTTGGCGACAAATCCATTTCTTCCCTTTTTGGAGCTTTTTAATGCGTTTTTAAGGGAAAATTAGGCTATTTTAACACTAAAATGACTAGAAATGCAGAAAATTAGCATTTTATCAACTTACTAAGCCTCGTTGAAAGAATTTATGGAAAAGTAAATACAATTATTTATAATTCCGTATCACTTTATATGATATACAGATAAGTATACAAAGAGAGATAGAGCAGGGGGTTGAGGGAGGCTGCAGCCCCCCCTCAGGAATGTATCTGATTATGATAACAAGTCTATCGAATCAATATATACTGTTATATAATAAGGAATAAATAAAAATGACCTATTGAATAATGTCTGATACAAATAGGACGTTGAAACTCCTGATCTGCAGATCCACTAGTTATTATTTTATGTGCGCGAAGCATGCATTCCTGGATGTCAGTGCTTGCTGTGCTCCTGAATTTTCTATAATTTGTGATTTATATGAAGCAATGTAGCTGTATTTATTGATACTTTTCTTCATTGTTTTATTTTATTTTTTGATTACTGCTGTACAGAAAAAAAAGGATCGATGTTTTTATTGCATTTGTATTTTCATATTTTTGATATTTTATAAAATAATTTTCGTATTTAACTTCAGTTGAATGCGCGAATCGTATCGGAACTTTCCATGTGTGAAATTAATACCTCTTGATAGGAAGATTGACTATCGATAAGGGGGAGCCTTCCTCTCCGTGGAGGATCATAACTGTAACGACATGTCTCCCCTGTACCACTCTAGCGATAAATCCCAGACTGTTGTCGATTGCCCAAAATGTAGCACTAATGCTACGTAAAAACCCATTCTCTCACTCACTTTGAACTTCGAACGCTGAAAATATCAGTAAAATATGATAATAATTTCATTTTTAATAACTAGGAAAATACACTGCTCAAAACAATTAAAGGACATTTTAAGTCTTATATAAAATAATGGTATAGGCAAAACTTTTTTTGCAGAAAATGGAAGAAGAGAGTCACAAATGCAAATTTTTTTCATTTCAAACTTCGAAGTATGGAAATTTCGAGTTTGATGTCAAAAACAATGCTTTGAACAATGCAGAAAATAAATTTTCGCTTTCAACTTAATGAAAGATAAAGTGGAAAAAATGATCGACATTCAGTAAGTGCATTGTTTACATGAGGGTGATGTCTGAACGAAGTCATTTAAATGATTCAGAAGCTTAGAGAGTTGTTGGTCGGTTAGAGAGGGAGCAAACACAAGCCAAAGTAGCAGAATCCACAGGGGTTTCAGAAAGTGTGATTTCCAGGATCTTTAACTGCTTTATGGAGACTAGAAATGCAACCAAAGACAAGGGCAAAATTGTAGACTGCCGCGCAAAAACACCCATTAAAGATCAATTTTTAATGATGACGGCTTGGAGACACCGAAATGTGAATGCCACTCTTCTTCCAACACATTCGCTCGGCTACTGGCACCTTATTTTCGACCTAAACTGTCCGAAACCAGTTCCATGCTATAGCAATAGGTCTCAGGATCTCAGCCCTGTATCGGCAACTGGCCAGAGCTCCATTTCGAATGATGTGGGATTCAGTGTGCCCATCAATATAGATGCCAGCATAGACCATCACCCTCCCACCAGAAATTCCGTGCATGAACACAGGATTGTTTCTAGTGCCACGTTCCCTCCAAGTGAAAATATACCTATTACCATGATGAACAGAAAAACGGGACTTGTTAGAGAAAAGAATACTGGGCCATTACTGCTAACATTCTTTTCTCCTCCAGTTCACATGCTCTGTTACCCACTCCTTGTGGGTGCGACAATGCCTTGCTGTTAACGTAACACATGCTATTGCTCAGCGAACACACAGACCTACAGCGTGGAGCCAGTTTCAGACAGTTTGAGTCGAAACAATGGTTGGCAGTAGCCGAAAGAAGCTCTTGTTAAAGAAGAGCGATATTCATATTTTGGTGTCTCTGAGTCGTTAGCATTAAATATCAATATTCATTGGGAGTTGTCCACATCTAGGACCTTACCTTGGTCATCAGTCTGCTTTTCCAGTCTCCAAAAGACGGTTATAGATCCTGGAAATCACACTTTGCGAAACTCCAGTAGCTTCAGCTATTTTGGTTTGTGTTTGGAACCCACCTCTAACCGACAAACAACTCTTCAAGCTTTTTAATTGGTTAAATGACTTCGTTGAGGCATTGCAATCATTGAAACAACGTACTTACTGTATATTGACCATTCTTTTCTCGTTTGTCTTTCACTAGGTTGAAAGCCAAATTTGCTACCACTATAGCATCATTTTTGACGTCAAACTTAAAATTTGCGTACTCTGAATTTTGAAAATGAGAAAAATTTCCATTTATGACTTTTCTTCTTCCATTTTTTGCAAAAAAAAAAAAAAAACTTCGCTTATACCATTATTTTACATAAAACTTACAATATCCTTTAATTGTTTTGAGCAGTGTAATTACTTTTAAATCTTGTAAATTTTAATGGGTGCTAATAAAGTTTTAATCTATCTCTTACACAGTATTTTGAGGCATCTACACTGTGTAAAAAATGTAGAAAGAGTCATTTTTTGTAAATTATTTTCTGTATTTTTATCCCAGTTGTTAGATTCTTATACAGATTTTGTTTAACGAAGTTTTCTGTAATTTCACATAAAAATGAAATCTCTACCACTAATGCTAATTAGTGGGTCGTAGAAAAACTAGTATTCATGATTTATAGAGTGTAAAAAAAAAAGTAGGACACCTGCCAAAATTTGTTATTTGGTAAATTGTGCACAAATAAAAGAGTAAATGCAGAATTTTCTTTTATTGCTTTTGCTGAGGAAAACTATTTTGTTAAATTTGCATTGTTATTTTCTTTTCAGGTTGCCTAGAAGAATACCTTTAAATTATTTCAGAAAGGGGCAAATTGTTGCATGTAAATATGTTAAATGTTTTAGACAGCTTGTTTGTATGCTGCACGTCAGCCTCAATACAGTTTTTAACTTTATCAGAAAGCCAGATAGAAATAGGGAAAGAAAGAAGACTGGCTGCCAAAATCAAGTAAGATTTACTCATGTGTCAAAGCAAACAGTTTAAAACGACATAACAAATCCAAATAATTCATTTAAAAAAAGTGAAAGCATCATCCAAAGTGGAAAAGAACACATACTGATTATCATTTATCATAGGCTAAGAAACACATGTCACGGACCTTAGGTGGGACTTCTGTTATATTTTCAGACGAGATGAAATTTAACTTTGATGATTTAGACTGTTACTAATAATACTGGCATTGTCTGAAGAATGCAGAATTTTATTCAACTTGACAAATGGGGAGGAGGGGGGGAGGGTGATGGTCTGGTAAGCAACTGGATATGGATGAATAAAATCAGGTCTTTTTCAGTGGTAGGCAGAAACATACAGACTATATTCAAGTGCTGAATTCTGAGCTTTTTTCTTATGGCTCTAAATAAGGAGGCGGAGAGTAGATGTTTTTACAAGATGAAGCCTCCATTCTCATCACCTATAGAGTTAAAAACTGGTTTCCTGCATATGGCATGCAGGTTTTACCAAAGTTAGCTAAAAGCCCTGATCTTAACACAGTAAAAAACATTTAGGCAATGCTTATTCATTAAGTATATGCTGGTGGAAAAAAGTTTGAATCCCTTACTGAGCTTCGAGAAGCTTTGAATAACTCACGGGATAATTTTTGCCAAACAGGAATCCAATCTTTGTATCAATGACTACCAAACAGAGTATTTGGAGTCATAAAAGCTAATGGAATGAGTATTCTTTACTAAAACTGCTTGCATTTTATATTTTGTATTACTGTCCTTTTTTTTTTTTTTTTTTTTTTTTTTACAGAGTTTAAAAAAGTAGAAACCATTTTTGTTGTCATTAATAATTTATTTTTGAAAATCATGATAATGACACTGATATTTTCTTGTTAAATGATCTGCAAAATATTAAACATACAAATAATTTCATTAAAAATAAAACATTCCCTTATTTTCTAAAAATATCTAGTGTCCTTCTACTTTTTTTAACACAGTATTTCGGATTGAGGTTTCAGTGGATTTTACGTAGCACTAGTGCTACACTATGGACAATTCGCAACAGTCTGGATCTCACTCCTAAGGGTTGTTCTGAGACATGGCATCCTCTAAGGGTTGGGTGGGGGGGTTAACATTACACTAGTGTTTAAGTTACACACTCTTGGCGTCTCGGCGAATTCAAAATCATAAACAATGTGCCCGGAACCTCTGTTCTAGGAATAAGCCACTGAATGAGAAAGTTCCTAGAATATGCTTTTCCTTTAGCAGTCTCAGAACATCCAACTAGCAGTCTCTGAGGTTCTGGAAAAGGGTTAAACTCACTTAACCAACATCTGCTAGTGGTGGAAAGTATCATAAATCAAGCCATTTACATTCTCAGAAACATAAGACAGCAGCATCCCGCCTTTTCAAAATTTTAGAGAGTAATGCTTAAAATTTTAACATAAATGTGCATAATCTTATTTATTACTATAGAAGGATTAAATGTGAAGTTATTATTGAAACTGTTGATTTCAAATCTCCATTAAAAATAAAAACAAAGCCATCAAGTTTAACATTAATATTTCTATTAAACCCAATAATAATATAAACCAATTAATTCGTAATAATAAAGACCCCATTGAACTGCTTGGAACTTCCAGAATTAATAACACCCCTACATTAAACCAAATAATAGTGAAGGTTGTTACATTGTCATGACTAAATAAAAAATCAAAAACAGAATAAAAGAGCATTCATCAGATATTAAATTTGGAAAAACTATCACTGCTTTAACTAAAACTTTTCATAATGAAAATCTCAAAAATGATTTCAAGAATGTTAAAAAGATCACAAGTTACAAAAACCAGACAAATACTTTTGATAGAGAAACTGTTGAAATTTTAAGTAACCCAAATTCTTGTAATGACAATGAGCCAACAGCAAATATGGACCAAACATGGCAGCATCTACTTAGAAAATAAAAAAACGAGAAATACAAACAGCAAGTGTCTCGTCAAGGAACTCCATGATGAAGCTGCTGACGATGTTGGAGGACCCAAAGGTCTACAGCACTGAAACTAGAATGTAAGGTTAATTTTTAGAATTAAAATTAAAGCCACCAAGATCTTAACATACCTATTAAACCCAATAATAATATATACCAAATAATTCGTAATAAGGACGCTGCTGAACTGCTTGAAACTTTCAATAAAATCCCCTACATTAAACCAGATAGTAGTGAAGATTGTTATATTGGAATGACTAAAAGAGCATTCTTCAGATATTAACCACTTTACGACCACTGTGGTATGTGGAAGGCTACATTTTCCTCGAGTATCTCGGGATGGTCGGTGAAGTGGTTAAATTTTAAGAAACTACCACCACCTCAGCTAAAACTTTTCATGATAAAAATATCAAAATTGATTTCAAGAATCAATGTTAAAAAGGTCGCAAATTATGAAAAACAGACATATACCTTTATTAAGAAAACTATTGAAATTTTAAGCAACCCAGATTCTTGTAATGGTAACTAACCAATGATAAATATGGATCAAACATGTCGCCATCTACTTAGGAAAGGACTGCAAAGTACAAACAGCAACAATTTGGTCAAGGAACTCCCCGATGTAGCTGTTGAGGATGTTGTATTTTGATCTAAAATTTGAATTAAATGTATGATGTCCCTATTTTTTTAAACAGAAAAAATGGGGACATGTCAACATTTGTCCTAATTTTGGTATTCAAAAATTTGATTACATTATTGTAGAAACCAGCCACAGCGAGTAGAAAGAACTAAAAGTAGCTATTAAATACAATCTACTGGCAACTGTGCAATTTTTTTTTTTTTTTTAAGAGAATGTATTTTCTGTTTTAATGACTTATGATTTACGTGTATAAAGGATTGCCCCGATGAAAAGTGAACGCCTACAATTGCATCAGAATGACTGAATCTATAGCAGTATTTGAAATTAAATAGCAATTAGTAGTAAAAATAAATTAGCATATGACCCAGGAAAAGCATGAATATGTGGCATGTGTTTCACACCACCATGCACTAAAAAGTTAAATTTGGTTATTATGTCACTTGGCTGTAATGTTGACTCTTTGAAGCACAAGGTAATTGTGCATTTAATACCCATAAGCACAAGCAATAGATGATTTATTTATGCTAAACTTAGCAAAATTTTGTTAAAAAATTCCGGGATGAATTTTAGTAGTTGAGAATAAAAACTAGATGATAAGATATATACCACCATGCTTCAAAGAGGTAAGGCAGTTTTTTAAATGTATTATATCTGTTTACAAGTATTTTTGCTTGTTCATTAGTTTTTTTTTTTTTTTTTTTTTTTAAGCATAGAGTACTTTTCTGTTAATGTGGTCAGATTTACATATCACCAACTCCCTTATGTTTGGTAAATTTTTGAAGCATAAAAAAATTGCAAAAGCATTTATGATTGCAGTTAAATTGAAGTAAAACTATTACATGTAGAAAATATTACATGACAAATACTGAAAAAATTTTAAATTTTTAATGGAAATTGAGCAATTTTCAAAAGAAATGAGATCACAATTTAACCACTTCACTGGCCACTAGAGTTTGTGGAAGGCTATATTTCCCCCGAGTTATCTCGGGATGGGCGGTAAAGTGGTTAATAAAACTAATTCATTTATTATGTACTAGCCGCCTTCGGCGACCAGCTGGTTCGCGATCCTTGAAAAATCCGACTCGGTGGCGACTTCTTCTCGTTTTAGGACCTACAACAGCTTATTGACAAATAGTGCAAATAGCTTAACAGAAAATTTTAACTGTAATAAGTTCCCACTCGGTAGCGCCTGTGGCACCCTCTTTCTGTTTCAGTTTCTGAAACAGCCTGTTCACTCACCATGTTAAGATATTTGGAAATTCTAACTGTAGCTCAGTGGTGCACCCGTTTTAGAACTTACAACAGCTTGCTCGCTCATAGGGCAAATAGCTTTGAAAATTTTAACTGCAGCAAATTTCTGCTCTGTGGCGACTACGGCGCCCCTTTACGTTTCAGGATTTGAAACAGTTTGTTCTCTCACTGTGTAAAGGAACATTGAAAATTCTGATTGCAGCAAATCCCCAATCCGGTGTGGTTTACAGATTCCTAATCTAATCCCAAATAATTTAATCTTAATTGGAGATATTGGAATTATTAAAATATCAAAATGCCATCTGGCGACAGAGATTTGCAATACATACTCTTCAATTCCAATTAAAAAAACTTTTAAAATGGTATATTACTTATGAAATTATAAGCTAAGATACAAAAGTAATATATATATTGTTATAAAAAAATTTGTGTCTGAGGTTTCTGTGTTTCTTTCCAAAACTTGCGTAATTGAGGCTAAATAATGTTAAAAATCCTTAATAAGAAATGTGAATGGAGTACTGGAATTCGAAAGTCCACAAAATAAAAAACGATAAAGGTGTTCCGGGTTTTCTGTAGTTTTCTATGAAACTCCCGTACTGAATTTAATGGCTTATATCAGTTTAAAAGTTTGCAATAAAATTAATGTAAAATATATTACCAATGATATAAGTAATTTAATCATAATTAGAATTGAATATATTGGAATAAAGGTGTTCTGGATTTTCTGTGGTTTTTGCTGAAACTTCCATACAAAATTTAACGGCTTATATCAGTTTAAAAGTCCGCAATAAAATATATTGAAAATGATGTATTATAAGTAGCTTAATCATAATTAAAATCACAAATATTAAAATTTTAACATATTAAAGTGCCATCTGGTGGCAGAGATTTGCGATCCCTACTCTTTAATTCCAATTCAAATAAGTTTTAAAATAACATACTACTTATGAAATTATGCTAATTAGAAGCTGGGATACAAAGGTAATAGAAACATTTTTATAAAAAGATTTGTGTCTGACTTATCTGTGGTTTTCTTCAAAACTTGTGTAATTCCGGGCTATATACCATTACAAATTATTAGTACGAAATGTGAGCGGAAATCTTAATTCGAAATTCTGTAAAATATAAAAGAATCAAAATGTTCTGGTTCTTCTGTAGTTTTCTACGAATGTTTCATACAGAATTTGAACGGCTTATATTACTTTACTAGACTGCAATAAAAATACTTTAAAATATCTTTTGAATGATGCATTATGTATAATATTAATGAATATCTTTAATATATTTTAGACTCAAAATGGCTAATCTATCAAGGCCGGTTTACGATTTCTGTAGCATATGTGTCTAAAATTTAAGAATTTTAAAATTGCTTTTTTACAGTCGAATTGAGGAAAAAAAACGTGAAATAAAAATGAATTTAAATAAATAGGTCTATTTAGAAATTCTTAAATCATCAACCTTAATTCATTTTAGATAATTTGGAGTGGAAGGCTGATTTTTATACCAACTATGTGAAAAATACCAGAGCCGGGAATCGAACCCGGGCCTTCCGCTTAACGCGCGGATGCTCTACCACTGAGCTACCCTGGGTAATAACCAGCTAGGCATTTCTCACATAATATTCATTGGCAAGGTCACCGAGTCTGCAAACGCAGCTGTATCAAGTGGCAATATAAAACGTGGCACAACTCCAATAGACCACGAAATTCTAATTTAGAAATTCTTAAATCATCAACCTTAATTCATTTTAGATAATTTGGAGTGGAAGGCTGATTTTTATACCAACTATGTGAAAAATACCAGAGCCGGGAATCGAACCCGGGCCTTCCACAATATTGTCACTTGATACAGCTGCGTTTGCAGACTCGGTGACGTTGCCAATGAATATTATGTGAGAAATGCCTAGCTGGTTATCACTCAGGGTAGGTCAGTGGTAGAGCATCCGCGCATTAAGCAGAAGGCCCGGGTTCGATTTTCACATAGTTGGTATAAAAATCAGCCTTCCACTCCAAATTATCTAAAATGAATTAAGGTTGATGATTTAGGAATTTCTAAATTAGAATTTCGTGGTCTATTGGAGTTGTGCCACGTTTAATATTGTCACGTGATACAGCTACGTTTGCAGACTCGGTGACCTTGCCAATGAATATTATGTGAGAAATGCCTAGCTGGTTATCACCCAGGGTAGCTCAGTGGTAGAGCATCCGCGCATTAAGCGGAAGGCCCAGGTTCGATTCCCGGCTCTGGTATTTTTCACATAGTTGGTATAAAAATCAGCATTCCACTCCAAATTATCTAAAATGAATTAAGGTTGATGATTTAAGAATTTCCAAATTAGAATTTCGTGGTCTATTGGAGTTGTGACATGTTTAATATTGTCACTTGATACAGCTGCGTTTGCAGATTCGGTGACCTTGCCAATGAATATTATGTGAGAAATGCCTAGCTGGTTATCACCCAGGGTAGCTCAGTGGTAGAGCATCCGCGCGTTAAGTGGAAGGCCCGGGTTCGATTCCCGGCTCTGGTATTTTTCACATAGTTGGTATAAAAATCAATCTTCCACTCCAAATTATCTAAAATGAATTAAGGTTGATGATTAATGAATTTCTAAATTAGAATTTCGTGGTCTATTGGAGTTGTGCCACGTTTAATATTGTCACTTGATACAGCTGCGTTTGCAGACTCGGTGACCTTGCCAATTGTAGATGCAGTGCATACTACATTCGTTGTTTCCCCATGCATATTCAATATAATTTTTTTTTTTTTTTACCTCTTAAAGGTTTAAATTAATTTGTGAATATATTTAATTACCTTTTTTTTCTTAACATCCAAAGTTTAAATTTTATTTCTTAACCCTCTGTAACTCATGACCTTTAATATTTTTGTGTTTATTTGTTTCGTAATAATTGGAAAAAAATAAAATACACGTGTTTCAGGTTTTTTTTTTATTTCTCATAAATTTCGAAAAAACAAACAAAAACACCTACAGGCAACAAACACTTTTTAGCATAAAATCCTATAAAATACGTGAAATTGGGTCAAAATCAATATTATACAATGAATTTGAAACACTTACCTCTTCACTGTTTCAATATAAAACACAAAACACACGAAAAACTATTTTTTTATTATTTTTTTAATCAGAGCCGGTCCGCACTTGTCATTAGTTACCCACTGTCGAGTAATGAGCTTCAACTTACGACATACGGCGCCATCCAGTTGTGTTTCTAGATACTAGATTCTCTAACTGTGAGTGTATACGACAGGCTACAGTGCGTGATTACGTTGTAGAACTGATTCTTTGAATTTGAACCACGATCGAACGGTATGTTGCCTACAGTCTACAGTATGGTACAGAGGGTTAATTTTATAGTTTCCTATTAAGAACGATCTAACTAGACGTTGTTTTGTTTACAAAATTTACTTTAATAAGCTGTTGCCACTCTATTAGAAAACTCCTAGTTTTGGTATTCAGCAATAACAGTTGCGATCGCAACTGCATTATAATAACTAGCTACTAGTAAAGCTACTAAAACTTAATTTTCTCTAGACATTTAATAAATGTTCGTTTATAAAAATTCATTTTATTAATTATTTTACTTTGGATGTTTTGTTCTTTTTTTACTTTATTTAAATTTTTTATACCAATGCATTTGCATAGATGATGCAACCAGCATAACGGCGAAATTCGCTGTTAACTGCCAATCAGCAGGATATAAAACAAGACTTCGTCTGCTATCAATTCGCTTTTTTCTTACCAGACTCATCCAGGGAGATGTCAGCTACTAGAGAATGGATGCAGGTGTATCAATAGAAATTTCCAGGTGTTTGTTTTTCTTTATCTTTTCAAAGGCATTGGTATGAGTTTATACTATTTAAATTAATGTTTGAAAATTACTTTCAAGTTTTTTGTTACTGTCAAGACAATATTTTTTTGTAACAATAAGGATCAAGTAGAATTCTCAATAAATCAATTTATTGTAAATTCTTAGTTTTTATGTCAAGACTTTTCTTATGAACAATTTTACACCAAGATTTCATTTGCTTCAGGCTGCTTAGTATGAGTGAAAGTTTATTTACTTATCTTGCACTTTTTTAAGGAGTACTTACTTAAAATTCTTCCAGCAAAAATAAGGTTTTTTTTTTTTTTTAAATTGAACTTATATTACTAATAAGTAGATGCAGATTTCAAGTAATATAGAGGCAACAATATTTTCTAAGTATTCCACTTTATATACTATTTATTCTTTCACTCATAGTTTTTTTTTCCAAGTTAACAGTATCCATAATTTAAAGTTTAACAGTGGTTATGGGCCCAGCCCTAACCTGAAGAATGAAGTATTGTAATTTTTTTTATTGTTCTCTTTATTGATCAAAAAGTAATTGCTAGAGTTACATTAAAATTGAATTTAAAAAAAATGGCATCCAATATAAATCCACAGATGTTGCTTACTAGATATAATTACCAATCTTGGTCAACTAGTATGAAGCAAATTTTACAAACAGAAGGGTTAATTGCTTGGATTGATGCAGACAAGCATCCTCAAGAAATAGATAAATTATCCCCACTAGAACAATTTAAATTAAATCAATCTAAAGCAAAAGCAGCAGGTTTAATTAAAACCTATTGTAGTCAAGAAATAGTTTTAATGATTGATAATTTGGAAGAACCAGAAATTATCTGGAATACATTAAAAACTAATCTATTGACGGCCAGTCATTCTTATAAATCTCTATGTTTAGCTGAATTCAGAACTATGAAACCAAATCCGGATGAGGAACTCCCAACTTTTATTGATAGATTTGAACATCAGTATCGAAAAAAACTGATGCAGGGGAAACTGTAAGTGAGGAACATCGATGTTACATGCTTTTGCAAAATTTGCCAGAAGATTACGATTATCTTGCTCGAGAATTTGAAAATTGTAAGGATACAGATTTTAATTTTGCAAAGCTAAAAGCAGAAATAATTAAAGAATATAATTGTCATAACTTGAATGAGCTTAGTAAAACAACTGAATGCTTTTCTGTTGAAAAACACAAACATCCTGACTCATTTAGTTCATTAAAACAAGAGTCAGCAAGATTAGTTACATGTAGTTTTTGTGGAAAACCAAACCACACAGAAAATATTTGTAGGTTTAAAAATAAGGGTAATAGTAAAAATCAAACTAATTTAAAAGAATCCTCTTTTGTAACAGAGTTTATTTCAGAATGCTTTGAAAGCGAAAATTTATTACCAACTAGGGAATGGACATTAGATAGTGCATCGACTGCACATATTTGTCAAAATCAAGAATTTTTCACATACCTAAAACCTTCTTCAAAAGTTTCAATGATAAAAATGGGAACTACATCTCATCCAGTTAAAGGTATAGGAATTGTTCAGTTTAAAATTAAAGATGGTCCAAACATAAGAGGAATTACACTTAATGATTGCCTTTATGTCCCAACAATTCGTAGAAATTTAATTAGTATGAGTCGAATAGATAAAGCAGGTTTTCATGCTAAACTTGATAAAGGATTTAAAATTTTTGATCCCGATTGGAACTATTTGTGGTCTGCTAAAATGAAAAATAACTTTTATGTTATACAGAGTTTACTTATTCATAACCAACCTAATGTTTTAAAAATAAAAGATACTTTGGAAAATTGCCATCGTAAAGAAGTAACTAATAATCAATGTACACAAACTGAAAGCTCATCTAAAAAGCTAATACCAAAGCCTACAAAACAAACATTTAATCAAGCTTTTGCTGTAGATACTAACGAAATTATGATTTGGCATGAAAGACTTGCTCATTGTAATACACAAACTATTAAGAAAATGTTTAATAACGACCTAGTAGAACCACAAGTGAGATTAAAAGGGGAAGAGGTCTGCTGTGAGGCTTGCATAATGGGGAAAAATACAAGACAGCCCTACCCAAAACTTAAAAGTATTCGTTCAAAAGACATTTTAGAATTAATTCACACAGATATTTGGGGCCCTGCTCCTTATCTTTCAAAGCATAGTTATCGCTATATTTTAACCTTTCTTGATGACTATAGTAGAAGAGCCTTTTGCTATCCAATGCGAAGTAAAAATGAAGTTTGTGAAAAACTTAGAAATTTTATCCAATTTGTTGAATGTCAAACCAATAAAAAAGTAAAAGCTATAAGAAGCGATAATGGATTAGAATATTGTTGTACTCCCGTACAAAAATTATTAGAATCATTGGGTATAAAACATGAAAGATCAAACATACATTCACCTCAAATCAAATGGTGCAGCAGAACGTCTTAATTGAATGTTGTTTGATGGAATGAGAACTTTGCTTAATTCTGCTAATCTTCCAGAAGAACTTTGGCTTGAGGCCATGCAAACAACAAACTATAAGAAACAGACTTTTGCATAGTTCAACCGGGAAAATACCGTTCAAGTGCTGGTTCGGCAGAAAGCCTTCTCTCCGTCATTTAAAAAGATATGGATGTGTAGCTTATGCTCACATTCCATTCCAAAAGCATAACAAATTTCAAGTTCGTGCTCAAAAAGGAATTTTAGTAGGTTATAGTTATAGTACTAGAGGTTATCGAATATGGCTACCAACTGAAGACAAAATTATCGAGACAAAACATGTCAGATTTGATGAAACAAAATTAGGTATAGAAAAACAAGGTCATATATTAGCAGAAGTATCGGATGATGAATTAGACATATCCAAAAATCCCTACCAACCAGTAAATGACCCACAATTAATGTTTGAGAGATATATAGCAATTAGAAAGACAGGAGAAAGTTGAGGTAAAGAAGACATTTATGTAAAAACACCAGAGGGGAAGGTATTAAGGAGTTCTAGAGAATTAAAAGATTATTGCGAGGAAAATAATTTCATATATGACGATTCATTAAATATTTTTTCTAAAAACTGCAAAATCCTTGCCGAATTTAAACTAGAAAGAAAATCCCCCATTAATGACATAGATGAGAATCTAAACAAAGCCGAAGAAAGTTCAGACAAAGAATCTGAAGAAATACCATTAGTCGAAGATGAAGCAAATTGTGTAGAAATAATTATTCCAAAAACAGCTAGGGAGGCAAAAAGGTTACCAGAGGCTGCAGAATGGAAAAGGGCCATGGACTGTGAAATAAAAACTATGATAGACAGAAATGTTTGGACAGTTGTTCCCAGACCAGCTAATACTAAAGTAATAGGAACCCGTTGGGTCTATACCCTTAAAAATAAAAATGAATCTAGAAAGTTTAAAGCAAGATTAGTTGCTTTAGGTAATAACCAAAGAGAGGGTTTAGATTATAATGAAACATACAGTCCAATAGTTAATTTCATGTTAATAAGATTGTTCATTGCACTTTTTACATGTATTCTCCAGTGGGAACATAGTCTTTTAGATGTAAAATTTGCATATTTATATGGAAATATTGATAAGGATATATATATTAACCAACCTAATGATTATATAATACCAGGCCAAGAAAATTACGTTTTAAAATTAAATAAAGCCCTCTATGGCTTACACCAAATCTGGAAAATGCTGGTTTGAAGAATTGCATCATAAACTCATTGCAAACAGGTTTACAGAAATTCCAGGACTAACATGTGTTTATAGATATAAAACTAAAGCAGTCATTATGGTATATGTAGATGACCTCCCGATTTTTGCTAAAGACAAGTCAACTCTAATAGAAGTTATTCAGTTATTAGAGGGGATATATCAGCTCGAAAATTTAGGCTCAATCACTCAACTATTAGGCATACAATTCGACATTAAAGACGGTACAGTCAACATAAATTGTAGTAAATATATAGATTCCTGTATTGAACGATTTGATATTTCTATGATAACTAACGTATCTCTTCCTACACAACCAGGTACAGTTTCCTCCAAACAGGAATCTCCTAGAGACAACCAGTCAAAAGCCGCAATGGAGAAGATGCCTTTCCGAAACCTCCTTGGTTGCCTTCTGTATATATCTGGACGCTGCCGCCCTGATATCTCATATGCTGTCGCTACCCTTGCCCAAGTTGCAGAAAACCCAGCTAAAGTCCATTGGAACCGTCTCAAGCAGATTCTGAAGTACCTTGCCTCTACAAAGACTTTGGGACTAAACTATAACAACCAAGAGCCTATCCTCAGTGGCGTCGCCAGAAAAATTTTCAGGTGGGGGCAAACTTCAAATTGCAAAATTTCAGCATGTTTTTACAAATTCAATTAGATTCAAATGATTGGTTAGTTGATTGAGGTGATTAAGTAAGCCAGTGTGTAAGCATTTACTACAACAATTTTTTATACATACAATTTAAGCTACAACATTTTACATATAGAAATTATACAACTTATTATAAACCATCACTAATCCGGAAAATGTACTGTGGAGTCCATTTAAAATCTGTTTGCAGGGAAAAGTTAGAGACAACCTATAAATGTAAGTCTGGTGGGTTTGACTCTAATTGGCTCTGTGACATAAATTTTATTTGAATTTTGATGATACAGCTTTAATTGTAATTTTTTTAAATAATGATTTATTTATTACAATTTTCCAGGAGGGGGCAAGTGCCCCCCCTTGCCCCTATGTGCTGACGCCCATGCCTATCCTCCAGATTTCATCATTTGCTGATGCAAGTTGGGCCAGTGATCCTTCAGATTGTAGATCCTTTTCTGGGTACTCTATCTTCATGAATGGAATGCCAATCACTTGGAGAGTCAAGAAACAAACATCTGTTGCCCTCTCGCCCATGGAGGCAGAATTTATTTCTGCATCAGAAGCAGCAAAAGACTTAAAGTACATTAAAACCAACATAAAAAATGTAATATTGACTATGAACATTAACATCAAATTTCAAGTACGCATTTTATTTTGTGATAATTCAGCAGCCATACAATATATTAAATTTAGATCTGAAAATATCAGAAATCGCTATATTGACATCAAATATATGTTTGTCAGAAAACTCTATGAAAATCGAGAGTTCGATATACAGCAAGTAAGATCACAAGAAAATTTGGCTGACCTCTTAACTAAGGCACTGAACAAAAGTATTTTCTTAAAATTAAGAATCGCATATATAGTGCCAGCTAAAATTCTAGAGTAACTCTTTAAAAAAAAAAAAAAGGGACTAGACTACAAAGTGAACTTTAAAAAAAAAAAAAAATTTTTTTTTACTTCTTACTAGACTTACATCTATAGTTTCAATTCAAGTTTACCCTGAACATGTTTAGGTCATCTGTAAAATTCTGTATATTTTGATTTCTAGTTTTCATGGAATATGTATGGGGAAAGGGAGGCATTTGTAGATGCAGTGCATACTACATTCGTTGTTTCCCCATGCATATTCAATATAATATATATATATATATATATATATATATATATATTTTACCTCTTAAAGGTTTAAATTAATTAATTTGTAAATATATTTAATTACCTTTTTTTTTTCTTAACATCCAAAGTTTAAATTTTATTTCTTAATTTTATAGTTTCCTATTAAGAACGATCTAACTAGACGTTGTTTTGTTTACAAAATTTACTTTAATAAGCTGTTGCCACTCTATTAGAAAACTCCTAGTTTTGGTATTCAACAATAACAGTTGCAATCGCAACTGCATTATAATAACTAGCTACTAGTAAAGCTACTAAAACTTAATTTTCTCTAGACATTTAATAAATATTCGTTTATCAAAATTCATTTTATTAATTATTTTACTTTGGATGTTTTGTTCTTTTTTTACTTTATTTAAATTTTTCATACCAATGCATTTGCATAGATGATGCAACCAGCATAACGGCGAAATTCGCTGTTAACTGCCTATCAGCAGGATATAAAACAAGACTTCGTCTGCTATCAATTCGCTTTTTTCTTACCAGACTCATCCGGGGAGATGTCAGCTACTAGAGAATGGATGCAGGTGTATCGATAGAAATTTCCAGATGTTTGTTTTTCTTTATCTTTTCAAAGGCATTGGTATGACTTTATACTATTTAAATTAATGTTTGAAAATTACTTTCAAGTTTTTTGTTACTGTCAAGACAATATTTTTTTGTAACAATAAGGATCAAGTAGAATTCTCAATAAATCAATTTATTGTAAATTCTTAGTTTTTATGTCAAGACTTTTCTTATGAACAATTTTACACCAAGATTTCATTTGCTTCAGGCTGCTTAGTATGAGTGAAAGTTTATTTACTTATCTTGCACTTTTTTAAGGAGTACTTACTTAAAATTCTTCCAGCAAAAATAAGGTTTTTTTTTTTTTTTTAAATTAAACTTATATTACTAATAAGTAGATGCAGATTTCAAGTAATGACATGTGTATTATAGAGGCAACAATATTTTCTAAGTATTCCACTTTATATACTATTTATTCTTTCACTCATAGTTTTTTTTTTTTTTTAAAGTTAACAGTATCCATAATTTAAAGTTTAAAACCAATGAATATTATGCGAGAAATGCCTAGCTGGTTATCAACCAGGGTAGCTCAGTGGTAGAGCATCCGCGCGTTAAGCGGAAGGCCCGGGTTCGATTCCCGGCTCTGGTATTTTTCACATAGTTGGTATAAAAATCAGCCTTCCACTCCAAATTATCTAAAATATGTCTAGTTATTTTTTTTTTAAACTATACTTTAAATTTTTTTAACTGCAGACAGGTGAGCCATAATGATGGGCGATTTCAAATTTCTGCTTAAATTGATTTAAAATTTTAAAAATTCAAAAACTGCTTTTTTTTTTATTTCCAGTACCTTGTCATGTGGATGAAAAGCAATTTTTCCCCACCGGAAGAATAGTCAGCCAGCATACCTGGCACTGAAAAATCTTTGATAAATGAAATAATTAAGCATTGCCATCTAAATATCATACTTTAGTTAATTTTTAAAAAATCTAATTGTCTATTGAAATACTGTTATCGCCCCTTTCATTCGGTACCATATTCGTAATGATTGGACAGTTATTTATAATTTATTTAGCCATTTAACTTTCCTTAAACCCATCTTAAGGGCCCTCTTCACTCACTGCCGCCGGAAGCCGAAGCTAATGTTATTCTATGGGAAATTTTTCTTTACAAATAACTTATTAACTAATACCTATTTTTAAATTCTGTTTTCATATTCTGAAAATTCCCAGCTGTTAAATTGACAGACCTCTTTTAAAAAATTATTTTTTTTATATTTTATTTTGAAGTTGCAAAATTTGAATTTTCATTATGGGAATTTTTTTCTTTTTCCCATTTTAAAATAAAATATCAAAAATTTAAAAAATTAGGGCTGTGCCGATTAATCGGTTCGGTTAATCGATCAATGCTTAGTCCCGATCAATTTTTTCAATCGAGTTAATCGATCCGATTAAAATTTTTCAAAATTTGATTAAAATTTTCAAACAGCGGTTTAAAGTAAAAATTTAAAATAGTCATCTTCCAACAAAATATTGCTCGAGCAGTGGCCGAACGGTTCTGCGTCCAATGCTGGTAGACGAGAAGTGCCAGGTTCAATCCCAGGTTGCACTCGTCGACCTAGCCATTCGAGGTTTTCTCCTAAATTCGCGTAAATACGTGCTAGGATCTCTCAGAAAGGCCCCTACGGAGAGCACCCCACCTGTAGACTTAGGACCCCAATAAAGTCAATCAGCCTTAATCCCAAACGTACCCCAACAAAATATATTTTCACATATTTGAATTTTATGTATATAGGATATATTTTACATAAGATCGAACTTAGATCCCAAAATATGTCAGTGTGCCTGTGTGTTTAAGGGATTGGTTAAAATAGTATCTTTTTTATGACTTGTTATGTAACATTTGGATATAAACATGTATATGAGTTTCATTTTGACCTTTTATTATATATGAGTGAGTATAATTTAAATATTTCACATTTATAAGTTATTTTAATTACGTTTTCTTATTATTTTATATCAATAATTAAGAGGCAACAGCACTAACTATCCTACTTAAATACCTTCACAATTAAACCTAAGTTTAACAAGAAATATATTTCATAAAATAAAAAATGATTTGTAAATGCTCAGTAACGTACGAATATTTGCAGTTGCTTTTCGAAGTGTTGTAATATCTTCATATTTAAAATAGTTTTTTATTTATTAGAAAAAATTAAGAAGTTTTCTTTTTCCTTATTTATTTTATATTTATTATTAGTGTTTAAGGAAGTATTTAAATTAGCATCTATATAATTTTTATGGTCTATTGTGTACTATCTGGAATAAAAATAAAATAAAAAATAAAAAACCTAAAGGAGAGTTTTATTCATCGTTCAAATAATACTATACAAAGAAAAATTAAAATTGATTAAAAATTCAATTAATCGATTAATAAACTACAATTAACCCAGTTAAAACTGTTTATCGATTCCCACCACTAAAAAAATACATTTTTAAAAAAGGTCCGTCAATTTAACAGTTGAGAATTTTCTGAATGTGAAAACAGAATTTAAAAGTATGTATTAGTTAATAAGTTATTGGTAAAGAAAATTTCCCCATAGAATAACATTGGCTCGGGCTTCCGACAACGGTAAGCTCAAAATTGAGTCTATATTAATTGACATAGATAGACATTTTAATTAATATCTCCATAACTAATTAAAAATTTTAAATTCTGTTTCTCCAAAATTTATGCTTCTATGTTCAGTAGGGGCTGAACATAGAGATGCACAGACAGACAGTGAGACAGACAGACATGTTCTTTTATTATTATAGATACATATAACAAATTAATGTTTCTAATAAGTTAAGCACAATACTGTAAGAGCATAGATTATCATAGAGAGAGAAAGAAAAAAAAATGTTTTCTCTATTTCAAATCAATCAGGACTTCAGCTGTCTTATTTTAACACTTTTGCGACCAGCATATATATATATATATATATATATATATATATATATATATATATTTTTTTTTTCTAGTACTGATTACCAAGAAATACTGAGGTAAACTCAAGCTAGTTGCTGCAAACTTTTGATGTTTAAAATAAATAAAAATTAGATAAAATGCTCTGAAATGTTAATCTTTTAATTATCTGAAGCTTAAAATGAAGATTGGGCATTATTAAATAAACCCTATAATACTATCGAAGAATTAATATGCTAATAACTCTATCAAAATAATATTAAAGTATTACTTCGATATTGATGCATAGGTTAGCATAAAAAGCAATTTAAAGAATTTCTATCAAAATAATACTTTAGTGTGATTTCGATAGATATTCTTTAAATAATGCGAATTCATGTCAGCAGTAATGAGGAACAGAATCTGAAAAGAACATGAGTTTATGCCAGTGGCAACTAGCTATAGAAGTTGAAATAACCTGAATTCACGTCAGCAGTTGCGAATGTGTTAATAAACGGTTTAACTATTAGGTTGTAACATATGAAATGTCCGATTTTTATGGTCTACTTAAAGAAAGAATATATTTTTATAGAACAAACTTTATTGATCAAAATAGAAACCATTAGCTTCAATACACTTTTTCCAACGAGAAACAAGTTTTTTTTATGCCGGTATCATAAAATGTAGTCGTCCTGGAGGCAACAAATTCATTGAATGCCGTTTCAGCATCCTTTGGATTTCTGAAGCATTTCTCCTGCAGACAGGGCCTGATTATCCAAAAGGCTCAGGAAGCACGAGCTTCCTCTCTAAAATTTAAGAGGGGGCCCCCATAAGGATTAAAAACATGGTCTTGAATTTTTTGTTTCATATTTTCACACTGAGATTGAATTTTTTCTGAGAAAGGTTACCTAAAACAAGACAAAACACTCACTATTTCGGGAAAAATCTACTATTTAACCTCAAAAATCTGAATGTTCTTAATTAAAAAGTTGTATGATTTTGATGTTCTGTGCAGAAACTACCCAGATGTATGAAAATAATAATAATAATAACAAACACACATTTTTTTTTTTTTTTTTGGTCTATAGCCTTTTTATATTATAATATGTAACAGGAAAACCAGACTTTCCGAAATGAAAGGGGGCCCCGAAATGATGCTGAGCTTCCCCTAGCTTCAGAGCTTAATCGGGCCCTGCCTGCAGAAGTTATAGAGATGTTTGAAAAAGTGCAAATCTGTAGGTGAGAGGTCAGGTGAATATGGTGGATAGTTTAACCCTTCATAGTTTCACGTGTGCAGCTTCTGACGAGTAATCATTGAAACATGCAGTCTAGCGTTATCATGGAGAAGAATAGGGTCCTTTCTATTGACCAATGCCGGCTATTTAAGTGTAAGTTTCTGGTGTATTTCATAGATTTCTCTGCTGTGATGGTTTCGCCTGGTTTTAGAAAGCTATGATAAATTAAACCAGCTGAGTACCACCAGTCAGTCACCATAACCTTCTTTTGATGGAGTTTCAGCTTTGGGAAGTGTTGTGGAGCCTTGTCAGCATCCAGCCACTGCACTGAAAGTTTACGATTGTCGTACAAAATCCACTTTTCATCACAAGTTACAATTCGATTGAGAAAAGGATAATTTTGGTTGCGAAGAAGAATGGCAGATGAGATTTCAAAACGTTTGCGTTTCTGATTCTCATTCAATTCATGAGGAACCCATTTATCCATTTTTTTAACTTTGCCAATCAATTTTAGATGGCGTGAAATGGTTGTAGGAGATACACCTAGTTCTTCTGCATAATCTCTAACAGTATTTCAAGGATTTTTTTCAAATATTGCTCGTAAAACTTCATTGTCCACAACAGTCTCTGGTCTGCCCTGGTCTTTGTTTGTGAGACTCTCATCCCCAGTTTCGAACTTTGCATACCAACGTCAAATGATACATCATTTCCAAATGCAGCATTAATGTTTCGTGCAGCTGCTGCAGCATTACGCTTACTTTTCCATTCATAAAAAAATAGCACTCTAAAATCTCTGGAATTCATCCTACGATTAAAGCTATAAACTTACCACCAAATCACAATATTTTTATTTGAAACATATTAGATGAAAAAGACAAGGTTTTAGCTTTAAAATGATACATAATTAACGACTGTATCAAAAAAGTTTATAAGGAACCACCTCTCAAAAATTTTGCTGGTGACTTTCGGACATTTCATATGTTACAACCTGATAGATCATATAGTCATATCAGATGTCTACCATATTTCTAAATAAACAGCTAGTTCTATAAAAAAAACAAGATATAGCAAGATCATAAATATATCCATCAACAGTGATGGATTTAGGTTTAGGCTCATGAAAAATTGACAGTTGATTGTGCTTTCCCTCAATTACAAAAATACTTTGTAGACCTTCTTTAACATGTAACAGATTTTTAGGTACCAATTTGAAATATGTAAAATGCATACTACATTTGTATGGTTGATTATCTGGACCAGGGAGCAACCAAATGTAACTACCGTAAAATTCCGATAGTAACCCCCCCTTTTTTCAAGGGGAAATCTGTCAAAACTGGGGGGAAGGGTTATAATCGAAAGTTTCCGGAAAAGTACGACGACTTCGGGAAGGGGGGGGGGGGTTATAATTGGAAGTTTCACAATCTTTTTTTAAAGTATAAATTTATTAATACATATTATAATATATATTAATGGTTACTAAACTGTATTAACAATATAATAATACTGATTATTATTAATAAATTTTATTAATAATAAACAATTTTTATTAATCAGTTTAAATTTTTATTTTAACAACAAGAAGAAAAGGTATTCGGAATAACAGAAACAGACACAAACATGTGATAAACAAATCGCAATCGCGAAGCAAAACAGTCTAGAAGATTCGCTAGCAGTTAAAAAAACAGTTAATTGCACTGCTATTAACTGATATGAAAAAACAAAACAGGGTGAACGATAACTATTAAAGTTATGTATGCAAGTACTATTACGGAGTTATTACGCTATTTAATGATTTAAAATTAAAAAGAGAATTTAAAATTTAGAAAAGAGTTGTGATCGCAAAAACAGAGTTGCATAAGCAAGATTGCGAAAACCCCGGCAGCTTGCAGATAGCAGTTAACGTTTTGGAGTTTAAAGAATGTAAACAACACCGCATTCTTTTATTTAGAGTTATTTTATTTTTAAAAGATGAGTAAAAATAACACTTGGATACGTTTACATGTAAATTATAGTTTTTAATAAACATATAAGACATCAGAAATAAAAAAAAAAAAAGTATGTTTGCAACACTCATGGGAAAAACAAAATGAATGGGAAAAACAAATGGTGAACTTAGCCACCAAAGGTAAGGGAGGAGGGGTTATAAACGGAATTTTCCAAAAAAAGTAAAGTACGTCAAATTTCAGAGGGGGGGGGGTTATAATCGGGAGGGGGGTTACTATCGGAATTTTACGGTATGGGATTCTGCTAATTTCAATAAGCAATTAAGCATCCAGCACCAGATTATGCTCAGGCCTGGGTTGAGGGTAGCAAAACTTATAAGCCTATTAAAATCTTAAAAATGATTTAATTTTGAACACAAATCAAAAACACAAAAAGCAATTGAAATTCAAAATCAATTAGGTTTTCAATTGAAGATAGGAATTTCAGAGCCTGAAGATTCCTGTTACGAGTCAAATATATTTATACATAATATTTCAAAAAATGGAAGAGGCTGCCATATTAAAATACGTTTATAGTTACGGTTTATACGGTTATACAACTAAAATTCACATCTGTCTGTCAGTATATTATTTTGTTAATTGTTGTGTATATAATTGGTGGATTTAAGTTATATGTTTTCTAATGCTGAAAAAGCAGTTTCAGGTTAATTTACTGCCCATGTCACATTACATCAATTTACAGAGGAGATAAGCATATGAGGGAAAATTATCTTGATAAGTTATAAATAAATTAAAAGAAATAATATTGCATATCAGGATAACAGTTTTAAAGTTTTTTTCTCTGATTAACTATCACATATTAAAAAGTACAAAAAAAAAGTCCTTCCACTGCATTCAGAAAGGTAGGTTAGTTTCTTTTTTCTTATCAAGTAGCCACCATTTTGAAAAAAATGGTGGCTACAAATTATTGATGGACTTGGTGGAAATATTGATGTGGGCTATGTACATATGGAATTTAAAGCAAATTGGTTCATAAATACCTTTTTTATCTGAATTTGAAATTTTCTAGTGGATGGCACTTGGAAACAAGATAGCAACTCAAGTTAGCAAACAAATATATCAAATGCATTTGCGAGATAAGTCTACTCTGCAAATTTATTTAGAATTAATTCAGTATTTCAAAAGTTAGTGTGCTGATAAATCAAGTGGCCGCAACTTGAATAAACATGGCAGAGCAAGTTGCTCAGTGAACTTATACAAGACATTCTTAAGATAAGCCTATTGTTCAACTTTGGTTTGAATAAATTCAGTATTTTAAAAGTTATTGCGGTAACAAATTCTCAAGTGGCAGCATTCATGTGGCTACAACTTGGTAAAAAAATTGCAGAGCAACTTGCCCATTAAAATCATTTAAAATATATAAATGTCCATTATCATGATGATAAATTTTCAAGTGATAGCCTGATGTATACATCAAAATTCAAGTAAATCTGGCCTTAAATATGCTTTTTACAATGTGGATTTGAAATTTTCAAGTGGCCACTATTAAAAAACAAAATGGCAGAGCAACTTGGTTAACAAACTCATCCAAAATATTTATAAGATAAGTTTGCTGTTCAAATTTCGTTCGATTTGGAGTATTATTTCAGAAGTTATCGTGATGACAAAATTTCTATTGTATATAGATAGATATACAGATAAACAAAGTGATTGCAATAGGTTGATTTCTGAAGAAATTAACCGTAAAAAAGGAAAAGTAAAGAATCATCCGGATTAAATACAGTGCCCAAAAATTTGGAGAACTACCTAGCTCACTACTGTTTTATCCTTAGAGCATATATCTTACTAGAGTATACATCCCTCATTGAAGCAAATAACCTACATCAAAATCCCGTGATTAGTGTTTTTCAGTTTTCACCCTTACTGGTCATGGGGGTCACTCTCCTCCTTAGACAAGGGGGTGACAAAGATTTTTCGCTGTGTCATCCAGTTGTATCAAGAAAAATACCAAATTATTGTCATGCATTTGGATGCAAAGAAAAATCTGTCAAAGAAGGACTCATCATTTTCATAAGTAAATATATACTTTTAAATTTTGCTGAAATATCAATATAATCTTAAATAAAATATTTAAGGCACTTTCATTGCATGTGTGCAAGCTTATTTAATTTCCAATAAATAATAGTAATAATTTATTTAAAAAATATATTATACATTGCACTTATTAATAAATTACAATGAATTTATTAATAATTGCAATGAATTATTAATAAATTACAATAAATTAATTTTTTCTACTATTCAATCCCCTTTCTGTTTTTCTAAAATATTACACCTTAATAAGAGAAAGAGAGGGAAGAAGAATATTTTGCAGTAGTGATATAAGCCAAGTGTAGAAAACAAAAAGTTGGAAATGAGCCAAGTGTGGCAAATCAAATGGATCTGACTGTTTCACTTGTCATGTGAAGGATGAAAATCATCCTCAACATTGGTTACTTGTTTGGATAGGAACTTCAGCATTGAATGTGCACTCTAATAAGATATATGCTCTAGAGTTATATCAGTCTTCTTTTTTTTTTTTTTTTTTTTTCTTTATGGTATTTGGACTGTGATGAGGAATCATCAATATAATCACAGACATGCTTACCCTTTATTAGGTTTCTTGAAATTACTGCCAAATATGTCATATACTATAATTTATTCCTTTAAATAGCATAAGACAACAAATTTTCAGAAATAATAATTTTTATTCGAAGGAACAAAATACATTACAACTATTATTTTCAACATCAAGAGAACATTTCATAATACTCATTTCATTTCTAAAACATTAGTAATATATTTTTTTTTTCTTCATTTTAAATTTAACAATATAAATAAGATCAGTTTCACTTTAAAGTACAATTAGAGAAAATGAAAGACATTTTGTAGTTTAGAAACAATTGACCAGAATTAGTTTTAAATCACAGTAAATATATATTTCTTCCAGAAATATCATCACAATTTAATTTTGTAAATTATTTATGGAAGAAAGCATTATCAAGCTATTATTACCTACATTATCATCAACAGATGAATAAGAAATGCAATTAACTCTCAATTATTCAGTAATATATATCATGACATTGATTTTGAGAAAACTGAGATTTGGATAAGATTTAAAAGATTACACATTGGAAGATATGCTATAAAAAGTGGGAAGAAATAAGTGACAGGTGGCAGTAAGATCAAATAAATCACTCAAAAATATTATTGGGGGAGGGATTTTAATTAGTTTATGTCAGGATTTTCAATTGAATTTTGTTTTTAACACTGGTCTCAAATCTAATGTGTATGTGGAGGACAACATAATAAAATCTGTTCGAAAATTTCCTTTTTGAACAATAAAATTGGCAGTTGTAGAAGGCGAAAAGGAAAATAGCCAAGTGCAGCTTTTTTTTATCGCTGTATAGTCATGTGTGCATATAAATTTTACATGCCTCCTGATTTCTGAGATTATTAAAACACTACAGAATTTTTTTCTTTTCTTATGTGTATAAAATTATATGAAATATTGTAGAATTCGGATAATTTACAAGAAAAGTACATGCTTGTTACACACGTGACACTAATCCACTTATAAATGCATTTTCATCAATAAATATATTATACATAAATTGTTCCATGAAACCTAAAAATTGATTCAATTTTCAATAAATATTACACATCATAGGGGAAAAAATTGATTGGGGATAATTAGCTTTTATTGAAAAATAAACATTGAATGCTTCATATCTGAATATTGTGAAACATAACAAGTTTAACTTTTTTCAAATAAGTGAGACTTTAATGCAGCATACTTTGGTTTTGAAAATAACTTTTTATACAATATTTTACACTTAGCATGTTAGTCACAACAACAAATTTTCTACATTAATAACATTAAAAGGCAACAAAGATTAATGAAAATGAAGTTATGAGAAACGTAATTCTAACAAGTCCATAAAACAATCAAAATTGTATAAATTAATTAAAGTCAACATTTTGAACATTAAAATTCATATATAATTACACAATAAATAAAAGTTTTTATGAACATCACATAACAAAGTTTAACAGCAGTTTTGTGTATAAAATAAAACATTTGTAAAGAGTAAAGAGAAAAAACATCAAAATGTCAAAAAGTATGAATTATAAGATGAAAAAATGTTTCATCAAAAAATGCTTAATCCAATAACAAAAAATATGCCGGTGAAAATAATAAAACAAAAACTATACAAAATTAACTCATTTGCTCTGTATTTGCTTTGCATAAACATTTTCTCCAAAAGATATCTTTGTGCATATACATCCAGTTCATAACACTTATGATGCAACTTAAAACTAGAAAAAAAAATATTTACTAATATTTAAGTTAGACACTATAATATTATAACACTTTTTAGTATACTGTTAAGTACAATTCTATCACAACATTAAAAAAATAATTAGAAATCTAATGTATTGTTTAAATATATGAACACAACTAAAATAATAATAATAATAAAATCAATAATAATGATGACGATGATGGCAATGAACTAACATAGAACTTATATGCATTTAAATAAAGTCTGTGCATTCTTTTGGATGCAGGGTGAAAACAAAAGCAAAACAACCGTACTCATAAATATAGTTAAAATATTCAAAAACAATTGAAGCTGAATATCAGATAAGCTTCAAGTTATCGGTGGATATGAGTGTTTTCTTTTCCAAAGGCAAAACTTGTCAACTTCAATTTGTATCCATCAGGCAAACAACTGTCAATTTTTTCTTGAATACTTGAAACATCAACAATTCTGCGTCCATCATGTAAACTATTAAGCATATTCATTTCATCATCAGATAATTGAAAATCAAATACCTAAAATAAAAAAACAAATAACATCATAGCATAAAAATAAAATTTTACATTGTAATAATTTAATGAGAGTTAAGTTGCATTAACCCTTTCAGGGGCAATGTAATTACATTCGCTTAATATCATGTGCCACCAGAATTTGAGAACAGAGTCAGTTGATAAGAAATAAATGAATTTTTTTGGTAAGGTAAAAGTTTTTTAAAAATTTCTGGGGTGAATTTTCAAAATTGGGAATTAAAATTAGGTGGTATAAAATATATACCACTGCCCTTGAAAGGATTAAGCAACAGCAATAATTTCAGATTTAAAAATTAATAAATTTTCATGTAACTTAACATTGTATTTCAGTTTGACACTGAAACTATAGGCCTAATTTTAAATAGTTTTAATATCCTTAACTTTATTTATTTATTTAAGAAAGTAAAATTTTTTCTAAATTATTCAAGGCTCACATTCTGATTGCCCAAAATGCCTGACTTCATATAAAAGCTATATAAATTGATCTACTAGCATAATAATAGTAGTACAGATTACAGGCTTACCAATGATATTTTTCTAAAATATTATAGAAAATATAGAAAGTTGTCATGTAATAATAGAAAGTTGCCATGTAACATTCTATAGGAATTTATATTAAACTTACATTTTTACATTAATGTCTTGTATGGATATACACCAGTGAATGCAATACGGATATATTAATTTATAATAAGTATGTTTACATGCAATACAAAAAGTAAAAAAATATGTAAATCTCTTGCTTTCAGATGTTGACTGATAATCGATGATAATCTAAATTAATATTGAGTGTTAAATTTTTTTTCATAAATTTACAATTTTTGGGGGGAAAGGGGAGGGGGGGAGAGTGAACTTTCCAAATTCCCTCTTGGCTATAAGCCTTCATGATAATCTTAATACACTCAGTTAAGCTGTGTCAAAAAAGCTGCAAGTTAATTTTTTAGACAAAATTGATAGGAAATCTTGATTTGTGAATTAAAAAAGAAAAAATATAGAAACCTCTTATGAAAATATTACTAGTGTTTTCTAAATTAACATAACTTTTCTAAACATAAATTTCCTTAATTGACAAGAAGATTACACACTTCTGCAATCAGCCTCAGAAATATGGTCTATTTTTGTGTATGTAGAAATTTATTACATTGATAATATACAATGCATGATGTAATAAAAATAACATTAGAAGTAAATCTTTTTGTATTACGACTTTTTCTAAAAGACATTTTGAAACATTTTGAAAGATTAAATTTTACAGATGATTATTTAAACATTTTTTTTTCCCCTTTATAACATCCATGTATTTTATAATGAGGATAACATAAATACACAAAACAAAACTAGAACATATCTAAACATTAAAATACAGATGCAATGCACAGAAAAAACAAAAGCAGTAAAATACACATACAGATTGAAAAAAGAAATCTAAAATTAAAAAAAAAAAAAAAAAAAATCTAATTAGCCCAAATATACCATTTTCTCATATGTGTGACCCAAGTAAATTTTCTCTTATATTATTAAAATGGATTGTTTATATAAATAATTCTATAAGCATAGATCAAATGACTGATAATTATAATAGCTTAATGACGTACTGATGATTATAATAGCTTAAAAAAAAAAAAAAAAAAAAAAATACAAATTAAATAAATATATAAACAATTAAACAGTTTTGAAAGAAAAAAAAAACCATTAAAAGCTTTACTTAAAACTTACTGCTGCATTTTCTTTTATTCTTTCAATACGGGTAGTCTTTGGTATAGTAACCACACCATTCTAAAAAGAAAATTTACAGATAAATTTAAAAGAAAAATGTTTATGTAAATAAGAAATTAACAAAATACTTCTTGAACTATATAATGGTCTCGTTCAGGTCCATAATAAAGCAGAGTGAAAGTAAATTAATCTAAATAATATATGTTCAAATATAATGATTTCGTTTAAAATGTTTTAATTTTAGTATCATTTCAAAATGATCAATTTTATACTCTCTCTCCACTTATCGTCCCCAAAAGACAATGTTAATGTATGGGAATTTTGCCCCGTTATACAGATGAGATAGCTGACAAAATTATGTGAACACTTTCGTTTTTTTACATTTTGTTAAATATCTTGAAAAGCTCTTTAGGAATCATCTTGAAACTTTCATAGTGTAAAGAACATATTGTACTTCATATTTTTCTGTAAAAGTTGTGTCATAAAAAGGGGACCAGTAAAAAATTAAACAAAAATAAAAATGTTTTGGATCACCCTGTAAAAAGTGTTGCTTTAAATGCGTTTTGGCTGTGGCATGTGATTATGAAGACTTTTCTCATTATCTGTATAAAATTTTATGAGGCTATCACATATATTCATGGAAATATAACGGTTTCTTTAAAAAATTGCAAAAACAATTTCCACTTTGTTAATTATAGCATGTAGGGTATTACACCCAATGCAAAGCCATTTTCAGAAAATATGGTATACTACATTAGACACAGCAATCAGAATGACAAAATGTTAAATATCTTACGAAGTACAAGCACTTTTGCTAAATAATTTTAACTATGCATGTGCAAGCTTTATAAAAATTTTATTTGCATAATTTAATAGCCAAAGGTATTGAGCAACTTACTCATATATGAAAATCCCAAACAAATGTCATGTAAATTCAAAACGTTGTGAGAGATAGAATAAACAGAATTTAAGTTCTTCTAAAAATAAATATACATTACGGGGTTTTATCGATATTTATTTACAATCAGAGAAAACACTGTAATATCATTGGACATTGATTAAATCAAAATAAAAATGTGAGTAAAACTCCTTATAGTTTAGCTTTAATTTTGAGAAAACTGAAATTCTGTTCATTCTATCTCTCGTAACGTTTTGAATTTACATGATATTTGTTTGGGGTTTTCATATAAGTTGCTCAATACCTTCAGCTATTAAATTATGCAAAAGAAATTTTTATAAAACTTGTGCACGCACAGTTAAAAATTATGTAGCAAAAATGTTCGTATTTTGTAAGATATGTAACATTTTTGCATTCTGATTGCTGTATGCTGTGTCTAATGTAGTATGTTATATTTCCTGAAAATGACTTTTACATTGGGTTTAATATCCTACGTGTTATAATTAAAAAAGTGGAAATTGTTTTTGCAATTTTTTAAAGAGACCGTTATATCTCCATAAATATTGGTAGCCTCATAAAATTTTATACAGATAATGAGAAAAGTCCTCATAATCACATGCTACAGCCAAAACACGTTTAAAGTATTACCTTTTACAGGGTGATCCAAACATTTCGATTTTTGTTTTAATTTTTTACTGGTCTCCTTTTCCTTTTCATGACACAACTTTTACTGAAAAATATGAGGTATAACATGTTCTTTACGCTACCAAAGTTTCAAGATGATTCCTTAAGAACTTTTCAAGATATTTAACAAAACATAAAAAAGTGAAAGTGTTCACATTATTTTGTTAGCCACCTGTAACTTATTAACTGATACGTACTTTTAAACTTTCATTTTCACAGTTCTAATTATCGCTTTCTAAAATTTGATTATCTCAATTTTTAATATTTCCTTTTAAACTGAAAAATAGAAAATTTCACATCATGAAAATTTGCATTTAACAACTTCAAAATAAAGTATTAAATAAATCAATTTTTAGAGAGCGATAACCTGTTTAACAGTTGTGAATTTTCTGAATGTGAAAATGGAATTTAAATATTAGTTAATGACTTATTGGGGGGGGGGGGGGCAATTCTCCATAGAATAACATTGACTTTGGCTTCCGGCTTAAAATGAGGTTATTTTCAGCCCAAATATAATTTTATAAATAGAAAAAAAAGAAAGAAAAGAAAAAAAATTTAAGCTGATTTTTCAAAATTGGAAACAAACATAATAAATAAATAAATAATAATAAAAATCAACAAATTGTATTCAAGAGATACTACTTGCAACTTTCTTATCTAGTGATAAGTTTTGTGTTAAGACACTACCATTTTAAATGTGACAACTGGCTTCTGTTGTAAGCATGTCTAGCTTAATTTTCAATATTCAAAAATTCAATATTTTAAGTGATATAAATACGATTGAGAAATATCATTTAAATCCTCGAAATAGGCATTTGGTTACTTTATGAAACAAAATTTAAAGCATCATAATAATATTCTGAATTAGAAATTCAAAATATCATGCTTAAATTACAGAATTCTGAAATTTCTTTTATTTATCATACCAATTTTAATTTCCTACTGTATAAAAGATTGAAAAAAAAAAAAAAAAATGTGTATTTCTCTATTTCAAATTAAAAATTCTTACAAAATTTTATTTAAATGTTCATAGCATGAAATAAATAAATAAAAATAAGTACCTGTATTGACCATCTAATCAAAACTTGGGCTGGAGTGCGAGCACATCGCTTTGCTACTCTAATCACAATTTTTTCTCCTAATAGCTTGCCTTTTCCAAGAGGGCAATATCCCTGAAATAACATTTACATAAATAACATTCAAAAGAAATTAATAGATTAATACATCACAACACAAAACTCAAGTAATGGGAATATATAATACAGTTGAGGATCTATAATCCGCATACCCATAATTCGCAATTGTCTATAATCCACACTCACTTTGCAAATGTAAACAAAAGATTTTGCAGTAACGAAAATCCGATATTTTGGATGTATATGAGAAAATATGTTAATTTACATACTAAAATGAAAAAAAAAAAAAAAAAAATGAGTGTAAAATTTAATTTAGATATACATAATTAATTTTCAGATGAAAAAAAATAATTATACTTTTGTTGCCTTTATACTTTTTTAGCGAATCCGAACGTCGTCTGAATAATATTCAATTAGTGATCAAACAAAACACATGCAAGTACAGTTTTCTAACTCCTGCCAGTAACAGCATTGTGTATTGGTTGAAAAAAAAAAAAAAAAAAAAATGACATCATATGGGTTGGTGGGATTGTGTATTTTCACAGATGTTTAAGGACTGTTAGTGTAAATGTTCTTTTAGGGTGGTATTTCAAAAATACACAAAACTATTTAAGGAAAAATTTATACCAGCATTTGTTTTGAAGATAAAATCTACAATGCAGTCATTAAAAACTGCACATTGCAAGTATCTGGCTGCATACTGTTAATCACAGTCCAGAAGTAGGACTAGGAGTACAGTTTTTAATGAATTACTCATTTAAGGGTTTCAATTATATATTGCTTCTACTTCATTAAATAAATTTTATTGTTTTATATATTAGTATTACCTTCATTACATTGTATAAAAACAAACAATTATAATTCTAGCTTCATTAAATAAAGTTTACAGTTTTATGTACCTTATACTAATTCATATAGCAAGGAAATGGCATCAATGATCTATAATTTGCAAAAATCCATAATACGCACAAGTTCTAGAACCAAGGTGTGCGGATTAAAGATCTTCAACTGTAATCTTTATACAAATAAAAGCACTATCATTATCATGTAGTGTGGAGAAATTGTTGTCAAATGGACTTCCCCCTTCCCTAATTTTAGCTTTAGTTTCAAATTTCACAGTTTATCATTAATTTTCCCTTCTATTCTATTAAATTTAAAAACCATCACAGTTTATCAAAGTGAAAGGATCTTGTAACATTTTCCATATATCAAATAAAATCTTGAAGTTGTGAATGTATACAGAAATGTTTGTACAGCTGAGTTTTATTAATGAATTTATATACTTATTACCTACATCACACTTGTGATTTCTGTGTGTTCTACTTGGATCCAGAAGTAACTTTCTAAAATTACTAACCTACTATAATTTGCTTACATATTACAATAAAGTTAAGTAAAGATGTATAGCATCCATTTACATTGTAAAGTAGTTCATAACCTTTTAGGAGTGAGAGCACTTATACAGCTGATTGTAATAAGGATGACTACTCAATCTCAATACAGCAGATTGGGGTATGGAGGGTCTTAACGAAATTAAGATGTCTGTCTACATCTGTGCTGTTTGATACTGATAAAGGAAAAAATTCCATAAAATGTGTAATCCATAAGCCAATGTAATGTGTAATCAGTTTTTCTTACTGTAAATGGCAAATTTAATAAAAACTATACAGATATATGTAAATAGACATTAATCTTGATAACAGTCCTTTATACCCCAATCAGCTGTATTGAGTAGCCCTTCTTACCACAATCAGTTGTAAAAGTGTCTTCTCTCCTGAAAGGTTGTGCACTGTAACTCTAGTAAATGCTTTTAAGCAGTATCAATACTGCAATCCAAAGTAAATATTTTCTTGGTCTGATTCATCTACTGAGTTATCCTATTATCAGAGATCATCTAGATTCTTGCCATTCACTTAAAGTTTTAAGTAAGATTCGAACAATAACTGCTAGAAAATGTCATGTAGAGTTTAAGTTCTTTATCTTTTAAGTTTTGAACTTGTAAAAGAAATTAAAAATTAATTTAAATTAGTCTAAAATTAAGAGTATGCCATATTACAGGGTTGCCACTCAAACAGGAGAATGAAATTCCCTGACTTTTCCAAGTTTTCTAGGTGCATTCTAAGCAAATTCCAATCTAACCCAATATTGAGAACTGGTTATGTTGAGAGCAAAATAATTATGGTACTACTTGAAATCACAAAAAATACATATGACAAAAGTTCATACAGTGATAGCGTCTGTCGCTTATAAGCGGAATAAGAAATTTCTTTCATGACTGGCGATGTTTCTTGTAAAGTGTTAACGTTAGATATGTTACATCATGTACTCCACATGTAATTGCTTAAATGTCCAAGCCCACACAGTTTATTTTAATGATGTTTTATGCTAATCTACCAAGTTCTGTACCAACATCAGAAAAAATGCATTATTTTTATTTTATTTTTTACCGTTAAAAATGAAAAAAATTATAACTTTGTTTTAAAATTTCAAAAATCCATGGCTCAACCATTTGCTTTAACGGTACTGACAAGTTCTTTCGAAAGATACTCATATAGAAAATTCGCATCCCAGGTGTAAAGAAGGGTACTTCCGGAGCAACACTCCTAGAAGCATGCACTTTTTTTTTCCTAGTTTACAACTAGTATAATCAATAATTCCTATTAACTTCACAATCAGCGTTAAAAATATCTCTCATTATGTATATTTATCCAAAATTTTGTCCTACACTGTCATGTTAAAAATTTAGGGAAAAAAAAAGGATGGCAGCGCCACCTGTTGAGTGATTGGTCCCCAAATATAATAAGCACCAGTTTAGGAAAAGGTCCAACTAAATATCAAGTTTGGTTAAATTTTGTTCATTGGTTTCTGAGATACAGCGTCAACAAAATTGTGATACATGCACGCAGACATTTTCTAAAAATAGTTAAATTGTGTTCAGGACATCGCAAACCAGTTATGTTTGTTAGAAACCGGAGTTTGAAAATTTTCACGAATCCAATACTTTATATATATATAGTGAGAGAAGAAATAAAAAAAAAAAGAAGTATACTGAAAAAATCTGGTGTGTAACAAACAGACAACTTTTAATACTTACTATTACACATAAATTCGTTTTAAAGAGAGCGTGGTCAGAAGGCATAAAATTGACCTAAGTATTCAGATGTTTGTAGCAACTAATTAATAGACACAAATGTTGGAAAAAAATCTGAGATAGAATTAATAGCACATGTTAAAAAAAAATGAGCAGAGCTGTTTTTTGAAGCACCCATTTCTTAAACGTATATTGACCTATTTAATCTTGAAGCCTATCATTTTTCCTAAAGTAATATCAGGTATTAATGAAAAAAGGACAGCTAAAAAGAAATTTATTTAAAAAAAGAAAAAAAAGATTTGTTTTTAAGACACTGTTGTTGCAATCCCATTTCCAGTTTTTCCACAAAACTTTGCAAATTCATCTGTTTACCATAAACACACAATTACATATGAAAGAATATCTAAAAGAATGTTAATATGGCAAATTTGAAGAAAATCTGTAGAACTGTTTTTTATGAAACCACTTACAAGATCTAAAACTGACCAATTTATTGAAAATGTGCATCAATTTTCCTGAAGTAACCAACTGATATATGAAAGAATATCAAAAATGATTTATATAGCAACTTTGAAAAGAATCATTAGAACCATTTTCAGAGATATAAATTTATGATCCTGCTTACGGTTTTCCCACAATTTCTATCAAAAGTTGGTAAAATCATCTGAACACTGGACTCTCATCATTCTATCAATTTTTTTTTTTAGGTGATATGACGCCCCGAAGATTCTCCACAAACACAGACTAATTTCCAAATTTTCAGAGACTAGGCTCTGGAAGATTTTTTTCCCCCCATAAATAGTGAGTGATTGATAAACCTCTTTTCCCTTCCTTTGTAATAAAATTCTTAATGCAGCGTGTGACGCAGGGCTGAATCAAACTGTGACAAAAAGAATTTCTTCTTTGCAGCAGTCTGCAGGTCTGGTTGAGCCGAGTGCAGGACAGGGGAGGAGAATAGCTAATATGATCTCTTCACTTCTTCCCCCACAACTGTTTTATGGTATAATTGGATAAATTACAGATGGAAAATTACAGAGGAAAAATTACAATGCTCTTTTTTATTATTTATTTTCTCTCTCCTTTCATCTCTCTTTCTCTTTCCTCCTCAAAAAGAAAAAAAAAAAATCCCTTTTCGGCAAACTTAAAGGCAAAGGTAGATTCCTTTACGTTAATGTTACAAAAGTACAGAAATTTATATATACATTAACACACACTTAGTCAATGGCTTTGTTCCCACACATTGCATTATTTATGTTGCTATTCTGTTTAAAAACAATTTAATTTGAACTACAAACGGGTTTTATTTATTCTACTTAAAATTTTAGGCTAGATTTATTGGTCAGTAAATGCTTCAATTTTTTAAAATCCAAACTCATAATCATTCAATAAATAGAAGCCATAAAGATATACAATGATACGAATTTAGTAAATTGTATGATTTGGCGAGATTTTGGTAACAAAACTTGCAACTTAGAAATGAAATTGTGATTGTCGGCAAAATTTGATCGTTGACGACGAAATTCGTTATTTGACGACAAAATTTGGTGAGCTTGGAGATGGAGAATGCATAATAATGGAGAATGCAGCATAAACATCAGATTATAAATTTAAGCAAAGAAAAAGTCCGCTTCATCACAATTGACGAAAAATCACTTTTTAACTTGTAACTTTTAAGCAATTGAAGCTATCAAAAAAGTTTAAATATAAAACTTGTTCTTTAGGGTAAGGCAGTAATTCGCCTGATTTGAAGTTGTTTCCTATTTTCAATATTAATGAAATTATGGGCAAATAAACATTTGCACCCCTCACCATTTCCACCCCCTTTGAGCTGGATACTCCACCTACGAACTCAACCGAGATTTTTACTGTCCTGACAACATATCCCAAGATGATTAAATTTAAATAAAAATTACTCCAGTTATCGTGTTCACAACTTAACATGGGAAAAAGCAACATATATATATATATATATATATATATATATGTTTATGTTTAAAAGTTTATAGTGTATATATATATATATACACTATATAAACTTTTGAATGGAGGGTGGTTTTGGGTTCTAGGGGTCATGATCGGTGAAGATTTGAAGAAATTTTCCAGAAGTCCTGAGGACTATTGCAATATAAGGAATCTACCTTAAAATAAGGAATCTACCTTAAAAAAAAAAAACCAAGATTTAAAGAGTGATAAAGAATCAGTTTTAAATTACAATGTGCAGTTTTTTTTTTTTTTGTAGGGAAACCTCTAGAAGTAGCAATCTAAACTAATTTGTTACTATACTCAAAGAAAAGCGTGGCTGACAGATCACTGTCCTTGACTGAATAATTTTCTGATGTACAATACCGAAAAATGATTCTGTCACTTTAATGATGACCTTATTTGAACTTTCATCCAATATTTATCTTGGTTTTGACATGTACCAATTTATTTACCGTTGCGTTTAGAAAGTAAAGTGAATTGGCTAACTATGAGCTACTTTAAAAGTGTTTATTAATGGAATAAGAAATTGTGGGTTGGATTGACTTTTATTTTATTTATTTATTTTGGTTTCTACTCAAATTTAAATCACTTGGTTCTGGTGGCAAATGGCGACAATACAGGCTATATTACATTAAAATCACAAGAAGATGCTGAATAATGAGATAACAATACACAAATATTAAGAAAAATATAAAATCATTTAAAAATTCATACTAAGGGTTTTTTTTTCTTTACTCTCTCTACATATCAATAATATTTTGCATGTTACAAAGTGAAACATACAAATTATTTTAAAAGTTTTAAAAGAGGGATAATAATAAGAAATAAATAAATAAAAATGTTTTATTAATTCAGTATTACTGCCCCCCCCCCTTCCTCAATCTTGTTCAAATTTCAACATGCTGAACTATCTGGATTTATTATTTATTTTATTTTTTTAATCCGGCAACTGACATTTACCGACTATGCCGGTTAATCAAGCTTTTACTGTATTTATAAATCAAGTGAAAACTTGATATCGAAAATTTTAACTGAATACAATACTTAAATATAAATTTTTAATTACTCAGAGCATATTTAATTATAATTTAAAGTTATACCTTACAAAGCTCTGGATACTAGGTTGAAGTACTTTCTGGGCGGATCCGCCCTTTTGTCAGCAACCATCAGTGTAGTCCGCTTTCGTGGAAACTGTCCCTTGATTTCTCTGTTGTTAACTCTTTCGAAGATGGCACCACAATTGATCTAAATTTGTTCCGGACTCGTGCCCATTATAAGCTAATTAGCTATTTATTATGTGTTATTACATTATTATGTTTGTTATCAGCCTACAACATCAAGAAATAAATTTGTTTTGGCCGATCTAACAACAAGTAGTAAAAATCAAGTCGTAAAACAAGTAGTAAAAATCATTTATATATTTAAATAGCTTAACTGCAAAAATTCAGATTTTTTTTTTTTTTTAATAATATAAATATACTATTAATTCTTAAAGGAAAATTGAAAAGCACCTAGTCAGATTTATGGGGTTTTTTTCCCTCCCCTCTCTCATCACATATTGATTAGTTCTCAAGTAAATATAAAAGATTATTTTTTATATTTTTTTACCAAATCATTTTTCCTGTAGTACATCTTTTTAGTAGTGCATGAAAAGCAGACGATTTTTTATGTTTTTCCAACTTTGTTGCTAAGCTGTTACGTGTTTCAGTTTTATTATCGTTCCAAACATAAGTTTGTCAGTTCTAAAAGCTAATTTCCTTTTTTTTTTTTTTAACAAGAGAAAAATAAGTACTTTTTAAAGTATAAAAAATAAGGACTTTTTAATCACTGGTACGAACCATGTAATTGTTCATAAAAAACTTGAGGATGTTTATTTAAAACATTTTGAACTGTCCTTGATGAACATAGTCAATTCAAATTTTGTCTAACTTCATTTGCAGTTCCTTTTTTCTGGCACGTTCTCCTTACAATCATTCTTTTCTGTCAACGAGTGAGAATCTCTGGTCTCCCAGTTCATTTTTTCATGCCATACATTCTAGGATTTTTTAGAAAATTATAAAATACCGTTTTAAATCTCTTGATTCTTTTTGAAATTTCCCATTAACTTAATCCACATTCTCGAAAAGCAACAATTTTCCTCTTTTTGGAATCAGGAAGGAGTTCCTTTGGGCATCATTAAAATGTCACAATGGAAGTCGGCGAGTGTGAAATTTCTTTCACAAACCAATCTTTTAACCCCAGGATTTTCATTTTCTGTTTTCAAATATGCAAATTTTTCAATAATTATGGAAGAAAAAAGAATGTCCTTATAATTTTTTCCAATATCATTTGGATTTAAAAATGAAAATGTAAATTTTAACAGATTTATATTTGGAAATTTTAATTAGTTTACACAAGAAATAATTTAATTTTACTCCTATTTTTACTTTAAAAATTTGCTCACGATTCCGTAAACAAGTCTTCTAGAACTGGTGATTTTTCACGTGTCCTTATACTTTTTTCGTGCACTGTAGGTGATTATAACCATGGATTAATACTGAAAAAACTGATTACTGAAAACTAATTCTTGATAAACTTGTTGTGTTTTCCCCCATTTAAAAAACTTAGATACACTTTGATTATCATATATGTTAAAATATAAATATAAATGGAAATTGCTAAATGTAAACTTTTAGTGTTATGAGGATTTTGTTTAAAATAATACATAGTGTGTATAGATTTCAGACAATACACAGGGCTCTAAAAAGCAATCATTTCAATGTTTTCTCTCAACAATAAAACTATAACCCAACTTTTGTGAGATTTCTTCTTCCGTAGTTAAAAACAAAATCTACTTTTTGTAGCCTTACTGCTTTTAGACAATATACATGGTTATAGAAAAGAATTTTATTTTATGGGTTTTTAAGCAAAAACTATAAAAATAAACATTAATAGAGAAAATTAACAAACACCACCTCAATTTGAATCTTGTTATCTTTGCAGTACTTTCGTAACTCAATGGGGTTTTGAAAAGGATGAAACTCAACCTGATTTACATGAGGTGTAACTGAAGCTGTATCCATTAGTTTTTCCAAATCTTCAATATCGTAGTTGCTCACACCAATAGCTCTGCACAAACCTGATTTACATATAAAAAATATTCTATGAATAAAATACATAACCATTTCAATATGAAATAAAATTACGCCTTTATTACTTGTTTTTCTCCAAATTTTTAAATAAAACCAAATTTTCATCTTCAACAGAAATCTTAGAATGGGCAAAATTTCTAACAGATTTAAATAAACACTTAAAAATATACAGAAAAATATATAGTTCATATTATGCTTTAAGGATTATAGATAACTACAACTGGAACTTCATATGAGGGTTATAAGATAACCTTATCAGGATACATAAATATTATCATCTAAAATAACATGTAACTGAAAAAGATAATACGTGAATCATGCCTACAATTCATCAATTTATATACGATAGGTTTAACTCATAGCTCTCTTAAAATTCTAGAATATGCAAATCCTCAAAATACTAGAAGATTCAACATTTATAAATAAAATAGCAACAAGCAAATGAAAAAAAAAACATTTAAATCTATTTAGTTTGAGTCAGATACTTTCTTTTTTAATTACAAACTTGAGGGAATAAAACAGAAAAAATATTCAAACCCTAAAAACTTAGCATACATATTTATATCACCAAACATTACAAATAGTATAGAATTAAGCCCAGTGTTTAACTATGTTAAAAAAAGAAAAAAAAAAAAAATCTTTACCTTCATCATATAACAATTCTAATTCTCGCCATGTTTCTTCCAAAGTCTTTTCTTTATTAGGACATGATGAATGACAAAGTGGCCAGTGGAGCATAAAGAGATCTAAAATATTAAGAAATTATTACTGAAAAACTTTATACAATTATTATAATAATCTGTAAAAAAGCTAAAAAATAGTTTTTAATTATGCTAGTTTTTTAACCCCCAGAAATTTTTGCCTCACAAATTATAAATTTCAAAGTGGGACTCACCTTGAATTTAATTAAATATTATTTTTCTTTAAAATCTCTAGTTTTTAACAAAATTTAGAGGTTTATTTTTTTTTTATTTTTACTTTTGGCTATGAGCACAAAACCCTTATATTTCCCCAATTTTTATTTTTTTTGTCAAAATCTTTTATGCTCTAATAAATAAAAATACATGACTTATCTTAAATGAGAGATTGACAGCTGGTGAATTTTAAAATATTAAAGTAAAGTAGCTTAATAAAAAAAATAAAAATAAAAATCCCATTTTAAGTAATTTTAAAAAATCTCCATAAAAACTATTTTTTATCCAAATTCAGATAATTTTGGACAGTGAACTCATAATCACTTTTTACAGCAAATTTTATATTTTATCAAAATAATTTTTAAATTCACAAAAATATAAATAAATAAATAAAATATAATAAGTAAATAAATAAATAAAACGTTTTTATGTTCTAATCCAATAAAACCATGTGATTTGTAATGCAATATGAATTGCAAGTTAGAAGATTAACAGTGCACCGATTTTAACCCGGGAGAACGCGTGCCGAACAAATGAACGTGAGCAGGCGTGTCAGGTATGTGATACCCGACAACTATATGTCGCATTAAAGGGTCATACATGCAGATATTTACTAGTATCATAAATAAAACTAAAATATTTTATTCGCATATTTTTTTCCATTTTTTTTTTTTTTCGAATTTTTTACTCACATATTTTCTTTAATAAGGTCTCGGGTATAAGATACCCGGCGCCCATTCTCGCGGGTTAAAGCAACATTGCAAAGTGATATAGAAAAAATATTATATTTCAATTAATTAAAAAAAATCTATCAACTACATTTTCATTAAACATAGCTAGAATCCATCTGGATTAAATCAGCATTCTAATTAAAAAGCATTGAAACTGGTTTATTTGTTTAGAAGCTACACTGCCACAGTTTTCCCAGTTATTATTTTACCATTTCTTAGTTTTATTATGCATTTTTCAATATGCAAGTTTTTAATCATTTATGCTGTTATTTAAAATTTTTAATATTTCTTATATGGTTTTATTTCCTGGTTTTTGAAGATTTTTATGTTGAAATATTTATTTATATATACATAATTTAAAAAAAAATCTATTTTATAGTTCCTTCTTGTTTAAAGTAAAATATAAATTCTTTATTTATTTATTTATTTTTTATTTTATTTATTTTTTTTAATAATATGAACTAAGTAACACTTTGGTAGAGCCTTCACCTTGTAAGTCAAAGAACCGGAGTTCGACTCCCGGTCCAGGCATTATTTTCACTCAGTCGGAAAAATAAAATTTCAATAAATATGATGTCTTCCCAATCAGTTGATTGTGTGATTTTAATTTAATAATTAAAAAAAAAAAAAAAAAAAAAAAATGTATTAAGTAACACTGTTGTATTTCAAATAACCAGTGTGATTCAAACACAATTCTTCTAACAAGGAGAAAGGTAGATGTTACCAACAAAATTCCCATTTATATGTTTTTTTTCCTAACAGTTAATATAAAAGGCAGCATTACCTTTAATGTGACACAATGACAGAAAATTCAACTTCTGTAAAAAGAACTTTAATAATAAAAAGCATTCTAAAGAGAAAAATCAACTTCAATAAAAAATATTCTAAAGTTTTTTTTAATTTATTTGTTCATTATTATTTATTTATTTTTCTTTTTTAAGAAAAAATAAAAGTAAATATTATGTCACTTTAAAAGTAATTTGTTTCTTAAAACATATAAAAGAAAAAAAAAATAGTTTGATTATAGATTAAAAAAGCATTTGCCTGTTATTTTATAGTTAATTTTTACTTAAATTAAAATACAAAATTCTTCTTTATACATTTCTTTATTATAAAATGTTTTTATTCTGAAGGAACTGGCATGATTAAACACACAATTTTCTCTTTACTGTACTTATATGATGCTACAACAATCAATATAAAGCACTGTATTTACCTAAATGTGTCAAATCATAACAAAAACAATAGCAAAAATTCAATTTCAATGCTTAAAAAAAAAAAAAAAAAAAAAAAAAACTAAAAAGATTTTTTCTGAATCTTTAAGTATTCTGTAAAAATTTTTCGGACTACTTTCATCACTATTTCTTCCTACTTTTAAGTCAATATCAGCTAGTTAATATTCAAGAGAACATTTTATGAATTTGTCACAAAGTATCAACATGCCTGTACTCTTATGGTGATGAAATAAATAGTTTTTTAGAAACTCATCTAAATATTTCCCTTACAAAGAAAATATTTAGACACAAATTCAAATATTTAGATTCTTATTCAAATTTTTCTTTCCTAGCAGGTGGCAACAGAAATCAGTAATGAATATTAATAAGAAATCTGTCAGCAATGAAGAAAAGATTTTCAGGACTGTTACATAGAAGCACTGTGTACAATATGACTTATGAAAAATAAAAATTTTATGAGCAAACACTATAATATGCACAAATGCATGCTGGTAATCAGGATTAAAAAAAAAAAAAAAGTCCAACCCGGGTGGTGTTTTTTTTTTTTTTTTTTTTGGGGGGGGGGGGATGTTAATGGGTTTTTTATATTAAATGTAGAATAACACTACTGAATTTGAATTTTAAGTTTATTTCTAAAGAGAACAGTTTTAGATAAAAGAAAACTTATTACAAAATAATAGTAATTAATTATAATTAATTAAAAATTAAATTACTTTCATATTCTTAATGCGTTTGGTCTGAAATGTAAAATGAATTCTTTTTTTATTCTATTCAGGATTTTATCACAATTTAGAATATTAAGTTTTTTTTTTGTAAAATTAAATCTAGTAATTTAAAAAAAAAAAAATTAACCCTTCTATGTAAAATTTTCATTTGACAAATAATCATGCATTTTTACAGGGTTAAAGTAAAACAAGTATGCAATTTTTTTTTTTTTTAATTTTGTTAATATTGATACTGACATTTTATTCATATTTGAAACTCATTTAATAAAGGATGGATGGATGGATGTTGGGTTTTACTTCGCACTAGTGCTACGCAGATGGGCAATTGGCGACGGTCTGGGACACACCGCTACAGGTGGTCCGGAGACATGCCATCACAATTTTGATCCTCCATGGAAGGGCATTTAATAAAGGAATACAAAATAAAGATATCATTGTCTGCATTTTACACTTACGTGTTAGGAGTCAATCCAGGTTTTAATATTTGGGGCCCATTTTTGTGAAAAACAAAAATAGTTTTGTGAAATTTTATTTATTTTTCTGGAAAAAAATTACTATGCAATACCTTCAGACAGTGACACTGTCTTTTGGAATAGAATGCTGGCTTAAGCTGGGCAGCATTACTGCCAATTGGAGAATTAAGGTTTAATACAAATTTAAGTAAGCTTTCACTTGTACAGCATAATTTTAATCATACAACACAGCAGATATGATCTAGACAGAGGTTTTATATATATGTATGTTGTTAAAATCTGTATAAAAAAAAAGTTTTTAATATTTATACCTAAGTAGTCACATCCTAATCTTTTTAAAGAACCATGAAATGCTTTTCTAGTTGTAGATAAACCATAATCAGTACACCAAAGTTTAGAGGTCAGGAAGATATCCTCTCTGGGAACACCACTAAGCTGTAAAATAAATTAAATGAAATTGCACATTTACACTATATTATAATAAAAATAAATAAAAGGTCATATTTAATAATACAGAAAAAATAGAAAAAAAGAATCATGAAAAATAAAATTTTCATATAAATTACTATAAAATGTGTAGCCAGTTTTAGTGTGAATTGGATTGAACTTTTAATAATGTATTGAAACTATAATATAAAAGATATCTTTGTGATAATATAATACTAAAGGCAATTAAAAAAAAAAAAAAAAAAAAAAAAAAAATGTTTCAAGAGCTATATATGAAAATAGTTAAGAAATTATTACAGCTAGAGTTGTAAAATTCTCGAGAATAATCTTTTTGCGAATATTCTTGAGAATATTCTCCTCGAAGAGAATAATCGAGAATATTCTTATAGAAGCTATAATAATAGGCAGTTTCGAAATGTGTGCTCTGCGTAAGTATGAATTTATGTGCAAATTTAGAATTTTTTGAAATTTTGCTTTTAATTAAATGATCAGATTGATTAAAGAAATAATTAAATTTATTTATTATTACATTGCAGAAAAATACTCTAAAAGTAAAGTGGTGCGAAATAGAGGCAAGGCTAAAAATGCTCCGGAAAAAATTAAAATTTTGGCAACTATGTATGTATATTATATATGTAGTATATCACACAATCCAAAAATGCAGCTTTTGAGAAAAATCAACTTAAAAATAACAATAAGTATAGCCATGCATATATTTTTTAGGTTGAAAAAAAAAAAAAAAAAAAAAAAAGAAAATTATTCCTTAATGTGTCTAGTTTTGCACTTACTTTAAAGCATTGGCTAACTTACATAAAAACCGACACAAATGCCTGTCATGTGGATAAATTGTGAGATATAGATGTGGCATTTTTTGTGCATGTTGGGGTACTTCATACACATTTTTCAATGACAAACTCAAAATTGCTCTTTAATGACTTGTCATTTTTATCTTGCCAGATCCAGATGTGATCTTTGATCTGTTGAAATTTCTTAGATGGCAACTGTTCATAAATCTTTCAATGTTCCATAAACTCACACGTATTTTGTAATTATCCATTTCCATAAAAAATGAAAGTAATTGTTCTTTTGCATTTTATTTATTCACTTCACAAAACATATAGAACACGGATCCACAATAAAAACATAAATAAACATTTCTTAAGCGCTATATTTTAAACGGTCAAGCATGACCGAATCCTTTCAGATCACATTCTTAACTAGTCAGTAATCGTACATCGGCGCGTCGAAAAATGACGACTAGTCGCGCCACCTGAGAGGATGCAAAAAACAATTCAATTTGCAACATCCTCCCGCCCCGAAAGGTAAGTTAAGTTCAATACAAAAATTTGAACAAATCCAAATCAAATACAATTCAAAAAATTACAACCAATAAAAAAAAATAGTACATAATAATAAATTTCACAACCACATAATACTGAAAAATAGAAATTATATCAAATACAAAAATCAATGTTACCTGGATACAATTGAAAAATGAAAACAATATTAATATTACCTTACAGGTGAACAGTTGGTTTAATTAAGGTAAGTCCCCTTGGACTTCCAAGTTACAAAGAAGTTGAATGGGTCTTTTTAACATTCCTGATGAAGTTTTTAAGGTTACAGATCTTACCTTATTGTCACGTCCTACATGTGTCTCGATTATTTTTCCTAACCTCCAAATTTGTCTTGGGGCCTTGTCATCACCTATTAGGACTATATCACCTATATTAAAATTAGAAATTGGATTAACAGGTTTTACAACATTAGCATTTCTCAACTGCAAAATATATTCAAATTTCCAGCGCTTCCAGAATTCGTTAAGAAGTCTCTCACGATACAAGTATCGTTTAATTAAAAGTTTTTGAGAACTAGATTGACTTGCAATCACTAAACAACGGCCACTTTGTGGTGGCAATGCAATTGACCTTTTTCCTATTAATACTATTAGACCTTCTGTTGTCAAAATGGGATTCAAATTATATAACTTAGAATCAGGAGAAACTGAATTTTTTGCCTTTAATGTAGTATATTCTTTGTTAAATTCACTTTGCTGCACAAATAGAAGCCAATAATTTTCTGCTGCAGATATTTCATTTGCTGTCAGCGCTCCTGAACGTTTTTCAGACCTAGATTTGATGTTATTTAGAAATCTAAAAACATAGGCGGTTGTTCTCAAAACTCTATTCAAACTACTGTAATTCTCCAGATTTAATAATGGCATTGGAACTTCTACGTTAACCTGAAGTGTTGTAGTTCCATGTCTTTCTTCAACCACACTGTCCATGTCACAGGAAAATTCCATTAGAGAGTCATATGGTATACTTAATTCTGACAACCAAGCTGGTCCTTGACTCCATACCTTATCATTCATTAAGGAATTTGCTTTCACACCTCTCGTTAATTTATCCGCCGGATTGACCTTGCCTTTGCAAAAGTGCCATTTTTCAGGATCAGTTTTTTCCTCGATTTCAATCACTCGGTTTTTCACAAATTGCTTATAATCGTTAACTGAACCTTTTATCCAATGAAGGCAAATCTGAGAGTCAGTCCAATAAAAAATATTTCTGGGGTCGAGCATAGGAAAAACAGATTTGAGATATGATCCCAATCTTGCTGAGACTAAAGTGCCAAGTAATTCAAGTCTCGGTAATGTAATCTTCTTCAAAGGGGCTAGTCGAGACTTAGAAATTATAAAACTTGTTTTGCATTCTTCAGAATTCGTAAATCGAAAATAAGCCACTGAACCATAACATTTTGGGCTAGCATCGGAAAATATGTGTACCTCTACTGAGTTCCAGCAGAATTCATTAAAATACAGCCTAGGAATTCCAGTGAACTTCAAATTTTTAGCTTCATTTAGCCATTCTAAAAACAACATTTCAGTTTCATGTGGAACAGGTTCGTCCCACTGGTTACCATTTTCCCATACTGATTGTAATATAATTTTTATGCGAATCAAAAATGGATTCATGATCCCCAATGGATCAAATAACATTCCGCAAACAGCCAAAATATATCGCTTTGTTATAATTCTGTCCTCCGGTAATTTGTTAAATTGTGAAGTGTCAATCAGTAATTCGTCATTCGTATTGTCCCAAATAATTCCTAATATTTTTAGTTCAACATTGGATTCCTCCGGATCTTCTCGACATTCGAAATTGTCTGTCTTCCACAACTGATTAAGTTTAGAAGAGTTGGAAATCCAAGCCCTGAGATTCATGCTAGCTTCATTTAAAATATACATCATTTCCTTAGATAATTGTAATGCCTTGTTCACATCATCAGTGCCAGAGATGAGATCATCGACGTATAGAGATCTTAATATTTCTGTTGCTTCCGGGTAGTCATTCTCAATTTTTTTCAAATGAAGCCTGATTGTTGCCGATAATAGAAATGGGGAACATTTCACCCCAAAGGGAACTCTGCAGAATTGTAATGTCCTAATTCGTTTAGCAGCATCGGAATGGAGATCGGGCCCCTCCCCATCATTCCATAAAAATTTCAAAAAATTCCTATCCTCATCCGCGATTCCTACTTCTAGAAAAGCTCGTTGAATGTCTGCGCAAAACGCTACAGGGTGTAACCTAAACCTCAAAATTATCCTGAGTAAATCTGGATTTAAATTAGGACCGCTCTCTAAACAATCGTTAAGAGATAATTCATCCCTGCCCTTACATGAACCGTCAAAAACTATCCTAACCTTAGAACTTTTCTTTTGTTCACGTACTACTGCATGATGCGGCATGTAATAGCCTGTACCCGTATTTTCATTTAAATCCGACGCTACTTCCTCTATGATGCCCAACTTTAAATGTTCCACAATAATTTCCTTATATTTAAAATATAAGTCCGGATTCCTACCAAAAACAGTGTTCAAATGAGACAAGCGTCGTCTTGCTATCCCATAATTACTGCCCAATTCCTTAACATTATTTTTCCACAACAATCGCGTTTCATATCTTTTATTCCTATAAGTAGTGGTTTGCCTAAATAACTCTAAAATTTCATCATCTGATTTAGAATGTTCTTTGTCCGGATTAATTCCAATTGCCTCTAATTCCCATAAATTTTTAACCCTTTGATGGTCCAATTCCTCCTTAACAACATGTAAATAATTAACGCGCACTTTCTGACAATTCTTAAGTGCTTTAGGGTCCCTTTCCTTTCCTTGTATCACAAATCCAAATAAGGTATCTGTTGCCATTAATCGTTTAGAAATTCTCACGTTCCTTTCTCCAAGAATTTCCCCAATGTAATCCGATCCAATAAGTACATGAATTTTACTTAAATTACCCTTATCTGCCAATTCAATGCCCTTTTCTAGTGCGACATTACGCACCCATTGTGAAGGAATTTTAATTTCCCCAAATGTAATTGAATCAACAACCACAGCCCTTAATTTAATTTTCTTATTAGTTTCTCTTACATTATGTAATACTATTTCTACAATATCATAAGTTTTCCTTTCAGTATTCTCATTTCCAAAAGTATAAATTAAAAGGGTTTCCTTTCCGATTGTTTTTAATCCCAATAAATTGCACACTTCGCGCAATACAAATGTCCTAGAACTTCCATTGTCAATAAGACACCTCAATAAATGGCATTTGGCCTGAACATTAAATACACTTGCCGTTACAGTCTGCAACAACACCGAATCATTCGGCGTGTCCTCAAGCTTTTTATTCTTATTACAAACTAAATTTAAAGAACTTTCTGACTGTATTTGTTTTTTATCCTCAACTGAGCGGGATTCATTTCTTTCTGTATTACATATTAATGAGTTATGCCAGGGAGACGCGCAATACTTGCACTTATGATCTTTACGAGAACAAAATTTACTCAAATGGTTTGAAAAACATATAAAACATAATCCCTTGGCCATTAGAGCCCTTTTCTTATCATAAACATTTAAGGAACAATCATGATTCATATGTGCCGAGGAACAAAACAAACAGCCCTGAACTCCAGTATTTTGAGAAAACGAACTCGTATTTCTTTTGTTATTAAATTTAGGCCTATTATTATCATAAGAATACCTATTATGATAACCAGATAAATTTCTTTCCGCCTGAGTCGCTAAAACGGAAGCTGATGATTTAGGGGGATGATATTCGCTCCTTTTAGAATTTAAGTAAGGTTTATTGTGGCCTGCCATTTTGTTCCGAAAATTATTTTCATTTGCGCTATTATTTCTGGGATTCGCTAAAATTATCGATGCTTCTCGTATTTCTAATTCTTTACGTATAAAATCAACTAATTTAGAAATATCAAACAATTCATCTGAATTACGCTGTCTGTTATAACTTAAATTTAATTCTTCCGGTAGTTTTTGTAATATTACAGGGCATAACAGATTACTGTAAGTGCCTGTTGCTACATTTAATGATTGTAACGAACGAATTTGTACCTCAATCGCGTCGTACATTCTCCTTAATTCAGTAACATTCGCGCATGATTTCACCGGTTCTATTAATAGTAACTTATGCATGTGGGACGATATAATTACGTCACTTCGTCCAAAACGTTCCTTAAGTAATTGTATTGATGCATCGTAATTAGATTCTGTCAATGAAAACCCAGATACAGCGCTCAAGGCGACACCTCCTAAGAAAGATTTCAAATACGAAAATTTCTCAACTTTGCTTAAAGAATTATTATTATGTATCGCTACCTCGAAAGAGTTCCAGAAGTCCAACCATGAACTACAGTCACCAAGAAAATTTACAACTTGTAATTTCGGAAGTTTAACTGTACTTCTGGTTTCAGTTCTAACTGTTAGGTTCTCTGAACCAATCCCTGTTTGATCACTTGATCTAGCGATCTGAATAACACCAGGCAACGGCCTGTCATTTAAATTATCCACTAGCCTTTCTAATTTTGTTTTTACATCGATCCCTTTTTCCCTGTATTCCTCGCAGCCTGCTACATCTTCAGCTATATCTTTGACTTTAATTTTTGTTTGTATTTCATAATCGATGTTTACGAGTTCTGCCTGTTTGTCCAGGAGTTGAGCCTTTAATCTAAGAAGCTCCTCAATTTTCATTAATTTCGTGTACTCCTCCGTAATTTCGGAGTTCAGGATTGTTTCTATTTTCCCCAAATATTTCGTAAATGAGGTTCTTAAACCTCTTCTTTTTTCCTTCAATCTTTCTAGATCCATTTTAAACCCAATATCATAACAAGAGAACAAAAATAAAAATTATGAAACCTTCTAATTGCTTAATAATAACTCCTATCCATATATTTATTAAATAAAAATAAACATGTATTATCTATATATCAAAAAAATGTAAACATCATCTTTAAATATCATTTAAGAACAAAAAAATAAACATCGTTAAAACAGAAGTAAATCAATTTAAAATAGCCTTTAATGAAACCAAAACTAAATAAATAATTTTGTATTAAATCAGAAGTAACTCTATTTTAATAGCATTGCAAGAAACAAAAAATTAAATAATATTCCATTAAAAAAAAAACAATTTCCTTTTCAAAGAAACAAAAAGAAACACCTTATAAACAACATTTTATGAAACGAAAGTAATTTTCAATTATTTAAATGTTGAATGAAACCATTTATATTTAAAACCCAAACTATTTTTTAATTATTCAAATTTGAAACCATTTATTTCATATATCAGCAAAATTTATAAATTATAAATAATATTATATATAAACCAAATGAATTCGATGTCCTCACAGACTGCAACCATTTAAAACGAAACCATAACTTTTAACCCCCAAACTCGAACCAAAATAATGAAATAATAAGGGAAAAAGCCTACCTCCCATATCCGATGCATGCTCAGCGGATTCATTTTACTCCATAATTATCCAAAAAATGCATGTCGTCCAAATAAAATGCATATAATCACATCCTAGGGTCACCAAAATGTTTATAAATCTTTCATTTGTTCCATAAACTCACACGTATTTTGTAATTATCCATTTCCATAAAAAATGAAAGTAATTGTTCTTTTGCATTTTATTTATTCACTTCACAAAACATATAGAACACGGATCCACAATAAAAACATAAATAAACATTTCTTAAGCGCTATATTTTAAACGGTCAAGCATGACCGAATCCTTTCAGATCACATTCTTAACTAGTCAGTAATCGTACATCGGCGCGTCGAAAAATGACGACTAGTCGCGCCACCTGAGAGGATGCAAAAAACAATTCAATTTGCAACAGCAACATCATGCACATTCCTTGTTAATTAAACTTTAAAGGTATATGTCATTCTACTGTTACTACAAAAGACAATTTTGCTAGATATTATTAATTGTTACGATTAATGCAAATTAGAATTAATTTTCTTTAATATTACTTTAGAAACTATATTAAACAATTTGATTTCATTTAAATATAAGTTATTTCTTAATTATTCTGAATGATTTTAACTTAATAAGTAATTAAGAATAGCAGTTATGTAATAATTTTTTCAAATGGTTTAAGATTTTTGAAGTTGAATTTTTATATATTCAGCTACCCAAATAGTAGTCAAATAATTTGATATTCAGCCAAACTGAAAATTCGGCAGTATGGCTGAGAAGGCCAAATATTTGATACATCCCTAATAAACATATGTTTTGTACATAAAATAAGGATTACAGAAATATGAATTATGTGAATTTGATTTCTTAAGTAAATGCACAGGCTTATTTATTTATTTATTTATTTTTATTTGAAAATTTTTATATATGAAATATATGTATATTTTCTCTAAATTCAGATTTTAATGATGGTAATAGTTACAGACAAGAAACTTTAGGCATTAAAAAATTGAAATTTATATTTTAATATGAATAATTATTCATCATTTGCTATTGAATATGTACTGAATGTTTAGAAAAATTGGTTTGTGGAACTTATCAGAGAATATTCTCTGATTCAGAATTATTAATTGTATGGCGAATATCATGAAATTAGGTCTTTATGTTCTAGTTATTCATGTCAAATGAATTGATTATGAATAAGTTTTATAATTTCAGTCATAAACATAAAAAAAAAATATATATATATGTATTTTAACAAAAAGATAATATTCTAGATTATTATCCAAATTTGGAGCTTCTCTGAGAATATTCTCGCCTTACATCTCTAATTACAGTTGAACCTCATTAACGTGAATCTCAAGGGGAATTAAAGTTTTGCTCATGTTATCAGTAGTTTATGTAATCAGTACTAACTCAAAATCAAGTCGGTTAAAAATACTGCGAAAAATAAATAAGATATGCAAATACAAGAAACAACACCCCTAATTATTTAAAATGACATTATGAGTAATTAGTTCTGTTCAAACTGGGAAAAAAGTGACAAACAAAAAAACAACAAAAAACAACAACCTTACTCTTTTAAATTAAATTTATTTCTGTTTGATATCACCAAAAAAAAAATATCTGTTACTTGTGGTTGTTTTCCTTTCATATCTTTTTCCACATATATCTTCAGATTTATCTGCGACATCAAATGATTTGCCAGAATTTTCTGTCTGTATCAAAAACACTCTTATGGTTTTTAAAGTATTAAACATTTCCTTTGATGTTGATTTTTATTCATTTAAAAAAACTGTCCTAATCTTGTTTTTTTTTTCTCCTGATTAAATAGTACATATAATATATCGAATTAGTAGGTTCTTTACATTTAATATTATCATCTGTAAGGAAATCTGATGTTATTTCATTGTCTATCGCAAAACATTCCTCAAAAGTAACATTTTGAAAATGTCCTTGCTTGTACTTCTAAACTGTACTTCTGAAGAATCGAAAGTTCTGTTCTGCTTCAGTGTAAACTTATAAATAAAATCTCACAGAAGAAAAATCCAACTTTTCAGAAACCATTTTCAATAGTATGATGCTTCTTCTTGATGGTTGGAGTATGTTTGTTTCCAAGAAATTAATGGAAATGAATCCTTTTTATCATAGAGAGAAATTACTTGAAAAAGATTTTTGCTCTTCTATAGTAGGCTTTTTGTACCTTGATCACAAGGCTGTAATTTTGCAATCGTTTTTGGTAAGGAAAAAAAAAAAAAAAAAAAAATCAATTGAATTGCTTTAAATTCTGATTGTCAGAATGAGCTAAGATTATCTAAGAGCAAACTAATGAGAGCAAACTAAGAGCAAACTAAGAGCTAACTTTATCCTTCTCATTGAAATTTTTGTTAATTTGCTTGAGCCACTTATTGAACAAATCTGTGGTAATCCATGCTTTTTTAGTGGAATCACATATCACTTGTAATGTTTCTATTCATTTTAAATAGCAGAGATTTGCAGTTTTTCATACAGTAGAACCTCGATTATCCGAAATAATTGGGAGCGAACTCACTTCGGATAATCGAAATTTTCGGATAATCGAGAATTCATCAATAATCATCTAAAATATTTATCAGCACTCGTAGTTTGGAAAGGATGGCTTGCATACAAAAGGAATGTGGAAAAAAAAAAAAACTTTAAAAATACATGTTTGTTAAGAGAAAATTTTGGATGATAGTAGAAAGTGAAAAAAAAAAGTGAAGAAGAAACCGACTTCGGTTAACGGAGAGTTTCGGTTAATCGAGGTTCGGATAATCGAGGTTCTACTGTATTTTTAAAAATCATTGATGCAGTACTCTTGTCAATCATGTATTTATTTAATAGTTATTTCCCTCTTTTTTTAATTTTTCTGAATTTTAATCAATTTTTAACCAAATTTTTATTGTTTTTCCTAATATATTCCTTATTAGGTTCTAGTAAATCATCTATTAAAGTTTTTTTTTTTTTTTTAATATACATTCAGATAGATCTTGGCTTGCTGCCGGCTTGATTTTAACTCAAAATAACAATGTGAAAGCTTTTAAAACAATCAATACATTTGATGCGTATTGTGTCCTGTGTACAGGGACTGTGGCTAAAAATGGGTTAATGTAATGAACTATTTTTGAAAACTGAAAGATTGCTGAAGTTTGGTACTCAATTTTAACAATGACATTATGTATCTCTAGAAGAATTTCTATGGGTGAATGCATTGGAATTTGCATTGGAAAGAATCAAGGTCTCAGGCTGTGAAGGTAACTTCATTCGTAAGAGCTGCTTTCTGAACACCATGACAGGATACCTATATCTCTACCCTAAGCTGTTTTTTCTCTAATACAATTATAATTAAAAATTACATAATTATGTAATCTTACCTAATTTTTAACTCTGAAGGTTATATATATATTAATCTTCTGATGCTTAACTGTATTTTTAATCTAATATTTTAATAAATTAATTCATTTTAAAAGCTGCACAGTAAAAGTGCTTTTTTTAAAAATTAGTCAGGACTGGTAAAAATTAAGAGAGTTTCAGTTTGCCTTTTTTAAGCTTTTAGAATAAACTTTTCTTTTATTTGAATCAAAAACTTTCTTCTATTAAGATAAAAGAAATTCTTTTTTTCATGTCTGCCAATAAATGTGTTAAGATATATGCTTGTACTATATTCAAATTTATCTGGTTACAGTGGTAAGTACAATTATCACTTACTTTTTTGTTTTTCATTTCAAATTTAAAAAAAAAAAAAAAAAAATTAAAAACATTTTACCTTCTGTGTATAACTCTTTAAAAACCTGATAAAAAACTTTTAAGTTTAATTTACAAATGAAAATCAAACATATTGAGGGGTTTAGAATAATGTGTAAACTGATATTAATCTTTTTCTACTGTTTCTGGCATTTTAGCATTTTGCTAAAGCTTTCTTTTCTGATTTTAGCTTTTTTACTAAAGAAAATTTTTACTCAGCTTAAACCCTGTGAGAAACATATTACGTTGGTGAATATGCGTGGCATATCTGATGGTGCAGCGTATCCAATGACTTTTTTTTTTTTTTAATGAACTTTTGCCGATGCGGTGTATATGCAGGGGTGGCTTATCTCCCCAAAATTATGGTAATAATATTTAGACAGGATTTGTTGTGATATCTATGCTGGGAAGAAGAAAAAAATCTTTTATGTAAAAGGGAACTTTTCACTCTTTTATAAAGATTTTCATTCATGTTAACTGTCATAATTTCTCTAGGGGGCATATGAAAGAAATTCACCTTAAGTGAAATTTTACATTAAGTGATTTTATGTGAAAGGGTAAAAAATATATTATAGTTCATAGTCTTTTGACAGGAAATGAGAAAACAGTTCATGTTAAAAATAATTTGCATTAAATGTGTTCACATTAACAAGGTTCAACTGTATAGCATAATAATTCCATTAATCTGTATTATCAATTTTTTCATAATTTAAAATCTTATTGAAGAAAGAAAAAGATGCATTCAACATACTATATAATACAGTAATTAGTTTACAGATAATTTTATGAATAGCTAAAGCATTCCTTAATGTTATTCTCTTTCTAGAGTAATTGTAAGTTACCTTGGAGTGCTGATAGACACTGCTCAGAGTTGGATGCCTCACCTGAACTATGTTCAGGAGAAAGCATCAAAGCTTCAATACAAGTTGATGCGTTACACGGGCGCTAATTGGGGATTGAAGCCTAAGGTCCGGAAGGCAGTCTACTCGGCCGTCGCTGAGAAAATTGTACTGTATGCGGCTCCTGTCTGGTTCACCAACCGTGTAAAGTTGAATAACAAGCTCAACACCATACAGAGAAATCTGTTGTTGTGTGTGACGAAATGCTACCGCACGGTGTCAAGTGACGCACTGAATGTGCTTGCAGGGATTCCACCTCTGCATCTCCGTGCGGAATTTGAGCAGTTGTATACTGGCTTAGTGAGATGGGGTGAAGGCGTTGAAGACACCAATCTCACGCCGGAAACGGTAGAGACTTGGAGATATCAGCTGAGACGTGAAGACCTCTGGAGACTGCCTTGGACTCGTGACGTAACGCCCAAATCAGCCTCGTGTTATTACACGGACGGCTCGAAGATGGAGGACGGCAGGGTTGGCTGCGCGTTCCTGCGGGTCTCTGGGGGAGAGATCGTCTCGGAAGACCAGTTTCGGATTACCGACCATAGCTCTGTATTCACGGCGGAGGTCATAGCGATCAGGGAAGCCATCAGAGATGCTATGGAGTCGGGGCTCAGTGAGATGGATGTCTACTCTGACTCCAGATCGGCGCTGCAAGCGCTTAACTGTCTGAAGCCTAGGCACAAGACGGTTGCTGAGACCAAGGACCTGATTAAGAGTGGCGGGATAGGAATCACGATGCATTGGATCAGAGCCCATGTGGGTCATCACTTTAACGAACTGGTCGATGGCTCTGCTAAGGTGGCAACTGCACGTGAAGACGTAGATCTTCCAGTCAAGCTTAGTGTGAGATGTGCAAGGGGCGTCCTGTTTAGGCGCCTCATAGATAGATGGCAGTGTCGTTGGGATGGCTCCACGAAGGGTAGATTCACGCATGAAGTGTTTCCGAAGGTGAGCAGTCGGAGAGTGCAGGGAGATTTCTTTGTTAATCAGGTCCTCACCGGACATGGTTCATTCGGAGTTCACCAGCACCGCTTCTTTCAGAAGAACCCTGCATGTATTTGCGGGGCCAGCGCAAGCTCGGTAAAGCACGTGATGCTAGAGTGCGCACGGTGGCGGTCGGTCAGGGAACGTTACTTCCCGCCGAACTACCACCTTCGAACGCGGCGGGATTTGTGCCTGGACTACTATTGTAGGAAAGGAATCGCAGTCATCATGACGGATCTCCTGGACTGGGCACTTAACCCGCTTGGTGGTGGACGACGGATTCTCGAAGCGTCTGAGCCTGACGCCCCAGAAGAGCCTCCTAGAAGGTCTCTTCGGTTGGTAAGTGCGACGGTGAGACGATGAGAGTTGGTGATGAAAAGGTGTGAGAGTGGTGGTGTAACGAAGTGTAGAGTGACGGCGAGATGGCGAGTGTGAGATGGTAAGTTGGCAAGATGGCGAGTGTGAGTTGGTAAGTTGGCAAGATGGCGAGTATGAGTTGGTAAGTTGGCAAGATGGTAAGTTGGCGTGTTGGTAAGTGTGTGGTGGTGTGACGGTGAGTTCGAGTTGGTGAGACGGTTGGCGTTGGTGTGGTGTGGAGAGAAGGGGGAGCATGTGCTCCCTGTCTACCGAAAGGTAGAAGCGCTGATTCAAAACAGCCAATTCGGACTGTCTAAAAGGGAACTTTTTGTTGGCATCGCACGAACTCGTAGCAGTGCTCTCCGCCTGTGCGTTTCGGGGAGAAGTATACCCACGTGGTGTGAGGAGGTCTGTCTTAACTGACTGGTGGTGCATGACCGGACGGCGGGACTACCCTGGCGGACATCGGTGCTCACATAGTGTTGTGATGGCCCGAGCAAACAGGGGCTGTCCAGGTGTCCTGGGTGGGGCCTTCCGAGTGGCAGTATAAGGAGGCTTAGCAAAACTGGGAAGCGGTGCTGATCTTACTAGTCGGCATGGATGTGCGTTATCGGCTAGGGGTGAACTCCGTTGGGAGAGCGGGCCTGGTGGACGGCCTTAGGTCGTCCTCAGAAGGCAAACAAGCCTTCTGGCCGCCAAACCGAGGTCGGCCAGTTACTAGGGCCCTCAGCCCCAACTTTGACCAACTCCGGTTGGTCCGGAGGGGCGATATGAGCCTTGCTATAGCTGATTGTCGAACCTTACCTGGGCCACTTCCCTGCTGTCGCGAAGTTGTTATGTTGCTGTCGTAGCGGCTAAGGCCTGCACGATGTTGGGTCGTCTTGAGACGGGACTGCATGGATACCCTCGTATCTGGGTCAGTCGATGATGGGGCGCGCTTGCGTGTCACCTGTCTTATACAAGTATACCAAAAACGTTTAATAGGGGGAAGGAAAGAGAATTTTTTCCTAACTAAAAAATATTGACCTTATATATAATAAACATTTAAAAAAGCTTTCACTAATTTATATTCACCGTATTACTTCTATATACAGTGCTAACTTTAGGCTAATTTGGCAAGACGCAGTACAGGGATGGGAAGCCTTTTCCAACATTTTAAATACTCAGCATCTTTAGCAGAGACTCCAACCTTCCAGGAAGTTTGTCAGTAGTCCATACACACAGTATACATGACATTTTTGTGTATACACACCAAATCTTTGCATAAAAATACATAGTAGCAAAAGCACTATAATAAAATTTAAACCAACTTAGAATTGAGCAAAAATACTTACTTTTGTTATTAAAAAACACTCTTTTGAATAAAGTAAAAAAATAATAAACTATTTAGAAAGGTCTCAAGCAGTTCTAAATAAACACAATAATATTTAACTGATTGAACTAAAAACAAAAATTAGTTATGCAAAAATGTGTTACTTAATTATTCTTAACTAATAGAAATATACTACGAAATAATCACTCAATGACTAAGAGAAATTTATTTTGTTGCTGACAAAGACTATACAAAATAACTGACAGAATAAGCTAAAATGCCTAAAATTGCTTTTTTACATATAAAATATATTTTTAAACAGGTTTTAGTTAAAAAAATTAGTTAACTATGATGCTGGTTACTAAAATATATTTATAAAATTAGTGAACAACATAATAATAATAATAATAATAATAATTGCTCCTATTTCATACCTGCCAACTTAAAACTGGTAAAAATCAAAACATTTTAGGAAAAACATCGGAAAAATCAGAACACATTTTTAAAAAATCAGAACAATATTGAATAATAATAAAAAAAAAGAATTTTTACTCGGAGAAAAAGAAAATAAATGTTTTATAAAAATAAGAATTAAAACTTAATCAGTTTACTAATAATTAGACATTTCTTGAAAAACAATTGCACAGAAATTTATTTATGTATTTATTCGTCTTTCATCAATATCGTGGAATCCAGCATTATCGGAAATTATGTTCGCCTTTCTAACAAAATTAAGTTTAAAATAAATGAGATAATAAATAAAAAAGCTACATTTAAAAAAAAAAAAAAAAAAAAAAAAAAAATTCGAAGCACAAGTGTAATTCACAGCCTAACTAAAAAAAAATAAAATAATAATAATAATAAAAAATAAACTAAACAAACAGCAAAGCATATCCTTCTCTCCCGGGTCCCATGCCGGTTAGAATGCAGTATGATGATCTCCGCTAATAATTCATCCTCTCCTCACTCTCACTCTGGCTTTTCCATTCAAAAGGCTCCCCCTCGCCTCCAAGCATGGCGCGATGCACAACAAATACCGAGCGGCGATTAAAAATCTCCCGTGATTAAAAGAGATAAAGAAAGAGAAAGCCGACCGCTTCTTCTTCCTCCTGCGGCCCAGACTTCAGAATGAACGGGAAGAAAACAGAACCACTGCTCTTATGAGATGTATTCGCTTCCGGCTTAGAAGAGCAGATGATCGGCGTTTGCTAATAATGTACTGCACAAATAGAAACCAAAAATGAATAGTAGCCATACGATTTTTCCACGATTGCTGTTTGCACTGCGGACGGCATTCCGGAAGGCGAAATCTGCAGTAAAAATGTTGAGAATCAGTAAAAAAAAAATATAAACCTTTTTTCGAAAAGTTTTCCATAGTTTTTGGAATAGTTTCCGTAATCCATAGTTGAACATCAAAATCTGTAGAAACTATGGAGAATCTGTAGTACTTGGAGTCTCTGCTTTAGATATTTTTCTTCCTGACATGCAACTTTCAAGAAGGTAGTTTTCAAACATTTCTACAAAAATATGTATATACAAGTAAAAGTAATAACTTGTACAGGGGTGTAAGAACAATAGGGCTGCCAAATTAAAAGTTAAAATAAAAGTTTCAGATTTTTAGTTTTATAAAAAAAAACTTTTCAGTCAAAAGATTTAAAAATTCTAGGATGTAAAGGTTAATAAATTATTTTATATGATCATAAATCACATCATCATTCAATGATAAATAATAATGATCAGTGTTATAGTACAGTATTAGTAAAACCAAAAGTTCAACAAAGCTGATAATATATTATTTGGCCAAACTTTATATTATTCTTCTAAAGCTTTTGAACAGAATTATTGTAAAATATCTTCAGTCAGTCTACAGAATTTTTAAAGCAATATCATTTTATAACCTGACATAGATTTAAAAGTTTCTTGGAGACATTTCTGGACTGATAGATAGCTTGTATGTCTAAGCTTTAAACAGAGATTTGTGACAGAAAAAAAAATAAAGAAATAAAAGTAGAGTTTTTGAAGAATTATCTGAGGGTAGTAAGGCACTTTCCTTAGGGTCTAGAGTCCAGATTTCTGTCCACAGCCCTATATCCCCTGCAATAGTTTTATGTGAGCTTAAATGTTAAATGACTTTTTCACATTAAAAAATATTTATGTTACAGATAAAAACCAAAATTTCTCTTAAAGTTTTACCAAGTTTTCCGTAACATTAATTTGCTTGCCAATTTTTGTTTTTGTACAATAAAAAATGTATAATTATTTTCCTTTTTTATTATCTTTAAAATTAACCAAGCAAAAACATATACATTACCTATGAATCAAATGCACCCATATAATTCTTATTATTTTTTAACTAGCTGCCTTCGGTAACTCTTGTTCACGATCCCTGAAAATTCTGACCATAGCCAATTTCTGCTCGGTGGCACCCTTGATGTATTTCGCAAAGGTTAATCTTAAATTAAATTTATATATTATAAATATACATAATTTCTATTTTTTCCTTACCTAGATTGATAGAGATATTTATACATATTATTATTTTCATTTGTTATCTTTGCAATTGCACTTGAATTTAGACATTAAACTTTTATAAATAAATGTACCAAATGAGTGGCACATACTCATGGCACTACACATCTAAAAAACACAAAAATAAATTCAGGATTGTGGTGCTCATGCACTTTGACTGGGCCACATTCTTTCAACTCCGTGAAACATATTATTATTTGTGAACATTCTCCAGCATTTTCATCTTATAGGCCAATCTTGGTAATCTTTTTTCTTTACTTGAACATGTTTTTTACTATCAGCAAAAGTTAAATAAAAAGATGTAGTTTCATATAATAAAAATAAAAAGACAAAAAATTTGAGCAAGATTTAGAACTTAAGAAAATATAGAAAACTCACATGAATTGCACTCTGAATAAATTCTTCACAGCCATATCTTTTTGCAGTATCAATTAATCGATAGTTACAGTGCCTCAAAGCATAAACCACAGCTTCCTGTGAATAACCACCACTATGAGAAGTGCCTATAATAAAATAAATGAAAAATATCATGAACTTAAAAAACCTGAACAAATATATAATTTTATGAACCTGGTTCCTAAATTAAATGCACAAATATATACAGAAATTTTATTAACTGTTAAGAAAAGATTAGAAGTGATATGAAGAAGAGAGATGGACAATATTTATATAACAGAACATATTGTTGTGAATTTGTAAATAATAGAAGTTATGTTTGTGTAATTTCATTCAGAGAGGCTTAGACAGGTTTTAAAATATTAATTTTCTGCATTCCTAGCTTGTTTTTGTGTTAAAATAGGTCACTTTCCTATATATATATAATCCTCATTAAAAAGCTTCACCAAGACAGGTAATGGCCTTGGCACCAAATTTAGTGACTTTTTTGCTTCTTGGCGACTTTTTGGATGGCCTTGATGAGAAAATCCTTATTATCGATACCTCGAATATCTAAGTCCTAACTTGATTCATTGAGAAGTTACTGGAAAATTCTCATTTTCTATGAGGGTATTGAGGAAACTGCATCGCATCAAAATCAGTCAGTCTCTTGCGAACTGGCTTAATGGAAACAGCTCCTAACTGAACCTCTTTGATTACAGTCTATAGATGGAATAGATGGAATTAAAGAGAAATTTATGAAGATAGAAAAGAGCTTCAAAAAGGAAGATAGAAGATAGCTTTGAAACGAAAGTAAAAGAAAATGTCGAATATGAGATGAAAGGAAGATTTTCAGAAATAGAAAGCAAATTTAAGAAAATAGAGGAAAAATTTCAGAGAAAAATGGAAGAAGAGTGAAATAGGGAATTGATAGGAAAATTTGAGAAGTTTGAAGAAAGTTTAGGGAACAAATTGCAAAAGATCCAGAGTCTAGAAGAAAAGCTAACATCGATGCCTCAGGAAGATGAAAGATAAAAGAACACAGAATTAAGAATTAATAAACTCATCCACCTATGATGGCAGATCATCTTGGCAAGAATATAATATAGTAGCTTTTCATCCTAGCTGAAGCTAATGGATGGGACTCTACTATCAAGTCAGTCCATTTAGAAGCAGAATTATGGGATGATACAGCTGACATACTGGAAATTCTTTTGAAGGAAGAGTGGTACAATTTCGAGGCCCTAACAAGCGAGCTGGCGCTGCATTCTGGTGGAGAAAAATGTTCTAAAGAATACAGTTATCTGCAGTTAAAGTTTAGTTACCAAAAAGTGGGTGAAAGTTTACAAGAGCTGGCATTGGATATACAGAGGCTGTCACACTTAGCTTTCTCAGATTGCAATGTTGAAACTCATGATGATTTGGCCCTATAGTATTTCACCAATGCCGTGTAAGATCCAGAGACATAAAAAACCCTTAGACTTCCCAATGTCAAGGGTGTCGGGTCAGCTTTGGCATATGCACTGAAAATTGTGGCAGCTCAACAAACTTCCCATAAGGACTGCCACACCATCCATCCGAGCAGTCTCTTTAGATGATTCCCAAGCTTTTCTGGTGAAAATGAATAAAAATCTGGCTGGCATCACAAAGAAAATTACACAGTCTTGAGAGTACTAAAGAAGTTCAGACTTCAACGATTAACTGCTGGAGCTGTGGAAGAGATGGGCATGATAAGAGAAACTGCCCAAATTAACAACCTAATGAAAATAATGACGTTTCACAGTCACTGGAGGGAAAGGAAGAAGAAGCCATCTTATGAGGCACAGGTTGCCGGAAATCAGAGAGCCCCATTTTGCAGTATTTCATATTTCTTAGATGAGTGGCAGTGAGAATGAGCATAATGAATGAGTTACTAACACTTCCTGTTGCACGATTCTCAATACTGGAGCCAATGTAACCATCGTTAGAACGAATAAAGCTCAAGAACTTAAAGAGAAGATTATCTAGATTATGCCTTGAATTAAACTCCAGACTGTGACCGGTGATGAAATCAAAACCCATAGAAAAATGAACTTAATCACCACATTTGGAAATGCCAAATACCAACATATGGCATATGTGGCAGATATAAGTGAACCTTTAATTCTTGGACTTGATTTCCTGAGAAAATATAATTTTAAATTGGATTTTAAGAATAATGAGCTGCATTCAAGTACAGAAGATATAGCTGCATTTAACATTGAAAAACCAGACATTCAACCAATTTGTCAGATAACAGCAAAATCTGAAATGTCCATCCCTCCACATACTGAGACAATAGTTTCTGGAACACCTCCTAAAGAACAATACCTCTGCTATGGGCTGATTGAATACCTGAATCCAGACAACAGCTTGAAAGGAGTTCTGATGGCTTCATCTCTGGTTGAAATTTCAAAGAACATTATTCTTGTGAGAGTCACCAACATAAGCAATAAAGTAAACATAGTGAAGAATGATGAGTGTTAGCAATATGTATTTTGGCGACATGAATTAACCAAACCAGCACATGCAATCAAACGAGTCTTCTGAGATTTTAACAACAGAATTACTCAAGAATGCAGAGTCAGGAATTGAACAGAGATGTGCTGCAGAGAAGATGATACACTACGAATTCAGAGACCTATTTTCTTGAACACCTGAAGACATCGGGATGAACATTACCCAGCACTGAACCAATACATGAAATCATCCTTCAATCAAACAACATCCAAGAAGACTTCCATTTGTTAAGCAGGAAGAGGTGGTTGAGCTACTAAATGAGATGCAACGTAATGACATCATCGAACCACCTATGAGTCCTTGGGCCTCTCCCATAGTTTTGTTGCTCAAGAAGGATGGACCAATGAGATTCTGTGTTGATTATCGTCGTTTGAATGACATCGCAAAGAACGATAGTTACCCTTTTCCTAGAATTGACAACACATTGGATACACTTTCTGGTAGTCTGTGGTTCTTGATATTGGATCTGGAGAGCAGCTATTGGCAAGTTACATCCTAATGACCTTCAGAAGACAGGATTTTCACATGAAGTCTGTTTTTTGTACCTGGACAATATTATCATTGTAGGGCTTACTTACTTTTGAAGAGCATTTAAGAAACATCCATAAATTGCTGGAAAAACTCAAAATGGCTAACCTGAAATTGAATAAAAGCAAGTGCAACTTGTTCCATTATGAAGTGAGTTACCTCAGCCATATAATCTATGCTGAAGGTGCGAGAACTGATCGTGAGACGATCTCTGCAGCCGAGAACTGGAGTCGCCATAAAAACATCCATCAATATGAAGTGCTTTCTTAGCTTATGTACATACTATAGGAAGTTCGCGAAGGGTTTTTCAAAGTTCCTGTGGACAGAAGAATGTGAAAAAGCATTCAAGAGACAAACTTTAATATCTTCGCCTATTTTGATGTATCCACAGTCCGACAAACAGTTCATATTGGACACTGATGCAAGTCATGAAAGTGTCAGTGTTGTTCTGTTGCAGGAAGTTGATGGCCAACAATGTGTCATTGCCTACTGGAGTAAATGTTTGTCCAAACCAGAAAGAAACTACTTTACCACCAGGAAAGAACTACTCGGCATTGTAAAGGCCATAGAACATTTCCATCATTATCTCTATGGCAGAAGATTCCTGTTCCAGACCAACCACACATCTCTAACATGGCTGCTGAATTTCAAGAATTCCAAAAGTCAGGTTGCCAGGTGGATGCAATGCTTCCAGGAATATGACTTCGACATATGTCATCGCAAGGGAGCCTTACATGGAAATGCAGATGCCTTGCCACAGAAGCCCTGCTCTGAAAACTGCAAGTACTGCTCTAGAGCTGAAGAGAAATACCAGTTCATAAATCCTTTTGCTCGCCAAGCCACAGTTTTAGATAAATCGAAACAAGACACTTAGAATGATACAGAAGTTAGGCAAGCCCAGTTAGAAGCAGGGCTGCAAAAAAAGCTGTTCTTTTTAAAGAAAGATCAGACCAGCCGGCTTTTACTAAAAAAGACCAGCCTTTTTTAATAAAAGCTGGTCTTTATTGGCTTTTCTTACTTAAGTATCTTGCTATGCATTTAACACATATGCTATATGTTAATTTATGTTACTAATGTCACTTTGTGTAGTTAAAAAAAAAAAAAAAAAAATTAATAATTTTGTGAAATTTTAAAATAATTCTCAATTTTTTGTTGATAACAACAAATAACATCTAGTAAGTAAACACTGTGATGAAAACATTTTTGTATATAAGAGCATTTTTCATTATCATTTGAATGATTGTTACTATCATATATATTAATATTACACTATGGACATAAATAAAGTCATTTATTCGTGTGGGGCTCATAAAAGTTTTTAATTTGCATAGTTTTCATTTTTATATTTAGAGCTTCAAGTACTTCTCTTTAATTAAATATTTCCATAATCATAATACACATTTTTGTTTTTTCTCAGATTTATACAGAGAGAAAGGAAAATCAATTTTGGCTTTCACGCATTTCACATAATCAGACTGAACTGATCCGAGAATCAACTGCATTGGTTACTGATCTAGAAACTAATAAAATCATTCCTCTTACAAGAATGTGGAAGTTGGGGATAAAGAATCGGATTTGCTATTTCTTTTCCTTTTGAAAGCTATTTGAATCTGTAAAAAATTAACTCTCTGAAAAATTAAGTCTTAAGTTCAAGATATTGAACAATTTTCGGAAAAACAAAAGATAAAGTCGTGAAAAAGTTAAGACATTAAATAACTAAGGTTTATTATTATTATTTTTTTTCCTACTTATTAGTCGTCAGAACAGAAAAATCAGTTTTATACCAGAAAATTTAATTTACAGACAAGGCTATATTTGTACAAAACAAAACATTTAAAAATAGCCTTGTCTGTTAATTAAAATTTCTAGTGTAAAACTTATTCAGCTGACCCGTAAATTACATGCAGGAAAATAAGTATTTTGTTAAATTGTAGAGCTGTCTTCTCAATTTCAAATGAAAGGATATTTTTTGTACACATCACTTTGTTTAGAACAAACTAAGGTTGGTTGGTTGTAGGCCGATTGACTACACTAGGGTCCTAGGCCAGGCCTATAGGTGGAATGCTCTCTGTGAGGGGTCTTTGTAAGGGGTCCTAGCCCAGATTTATATGAGTTTTAAAGAAAACTCCGAACGGCTAGGTCGATGGGCACTACCTAGGATCAAACCCAGCATTTTTCATCAACCAGCTTTGAGCGCAGAACAAACTAAGGAATAGTTTAGATGCTGAAAAAGCAGAAAAATAATTTAAAGTGTATTGTTATTTAAAAACTGAGCCAAGTGATTGATAAATTTAATTTCCTACAGCATTTTTATTAAGTAAGAATTATTTATTAATAATTAAATTGCATTGAACCAAATCAATTTTCTAATAAAGAGTGTAGTTTTTGTTTTCCTATATTAGTCATTTAAAATTTTCTTTATTGAATAATTTTACTCTTATTTCATTTAATTTCTTATTACAATTTAATTTAATTATATTAATGCTCAAGTCATCACTTTTAGAAGAAAAAAAATGCTTTAATTTTAGCCAGCTTTTTTTAAGAGATTTAAGCCAAAAAAAAAAAAAAAAAGGTTTGGCTTTTTTTGGCCTGGCCAAAATCTGGCAACCCTGTTTAGAAGATCTTGGCATAAAGCCAAGTTTACAATTCAAGGAGACGACCAGCAACAGACCTAGCTGGGAGGACATTTCCACATTCAGCCCCATCACGAAATATTACTGGGCACTCTAGGACTCTCTTCATATTAGAAACAGCATACTGTACAGAAAATGGGAATCTAATGATGGACGGAATTTCAAATGCCAAATTTACTACATAGATTGAAGATTCCAGACATTCTAGAGCAGCTGCGTAGTAATAGTAGCCCTACTGAAGAACATTTTGGAGTGATGAAGACTTCAGAAAGTTTGAGAATGCTTCTACTGGTGCAAGGTAAGGAAGAACATGGAAAAATGGTACAAAGATTGTGAGGCTTGTGTGGCATGATGTAAAGGCCCAAAGAAACAAAACCAAGGAAGATTACATTGGCATAATGTGGGAGCACCACATTTGAACAGATTGTACTCGACATCTTGGGTCCTTTGTCATGGACCTCCAGAGGCAACAAGTGCATTCTGGTTGTGGTGGACTATTTCATCAAGTGGCCTGAAGCATATCCCATTCACAATCAAGACGCATGCACAGTTGCAGAGGTTCTAGTGCAGCAATGGGCGTCAAGGTATGGCACACTCCTACAGCTTCATACCGATCAAGGCAAGAACTTCACCTTTGCGGTAATCAAAAGACTGGGTCAGCTACTCGGCACAGTCAAAACTCAGAAAACCCCCCTACATCCTCAGTCAGACAACATGGTCGAGAGGTTTAACTACACCATCCTGAATAACCTCTCTCATCTAGTATCAAGGAACCAGCAAGATTGGGACTTGAAGTTGCCACTGTTCCTGTTGGCTTATCAAAATGCTGTCCAGGAAACTACTGGCTGTACTCCAGCTTAGATGCTGTTTGGATGTGAACTTTGTCTTCTATGTGATCTTTTGTTCGGTTGTCCACCAGATGCGCCTTCATCGCCAGAGAAGTACATCCAAGATCTCTAAGCCTGATTTGAAGATGTACACAACTTTACTCATGAACAGAATCATATGGCAACGGAGAGAATGAAAACGAGACATGACCTGAAGTCTACACATCACGAATTCAAGGAAGGAGACAAAGTTTGGTTGTGGAACCCTGTTTGACAAAAAGGACTTTCTCCAAGCTACAGTGCAACTGGAACGGTCCCTATACAGTCCTAAAATGACTGAATGATATCGTTGTTAAAATTGCTAAAAAACTGTTGAGAAATTTATGGTCTCCATGTTGTTGTTTTTCTTTTATTCTAATTAATCTAATACCTGTAATATTTTTACTTAACTTACTTTAAACTGCCTCATTAAATTTTAGAATTTGTTTTCCAATGTTTACATTAGTAAAACAATTGCATATAAATGTTTAATTAGGTTTTTATATTGTCATAAAAGTAATTATTATAATTGAATTGCAACACTTACGTTTTTCTTTGGAATGATGAAATACCTTTATTTATATTTAACTTAACGAAATATTTCTATCGCCGTGTCAATGTTTACCTTTTTCAATGCACATTTCATCGATATTTTGAACGAACTGCTGTAGGGACGGTTTATCTCGGTAGATGGCGTGTCGATCATTGTCTCTGATGAGAATGAGCAACAGATAAGCTTCAGCTATTGGCTACTAGTCATGATCCGTTTGGGTGTATTTAAGGACTGGTGGATGTGGAAACATTTGCATTACGATTTGTTTTTTTTTTAAGTTAATACGTTTTATTTTAAAGATCTTGTAGTTTAAATTATGAATCCTTCAGTATTTGAAACCCGTGTTTTGTGGAATAATTCATAATGTTCGTCCGGTAGTCATCCTTCAAGTATAAATGAAATGTTGACAAGTGGTTATCTTTCTTCAAGCATCCAGCTGTTGGTTTTTCTGCACTTCCTTGAATACCGGCTTCAGCAGTGTTTATTCTGGTAATTTTTTTTTTTCTAGTAAGTGTTGCATAATGTTTTGAGGTCAACTGTTTTGATTTACTTTGGTTTCAATATGTAATTGAAAATATAAAAGTTAAATTGTCAATGGTTTAAGGCATTTAGTGCTTTAAAATTGTTTTTCATCAATATATTTTAAAGTAATTGAACAGTAAAAGTTTGTTAAGATGGCAGTTCATTATTCCAAGGTTAATGTCGATGGTATGTTGTTTGTTAACCTTGGGTTAACATCGTTTTCTGGCTTGTAAGTTTGATATAATCAATGCTGGTCGCGATTGTAGTGTTAGAGTAATATATTTTTCACTTGCCTGAGAACTTTTTTTTCCCATTGTTGAAGTTTTGAAATATTAATTACTTGTTATTATTGTTCAAGTTTTACATATTGTTAATTTTGGTATACTAATAAAAGTTATGTTTTTTAAAATTTTTGTCCTCATCTTTTGAACCACCTTCACATTTTTCCAGATTAACATTCTTTCAGCTAAATGTTTCTACTGACGTTTTATACTTTGCAAAATAATCATTAAAAGCATTTTTGTTGACATTTTGGTTATGGGCATTTTGCTTAAATAGCAGTCTGTTAGTTAACTTGTTTTTGAAGTGCTGGATGGTTCTGTTTTTTTTTCTCTTTCTCAATATGGCTGTTAAGATCTTGCCTAGAATTGAGAAATTAGGAGCAAATAATTATGCAACCTGGAAGAAGGACATGCATTTTGTTTTGATCGAGAAAAATGCATGGGACATAGTGATAGGAGTGGAAACACTGCCAGAGACGGATGACAAGGGAGGTGTAATTAGTAAAGGACAAATAAATGATTTCAAGTCGAGGTCAAGGCTAGCTCTGTCTATGACATATTTAAATGTCTCTCCTGAATACAGAAATTTAATTGATGACTGTTCGTATCCAGTACAGGCATGGAAGATCTTAAAGGAAAATTTTATTAGCGATTCTCGCGCCCATCATATGATGCTATTGAATGAATAAAATGTAGTATGAAATCAGGAGAGTCCATCAATTTATATGCTTCTAGAATATCTAAAATAGCAGACCAGTTAAAAGAAATTGACCAGTCAATGCAGGATGTTTATTTGTGTTATCATTTCCTTCAAAATTTGCCAGATAAATTCGATATTTTAAGGTGGACTGAAGGTTTTGAAATTAAGAAAATCGTTTTGGAGATGACGGCCAAAGAGTCCCATTTACAACTAAGAGATTCTAACAAAAACAGACGCTGTGAAGTATAGAATATTTCCTGTAATAGTAAGAACTTCCAGAAATCTATTAAATGCTTTAGATGTGGCTGGAAAGGGCATACATGTAAAAATTGTTATGTTAGACTTTCAAACCAGGATAATTCTAGCGACTTTAATTGCTCAAATTTTTCTAAACCTAAATCTCCTTCAAAGGTTAAAGGAACTAGTGCCGGCAACCCCAGCAAGTTTAAAAATGGTCCCCCAAATTCTTACTTTATTGCTCAAGCTAATTTTAGCAATTCTGATGATGACAGAGCTGTTGGGCTTTTGACACGACAGTGTTTCATTATTTTTGTCGTAATTTAGAATATTTTCAAAAATCAAAAGTACACTCCAATTGAGGGTGAAAATTTAAATGTTGCTGTTGATGGCATTGAAGGTAGAGGATCTGCTTGTTTAAAATTAAAGATAATTCATATATTTTAAAGGATGTATTATATTCTTCAAGACTGCATAAAAATTTAATATCCAGTCCTAAAATGGACGTAAATGGGGGCTCGTTTTTTTGGCCAAGGGGGGAGGAATATATGTGATTGGTATTGATAATAAGAAAATCTTTTCTGCAGAGTTAGATAATGGAAGTTATAATGTATACCCTAAGGTTTTAAATCAGAATGGGAGGCAAGTTTCAAATGTAAATGTTTTTTAGGTAAATACAAATAGTGTTGAATCATGGCATGCAAGTTTTGGGCATGTATGTTCTGAATTAATTATTCACACTAGTAAATGTAATGGTGTTAAAAGTTTACCTAAATTGAAACATTCTAATTTTTTTTTGTGAACCCTGCCGCCTCACTAAGCAGAAAAGAGTTTCTTTTAAATCAAATGTTAATTCTCAATGTAAAGAACCTTTAGAAAGAATTTTTATGGATGTTAGGGGGATCTAAAAAAATAAAGGGACACCATGGAGAAACTATTTTCTTTCTATAATTGACATGTTTTCTAAGAGGACTGCCATATATCCACTTGTTGATAAGACTCAAGTTTTTTCTGTGTTTGAGAGACACATTGCTCGTGCGGAAAGGCAGTTGGGAAAAGAATTAAAATTTCTGAGAACCGATAATAGTCCACAGTTTGTGAACAATAATTTTAAGGACTTTTATGATAAAAATGGTATCGCTCATGAGTTAACAAACACCCCAGTGGCAAAACATGGCGACATAGTCGCGGACACAGAAAAACGGCTTGGAGACAGTTTTTATCTGCACTAATAAAAAAATTAGTCTGCAACTTTTGGACACTCTTTGTCTGCAGTCATAAAAAATTGTCTGCAATTTATGGACATTTTTCGCCCGCAACAACGCGCTACCGACGTATGACGTCTTAGACGCTCTCTGGTAGGAACTCTAGAGCCCCCCTATAGCCTTGGTAGGAACATACAAAACAGTGTTTAACAAGAGACCTAGGGAGCCTAGATCTCTCTTGATAGGCAGCCTTATGCGTGTATTCTTTTCTCCTGTTACCTGTTACTGAGATTCTATGGGAACATAGAAAAGTGCTAATTTCATTTAAAACTACTCCAAAACTTCTCCTCTACTTCAAAATTCATTTATAAAAATTTCTGTATCAAACTAAAACTAATACTTTTATTATTTATAATTATTTATATTGTATTGTGTCAAACATTGAATGAGTTCAACTTATTATTTTATAACTGTTTATACTATATTGTTCTGTAGTAAAATTGTATTTGTGTATTGTTGCACGAGATCACCACTGTTGTTAAGCTCCACCCCCTCCTCCCAAGATTGATGCTATCAGCTTTCAGGCTTTTTGAGTGTAAGCCATTTTCACCCCTGATTACATGCAAATTTCGCAGACAGATTATGAAACTTTAAAAGTCTGTCGCAGACAGCTACAAAACTTTCTGCCACTGGGACAAACACTCCCCATAGCAAAATAGTGTCTGCGAATGACTTAATGAAACAGCATTAAATTGTGCAAGAGCAATGTTTGTGGATAGTGGTCTGCCCCTCAGTTTTTGATCTAAAGCCATTATATATTTTGCTTATACATGGAATAGATTCACACTGGAGAGAAAACGACCCCATTTGAGCTTTACACTGGACCTTCCATGAGACATTTAAAACCATTTGGTTTAATTATATATGTTGGTGTTCCTAGGCAAAAACGTCAGCATAAATTGTCTTCTAGGGCTGAGAAAGGAGTGCTCGTTGGGTACACCTTAAAGATAAAAGGTTATCGTGTTTGGTTAGAACAGGAGAACAAAATTATTGAAACCCTTAATGTTTCATTTATAAAGGAAATTAACCTTACTTGACTGCTCCATTATTTTCATAAGGCACTTTTCGTCTTGGGGCCCCAGACGTCGTCAGTCATGGCTTGAGTGGAAAGTGGCTGGACCACTTTCCACTCAAGCTCGACTGACGACGTCTGGGGCCCCAAGACGAAAAGCGGCTTATGAAAATAATGGAGCAGTCAAGTAAGGTTAATTTCCTTTATAAATAAAGTAAAGCTTTGTTTTTAAAATAATTAAGTTACTTAATGTTTCTTTTAGAAATTTACTTTATGGTAATTTCCTTTATAAATTAAGTAAAGCTTTGTTTTTAAAATAATTAAGTTACTTAATGTTTCTTTTGGAAATTTGCTTTACGGTAAGGACAGTGGAGCAGTGCTGGGCTCTCCAGTTGTCTGTGCTTCTTCCAGTCCTGTAAATATAGTCTTGCAGAATGAGTTTGAGGAAGTTGATGAGGAAGATGAACCTGTTGAGTCTGTTGTTTTACCTCCTGTTCAAACTCAAACTACAATGGTATGGAGACATAAACATGTACCTAGACCTACTGGTAACCGCGTAGATGTCCACTGAGTCATTCCATTTTAAATCAACAAATGGGGTGTGCAACACCATTTTTGATTTTGATGATAATTTGCACATGCTTTCCCCATACCTTTTAGACCACAAAAATATATTTTTTTTATTTAAAAAAAATTTACCCTTCGATATGTAGGCTATTTTTGTCGTTGCCAACAGCGAAAATTGGATATTTTGATGCTTTGCGTTATGAACTATAACTTTTTTTCTATAAAAGCTATCAAGCTCAACTATAGCTCATTGGAAAGCTAAAAAAAAGATCTTTTTCCATATGGTATCAATAAATTTGAGATTTAAAAACAAAGGTTATTTTTTCAAGGTCAAAGTTTGTGATGCAAAATTAATTTTTTGCCACTTTTGAAAATTAAAAAACCTATGAAGGGCTTGGAATAACAAGCCCTCTTTTTTTTCTTATATACATATATAAGGTTGCTTATTGTATTAAAAAGTTTGGCTTGTTACTCTGCCCCCTTCACAAGATACGACCCCCCAAAGTTGCAAATTTTCTAAAAAATCCAATTTTCAATGCTAAAAAAATGCATGTGGGGGGCAAGGTAGATTTTTTTTACTTGTGTGATTTTAAGTACTTCTTACCATCTTTCAAACAAAAAAAAGTTACTTTGTTATTCAAAGGCGTTTGGCAGCTATAAGGGTCTAAATTTTCAAATAATTATACTGAAACAACGCAATTATTTTCATACTTCTTAATCTTAGGTGTTAGTGAAAAGTTATTTTTTACTTAATTGTTAGTTTTAAATGGTGAAAACAACTAAAAAGATAAGAAGAGTTGTCAAAGAACACATTTAAACTTTGATAAGCTAATTTAAGGTTTCTAACATCTTGGTATATAGAATTTAACTTACCTCTCAAAACATGCAAAACTTTTTTGTTCAGTGGTTTATTGTCTCGTAGAGAAGAGTTGACAAATGTTCACTCATCACAGGTGTGATATTATGACCTCTTCCCTGTGCTGACCATAGTTCTGATGCAGTCAGGATTTTCAAAATATCTTGAAACCGAACCCAAGTTTGGTTATCATGACTTGATTTTTTAAACGATGTTCCAGGTCCTTTAGGATGAAAAAAGTGGATCCTGTATTCTTCTTCGACATCAAATACCTTTATTTCCACCACTTCTCCTAGCCACCAGTCACCATCATATACGCAACAAACATAATCGGACACTTTGGTCGGGTTGTTGGTGTGGATAATCTAAGGTTGATAGGTTCGTCTTTGATGACATGAAAGGTTGTAAAATCTAAAGAAAATGATGTACGTCTGGCATGAATGATATTTCTGTTGAGTGGAATGTAGCTGTGGAAAGACCGAGTTTGGGGTAATGATAGTGCTGTTTTATATCTTTCCTCAAGAACTTTTCCTACTGCATTAACATCATCACAGGAAACATAGACAAACGTTACACTATTAATATGTTCAGTGCAGTATTCAAAGACATCTAATGGATTCAAGATTTGATTACTGACCGGTCGTTGCAAACTAGCCTTTCGCACTAGCCTCTTCACTGTTCCTCCAATCCCATCGCAAGGGCCTTTCCCGTGGGATGTAGCAAAAAAATGCCACTCTGCTTTTATCCCAAAGTCTTGTTCATGATGGCTCAAGTTAATGAAGTTTTTCCTGTTTTTGTACTGTGCGGCAGATCCATCTGAAAAATAGAATAATTTTGAAATTAAAGCATGATCTGCCTTCAGTTTTTTAACAAGGATCATTTGAAAGGCGTAGAATGTAGTTGTGTTGTGGTCAAGGCAGTCGCTTACAAAGCAAAAACTTTGAGTTTGAATTTCTCCATCTTTTTCCCAGTAGACAACAAAAGGATGAAGCGTACATTGCACACCTGACCAGTGATAGGTCTGCACCTCGTCTTGAACAACACAAGAGAAATTCTCTGAAAAATCTCCAAGTATCAAAAATTCCCCCTTATCCAGATCTTCTTTCTTTGATTTTAGAAATGCTGCTTGTTTACTGGCAATGAAATGGTGGCTCTTTAGATGCTCAAGTTTTTCACAACACTTAACCAAGAATTCTTGTAAAGGTAGCACACATGATGTCAGTTCACATCTGTCTGTGGACATCCACTGCTTATATGAAACTTGCAAATCCTCAAATTCATCATTTTCCAAGTCAATTTGGGTGCTGTTACTTGGAGAAATCAGTGATAAAATGGCATCCACACCTGGACATGCAGTACATTCCGAAAACATACAATTCTCATTTTCAGTATCACAGACCATAATCTGCAGCAGATCTTTGTAGCTATGATCACTTTTAATTGTTGATAGCATAAGTTTTACATTTTGATGGTACAAACAAACGCACACTGAATGTGTACCAGATGCTCCAGCTAACACACAAAATTTTGGTCTAAGATCGGCAAATTTAGATAACCCTACTTTCAAATCAGGATATATTATTGGTCAAATTGTATCCAATAATATTCAAGCAGCCTTGTCATTGGCACAGTTCCTACCACAGGTAGGTACTGTTTGCCTAAAGGGAACTGTTCTATACATGTGGGAGCAAGGCTGGACAAGTTGAAATCTGTCTATTCTTGCTTTTAACTGGCAAATAGATTACTATAAATGAGGAAAAGTAGGAATATGATATATTCTTATTTGTGAGGTCAATCTAAGTCCATCAAATAATAAAAAATAATAATAAATGACATGTTTCCAAAAAAAAGTACATGAAAAAACTGGATGGTTTTAGTGTGATTATTTGAAAATTCAGACCCTTATAGCTGCCAAACGCCTTTGAATAACAAAGTAATTTTTTTTTTGTTTGAAAGATGGTATGAAGTACTTAAAATCACACAAGTAAAAAAAAATTTACCTTGCCCCCCACATGCATTTTTTTAGCATTGAAAATTGGATTTTTTAGAAAATTTGCAACTTTGGGGGGGTCGTATCTTGTGAAGGGGGCAGAGTAACAAGCCAAACTTTTTAATACAATAAGCAACCTTATATATGTATATAAGAAAAAAAAGAGGGCTTGTTATTCCAAGCCCTTCATAGGTTTTTTAATTTTCAAAAGTGGCAAAAAATTAATTTTGCATTGCAAACTTTGACCTTGAAAAAATAACCTTTGTTTTTAAATCTCAAATTTATTGATACCATATGGAAAAAGATCTTTTTTTTAGCTTTCCAATGAGCTATAGTTGAGTTTGATAGCTTTGATAGGAAAAAAGTTATAGTTCATAAAGCAAAGCATCAAAATATCTAATTTTTGCTGTTGGCAACGACAAAAATAGCCTTCATATCAAAGGGTAATTTTTTTTTAAATAAAAAAAATATATTTTTGTGGTCAAAAAGGTATGGGGAAAGCACATGCAAATTGTCATCAAAATCAAAAATTGTCATGCAACAACTTTTTTGAAAATTTGTTGATTTAAAATGGAATTACCCCACTATTACTCTGAGAATTCCAATACGAGGTTAAGGTCCTTAACTGATGTCCAGAATTATTGTAATACCCATAAAATATTTTATGAACCTGAAGTTTTTGACTTTTTGGGAAATAATTTGTTTGAAGGGGTTGTGAATCAAGATATTGTACCTTCTACTCAGTTAGTTAGATTTAAATGGAAAAATAAAGGTAAAAATAAATCAATTTGACTAGACCTAATAGTTACTAAAACCTTCAAACAGGCAGTAAAATCAGATCAGTATTTAAAATGGAAAGCTGCAATGGATGAGGAGATGGAGAGCATGCAGAGTCATAAAGTTTGGCACCTGGTTGAATTACCAGAAGGTAAAATCCTTTTAGGAAATTGTTGGGTTTTTGCTTTAAAAAAAAAGACGAACATGGTAACATAGCTCGTTTCAAAGCGAGGCTCAGGACCCAGGGTTTTCGCTAAATTAAAGGTGACACATATGACGAAACTTTCTCCCCAGTTGTGAACTTTTCTGTTGTTTGTTTTTTCTTTTCGCTTTTGGTGTCCAATTTGAACTGGTGCAATACTCAGTGTGATGCTAAGTGTGTGTATCTATATGCTCCATTAGATGAGGAAATATATATGTCCCAACCACCTGGGTATGTTATTTGAGGCAAGGAACATCTAGTGTGTAAACTTGACCGTGCACTATATGGTCTTCACCAAAGTGGTCGTTTATGGTTTTTTGAGTTAAACAGAGTTTTATTAAATTTAGGTTTCGTAAAGTTTAATTGGTGCAATTGCACATATAAGTTTAAAGACTTTATCGTTCTACTAGTTTATGTAGACGATATCGCCATTTTTGGTAAGAAACAATGTCAAATTGAAAATGTTGTTAAACTCTTGGAACAAAAATTTGACTTAAAAGTTTTGGGAAAAACGAAAAAGCTCTTGGGAGTTGAATTTTCATATGAAGATGGAAATGCACAGTTATCTCAATCTTCCTATATTGATGAGATATGTGATCATTTTAAATCTTTCCACATTCCTATCTCTTCCCTTCCAACTGTGAAAGGTATTAAGTACTCAAAAAAAGACTGTCTGACAAGTGAACAGGAAATTGATGAAATGACAAGGTATACTTTATAGGAACATACTAGGATGTTTATCATTTCTTGCTAATCGGATATTGCTTAAATGTTGTTAACATTATGAGTCAATTTCAAAATTGTCCACGTTTGTCATATTGGAATGGTTGAATTAAACTGCTGGGGTATGTTTTGTATACTAAGTAGTATAAATTGAATTTAAAATGTAATAATACTAATTGCTTTTTCGGATACTAATTTCGCGATGAACCACAATGATTATGTTTCAATGGGTGGTCAGATTGTTTTTTTTGGATTAAAGTTCTATTTCCTGGAGAACTTTCAAAGAGAAGTGTGTGAGCCTTTCCACCATGGAAAGTGAGTTCATCGCTATGTGCGAGTGTGTCAAGGGACTGATGTGGCTCGATAATATTTTAGAGGATTGTCATGATTTTAAATTAATTCCTGGTATACATAATCCTCCAACTTTTTATTCTGACATTCAAGGTACAACTGAATTTGCGAAATCACCAATCGAAAACAACAGGTCTAAACATATTAATGTGAAACTTTTTTACTTTCCGAACACTATAGTGAGGAAAGTATTGTAATCATGTCAAAAATCCGAATTCGAGATTTTGATGTTTCTATACGTTTTGAGGTCCCCTGAGTCCGTTTTCACTATTTTTACGATGATGTATGTATGTGTGTGTGTATGTGTGTATGTGTGTATGTTTGTGAACACGCTAGCGTCTAAAGGCTTTGTTCGATTAACCTGAAAGTTGGTACATATATTGTAAGTCACCATAGTACGAACCCTATAGATTTTGGTGAATCTAGCACTTATAGTTTTTTTACAGGGACACAAAGAAAAATTCTTTATCATTATGGCCTATGGGACCAAAATCTTAAAAGTGCGATAGCATCTAAACGCCTTATTCAATTGAGCAAAAATTTTATACCCATATTATAGGTCACAGATACTCAATCTGTATAGATTTTGGAGAATCTAGCACTTATAGTTTTTTTACAGGGACACAAAGAAAAATTCTTTATCATTAAGGCCAATGGGGCCAAATTTTTAAAAGTGTGATAGCGTCTAAACGCCTTATTAATCTGAGCAAAAAAATTGTACACATGTTATAGGTCGCATTTGCACCAACTGTATAGATTTTGGTGAATCTAGCACTACAGTTTTTTTACAGGGACACAAAGAAAAATTCTTTATCATTATGGCCTATGAGACCAAATTTTTAAAAGTGTGATAGCATCTAAACGCCTTATTCAATTGAGCTGAAAATTTGTATGAATATTATAAATCACTGTTGCACTAACTATAAGCATTTTGGTGAATCTAGCATCTATAGATTTTTACAGGGACAAAACGAAAAATTCTTTATCATTATGATCTAAGGGCTCAAAGTTCAGTAGCGTTAAATAAAACCTCGTGTGATATATGGAGAAAAAAACACTCTATTATGGTTTTCTCTCTTTTGTTTGTTTAGCAATTCCTCTTTCTTTATTTTATCTACAAAACTGTTAGTTACTCAATGTTCGGAAAGTCGAGTGGAGTCACTCCAGATTTTTTTTTATTTGTGAATGGCTGTTTGAGGGGCAGTTCAATCTCAAATTTGTTTCTAGTAAATTTTATTTTGCCGATCCCTTTACCAAGCCCCTTACAAAGGCCAATCTTAGTAAATTAATTAATAAGGTATTCTTAAAATAAAATTTAAAGTTTTTTTTGGAAAATGTTTTACCTTTTCCATTTATATATATATTTTTTGAAAAATTGTTTTTATATAGTTTATACATAATGGTTTGAGGATCCCCTGATTCTCAATTTTTTCTTTAATTCTTTTTTTTCTGGTCTCCATTGTTTATGTATTGTATAATATAAGTTAGTTTAGTTTTTACTTTATTTTGGTGTGTGTGGTTAAGCATGGGCCTGTGTGAATGATTAATGTGTTATGTGTATGTTTTTCATTGTATATATTCTCATTTGATTTTATTTATCATCTTACTAATTTAAATGTTATGTGATGTTTAATTATAAGTGTCTTTGCAATGGGGATATGAAAAAATGTTAGATGAATTTCACTAATGATTTTTATATATTTTTAGTTATAGCATGAACAGGAAAGTATGTTAAACATGGACTTTAATTGAAAGATCATTTTATTGTATGGATTTTTTTTTTTTTTTCTTTTTGCTCAGCCAAAGGATAGAGCTGTGGTAACTTTCTTCTGTTTAATTGTTTATGCAAATTAATGTCAGTCTCAGGCAACTGACGTTGATATACCAAAAACAACATGGTGGGGAGATCTGTTGAGAAATTTATGGTCTCCATGTGTTTTTTTTTTTTTTTTTTTCCTTTATTCTAATTAATCTAATACCTGTAATATTTTTATTTAACTTACTTTAAACTGCCTCATTAAATTTTAGAGTTTGTTTTTCAATATTTACATTACTAAAAGGATTGCATATAAATGTTTAATTAGGTTTTTATATTGTCATAAAAGTAATTATTATTATTGAATTGTAACATTTACGTTTTTCTTTGGAATGATGAAATAAATACCTTTATTTAAATTTAACTTAACGAAGTATTCTATCACTGTTTCAATGTTTACCTTTTTTTATGCACATATCGCCGATATTTTGAATGAATTGCTGTAGGGACGATTTGTCTCGGTAGATGGTGTGTCGATTGTTGTCGCTGACAAGAATGAGAAACAGATAAGCTTCAGCTATTGGCTACTAGTCACGATCTGTTTGGGTGTATTTAAGGACTGGTGAACATGGAAACATTTACAGTTTTATGTTCCAGACATGTTGTTTATTTACATTACGATTTGTTTCTTTTAACTCAATGTGTTTTATTTTTAAAATGTTGTAGTTTAAATTATGAATCCTTCAGTATTTGAAACCCGTGTTTTGTGGAATAATCCATAGTGTTAATACAGTAGTCATCCTTCAAGTATAAATGAAATGTTGACAAGTGGTTATCTTTCTTTAAACATCCAACTGTTGCTTTTTCTGCACTTCCTTGAATTCCGGCTTCGGCAGTGTTTATTCCAGTAATGTTATACTTTACTTTTCCAAAACATTCCATTTTTTAAATTAAAATAGCCCAAAACATCGTTTAAACAAACAATTTTACAGAAAGTAATTAACATACAGCTTAATCAGACTTAATTAAAATCAATTTTAATAATTTAAGTATTTAAAGCATGAATTACATTAATAAAATTACTTTAAGATTAGCTACAACAGTTAGCATAAAGCTCTGATCATCTAAAAAATAAATGATACAAATTAACAAAAAGAAATGTTCGTTAGTTTTAACCATTTTTGCCTTATTTTCCTCCCAGTTAATTATGGTCATAAAATTTTATTGTAAGTGTTTTGGAGATTCTGTTGTTACAAGGTTATTCTACAAGAGATAAGCTTTAAAATGATACCTCTCTTTTTAAAATCCATCAAAAATTAAGGTTTTGATCATCAAATTTTTTTTGCAGCAAATTTGGAAGATTTAAATACGCGAGCCGGTATTTTTCGTTTATTTTCTGAGTCAGCCATATGTTTTGCTTGCACCGAAGGGGAGTGCAGTGTGGGGAATCTCCTCAAATTGTTCTATAAGGTTCGGCAGAAGTAAAGAGGCACTCATCTTCCGGTATACTTGATCAGTGTGTGCGGACTCTGATTGGTGAAGACGGTGCGTCGTTTCAAAATTCGAGAGCAAAAAGAGTCGGTTTGATCAGTTCCAGAGAGCCGCCAGGAGGAAGTAGACATGTTTTTGCAGGGTTTGGAACTCACTGCTGTGGTTGCCCAGGCCGCAAAATCATTTGCCATTTTTTTCTCTTGATTTTGCCATTTTGCTGAAATCAGCTACAGAGACACTAATACTGCTTCCAAGAAAATGGTGGCTTTGATACTACTTTTGTTTATTCAACATCTTATCCCTGTCCTGGATTAGGGGATGAGATTAGTAAATATTTAATTAATGCAATTTATCAAAAAGTATTTTTGGATCAAGCAAAATGAGATATGCAACATCACCATTTTACCCAGATGATTGACTTGCATTACTATCGTTTACTTGTGTTTACAGAATCAATTGTTAAGATCTGTAACGGAACATCAAGAATCCAAGAATTTGATTACTAATTATCCATCAACAAAATTGCGATTGGTAAATCGGCAATTATCAGCAAAACAACATACTTCAAGAAATTGCCTGAGAACTTTTTTTTGCCATTATTGAAGTTTTGAAATATTAATTACCTGTTATTATTATTCAAGTTTTACATATTGTTCATTTTGATATACTAATAAAAGTTGTCTTTTATAAAATTTTTGTTCTCATCTTTTGAACCACATTCACATTTTTCCAGGTTAACATTCTTTCAGCTAAATGTTTCTACTGACGTTTCATACTTTGCAAAATAATCATTAACAGCAATTTTGCTGACAAACACCTTCATTAAAACTGAAGGTGGAACATTATGACAGGTTAGCCACATAACACCGTTAATGTAATTTTTTTTATTTGTGTAAATATTTGTACTTATTTGTGAATTTTGTACATACTTCAATTACTTACTTCATTTTGCTATTAGTATTGTAATTTTATTGTTACATCCAGCTTAGTTTTTGTATTCTATATTGCATAATTTGTTCAGTTTTGACCCCATGACCAAAGGTTGTACTGCCTGGGACGTACAGTCCTTCAGAGGGGGGACAATGTTACAAATTTGTAAATTATAGTAGTTATTTTTATTAATTTCATTCAAAGAGACTTAGGTTTTTAAATCTTAATTTTCTGCATTTCTAGTTTGTTTTTGCGTTAAAATAGGTAATTCTCCTTTAAGAAAAAACCTGTTAAGCTTCATCAAGGAAGGGAATGACCTTGGCACCAAATTGGGTGACTTTTTGGAGACCTTGGTGAGAAAATCCTTATTATCGATATCTCAAATATAGCCCTAAATTTGATTCGTTGAAAAGTTACTGGAAAATTCTCATTTTCTACGAGGGTCGAGAGTATTAAGGAAATTGCATCGCAGCCAAGTCAGTCAGTTTCTCATTAACCAGCTTACTGGAAAGAGCTCCTAATTGAGCCTCTTTGATTATAGTCTACTGCTATGTTTTAATGCTTTGCTACAGTTTATGCTGTGAATTTGATGTTGTCAGCTATAATTTAAGCTGTGTTTTCTGGTGAAATTGAAGTTGATACTTGGTTTACGAACGTTTATCTTCTGGAATTTTCTGTAAATAAACTTTTAAGTCTCTGCAAGATTTGCCTTTCATTCATAGACAATTTACGAACCCTGAGTACACAACATAATGGTCACAATTCACACAGAGCATAAATATATATTTTTTTCTTTTTCCCCCAACAATTAAAACGTCACTGTAGACATAAATGCATTACACAATCCATAACAAAGAAAAAACTCTAAAGAGAAGCTTAAAGCAACAGAGAAAGATGATGCTGAATAGTTCATATGCGTATGATTAAGTATATCTGCTTTGTGTAAGGATTTAATGTATATACTTCATTACGTATAATAAATATTGAAGTGCTTTCACTTGATCTGTTTCTTTGGAATTGATCCATACATTCTTTTTTTTTTTCCCTTGCTATTTGGCACATTGTCTCTCTCAGGCAATTAACTGATCATACAATTTTGTTAACGCTTAAATTTCAAAAGCAGAAGCTTGGAATTAATCCATATAAATTCTTTCTTTTTTTTTTCTCTCCTCTCTTGCTACTTGGCTCATTGACTTTTTCAAACAATTAACTGACCATACAATTTTATTAATGTTAACTGAAGATTATTAAAATTTCAAAAACAGAAGCTGATATTTTTATGCTGATCATTTTACCTTTATGTAGCCAGCATATTTCTGCAATAAGCTATAAAATTAAAGGTGCATTTCAGGAATCAGCTGGAAAAGTATGTCATATTTCACCAATTAAACTAAAATATATATATATATGTGTTGACTTACTTGAAATTTTTTTTTTGTTGATCTGAAAATTTTGTTGATATAAATACATACTTTAAGAATTAGTTTTTAAAAATATGCAATATTATTGATAAAATAATAGCATATATTATAATTCTTTTGTATAAATTATAATATTTTTTTGTGAAAATTTTGCTATAAAAATATTAGAATTTCGGAAATCAGCCACAAGAATATCACTTATAATTTATTAATAGTCCTAAAATAAGTACAAATTTCATTAATTGACCATGGAGAAAATAACATTTTTATATATTAGTACTGAGAGAAGTATTTAATTTGATGATTAATGCAACTTTCTGGTCACATTGAAAAAATATAGTAAAATTGTTTTCACAGTATTATTATTATTTTACAATGTACCAACATGAAGGTTATTTAAACTTATGATTAAAAATGTAACTGTACATTTAAAGGTAACACTTATGACTATTATCTATTATATTTTAACATTTAAAAAATACTCAAAATTCATAATTTTAAATTTATGTGTATTACAGAGAAAAAAAAAAAAAAAACAGGTTTATGAGTAGATATGTCCAGTCCAAACATTCAGTAGATTAAGAAACATACTGAAAAAAAAAAAATAGTTTCATGTAATTACATACATATAATTAGTAGTAGCATATGTATTTTTGTAACCGCAGAAGAAAGACCACATCCTTTTGAAACCGGTACGGCTTCCCTTTATTTTATGGTGCATGAAGAAATTTTTATATTTAAATAAAAAGTTTTATTTTGATTAACGAAATACAGATTTACCGTTTTCAGGTATTATAAATTTAACATCTTCAATATACTTTCATACAAGGGTTAAAATCTGCTGCCCCCTCAACACAGTCAGAAAAAAAATCTTTAGTCAAACCCATAGGCCTAGTTTCTCACTTCTCATATTGTACATGCATGCCCAGTACTTGAAATTGTGGGGTTTTGGGACTAGATGCCTAAAATCTTTCCCCCATGGAACTAAAAGTGTAGGTACAGCTCTGTTTCAGGGATTAAGGTTTGCATGCTTATCTAATATAAGCACTGTTTATGAAAGAAAACAAAATAAGTTCCAACAAAAATAATTTGAAACTCAAATCATATGGTGCCTTTAAAACTGAATACATATTCTCATTGGTTAAAAGTGAACAATCTCTAAATGAAAATTCAATATTTTCTTTGACTTTCCCCTCTCTTACTTTCCATGAAGTCAGCAGTCATTTATGGGATGCTTTCCCCTTTTCTCTCGCAATCCTTCCAACATTGCAAGACGGTTTTGGTGATGTTATGGCATTTGACCAGAATTCATACACTAATCATAGATTTCCTTTTTAATGTTTAAATGCTTTAAACCATCTGAAATAAATAATATTCTTTTTTTTTTTTTTTTTCATTATTTATTTATTTTTTTTTTTTAGTATCTGCAATGAAATTTTAAAAGCCTAATTTAATACTGCAGTACCAAATAAAAATGAGAATGGAATTAGACCTGATTTCAAGTTATATTTTTAAGAGGGGAGAAGAAAATTTCTATTGTTAAAATTTAACATTTTCTAATTATTTATTTGATAGCGACTTTCTACATTTATATTAATGCAATCTCAAATGAAATACATATCTGTTTGACATGTTGATGTATCAACTTGGGGGCCCTCCTTGAAAAATAATAACATACTCTGGGTTCGCACTAGAGCGTGAGAATCGCGCAATATATTAAAAAATCCCACTTAAATAAAAACTATATGCGCGCTTTTCCCACATTCATTTTACCACTGTTTATTAACAAATTAGTACAGAATTCCTTGCCTAACTGTTTTTTTTTTAATACCATTTAATGGTGAGTAATTTTTGATAAACTCCCCCCCCCCCACTTCCTTTCTAGAAAAACAATGGTCAGGCGATCAGCTTTTTTTTTTTTCTTCCTATGTTTATTTATCTTCAATGAGGGGGAGAGCAATCGATTTATCACTGAAAAATGCAGTCTGGAACTCCTTTTAATTATCACAGTTGTCAGCTCAGCGTTGAGCCGGACCGTCACAGAGAAAAATTTTTTGCCGCGGCAGTCTGGTTGAGGCAAGGGAAGGGGGGAATAGATTCAAATCAATGATCGCTACACTCCTTCACTACTGTTTGACATAGCTGTACTTTGTTTTTCTTTGTAGAATCCAAGAGTGAGAGAATCGGACGTTTGCTAGAAATGGGAAGTTGCAGATGGAAAATTACAATATTCTTTTTATTTATGTTCTTTCTTCTTCCCCCCACGGAAACATTGGTTTAAAAAGTGATAAAATTACATTCTGTGGTTAACACTATAAAAAAGTTATTAATGAAATAAGAAATTGTAGGTTGGATTGCCTTTTTTTTTTTTTTTTTTTAACTTTCTTCTATATTTAATAGATGAAAGTATTAGATTCCTAAAAATTTTCGACTTGTAGTTTTCGATGAATTTACACTTTTTGAGAGGTCCAGAACACAATTTGACCATTTTTAGAAAATGTGGGTGTGGGTGACAAATTTTATTGTGATGATATCTCAAGAACTACTGCAGAGAATTGCATATAAATTTATATGTAGATGCATCTTGACTTAAATTAGTACCTATCATTTTTCTGGTGTCAAATACTCAACAGGTGGTGCTGCTATACAGCAATTCTCACAATTTTAAGAAAAGCTGTATCTCAGAGACTACTGCATAAATTTGGATATAAATTTATATTAGATGCACCTTGACCTGAATAAATGTGGATTAGGTGTTGGTATTGATTTCTCAACAGGTGGCGCTGCTATACAGCAATTTCTACAATTTAAGGGAAGGCTATATCTCAGGAACTACTGCTCAGAATTACATATAAATTTATATGTACATGTACCTTGACATAAATTAGTGCTTGTAAACTTTTGGTGTCAATCTCTCAACAGGTGGCGCTGCTATGCAGCGATTTCTGCAATTTAAGGGAAAGCTGTATCTCAGGTTCTATTGCATATAATCAATCAAAACTTGATATGTTAGAAGGCCGTTATGCGACATTATGCTAATTAAATTTTGATGCATATCGGCCAACAGGTGGCGCTGATATACTGCAATAATATTCTCCGAGAACAGGAAGACACTATCTTAACTTCTATGGCGTATTACTGTACGAAACTTGAAATGGAGATAACCATTATGAAAACACATTTTTTAAGATATTGATTATAGAAAATAAAGTTATCTTTCTTTAGATATTTAGTTTTCTCTAAGATGAAAATTGTCTGCGTCATGGTAGATAATTTTAGTAAATAATAGTTTTAATAAATTATTTGTACTGAGGAATTTGTATAGAAAAATATAGAAGAAAATCGTGTGGTGGCCACAATATACTATTTCCCCCCCCCCCCCCCCCAGTTTTTTCTCAAATTTTAAATCAGCTGGCTCTGGTGCCACACGCTGACAATACCAGAGATATTAAACTTAAATCGTAAAGAGATGCTATGTCATAATATTGTTTAAAGACTAAGAAAAATACAAAACATTAAAAAATTACAATAACATTTTTATCAATTTTTCTTTACTTTTCTTTCAATGTCAATAATAATAATATACTGAATGTTACAAAATAGAACACAAAAAAATATTCAAAAGGCTTTATGATTGAAGGAAAAAAATAAATAGTTAATTAAAAAAATAAACTAAATAAAAACAGAAAAATTGATTTATTATTTCTGCGTTGACTGTCCCCTCCCCTTCTCAATCTTGTTTAAATTTCGACCTTCACAACTCTCCGGATGTGTGTATATATATATATATATATTTTTTTTTTCCCCCTGGCAACTGGTGTTTCCAGATCATGTCGGCTAATCAAGTGTTTAATGCATTTATAAATGACTAAATTATTACAATTTTTTTTATTGCAAACAGACTGTATAATAAGAACTTGAGCATTTACTAGTATCTTCGAAGAAAACTCAGATTTAGAAAGTTTTTAATTTGAAGAAGCTGCAAAAATCTTTTAAATATAAATAAATCTTTTAAAAATAAATAAATAGAAGATATTAAACGCTAATTTTAGCAGTTTTTTTTTTATTGTTACAGCTTGTAATAGTTAATAAAAGTATATTTCTTGAAAAAAAAAAAATATTTTTTGCAAAATGTAATTACTGACTAAATTCAAAAATCTCACTTAAATTTTGAAAATCCCACTTAATTTTTTTTTGTTGTTGTTATTAGAGTGGGAGGATTCCACTCATTTTTTTTTTTTTTTTCCTAGCGCAAACCCTGATACTATTGTTATTATTATAGTTCAGTTTCAGCTATTTAATTTATTTAATTATAGATTTACCTTTTGAAAAATAAATTATACAAATATATTAAGAAAGTTAGTCTACTTTAAAGTTAATGTTAATATGGCAAACTTACCAAGATTCTACAGCTGATATACTTCACGCATTTATTTTGAATTCTCGACAACAAAATATCAAAATGAAAATCCTTTCACAATATTACAGTTGACATAGTTACTTATAAAATTATTTTTTACTTTTGGTAAATCTTACTTTTTTAGTTCTTTGTGGGGAACCTCTTAAATCTCAGAGCCCTCTGCACAGTTGACCCTTACCCCCCCCCCCCCCCCCTGTATCATATCACTACATCACAAGCTGAAGTAACCATAAAATCATATCAGCATTCTTTATTATTATTATTTTTTCTTCTTTTTCCTTTCTGATTAAACCAGCTTTAAGGTTTTGAAATCTGAATGTCTTTTTGTAAGTGTTTATATCGTAAAAATAGAACCTAGTGGAAAAAAAGTATTCAAATATGAAACTTTTTTTTATCTGGAAAACCAATTAACCGGGATTCATTTTTGATTTGATATTTTTCTCGTTTTTATCAAATTATAGAAAAAAAAAAAAAAAAAATACCCATTAAGATGTTAAAAGAGAGAAATTCATTTCACATAATAATCATAAAAATAAAGCAAAAGTTAACACCTCATTTACCTACAGAATTTCAATTACATTGTTTAAATAATTTCTATATTATTTATTGAAAATATAAACAATGTTTGTTTCTCAGTAATTAAATAAAAATTTTAATTCTGCCTATTTAATTATATATCCTTCGGAGAAACCAAAAAGAAATTATTTTTTGATCACACTATACTAATTTATTTTTTAAATATGAGCTGGTTATTATATGCAATGTTGCACAGTGTTTGATGTATTAAAGAATAATACAGTTTTCTTTAGTTATAGTTATATTACAATTATTATTATCATAATATATTATATATAGTATTTCAAAATATGTGGGCAGTGCCTTAACGAATTAGGTCTAGAGCACAATCTAACTTAAATCCACCTGTGATGTTGATGGTGTACCTGTAGCATATGAAATATAACAGAGAAATTGTCCAGATAGCTTTGTATCGGGAAGTAAATGAGAATGATGATTCTGATGATGAAAATACAGATTCTGTAGATTGTGAAAATATTTCTAATGCATGATATATTGAATTAATGAAAGAACTGTTTTGTATAATGGAACAAAAGAGCTTTATTAATGTAACTCACATAAACATCATATACAAAATTTAGGAACTTTTTTTAAACAGAAAACAAACTTTAAACAGCTTAAATTCAACCAGATGCTGTAAAAGGTAGATTAACAATATTTTTATTTCATTCTATATGCATAAACAATAAGTATGTGTCTTTGATTTTGTTTTGAAATTTTTGAGAAGCTCATTGTTTTTATATAAATATTTTAATTTTAGTTTACTGTGTATTTTTAAAATCTTATTGAATATTCATTTACTTTTAAATAATTAACTATTTTTGCGATTAACAGATGGTGTTACCAAGATCAACCAGTTATCTGCAATGTGTCTAATCCTAATGATTCCAGATAAAATGTTCCATGCTGTATTAAAATTCTTTAAAATAAGTAAATATTGGTAAGATGGCATTGCTTAAAATAAAATTCCATAAAGAAAACTTACCTAATCCATGAATAGGCATCTTCACATAGTTTGAAAGTTCTACCTCTCTTGGGCCAAAGTCTCCTTTGGATGTTGTGACAGGCATCTTGAAAGTGATAAATGCCTATATATTCCTAAATTAAGAAATTTTACTTGTTATGTTAAAGTTTCAACAATTAATGTTCATACATATTTCAAGGCTTAAAGAAAGATTCAAATAGCAATTATAAATAAACAAGTATAACTAAGAATAAGATAAGAACTAACCTACAAACTAATTCTGAAATACAGTGGTGGATTTAGGCTCAGGCCTGTGAGATCCACATATGAGGCCTAGGCGTGCCAGTGTTTTAAGGGTGCTAAAGTTTTACAAGTATTAAAATCTGAATGGCAAAAGCAATTAAAATTTGGAAAATGACTATTATTTAAAAAGGAACTCAGATTTAAAAGGTAACTAAAACTGAAAATCATTTGGGTTTTTTATCGATTATAAGAATACTTTCTAAGCCACTTTGATTCATTATGGATTTTTCTGTATTTCCTTGACAATGTGGATATAGAATGTATTTGTAATTGATCTGGCAGATCAGACAACAATCGTATGTAACTACAAGATGCTGGTACTTTTGTAAAGTGGCAGAACGGGTAGGGTGAAATTTATACTTATACACATGTAGAGTGTGGCAAAATTTGAAGCCTACTAAAATTTGAACAAAGAGAATTGAAAATAGTAAAATATTGTAACCTTTATGATTTCCTCTCAAAATATTAACATTAGCATATATGATTAATTTTTTTTATTGCTACACAGTGGTGACGCTAGAAAAAATTTCAGGGGGGGGGGGGGGCACAACCTGAAAAAAAATTTTTTTTTTTCAATAAAATTCTGATAGCAGTTTTAAATTCAAAGAAAAAATGCTTAGTGGAATTTTCCAGGGGGAGGGGGGCAAGTGCCCCCCCTTTCCCATGTTGCTACACTAATCCTACCGAAGTTTTTAAGCATTTCTAATTTTAAAAAAGTGGTTGCTGCTCTAAAAGAAGTGGCTAGTAAAGAAACTGCTTCTACTGGCCACTAGTGAAATATCCCAATTTTACCCTTTAAAATTCACCTCTTTTTCTACATAATCTATTTTACAGATTCCTGCAGCTTCAGATTGGTTTTGGTCTTTATCACTTTTCTAACTGTTTGCAAAATACTTTTATTGAGTTTAATTGGTATGTTAATTCCTAATTTGCTACTTCTGCTTTAATTTAATTAATGACACCTTCATTAATATAAAATGGATTTTTTTTTTTTTTTTTGGTATTGTCTATGAGATTTAATTTTTTGATTCTGTTGTAAATCTTACGAAGTTTCTTTTATATCCTGCTTTTTGTCAAATTTCAGTAATTTTGTTAAGTTCTTCTTTATATAGTGCTTAATTTGAATAGACATTAATTGCACGATTTATGTAAAATTGGATTTCAACTATTTTACTTATAAGGTTTTTTACATTTGGCATTAAGGATTTCATTACTATTTTGGATTTCTATAGACAGTTTCAGTTTCATAGTTAGATGCTTTTTATGTTGTGCTTTTTAATCCTATAATTAAGTTATTTATTCTGCCTTTTAAATATGGCATTTCACTCGGTGTAATTGTATTGATAGTTTTTATTTTTAAAAATAGTCCATTCTTCATCACTGCAGCTTTCTTTAAGTTTCTGGTAAAGTTCATCTCATTCCCTTTGATATATTTTCATATTTTCCTCTATCGATTTAGTCCAGAGTGCAATTAGGAGACCAACCACAAATTGAAGAAGAGCAAAAATACTTTGAATCATCCTGTATCACAAAAAGCTACAAATGACTTGTAACTTTAATATATTGTTGCACATACTATGTACAATATCTGTATGTTTTGGTGCGGGAATTGCACAATTATTTAGGCAGATATAATTTTTTTTTTTAATTACTAATTTTTTGACAGCATTTTTGCAAATAACTCCCCTCATGAACTCGCAAATGTATATAAACAAATAAAAGTATGTTAAAGCTACAAGCCTATAAGGGGCTTTTCACAAAAAGAACTTTTGCAATGTGATTGAAATAATTGGATCTTTAAATTAAATATGCGGCATGTGTAAAACCTCTTATGAAATTTCAACTCTGGAAAATACCTAAAATTTAGTTTGTTCTTTTGCCGACAATTTCCTTAATTTTTACTCTACTTAAATGAGCTTTTGACAAAAGTTGCCCAATATATCTAGCTTTCGTCCATGCACAGTAAAATAATATTTACTAAAAATACTCATACCTCAACGAATATTATACGTGTGAATTTTATGTTTCAGAATAACGTTTCTCTGATGTTTTATCAATTTTTCAGCAAGTTTTGTAAAATTTTATGGAAATCCGTTCTAGTTATAAGCAAAAAACTTGTCAAAAAACTAATAATTTTTTTAAGTTATACTTGCCTAAATAATTGTGCAATTCCCAGATTAAAACATACAAATATTGCACATAGTATGTGCAACAATGTATTAAAGTTACAAGTCATTTGTAGATTTTTGTGGTACAGGGTGATCCAAAGTATTTTTGCTCTTCTTCAAATTGTAGTTGGTCCCCTAATTCGAAAAGTATAAGTTTTTAAATGTTCTTTGCATGTATGAAGTTTCAGGCCATTTCCTTTAGTACTTTTTTAGATTAGATAAAAAAATATCAAAAAAAAAAAAAAAAACTAATAATTTGAACACCCACTGTATTTTGATTACTCGCAAATAGATTGTGAACTTAAACTGATAATTAATATTTTTTCTCTTGCAGATGTTTTTAAGAAGTTATTGAAATGAAGATTTAGATAAGAATAGACGTTTAGTCAGCATCTGCAACACTGTATCATTTTAATTATTAAAATTTAATATATATATATTTTGTGTGTGTATGTGTGAGATAAATATTAAACAATAAACAACAGATACAAAACACGAAATCTATTTTTGTTCAGTTGAAGTACACAACACACATAAATAGTCAAAAATCATTATTAATCCATTTTCAAATTTTTAACTTAGTGTATTAGTAATTACATTTTTAATTTTTTTTTAAATGACTTACTAACCATATCACAATGAAAATTTATTTTATAACTTAAAAATGTTTTGCCTGATTTTTAGATGATTTATTAATTTTCATTTAGATTCAGGTTTCAGGTTGGGTGAGGGTCATTAAAATTCTCTATTGTGGGTTTGGATCGTTTTTCATTTTAATTAAAATTTTTTTGCTGGGTTCAGTTCAGGTAAAACCCGATCCGTGCAAGACTCTAGACCCTTCTCACAAAACCTGAATGGTTTTTAATTTTTTTCTAAAAATTTGGATAAGAAAATTACGCATTTTTCTGATCAGTTTCAAAAATACATTACTATATTTCTAGAATGAAACACGACAAAAACTGGAAATAGATAAATAATCTTGTATTGAAGGTATTTAAAAAAAAAAAAAAAAAAAGCAAGTTTCATCAATTTGCAGTGCAATGCAATAGTTGCCTATTTCAGTTATTGGCAATGAAAAAAAAAATCGACACATGCAATTAGAGCCAAATTATACCAGTGAGCTATAAAATTAGACATCATTAGCAATTTACATTAATCCAGAATTTTTCTGTTCTCACATTAAGTGTTGATTACTTTGATTTTTTTTTCCCTAGAAAAATTCAAAATCAATAAATAATTTACAAGAGTAATTTTACTGTACATTCCACAGACTGCATTATTAAAATGTTGCAATATTTGTAATTATTATATGTATTCATTCGTTTATGGATGCCAGTCGTAAAAAATAGGACTAACACAAAATGTCAACAGGGTTTCACAGTACCTTCAAGCATTTATTGTCTTTTCAGAATTGCTGATGGTAACTATTGCAATAGAAACAGAAAATAACATTCTGTGTTCTAGTCCGAAGTGACAAAGAAGAACTAAAATATAAGAATTTCAGATTTTTATGATAATGATATGGAATTCTGAGAATTCTTTAAAAAATAGTGGCAAGCGAGATGGACAAGGTCTGCAAATATAAAACTAAAATATGTGTAAATTCATTTAAAGTTTCTTCCAAAATGAGTCAAAAAAATTATTTATTTAAAAAAAAAAAAAAAAAAACTGAATAAGTGAAAATATTTATATAAAATTAACACTTAAAGTCACCAATTATTACTCTGAAAATTGATTTAAATTTTAATTATGAAACAGATATAATTGAATAGACAAAAATTTTTGAAAAAAAAAAAAAAAAAAAAAATCAGTCAAACTTATCAACATACATATATGCACAATATGAGAGTTTTATTCATCATTGAAATAAAATTATATAAAGAAAAATGAAAATCGATTAAAAATCCGATTAATCGATTAATGAACTACGATTAACCCAGTTAAAACTCTTTAATCGATTCCCACCCCTAATTTATATAGAATGACTGATAAAATAAAAGGTCTTACATGATTTTTTTTTTCACAAAAATAAAAAGAAATTTCATAAAAATATTATGTTTTTCACAGAAATGGGCCCCAAAAATTAAAATCTGGATCGACTCCTTACATGTAAGTGTAGAATGCAGCAAGGTTGGGTTTCTTCCAGAAGAAACCAGTTTCTTCCAGGACAGTGGAAGAAACCAACAAAAAGACAAAACAGACGCTCAAAATTGAAACGCATTAACTATATATTAACTCAAAGCACAATATAGTGTCAACTCAAAACTATAATTCAATTAATATTAAAAATATTATTTTTAGAAAAATAATTTTAAATATTTACAGGTGATGTGTTCTTACTACTTTATGGGTAGGGTGTTTTTTAACTATTTCTACCATTTCTGTAAAAAAGAAATCCTTACAAGTTTTTTATGTATAAAAATGCATAATTTTATGTGTGAAGATTACTGTGCAACATATTAAATTAAAAAAAAAATTTAAAAAATGTAATTAATTAAACATTAGCTATTTTTTAAATGTACTAGCATTATTTCAATGCTAATTTTTAAAGACTTATAATTTTAGAATGTTTTGCATAGATACTATCTCATATTATTTTATATGTTCAAGTAGTACAAGTTAGTTGATTGGTGTCGTGTCCAATTGAAGTCAAATCAAATCATTCCATGTGCCAAAATCACAACCTTGGCAATGTCCACAATTTTGTCACTGTAGAGATTTCCCTGAAAGGGAAATTCGTCAAAGGCCTGCAAGCTTCTTATGATGGCCGGGCAGTTGAAAATGTGTTCTGGGGTGAGTTCCTCCTCCAGGCAGTTCCTACATGATTTGTAAGTTCTGGTGCCATCTGTATTTATTGTCATTCCACCAAAGTGTTCGGTTTTAAGTCTGGAGATAGTCTTGGTAATCATCCTGTCTGCATTGATAACACACAGTTGATGTTCCTTTTTGATGTGTTTTTCTTTCAGTCTGTATCTAGCAACTGCATTAGCGTTAAAAAAAAAAAAAAACTTTTTTTTTTTAAGCCTGACCCTGGAAACTATTGTACCCTTAGGCCCAGGCCTCCTGGGACCAAACCTAAATCTGTCCCCCCGACATTACTCTAGCAGCCAACAGCACCTTTCATATTTGTGTCTTGAATTTTATTTTAAAATCTATTGCTCTGGTTACTTAAACCAATCAGAATGAAGCGTGAGGAGTAGGAAGCATTGTTGCTAAGATACAAATGCAAAAATTATATACATTGCATATTAATCAAGCATAATATATTAACTAATAAAAAAATCTATGATGACACTATATACACTTACATAGGTTTATTTTGGAAGCAAGAATAAATGTTTATGTTAAATTTAAAGCTACATGAAGTTATTAGCAAATTTAAATTTTGTGAGATTATTAATTAGAGATTAATCAAGAGTACACGAGCAGTTCCTAACTTAACTATGATTGAAGAGAAGATCTAAATATAGTAGATCTTTATAACACAAATTTAAAAACATGAGATTGTGTATTATATATAGATCGCGTTTTACACATCATTAAACTTAGTACCTTGTGAACATGGCCCCCATAGCAGAAAATGCGAGACGCGCGATGTGCGTCGCAGATTTTTTTTAAGTCTGCAGATTATTTCCAAATCAGCATTGTGCAGAAATTCCCAAATCTCTCGATTTTGGCAGGAAAGATAGCGATTTTCAATCTTTTTGCATCCACAGCATAATTGTCAATATTCATTTTCAACACGCTTTATTAAGTTCTAGAACCTATAAAGAGGTAGAACTGTTCAATATCTTTTACTCAAGTAATTTTTTGTGACCCCCCCCCTCCCCCTCTTACACCTATTAAAGATCAGCGATCAAACAGATCACGGAATCTTTGCGATTTCAAATTTTTTCTCCATCAGAAACATAAATGTCAGTATTCTTTTTAAACTTAATTAGATTCCAGAACCTATAAAGAAGTAGAATTGTTGTAATTTGTGAAATAGCTCACTCCTATTTGTTTTAGTCTCCCCCCCCCCCTCCCAATAACGATCAGTGATCCAACGTTTCACAAAAGCGTTGTAATTTTTAATCTTCCTTCATCCGCAGCATAAATGTCAATATTCATTAAAAACACGCTTTATTATATTCTAGAACCTATGAAAAGTAAAATTGTTCAATATCTCTCAATCATGTAATTTTTTGTGACCCCCTCCCCACCCCCTCGCGAAATTCTTTTGATTTCAAATCTTTCTCCGTCCCCAACATAAATCTGAATGTCCATTTTAAACTTATTTACTTAGATTGCAGAACTTATTAAAAAAAGGTAGAATTGTTCAATATCTCGCACTCGTGTATTTGTTTTACCCCCTTCCTCCCCACCCCCAACTCCACACTACGCTAATGATTGGCAATCAAACGCTTCACAGAAGCATTGTGGTTTTCAATCGTTTTCCACCCACAGCATAAATGTCAATTTCATTTTAAACTTACTTTATTAGATTCTAGAATGTATAAAGAAGTAGAGTTGTTCAATATTTCTCATTCATATAATATTTTGGTGCCCCTCCCCCCTCTTCCCCATTACCATTTAGAACCGATCGGTAATGAAACTTCCTGCAGAAGTGTTGTGATTCTCAATCTTTCTCTGTATGCAGCCTAACTGTCAATACTCTGTTTAAACTTGTTTCATTAAATTGCAGAACCTGTTTAGAGGTAGAATTGTTCAATATCACCCACTACTCATGTAATTTTTGTTGTTGCTTCTTTGAATATATACAAGATTTTGTATAAATTTCAAAGTTTGATGATCTTGACACCTTTTTGCTTGAATACCAGTGGTTTTGTAAATGAATCGCTTGCACTATGGAAGAAGAAAGTGGATCTGAAAGGATCACAGGTTTTTTATGAAAAGTCTTTTAGTAAGCTGTCAAAGAAAATACCTGTTTGCTTATTAAGTTACTTAAATTTGCAGTTTCAATTCCAGTATCGAAAGATTTCTGTAAAAGTTGGGGCTCAGACATTTAGATGGTGAGCAAAATGCAGTTAAGATGTAGAGATGGCAATGACAAACAAGCTGTAATTGTTAAAAGAAAGTTTATACGTCTTAATATCCGCCCATCTGGTTACACAGGAACCAGAAAATTTTAGAAAGCTGAATTAATTTCAATGTTTAGAGTCTCTTACTACAAGTATTTTACTAGAGTCAGTACGACAAAGTCATAAACAAAGATAGTTTTTATACAAAATGAAGGATAATGTGGCAAATGCCAATTCTTTACCTAGCTCTATGTAATCGAAATTTTATAACTACAATGCTTTGACATATCTAACAGATTAATAGCATTAGATAAATGCAAACTTGTGATTAAAATATACTGAATCTAGTAATTTTTTTTTTTTTTTTTTTTCTGTAACTTATTGTGAAATTATGCTGCAGATTATTTTCTCATGCCCAAATAGTTGTCGCAGATTGGCAGAAAAATTTCTGCTACTGGGAACATGGCCAAATATGTGTGAAATATATCAAAATTGAGTACAGTGTTTTAGTTACATTCCTTGGAACAGAAGTAGAGCAGGTTATAAATTTCATTGTTGAATTTACTTTTTAAATATAGTCCAAATGTGCCTGGGCCAAATCAATCATGACTCATTAAAAAAAAAAAAAAAAAAAAATAGAAGCTTTTTTTTTTAAATTATTATTATTAAAAAGCTGAGAGTTAAAGAGATAAAGAAAAACTAATGTACCACATTCAGTCCTCCAGAGAATAACAGATTTTTACAACATGGAAATGCAAATGCTTTTTTTAACGGTAAAATTCTTTTTTTTATGCCTAAAAAGTTTTCTGTTATACAGAGAATTGCATTATAAAGATCTTCTACTGTATATTGAAAACAATATACAGTAGATATGACAGTCATAGTTTCCTTAACAGCTTTTAAGCTTTATAATAATTTTAATCAGGGATCACTGAAGCGCTTTTGGTAAAATAGCCAGCATTAGTTTATTTTCCCTTACAGTGCTATCCTATTTACAATCCCCTGACAGAATTCTGCTTTAATTGTGTTCTTTATATATAAGAACCTTACCAGTGATCGAACTGTTCTACGCTCAAAGCTGGTAGCTGAGAAGTGCTGGGTTCGATTCTGAGTTGTCCTCATTGATCTAGCCATTTTGAGTTTTCAAAAATTTTTCCGAAACTCAGGTAAATATGGGCCAATGGGCCAGAACTCTTTAGAACCCCCCCCCCCACAGTGGGTATTCCACCCATTGGCCTAGGACCCTAGTGTAGTCCTTAAGCCACAACTAAACCATATGCATAAGGACTACTAATATGTGACTTTTAAACTCTTAAATCTTACAAAAAAGATTCTTGGTAAATGATCTTTTTATAGATAAGGTTGAGTTTAAAAACTAACAATTTCTATGAATAACTTTAGTTTATAAAGCAAATGGCTATGCATTAAAATGCCAAGAATTACTACCTATCAGTCGAAGTAAAAATAAAATAACCATTATGGATTACCACAGTTACTCTCATTTAGTCAAGAAGTCCCTTAATTTTATAAATTGAAATTAAACTATACAAGATCTTACATTTTAACATTTAATTATATATTTAACATATATTTATCCCAAAACTAGTCATCTACTTAAATGACAGCAAGAAACATACTTGGTTGATATAAGGTTATAAAGTTTTCAGTAAAGGAGATAATTTTGGTCTAAAAAAGTAAACTGAGCAGCTGGAGAAAATTAAACACATCATATAAACATGCTTTTTTAAATAAGAAAAGACTACAAAAACCTTTTACATTAAAAGTACAGTTTGGGTAAGTTTTAAAAGAGTATAGAGCTCTAATAATGAAAACATTTTAAACACTATAAATATGCTAGCACAACTAAACAATTATAAAGTTTACAGTAATAGCTATATACACTGAAATCAATTATTCATTTACAGGTTTACCATTCATTAATATTGAAAATGAATATAACGAGCGACTTGAAAACTTTCTCATTAAAACAGCTGTTTAACGCTCGCTATTTACAAACCTTTTATCGTTGCACATAAGCTTATATAAAAATTTCAATTACAGATCAGAAATATAAAATTCAAAAAATAATGGTTCTATAATGCTAACCTGAAATGATAGAAATATTTTGTATATATATATATATATATTTTAGAACGTAAAATAGGCAGGTATATATACAGTAAGGATTACGCTACTGAATAAGAGGGAAATATACTCAAGAAATAATGCTTTCTCATATGAGAGAGCAAGTGATAAACATTTAATTTTAGTAACACTCATTCAGCTTACACTTTCAGCGAAATGATAGGTAACATTCAAATCAGATAAACAAAAACACGTGCTCGCAGCATGATACTGAAGAGCGGGAAATCGGAAGATGAGAAGATTAAAAAAAACTTAAGCAATAAACAGTAGTGAAATAAAGCATAAGTGCAACGTAAAATATAACTCACCACGTCTAGTTTCGGTTAGCAGTTTTGATTGTGTGAATAAAAATCGACTTGGAAACTCTATCTGCATCAGAACAGCTTCTTAACCTCAGTTATTTACAAACCTTTTGGCTTGATACTCTTAAGTTTAACCTTGAATAATAAATCTCAAACAAAAACAATCACCGCTGTTGCTGTTGAAAACAATGTAAAGGGTACAGTTAAAGTAACAGTTAAAATTGCATATCCTGAAACTGTAGGACAAGAACCCACTGAGCTAGAGTAGTAACTGGAGCAAATGCCAAACCGGTTTTTGTGTGCCATTTTCCCCCCATAGTATTGTTTTCCAAACGGTACGGCAAAAAGCTTTCGATACGTGTTACAGAGATTCTTTGTTACAGACGTGTTACACAGTACATACGTGTTACACAGTACCATACAATAGTGTAGTCTAATGCATTTTTATCAGCTTTATTTCAAAAACATTTATGAATTTTATTGAAAAATATGAAAGACAAACACTGTATTCATTTACTTGCACAGCTACATCACTTTAAAAATAAATTTTATTGAGAAAAATTCTATCATCTTTGAAGTAGTGTATTAGAAGCAATGCTTGAGTAGAATTCTATCTTGCTTTTTTTTTTTTTTTTTTTTTTTTTCCTTAATTGATATTGCTTTTCATCCTTAATTTTTTTTTTCTTTTATTTTATGGATAAAAAATTCTGAAACTGCTTAACCACATCAATATCAGTCCACATCATGTCATTTTCCTATAATTAATTAATAGTTTTTCTTTTTTTGGCAGATCGACAAAAGCTATATGCGATATTTTTGCAATCAATTGCAGCAATACAAAACTATTTCACTGCTAAATGACAAAATTTGTGCTTACTCGAATCTAATTGTTGAAGTAGATAATTATTTCGACCCTAATACATAAAACTGTACTTTGTTCAAATCCTTAAATATGTGATTAATAAACTGCAAATTTATTATTTTACCTGACTCTTTGGTATTGTTGAAATTTTCGATAATCTTGCGACTGATTCTCGAAATGTAGGAGTAGGATCATTTTGTTTTGACACTGATTAATAAAATTAAAGTGTAATTTCAGCTAATTGATTAAAGGGTTGGTGGACGCTATAAGTTTTTCTTGTAAATTGCTGCCTTAAAATTATAAATAAATAAATAAAAAAAATTCTTACATACTCATTGAATATATATATTATATTGATATTAAGTAATTTTTTTCTAAAACTACTTAAATAACAAAATGAAATAAAGACGGTTAATTTTTTGAAAAAAAAAAAAAAATATTTAAATGCTTCCTATTAAATAATTTTTAATTTTTTCCTCGATTTTATACTATAATTATTTAATAATATATTTTATACCCGTTTGGGTATTACTTTCTAAATCCCTTGAAACGTTTTTAAAAATATTTTTATGTTTGAATGCTAAAAATTTTCATTAAATTTCAGTATTCAGAAATAAAAATATATTTTGAAGTAAACTAATGAATGAATCGCCAAAGTAATAATACCCAAATATATTTAAAATATATAATTAAGCAATAATAATGTCAAATCGAGGGAAAATTGTAAGAATTAATTAGCAGGAAATAGTTTAAAATTCTCGAAATATTCAAATTTTCATAACATTAAGACAGTAATTGATTCAATGGAATATAAAAATAATTATAAAGGGGAATATTTTGAAAAAGAAACATCTTTTAAGAAAATATTACTTATTTTCATGGCATGTACGCTAAAACCATTTTTATGTATAAAAGTCAGCACTATTGCATAACAACAAAACGATAATTTAGGACGAGCCTTTCGTCGTACCGAGTTTGATCTTTGCAGTACAAGGTAGCAGAGGCATACGCCACTGAAGTTCAACCATACACAATTTGAACTGCCCATTGCTTCTGTATGGCGCTTATAAAAAATGGCTTCGTTTAACGATATAACGATCCTTTTTCAAAATGTATTAAATTAATTGAACGAGGCAAAAACCACTTAAAATATTAAATATTTCTGTTTTGCTGTAAATGAAATAAAATAGTGTGACATTATATAGTAATTCGATATCATATTTTGGAAACCTTTCAACAAATACAAATTGAATACAATTGTTTAAATGCAGAAATATTTAACTGAAATGTTTAATCTGAATAAAATGCTTAAATGTAAATTACTTTTAATTATGTTATAGACAATATGAATTTTTTAAATAGTAAATTTTACCTGAATTTAAACGTATTAATATTAAAGTTATAATTATCATATTTGTCATTTCCATAGCTAGGGGCTAATTATAACACTTTCAGAAAACTAAACATATTTTTTAATGTATTAAAGTTTTCTTGCTTATAATTGCTGTTTTGCATAGATTACATATTTATCTATAATATTCATAAAAGTAATTTCATTATTTTGCTGATTTCCGCACAAAAAATATTTTTTTGCCTGTTATAATTTGCCTCGGATTTGGGGCAAATTCTAACAGATATGCGGGGAAATGCTAGCAATAAAAACGACAATATTTTAAAATGTTTTTTTGTTATTAATTATTTATTAATTTAATAAAAAAAGGCAATTAATAACTACTTGGTATAGTAACAAGGAATTATATCAAATGAATTATAGTAAAATAAAGATAATATTAAATAATTAATCAACATAAACGTCATCCTTAGTCAGAATTGCAGTTAATACAAACTAATAATACATTGTTCCACCTGTGTCCACATTTTGCAAATAAGCATTGTACCCATTCTTGAGCTTCAGATGGGCGATAGGCATCTCTAGAAGTTAAGTAAAACCACTCCTCTGATTCAGAATCTGTATCTGGAGTAAGGGTCCTGGTCGTAGTCTTCGCCTTTTTTTCCAGGACACTTTCAAGTATAAAAAATTTTCGCCTCATTTGCTACCAATTTTTTTCTTAGAGATATTTATACAACATTATTAATTTAATTTGTCTTGATTAAACAGTATAGAAGTTATTGTATAAAAATAGTGGTAGCAAAAAAGGCATAAATTTCTTATTTCTTAAAGTGTCTTGAAAAAAGGCGGATACTACGACCCCTGATCTGGTTGGTTGGATAGGTTTTACGTCGCACTAGTTCAGCGCAATGGGCAGTTGGCAACGGTCTAGGACTCACCTTACAGATGGTCCGGAGACATGCCATCACAATTTTGATCCTCTACGGAATGGATGGTTCTTCTGCTTCGGTGACCCCATGAGGTATAATTTTTTATGGGAACATGGAAGACATTGCAGCCACGACAAGTTTTACGTGCACTAGCCACTTTTAGTGTATACGACGGTCTTTGGCTGGTTCGAGTACTGAATCCGCAATCTTCCAATGCGACTGGGCTACCCCCTGATCTGGAGTCCAAATCATTTTCTTTGTAGTTTCAACCTTTCGATTTATTTATTTATTTATTTATTCCTTTAATTTTTCCTTTCTCTTTATGTTTGTGATACTTTTTAATCATCTCTTCAAAATATTTTTCCAATGATTTTTTTTTTTTTTTTTCGGCTGTTTCAATTAAGATGACAGATTTTGTTTTGCGTTGGCAACTCACTGTTAGACTGTTTCCAAGATGAACCCTTAGGAAGAGGCCTATTCTTTAATGAGTGAGTGCGCAATACTTGTACCTTTCTCGAAGGCTTCAGCTGTAGCCAACTTGTATATGTCTTGACTCTTTGAAGCTCTTTCAGACTTCTTTTTATAGTTCCTCATTATAAAACAAGGAAAAAAAATCATAGAATAAATAATTTGCTTCTTAACCCTTTGCGCTCGGCGTATTTTCCGTAAGACATGCCTTTTGGAGTTCCTTTAAAACGTCACACGTATAGTTTCCAACTTACTACCTTTTGGCTACCGAAAAATTGTAATAATTTGTTTTATTTTACTTCATCATTAAATAAAATAGATCTTTCTGTTAAAATTTTCCGGTAGCCGAAAGGTAGCCTATAGTTACACGTTTTATAAAAATAACATTTCATTTGCAGAAGAACACCTTAAGGCGTGGCTCGATTTTTTAATGTCCCTCCAGTAGGGACATACGAGCGATAAGGGTTAACATTTAAAGTAGAATGTTTAATTACATGGATCGAAAAAGAAGAGGCAAGTTGTATCGTGTTACAACTTGCCCCATTTTATTGTTTGGAAATAGTGGTGCGAAAAGAATTTTAAAAGTTGCCTGTGGCAGCTCTGGATAATTGTTATTGATAATGGCAAAACTTCTGAAGGCTTTCGCCCTCTGCCACGTTGAATGTATAATGGCCTAGTTTTTCGAAACAAGATATCATGTTTTTTACATATTTTAAAGGCATTGCTCTCAGATACAATTTCTTTCGACATTGAAATGCACGAACAGCTGTTATAGCATTTTCTTAGTTTTCGTAAAAAAGTTTTGCAATAAAATTTAAATAATATTAATAATAAAGAAATAACACTTTAATAAACGATGAATTAATAAAAAGTTTTATATAAAAGCAAAATTTTAAATATTGCATTTTGAGATATAAAAATTGCAAAATATAGCAAATAAGGTTCCAAAGATTTATGCTTTTACAAAACAATAACATCTTCAGGTGACATACACTAACTGCAGGGATGGAACACGGGCGCAGATTTCATACCGGAATCTGTTTAAGAAATTTCCCTACCTATAATATCGTTGATTTAAGAAGTAGAAAATTTTCTTACATTAATAGTGGTATGAATTCTGCGCCCGTGTTCCATCCCTGTAACTGTGTTGCCAGATTATGCTAGTAATTAATTAATTTCTCATAAGCTACTAACCTAGAATAATGATACGAGTACCACGATTCTCGTTAAAAGCGAATAATTATTAAATAAAAGGTTGCGTAATCTCTCCTATCAAAATGAGATAGTTTGCGCTTTTGGTATTTAGGAGAGATTGCCGATTTTATAAAATTATAGAGGATTTTATAAAATTCTATAAGATAAAGCTAGGAGAGTTTTCGCACAATTCAACAAAATGATATAAAATGTCCAGATATTAATTTTTGCTAAACTATACCTCAATATTGTGAATTCACTCGTTTTCCATTTCTGTTACTATTTTGTTGTTATGCTATAATTTAAAGCAGCAGCTGTAATAAAACCGAGAGAGCTATTTTGCGCAATCTCTCTTTACAGGGTAATGTGATTGCGCTTAATTATAACTACAATTAAATTGTTAACAATAATAATTGCACTTAAAAGACATTGTTGTAAAATTTTTGTAAACAAATATTTTTGTATTAAGAGTGGATATTTCAATTTAATAATTAAAAAATTGTAAAAATAAACGAAATTTAAAAAAGAATTAAAATTTTTGAAAAAAAAACAGAAAAAATCAAGCTCAAATAAGTTTACAAAATAACATTGAGTTACTTTTATTAGGTAACACGTTTATCTTAAAATTAGTACATTTTCTTTTCCGTTTCAATGGTTTATCTTTTGCTGACCTAATCTGTCGTATCGTTGCACTTATTTTTGTAAATGGCGCAGCTTTTGTGCAACCACGTGCCAAAAGTTAACCTATTGGAGACGGACGTGTGTGCATCGCATTTCCGAGCCAAAAAGGTGGGTAGCGCACGGTGTGTTCAATGATATATAGCTGGTTCCGCCCATTTTAAAGGTCAAATCCGCCCACCGTTTATTATTTATTAAAGTTATTTTCTCAAAATCTTCCCCACAAAAATGTTCAAAATACAAAACCTAAATTTCACTTGCTTTGAATGTGTTCTCTTTTCAACATTAAAAACATTTACGTTAAATTAATTTATTTTATTTGATTAAAATTTAGACGATTACAGTCCTTAAAAAGAAATTTGAGAAGGCTGCTATTTTTGTTTGCACTCAGTTTTATCGCTTCTTTTTAAGCAGCCAACAGCTGCAGAAATTTTGAGAATCCTACTTGAAAATATTATAAAACTAAACAGATATACAATAACAAATAATTTGCGATAAATTTTTCGTAGGTTATCATTGGCACTCAAGAAGTAAATACTACTAGCAAGGGCTCCGCTTTTTTTCCGGACACTCTCCGAGAGTAGAAATTTCTGCCACCACTAATCTTACGCAGAAATACTTCTGTATGTATTTATAATATGTCATGATTACACAAGGTAAAGATTATTGTATAGAAGTAGTGGTAGCAGTAAATTTAAAAATATTTTATTCTTGAGAGTGTCCTGAAAGAAAATGTCGGAGAGTACGACCCCTGTACTAGAGTTGTGACTTTTGTCGGTCATTGCCTCTCCTGAATAATGTCCAATTTCGGATTCTGGGGACGGTTTCCAAAAAGATGTTCCGTCTCGAATGGGTTAAACAAGTCTAGTCACGTGTCAAAGTTATTGCCTGGCATTGTTCCAGACATTCAGTAAACTCTCCCTAATTGTCTTATCATTGCCAATAAACTGCGTAATCCTCTTAGTATAGAATTTAATGGAATTAATGCGCAAACTCTCCTCTTTTGGTAGGAAAGATTGCGCAGCCTTTTATCCAATAATTATTCGCTTCTACAGAGAACTTGTGGTGTTCATACTTTTAGTGTAGGCTAGTAACTTATGAGAAACTTTTAATTAAAAATATTTTGTACTACCCAATTCTATAGAAATGCATAGGAAGTGATATAAAAATTCATGAATTTATTTTTGAAAATAAAACAAAATAACCACGTTTTATTTTAGACGATTGACGCAATCAATATGCACTTTCAAGTCAGCACTCCACTATTGCTGTTGTATAACTACGTAGAGTACGCTCACTACTCCTTCCCTTCGATGTGCGCAATCTGTCCTACCGCGCGATCTCTTCTAGCTTTACCTTACTAGTAGGAATTGTGCATCTTGTTGGTAATGACCAGACAATGAGGATGAGTTTATTGAATGTCTGGAACTGTACCAGGAAATAATTTCGACAAGTGACTAGATTAGTTCAACCCATTCGAAACGGCGCATCTTTTCGGAGATTCTTTTCAAAATACGAAACTGAACATTATTCAGGAGTGGCAAGAATCGACAAAGCCACACATCTGATGAAATTTACCTCTCGAATGCCAGTATTAGCCTATGGAGATTTTATCGCAAAGTATTTAAATGTTATTGTATATCTGTTCAGTTTTGCAATAATTTCAAGTACAGTGCTGAAATTTTATGCAGCTGTCGTCTACTTAAACAGAAGCGATAAAACTGGATGCAAACAAAAAATAACAGACTACTCTAACTTACTTTTAAGGGCCGTAATCGTCTAAATTTCAATAAAATGAAATTATTTAATTAAACGTAAAGGATTTTGAAAAAAAAAAAAAATAATAATAATAATATATATATATATATATATATATATATATATATATATATATATTGAGCAATTGGAATGTGCTCAATATATGTGCATGAGCGTGTGCTCGGAAATGCATTGAGCACACGCTGTGTAATCCGTTTTGAACGGGTTAACTTGTGGCAGGCAGTTGCATGAAAGCTGCATGATTTACAAGAGTAAGTGCAACGATTGAGGACAACGAGATATTCGGTCAGCAAACAGGAAACCACTCAAGCTGAAATCGAAATGTACTAATTTAAAGTTAAACTTGTTATCTAGTAACTTAATGTTGTTTTGTAATATTATCTGGTGTTTGTTTTTTCTAATTCTTTAACATTTTTTCTTTAAACGAATTTTTGTAATTGTTTTTAAATTTCTTTTATTTTTCCGTTTTTTGAATTATTGAATTGAAATACCTACTCATAAAACAAAAATGTTTGTTTACAAAACCCTTACAGCAATGTCATTTAAGTGCAATTACTATTATTAACCCTCTGCGTACGGTGCCCGTGATTTCGACGGGCAAAAGAACTTTTTACATTAAATTTCATTTACACCACAATTTCTAAAATACTATTTTTAACAGATGAATTATTGAAAATTATTATCCCACTAAATTACATTTCCACCATTAGTTGTAAAATGCAATGTTTGATATTTATAAATACTGAAAACTAATGAAACATGTTTTTATTCAAAAATATTAAAACATACTGTCCAACATCGCTTTCTGTGGAATATTGGCACGCAGCCAAAAAAGACGAGTCTAAATGGAGCGATCTAGTAGGGAGGAGGAACTAATAGCGGAGGGGTTTTTCTTGACGCGTTTTTCGTTCTCCTTCATTTCCACGTTATAGTGACTGCGCTTCATACTCTTTCTTTTTAAAGTATTATTTTCGTTCTAGAATTTGTGAATTCGACTTGCGTTTGAAAAAAATTGTTTTTAAATTAGATAGAATGGCTGGAACATCTAAGTCTAAAGGATTTCGAAGTAATTCGAAAGAAATTATTTATAATGTTATTAAAGTGTGTGATGAAGAAGCACGTTTAGGGAGAGTAAAAATTCCTATAACCCAGTCTTCGAAACGCGCGAGCATGCTTACAGGAATTTCTTTATCAAGTGTGTATAACATTAGAAAACAAGTAAACGATGAGGAAAATCCTGAATTCTGCTCTCCACAAAAAAAGCAGAAAAGAGAATCTACATCTCATTTGAAAATCGATTCCTTTGATATTGATGTGATAAGAAGAACAGTGCGGGATTTTTATATAACAGAGAAAAAAGTTCCAACAATATCGAAACTGCTTCCCGTGATCAAAGAAAAAATAAATTTTGCTTGGGGAAGAGAAACTTTGAGAAAAATTCTCCACGAGATCGGATTTAGTTGGAAGAAAACTCAGAATAAAAGAAAAATTCTTATGGAAAGATCCGACATAGTTTTATTAAGAACAAAATTCTTAAGGAGCATCAAGCAATATAGAGATGAGAAAAGGCCTATCGTTTACATAGATGAGACATGGGTGGACAGCAATCTCACATTTGGAAAATGTTGGCAGTCTTCCGAAATTTTTGGAGTTGTAGAAACAGGAAATGCATCTCGCCGTGTTATTGTTTTATGTGCAGGTGGAGAAATGGGTTTTTTACCCAATACCAATTTAATTTATAAAGCGAATGCTTCAACGGGAGATTATCACGGGCAAATGAATTCTGCGATTTTTGAGAAATGGGCCCGAGAGAAATTAATCCCAAATCTCCCTCCTAAATCAGTTCTAATCATTGATAATGCTCCTTATCACTCTATACAATTGAACAAGCCTCCCAATTCATCCCAGAGGAAAGAAGAGATAATGGATTGGCTTGCAAAAAATAATATTTCTTTTTGTTCTTCTAGCAGAAAAATCGAACTACTAGATATTGTAAAACGAAACTCACCAGCAGTTAAAACATATAAATTTGATTCTTTGATGGAAGAGCATGGACATTCGGTTTTGCGCCTCCCACCATATCATTGTGATTTGAATGCTATTGAATATGCATGGGCCGAGTTAAAAAATTATGTGCGAAATCACAATGCTACTGGAGATCTAGCGATGTCCAATTTATTAAAAATTTCCGAAGAAGCCATCAGCAGTATATCAGAAAAGAACTGGCAAAATTACTGCAAACACGTACTTAATTTAGAAAAAGAATATTGGGATAAAGACGGAATTATCGAAGAATTATGTGATCCTATTTGTTTCTCTGTTAATTCCGATACAGAAACGGAAAGTGACTCGGAATATTCCTCTAATGAATAATTAACATATAAATAAGAATAAAAGATGTAAGTTGTTACATTAATTTTCAAATTAAATTTGTATTTATTTATTTTCCAAATTCTAATATATGTTTTTCTATACAAGGAATATAAATATTTCCGTGTCATTTCTTTTTCTTTTTTTTATTCACATCATATTTTTATTTATATATTTTGAAATCTTTACTTTTCATTTGTTCATTAATTTAGTTGCTTTTAATTGTTACAAATTGAAAATGTATTTATTTATTTTAATGATTAAACGCATTTATTTTTTAATTGCGTAAAATCAAAAGATTCCAAATTATACTAGGAAATGTTTTTATACTTTTTAATTTAAATTATCTCAGATTAGAATGGAGAGAGACAGAATTTACATATTTTGATGATTCATATGTATGTGTTTCTTAATTTAATTGCATATGTATATTACAAACTGAATATGATTGATTCATGTTTTTTATATGAATAAAATATATATACTTAATCTTTCATTAAAATAATTAAACGAATATTAAATTTTATTTAATAAAATAAATATTTAATTATTTTTAAAAAATGCACAAAATCAAAAGAATAATAAATTTTTGAAAACTAATTATATCGAAAATGAACAAATTATTCTTGAATATCTGCATCTGAATGATTCAGTGGCAAGCATCAGCTTGAACCCCTTCCAACAAATCGACTCGTCGGTTTCCGCCTGTAAACCGGAAGTTTACCTTTCCACCTAATCGGTGGTTAGACAGTAAGAGTATTTGCAACCTGTTTATGTAAACACAGTAAATACAAAATAATTTCCCCGTACGCTGAGGGTTAACAATATAATTCTAGTTATATTTAAGTGCAATATGTCCTACCCATGTACCCAGTTACTCTCACCCTATAAGGAGAGATTGAGCAAAATGGCTTTCTTGGTTTTATTGTAGCTGTGTTTTAAATTATAACATAACAGTAAAATAGTAATGGGAATGCATAGAGGAAGGATGAATTCAAAATAATGCACCAATAGTTGAGGAAAAAAAAAAAAAAAAAAAAAAATGAATTTTTTACATTGCTTTTTTGGATTGTGCGCAGATTCCTCTAGCTTTCCCTTAAATAAACAAATTTTGAAAAAAAAAAAAAAAATAAATAAATAAATAAATAAATAAATAAAATAAAATAAATAAATAAATAAATTCGCATATGTTGCGTTCCAATCCTTTCATCATAAAATTCAAATGAATAAGAAATTCTGTTCTTTTCTGAAGCCTAATTCTTTTATTTCATCTGTTTTTCCTCTTGTTCAAGATACTGTTATTAATTACTCTTAACCCATCAGTAGTCGCTAGTTGGTCTATTCGCCATCCATCCCTTCAGTGTTTTTCAACAGCCAACAAAAATTTTTAGAAGTAGTATTTGATGTACATAAAACGCGAATCGACTCGAATAATCGTCGATTATGTATATCAAATGCCACTTCTAAAAATTTTTGGTGGCTGTTGTATAAACACTGACGTGATGGGGGACGAATCGACCAACTAGCGACTGCTAACGGGTTAATATAAATAAAGTGGTATAAATAAATTTCTATAAATAAAGTGGAGCGAAATAAAGGCAGGGCTAAAAACGCTCTGGAATAAATTAAAATGTTGTCATCTATGTCTAATCTAATCACGACACATCACTGTAAAAATATAAGGACTTTTTTTTAAAAAGAAAATAGTGGTTGAAAATAAGACAGAAATTTGTAATCCCTAAAAGTGTCCTGATAAAGGGGTCGTAGAGACTACGACCCCTGCACTAAAGCTGACAAACTGTTCTGCTCAACAAATCGGAGTATATATCCCATGTTGAATCCATGCTTAACCCTTTAACGTTCATTGATTTAGTGCTAAAACCAAATGTTTAAATCTTTTATGCAACAATTTTTCAATATTTTTTCTTTGTTTTAATGGATTTTTAAAAAATTTTCTTTCATTATTTGGTAGATACAGGGGTTTTACTCTCCGCTTCTTTTTTAAGACACTCTCATGGATAAGAAATTTCTTTCTTTATTGCTACCACTATTTTTATGCAATAACCTCTATCCTACTTAATCGTGGGACATTACTATAAAAATACCATAAAGATATCTGTATAGATGTAGTGGTGGCAAGAAAGACGGAAATTTCCCATCACCGAGAGTGTCCTGAAAATGGGTGGAGAATACGACCCCTGTAGACAGCAGCCTTAATCCAAAGTCTAACAAATGGTGTTTCAAATGAAAAAGAGACTTTAAATTTCTTAGTAGGCGCGTGTGATAAAACACTCATGCCTAATTTTTTACACCTGATGGAAGGCTGCGCTATTATTTTGACCTAAAACTGCTGTTGCAAGTTTTTGTAATTTACAATGTTTACTTACAAAGTTATTTATTATTTATAGTAATTACTATTTTAATTTAATCAAGTTTACATGCAGATATTTAAAACTACAACATTTTCTTTCGAAAATTAAAAATGCTAATTTTTTCGTTTTACGTATTTTTGATCAGCTATGTGTCTAATAGCCATTTTTGAAATTAGTTTAAAAATTTCTAAAAGAAATTATGTGGGTAAAGGGTTAAATCTGGTCCCCATTTTAAATTTAACAAAAATCCTTCAATGACCATCAAGATGAAGTTAAATACTTTGTTAAGAGTTTGGCTATTATTAATGATTATATTAAATGCATTGTTACCGTGCTCGTTAATATGTTCTTCCTAAAATTGATAAGCTTTCCTTCCGCCCTGTTGTTTCTAATATCGGTATTGCTTCTTATAACTTTGGTCATCTACTGGAAGCCTGAAACTTCGTAATCCCGAATTCTGAATTTGCAGCTGCATTTGTAAGGTGGGCGTGACATACTTTCGTTAATGACATGGCAGGGGTCGTATTCTCTGCCCTTTTCTTACCAAGAAACCATCAACCATCCCAATAGTGTAACAATATAAATCAATTAAATTATGTTCATTCGAGAGGGCATAATCGAATTTGATTTTTGACGCATAAACTGTTAGCCCTCGTAAGACCGTTTTCGAGAAATCCATACTTGCCAACCATCTCATTATGAACCGTACAATTTTTGGTACCCGCCTTTTTTACACACCAGTTAGTTTTTAAAGTAATTTTATTCTTATATAATAGTAACAACATTTGGAGAGAATTACTCTAAAAATAAAGTGGTGTGTGAAAAGGGGCGTTAACAATTGTACGGTTATTAATGAGATGGTTGGCAAGTATGGAAATCTATATTTAAGTTTGAGTAAAAATGTAGTAACGTGAAAAGAGTGGGAGGAGTCCCGTTAAAACCTGCCAGAACCATGACTTTTATCAATATTTAGATTCTGTTTTAGCGAATTTTTATACATTATATCTCGATTGAATATATCTCAAAGCTGAAATGTGCAACTGATTTATGCATCAAAGAACACGTTTGCCTATGCTCTTTCAATTTCTGCTTGTTTTGGATTTCATTCATTATTTCAGTAAGGCATGGTTGCACTGATTATTAGTGAACTTTCAGAATTTATAACTCGAAAACAAGCTGACGAGGGCTATTGTTTTATGCGTCAAAAAACATATTTATATATGCTCTTTCGATTCAATGTTGTTTGACTTTTTTTTTTTTTTTTTTTTTTTTTTTTTTATGATTACAATATGTGATAGTTTCCTGGTCAGGATACTCTCACGGATAAGAAATTTTTCCCTTTATTGTGACCACTATTTTTATGCAATAGCCTCGATCTTAATTGTCGTACATTACTATAAAAATACCAGAAATACTTCTGCATAAAATTAGTGGTGGCAAGAAAGGTGGAAATTTCTTATCACCGAGAAAGTCATGAAAAATGGGCGGAGTATGCCCCCTGGAAATGGATTACAATTTCAAGGGACATACTCTCCGCCCATTTTTCAGGACACTCTTGATGATAAGAAATTTCTGACTTTCATGCCACCACTATTCTTACGCAGAGACAGGAGTGCAAGACTTTCTGTCTCAAAACGAAAAACTTACACCAGCACATTTTTATCAATAATTTGTATCAGTACGATAATTTAGTGCGGTTGAGGATAATAGAAATTATTGATAAAAAATGCTGATGGCAGTCTTTTAATTTGAGACATACTCTTGCACCCCTGCGCAGCGTTGCCAGACTGCGCGACTTTTTTTTATTTAATAGTCACTATTAAATTTAGAAGTGATGTAGATAATAGACGATTAATCGTTGATTACGTACATTAAATATAACTTCTCAAAATTATTGGTCACTGTTGAATAAAAAAGTCGCGCAATCTGGCAACACTGCCCCTGCGCAGAGATCTTTATGGTATTTTTATAGTAATGTGTCAGGATTAGGTAGAATGGAGTTTATTGCTTAAAAATAGTGGTAGCAATAAAGACAGAAAGTTCTTATCCATGAGAGTGTCCTTAAAAGAAGGCGGAGAGTATGACCCCATCATTACAATCAAGCATTATGGCGTAATTTTAAACTAGGATTATCTGTGTTTGAAAATAATTCTGAATTAATGAAGTTGTATCGGTCTTGTTCAGCAATGGCTTTAGTTAGAACAGAAGATATTGATGATGCATGGTTAATAGTTGCTGCAGATGCTCCCCCTGAACATCCAGCGTATCAAAAATATCAAGCGTGTCTTGATAACTGCGTTATCACATGGTTGGAAGTAAGCAGTTTCAAACATTTTCAAATTAAAATTTTAATTTTATAAATTCTAACAGTCAATCTAAATATACACAGTAATAAGTATAAAGTGAGGGTAATTCTAAGTTTGTATATTTTATTTACATACAATAAGCATAGCTGCCAAATTTTCCCGATTTTCGGGAAGACTTTACACCAAAATTTTATGATAGTGAACTTCGAGATCTTGAATTTCTGAATACTAAAGTAAGAAGTTTCTCTAAAAATATATTGGTAACTTCGGTGCCCGCATTACGAATCATAAAGGTTGGCATCATTTCTTAACCATTTGCAGCGCAAGATAATTATTCTCATTTAAATTACATTGCCACCGGAATTCACAAACATAATTAAAACAAAAGAAATAAATGGCATGTTCCTGTTATGTTGTAAAAGTAAAGTTTTGCTAAAACTCTTCTGGGATAAGCTTTTGACAAGACGTTGGATCGCGCCCAGAGTTCCTAACTTTTATAATTTATTCACGAGCATTTTTAGCCCCGCCTTTTTTTTCACACCGGAAATTTTGAAAAATAATTTTCTTCTTATTCATGCTTGCCAACCATCTCATTATGAACCGTACAATTTTTAGTACCCGCTTTTTTTTTCACACCGATAATTTTTTAGAGTAATTTTAGTCTTATTTAATCGTAACAACATTTGGCGAGACCCAGACAGCACATCGCTTCCCCAGGATATCTTCAAGATGTCTGCTGGATGAAAAGGCATCCCAGAAACGTCCTTAAGATGTACTGTGGATAAGTTAAGCCTAACTGTGCTGTTAGGGTAGGGGAATTACTCTAAAATATAGTGGTGTGAGAAAAGGGGCATTTTTTCAGGAGGCGTTAACAATTGTAAGGTTATTAATGAGATGGTTGGCAAGTATGCTTATTTAATCGTTGTCACATATTAAAGAGAAATAATCTACAGAATTTCTGGTGCGAAAAGAAGGCGAGGCTAAAAATGCTCGTGAATAAATTATAAAAGTTGGGAACTCTGATCGCGCCTATCACAAATGCTCCAGCTTGCTACTTCTACAAGTGAGTATAAGTGCTAAGCAAGAAAGAAGGTCTCAGAAACTGAAGCGCAGCCGTGTTTCCTTCTATTAACGATTAATTTAAACAAACATTATCAGAGAAATTTTTTTTTCCATTTTAAAATAATAAAAACCTCAAAATCGGACTTATTTTATTTTAAAGTCAACTTTCATTAATTAAAAAAATGTAAGATTTAAATAAGTATTAAAAACAGATTTAAATAAGTATTTAAATGTGTAAGAGGTCTTCATTGATAAAAATAATCATAAATTATCATTTTTTTTTTCTTTTAGGGAATTTTACTTCAACAATATTTTTAAAAAGTTTGATTTGTACTTATATATATATTTTCTATAAAATTTCTCTAGAGATATTTTTATCGTTATTTCAAAATACATTTTTAAAATAACAGAAATGTATGAGATATAATAATTCCATAATCATGTTTACTAGCGTTTTGTGATTTTCTGTATATTAATTTTTCACATCAAATACTTTGTATGAAAGATTCAAACTGATACAAATTAAGTACGAAATTGATTTTATATTAAATCATATACACGTTCCTATCCTTCATGTAATACTACTTATTAGTATTTCCTGTTAATTTACAACATTAAGAAAAAATAAATAAAATATTTCAGTTTTAAACTGTATTGCATTATTATCAATAAATTTTAAAGAAAGTAAATTTAAAATAATTTAACCTCTATATATTAAACTATACATATTACATATTGTTCATGACACAGAAAATTACAATTTTTCTTTACAAGTATTTGCGGTAGTCTCATCAATACTAAATGATAATTTCAGGGATGGAACACGGGCGCAGAATTCATACCGGAATCTGTTTAAGAAATTTCCCTACCTATAATATCGTTGATTTAAGAAGTAGAAAAATTTCTTACATTGATAGTGGTATGAATTCTGCGCCCGTGTTCCATCCCTGTAATTTTATTGGGTTTAAAAAAGTACTTAAAAGTAGGCATCTAAAAAATTGAGCAAATGAAAGTTAATGTTTATCACTAATAAACATTAAGGGGATCAACTTATCTTTCTAAGTTGCCATCTTTATGCGAATTTAATTTTATATCAGTATTATATTAATGCAAGGTACAATTACCCCCCCCCCCAAAAAAAAAACGCCACCCCCCACCTAATTTCGCCGTAAATTATCGTAGAAACATGCATCTGGTACCTATCGATCTGTAATAACGTCTAGTTTTTAATGGTGTAGTTAGATTTTGCTTAAGGGGTTATCTACATATTAAAACAGTCATAAACTTCATTTTTTTCAATGACGACCCCCTATTTTTGACCTCATATTCAGATTTTTGAGATCAAGGCAGTTCGAAAAACCTACCTATTTATATACTTTAAATCAATTATAAACAGAGTTACACGTGAAAATGTGTTAGGGGACCGTCTATACATTTAGAAAAATAAATCGTGATCTACCACCCAATATACATTATTTATTAAATTTCACACCGGAAAAAAAGTTCAGAAATGTTAGTTATAAAATAAAAAACGATTCTAATTCGCCGAACTTTCTGTGTTAGTTTATGAATTAAAAGATTTTTATTGATTTTTTTTTATTAAACAATGAATAGTTAAATATATCACTTCACACGAAGAAAATTAAATAGCTTGAATCATATGAACCCTACCATGTTGAATTACAAATTTCTAGATACCAAGCTAAAAGAATAATAGTAATAATGATAATAATATCAATAGCGGTTAAAAAAAAGAAAATAAAAAGTGTTTAATATTTAAGAAAAAGAATTATCTACTTCCTGTTGGGTATATTTTTATTTTATACAGTAAGCCCCGCATGGAAGTGTTACTATAAAGTTTTACATTTAATTTTAGGCGTACAAACCAACAATAGATAATATACAAAAATATAAATAACAAGATTTAAACTAAAATCTGAGAAATAATATTTAACATTTTCGCGACTGCTGACGTAGTTTCACGTCATTTGGAAATCTGTAACTCCTCCAGTGGGCGTTTCTTTCACAATTCGTGTTTTACGATATTTCTTAAGAATATTCCTTATATTCATATTTATATAAACAAAATAATATGAATACAAATACTTTCGCTAGAAAGAATATAATTATTATGTATATTCATATGAAAATAAATATGGATATAGAAAAAACAGTTTCCTATTGCCTGGAACGAATATTCCCCGTTCTGCAGTCGTCTACTGTACTTGAATTCTTAATTTTAAATATGTAAAATCTATATCTTTAAAAGTAATAAGACATATTACATTGTTTTAAATTGTTTTCCCATAATAAATGTGAATATTACGCCGTGATTGGAATAATCGAAAATAAAAAATATTGCGCTTTGTTTCAATAATATATTTAATGAAAAAAAAAATATCTTCCGCTGTTTGATTTTGTATTAAAAAAAACATTAAATAAAAATTTAATATTATGTTAAGATACGTCATGCGGTAAAATTTAAATAATACAAAGCTTGCAAGCGTACAGTAAACAAATGCGAAAATGTCATAACAAAATTAAAACAGAAAATTCTTTTGAAAAAATCTTATAAAAAATATTAAATGTTAATTATAATAATTTAAAAAAAAGAAAAAAAAAATGCATATTCCTCTTTCAAACGATAATCCTCGCCTTACCGCGTTTCCTAAATTATGATATTTAACTTGAGGTGTACGAACTCTACAATATTCAAGTAAAAATAAGAGGAACAACTGAGTTAAAATAGAATTTTAGCAGTGAGAAACTAGGAAAAGTTATGTAACATTTAAGAAGAAAGACTTGACATTTCAGGGTCGGGTATATTCATAGCTGCCAATATTTTAATTTATTCCGGAGTACTTTTAGCCCCGCCTTTATTCCGCACCACTTTCTTTATAGAAAAAGTTTCTTCAATACACAATTTTGATAAAATAATACAAAGTACTTTAAAAAAATAATTTTCACGAATTGGAGGCGGGGCTAAAATTACTCCGGAATAAATTAAAATATTGGCAGCTGTGTATATTCCTTTTTGCAACGGAAGCCACGCCTTTACATAATTTTCTAAAACTTTACATTATAAAATAATTTTTTTTTTACATATTTGCAATTAAATTATTTAAATTTTGTCTTCAGCATTCGATGTATTAAATGCCATTGACATTTATGCGTACCAGTGTTATACATAGAGTCAAATACGAATATGCGAACTAGTTTTTTAATATTGTTTCCGCAATATGGAGGCAGGGCTTCATTTTTTTATGGAATTCTTTCACAATCTCTCGTCTGCATTGCGATAATTTTATAAAAATTAGCCAATTTGTATGATAAACGTCGAAATGTTGCTTAGAAAGCAATTAGAATAACAAAAATATAAATTAAAGCTGTTTTTCGTCAAGATATGTACAGATATTTACTTATAGAGGATACAGATTATATCAAGTGACGGCCCCCTAACAGGAATAAAAAGTGAAATATCACTGTAACTCAAAAAATAATGTTAGGAACGAGCTGTAAATTTGGAAACCCATGTTTTTGATGATGCCCGTTCTATTCATGCAAAAATTAACATAGGTCATAATTCATAATTTTTTCAAATATGAAATTATTACTAATTTTCATAATTCAAAAAATGTTTTTTTATCAAAAATATGCATGTAATATGTTTGGGTCACTTCATTTTATCGTATAAAAAAACAGAATTTGAATATTATAATTATTTTGGAAGATATGAATTAATGTTTGTCACATTCATTTAACATTAGCATCCTCATATTTTGACAGCTTATAACTCTATGAAAAATTGAGCAAAATATATAAACTATACCATTTTCCGTGATGATTTGATCCAAAGAATTCAAATAAATTATAAAAAATGGGGGTTACCATTGAAAAAAATGAAGTTGATGCCAGTTTTTATATGTAGACGACCCCTTAAGCAAAATCTAACTATACCATAATAAACTAGACGTTATTACAAATCGATTGGTACCAATCAGATGTTTCTAAGACAACTTATGGCGAAATTAGGTGGGGGAGGGCGATTTTTTTTTTGGGGGGGGGTGACTGTACCTTATATAGTCGAAAGAACATTTTGTTATTATTTTTAAATAGGTTTTCAAGTCATGCTCATGCCTTCCTTGTTAAATAATAATTGTTATAATAAATGTTTTAAATAATTTTTAAATGTGTTATAGTGGTATTTATGAAAACTATAATAATAAGAATATATCACTCCCATGCCTAGAAGTAAATTAATGCTTTCTGTTTAATTTACTTTCATTTATTTATTTATTTAACAGTAGGAGGCACAAATATAACAAAAAATATATAAAATAAAATAAATAAATTGTTTTATGGCTTATATAGTATGTACAATATTTACATATAATACAAAGGTAGAATTAAATTTCAATACAGCTAGCTACTTCTAAATCAGATATTAATAATCAAATTGTAAATATTGACAGGGAGGAAGGGGAGAGGATAAACAGCTTAATTTATCCTCTTAATGTTTATTAATGATAAACATTACCTCTCATTTACTCAGTTTTTAAGACGCCCACTTTTAAGCAATTTTTTTGTACATCCAATGAAATTCTAATTCAGTATTAAAGAGAATATCTCAAAAAATTGTTAGAGAAATTTTTATACATTTTTTTTAATTATTTTATTTATTTATTATTATTAATTGTCCAGATATAATATATAATGTGCATAGCTGAATATATAGAATTCAAATTAATTCAAATTTACTTTCTTTAAAATTTACTGATGATAATGCATAATTTATAATTATTTATTTAATATTAGGAGGCATGAATATAACTAGAAAAAACATAAAATAATATAACTAAACTGTATTTGTTAAGACATTTCAATTTACAACTGAAATATCTTATTATTATTATTATTTAATAAATTGATTGGAAATAGTAATAAACAATATTATATGAAGGATAGGAAAATATACATAGTTTAATTTAAAACCAATTTTCTATATAATTTGTTTCAATTTGAAACTTTTAGAGGGAATCAAATGGCATTACTGGATGCAGGCAATAAACCACCTAGGAGGAAAAACAATATTTGAAAAAATGTAGTTACTCACAAGTAACTATATTAACGAAGAAATAACACTGCAAGCATTATATCTACTGGTGGTTATTGCTTTGTATAGTATTGTTATGTATTATTTATTATATTAATTATTAAAGCACTTTTTTTCAGGAATATATCTATATATTTTCTTTTCTTTTTCTTTCTTTCTTTCTTTCTTTTTTTTTTTTTTTTTTGCTAACATTTAATTTAATTTTATGTCAAAATACGTAATGTAACTTGCAAAAAGTATAGAATAAAATGTGAGAATTATATTAAAATATTAAGTCTGTCATCTGTGGATTTCAAACACTTTTCTATGCAATTTTAATCCTAAAAGCTACACAAATATTTTACAGTAAAATAAATAATCTATGAAGTAATTGCTAAAGTAAATAATAACCAACGTTTATTTTTTTTTTTAAATATAAACATGTTTTAAATCCCCATCATTATTATTTTTTTTTATTTATTTCACATAATAAATAAATATATATTATGCTGAATCAAAAACCTTTTGCCAAAGAAGTAATTTAGATATAGGTATATGCATATAGTATTTGCATTTTTTTTTTTCTTCCGGCTCAAAAAGCCCTTTAACCCTTTAACGTTCACTACTTAATTTATTTTAAAAATTACTAAACTAATTTTAAAAATGGCTTTTAGACACATAGCTGATCATAAATATTTAAAAAATAAAAAAATAGCATTGTTCCTTTTTGAGAAATTTTCGGTTTCAAACTCATCTGTAAGTAAACCTTATTAAATTCAAATAATATTTAATTTAATAAATAAATCACTTTATAAGTAAACATTATCGACAACAAAACTCGTAAAAGTTGCATAGTCCCAACATTTCAATTTATTCCGGAGTATTTTAACCCTTTGCGGTGCAAGGTGATTCGGATCATTTAAATTACACTGCCATTGGAATTTACGAACATAATTAAAATAGAAGAAATTTTAAATTTTCATCTTAAAAAAAGGCCCATTTCTGCTATATGTTATAAGTGTAAATTTTTGCTAAAAAATTTCCGGGATGAGTTTTTGCACTTGAGAATTAAAATTAGGTGTTCCATCAGCGGGAACACTGCGACTGAAAGGGTTAAACAGATAGGAAGCAAGCAACCCGCCTTCCTTTTAAATGGATTTTTTACGAAAACGAAACAAGCAATGAAAGAGGGGAGTATCAATTGCCGTCTTTCACTGGGGCGGAGAATATCACACTGCTTAGATGCGCACTGTAGTTGGGAGTAAGCGACCTAGACCCTCGTCCCTGAAAGAGTTAATTTTTTTTTTTTCTCAGCGTTGCTATAAAAAGCGCATTTGACGAAACAAGCAACGAATTTGTAAACACTGGTTTGTTTACAAAGCAGATACGTGAATTTTATTTTTCTTCTAATTATTTGAGGAGTTTGTGAATTTAGTGCATTTATGTGTTAGGCACACTGCCTTCATTTTTAATAGAGTTTATTATTCTCAAAATGAGGATGTGTCTATGGGGGATTCTCTCTCTCCTTTGCTTTGTGACATTTATATGCAGTACGTCGAAGTAAAACACTTCGGTGTGCACAAATTCTCTCACTGGTTTATATACGTAGACGAAACCTTAGTTCTTAATTCCATGGATGTCAATTTTTCCAGCTTACCTCCTTGATCAGTTCGATTGATTCCTGTAAACAATTCACTTTCGAGGTTGAAAAGAATAAATCTCTGCCTTTCCTAGACTTTTTGGTGACTAAACACAACGGCTGGTTTTCACCTACTGTCTTTAGAAAACCTTCTTATACACTCTTTTCTCCAGATGCTCTCTCTAATCAACCTCCTCAACAGAAAATTGTGAGAGAGTTTTTTTCAATGTACGGTGTTTAGATACAAAGTTTTTAAATCTTTTATTTATTGTTTAATTTTTCTCTTGTGATGCCATAATTATAATTTTTTGTACCGTCTTAATGTTTCAAAATGCAAAAATAACAGGTTTAACCTTTAAAGGCCGGCTGGTGGGTATTTCAACCAAAGAGTAACACCTCGTAAAAGACGGCTTTGGATTATATATCGACCAAGCTGTCCTTTTCCCCTCAGATATTGTTAACCTGCTTTAGGGGCGGGTAGATCTGTCAGACTTGTTTAAAAATGATCACCCTTCCGATGTTACTATTTTTGCTAATCTCAATTCCCTCTTTTTTCCCTAAACCTGAATGCAAAACACATACAAGCAGAATTCTTTTCTTTCATAACAAAATTTTAGTGGAAATACTTTTAAAATATTTTGAAATGGAATTTCCTGAGTTTCTTTGGGTGAATGATAAATACATTTGCCGTTTGTTGCTTTCTTTATTATTGACAAAACTTTAGAATTCATACAAATTTCTGTCATACTTAGAGATTATATTTTGACATTTCTTGTTTTATTTTTAATTCACTACACGGGAATAAAACAAAATCCATATTTTGTATAGTTAAATGCATTATAATTTACTAAAAATATTATATTCATTAATAATGTATTTATTTTTATTTATTTATTTATTTTACAAGCAGACAAATCTGTATCTTCTTGGCAACTTTAATATATATAATTATTCTATTTAACGGCTATCTTAATTTTTAATTGCAGTGGTTATCTAAATCTTTAGCTTACTTGCTTTATTTTTTAATACGGAATAAGAAATTACCTTTATGATTACGATCCCAGATTTATAGTTATTCTAAAAACAAAGAAATGTTTTAAAAATTATTATTAACTGCCTTTGTTTTCTGCCTCGTCCTTCCGTAATTTTATCGGAAATTTATATTATTCGTGATCTATTTACATTGTTATAATATACTCATTTATTTTAATTATTATTTATTTATTTTGTTTTGTTTTGTTTAATTAATTATTTTTTTTCCTTGCTTTTTTTTCCCTTACTTTTTAACTTTATTTATCATTACTATTGTTTTATATTATTTAACCTTTCGTAAATTTAAACTCTGAGTTACTATTTCTGGACTATGGTTTAAGATGTTCAGATCTATATACTATTATTGCAAGAGGTGAAGGAATACCGTTCTTAAGAACCTTAAAAACCGATTTTTATGATGATAAGGATTATTATGATTATACTCTTTAAACAATGCATATGTAATCAAGCATATGTAATTTTTTTATGTTGGAAGGGGAAAAAAATGTATAATAAATAACTACATTATTGTTTTTAGAAAAAAAAAAAATCTTATAGAAAATAATAATAATAATAATAATAATAATAATAATAATAATAATAGAAAAAAAATATTTTTTAATTAATTGGTGTAATACTTTACCGCGTACTATATATTATTATTTTATTTAATTTATATATTTATTTTTACAATAACCACTGTTTTGATTATTTTTTAAATTTCAATATGTATGCGAGAGAAAATTACCTTACACTTTCTTGTTCGAAAATTTTAATTTCAGATAACTGGATTAAAACATTTAACTTCTAAAAGAATTTTCAAAGAAACATTTTAATTTTTTATAGTAATAATAATAAATAAAGAAATTTTTATTTTATTTCACAATATTTAAAAGTTTACATAAAATTTTTATTTTATTTATTTGTTTGTTTATTTATTTATTTTGATATAATTATAATTTTTTAGTTCCAATCCTACAATGGGTATGAGGAACATGGGTAATACGTAGAAATTTTCGGGCACACATCAATTGCGCTTGTTAAAAATGCATCAGTTGCGCTCGCGAGAAAAATTACTGATAACGTTCATTGTCATCCACCTCCCCCTTGTATACCGGAAGGTAACGAATGATAATTTCTAGAAAGGAAAAAAAATCTTTTCTTATTCTGGTCGTATCTCCTGGGTAACGTCAATAGGCTCCAATAAATTCAAACAAGAGTAATTAAAAAAAAATATTTATATTATCATATTTATTTAAAGAAATATTTATATTACACAAATAAAACTTGTATAATAAATAAAAGAAAATATATACACAAAATAAAAGCAAGTCTTGCTTTTGCCTCCAAGGCAGTAGCATGTATTTTTTGCACCTGATGAAGAACAACGACATCTTTCAAAACCGGTGGTGCTGGATTGAATTTTATGGTGTGTGAAGAAGCTTTAAAGTTTAAATATTGAATATACACTAGATTTTTATTTAGTTTTGTCATACGCATAATGTTTTCAAAATATTTTCACATTTAAATGAAACACAAGTACTTCAAAAAGAAATTCAAAAATCTCATGCCATCAATAACTTATGATAGAATAAGCTGAACAATTTGTTCTGATATGCAAAATATTTTTGAAAAACAAATTTATTCCTGAAAAACTTTTAAAAAAATTAAAACAAATAAGTATTAATGATTATCAGAAAGCTTTATCGATAAATTATGCAAATTTGAATAGTCAAAGTCATTTAGAATTTGTTTTATGACTTAAAATTTTCTGAAAAACCCACACGTGCAATTGATGTGTTTATGCTTTTTTTTTTTTTTTTTTTTTTTTTTTGGGGGGGGGGGGGGGAGATGATTTCGACGCAATTCATGCCTATGACTATGAGGATGAAGGCCCTAAGCGCAATTGAGTAGTACCTCCTATTCTTAACATCCAAAATTCAATAACATCCAAATTTTCGACTTGGGTTTTTATAATTTCTGAGATATAAGAAATAATATAATAAAAAAAAAATTCATTTTGTTTCCGTTCGTAAGTTAGTGAGTTTATTCTGTATAAACATTATTTTAAGACAAATAAACATAGAGAGATATGACCACTTTTAAAATATGGATTGTGATACTAGGTAGAAATTTGTTGATTTAAACATTTTATTTTAAAATATCTTAGCACGTAATTCAAAATCAATATGAGAGAATAGAGAAAATGTTTGCATAAATATGTATTATGAGGATTATTTTTATTGTAAAAATGCCGAGTAAATTTTAAATAATAGTTATTATACTGGCTTGAACCTTGTAGACTATCAACATTCTATTTTGAAAACCTCGCATGTTACGCGAAATTTAAAATTTTCTTCACATGGGTATTTAAGATTTTTGTAACATATGGCAAAATTTAGTAGAAAAGTGCATTATTATGATTATTTTATAGTATAGCACCGGTTTTTCTAAATTTCAGGGGGCTAATAGATCTTTCGTTGCTTCTGAATGTCAGTACTTCCGCCTTTCCTTTACAGTCAGGATTTTCCCTATTCTAATTATTTTTCATTTTATTCATTTATTTATTTATTTATTTTAAATAAAATTTTCTATCAGACGTAAAGAGTGTTCTTCTTCGTATTATTTATTTATTTATTTTTAAAGGCTGTCACTTTGCTGTGTTCCTTATGCAATAAGTCAAATAAAAGATTGTTAACGCACACACACACACAAAAGAAAAAAAAAAGTGGTATGATTGGAAAATATTTCACAGTAACACTATTTATAATTTGTGTCCCAATATATTAGACATGATTGTAATAATGTCATCAGGTAAAATTGCAAAGACACGCAACTATTTTTTTAAAGTCAAAATAATTAAGCGCTACCCTTCATCAATTATCAGGTGATAATAGTAGGTACGAGCGCATCATGAAAGCTGCAATTCAGTAGTGTACACTTTAACATTCTTAAAATTCTGATCTCGGTGCTTAGCAAGGGTACAATATCTTTTATAAATTATGATTATTCAAACATAGCGGCCAAATACTCTTTATATATATATATATATATATATATTAAAATTTTAAAAGCTTTTATAGTTTTCTGTTATAAAGTAAAGTAAAAATTTAGCCCAAAATCATAACATATGGCACCTATTCAAAAGCTAGATATAACAGGAACAAAATATGAAAAAAATTGAAAAAAAAAACAAAAAAAAAAAAAAGTCAAAGATATTTTTAAAAGTTTAAATTCATTTTTTTTTTTTTTTTTTTTTTTTTTTTCTTGGGGGGGGGGGTGACTGTCATACCTCCAAATGAGAAAGAACGGCCAAACTTCATAATTAAAACAGTTCAGATGTTTTTATTAGCTTCTGATGAAAATTGAAACGGGAACTGGGACAGTAAGTCTGTATCTCAAAAAAGTGTTGGTGTTGCGGAATATGGCCGATTGACTACTCTTGGGTCCTAGGCCAGAGGGGGAGGGCCTTCAGTGGAGGTCTTTCTAAGGGGTCCTAGCCCGTATTCACTCAGGTTTCGGAGAAAACCACGGAAAACTCCGAACGGCTAGGCCAACGAGCGCGACCTGGGATCGAACCCGGCACATCACGTCTACCATCTTTGAGCTCAGAACCGCTCGGCCGCTGGTGGGCGTATCTCAGAAAGGATGGATTGGAATTGGGAATAAGGCGGATTGACTGTTGTAGGTCCTAGGCCGGAAGAAAGTGCTTCCCGGGGTCGTTCTAAGGGGTCCTAGCCCATATTCACGCAAATTTCGGAGAAAACTACGGAAAATTCCGAACGGCTAGGCTGACAAGCGTGACCTGGGACCGAACCCTGCATCTCATGTCTACCAGATTTGAGCGCAGAACCACTCAGTTGCTCGAGGGAGAATCTCAAAAATGAATTCAGCGATTTTCTTCAAAGTTGCTATATAAACAACCTTTTGTATGTCTGCATATATATTATTATTATTATTATTATTATTGTTATTTTTTTTGTGTGTGTGTGAAAATTTATAGCCTTTTTGTACAAGTAGGTTAATTTTAAACATCACTTTCGCTAGTTTGTTCCTCTACTCTTTATTTACTGCATTTTGAAATACACAGAAAATGTACTGGAAATCTATTTTTTATTTACTAAACAGTAATATTTAAAAATATAAGCAATAAAAGGTATACATATCACCTCATCCTTGTAACTTTTTTTCATCCTTGTAACTTTCATCCTTGAAAATTTAGTGAAGTAACATTTTAATATATCATTGGTTCATAGAATGAGAAAAGAGATTAAAACCTTAAAATATGAAAAACATTATACATTTTTTTATTCTTCATATTTTATCAAATATTAATGCACTATTAAAAATTTCTGTAAATTTAATGTAAATATTTATCCAGAGTCTCTGTAAATTTACAGTAACTCTTAGTTAAAAGTGAATAATCGAGATTCTTAATCTTTATTCTGTATTTTTACATAATTTTATTATTTAATTAAAATTAAAAATGGCTGTTTCTACCTTAGAAAAAGCATTCAAAGCCCGAAATATATTCTAAACATTAATTAATTAAATTAATATTAGTTATTAAAATGAATGTATAAAATAAGTTTTTTAACATCTTCGTTTATTTTTCTCTGTAATTTTATGTAAGACTTAAGATAATAGATTACACAGAGTTTTCTGTTGAAATTTTTAACAGTGTGGTAGATTCTTGAAGTGTTATATATGTAAATTAATTATAACACACGTAAAAACCGTGAATAATGTCAATCAAAATCAGTTCAGTGCTTTATAAAATTCCTTTTTTGAACTAAAACGGCTACATATAACTAACATCTAGCGGCATGTAGTGAGATTGAAGTAAGGTATTATATATACATTCTATCTTAATAAGTACCTTCGAGATTTCTTATGTGAAATCAATTTTATACACTTTTAAATCTAATTTTACTGTAAAGTACTGTCAATAGAAAAAAAAAAGTTAAAGAACGGCTCTACGAATTTTCTTCATTTTCGGGATCTTAAGTTCCTTGTAGATTTTCTGTCGTGCACAATAATTTGTTTAGTGTAAATGGGATCGAAAGTTTGTCTCAAAGATCAGTTGCTAGGCGTCTGATTGCTTAGGCCAATTTTATGTTTCTATTCTTCCCACTACTTTAAAAAATCTGGAGTGACTCCACTTGACTTTCCGAACATTGAGTAATTAACAGTTTTGTAGATAAAGTAAAGAAAGAGGAGTTGTTATACAAACAAAAGAGATAAAATCATAATGGAGTGTTTGAGTATTTTTCTCCATATATTACAAGATGTTTTATTTAACGCTACTGAACTTTGAGCCCATAGATCATAATGATAAAGAATTTTTCGTTGTGTCCCTGTAAACATCTATAAATTTCTGACTTATAATATGTGTATAAATTGTTTGCTTAATTGAATAAGACTTTTTGATGCTATCGCACTTTTAAGATTTTGGTCCCATAGACCATAATGATAAAGAATTTTTCTTTGTATCCTTGAAAAGAACTATAAGTGCTAGATTCATCAAAATCAATAGGGTTCGTGCTACGGTGACTTGCAGCATGCGTACCAACTTACAGCTCATTCGAGCAAAGCGTTTAGACGCTAGCGTGTTCACTCACACACATACACACACACATACATACACACATACGTACACACACACATGCATACATCATCGTAAAAATAGTGAATGCGGACTCAGGGAACCTCGAAACGTATAGAAACATCAAAATATCAAATTCGGATAATTGACATGATTACAATACTTTCATCACTATAGTGTTTAGAAAGTAAAAGAATTTATAATCTGTGTATTAGTGGATAATCACGGTATCTGCTATTACCACAGATTTCACGAGTTGATAAATATCAAAATACTAAGAAAGGCTATCCCTTATTCCTCAGTTTAATATTTTTGAGGAAGAAAAAAAAATTGTGGAAAATTCAAGGAGGATTTTTTTTTAAGGATGGAGGACTATTAGTTTCAATCTACGGATTTTTACCATACCAGTTTTACGACAGCTGAGTATTTATCGAAAATGTAATTGAATAATTTGAAAACGATGTTGTAGTTTGAAAAAAAAAAAATTAATAATAATAATAATAATAATAATAATAATAATAATAGTCTTCTTCGGCGCCAAATTTTAAATTTTGACAAGGGGTCCAATGCAAAAGCTGTTCCTTCCCCTTAAATTTCTCTGAACGATGTAAGTAAATATTCGGATCAACTTTAGTAAAGAATTTTTGGTGACTTTTGCTATTTTGTCGCCGAAATTGTCTCGGCATTTTTATTTTTATTTACTATTATTATTATTTTTTTTTTCTTTCACGATAGAATGAATTTTTATTTCATTAAATGTATATATAACCTTGATTTATCTTAAGATTTAGTTTATTACCATTCGTTTGTTATATTCTTTATTCGTATTTGACCGGACCGGTAAAAGCTGTAATCCCTTTTGTCCTTGACCAGTATTGCAGTGAATACCTACCATTCTAGTACAGCTGTCAGTTGCTTGTCCGGCAACTGCAGTGCGAAGGATTAGGAAAGTTCAAGAATTATCAATGAATGAAATTAAAGGGCCACTGCAACAAAGAAGAGTGAAATAAAAGAGCCGCTCCGGGAAAGAAGAGACAGAGAAAAGCTAGTTTTAGTTTAGAGTATTCGCTAAGAGAAAAAAAAAAAAAAAGACCTGCTCTCAGTCTTAAAGTTTAAGCTTGAACTAAAACACTTTTTCTAATTTCTAACCTATATTAAAATGTCTTATATTGTATATTAAAATGTCGAGACGTAAAAGGTATCTTACGCAAGATGAAATTGAAAAACTTTTAATTGAGTTAGAGGATGAAGATTTTGATGATTCAGATTCAGAATGTGATGTGGAAAATAATGATGAGATAGAAGATAATGATTTGTCGATTTCAATAAATTCCTTGGATGAGCCTGATAATGAAGTTTCAGAAATAGGGGATGAAATTAAATGGGATGACCCCCAATCTACGCACAAAGCAAATATTTTTCGTTTTACAGGGGAAAATAAGTTAAAAGGAAGTTCTACTACTGCTGTTACCGAAAAAGACTTTTTTGAATGTGTGTTTTCAGACTCTGTTTTTACAAAAATTGTTGATGAAACAAATAAATATGCAAAACGTATGTTAGTCGTCAATAGATCAACTCCCTCAACATCAAGAAAACATACTCCTAATTGGAATGACACTAGTGTAAATGAAATAAAAAAATTCTTGGCATTGACACTTTTGATGGGGCACATCGATAAAGACTCTATAAAGGAATATTGGTCCACTGACCAAATGTTAGAAACTCCATTTTTTAGGAAAGTTATGCCACGAGATCGTTACTTGGAGTTACTACGATATTTACACTTTGAAGACAACGAAAATCCTCCTGATAAAGATTCAGATGACTACGATAGACTTTGGAAACTACGATTCATTTTTGATGAACTTAATAGAACCTTTAAAAATATTTATGAGCCATCTGAAGAACTAGCAGTTGATGAAGTAATAGTTTCATTTAAAGGGCGTGTCATATTCAGACAATATATTCCTAAAAAGAGAAAAAGATTTGGCATAAAAGTGTATAAGCTTGTAGACAAACATGGATACACATATAATATGAAAGTCTACCTTGGACAAGACAAATTAGAAAACGCTGGGAAAAATAAGAAAAATTCAGCTCATGTAACAGTAACTGATTTGGTAGAATGTTTAAAAGGCAAAGGCCATAAACTTTATATGGACAATTTCTTTTCTTCTCCTTCTTTATTTATTTCATTATACAAAGATTTTCAAATAAATAGTTGCGGAACAATGAGAAAAAACAGGAAAGATTATCCTAAGAATTTAGCTGCACCAAAAATGAAAAAAGGAGATTTGTCTGTAAAGTTCGGAAAAAATATGACAGCAATGTGCTGGAAAGACAAAAGGGAAGTTTTCATGTTAAGCAACATGCATGATCCTGTGATGGATGCAACAACATTAAAAGAAAATGTCTGTGAAAAACCACATTTGATAGAAGCATATAATACCCACATGGGATATGTTGATTTGAGTGATCGTATGGCGAATAGCTATACGTTTGGTCGAAAAACTTTAAAATGGACGAAAAAATTATTCTTTCATTTATTAGATTTATCAATTTTGAATGCTTTCATTTTGTTCCAAATGAAAGTAGGGAAAAAAAGTAGCCACAAATTATTTCGCCAAAATTTGATTTCGCAGTTTCTCGGGATTTCTCAAGAAGAAAATTTCAATAGCTTATCGTCTAATGTGAGCCCTCGTCATAAAAAACTGAGAGCATTAGAGCAGCACTGGCCGGAACAAAAAAAAGTTCAAAGACGTTGCGTAGTGTGCAAAACCAAAGGAATTACTAAAAGGACGTCTGTGTCTTGTAAAACCTGCAATGTGGGATTGTGCATAAATTGCTTTGAAGAATTTCATATGAAGTAAAAATTACATTTGTGTATAATTTTGTAATATATATATTTTATCAATATCATATCAGCTTTTTTTTTTTTTTTTCCTTCTTTAGAAATTGTATTGTATGTATAATTATTATTTACATTATTAATTCACTTGCATCCACAATTTAAAACATTTTTTTTCTGTAATTTACATTTGTTAATAATTTATATATTCGAATTATTAATTTATCTATTAATCAAAAATTCGAAATTAATTTTGCAAAACGCACATGTAAATTATTAGAGATTTATAAAATTTTAATATATTTCATAAAGCATATTTAATCAATAAACAATAATTTTATTATCTTTATTTGAAGAAAAAAAGTTTTTGTATTTTTCTATGCACCATTATTATTATTATTAATTATCAACAGTTTTTATTTTGGTAGAAATTTTATTTTGACTTTTGATAATTTCCTACAGAATTTCATGTCTATATACATATCGTATATAGAGAGAGAAAGAGAGAAGAGATGGGAAAAAAAAAAAAAAAACTTCAACATCTCAATTATTAAAGTGTTTTAAAGTATTATAAATTCATTAATAATGTCATATTGAACATAAAATATATTTTGCTCAAATATTGGGTAACATTTCCAAAAACAACGGAAAGGAAGAGAAGTAATGTATTATGTATAAGAAATTTAATTTTGGCATTTTAATATACTCTTCAGCTTTTTCGTTTAAATCATTAATTCCTATCTGCGCGATTTAATTTGAAAATTTTCTGTTGCTTATTAATAAAATTTTATATGTAACGTGTATCTTAAATTTATTTATAATGTTATTGTATTAAAGTGAAAATATATTTTTAATGACTTTTGATTTAAATATTAGGTAGCATTTTCTAAAACAACAGAAAGGTAGAGAAAGTATCCAAAAATGTATTATGTATAGAAAATTTATTTTTTGCACATTTATATGCTCTTTTGATTTTTCGTGCATATTATAGGATTCATATCTGTGTAATTAAATTTGAAATTTTTCTGCTGCTCATTAATTAAATTTTATGCGTAATGTGTATCTTATATTTATTTATAATGTTATTATATTAAAGAAAAATTTCTTCTTATTGACTTTTGATATGAAATATTGTGTAGCATTTTTTAAAACAACAGAAAGGTAGAGAAAGTATCCAGAAATTTATCATGTATAGGAAATTTAATCTTAGTATTTTAATATACTCTTCCCCATTTTCGTGCATATCATTGGATTCATATCTGTGTAATTAAATTTGAAATTTTTCTGTTGCTCGTTAATTAAATTTTATATGTAACGTGGAACTTGAATTTATTTATAATGTTATTGTATTAAAGTGAAAATAAATTTTTTCTGACTTTTGAAATGTTGGATACCATTTTCTAAAACAACAGAAAGGTAGAGAAATTATCCAGAAATGTATTATGTATAGGAAATTTATTTATTTATTTTTTATTATCTTCAGCTTTTATTTGCAAATTATTGGATTCATATCTGTGCAATTAAATTATTATTTTTTTTTTGTTTGCTTCTCATTAATTAAATATTTTGTGTAAAGTATCTTGAATTGATTTAGAATTTTATTGTAAAAAAAATTATATTTTTAGTGATTTTTGCATTTGGATATTTGGGAATATTTCAAATTTTTTGAATATTTGGGTAATATTTAAAATATAATGTTGAGAGAAATTGAGAATTTGCTAAGAATGTATTATTATATAGAACATTAAAATATTCTCTTCATCTTTTTCCTACTAATAACTGGATTTATATTTGTGTAATTAAATTTGAAATATTTCTGCTACTCGATAAATAAAAGTATTATCTAATGCTTTGGGAAGATCTTTGAGTTTCTAAAAATAAATCAAATTATTTTAATTTCAATGTATGTTTTGGTGTGTATTATTATTAGTTTGTTCAATTGTATATTTTCAGGAAAGTAGATTGAAAGTTTTGCTCATATCGATGGGTTATGGGTTATGATAGAAACTAAACATCATGACTATTCGGAATTGATGGGCTCTGCTCAATCGCCATCATACATTTGTTTTCGGGAATTTCTCCTATAGATTATATATTCTTTATTCATATGTGGAAAAATAATGTCTACGATCAATCGACATGGTCTCAGAATGAAATGTCCCAACCACTAGGCTACCCTCCCTTCTATTTTGATACGATTACCTTATTCTAAATTGTTGTTTAATTTTATTACGGTGAGATTTTACATTTTAGTTTTTATGCAACTGCATAGAATTTTCAATTAAATAACCTCCACTGTGTAAGTTTATGAGAAATAATGTCCTTTCGTTAAGAAAATCACGAATTTCTAATTATTTATGGAGTTTTCAAAGTAGAATGTCGATAGTCAAGGATGCTCATGCCAGTATCATAAAGGATATTTTAAAAACTAGTCCAACAAAATTAGCCCAATATCATAACCTATATTCATATTCATAAGAGTGTTTGTAAAATTTCTAAAATATTTCAAAATTCGAATGCAGTCTTATAAAGTTGGTAAACAGCATAACTTGCTATTTTTCCTTGAAATAGATACCCACATTAAGACTTCTAAATTACGTTGTGCCACTGTGGAAGCTTGATAGCACAGGATTTCAGGGTGATAAATGAATTATTTTGTATATGCAGTTTCTAAATCACATTCATTGAAATGCAATATAAAAAGTTTCAATTAAGAAAGAAGGAATTTCGCAATGTTATATTAAGAGGCTGAAGAAAAACTGAAGAAGAACAGAGAAAGTATGAAAGAATAATAATGTTTAGCAATTAAAATAAAAACAAAGAAACATATTTTTATGCATTTAAAACTACCTTTATATAAAAAAAAGGGGGTCAGATTTACCATTAATACTTCACTTGCTTTTGCTTTCTAATATATAAATATTCAGTGATATAAATCATTAAAATTTTGTTGTGTCTGTGAGCAATACTAAAGCAATATATACAATTAAATAATAGTTATAATAAGCAAATGTGCTCAAACTAAACAGCTGTTAATTTAGACAACAATTATTAATTGAATAATAAGATTTATTTTGCATTAGTTTCATTAACTGTAAACTATCAAATATAATTCCGAATTTCATTTTTTAATCGGTCACCAATCCCTTCCTCATGGTTTCGTCTTCGATCATGATATGAAACATACGACTGGTTTCAGTGATATTAGTTGGAGTGTATAATAATCTATGGATATTAAATTATTTCGTTTTCACTAAATCTGACAAATTTACAATATTAAAAGAGTTTTAATGAGTTTCTCCCGAATTTCATCATTTCATTCCTTTCTAATTTTGTACTACTGACATATATTATTATTCCTCACCTTGTTTTTTACAGAGAGGAATTTGAATACCCAAATTTTCCTAGAATAATTTTCGGAAAATATATCAATAGATATCAGCGATTAATGAAGTTTAAAATTACTATAGAAAAATAGTGGTATCCAATTTTTCCCTTTGCGAGAATTTTGTATCGCACATATGTTTATTTTAAAATACATAATTCGAGCACAATAGAGAATCTAGATTTTTTTTTTTTTTTTTTTTTTTTTTTCTACATAGAAGCTTTTTCTAACAAATTCCTTTTCTGCACGGCCCACCAGCGGCCGAGCGGATCTGCGCTCAAAGCTGGTAGATGGGAGGTGCCGGGTTCGATCCCAGGTCGCGCTCATCGACCTAGCCGTTCGGAGTTTTCCGTGGTTTCCTCCGAAACTCGCGTAAATACGGGCTAGGACCCCTTAGAAAGACCCCCACGGAGGGCATTCCCCCTATAGGCCTAGGACACATAAGGAGTCAATCGGCCTTAATCCTCCAACCAACCAACCTTTTCTGCACGTAAACATACTTTTAGAATTTATACGCTTTGATTATTATTCTTTTATCTATCTACCTATCTCTCTCTATATATATAAATAATAATAAAAAAAAAGTCAGCATTTTGACGATATAAAAAATCAACATTTTATGAAATTTACATTGAAAATTTTGGAATATTCAGCGGGTGGGTCTTTGTTTTCGAATACATTTAGAAAAGCGATCGAGACTATTTCTCAAAAACTAATGTAACGATCTTATTGAATTATTAAATACTTCTTCCAAGTAGAATTGAGTCATTTAAATGCTGCTTTTTTCATATGCTCAAAATATTGAATAAAATTTTTTATTTCTTATATATGCTCTTATTTTACTTTATTTTATTTTTATATAAAATATTGTTTAAATGTTGTTTTATATGCTCAAATTTTTGAGAAAAGAAAAAAAAAAAAGTTTTTTTCTTTCTTTCTTTTAATCCTTTGAAAACCATGTAACCTCTTAATATAATAAAATGTATAAATAAATAATAATTAGTACTTGATATTGCAGAAATAATTATTTAGTCATGCGTAACATTGTTCAGTTTTTATTTTGTAATATTTTTATTAAAAGCTTCAACACTTCTTTTTAAAAGTATATTTAGAGTAATAAATCTCAGAAAAATTCTTCCAAATACAGGTTACATAGAATTTAAATAAATCTTTCGTCTTCCTTTCTCCTTCTTTTACTTTTTTTTTTTTTTTTTTTTTTTTTTTCTTTAATTACATAATTTTAAGCACATTTACAATTTAAGAAATTTAAGATCAGGACTATCGATTAATATTATTTCGCTAGTAATTCCGTATATTTTAAATTAAACATGAAAAATTATATACTCAACAGAATAAAGTCCCTTTTTAAATATAAACATTCATAAACACAATGTAAAAAGATTCGTTCAGAAATCAACAAGTTTTTTCCCTACAAGAGAGTGCAATGGAGATTTCAGTGTGAAGGTTTTCCCTTTAAAGGGAAATCGTTTAGTAGAAGATATCACTTTGCTATATGGGTCGGACGGGACTTCCTACAGCCATTGTTAAGGGCGTGCATCCGGAAATGAAGATTTCTATTCAACATGGCCGCCCAGGTTCTAAGAAAAAATTGGGGTTGGCCTAACTTTAAAAACTGACAGCCGATAGCTCCAATCAGTGAATAGTAGAATTCCCCTATTAGTTGAAAAATTATCTTCTTGACTACCTTAATTATTTTGACACTTCCTCTCCTAGCTGTGGGATGACAGAGGTGATAAGAGACAGTTTCCCACCTGTATTCAATTATCTACAAGAACGCCGCTAAAAAAATATACAAACTATCGCATCGCTCAGTGAAATATTTTGTGAAACGTAAATCACTAAAATAAATAGATTTAAGATTTAAATTCTAATGTCAAGAAATTTAATTTTATTAAATAAATAAATGAAAATTCTTTACACAAAATGTTTCGGAACAGAAGAAAATATTTTTTTTTTTTTTAAATTATAAATACATGCATAAAATATATGAATATTATAAAAAAAATGTTTATTGAATTATTTATACTACATATATAGTTTCAGACAGTACATAAAATAGCTCTCTCTCTTGTCGAAAGATTCAAACCCACGGTAGCGTGTTTTAAAAAATAGTGGTTGATTTTTTTTTTTTTTTTTTTTTTTTTTTTAAGTTTTAATAGGAAATATGTTTACTCAAAAGTTTTTTTTTTATTCTAACTATTTACTTTCTTTCACGTATACACAGGGTAAAGAAAGTATTGTTTTTGGGTCAAATTTTCGAAATTGAGTTTTTTTTTTTTTTTTTTTTCTTTATTATATAATTATACGTTTTGAAATCCACTGAATTGGAAAATGTTTTTAGCGGTTGGTTTGTGTGTGTATCTGTCTGTTATCAGCATATATCAAGAACAAATAATAGCAGAAAGTCCAAACTTGGTATTTTAAATGGGTTTCATATAAATATGCTACACTAAATTTTTTCCTTGAGACAAAGCAAATGGTTCACGTACAGGAATATCCAAGAGAATTCAAATACATGATGTTTATGGGGTTCAAAGTTCAAATAAATTATGTTCTGATAAGTACAATTTAAGATCAATAGGCTGATTAAACAAAAGTGAGTAACAATTTTTTTTAAATGCATAAAAGCATGTTTTGTGTAGATTGTGGTATGGAAATCATTCCTCATTCGTTTACAGAGCTCCAAAGTATTTTGATATATTGAGGCTATACTTGGAAATTGCTGGAATTATAACTAATTTTGTGTAAGAAGTTTTTCAAGTAAGAATAAATTTAAATACACAACATTGTTTATCGACAATATGCAGAGCTACCCAAAATTAAGCTAAACGCTCTTACAGATAACTGCAGGAAATTCAAAAGTGGTATTTTGAAGTTCGTATTAAGTTGCCACTTAAAATTTTGAGCAAGGTTGTCAAGTTTGAAGTCAAATTAGTAACAGCCTTGATTATTATTCATTTGTTTATTTTTACAATTATGCATTATAAATAAGTGGGTTTGATGGAGGAGGGGAGTATCCCTCTTACAAAGAATTACATGTGAAATAAAACTGTTCCATATGTTCTAAAAATGTTCCGCAATTTTAGATTTTTTTTTAAGTACATTATTTTTATTATCTTATGCTATTGATCTTAAAACTTAATATGCAATATATATATATATATATATATATAATGAAAACCTTTTTAAAATTTTCAGTAAATATTCAATATAATTTTCTTTCATTATTTTATTACAATATGACATTTTTCTGTTCCTCCCTTAAAATTTTAGTCTTGAGTCTAAACAGTTTTAAGATTTAATTAAGTAGAATTACAGTTCAAGGAAAAATTTTATTTATTTATTTATTTATTTTTGGGTCTAATTTTAATGTAATTTTCGAATTTTGATGGAATATAATCCGACACACGCAGAGCTGCAAATACTTTAATTAAGAAAACGTTAAAAATTAAAAAGTAAAATAATACGTTCATTTCCTGATATTTTAACTGTGGATCTATGATAAATAACACCCGTGAAGTTGGAATATTTACAAGGCTTTTAGTTTAGAACCTCATCCCCCACCGCCCTTATTATTTCCCAAAATAATTTACATCTCTGCAGAAAGGAAAAGCAATAAATTATAAAACATTTAGGATAACAAAATTAATAATTTCAATAATTTTCTACTTGCAACTTTAAGTAAAATCAATCCTATGCAGAGGTCCCCTCCTAGGTGATTCTAAACTGCCCTGTTTTCTGCAATTCTAAATTCTGCTCTTCCAAACTTCACAATTTCATCGCTCCAACGGCACTATTATATATTTCCTAACCCATATAGTTTTATTTTTCATTCCGTTATTTAATTATTTTTAACAAATTATTATTATTTTAAAGTTATGTCCAGACATTACAATTTACAATTTTTTAAAGTCATAAAATTAGTTAAATAATAATAATAATAATAATAATAATAATAAAAAAAAAATCTTTATGATATTAAAGAAAAAACTTCAAATCAGACTCTTTCTACCGTCTATGTCTCTATGATGGGTTGGTTTGTCTGCTGTTTGACACTGATATAACAAACAAAATCAAATTTGTCAAATCAAATCAAAAATATTTTATCAATTTCACCCACGATATCTAATTCTTTTAGCACAAAAATGCTGGAAAATCTTTTTTTATCTATGCATATTTTTAATTTATTTTAGTAACTTCCTTTTATATAAAAATCAACCTCTGACTCTTTTTTTTTTTTTTTTTTTTTTTACAATATATATAAATATCATAGTAATGGGGAAAATGTTTTATAAATTATGAATGATGCATGGGTTCTGAAACAGAATTTCTTTTTGTTTAATCTGTCTCTCTCTCCCCCCCCCTTCCCCTCGTAAAAACAAAAATTTTTTGCTATTGTTTGTATTTAGAAGTATTTTACAAGAAACAATTGAAAAGTGCCCTTTCTTCCGGTATCTTTTTTTCCGCGATCCGGAAAAAAGAGCACTTTTCTTAATTTGCTAATCGAAAAAGTGCCCTTTTTTTCCCCAGGTGCCCCTTTTTCCGGGATCCGCATAAACTTGCACCCATTTGTCGCAACTTTTGTGACAACGGTTTATACATACGACATAACAGCATACTGCGAATATCCCATTCGAAGCACAGTATAAATATACAAAGAAAAAATTCGCTTATTCGATTTTCATTGAATTACTAATTTAATTAACACATTTTCTTGAATAGCAACCCTACCACTAACCAAAAGACTTTACTCTCTAAACTATGAGAAGTGTTTGGTTCGATTCAAGGCAGCACTCGTCAGCCTAGCACTAGGAGTTTTCCATCGTTTTATCCAAAACACACGTTAATATGGATTAGGACACCTTAAAAAGATTCTCACAGAATTCATTCCACCTAGACTTTTTCTAAATTAATAATAATAATAATGAATACGAATTATAATAGCTTTAATTATAATAGCTTTAATTTTACAGCAAATGCAATACAGGTTTCAGATTCTCTGTTTTAGGTTGGGACGTCATAATTACAACACTATACTATAATAAAAAAATTAATAAAAATTAATATCCATAATTTGAAATGGACACAAAATGAAAATAAGAAAATTATTCCGTTAGAATTTTATGCTTTTGTATTGTTATTATTATTATTTTTCCGGAGATTTGCGTTATTTATATCATTTTTAATAGAAAACGTGCCATAGCTACCTTGAATAACATATATCAGTTTCAAAGCATTCTACAAAAATAAATAAATAAATAAAAATAACGGAATGTTGAAGAAAAAAAAAAAAATAATCTGGTGTGTCACTCACACGACTTTCTCTTACCCTGAACTTTAATACTATAAATACAGGTTGGAGATTAAGAGGTAAGATAACGATATTATGTAAACCTATGTTAAACAATTCAAATTAGGCTTCGGAAGAGTTTTGTATGATAATTAATTCTGTGTGAGGGGGGCTACTAATAAGAAAAAATGACGACATTTGTCTGATGAGATTATTTTACGGGACAATGTCTTTTTAACAGATGCTTCTTTAAAACCTTTGCAAGCGTCATTTTAAAAGTAGCAATACTTTAAAGATATATACAGAATATGAACTTTTGTGTCATAAATTGAATAAAAAACACTATCATAAAAAATATAATCAAAATAGGAATTATTTTTTATTTTATTATTATTATTATTTTTTTTAACAATATATATATATATATATATACCAAAATTAATAAAAAGTCACCGCCAACATGACGATAAAAATTTAAAAGGCATCCTGGGAGTCCTATATTAAAACTGCACCGCCTGTGGAAGCATGAAAATTGGGCTGTGAACCATGAATTTTCTTTGGAAACCTTTCTTTGAATGATTTTGGTTTTAATAATAATTGGCTTCTTGTAAATTAAAATTTTAATTAGGTGGTTGAATTGGTATAATATTTATGAGTTTCAAAGTTTTAAGGTAAATAAGAAAAAAAATAAAGTGCAAAAATTTCGCACGGGTCTGCTAGAAATAAATAAATAAATAAAATCCCATATTAGTTTTTTAATTGAAATACTAATTTTACATTTTTTTTTTTTTTTTTTTTTTTTTTTTTAATTTCCCGATCAATAACCCAGAGATTCTGGTCTCGAATACTTCAGCTAGTGTAGTGGTGCTGCTGTTATTCAAGATATAGGATTTTGCAGATGACTATATCCTAAAAACTATTTGACATCGACATCGTGTATTAGCGAGATTGTAGCATGACCTAATTTTTCTAGCCCCGGCTCTGTTATAATAAAAGTAGAATTAAAATTAATTTATAATTGTATTATTATTGATTATACTAGCAAACCCTTGCGAAATTTTTGCAATTTCTTTCTTTCTTTTTTTTTTTTTTTTTTTTTTATTTGCCTTTAAAATTTGAAACTTTTATAAGCCTTATTTCATGTCGAGTCACTTTTATTTCATGTCGAGTTTTCACTTGATTTACGTGTTTTAAGGTCTCCCGAGTCCAAAAAAGCAGTTTTTGGCAATTGGCCAGTGTGTGTGTGCATGTATGGGGTGAATCTTTTGACTGTCATATCTGTGAAAGCAATAAAGGTAGAACAATGAAACTACAGAATTGAGTTAGGTCTGATGTGCCGATGAATTTTAACTTTTGGTTAAAATTTGGAAAGCCGGAAGGGAGATATATGAAGCCGGAAGTAGGACCCTAAGTCCGTATCGCAAAAACGACTCTAACGATTTTCTTCAAAGCTGCTATATAAACACCATATAAGATTTCCTTTCGTATGTAATAGTTGGTTAGTTCATGAAAATGAATTTGAGGTCTCGCAAGTTGCAAGTGCATTTCTTTAAAAACGGCTGTAGGAATTTTTGTACAAACTCGCCATAATAAATCTCTTTTAGATACCCTTTCGTATGTAACTGTTGTCAATAATTGAGTTTGAAAAACTTTGGTGGATGTCGATGTCTCAAAAACGGTTCTTACGATTTTCTTGAAAATTGCTACATAAATCTCATTTTAGATATCCTTTCGCATATATTACGTGGCTATTACAGGAAAATTGACAATCATCCTCATTAGGTAGATCTCGAAAATCAGTATTTTTTAAAAGCGGCTCTACCCTTTTTTTTTTAACTTGGTATGTAAACTCTGTTTGTATAACTTTACACATGTATCAGTTTTCTTTCGCTGGAAAATTGTTAAGTGTCTAATTTGTTAGGCTAATTTTACGTTTTTTGACCTTACATTATGTCAAAAAAGTGCATATAATAAATGTAATAGTAGGTAATGGACTTTTTTTTTTTCACCAGATGTTTTCGAAATGGTAAAATTATCTAACTGTACAATAAAAATATATAGAAAGCATTATATACCGTCCCAAATTAACTAAAAGATTATTAGTAAAAAGTATAGGCATTAGAAAAGTAGGTATCCTAGATTTTTTTTTTTTTTAAATAAGAGAGAGAGAAAGAGAGAGAGAGAGAGAGAGAGATAAGAACAATTACACGCAAAAAAATCATCGCTAAATAGAAACAAAAATTTAAAAGTTGCCAAAGGGGTCGTATACTAAAGGTGTAACGCAAAATGGTCTAGATATTACGATTATTTATTTTTTTTCTATTCTAAATATATATATCTATATATAAATATATACTTACTGATTTTTAGAATAATATTTCGTAATAAAAAGTTTTAAATAGTACTTATATATTTCAATTAGACAATAAACATGAAGATTTCTTGAATTTCATTTTTCTACTTTTGATTTATGTTATGCACTAGTAATATCCCTATTCAGTGAAAGGTAAAGCGGCGAATAGACGTGCAGAGTGCCGCAGGGGTAAATAAGAGAAGCGAGTAAGGGGCAGAGCACCCTAGTAATTAAAAAAAAAAAAAAAAAAAAAAAAAAACTAACGATTGCTTTGCTTAGGAAAAGCTATCACCAAATTGAGAAAAATTTCACAATCAAATCGTACCGGTACATATATATATATATATATATATATATATATATATATATATGTGTGTGTGTGTGTGTGTTTGTATGTATTATCATTACTATTATTATTATTTTTCGCGTGTAAATGAATTTATGCCAAGGACAAAATAAATTAATTAAATTAATTAATAAACTCATAAGTTCATTTATTTATTTATTATTATTATTTATTTATTTATTTTTATATTTGTAATTAAATATTTAATAATTCTAAAACTATTACAGGGATTTTATTTAATGTCTTTTAATTAATTGAAATAATTTTATTTAAATGCTCAATTCTGAGTCCTTGAGTTATTTCGCATCTTTTTGCGTTCAGATTTCGTAAAGAGGTAGTCGGAGACACAAACATTTTTTTTTTTTTTTTTTTTTTTTTTTTTTTTTTTTGTAATATATATATAAAAAAATATTAGATTTTTAAGCAAAGAGTTCTCCCTCTCTTTTTTTTTTCTTTAATGCATTTGGACTCTGAAAAAGAAAAATTCTGTGTGGACCCAGAAAGTATGTTTTAACGACACCACTATCCCCCTTCCCCTTTCGACATGAACGATATCATCAATCAATCTTAATGACTTCCCGTAAGTTTCGCGGGGCGTTTCCGATGGGAGGCGGAGAAATCTGCTGAAATTGAGGTTTTTCAATTTAAAAATTAAAGTTTCTTATATTCTCATTAATAGAGATTTAAATAAAACAATTTATAAAAACATTAATAAAAAGCTTGGTTTTCTTGAGAAAGCGACACGCTATACAGATTTCAGATATTGCAATTTGTTGATAAGTTAGAGGCTAGTAAAGCAACACAAGTGTATTTTTCGCATTTTACAGCTTAAAAATAAAGGGTTAAAAATTAAATATAACAGTTTTTGTTTCACGGGTCTTCAGTGTATGGTTGTGAATTTTCTGATTGTGAAAACAGAATTAAAAAAAAATCATTAGGCAATGTGTAATTCTATACACAAATTTCGCCATAGAATAACATAGGCTTTGGATGACCTTGACGATCCGTGATGCACCCCCTTAAGGGGGTGCATCACGGATCTGTATAGCGTGTCGCTTTCTCAAGAAAACCAAGCTTTTTATTAATGTTTTTATAAATTGTTTTATTTAAATCTCTATTAATGAGAATATAAGAAACTTTAATTTTTAAATTGAAAAACCTCAATTTTAGCAGATTTCTCCGCCTCCCATCGGGAACGCCCCGCGAAACTTACGGGAAGTCATTAAGGTTGATTGATGATATCGTTCATGTCGAAAGGGGAAGGGGGATAATGGTGTCGTTAAAACATACTTTCTGGGTCCACACAGAATTTTTCTTTTTCAGAGTCCAAATGCATTAAAGAAAAAAAAAAAAAAAAAAAAAAGAGAGAGAGAGAACTCTTTGCTTAAAAATCTAATATTTTTTTATATATATATATTACCAAAAAAAAAAAAAAAAAAAATGTTTGTGTCTCCGATAATAGTTTTAGAATTATTAAATATTTAATTAAAAATATAAAAATAAATAAATAAATAATAATAATAATAATAAATAAATAAATGAACTTATGAGTTTATTAATTAATTTAATTAATTTATTTTGTCCTTGGCATAAATTCATTTACACGTGAAAAATAAAAATAAAATAATAATAATAGTAATGATAATACATACAAACATATATATATATATGTACCGGTACGATTTGATTGTGAAATTTTTCTCAATTTGGTGATAGCTTTTCCTAAGCAGAGCAATCGTTAGATTTATTATTATTATTATTATTATTATTATTACTAGGGTGCTCTGCCCCTTACTCGCTTCACTTATTTACCCCTGCGGCACTCTGCACGTCTATTCGCCGCTTTACCTTTCACTGAATAGGGATATTACTCACTAGTGCATAACATAAACCAAAAGTAGAAAAATGAAATTCAAGAAATCTTCATATTTATTGTCTAATTGAAATATATAAGTACTATTTAAAACTTTTTATTACGAAATATTATTCTAAAAATCAGTAGGTATATATTTATATATAGATATATATATTTAGAATAGAAAAATAAAATAAATAATCGTAATATCTAGACCATTTTGCGTTACACCTTTAGTATACGACCCCTTTGGCAACTTTTAAATTTTTGTTTCGATTTAGCGATGATTTTTTTCGTGTAATTGTTCTTCTTATATCTCTCTCTCTCTATCTCTCTCTCTCTTTCTTATTAAAAAAAAAAAAAAAAATCTAGGATACCTACTTTTTCTAATACTTTTTAAAATAATCTTTTAGTTAATTTGGGACGGTATATAATGCTTTCTATATATTTTTAATGTACAGTTAGATAATTTTACCATTTCGAAAACATCCGGTGAAAAAAAAAAAGTCCATTACCTACTATTACATTTATTATATGCACTTTTTTGACATAATGTAAGGTCAAAAAACGTAAAATTAGCCTAACAAATTAGACACTTAACAATTTTCCAGCGAAAGAAAACTGATACATGTGTAAAGTTATACAAACAGAGTTTACATACCAAGTTTAAAAAAAAAAAAGGTAGAGCCGCTTTTAAAAAATACTGATTTCCGAGATCTAAAACTGACCTACCTAATGAGGATGATTGTCAATATTCCTGTAATAGCCACGTAATATATGCTAAAGGATATCTAAAATGAGATTTATGTAGCAATTTTCAAGAGAATCGTAAGAACCATTTTTGAGACATCGACATCCACCAAAGTTTTTCAAACTCAATTATTGACAACAGTTACATACGAAAGGGTATCTAAAAGAGATTTATTATGGCGAGTTTGTACAAAAATTACTACAGCCGTTTTTAAAGAAATGCACTTGCGAGACCTCAAATTCATTTTCATGAACTAACCAACTATTACATACGAAAGGAAATCTTATATGGTGTTTATATAGCAGCTTTGAAGAAAATCGTTAGAGTCGTTTTTGAGATACGGACTTAGGGTCCTACTTCCGGCTTCATATATCTCCCTTCCGGCTTTCCAAATTTTAACCAAAAGTTAAAATTCATCGGCACATCAGACCTAACTCAATTCTGAAGTTTCATTGTTCTACCTTTATTGGTTTCACAGATATGACAGTCAAAAGGCTCACCCCATACATGCACACACACACTGACCAATTGCCATAAACTGCTTTTTTGGACTCAGGAGACCTTAAAACACGTAAATCAAGTGAAAACTCGACATGAAATTTTTGAACCGAATACAATACTTTCATTACCTACGGTAGTCGGATAATGAAAGTAAAAAGTTTATTATTATTATTATTACTTTAATTTGGGAAAATCTCCTTCAATTTTCCGTGCCTAAAGCTTGAAGTTTTAATTTTCTATCTACTTCTTAAAATAACAAAGGATAAAACCTACTCGATTTTTACTTCCATTACCCGACTACCGTAGGTAATGGAAGTATTGTATTCCGTCAAAAATTTCGATATCGAGATTTCACCTCAATTACATGTTTTAAGGTCTCCTGTGTCCAAAAAAGTGGTTTTTGTCAATTGGTCAGTGTGCGTGTATATGTGTATATGTGTGTGGGGAATTTTCTAGCTGTTATATCTCGGAAACTAATACAGATAGAACAAAGAAACTTCAGAATTGAGATAGGTCTGGTGCACAGATTAATTTTTCAAATTTTGGTGAAAATGGGAAAACTGGAAGTAGGACATCCGAAACCGGAAGTGCGACCATAAAAAAAAAAAAAAAAAAAAAAAAAAAAAAAATGTAAAATTAGTATTTAAATTAAAAAACTAATATGGGATTTTATTTATTTATTTATTTCTAGCAGACCCGTGCGAAATTTTTGCACTTTATTTTATTTCTTATTTACCTTAAAACTTTAAAACTCATAAATATTATACAATTCAACCACCTAATTAAAATTTTAATTTACAAGAAGCCAATTATTATTAAAACCAAAATCATTCAAAGAAAGGTTTCCAAATAAAATTCATGGTTCACGGCCCAATTTTCATGCTTCCACAGGCGGTGCAGTTTTAATATAGGACTCCCAGGATGCCTTTTAAATTTTTATCGTCATGTTGGCGGTGACTTTTTATTAATTTTGGTATATATATATATATATATATATATATTGTTAAAAAATAATAATAATAATAATAAATAATTCCTATTTTGATTATTTTTTTTATGATAGTGTTTTTTATTCAATTTTTGACACAAAAGTTCATATGCTGTATATATCTTTAAAGTATTGCTACTTTTAAAATGACGCTTGCAAAGGTTTTAAAGAAGCATCTGTTAAAAAGACATTGTCCGTAAAATAATCTCATCAGACAAATGTCGTCATTTTTTCTTATTAGTTCATTGAGCTAAGTCCGCGTGCTTAAATATTGTCCATATATAAATATCCCCTTTTCTCCCTTCGTATTTTATTAATTACACCATTATCGTATCGTTTTGACAAAAAATTTATTTATTTCGATGTTTTATTGCAGCTATAATGTTAGTTCTCAGCGTAACCGCTGAAAAAATATGGCTATTATTATAGAGAACGTTTTTATTTTGTTCCTAGAGTGTACATAGTTTTCAGTTTTCGGTTCTTGTTTATTTTACTTTCCTGAGTTTAAATACTACCCTTTGATATCTTTGTTTTGCAAATGCAAATACGTTCATTGTTATTGATTTTTTAATTAGAAAAATGTGATAATTTATTTGATTAAATAAGAAAATGAATGCAACAAATTTAATGCAGAAAATGTAATTTGGCTTTTAATTTTCAATTTATTTTTATTTATTTATTTATTTTTCAGTTTTTATAGTACCTTGTCATGCTCTTATTTTACATCATATATTTATTTGTGTGTGTATATTTATGTATATATAGTATATGTAAATATTGAAAGAAATACAACTGAAAGCAAGAAAACGATAAATTCATTTGTCAAATACCAATATAAAATATGTTACAGCATCGAAAAATGTATCTGAAAACTCATTTGATGTTAAACTTAAAAATTATCCACGGGAGATAGATAACACAGGCCGACATGTAAAATTTTGATTTTATAATTTTGGCTGATATTTATGTTTTTTGGTTTTCTGAAACCGAAAGTGAAGCCAGTTTGTCTCTATCACGTATAGATTTTTGTCAAAACAGGGTACAATTTTTTCCATTACTCTTCCACCAATATAATTATATAATCAGTTTTATAGTATTTCTCCATGATTAATTAATCATAGAGGCCTATTGTTGAAATTGTGAAGCCCTAAGTGCGACTTAAAACCATATCAACCAACCAACAAACCGATTGTTATGTTGGTATATATAAGAAATCGTGTCGGTAAACACCCTGTATTGACAAAAATCAATACGTGATAGAGAAAAATGGGCTGCATTTTCGGTTTCAGCATATCAAAAAACATAAAGGTCAGCTGAAATCATCAAATCAAATTTTGTAAACATCATTTTTGTATGCCTGTGTAATTAAACATATTATCTGATTGAATAATAGACAAATGAGAGAAGACACATAGAAATCAGAAATAATAATTGATTAACCAATCAAATTAAAAATTACTAAATTTATATCTTATAATATCTTTATCTTACCTCTTAATCTCCAACCTATATTTATAGTATTAAAGTTCAGGGTAAGAGAAAGTCGTGTGAGTGACACACCAGATTATTTTTTTTTTCAACATTCCGTTATTTTTATTTATTTATTTTTTATTTATTTATTTTATTTTATTTTATTTATTTATTTATTTTTTTTAGAATGCTTTGAAACTGATATATGTTATTCAAGGTAGCTATGGCACGTTTTCTATTAAAAATGATATAAATAACGCAAATCTCCGGCAAAATAATAATAATAACAATACAAAAGCATAAAATTCTAACGGAATAATTATCTTATTTTCATTTTGTGTCCATTTCAAATTATGGATATTAATTTTTATTAAATTTTTTATTATAGTATAGTGTTGTAATTATGACGTCCCAACCTAAAACAGAGAATCTGAAACCTGTATTGCATTTGCTGTAAAAGTAAAGCTATTATAATTAAAGCTATTATAATTCGTATTCATTATTATTATTATTAATTTAGAAAAAGTCTAGGTGGAATGGATTCTGTGAGAATCTTTTTAAGGGGTCCTAATCCATATTAACGTGTGTTTTGGAGAAAACGATGGAAAACTCCTAGTGCTAGGCTGACGAGTGCTGCCTTGAATCGAACCAAACACTTCTCATGGCTTAGAGAGTAAAATCTTTTGGTTAGTGGTAGGGTTCCTATTCAAGAAAATGTGTTAAATAAATTAGTAATTCAATGAAAATCGAATAAGCGAATTTTTTCTTTGTATATTTATACTGTGCTTCGAATGGGATATTCGCAGTATGCTGTTATGTCGTATGTATAAATCGTTGTCACAAAAGTTGCGTCAAATGGGTGCAAATTTATGCGGATCCCGGAAAAAAAGGGCACTTTTTCGATTCGCAAATTAAGAAAAGTGCCCTTTTTTCCGGATCGCGGAAAAAAAGATACCGGAAGAAAGGGCACTTTTCTTAATTGTTTCTTGTAAAATACTTCTAAATACGAACAATAGCAAAAAATTTTTGTTTTTACGAGGGGAAGGGGGGGGGAAGAGAGACAGATTAAACAAAAAAAATTTTGTTTCAGAACCCATGCATCATTCATAATTTATAAAACATTTTCCCCATTACTATGACATTTATATATATTGTAAAAAAAAAAAAAAAAAAAAAAAAAGAGTCAGAGGTTGATTTTTATATAAAAGGAAGTTACTAAAATAAATTAAAAATATGCATAGATAAAGAAAGATTTTCCAGCACTTTTGTGCTAAAAGAATTAGCTATCGTGGGTGAAATTGATAAAATATTTTTGATTTGATTTGACAAATTTGATTTTGTTTGTTATATCAGTGTCAAACAGCAGACAAACCAACCCATCATAGAGACATAGACGGTAGAAAGAGTCTGATTTGAAGTTTTTTCTTTAATATCACAAAGATTTTTTTTTTTTATTTAACTAATTTTATGACTTTAAAAAATTGTAAATTGTAATGTCTGGACATAACTTTAAAATATTAATAATTTGTTAAAAATAATTAAATAAAGGAATGAAAAATAAAACTATGGGTTAGGAAATATATAATAGTGCCGTTGGAGCGATGAAATTGTGAAGTTTGGAAGAGCAGAATTTAGAATTGCAGAAAACAGGGGAGCTTTAGAATCACCTTGGAGGGGATCTCTGCATATTGGATTGATTTTACTTAAAGTTGCAAGTAGAAAATTATTGAAATTATTAATTTTGTTATCCTAAATGTTTTATAATTTATTGCTTTTCCTTTCTGCATAGATGTATTATTATTTTGGGAAATAATAAGGGCGGTGGGGGATGAGGTTCTAAACTAAAAGCCTTTTAAATATTCCAACTACACGGGTGTTATTTATCATAGATCCACAGTTAAAATATCAGGAAATGAACGTATTATTTTACTTTTTAATTTTTAAAGTTTTCTTAATTAAAGTATTTGCAGCTCTGCGTGTGTCGGATTATATTCCATCAAAATTCGAAAATTACATTAAAATTAGACCCAAAAATAAATAAATAAATAAATAAAATTTTTCCTTGAACTGTAATTCTACTTAATTAAATCTTAAAACTGTTTAGACTCAAGACTAAAATTTTAAGGGAGGAACAGGAAAATGTCATATTGTAATAAAATAATGAAAGAAAATTATATTGAATATTTACTGAAATTTTTTAAAAAGGTTTTCATTATATATATATATATATATTGCATATTAAGTTTTAAGATCAATAGCATACGATAATAAAAATAATGTACTTAAAAAAAATCTAAAATTGCGGAATATTTTTAGAACATATGGAACAGTTTTATTTCACATGTATTTCTTTGTAAGAGGGATACTCCCCTCCTCCATCAAACCCACTTATTTATAATGCATAATTGTAAAAATAAACAAATGAATAATAATCAAGGCTGTTATTAATTTGACTTCAAACTTTACAACCTTGCTCAAAATTTTAAGTGGCAACCTAATACGAACTTCAAAATACCACTTTTGAATTTCCTGCAGTTATCTGTTTTTATGTTATTCTGATAACAGATATATATATACAGATCAACCGCTAAATAATGGACTTTTATAACCAGGGAACCTCAAAATGTGATATTATGAAGAAAAAAAAAAAAAAAAAAAACTAGAGTTGAGAATAAAACTACTAAAAGTAATTCGTTTACATACAGTATGAATATGAAAAATTAATTTTGCTTCGTGAGCAAGTGTTCGTCGGCATAATAAAATATAGCAAAGCACTTCCATCAATTACATTCAATACAAAAGAGCGTTTAGCTTAATTTTGGGTAGCTCTGTATATTGTCGATAAACAATGTTGTGTATTTAAATTTATTCTTACTTGAAAAACTTCTAACACAAAATTAGTTATAATTCAAGGAATTTCCAAGTATAGCCTCAATATATCCAAATACTTTGGAGCTCTGTAAACGAATGATGAATGATTTCCATACCACAATCTACACAAAACATGCTTTTATGCATTTGAAAAAAATTGTTACTCACTTTTGTTTAATCAGCCTATTGATGTTAAATTGTACTTATCAGAACATAATTTATTTGAACTTTGAACCCCATAAACATCATGTATTTGAATTTTCTTGGATATTCCTGTACGTGAACCATTTGCTTTGTCTCAAGGAAAAAATTTAGTGTAGCATATTTATATGAAACCCATTTAAAATACCAAGTTTGGACTTTCTGCTATTATTTGTTCTTGATATATGCTGATAACAGACAGGTACACACAAACCAACCGCTAAAAACATTTTCCAATGCAGAGGATTTCAAAACGTATAATTATATAATAAAGAAAAAAAAAAAAAAAACTCAATTTCGAAAATTTGACCCAAAAACAATACTTTCTTTACCCTGTGTATACGTGAAAGAAAGTAAATAGTTAGAATTAAAAAAAAACTTTTGAGTAAACATATTTCCTATTAAAACTTAAGAAAAAAAAAAAAAAAAAAAAAAAAATCAACCACTATTTTTTAAAACACACTATCGTGTGTTTGAATCTTTCGACAAGAGAGAGAGAGCTATTTTATGTACTGTCTGAAACTATATATGTAGTATAATTAATTCAATAAACATTTTTTTTTTTAATATTCATATATTTTATGCATGTATTTATAATTAAAAAAAATATTTTCTTCTGTTCCGAAACATTTTGTGTAAAGAATTTTCATTTATTCATTTAATAAGATTAAATTTCTTGACATTAGAATTTAAATCTTAAATCTATTTATTTTAGTGATTTACGTTTCACAAAATATTTCACTGAGCGATGCGATAGTATTTTTTTAGCGGCGTTCTTGTAGATAATTGAATACAGGTGGGAAACTGTCTCTTATCACCTGTGTCACCCCACAGCTAGGAGAGGAAGTGTCAAAATAATTAAGGTAGTCAAGAAGATAATTTTTCAACTAATAGGGGAATTCTACTATTCACTGATTGGAGCTGTAGGCCGTCAGTTTTTAAAGTTAGGCCAACCCCAATTTTTTCTTAGAACCTGGGTGGCCATGTTGAATAGAAATCTTCATTTCCGGATGCACGCCCTTAACACCGAGAAGCTTGAAGATAAAACACGCCGACAAGGGGGGACATCTGTCGTCTTACTGCCGTCTTTATGAACACTATCTGGTCAGAATCTGCCGTCGTGAAAAGGTTAAATGTCATAATGCTTGAAAATGTTAAAAATGTCCATGGTTATTTATTGCATATATTTTGAAGCATGTTGGTTGTGGTGCGTCCTCTAGCTGAAAAATTTAAAACCTTTTTTAGAATATTTCAGTGCGTCCTGCGAATTTTTGATTCAATCCTTTGTTACAGCTCTAAGGAAATACAGGAGCTACAGCCCTACAGCTAATACTAGATCAAGTTTAATAACGATCACTTGATATATTTTTAATTGGTTGACTTTTTATTCCGCTTTTTTTCTGCAAAATTTCAAAAATATTTGATCACTACCGAGTTTGTATTTTCCTACTAAGGATATTAAGCTCTCTGTAAAATATGTTTTTGAGTATAAAAATGTTTTAATTATGCAATTTTCGCAGTACTAACAAGTAAAGAAAGAGTTAATTGAGATAATAAACACTGGTTTTTGTCACACTCTAAAATTAAGATTAGAACTTAACAAAAAAGCCGAAAAGTGTCCACTACCAATACAGTTTCCTAGAATATTTTTTTTTTTTTTTTTTTTTGTAAAAAACAAATTCATAGCTGCCAACATTTCAAACTTGTAAATCAGATTTATCACCTATACTAAAAAAAAAAAAATATATATATATATATCTTTCATATTTATTTTCTATGATTAAATAAAATGAAAACTATTATAGAAAATTTCTGTTATGAAGGCTCACAAGAAAAGTGAGAGGTAGCTATGCAAATTCAACTTATTACCCTATATTTTGTATTTTATTTTGCATATAATCTAGCATTAAAGTTAGTATTTATGTCATAAAATTTACAAAATAATATAGTTATATCTAGTTAAACTGTAAAATATTAAAGAAAACTATAGGGTGAGACAAAAATCCTTGATACGTTTTAAGCTTTAATATATATTCAAGTAATTGACGTACGAAAATGCGGATTATACTACAATAGTAATAAGACATAGTAATAAGACATAAATCGATTAGCGAGACGGAAAAAGTAATTCCTTTTTACTCGGGAAAAGTCACTCTAATGACTGTCTTTCCCAGAGTAAATTATACACAGGTATACTTACGGATAATTTAGTAAATAAAATTTATGAATAATTTATTTACTAACGGCGAATGAAAAACTTCAGATACAGTTTAAATTTATTTTTCTTTCTTTCTTTTTTTTTTTTTTTTAATACCCTCTAACTGCTGATTCTAAAACTTTTTTTCAGCATCAAAAATTTTTGCTCGATGACATGGGGATGATAGATCTATATATATTACTATATCTATGACTACAATGCTTCTTTCGATGAAAAGTTTTGTTTAAATAATAATAATAATAATAAATAGTTTGAATTTTTGGTCATAGACGGCGTTAAATCTTAAAAACATGAAGAAAAAACTTGAACAACACAAGGCAAGCAATTAAGAAGCATTTATTTTGGGAAATTCATTCAATATTTCAGTATGTGTGCTGTTTATAGCTCGAACTACATTCAAACGGTAATATTCAATTGAATCCACGTGTTTGCTAGCATTGGTTGTGGAAGAGACTTTTAAAACACATTTTCAAATTTATTTAAATTTACTCTACTTTTAAACACTATTATGCATGAGAAAAAAAAAATTATTTCACGTCGAAGTGAAGTATGTAAATTAATAATTGAAACATAATTGTGTATTCATGGTTTATTTAAGACAACAGGGTTGTTAAGTTCCACCTTTTTCTCTGAGTTCTACATCACTATATATGTATATACATATATATATATATATATAGTAAATTTTCCCGTAATAGATCATGGAAACATATTATAGAAAATTATTTTATAAACATAGTGGTTCAAGAGTCAGGGAAAAATTCGGACCGTTGCAACCCTGGAAAAGCTATATAATACTTGAAATAAAAATTGTTTAAGCGTGATCGTGGAAGACTACTTTGCTCTACAATAAAACAAGAACGAAAAATCATGCGGTGTGCATTGATATTAACACTTTCCAAGTTTCGTACTTGTTGTATCGTGTAACTTTCAATGCTCCTTATCTACGTTATTACACATAGGGCAGAAAGAAGAATTTAAAGGTATACAGATAGACTAATTGAATTCATAGTCACTTTTAATAAACATTATTGGAATACATTAAAAATGCTTTTCACAAACGAAAAGGCCGCCCTTAGATTCAAATTGCAGCCCTTAATGTATCTGATTATTTTAGTGTAACCCTGTAAGTTTGAAGGTTAACCATATCTTATTCTGTACAAAACATTATTTTAGCGTATTAACAATAAATGTAATGCATTGTAACAAAACGTAATGCATTGCCATTTTTTTTTTTTTGAGTGTCCCTGCACACAATCCTGTTATACAGGACCTATTAATGTCATTTTAAATAGGAAACATTCCATAGTAAACTTGAATAACGTGTACCATATTTTAAAGATTCTGAAAATATTTGCGGACGCTGGAGGCGGGCAGACAGACAGATAGATAGGTGGACAGTCGGGCAGACAGGTACACAAATTCAAATCATATTTACATTTAAAAACTTTTAGAAAGTGTTAGAAACGCTTATTGTAAAAGAAAATGCAATTTCAGCAAATTTTTATTAATAGCTCTTAATGTAACAGAATATTTTTGTGTGGCCCTGTAAATCTAATGCTGATCATACTATATTCTATAGAAAACATTCTTTTATGCATATGAATAACATATTTTAAATTTATTGTGTAAAGTAAAGTTATTAAAATTTGGTTTATTGAAATACCTCTCATAGAACGCAATACGTTGGAATCTTTCGGGTATCCCTGTACATAAACCAGTTGTGGTATTTACTCCATTTTCTATAGAAAACAATCGGTAGTAAACTTGAATAACATATTTCAATTTCCTTAAGATTTGTGTAAAGTATAGGTATGAAAATATTGTTTATAGATATTCCTATCACATAACACAATGCTTTGGAATACTTTCGGGTGTCCCTGTACACAAATCATTAGAGGTAAATACTCCATTTTCAATAGGGAACATCCGATAGTGAACTTGAATAACATATATCAGTTTCAAGAAATTCCATGAATATTTACTGGAGTTAAAGCGCAGACAGGCAGACAAACAGACAGACATACAGACAGAAGGATAGACAAACCGAAGTCATTAACACTTTTCAACGTTGTTGGAAAGTGTTAAAAAGGCTTTATACTAATGCTTTATTTAAGAAATAAATCCTTTTCTAAAGAAAAAAAAAAAAAAAAAAAAAAAAAAAAAAAAAAAGAGTAACAGTATTTTGTTAACACCTTCCTTAGATATTAGCACCATTCCTCAAATATTATTTTTAATAAATCATGAATAGGTTTTAATTCCTTGATATTACGAATTCCAACAAAACTATTTTCAATTTGCATTCCGTATAATTAAATTCATTACAGTTAATGTTAATTCCGATGTAAGAAACAATGCAATATTTTTATGTCTGTATTTAACTATAGCTACATATTGTTTTATATAGGGGAAGCCGGGGTAATAAGAGACAGGTGTTATAAGAGACGCAGTCAAAAAACCCACCAAAAAATATACTTAGACAACTTTAAAAATATGTAATATTAAGTATCATGTGTATTTTGTACTACAATACACTTATTGAGAAGTTTATAACACATTTTGAATTCTTTTTATACGACGAAAAAAAACCTTCACTTTCACTTTGAACTTACCCTGAAAGTTCGTGACTTTTTCTAAATTTTTCTTTATTTTTTTTTGTAGGTAAGATGTTTGGGATTTATTAATGTGTAACCTTTTGACCAAGACTATGACTTTGATGTACAATTTTTTAAAACCTTGAAAGCATTCTTTATTTACATGTTCTAGGCATGTTTCTTATTACCCCATTTTTATTTTTTGTAGGGGTAATAAGAGACATGAGTCTCTTATTACCCCCACTGTTAATTACTGTGCCCCCCCCCACCCCCCATTGTAGTTTCCGTTAATTGTGCATGACTAGTTTACGAAGAGTTTACCAAGTGTTAGGCCCAGTCTAAGTTTACCAAGAGAACATTTTTTTTTTCACTTTAAATCAAAAAGCAGTTTTACTGATTTGGCTAGACCATATTTAGTTGTTATGATTATGTAAATTTATGTTTAGAATGTGTATAAGTTAGTATTTAGTCATTAATACTTCATTACATAATAAATAAGTTCACTTATAATTACTAGAAAAATCTTTTATAACATTTTGTTCGCTTGTATACACTTCAAAGATACGTCTTTCTTGCCTACACTTTAGAAAATGGGTAAAATATTTTCTGCCCATTTTAAAAATTATATTCATGTTTTTGGTTAATCCCTAGGTTATGTTGATTATGTAGAACTATCATTAAGTACAATATTATATTATTTAGGACCTAATATTAAAATAAATGAATTTCACAAACACATTTATGACAGTTAATTTTCGAGAAAACATGGAAAAACATTTTTTGGATGGATGTAAATAATAAAAATTAAAAACTATTGGCTGATTCAGAATTGTTTCCAGATGTCTTTTATTATCCCACATGATTTTACATTGTTATATATGGACAGTTACAAGCCTGGTCTCTTATTACCCCACGTGGGGTTATTAGAGACAAGGATTTAATGAAAATTTAAAAAACAAAATTAACAAAAAATTTAATTTCAAAAATCACCTAAAAAATCACGAGGAGTCCATTTAATGAAATTAATACGAGACATTTATTTCAAGTTATTTAGATTAATAGTATAGATTTTATTAATATTTTTTGTCTCTTATTACCCCTTTTGTCTCTTATTACCCCGTCTTCCCCTAATACATTAAACGTGCTATTTGTTGAAAAAGTACTAAAAGAAATTTTTCAGCACAATCCTTTTGATTTTAAGTAATCTGCTATTGTTTATGAGAATTTTTGATCCATTGACATTTTTATACCCCCTCCCCCTCTCAAGAATTAATACTTTATTATATTAAAGAAACAAAATTCTCTTACAATTTTACATATTCAAGAAATTAAATCTACAATTCTTTTCTTGGTTTCATATTTTCACATCTTTAATCATTATGTTTACATACATGATTCTGAGTTTCGTTTTTATGCATCACTTGATACAAAAGCTTTCTAATGCGCAGATTTAATTTATTTGACATTTTCCTAGAAACATAATGGAATTTTATACTTGCGAAATTTAGCATGCTAGAAATAATCTCTATAGATCATTAACCTTTCCATGAGACGATGTCTGAATAGTAAGCGCTATGCTATAGAAACCTCTATTCAAAGCGGAATAAGCTTTAATATTCTACTCGCATAGAAAATCTATGTATTTTAATTAGTATGGAATTGTCAGGCTTTCTCAAAGAGATTTGACCTTCTGTTTGGAAATAAAAAAAATTTCTTTTTTGTTTCAAACTTGTTGAAATTTTTATTGTTTGCTTAAAACCTACCTTTTTTGCCAATGGATTCTTTTTAATATTTTATATCTTTGATTTTAAAGGAAAATATTTTAAAATTTATGATAACTCTTAATTTTTATTTGTGTAGTTTTAGTAGTAAATATATTTAATTCTTTTATAATTGGATTATTGCAATTCCTCCCGCTCTTGGCTTTTTTTCTTCCTACAGGTAATATATGTGTTAAATACAACACCAATAAATTAAAATATGTAATAAATCACAATAATGAAATACTGTGTTTACAATTCCTTATATATGAGAGTGACAGTCAAAAAATTTTCCCTGATTTTTCCACCAGTATATTTATCAGAACAAAAACCCTTAACGGGTTAAAAGTTTGTGACGCAGCACTTTATTTCGATATGAATTGGAAATATGGGTCTTAAAAATAATGATATCAAATTTTGAGTGACGCTTTGCTATTAATTGAAATATACATAGATTTTTCTTATTTCATAATTTGCTTTTTTCTTCTATTTATATTTACATCACAGTACATTCATAATATTTTCAACTTCAACGTGAAAAAATATATAGAATTTACTCACTGATGCTTTTTCATTTGCATCTCGTGAATTCAAAATATGAGTTTTAAAAGAAATGATATAATTTCAGTGACGCCTGAGTGTTACTTTAAAAGGATTTCTTTTTAGATTCCATAACAATCACTTTTGTTTTGTTGAATAAAGTGTATTTACATATTGAAATAATGATTTTAATTTTTAAATATACTGTCAAATAATCAAACTTTCACTCAATGTACATTATAAATTGAAGTTATCTAGTTCAATAAATTGATTTGTCTATTGCGTCACGCTATCCAAAACTGCAAGTAAAATTTCTGCAAATGTTTTCTTTTTGCATCACACAATCTCTTTGTATTATAGTATTAACAGTGAAAATGTGTGCAAAGTAACATTTGCAGAAATTTTACTTACAGTTTTGGATAGCGTGACGCAATAGACAAATCAATTTATTGAACTAGATAACTTCAATTTATAATGTACATTGAGTGAAAGTTTGATTATTTGACAGTATATTTAAAAATTAAAATCATTATTTCAATATGTAAATACACTTTATTCAACAAAACAAAAGTGATTGTTATGGAATCTAAAAAGAAATCTTTTTAAAGTAACACTCAGGCGTCACTGAAATTATATCATTTCTTTTAAAACTCATATTTTGAATTCACGAGATGCAAATGAAAAAGCATCAGTGAGTAAATTCTATATATTTTTTCACGTTGAAGTTGAAAATATTATGAATGTACTGTGATGTAAATATAAATAGAAGAAAAAAGCAAATTATGAAATAAGAAAAATCTATGTATATTTCAATTAATAGCAAAGCGTCACTCAAAATTTGATATCATTATTTTTAAGACCCATATTTCCAATTCATATCGAAATAAAGTGCTGCGTCACAAACTTTTAACCCGTTAAGGGTTTTTGTTCTGATATCATTACTTTTTAGGGGTTATTGATCAACTGATCAAGTCCTTCCAGCTCATAGAAAGAGTAGATTTTTTTTTTCTTATCATGTAGCTGCCATTTTATTTAAAAATGGCGGCTACAATTAATTAATGGACTTAATGGAAATATTAATGAGGGCTACGTATATATGGAGTTTTAAGTAAATTGGATCATAAATACCTTTTTAATGAGAATTTGAATATTTCAAATAGCTGGCACTCGAAACAAGATGGCAGATCATATAATATTCATATAATTTTACAAAAATACTTTCATTTATTAACGATTATTTATTTTGATAAATCAAATTTCAATTCCTTTTTAAAGAATAATTAGATGCAGACAAAGTTTAGTTTATATTAATATATTCTGCTATCCCCCCCCCCTCTTTTTCTGTTCTTTCTTTTTTTTTTTTTTTTTTTTTTTTCAGCAATGCACCGAAGAAATAATATATACTTTCTTTATTTCTTTTTAAATTCTTTAAAAAAAAAAAAAAAAACAGCTTATAATTGGTTTTAAAATTAAAATCATGTAAAAGGAAATTTCATTAACCTAAACTATTAATATCTGAAGTGCTTGTGTGTAGGGGGGGGGGGGCGAAATATTCTTGTTTTACTGGTAGAAATACATAATGGACATTTAATTATTTAAAAATCATAAATTGCCTAATAGCAAAATAATAAAATTGAAGTATATTTTAATGATTTTATTGTTATTTATACAGCAATTGATTATAGACTGCCATTCATTAAGAACAAAATAATAATGCATAATAATAATAATAATTTAGTCATTTTACCAATAATATGTTTATCTTCCATTTTTTAAATAAATATGTTTCCCTCTGATTATGATACTTCAAATATTAAATTTTAATATACATGAGCAAGCCTTTCTTATTTAATATATATAAATTTCTTGTAATGCAATATAGAGTAATCCTTTTATTTTCCATTTTGTCTTAATAGGGGAAAAAAAAAATTAGCGCACCAGAATTACATCACTCAATTCAAAAAAAAAAAAAAAAAAAAAAAAAAAAAAAAAGGAGAGCGAGAGAATGGTAATTAATAAAAATTTAGAAAGGAACTACGAATTACAAAAGAAAAATATAGAATCAATAATGAGAAAGCGACCACACTCGTTTTTATAGTAACTCTATATTAAGTTAAAAGATGGCGCCAAAATTTTTCTCTCTGAATAATACTTCGAAATTCTTCTCTAAATTGGAGCATGCGCAAATTGAGAGGAGCTCCGCTCCCGCAAACGCCTTGTACAATAAAACCACAACAGCCTCAGCCAGTCAGAGAGCGCAGGAAGGAAACACCAATCAGAGGCGGCGAATGAATACATGAATGATGAAAAAAATTAATCGGTTGATTGATTAGTTGGGTTTTACGTCGGAAAAAATTAATCGGAAAAAAATGTGAAATATTTTCTCTTAAAAAATTATAAATTTATTATGAATACTTATTAAATAGAATACATATAATTACAAAATATTTCCTTATTTGAAATATTATCTAAATAGTATTTTGGCGAAATGTGAAATTTTAAAATCAAATAATTTCCTTCATAACAAAAAAGAAAGAAATATTTAAGTAAAATTTAATTTAGTATATATATAATAAGTATTTAAAACAAACAATGAAGTTTCCTTTTTGCATTTAATAAAAAAAATCTAAATATTTTATTGACTGCATTCAGATTGGACCAACCAACCACAGCCTCAGAAAACCGAATGACGCCTGTTCTGAATTCTGAGAATCTGCGGTTCAAATCCATGCATGGCGGAGGAAAAATAGTTCGATTTTCAAGCTAAATTATCTAAGAAACAAGAGTTTTTTGGGAAAAACGGAGAACGTCATGCGTCTCAGACAAAATAAATTAATATCATATATCAATTTCATAAAATTTCTTCGAGCCGTTTTCGAGAAAAAAAACTCACACAAAACACATTTTTCCTTTGAAGTCTTAAATTGCAACTCCAGATCTCAAAATATATACAATGTTGAAGTGTGAAACTTTCAGGATAGCATCATGCAGAAGACAAAAGATTATTCTGAAAATATTAGATCAGAATATCTCCAATTTACTGAGATATTAAATGTCGGCGTTTCCAAATTCATTTGATGTTAAATTAGCTGTATAATAGAGTGTCGCTGCTAAGCTTTGTTTGAGCTTTGCTGCGTCACTCAAAAAACTGCCGTTTTTTATGATACTAAGAGATCTAACATTAAAATTTTAAATGATAAGGATTTTTTAGCACTTTGAGAAATCTTCTAGATGCAATCACTCCAACGATAATTTTTTAAGGTTGGTTGGTAGTAGGTTTTAAGGCCAACTGACTACGCTAGGGTCCTATAGGCATATAGGTAGAATGACCTCCATGAGGTCTTTCTAAGGGGTCGAGGCCCGTATTTAAGCGAGTTTCGGAGAAAAACACGGAAGGAACGGCTAAGTCAAAGAGTGCAGGATGGGATCGAATCCGGCACCTCTCATCCACCGCTCGGACGCTGGTGGGGCATTTTTAAGGAACTTATAATTTTTTTTTTTTCTAAAAGTCCCATCTTCCTCCCCAAATCTATCGGAAACGACTAAGGGAAGGCAATAAACTGCAATATCTGAATAAAGGCAATAAACAAAATTTGCAAAATAATACAAAATTTGAAATGTATTATTAATTTCTAATTTAAAGGTTGCAGATGCATGGTAATTTCATTTTATATCAATATTATATGTAAGAAATAAGTCTGTACAAGTGAAGGAGGATTTTTTTTTTTTTCTTTTTTTCTAGAGTAGCTTTTATTGTTATATTCATGCCTGCTCCCTACTGTTAAATTTAATAAAGAAATAATAATTATTTTTGAAGTATAGATTTGATTTAAAAGAGAAAAATAAATAAAAATAGAAAAATCTTTAAAATGTGAAACTTTTATACTGATAAATATTTAAGTAGTATAGTTTTTTACTGGAAATTTAATGAACAAAGTAATTTATAAAATAATACACTGTATAATTCTTAATTATTTTGCCAGTATGCTTTGCAGAAATGTATTATTTCGTAAAATTAAGTATCACAATGTGAAAAACAAAATTAATTATTAATATTTTTAAAAATATATTATGAGTTTAAATTAAAGTCAAATAAAGATGCATTTTACTTCATTTTATTTTATTACTTATTTTACTAATTTTAATTCTGTTTTCAGTTTTTCCAATGCATTTAAGTGTTTGGTAACCGAGTTCTTTTTTTTTTTTTATTTATTTATTTATTATTTTTTTTTTTCATTACAATATTATTTTATAACATTAAAAAATAATAATAATAACAGAAAACATGAAATTTTAGATTTGGATTTGATATATTATAATTATTACAATCTTTGTAAAATATTTCATTTACATACTATATTATAGAAATTTAATGAGCAAATTAATCAATTAATTATTATTATTATTATTATTATTATTATTATTCAGGATTTTTTCTATCCATAGTTTAAGTGATTTATCACTTAGTTTTAAAAAAAAAAATTACAAATATTTGCATATGATTATGATATTATCTATCATTTTTATGAAAGTAAAGAAAAGGGTTTTTGTTGTTTCAATCACTTTTTAAAATAAAACCAATTTTGAAAGTTAACAACGTATCAACTTGAAAACAATGGAATTGAATGAATATTTTTGATAAAAAAAATATTATATAAAATACAAATCTCCAAATAAATAACTCATTTAATATATATATTAAAGAAAGAAAAATATTTTATTTTGTAAGTTTGTTTTTGACACTAACTGCCGATAGATGGAGCCAAATTACCTATCTGAGATTGAATATTTCAAATGGAAACGAAGACTGTATACGTCCGCGAACATTCCAAACCGGATTACATTCTTTTCTTTTGAGCGATGCGAAAGAAAATAGTGTAATCCGCGAGGTAATATAGTTCCATTTTTAAAGTGAAATATATAAAAAACAAGAGTTTTTAGGGAAAAACGAAGCACGTCACGATTCTTAGACAAAATAAATTAATATCATGTATCAATTTCATAAAATTTCTTCGAGCCGTTTTCGAGAAAAAAAACTCACACAATTACCATTTTTCCTTTGAAGTCTTAAATTGCAATTTCAGATCTCAAAATATATAGAATGTGGAAGTGTGAAACTTTCAGGATAGCATCATGCAGAAGATAAAATATTATTCTGAAAACATCAGATCAAAATATCTCTTATTTACTGAGATATTAAATGTCGGCGTTTCCAAATTCTTTTGATGTAAAACTAGCTGTATAATAGAGTGTCGCTGCTAAGCTTTGTTTGAGCTTTGCTGCGTCACTCAAAAAACTGTCGTTTTTTATGATATAATAATTTTTTACTTAATTGATCGTGCAAACTTACTACTAAAATTTTCGAAAGAAAAATACTGGTGGAAGTTGCAGGGAAAAAATTTCGACTGTAGACATCCTGTGTATGTGTACATATTAAACAAACATAAAGTCGAAAAATAGTAGCTTGGAAGAAGTATTAAAATTTGAAATCTTAAATTTTTATTTCTATTTAAATTTTGTACTTCATAAAATACGTAAAAAAAAAAAAAAAAAAAATCGCTTAATTTTTTAATTTATAATTCTTTTCTCGAAGTATGCATCATATGTATCTAACTATGTATATCCTCTAAAATATTTTACATATTTCTGAAATTAGAATATTTCTGCAATTTATATTTCAGTTTCACCCTTTCATACACATAAAAAAGAAATTTAATAATACTGAATTTAAAATTCACGCAATTTGGCACATAACAATATTACTTTCTCTTACCCAGATGTATGGTAGAGAAAGTATTGTTTTTGGGTCAAACTTTCGAAATTGAGTTTTTGTTATATTTACACGTTTTGAGGTCCCTTGAATCTAAAAATCATATTTTTAGCGCTTGGTCTGTGTGTGTATTTGTCTGTTATCAGCATATATCAAGAACAAATAATAGCAGAAATTCCAAACTTGGTATTTTAAATGTGTATCATATAGGGATGCTACACTAAACCTTTCGTTGATATCAAGCAAACGGTACGTGTACTGGGACACCCAAGAGAATTCAAATACATTACGTCTATGGGGGAAATTGCAGGTAAGTAGAGTTTAAACATCCATAGAATGCACTAAACAAAACGAAACGAATATATATATTTATATGCGTAAAAACATGTTTCATGTAGACTATGGTATGGCAATCATTCACTGTTCGTTCATAGGGCTACACAAAAGAACTAGATTATAGTGCGACAATACTTGAAAGTTGATGGAAGTGTACTCCAGGTTGTGCCATGTATTACTAATATAGGATTATATTTATTTGCACCATGCGATGTGTACATAAACTTCAAAAGGTATTCAGGGCTGCCAATATTAAAGCCATAACATTCTTTTTTATTGTTAGTGGAAGTGCTTTACTGTAATATTTTACCATGTCCAGGAAAGCTGCTCAGAAATTAAAATTAATTCCTCATAGCTATATGGTAAATAATGTATTATTATTATTTTTTTAAAGTTAAATATTCATCGCTTAGTTTTTTTGTATATTTACACGTTTTGAGGTTTCCTGAATACCGAAGTCAAGATTTTAACATTTGATCTTTGTCTGTATCTCTTAGAATAAATTAAAAACAAATAATTTCAGGTGATCCAAATGTTATATTTTGAAGTTAATACGTTTGTTACTATAAAATTTTGATCAAGATTGGTAAGTTTCAAGGAATGTTGCGTGTTGCGTGTGAAAGTCGCCTGAATAATTTTAAACGAACTTTTGAATTTAATAACAAATTTGAATTCTGTATACATGTAGGTATGATAATTAAACGTGGGGGGGGGGGGGGGTTGAGGGGGGCACCGACCCCCTCATATAGGATTATTTGGTCAAAAAAAGTTGTTCCGAAGCCTAATTTGAATTGTTTTAACATAGGTTTACATAACAGTACTCGTTATCTTATCCCTTAATCTCCAATTTATAATTATAGTATTAAATTTCAGGGTAGGAGAAAGTCGTGTGAAGGACACACCAGATTATTTTGGGCAAAAAATTATCTTTTTTTCCTTTTTAATTTTTAAGTAAACTTTTTAAAGTTCAATACATTCTTCATTTGTAAATATACTTCCATATCTAATTTTAAAAATAATGTTCAAAAGGAAATTCAATCGTAAAAACAAAATATGAAATAAACTATATTTTTGTCAAAATGATAATAATAATAATAATATTAATTTTGTATTTTTAAATACAAAAATATGAAGATGTCGGCGCATAATACTGACAAAAACAATTTCGTCGAAAAAGAAATTCACATATGAATTAAAGATATATTTATATCAAGTCAATAACAATATACGTATTTCCTTAAAGAAATTAGGCGGTTTTTGTTTAAATGGTGCAATAAAAAAGTAATTATAAATTTTGTCAAATTCTTGATATCTGTATATAGATTTTGTACGAATAAAGTATTTTTTGAAATATTTTATTTAAAAGTACTTTATGCCCTCTTTTGAAAATAACGAAAAGTGTAAAAATTGTTTTAAAAATTATTTTTATAGATTTTAAAAAAGAGAAGCTGTTACAATGTAAGTTTTGTAGCCTTTAGCTGAAAGAGTATAAACAAATTCTTTCGATAAAATTAATAAATAAAAAGAAACATTTTAAACTGTGAAAGCTCAATGTTGCCGAACGTTGTTTACTAAAACTGGATAACCTAATTCGAAACCGCATTAGAAACAGTTATTTCACGGCCTTTAATGGATCAGAGAATTTTTGAAAGAAACAGAAATATTAAATTTATTCATTAATAGCTTAACACATCGAAAATAGTTTGTATTTCAACTTTCGGTTTTCTAGCATCCATTTCATGTAAAAAAAAAAAAAAAAAAAAAAAAAAAATCTGGAGTCGTGGTGTAGGGATTAAGGTTAAATGACTACATGAGGGTCTAAGACCCTAAAAAATTCTGAAAGTTCTTTTAAATTGACATATTCCGGTAAAATAAACAATATGAAGATTTGCCGGATTTATCAATCTTGTTACATTTCAATTCAAGCTTTAAAGAAGTAAAAATACCTTAATCAACTTTAAAATGATAAATTTTTAGTTTAAATTTTACCTGAATTCTGGTAAATGAAATAATTTTAATTAAATCAAAATTAAGTGAAATGTGAAATCAGATATTTTCTATAATCAGAGTTCAAAATCTGTTAAAAAAAAAAGAAAAAAAAAAAAAAAGTTTTTGGTCACATAATAATGTTTTTGATAAGAAAATTTAGCTAAATAACTTTATCAGTATTCGTTTCGGTTTTAATGTTAAAAAAAAAAAAAAAAAAATTAGAAATAATCACAGACTACTACTTTGTGAATTAGAATAATTCCGCAGATACTTTGAATTCAATTACTGAAAAGGTTTTGACTGAGAAAGCTGCTGTCAATTTTTCTAAAAGAGAGAACAAAAAAGTTTTGATGATTGTGGTGAGGTTTTGATGATTGTGGATGATGTTGGTCTTATACGAAAAGCCTTTATATTAAAGAAACACTTAATTAATAGTGTTATATACTTACTTATTAGATTAAGCATATTTTGACTTAATACAAAGAATAATACAAAGTTGCAAATATCTTTCTTTTTTCTGCTTGTGACAGTTCAATGTCTTCTTCGATATACTTAGCCTACCTGAAAATCCGGTATCGAATCTATTCGCCTCGCCACGTTTCTGATTCCTTAAATATCTTCATTTTTATTGCTGTGGTGACTTCTTGTTACAGTCATAATCTGTTCTTGTCTAGTGGAAGGAGCTGGACATTCTGTGACCTAAGCAAACGGAAGCGGTAAGTACACTTTATTTTAGTTCAAGGCCAAGGATAGGTAGAAATTCATGACCGGAATTATTAGGAACTTCTGCTGATATCTAGAATGTTATTGTTTTGTTCAAGAATAAAATAAAAAGTGCCCAATTACCTGGAGAAAGGGAATCGATACGGTTGAAGAGGGAAGGGACAGATTAAATCTGTGATAAAGTTACCACGATATTTTTTGATTAACGGTAGAATATGCTAGATGCATGTTAGTTTATGTTTATATAAAAGTACCACCGTAGGTAGGGTCATTGGCATTCATTTTAAAGTTATAATTTTCAGTTTTTAAATATGACATTTTTTACTAATTAATTTGTGTTTTTGAGATTTCCTCCAATCATTGTACTAATTTTGTAGTAAGTTTTTATATAGGCCCCCGTGTCAGCATAATGTACCAATAAATAAATAAGTAAATAAATAAAAGAAAAATAACAGAATTTTTGTTTAATGTAAAATAAACACGAAAATAATCTTGGTCCACTGAGAATGGTAGATGCTTGTACTAGCTTCTGTGTTTTGTTTATGAATAGCTTATTCCATGAAATTTCAACGAAATTTAATTTTCCGCAATATATCACAGAATTTTAGTGTTTTGAACATCCGTATTGTATTTAAATTGTGTGGTTAGCCGCGATAAATGAAAAAAAGTCTCTTATATGCAAAATAAATAAATAAATAAAAGGCAATAAATGATTTCGATTACAATAAACTTTGCTGTTTATTTCTGATTCACATGTCTGTTTCTATAAAAATTGTTTTTTGTCTACAAGTTAAATATTATCTGGATGATATAAAAATATTTATTTATTCCATATTACAATATTTGCAGTTACACATGTTTATAAGATATTTGTGCAATATTTTATATTTTCACGCGTTTTATTGATACTTTCATGGTTTATTGTGTTAAATCAAAACGACAACAACGTTTTGTCGTTACGAAAATGTTTGTTTATAGTTTCAATCATTGTTATTTGGCGTTCACTTATTGTGTGATGTAGCATTGCAAATACCTAAAATTGCATTGAAAGGCATTGAATTTATCACCTATATATAAGAATAAATCTTCTTTATTTTAAACTGTCTATAAATGTTTAGAGAGAAAATTTTATTTATTTATATATTTACTTTATTTATTTATTATTAGATAAGCAACTGATAAAGCTTGCTCATGTAAAGAAATAAATATATAAAAATTTGTCAAAAAGCTTTCCGTTCTTCGATGTACTGCTAAATGTTTTCCGAATATTCCAAGAATTTTTAAGAATGTAGAAAAAACACAGAAGAAAAAATCCATCAATAATCATTAAATCTATTTATAATGATCAATATACATAACGCATATCCAATTACTAAGCTTGAATGTTGAAAAACAAGAAACCAGCATACCAGACATTCATTAATTTGAAATTAATCATATTTGAAATTACAGTTCCCGGTTATTCGAATAGACGATCTATTTCTTTTTTAACTTTCCTTAAGATTAAGATAATATCTTAAATAACCCATCATTAAGGCGAAACCTCCAAATATATATGATAATGATTTTTATCTTCGGCTGAGATCAATATGATTGCCTTTTTTATTCATTTATTCATTCCTTTATTTATTAATTCGAAGATATTAATAGAAAACAAGAATGTTTAAAAAAAAAATCTTCCACTAAAAAAAAAAAAATCTAATAAGAACATTTTTTATTTTCCATTTTTAAGTTTTCTGGTTTATCATTTTATATATATATATATTTATTGTGGGCTAGAAATTTTACAAATGAAATATAATTTTAATTTATTAGAATTAGTACGTGCATGTATTTCCCCACTTTTTAATAGTTCTTCACATATTTTAGAGTTTGGATAGAGTTTGATTAAATTCTTCAAAATAAATTCTTTAGAATATATGAAATTAAAATTCCGTTTTTTGAAATACATACAAATAAAAAAAAGAATATTTTGTTAATATGAAGTGCAACTATCCAATGGGGAAGAAATTACTTTTGTTTGATAGTAAAATCTCGAATAAAAAATATTGTTCGGTTTTAAACATCCTTAGAACAATTTTGTGTCCAAGTTCGTAACTGTGTATTATATTTAACAAAGAATTGTGTCTCCTTACTTGCAATAGTACTGCTTTCTACTGATAATATTTCATAAAATTTTCATTATTTCAAAATAGTTATGTATTATTTCTTGGCATAAAAAGACGTACAATCTAAAGACAAATCAGTTGCAGCGACATACACCAAAATGTAAGTATCGAAAGTTTATGAATCAAAACTTTGTAAGCAAACAACATAAATTCAAAAATTCGCAGAAATTGTTTCGTGTCGATATAGATCACTGCGAGCCTTCATCAGGCAAAAAAGTAAGCACGAGTGCAGGATGAAAGCAACATACAAAATATTTATTCAGCTGGTTATTACTAAGTGCAAACAAACTCACAAATTAGTGACAGTGTATACAAACATGTTATTAGCTGATTAATTGTTAGTATGGATTCAAATTACAAGTTGAATTCAGTTTAAAATTGTAATCATTAGTGAATAAAATTCTAAACGAGATAGGTTAACCTTCAATTTGTTGCTCATTTTGAAGGTTAGTTTTTTAAATAATCGAAACTGTTTGTAATAAAATTTGTTAAAATTTGGCAGTTAAATACGGCAAAATCTAAATAGAAAACACTTTACTATCTAAATATTATTACAGTTAATTTATTACGAAACTTTGTCTTTGAAATATTTTTTTTTCTTCTGTCCAGGGCTACAGGAAAAAAAAAGTATGAGAAATCAAGTTGATATATAAGTTGCGTATGTTTGTATGGCAATATATTGTAATTCAGTATTAAAATACGGTAATTTTGTAATTTTAACAAGTACATAGTACACTGTTAAAAATATCAATTAAACATTTCACAAAATAATAATAGTAATAAAATGAATAATAAAATTGATAAATCAAAAATGAAAATAATAATAATAATAATAATAATAAAATAAAATAAATAATAAAATTGATAAATCAAAAATGAGAAAAAAAAAAAAAAAAAAAAAGGTCCAATTCGGCAAATTTAGCTGCTTTATTTTGTTGCTAAGTTTCACCATTTCAGCGGCGCTTACTAATTAAATGGATGTACTAAAAAAGTGAAACGTAAGTATTTATTTCTAACAGTATATATATATATATATATATATATATATATATATATATATATATATATATATATATATGCGTAGCATGTAAATTATCTATTTATTTCAATCTGTAAAATTTTAATTTTTAATTTTTAATTTTAATTTAATTTTTACCTCATTTTTTGACCGTAAAACTGGGCCACGTACTTTTAAAAATGACTGAAAGGAATTAAAATGAAGTGTTTCCACTTAAATTTCCTACTTTAGTTTATTTTAAAAAATCTAATTGTCTTGTCGAAAATCTGTTTGCACCCCTGGATTCAGAAAAATCTCTCCTTTCATTTAGTACCGAATTTGTAACGATAGAATTGATATTTCTATTTTATTTTGGTGTTACACAAAACTGAAGAAGAAGAATTCTACAATTATATAATAATGGGAAAAAATAATACAATAATAATATAAAATATTACAATGGGCATAATATTAATAAATAGTATCCAAGCTGTGTTATCTTATATGATGGGAAATTAAAAGCTTCTAAAATGAAATAAAGAGTTCAAATGGCCTTCTTATGATGACATACTAAATATTTAGAGAAAGCGTATTTTGTTTGACTTTGCACGGTGAAATGGAAAATTACCATTTCACCTAAATGTGAATAATAAAGATGAAATAACTACAATGTACAGTCGGGAAAAAAAAAAAAAAAAAAAAAAAAAAAACCGCAACATTCGACGTAACTTCGTTGCTAATCGATGCACAAAAATGTAATAAATATCATTCGACTGGGAATTGAGAGTACTTTTAGAAAATGAAGTGAAATTTTGAATTGAGGGTCGTCTACATATTAAAACGGGCACCAACTTCGATTTTTTTCAATGGAAAAACCCTAATTTTATTTTATATCTGAATTCCTGAGGTCGCGGCGATGCGAAAAAGTACATTAGTTGTATATTTTACTTATTTTTTTATATAGTTATAAGCTTTCAAAGTTTGAAGGTGCTAATGTTAAATTCGTATTTCAAACTTTTATCAATATCTTCATAAAAAATAATTTGATCAATATATATATATATATATTTACGAGATACAATAAAGAAACCCAAACATAATCTATTATTACTTTTGATTCTGAAAAATATTAATAAATTCATATTCAAAAAAATTATGAATTATGACCTGTATTAATTTATATATACTAGGGGACTCTGCCCCCTGCTCGCTCCGCTCACCAACCCCCGACTCACTTTACATATTAACATATGCAGAGCTCTGTCCGCCTATTCGCTGCTTTCTTTCACTGAAAAGGAATATTAATTGTGCATATTACAAGACAAAAGCAGAAAATTATCATGGAAACCCTCATATTCAATGTCAAATTTATATATATAATATATATATATTTAATAGAAAGAAATTCATAATATCTAGACCATTTTACATTACATCTTTAGTATATGACCCTTTTTATTTCTTTTTTACAACCTTAGATCCGGACCACGTTAACCCAGTTGTAGAGCGCCGAGCTCGTAATTGGAAGATTGCGGGTTCGGTTCTCGAGCCGGCCAAAGACCGTCCTGTACACTAATGGTGGCTGGTGCACGTAAAATATGACGTGGCCGTAATATCCTCCATATTCCCATCAAAATTATACCTCTGGGGGGGCCACCAAAGCGCGGGAGCCATCCCCTTCGTGTAGGACCAAAACTCTAGTGGCATGTCTCTGAAGCATCCGTAGGGGTGCGTCCCAGACCGTCGCCACTTATCTATAGCGCAGTAATGGTGCGGCGTCAAACACAACCTACCTAATTATCTACCTACCTAAAATCATGGATCATATTTTAATTTTTAAGTGTAAGAAAATTAATTTTCTAAAAGTAGAAAAAAAAGTTGATATTTATTTTCTTTCTTTTTTACATGCATGGTTTCCGGCCGCGGTACCCTAGTCAGTAAAGCGCCGAGCACGTAATTGGAATCGTAAGATTGCCGATTCGATACTTGAGCCAGTCAAAGACTCTCGTGTACATCAGTGGTGGCTGGTGCACATAAAATCTGTCGTGGCCGCAAAATCCTTCATGTTCTCATCGCACTATACTTCTGGGGATCATATAAGCGAGGAGGGGGGGGGGGACCCCTAGAGGATCAAAATTGTGATGGCATGTCTCCTTAACATCTCTAGGGGTGCGTCCCAGACCGTCGCCAATTATCCATAGCGCAGTACTGATGCGACGTTAAATCCAACCTAACTACCTACCTACGTACAACCATGGATCATCTTTTAATTTTTCCATGTAAAATGACTTCATAACAGAAGAACAACGTCACCGGGAGAAACTTTTTTCAAAATAGCAAATAGAGTACCTTCATTAACTTGTCGTTTTTAGTTAATAACTTCTTTAATTAAAATGATAGAAATTTCTAAGCAGCTAAAATGTCTTCCTTGGAGTATTCGGAACACATTGATACATCTCATGACGCGAAGGACCCTGCCCTCCGATAGAAGATGCTGTCGCAGACAAAAAAATTTTCTCATTGCAGTTATTACAGGGATGGAACACGGGCGCAGAATTCATACCGGAATCTGCATAAGAAATTTCTCTACCTATAATATCGTTGATTTAAGAAGTAGAAAATTTTCTTACATTGATAGTGGTATGAATTCTGCGCCCGTGTTCCATCCCTGTTATTAGATTTCGAGATATAAATAAATCTGTCGTTTGGAGAGACTTAGAGGGCCGTCTCTGAGCATGAGATAACGAAGAAAATCTTAAAATCAACAGAGAAAATTAAACAAAATATTTAAAAAAAATTTTTTTCTTTACGGGATAATTTGTACAACAACAACGTCAAACGCGAAGAAGTGAAACAAAAAAGAGGATTTTTAGACATTAATATTAACAAACGAATTCTTGTTTTCTAAAGCAAAAGAATATAGGAAAGAAAAAGAGAAAGTGCTTATGCGTATTCATATTAAACTCCTTATTTTACTTTGGCAAAAATATACACAAGTGGCATTTGCCTCATCGACCACTGGTGATACATTTGAATCCTTTCCTAGAAGGAAAAAATCAACTGAAAAGGCGGGGCTTACTGTTTAAAATAGAGAAATAGGTGGAACGTAAAAATTGCCGAAAATAATAATAATAATAATAATAATCGAACGGTATTCGAATGCAATGCAGACTTGCTATATCGCTTCTTAAGTACCGTCGTAGTCAAAAGGTTAATCATTTAGTTAATATATTTATTTATTTTTTCTATTTATTTATTTATTTTGTGTGCGTGTGTGTGTGTGTGGAGGGGGGGGGGCGAATTATTATTTTAAGGATACTTTAGTCTTTAAAAATTATTTTTATAAATATATTTTAATTAAGAAAGTATATTTTCATAGAAATTATAAACAAATCGCACAGTTTAAGAGTTAAACTGACCAAAACTGGTAAGTACGATTAAAATTGTTTAATGCTTACCTCATGATAACTTACAGTAATTCAGGAGTCGTACTATGTATATTTTTTGGGGGAATCGGATTGCTTTTTGAAAAGAAAATGTAGAATGTGATTTTTCAGAATTTACTCTTTCCCAAATCAATCACGAAGAATAAAGGGGTGGGGGAGTACAGTATGGATACTCTTTTATTCCACGTTCGATATCGAGCAGGATTTTCTGCTCATGTTGGGAACATTCCTGTAATGCACATTCTTATTAAGAATCGGGATTATACTGTCTGTCTAGCATCTAGCTTTTGCTAGATAATCAGACTTGTAGGAACCTGGAATGGAAGATCTAATATTTCGGAGTTTTCTTTATGACGAAAATTTATCTCTCTCTCTCTCTCTCTCTCACACACACACACACAAAAGAAAAAAAAAATCAAAATTAAATTATGCACATCAAAAGAAAACTTCTTCTTCGTTTTTTTAAAATTAATTAATTATTTATTTATTTTAATTCGTAAATAGCCATATATTTGAGAAAATTTAATAACATATATTTTATCATATTGACATTTAATTGAAGATCTCGGTGCCAGAAAGGGACAGCTCCACTTTTTTTTTTCTGTTTTGTGTTTTACACTGAAATATATAAAGAAAAATATTCTCTTTCATTCTGTACTAGAACCTTACATCTCCAAACAATATTCCATAGGATGTTAAAGAAAAGGAGCTATAGCAGGTTACATTTCGGTGGCAGAACAATGCAGTTCCTGGAGCTTTTTTTGTAATTCCTGAAAGTTTTTAAAATGTGGAGCTGTCCTTCTTGCACCAAGATCTTCAATTTCAGTTAAACGTTTAAAAATGCACAGAAAACAACACTTCATTTTCCCAGATCTACATTTTCTTAAATCTCAGAGAAACAGGAGATGAGTAAACAAAAATATCGATATTTTTTATCTGTATAGGAAGAAGATGCTTAGTTAACCCTTTAACGTTCATTACATATTTTCTTTTGAAAATTGCTAAACTAATTTAACTAATTTCAAAAATGGCTATTAGACACATAGCTGGATCATAAATATGTAAAAAGAAAAAAAATATCATTTGTAATGTTTGTGAGTTTTTTCTTTTGAACCATCTTTATGCTAATCTTATTAAATTCAAATAATAAATAATTTAATTAACAAATATTTTGTAGAGTAGACACTATAAATTGCAAAAAACTCGCGACAGTTGTTTCAGGTCAAAAGAGTAGCCGTGCTTTTCATCAGGTGAAAAAAGTAGGCAGGAGTGTGCACCATCAAAGCAGCTAGGTACTCTCGCATCCACTAAGAAATTTAAAGTGACTTCTGCATATGGCTTACTTTGAAATGTTATTTGATAAATTTCGAAGTTGTGCTTATATCTACAAAACAGAAAAGGAGCAAAATTGAAAAATTGATTTAAAAAATATTAAAAAATTGTTGCTTTCGGTACTAAACGAATTAACGTTAGGTTCATTGGCAAAGGCTTAGGTAAACAAAAGTTTAAAGGTACAGGCTGTCCTTAAATTTCACACAAAATTAACTATTTTCGTACGTAAAAAAAAGCTAATTTTTCGAAATCGTTTTGACATCACTACAGTTCTTAGCCGTGGTGGAGGAGCAGAATGTGGAATATATATTAAACAGGTTTAATATTGCATCAGGGTTTATTTGTTTATGTTAAAATATTTCACCCTTATAAATTTATTAACACGAGTGATATGAGGAGAAATTGTTGTGTTGATATAAACAAAAAGAGATTAAGGTCTTATAAAATTCATACAGTCTAGACAAACTGAAAATAGTCAGACGCTCTGAAAGAGATGAATCTCTTGCTTCATTCAGCCGTTTGTACGACGTAAACAAGCCCATGATTTATTACTCTTTCTCAAGAAAACAAAAAAAAAGCATATTAAACTGACTCTTGGCAAGCTTATAAAAAAAAAAAAAAAAAAAATACATGAAACTGCTTAAACACACCTCATTAATTTGATTATTTCAGTAATAAAATAAATATTATTAGTACTAAATGCTCATTTTAAAAATGATATTTTTTAACATCTCTCTACTTTTGAACATGCAATATTCGCACACGTTTTCAGGAACAATTATGTGCGAAAGTCAGGTCCTCCTGTATTAAAAAAAAAAAAAAAAAAAAAAAAAAAAATCCTGCTCTAGATTAATGACACCAATTTTAATAATTTAAACACAAACTTTCCTTTTAATATTTATTAGTTTTGAAAAAAAAAAAATAAAAAAATAAATAAATAAATAAATAAAAAATCCACTTAAATGAGGCACATTTTGTTTATAAGCTTAATTAGATCATACAGTGTTTAAGTTTTAACAGTATTATGAGAAACATAATGATTGAGATGAATTGCTATCCGCTCTCATCGAAATGCTGTTAGACGAAGCAATTATATGCTATTATAGAACCTTTTGAATAATAAATAGACTGAATAATAAATAAAAATATATAAAATGTTAAATACGTCCATTTTTTGTGGTCATTTCCAAGTCGAATGCATTATACAACACAAAGTCGAAAATCACTATCCGAAAAGCTTGTTTAGCCCATAACTGGACATTTTTTGATCGTATTAATCACTCCTATCACCCTTTTTTATATTTTTTTCTTTAAATAATACTGTATTATTTTCGCATGTAGATCGACTTCATGCATAGGTTTAAACCCTATTTTCAGAGAAAAAATTCAGGGTCGACACAGCACACTTATTAGGTAAACTAATTGAGAAATAAGAAAATATTAATAACTAAAATTTATACTTTTAAAAAGCAATTTTAGGTGTCTCTAAAGCATAAAAACAACCTTTGTTGTCTGACAAGGAAGCATTCAAAAGGTGTCGTCTTAAAAAAATATTGAAAAAAAAAAAAAAAATGTGATTCTATTCTTCCTAAAACACCAGAAAATGAAAAAATTATCGGCTGAAATGAATTACAGCGACCACAAAAAATATCAAAATTAAGCACATTTGGCGATTTCACATTGTTAGGCGATTGATTTTGAGTACTTGGCGGAGAAACAAAACATGGTTCTCTTCGTACACGGCAATCTCGGTGCTAGCCAACTGAACGCCTAACAGCGCTAAATCGCCAAAAATGCTTAATTGTGATAATTTTTTGTGATCGCAGTAATTCATTTCAGCCGATAATTTTTTCACTCCCTGGTGTTTTATGAAGAGTAGAATCACATATATTTTTTTCAATATTTTTTTGAAGGTGACATCTTTTGAATGTTTCCTCGTGAATAATACTTAAAGAAGTGTCTAAAGGGTGTAATGAATGATGAAATAAGGAGCTGCATTTCAAGCTTTTTGCTTAGACCATCAAAACGCTGACGACCGGCATTTGAACGAGTTGGTTAAAATCTGAAATCCACGTGCAAATAAATAAATAAATAAAAACGTAATATGAGCGTCCAATAAAATAAATTATTTTGACAACTAAATAATTACAACAAATATTTTAGGCAAAATACAATTTCTGAAAAAAAAAAAAAAAAAAAAAAAAAAAAACATCTTATTATTAAACGAATCATAAAAATATAGGAACGCTACGACCCTTGCGGAATTATTCATATATCCACAAATTCATATATTGTATTATTAAATTATACTTATGACCAAGAATCCCGATTTCTGTGGTTCTGGAAACTTCGAATTATTGGATTCGTTCTGTACATAGAGGGGAAAATATATTCATATATTTATGTAACCTAATTTCAGGGTTCTCAGCAGTCACTATTTTGAATGCCACTTCTTATATAAAGCAACCTTTGCGTTATTTTTTCGAAGATATGTAGTACAAACGATTAATAAAGATTACTAAAAAAAAAAAAAAAAAAAAAAAAGAATCGAAATATTGACTACCGAGAACTCTAACTTAAAAGTTCACGTTAGAGCATGGTGAAAAAACGTAATGATCAAGATGGATTACTGTCTCTCCCATCAGGATGTGGTTAGATATAGTGATTATCTAGCATTCTAGATATTGCCTTTCGAAAAATAAATAAATAACTATGACATTCGATGTTTCGATTTTGCTGCGGTCATTTCCAGCTAGAGTCTTGCATCGGGTCGGATACCCGCGGGAATCCGCGATTTTCATTGATTTTACAGCAGCGGGTAAACCCGCGGGTTACCCAAAAAAGGAATGTATCAATAAAAGTATTTTTTACACATTTTTTTTTTTAAAGAAATCTTTACTTTTTGAATGCAGACATTGGATGATATTCTTTTCCTCCAGAGTAATTTAAAGCTATATGACTCATAACAAGAATTTAATTACAATTACGTAAATAGTAAATAAAAACTTTATATACGAAAATTGTAAATTTATATACGAAAATTATTTGTCTTTATATATTATTTTATTTCTTTTTTAATACTGTCAAAATATTTGGAACTATGGTTTTTTTTAAAAGTATTGTTTATACATTTGAAATTTTGTCATATTATTAACTGAAGTTTTTGTTTATGATTCGGCATATTACTTATAATTTTTATATAACATGTAATTTTCAGAAAGATGAGTTCAACAAACTAACTGTGTTTTGCGTCATAGAATTTTAATTTAATTTCTTATGTAATGTTAATTTCCAAATATTTTATTGCGAGTCGCGGGTAGGGTTGTGGGTTGAAAGTCATTTTGCGGATAGGGTGCGGGTCAAGTTTTTTCGACCCGCGCAGGACTCTATTTCCAGGTCTATTAATTCATTTTAACTGTAATCACTGTATTAATTATTATATCTTCAAACTGATATTCTAGCCTATTTCAATTTAGAAAAAGACTAAGTGAATATGCAAATTATTGTTTTAAAAGTGCTTAATTAGAAAAGGCGTAACAGATATGAAAATATGAGATAAAATGGATCTCCATTTGACAACAACACACTTAGAGAATGATCGATTTTTGATTTTTGGAATTAATATTCTGTGTCATTCAGGCTAGACACTTCATGCTCTTGATTTTTAAATGATATAGTTTCTGAAACAAAGGGCTTACCATTTAAAACAAGAGTTTGATATTGTTGCGCTTTTAAGTTTTTAAATGGATGTATTTAGATTTGTATTTATTTTGAGCATTATGTTTAGGAAATGGTTCAGAAATGTTTATATTAATTAAGTGTGGAAAAGCTTTTAACACTTAACCGCTGACGTAGATTAACGTCATTTGAAAATCTGTAACTTCACCAGTGGGAGTTTCTTTCGCAATTTTTATATTATTTATTTCTTACGAATATACCCAATATTCACTTTTGTACAATCAGATGTACTATCGATACAAATGCTTTGATAAGAAAGATTATAATCATAATGAATATCCATTTGTATTATAAATATGAAAATAGAAAATTCTGTTCTGTAATATCATAACTTGGAAGATTAACGCCCACAGGTCAAAAAGACAAAAGCAGGACTGCCAACCATCTCATTAATAAGCGTAGACTTGTTAACGCCCCTTGAAAATACGCCCCTTTTCCCACACCACTTTATATTTAGAGCAATTCTCTCCAAATAGTGTTACGATTAAATAAGAATGAAATTACTCTAAAAAATTACTGGTGTACAAAAAAAGGCGGTGACTAAAAGTACTACTCTTCATAATGAGATGGTTGGCAAGCATGCAAAAGCATGCGGTCGCAAAAGTGTTAAAAATGTTCTTTTTTTTTTTTATTTTTTTTTTTTTATTATTATTTTTTTTTACAATATGTTAGTTTTTAAAGATGTTTTCTTAATATTATTTTTATATGTAATGGCTACCGCATTAATTGCTATAAATTTGTCTTTACTGATTACTTATTTACATTCGTTATTTATTGCAGAAAAATGTTGAAATTCATAAAAACTAAATCTAAATACTAATAAATTGTAAATTGTACTTTTATAACTTTAGATTATATTACATTATAATTCAATTCAATATAAACGACACAGATCAGAATAAACTATAAAAAAATTGCGTTACGTTCGCACATATTATTTTATATTCGTTTTGCTTCAGAATATTCTTCCTCATAATATATGATAAAGAAAATATTAGTGATTTGATATGCCAATTGTAGCCTAAAGTTATGATACACTGTTAAAAAAAAAAAAAAAAAAAAAAAAAATCTTATATTACAGAAAATTCCTGGCAGCAAATGTTGCCAGAAAATAACCGTATGCTACGAGAAAAAATTGTAGACAGAAATTTTCTGTTGCCGAACAATACAGATAATATTCATAGAAACAGATTTTTTCCGTTTGTGCTCATTGTAAAAAAGAAAAAAAAAACTTACATTAAATAAACTTTCCCCCCTTTTTATTACACAAAATCGAACCAGGGTCCTCTGCATAGTAGGCAAGACTTTACTTTGAAGCCACAGACTCGTATAGCACCCTTTCGCTTAGCATTTCCCAATCCTGCTTTGATATCAAGTTTTTTCGAATACAAAACAGAGAAAAATTTGTACCCACCACAAAAAATCTGTTACAATCATATATTTGATTATGAGGAAAATATGAGTAAACATTCAAGGTAAAATTTATAGAATTAAAAATGTTAATTTTATTTGATTAAAGTTCAGTAAATTCAGTTTATTTTCTATAACTAATTTTTAGTTAATGACATAATCTTTATAATTGTGTTTTACATTTTCAATTGTGTTTTTTAAAGTTCAAATATAAAAATAAGAGTTTCGATGTTGAAACACTACAATGTAAAAAAAAAAAAAAAAAAAAGTCTTACACTATACTTTTAACCCCTGTAACAGATTTTATGTAGTGAGTGCAATTTTTTTTTCTGTTTTGTATTTGGAAAACTTGATATCAAAGCAGAATTGGGAAGTGCAAAGTAAAAGTGCGAAGCGTGAATCCTTGACTTCGAGGTAAAGCCTTTACCTATTATGCGGAGGGTTCTGGTTTGGTCCTGTTTAGCCAGATTAGGATTAGTTTCTTTTCCTTTCTTTCTTTCTTTTCTTTTTCTTTTTATTAACAGTGTGTACTACGGGAAAAATATGTTTCTACGAATATTTGCTGTATTGTTCGCTTACAGAAAATTTCGCCCTGCAATTTTTACTTTCCCTTACCCATAAGGAAGAGAAAGTATTGTTTTTGGGTCAAATTTTCGAACGCGAGATTTTGTTATATTTACACGTTTTGAGGTCCCCTGAATACGAAAATCATGTTTTTAGCAAATGGTCTGTCTGTATGTCTGTGTGTGTGTATGTCTGTATGTCTGTGTGTCTGTGTGTCTGTCTGTTATCAGCATATCTCAAAAACAAATTATGGCAGAAAGTTCAAACTTGGTATTCTAAATGTGTATCATATAGGGATGCTATAGTCTTTTCGTTAAGATCAAACAAATGGTTCGTGTACAGGGACAATCAAGAGAATTCTAATACATTACGTCTATGGGGGAAATTGCAGGTAAGTAGAGTTTAACGTCTATAGACTGCACTAAACCAAATGAAACGAATATATATTTTTTGTAACAGAGATAGTTAACTGGGGGGAAAATTTTGTGTATGTAGGAGCCTCGCCTCCCCCCTGGGGGGGGAAGTCCCCCTCGAGGGGAGTAAATTTTCATGATGGGTATCTTTCAAAAGAGCTCGCCAATACCTTTAAAACGAATGGTTGAACCATCGATATGCGATAATTTAAAACAAAGTTATCGATTTTTTTTTTTTTTTTTTTAAATATTGAGAATAAAATGAACTTTTTTTTGGATATTTGGTGTTATCCTACTTCTCTAATATGGAAATCGTCTGCCTTATCATAAAAGATAATTTTTTAAATAATAATTTTAATAAATTATTTTTTAATAACCGAATTAAATTCTATATAAATGTAGGTGCATTAATGAAACGGGGGGTTGAGGGGGGCGGTAGCCCCCTCACACAGAACTAATTATCATATAAAACACTTCAGAAGCCTAATATGAATTGTTTAATACAGGTTTACATAACAGTACTCGTTATCTTACCTTTTAATCTGCAACCTGTATTTATAGTATTAAATTTCAGGGTAAGAGAAAGTCGTGTGGGTGACACACCAGATTATTTCTCGTAGCATACGGATATTTTCTGGCAACTTTTGCCCGGAATTTTCTGTGATATAACAGGATTTTTTTACAGTGTATATATATGGTTGCATATAACTTGAAGGCCTCACTAGGTTCAATTTGTTAAATAAGAACAGTTTTAAAGGTACTTTTCTAATAGCAGTATCTAATAAATTAATAAGTAATACCATTAGAAAGCTAAACTAGCACTTGTAATAAAATAAAAGATATAAATCTGGCTTAGAAAGCATGCGATATTTACGATTACTCCTAACTTACACTTTATTGTTCCATTCTATGGTCTTATTTAAGAGACATTTACTCTTAGAAAATGTTAAAATTTTTACATTGATTAACCCGAGTTTAACAAAATTTAACTTTAAATTTACCAATGATTACTATTTTTTATATTGCATTACTCGTTAAAAGATGTTTTCAGTGTTAATGTTTGTAAAATGAAAGAATTCATTTAATAAAATTCATCCACGAATCCACAGAATAAAATGTTTTTATATGCTAATCTAAATGTACACTGCATTTATGTTGCGTATCCATGAATGCTATTACGTATAACTTTATGTTTAATTATGTAGCATACACTATAATAAAAGCAATAGTTATAAAGTAAGTTTTACATAGCTCCTATCTCTCCAAGAAAGATGATAAATTACTTATTTGTTTTGTATCTTGAATAGGTTAGTAAAGCCCTATGTCCCAGGTTAAAATCCTGGCCTGCTTACCTTTCTCTCTTGCTAAAATTAATTCGGCTATTCGATCAAAAATATGTGTAATCAACGTCCAGCTTTGACAAACATGAGTACTTCGTATAGTTATGGTTTTGATAATATTTTACAGTTAATTATCACGGACTGGATCTGATATCGTTAACATGAAATCCAGAGACCCTTTTTTTTTAATTTATGTCGTAAAATTTTAGTTTCATTGAATTTCGTTTCAATGTACATTAAAGAATGATAAAATTATTATACAAGACTACTGCACATTAACAATTGATCCAGCTCTTCAATTTAGAAAGGAATTATATAATAGTATATAGATAATTCCTTTCCGAAATTAAATGACCCTATTTTAAAGCTGTCTACACACAAAACTATTATTGAGAAAGTTATGAAATTTTATGTAGTACATAATGAAGGTATGGGAATTTGTTTGAGCGAATAAAAAAATTAGTTCAAATTTTCACCATCAGGGGGCATTTTTTAATGAATTACACATTTAACATACATTTTTGATAGTTTACAAATTTTATTACAACAAGACATGGTTATCATGACGGCTATCATTGTCAACTACCATCTGGAATCGTAAGATAGTATGTTCCCCAGCTGACCGCAGTGTGTTCGGGGAAATGATACGAAATGTTGTGAAATGCTGTCTTTAGGATCAGGTAAAGTTCTTGGATTATCACGACTTAACAGAGCTTTCAAACAGCCCCAAGCCTAAATTGAATTACACATTTAGAATGTGAGGTCTGTGGGCCGGGGAGGCCACAAATCAGGAAGCGTGTAATTCATTAGAAAACGACCCTTGGTGCAAAAAAATTGAACCAATATTTTTATTCGCTCAAACAAATTACCATACCATCATTATTAGGGGTGTTTGCGTTCCGGATTTTTTATTTCATTCCCCACCAGTAATTACGAACTGTGTTTTTGGCTATATTTAATTGCTAAACACTACTAGAAAACTACAAATGATATGACTATTAAAAAATTACTGGTGAAAAATAAAATAAAAAATCCGGAACACCCCTGCATTATGTCTTACACAAAATTTTACAACTTTCTCAACAATAGTTTCGTCTGTAGACAACTTTAAAATAGGATCGTTTAATTTCGGACACTATGTATATACTGCATTGTAAAAAGTATGTCCTATTTGCAGCCAGAAATTCTTTGTAATTTGAGAAAATACGTGGAATTTACAAAAAATTACGGTGTCAGAACGTACTTTTTGTAATTACAGAAAAATTCTAGCAGCAAATAGGACATATTTTTTACAATGTATATATCGCTTACAATTTGCTCACTCGCGGTAATTACGAGTGAGAATTGACCGAGGGGCTTTTTTACAAAACTCACATGTATTCAAGTATGTAGAATAATCCGGGCAATTACATTGATTGAGAAGGAGCGACTTTTGACATTAGTAAACAACGGACTTTCGGTTTTGTTTATTGAAATGTCTATTACTTTCTTCATTTTAATTCACGATAAGCATGGTTTTGCCTGATTATATCCGCTTTTGTAAAAATTAATTCGCCCAGTCCATTAAAATATCTATATTATAAGTGGTAGAAGTAAGAATCCTAATTATTTATGACTCATACCTTTGTTATCCATTACTTGAAATTCTATTAAAAAAATCCTTCTTGAATGCATTAAGGGGACAAGGAACGTTGAAATTAATTATTTTTGTTTACAGTTCTTCTGACATAGTAACTTCTGACACAGAAAGGCCTTTTTTTATGGGAAAATAATATAAAATAATGCTTAATTTTAGAATGCTCCATGCTAATTCTAAGTTACTTTAAAGTTCCATTGTTTTACAGTGTGTCTTTTGTATGTAACTGAACCTATCTGTGCATAGATTTTATTTTATATCTCAATTACAGCCTCAGTTTAAAAAAAAAAAAAAAAAAAAAAAAAAAAAAAATGAAATTTGAAATCTTCTTAAATGTTTTTCGTGCGACTGCGACTAAATTTGAAGGTTCCTAATTAGTGTAATAATATATTGAATTCAAAATGAATGGCTCAGTTTTGTGACAAATGTACTAATTAACATTCACTCAATTTTTTAAAAGGATTGGATGAAAACAAATTAGCAAGGAACATTATAAGTAACTGGTTATTCCCAAAATTTGGTACCGAAGAAAAATAAATTTAAAGTCTAAAATTCTGTAAAAAAAAAAAAAAAAAAAAAAAAAAAAAAATCAATAATGTTTGAGAAACTAAAGAGTGATATTATTTTAAAAATATTACATTGCTTCATGCATTCACTGTCAAAAATGGTTTCTTAAAAATGAGCTAAATTGTCTCAAAATAGCTCCGAAACAATATACACTTAAATTGGAAAACCCATGTACTCATTTTTGAGTATACTGACATGCTCAAAAATGGAGTTGACCAATAAGAATCCCAATATCCCCATATTTGACATGTCAATATACTCAAAAATGAGTACATGGTTTTTCAAATTTAAGTATATATTGTTTCGGAGCTATTTTGAGACATTTTAGTTCATTTTTAAGAAACCATTTTTAAAAGTGCATTGTGTAATAACTGTCTAGCTGATTTTAATTGCATCGATTTTGACAGTTTTCATCATCCTTTGTCCCTTTAAAGGAAAACAAGGCACAGGAAGATCTTTTTAATGAATCATGTAGAATTTTTGACTTAAACGAAATTTAGTTTTTTAACACTTTTATTCTCTCTCCCTCTTTTTTTTAGAGAAGCCAAAAAGAATTTAGCTGTATTTATAGAATGTTTTTGCTGCGATCGATTTTGTTTATACTAAAATTAATTTTGCAATATAATGCAATAGTTTTTTAAAGGCATTTTGTATGCTTTGAATTTTCAAACTGGAAAGAAGATCGTGTTGTCTGTGCATTTAATAATGATAATAATAATAATAATAATAAATCGGGTTCCACGAGAAATTGACTCAACTTGATGAACATATTTTGCCGCAATATTATAAATGCAACTACAGAATAAGGCGTATAGTTTTGTTGTAAGTTTCATATGATTTATTCATACTGATATTAAAACCAACGTAACATTTAAAATGAGATAAAAAATACAAAAAATTTAAAACTTAAAAAAAAAAAAATACATTTTAATTAAAAACATTAAAACACAAGACAGACGTTTCGGCTAGAACACTAGCCCTCCTCAGTGTCAAACACACAAGCACAACATTTACAAAAATTCTAAATACATCATAGCAAGATTAAATATTCAGGAGGAATAGCTTTAGCCTCGTTCAAGGCAGAATGTTGCATTTTAGTAAAAGCGCCCTCTAGAAAAATACGGGATTCATAAATATTTACATTAGAATGTATTTTTTTAGAGGGCGCTTTTACTAAAATGCAACATTCTGCCTTGAACGAGGCTAAAGCTATTCCTCCTGAATATTTAATCTTGCTATGATGTATTTAGAATTTTTGTAAATGTTATGCTTGTATGTTTGACACTGAGGAGAGCTAGTGTTCTAGCCGAAACGTCTGTCTTGTGTTTTAATGTTTTTAATTAAAATGTATTTTTTTTTTAAGTTTTAAACTTTTGTATTTTTTATCTCATTTTAAATGTTACATTGGTTTTAATATATTAATGAGACGTATAAATTATGTTTAATTTTATAAAACTTACTGATATTGCTTAAATATTCTGCCAACAATGAAATTGGGTACTGTCAGTTCCTTAGTAGCCACAAAAAAATCCAAGATATTTTTTTTTATACGGAAAATTGTCACAATTTGTCCACTTATCGATACACATAATAAAGGAAAATGTAATTTTGATAAATGTATTTGGAAAATGTATTCTGTGAAAGTGTTCCTTAGGTAATAATAATACTAAAAATGGAAGCCATTAAATAAATCATAAAAGTTCTGTGACCTAATATTATATGAAATATAATATAAACAAAAGCTTTAAGCGCTTTACTTATAAACACTTGTTTGTTTACTTGTTTTTATGAGCTTTATTTTTAAACGAATATCCACTGGCAATATAATACATGTTCAGTTTACTCGATGGTTGCTGTAATTGCTGAAGGAAAAATAGCAACTTAAAAAAAAAAAAAAAAAAAAAAAAAAAAAAAAAAAAATCATTCAGTTATACTTTTTAGTTGATTGTAATTACTACATAAATATGGAATGCGGAACGAAGCATATAGGTCAATGAAACTGACTAGATTAGAAATTAATTATCAACGAAAATAATTTATTGAATCGGAAATTAATTGATTGAAACGGAAAGAAGGAAGTTATTAAATCTTATACTTAAAAATATAGCCACGAATCTTATAAACAGATGAAATGGAATAAAATATAATGTTCTTGAAAATGTTGTAACAGATATCCCAAAATTTATAATTTATTCCGAAACATTCTTAGTACGCGCTTTTTTTCATACCTCTGTTTTTGGAAAGTATTTTTCTTCTTATTCAATTGTAATTACATATTACAGAAAATTACGCTGCAAATAATGTGGCGTGAAAAATACATGGGTCTAACAGTTCTCTGGAATAAATTAGAAATGTTGGCATGTCTGTTATAATATTAAATATTGTAAATAATTTGTTGCAACTAGTTACTCTTTATTATTAAAGAGAAAAGAGAAGAGAAGAAAAAGAAGAAAGAAAATATTCTTGATTCTGTACATTAATTAAAATAAATAAATAAATAAATAAATAATGAATAAATAAGAGCTTCTTCGATTTTGAATAAATGATGTGTAATTTAATATATTGCTCTTTGTATTTAGGTATTTCTTGAGGCATTAGGACAGCCTGGAGAGCACAAGTTTGCCGTTGTATTAAAAAAAAATATATGAAGCATCAAGCTTAAGTTTGTGATTTCGAATTTGCATGGCTCAGACAGCGTAACTACAGTCAGCAGCAAAAGTATCCGAGCACTAGCAAAAATTTCTATGTAAAAAAAGTACTCTCAATACAGTTTTGTTAAATAAATCCTTGCCAAATCCCGTTCTTAGCCAGTCTAAGAGCATGATTCGACAAGGATTTATTTAACAAAACAGTATTAAGTGTACTTTTTTTACTTAGGAATTTTTGCTAGTGCTCGGATACTTTTACTGCCGACTGTATGTATAGTTTTCACTGGTACCCGCGTGCAAAACTTGAAGTTACCGTCATTTTCATTTGAAAAATTTCTTCATGAAAGTGCTGCTCATCAGACAATATGGTTAAGAATAATCGATGACATGCAATACAACACACCCTTTTCTAATATTTATTAAGTCCTTTCTATATATATTTTTTTCAATAATTATCATTTTAATAATAGTTGTTTGCTTTTACAGGGTGTCGAAAGTTCTGCCTTTTTTCCCTGATTCTTCATAATTATGTTCATAAAATAATTTTTAGCTTAATTAATCGTGCAAACATACTATAAAAGGTTATAATAAGAAGTAAGTGGTGGAAGAATCAGGGAAAAATACAGACTTTCGCCACCCCATATTAATATTACCAGCAGGTAGAAAATAATTTAAATATTTTTTCTATTTATCTTTTAAAATATTTAAATAAATATATTTTTTATTTTATTAGTTACATGAAAGCCAAGTATTTCAGCATTTTAAATTTATGATACGTTGAAATAGCTGTCACATTTTAGACTAGACCGTAGACCAAATCCTACTCACTCTAAAAGTTTTGAAAGGGGCTCCAAGGTTATAAAGCTGCACAATTTCACTTCTATTGCCTTCAGATAGACGATTTAGCTATTAAACAGACACAATGGTGATAATGGCGAAGAAAACAAAACAATTCTTTTTTTTTCTACTAACCTTCGATGAACATCAATTCTAGTCATTGAAGAAATTTTTTTTGGTGAACTGGACTACTTTTCTAAGTCTGATAAATTAGTTCTTCTTTACTATTGGCGGATTAGTCAAACCCCGTTTGAAGGGATAGGAGTAATTTCCATATCAAGGTCGTCATTTAAACGCCGATTTGATTGTATATTTCTGTAGATTCTTAAGGAGTGTTTGACCAGAGGACAGGGTTCATGCTGAACATTGAAGTTTTTGGTTTTTGAATTAGAAGATTTCATTTGCAGAGGAAAGTATGTATTGCTTTCTTTTCAAAAAGCTGCATAAAAAAAAAAAAAAAAAAAAAAAAAAAATCGGATAAGTGATTTCGAAAACAATGTTAATAAGTGAAATTTAAAAGTAATTTTAGTTAGTCCAAATTATTGAATTCAATTTATATACTTGCCAACCTAACCCGGAAGATTGTTAGTTCTCGCCCCTTTCTGTACACCACTTAATTTTTAGAATAATTCTCTTCAAATATATTTACGATTAAATAAGAAAAAAAAGTACTCTAAAAAAGACTGGTGTGAAAAAATAGGCGGAAATGGGGACTAAAAACCTTCCGGGTTAGGTTGGCAAGTATGAATTTATTTCTCGTAACTGTGAATTTTGTGTTTTGTTAATAGAAAATTACTTCTTATCTAAATTATTGCTAATGAAAAAAAAAAAAAAAAAAAAAGGAAGAAACAAAGAAACATAAAATGTCCCTTCATTTTATATTTGTTTTCAACCGAATGAAACCAGCATTTTTTTTTTCTTAAATAAAAATGTAAAATATTAAATATTTATCTCAAGAAACATGTTTTCGCTTAAAAGAATCCATTTAAATGTAATGAAAGGTCACCAAGAGTATTAAGGTCATTAAATCATATTTTCTATCGCAGTTTTCATGAATGTAAAATTTTTTTTTTTCTTTTTTCTTTTTTCTTTCTTCTTTCTTCTTTTGACCTTTATAATAAACTTGGAAATATTTCATATCAAAAATTAGCATTCAAGCATATTAAATGTACTTATATTTGCTTTTTCTTTCGTCGTACTTCTAAACTATAATGCCGTTCATGCGTATAAGGTATATAAATGTTGTTTTTTTCCTTTCGTTTTTATTTGATTTTATCATATTATTGAACAAATTTTTTTTAATTATTTATTTTATGTCAAAAAGGTTTGTTTTTAACTCCGATTCTTGAAAGTAGAAAAGAATTTAACTTGCCTGTCTGTCTATCCCTTGTTTTCTACTTTCCCTTTCGTAAATGTATTTGAATAGCTATTAAATGGAAATGTTTTATTAAGAATCACTATATCCATGGCATTTTGACAATTATAGTTCATTGAAACAGATCCACAAAGGTATGTGAATACGTAACAATCTATGAGTAATAGTTTATGCACGTGAAGTTAACGATTTTAGTCTATTGCAAGCGGGTTAGGGAGATCAATGTATATTATAGTAATTTACTACAATATGATATTCACTCAACATGGTATACATAAAATTTATGGTTATCCTTTTACAGGGTTGTCGATCTTGGTTTTGGTACTTGAGTGCTTTCATAAGTGAAAGAAGAAGATTTTTTGTGCATTATAGTCTATGGATGCTCCAAAGAAATTTTACTATTTTTAATTTCGTTACTATTTAGTTCCAGCTTAGAAGCGTATTTAAGGGATAACATATAAAGTTAATAACTTTTAAAATATACGACTATCATGTTGCCAATATAGCGATAAAATGAAATTTAAAGTGCCATTTTTCATTTAAAAAAAAAAAAAAAAAATCTACAGGCATTTAAAAGCTTTGCTTGTAAGACTTTCATGAGCGGTGTATTAATAATAATTTGTTTAATAAAAGATTCATGGAATAGACGAAATTTGTTAAAGATTCTCTATAATGCATTAAAATATTTTCTTTCAATTTAAATTAATTTACACTTTCTCTGAAAACTAACTTTATCATTTTGCATAGATATCGAACCACATTGTGAAAAAGATTATTTGAATAATACATTTTAATATTTAAATTTAATTTTAATTTTAAAATTTTTCTTTTTTCTTAAGCACTGAATATTGTTTTCTTACAATATGAATTATTCACTGTTAAAAATAAATTCACCCGGTTCGGGAACGAACCGAATTCCGAATGCGGGAAAAATTTCAAAATCAAACTCGAAATGTACAAAACTCGGTCTGATGCTGCCTGCGTACCAATAGATCAAAGTTTGTTAACGAAATCATTTTTTAATTAATGAAATCAATGAAGGTAGTGAATCAACGAAGGCTTTTCTCGATTCGTTGGTTACTGTATTTAATGGAAACTCTTTTCTATATCGCTTTACAAACAAAAATAAAATTTAAAGAAATCATGAAATTGCTTTAAAGCCCGCTTTAGTTCCCCGCTGCCTTCGGCAGCGACCCACTCATTCGCAGACTCTCGGGTGTCTGTCCCTATTGCCTGTGACAATAGCTTACCAGCGGGCTTCCATTTGGGTGCTTATCAGATGACAGTTTCGAAACGGACAGTATCGAAAAAATTGAAGTAGCCATTTTATATTTGAATCCCAGTTACACATGAACAACACTATACGTGGTGTACATAATATTTTCTTTCACGTTATTTTCTATATTTATTTGATTTATTCGATCCATCATAAAATGACAACAATTTCACACCAAATATAATATTACAATGTGCTATGATTGGCTATGTCTATCGCATGAGACAATTAATTTTTGTGGTTATAATAGTAGTTGAGTTAGTTAATAGTAGTTAGTATATAGAAAAATAAATAATGAAATAATGAAATATGTAAACCTGATCATGGTACAGCCTTAATGTAGCTCCCCTGGGCGACTTTTGAATTTTTATCGGCACTTTAGACAAAAATACATAATTTATGTTATTATTATTATTATTTTGTTTCTTTCTTTTCTTTTCGTTTTCCTTTCCTTTCCTTTTCTGTTTTTCAATATTCTATAATTTATTTATATTTTTTTTTTGCGCTACTTGGATTAAAGTGGCTTATACGAAAGTGGAGTCCTTGGCGAAAAATGTCCGATCTATTTCAGCATCAAAATTTTAAAAATTACCCAGGATTATCAATAAGTAAAACTCTATAATGTAATGCTGAATTAGCTTTCATGCCAAGCGCGATTCATCCGTGCTAGAAACATACTGTTTGAACAAAAGGGGAAAAAAATCTAAAATTGAGGTATATTATTATTTTTATTATTATATATATATTTGTTTTTAACTTCATTTTCATATTTTCATTTTTTCATGTGCAGGAGCAAATTTAATATATATTTTTTAATTTTCGCGTGAAAGCATATTTCGTTTTATGTTGAAAAAAAAAATGTATTTTTTTTTGGCAACAACTAAAAATTTAAATGTCCATTTTTAAAGCATTTACCAGGTTATTATTTTCACATTTTAATTTATTTTAAAAAATCTAATCAAAATTTCATTACAAATAAGGTACCAAATGAAAGGGGCTTTTATTTTTATCCGTCGGTTTAATTAACTTAACCATAGGACAGTTAGATTTTTTTGAATTAACTAAAGTATGAAAAGCTGGTGGCAACTTGCGCCAACACACAGACAAACAGAAGAAAATCTCTCTTAGCCAATCAATTTGAGTCAACACACAGACAAACAGGAATAAAACTCTCTTAGCCATTTATATATAGAGAGATAGTAATCACATACAGTAGTACAGCATGAATTATACTGGAAATACACTGTATAAAAACATGGTGTCAGAGTTCGTATTACAGCAATTAAAATAGATTGCGTGAACCCATGCGGATCTTCTACATAATGTGAACTTTTGCGTTCCTAGAGAATGAACTTTCAGGTTACGTTCTACAGCTAGATTGAAAATTTTGTGGGATTTCCTGTACTTAGTTGTTTGATTGTGTGGATGGTTTATTTGTTTTATTTTTTCCTTAAAAAAAAAAAAAAAAAAAAAAAAAAAAAAGAATCGTTATACAATACTAATCGGAAAATGGAGACATTCAGACCTCCTGGAGTGATGTTGTTTAGTGGTAACCTCAAAGAGAACTGGTCGAAATGGAAATTAAAATTCAATAATTTTCTACTAGCTTCTGAAAAAAATGAAAAATCAGAGGCAATCAAGATTGCAATATTACTGAACCTGATTGGAGATGAAGGAGAAAATATTTACAGTACTTTTAAGTTTGAAAGTGATGAAACAAACAGGAAACTTGACTAGGTAGATGACTACTGCTTGCTCCAAAATAATGAAGTGTTTGAAAGATTCCAAATTTTTTCATGTTCTAAGAAAGAAGGTCAGAACATTGATTCATATACTACCGAGTTGAAGACTTCGACGGCATCATGCAACTTCGGAGACCAAGAAACTAGTTTTATACATTTTCGAGGAGTTTTCAACGATTAAGGGGACTCGTCACCTCTGACTTTTACAAGGAAAGTCTCCTTAAAACACATACTCAGAATATTCTTAAAAAAAAAAAAAAAAATAAATAAAAAAATATATATATATCCTGAAACTACTTAATTTCATAATATAAGGTCAGTCAAATTTATCGGCGGAATCATAGTAGATAACCTGTAAGAATAAATAAATAAATAAAATAAAATAAATGAATAAATAAATAAATAAAAAATACTTTCGAGTATTTGGCGCGAAAGAGCCAAAGGCACTACACGATTTAGCGAGCTATATACCTCCTCGCCAAATACAAGTAACTTTAATAAATTTGAAAAATACTTGCTGAACAAATGTTTACCAAATAACATAATACTGAATAACGTTAAAATCACCAAATTAAATAGTTGGTTACTTTTTATATAAGATTCTATAATATACGGAAATGACTTGTGGTTGAAAGTATTTAATTTATCTTCTTAATTCTTTTTTAATCGTATAATTAAGAAATGTTTAAATCATACCTATATTTAGCATTTTGTTTTAGTTGAATTCCAATTATTAATTTATAATTTTAGTTAATTTTTAAGATCATATTTCAAAATCTCATTTTTTTTTTTTTTTTTTTTTTTTTTTTTTTGATTTTTAATTTTTAGTTAAAAATAAAGGTTTTAAAAAATAACACGCACAGTGTTGTCACGTTAAAATTCGGAAATCTAATTCATTTTGCATTTGCATGCTTGCCAACCATCTCATTATGAACCGTACAATTTTTAGTACCCGCCTTTTTTTTTCACACCAATAATTTTTTAGAGTAATTTTAGTCTTATTTAATCGTAACAACATTTCGAGAGAATAACTCTAATAATACAGTGGTGTGAGAAAAGGGGCGTTTTTTCAGGGGGCGTTAACAATTGTACGGTTATTAACGAGATGGTTGGCAAGTATGCATTTGGAATTCAATTTGTGGACAGTTGTAACTATTTAAACGAAACTTTCACCAGTGGCGGATTTAAGAGGGGGGGGGGGCTAGGGGGCTGAAGTCCCCCCCCCCAAAAACAGTGACATTCACAATTGAATATTGCAATTGTAAATTTTTTATTGGTCTAGAATAACACTTTGAAAAATCTTAGTCCCCCCCAGAAGTCAAGTTCTGGATCCGCCACTGACTTTCACTACTCTTTTTGCTGTAAATTATCTTATTGTTTCCAGTTTTTCAGTTATTCACACTTATAAAGTTAATATTAAGGAAAAAAAAATACTTTTAGAGAATAAAGACGACTACAGAAGCAGGATCATTTTTTATATTTTAGTTAAAGTTATGCTTTTCTTTTAACGCCCTCCACCCCCCTAAAGAAAAAAAAAAAAGGCATCAAGTACATAAAAAAATATTTTTTTCCTTCTTTTGGTGGAATGAATATGGAATAGGATGACATCTTCAAATTAAGCACATTTCTATATAAATCAGTACTCTAATACAAATAAATTCGTTTTTGTGGATTTTTGGTCAATCAAAGTGTTTTCGATAATCTTCTCACACTAGAAATTAAATCCAATGTGTGCTTGAAACTTTTAACTTTTCATAATTTTCCATTAAAAAATGATTTAAAATTTGAGTATATCAACATTGCATACATACATATTTCACAAAATTATGATCATATAAACATATTTATTTAAGTTAAATTTATTTAAACTAATTTAACGCGTAGAATTGTTTTTGTTTTCTTTTTTTTCTTTTGTAAATTTTATCTAACCAGTGAAATAAAAGTTAATCACCGGAAAATTGTACTTTTTCAATATTAATGTGTATGCAATGGTAAAAATTGGGCTTTAATGTTGAGTTAAAAACCATTTTAATCAATTCAATTTTTTTTCTAAACCAGTGGATCTTAACCGGTTTCCATGAGTATAAAGCGTTCCGATAATTGATTGGTATTTCTTTACATGTAAACTATTTTGTTCTTTTCAATTTATTATGCAATAAGAAAGGTATACAATGTTTTACGTTAAACTATAACATGCAAATCTGAAACAAATTTTTAGTTAATTTAAGTGTTTCGCAATTATCAAAGTTTTTTAACATACGATCATTAGATTTCAATTTACACATTTATAAATAAATATATATATGACAAAACTGTAGTCATAAATCTGTTTATTTGAAGTTATCCTATTTATTTTAGTGTGAAGAGTATAGAAAAAGGTTTTCCTTGAAGATTATTAAAAAAAAAAAAAAAATTATTTGTTTCAAAATGTTCTTGTGTCGCCTATGAGCGATAAATAGCCAAGAAACGAGCATTTTTATTATTATTTCTTTTTTACAGATGATATACAAAGATGCCAAGTTACTACTAACGAAAAATCAATTTCATACCACAATAAAGAAAAAATAAAACTTGTCCTTTAAATTGCAGATAATCATTACAAAAGAATACTTTAAAAAAATTCGGATATTAAGATTACGGACAATCAGTAATAACTTAGCACCTCAGGATACATGCAGATTCCATACTTCATGAGAAGTGTCTTCTATATGTTTTTCAAAATTTTTTGGATATGCGAATATGGAGACTTTCCTGGTTAGTACCACTGAAGGTTTCATAGAAAAGCTTACATTGCCGTTTCATATTTATAAATTGAACTATATTAAGTTTTTTCTATAAAATATACATATATTCAGACAACAATTCTTATGTTTTTTGATATATTTTCTACAGATTTGAAATCTTTAAATTGCGTTTCTTAGATTTTTTTCATGAATTCATGATCTTGAAAATGCTAAAACTGTATTAATACTTTCGCGACTGCTGACGTAGATTTACGTCATTTGGAAATCTGAAACTCCGCCAGTGGGCGTTTACTTCGCAGTTTGTAGGTTATTTATTTCTGAAGAATATACCCAATATTCATATTTGTACAATCAATATACTATGGATACAGATACTTTGATTAGAAAGAGTATAATTATAATGTATATCCATTTCTATTATAAATGCGAATACCAAAAAATTTGTTCGGAAATATTGTAACTTGGAAGAGTAACGCCCACAGGCGGACCTTACTGTCAAAAAGACAGAAACATGCGGTCGCGAAAGTATTAAAAATAAAAATACAAAAATTATGTTTTTATCATGCAAAAACTATTATTAAATTATGCAAATTTTTACATAGCCATGCACTTTTTAAGTTTTTCCTCAAAAATTAATCAATAAATTTTAAAATACATTCTTAATTCTTTTCAGTAGAATCTATTAAACATTCAAATAAATAAATAAAATAACATAAAAAAAAAAAAAAAAAAAAAAAAAAAAAGTCTTTTCTTAAATATCTGTTGAAGTTTTAGCATTTTGAAGATCACGAATTCATGAAAAGTACAAACTAAGAAAACGCAATTTAAGTATTTCAAATCTGTAAAAAATGTATCAAAACCAATAAGAATTGTTGCCTGAATTTATATTTTATTGAAAAAAAAAAAAAAAAAAAAAAAAAACCTAATATAGTTTAATTTATAAATATTAACCCCTTAACGCGCGCTGTCCTCGCTGCGAGGACGCAAAATTTAAGATCCAGCTGCAAAAATTCATCCCGGAAATTTTTTAGTAAAAATTTACGTTTATAACATAGCAGAAAAGGCCGTTTTTTTTTACCCATAAATTTTAAAATTCCTACTAGTTTAATTTAGTTCATGAATTCCGGTGGCAGTATAATTTAAATAATTCGAATTGTCTTGCGCCGCAAAGGGTTAAATGGAAATATAAGCTTTTATATGAAACCTTCAGTGGTGCCAAGTCCCCTTAAATAAGGCGAAAATTTTTACGCAGAGAAAGTGGTGTTAAAAAAAAAAAAAAGGTACATGTTAGTAGCTTTGAGTATGCATTTTAAATAACCAATTCTTTTAGATTTTATAAAGTTGCGCATAAATAATATTTATAATTTAATTTTTCACGCAGTAGGCTTAGCATAGAAAGAAACGCTTTACATATGTTTCATGTCATTTCTTATGCCTAATGATGAACAATTGCAAATATGTTTCCACGCGCGTGCAGTTTGTAACAATACAAATATGAAAGTACTTGTCATTGCCTATTTATTAAGAGTCACACAACATCTGATTACATAATAATCATCTCTAGATTGTATAACATCGATTAATGAAGTTTTGAAATCGATTTTGAACGCTTTGCATCTTTTGAATTAATTATTTTCATCAGTTGTTTAAACATATTTTATATTGTGTGTATGGATGTGTTTATAAGAGATAATTTTATATAATATACAGAATTCAGCCTTTTAGTCAGTTTGAAAATGCTAATACGATGCAAAATTACTTGTATATATATTTGCATACTTGCGAACATCCTAATTATAAACCTGAAGATTTTTAGTACATGCCCATACATGCCAATCATCTCATTATGAACCGTACAATTTTTAGTACCCGATTTCTTTTCACACCAGTCACTATTTAGAGTAATTTTATTCTTATTTAATCGTAACAACATTTGGAGAGAATTACTCTAAAAATAAAATGGTGCGAAAAAAGGGGCGTTTTTTCAAGGGGCGTTAACAATTGTACGGTTATTAATGCATACTTGCCAACCATCTCATTAATAACCGTACAATTGTTAACGCCCCCTGAAAAAACGCCCCTTTTCTCACACCACTATATTTTTAGAGTTATTCTCTCCAAATTTTGTTACGATTAAATAAGACTAAAATTACTCTAAAAAATTATTGGTGGGAAAAACAAAGGCGGGTACTAAAAATTGTACGGTTCATAATGAGATGGTTGGGAAGTATGCATGCCCCTTTTTTCCATACCAGTATATTTTTAGAGTAATTTTCTCCAAATTTAAATACGATTAAATAAGAAGAAAAACATTTAACCCGTTAGTAGTCGCTAGTAGGTCGATTTGCCGCCCGTCCTTCAGTGTTGCCGGATTTTTTTATTCAATAGCCACCAAAAATTTTTTGAAGTGGCATTTGATACATATAAAACGTGAATAAAATCGAAGAAACGTCGATCACACCACTTCTTAAAATTATTGGTGACAGTTAAATAAAAAGTGCGCAATCTGTAATAGGTGGCGGCTGCCTATAGCGACTACTAACGGGTTAAAAAATATACTGGTGTGGAAAAAGTGGCGTGTATTAAAAAATCTTTCGGTTCATAATTACATCCTTGCCAACATCCTAATTAATATTCCGTAGTGTTGTTAGTCCCGCTCTTTCTTTCACACTAGTACCGTTAAAACCGGCGTATGAGCCGCAGTCAGTACCGTCAAACTGAGTGACTTTTTAAATCAAAAGTCTCCAATAATTTTTAAGAGTGACATTTCATTTATGCAATAGGCGACTACTCTTCGAAGTGATTAGACAAACGCTATACTTGAATTTTAGTGGTGGCTACTGAATAAAGCACCGAGTGCGGCCCATACGCCGGTTTTTACGGTAAATTTTTAGAGTACTATTCTCCAAATGCAATTATGATTAAAGAAAAAGAAAAATACTCTAAAGAGATGCTGGTGTGAAAAAGAAGGCAGGGCTAACAATACTACGAAATATTAACATTTTCGCGACCGCATGTTTTTGTCATTTTGACAGTAAGCTCTACCTGTGGGCGTTATTCTTTTATATTACATTATTTTAAATCAATGTTTTCTGTATTCATATTGAAAATATAAATTAATATACATTACGATTATACTCTTTCTAATCAAAGTATTTGTATCCATAATGAATTGATTGCACAGATGTGAACATTGGCTATAGTTTTAAGAAATAATGCAACCTATGTAACCTAAAGAAACGCCCACTGGTGGAGTTACAGATTTTCAAATGACGTGAAGTCACGTCAGCGGTCGCGAAAGTGTTAATTAGTATGCTGGCAAGTATGTAATTAATATGTTGGCAAGTATGTATTTGTACCAATTGATGAAAATGTTATGCTGATTGACAATTTGTAAATTTCTCAAGCTATCTGCAGAATATCTTTAGATCAATAACTTTGTGGGAGCCTCCAACAGAATTTATACTTCCCCTTAATGATAAGTCAATCAATCCTTATTAATATATTTAATAACAAGCTACTTGTATTATTGTTATAAGGAAAATTTTAACTGATATTATACAATATTTTATTGAAATTTTGAAAAATTTAAAAACAATTATAATGTAAGGATAATTTAAGGTTTTAGGTTTATTGTTTAGGAAATTATAATGTATGCCTCAGCGTTTTTTCCCTGCATTATTTATACATTTCCTTAGTTAAGCTGCAAGTGAAGTTTTCATAAAAGTATTAATTCCTTTAGATAATAATTCTATCTATCTATCTGTCTATATCTATATTTATGTATTATTAAATATAATAATAAGCAAGAGGCCTCCCGAAAGGTGTCAGGTACGACCACTCCAAAAAAATTTCTGGAACGCGATTTCATTTTGATAAAATGCATGTCGTGTTATATGAGGTTTTAATTCGTTATACAAAGTAAACCATTCCACCCATCGCTACAAAAGTTGCATACTTATCAATCAGACAAAAATCTATCTAACTCTGTAATTTTTAGAACAGTAGTATAATTAGTTCGAAAGATATTAAATAAAAAACCATTTTAACTTTAAAATTTTAAAAAGAAAAAAAATGTTGCCAAAAAAAGTTTTCATTTTTCCCCAATTTAAAAGGTTGTGAGGTGTCGGGTTCGATTCGGAGTTTTCCGTGGGTTTCTCCGAAGCTTGCGTAAATATGGGCTAGAACCCATTAGAAAGACCTCCACGAAAAACACTCCCCCTCAGGCCTAGGACCCTAATGTAGTCAATCGGCCTAATTCCCAAAACACCAAACACACCCAATTTAAAAGGAAATAAATTCATTGCCTGTGTAAGAATTAAAAATTCCTAAAATAGAAGGTTGTTAAATCTGGCAATTCTTAAAACTCAAGTAAAACTATAGACACAGTAACATGTATAAATGTAGCATCACTATACTCTCGACTGAAAATATTTTATTCAAAGAAAAACAGCCATTAGCGTCATAGAAATTTGAATGAATGAAAGTTAGATCGAAAGTTTATACTGTTGAAAATATACGTGAATTAAAAAAGGATTTGATTTATGAAAGTTCTATTTTTTTCTAATTTATTTAAGAACTAATTTCTTTCTTTTTTTTCTCTCTTCTTCTTCTTCTTCTTCTTTTTTTCTTTTGTGATTTATGCCAGCTCTAATTTAAAGACATATTTTTAAACTAAAATATAATGCATAGGAAATCACATCTCTTTTGAGACATTTAAAAACACGTGTCATTGTATAAATTAGTTAAAAATTACACTTTAAAAACACGTAAACATTTTCATTAAAAAAGATATATTTAAATTAAAATAATTTTAAAATTTTACAAAGATATTTGTTCAAAGCTTTTCGCCCAACTTAATCTGGGCATCATCAGGACGGATTAAACAAAGTTTGATAAAAAGTGCAGCGCGATATATTCACTATATATCATAATAAAGCTACAGTCGGTAACAAAAATATCCGAACAGTAGCAAAATTTCTTATATAAGAAAGGTAGAGTCAATACTGTTTTGTTAAATAAATCCTTGTGGAATCATGTTCTTAGTCAGTCTAAGAACATGATTTGACAAGGATTTATTTAACAAAACAGTATTAACTCTACTTTTTTCATATAGGAATTTTCGCTAGTGTTCGGATACTTTTGTTACCGACTGTACATTACAGTTACAGTCAAGCTTCGATCAGTCAGTCTGTAAATCAAAAATTGTAAAAAGTTTTTAGTTGAAGATTTTCAGGGTCACCATGGAACAACTTGAAGTTTGGAAAAGCTTGCGTTTAGTTGAGGCTTTACAGGGATATCATGGAGTTACTTGAACTATAATTGCTGAAGAACTCTCATGGAACATCGTTGGGAAGGATTTGGAGAGGCGTAGTAGCAGAAACAGGATAGATAACGGAGGGAACCAAAAGGCAGTCTGGAGCTACAATAATGAAGTAGGTTGGTGCTTTTTAGGGTAATCTGGAGCCATCTTGAAAACTTGAATAACTGAAAAATTTTGGAGAGGCTGGACTAGCAGGAACATTACCAAGAAGTCAAGAGTGGTTAGAGAGCTTTGGTTGTTTTAACCTACTGAGATATATAGTCCGTAGCAAAAGTATCCGAACACTAGCAAAAAGTCCTATGTAAAAAAAGTAGAGTTAATACTGTTTTGTTAAATAAATCCTTGTCGAATCATGTTCTTAGACTGATTAAGTACAGGATTCGACAAGGATTTATTTAACAAAACAGTATTAACTCTACTTCTTTTATATAGGAATTTTTGCTAGTGTTCGGATACTTTTGTTACCGACTGTACAGATCACTGAAAAGAAATTCAAATTAGATATGTGGTTGAATTAGGAAATTCCATATTTTTAGTAAGAAAGCAGCATCTTTAGTATTAATAGAATTATTGTATTTTATAATTTTGACAGCTTCTGAAACTATTAATTCTGAAATACTTAAGTACAGTCGGTAACAAAAGTCTCCGAACACTAGCAAAAATTCCTATGTAAAAAAAGTACACTTAATACAGTTTTGTTAAATAAATCCTTGTCGAATCCTGTTTTTAGACCGACTGAGAAGAGGATTCGACAAGGATTTATTTAACAAAACTGTATTAAGTATACGTTTTTTACATAGGAATTTTTGCTAGTGTTCGGAGACTTTTGTTACCGACTGTACTTCAGAAGTATTTCAGAATTAATAGTTTCAGGAGCTGTCAATATTATAAATTACAATATTTCAATTAACACTAAAGATGTTGCTTTCTTACCAAAAATATGGTATTTCCTAATTCAACCACATATCTAATTTGAATTTCTTTTCAGTGGTCTGTATATCTCAGTAGGTCTAAACAACCAAAGCTCTCTAACCACTCTTGACTTCCTGGTAATGTTCCTGCTAGTCCAGCCTCTCCAAAATCTTTCAGTTATTCAAGTTCTCAAGGTGGCTCCAGATTACCCTAAAAAGCACCAACCTACTTCAATATTGTAGCTCCAGACTGTCTTTTGGTTCCCTCCGTTATCTATCCTGTTTCGGTAACAAAAGTATCCGAACACTAGCAAAAATTCTTATGTAAAAAAAGTACACTTTATACAGTTTTGTTAAATAAATACTTGTCGAATACTGTTCTTAGTCAGTTTAAAAACAGGATTCGACAAGGATTTATTTAACAAAACTGTATTAAGTGTATTTTTTTTATATAGGAATTTCTGCTACTGTTCGGGACTTTTGTTACCGACTGTACGTCTCTCCAAATCCTTCCCAACGATGTTCCATACAAGATCCTCAGCAATTATAGTTCAAGTAACTCCATGATATCCCTGTAAAGCCTCAACTAAAAGCAAGCTTTTCGAAACTTAAAGTTGTTCCATGTTGACCCTGAAAAGCTTCAACTAAAAACTTTTTACAACTTATGGGGTTACATACAAACGGAACGCTTTGCAAGTTTTTTGCAAATACAGTCGGCAGCAAAAGTATCCGAGCACTAGCAAAAATTCCTATGTAAAAATGTACTCTTAATGCAGTTTTGTTAAATAAATCCTTGTCGAATCCTGTTCTTAGTCAGTCTAAGAACATGATTTGGCAAGGATTTATTTAACAAAACAGTGTTAAGTGTGCTTTTTTCACATAGGAATTTTTGCTAGTGCTTGGATACTTTTGCTTCCGACTGCAGTCATACATTTGGAACGCTTGGAAACGGCTTGACAACTGGAAGTGTTTCATTTGTATGTACCCCATGATTTATGGACTGACTGCTCGAAGCTTGACTGTAACTGTAATGTAGCTTTATTATGATATATAGTCAATGTGTTGTGCTGCACTTGTTATCAAACTTTGTTTAATCCGTCCTGATGATGCCCAGATTAATTTGGGCGAAAAGCTTTGACCAAATATCTTTGTAAAATTTTAAAATGATTTGAATTAAAATACATCTTTTTTAAGGAAAATGTTTACGTGTTTTTAAAGCGTAATTTTTAACTAATTTCAAATATAATGCATTCCAATTAACTGAAAATGACTACTACTTATTATTATTATTATTATTATTATTTTGCAAACGAATTCATTACTATATCTTCTGCATACAGGGTGATTCAAAAAAACGTGGACAAAATGATATGGCAGATCAGTCATACAACAAGGATAAAAAATCGCATAGGAACAGAGGGTCGCAAACACCTGTAGAGGGCGCTAGAGCCACGAGAGTGCGTTGCGATACAAACAGGAGCTGAGCAAACGGAGATTGTCTTCATTCGAGCCGTGGATGCGTTGGGCGTAACATCGCTAGTTACACGCACCGCGAAATGGCTGACATGCATTTAATTTACGGCATGGCCAACTGCAATGGACGAGAAGCCTTGCGAATGTATCGTGAGAAATATCCTGTTAGAAAGGTGCTTAGTCGCTCCTTCTTTGCTACTCTGCATCGACAATTGTGTGAAACCAGCTCGTTCGACGTGCACAAGCCAGATGCTGGTCGCCAACGAATAACTCGGACAGTTGCTGCTGAAGAAAGATTTGTCCAAGAACTCCAGCGTAATCGTTCAACGAGTACACGAGTTGTATCCCGAAAGACCCATATCCCCCAAGTGGAATGGGACGATTTGGCGCGGCCGTTTCGGCGCCGCCGTTTTGGCGCAGCCGTTTTGGCGCGAAATCCATTTCGGAGAGGCCGCTTTCGCGCAGCCTTTCTTTCACATGGCCGCGGCTTTCGTCTCAGCCTTTTCTGTTAAAATTTATTTAATGATAGATATTCATCATGTCATTAAATTTTCGTCAAACCTTTGTTAAATAATGTAATTTGTGATTTCTTATTTATTTATTTCTTATGCGTGAACAAAAAACTATTTTAAATTATTTACTAAATATATTAATGATGAATAGAATTTTGCTGAATTTAAAAGAGCCAATGATAAGGTGAGAAACTAGATTTTTACAATTAAAAATTATTAAGATTAGATTAGTCATCAGATGGCAATACATACGCAGGAATTCTAAAGATTCTAACTTATTTGGTGATAGAGCTTCTTTGGGCGAATAAAATAAGCAATGTAATTTCAGATTTTTTTTTTTTTTTTTTTTTTTTTTAATGCTTGAACTAAAATATATTTTTAATTTTTTATTAATGATATTAATGATGAACAGAATTTTTCGTAATTTAAAGAAGCCAGTGACAATCTCAGAAAAGAACTCGATTTGTATAGTTAAAACTTATTGTCACGCGATTCTATGGGAAGTTCTTTGGCTAATAAAATAAACAATGTAGTTTTTGATTTATTATTATTATTATTATTATTTATTTATATATTTTTCATGCGTAAACAAAAAAATATTTTATATTATTTACTAAAGAGATTAGAGTATCTCAGGAGCATTGCTAACAATTATCAGATGAATAGTTAAATTAAAAATGTAATTCATAAAGTAAAAAATTTTAAAATTTTAAAATCCTACTAATGTCTCCGTGTTCATAATTTATTTTTGAAATTTTTACTGTGCATACGTACAGTATAAATTTTTTCGTTTTATTATGACATTTCCTTGCCCAAAACTTGAATTTCAATTCTTGATTTATTTACTTATTTAAATCAGGGTTGGGTTTTTATCTGTAAAAAGTAATTTTTACCAGGACATGGTAAAAACTGCATTTTTACCGGTAAAAACCATGGAAAAATGGTAAAATTCTGATAAATACTATTAGCCCACATATACCGGTAGAGTGGTAGGTACTAGATTATTCATTACATACACATGTTTTTAAAATATAGTCTAGAAATATGTAATGCTTATAATAAAAAGAATGTCTACATGTGTATTATGCAATGTAATAAGTACAAAACTTTGGATAAACACCATAAAATGCTAGAACTCGCAACAATTGTTTCGGGTCGAAAGAACACACAACCCTTCGTCAGGCGAACAAAGTAGATACGAGTGCTGCAATCAAAGCGTGGTGCGTTGCCACTTTGATTGCAGCACTCGTGCCTACTTTGTTATTATTATTATTTTTTTTTTCAAAATATTGTTCTTACAAATGGCTGATAGAATGGAAATTAAATAGTAAATAATATTGAGAAAATGAGAACTAAAAATTTTAAAATATGTCTCGAAAGTTTTTGGAATAAATTTAAAAAAAATATATTTTTTTTCTTTAAAAATGCTAAAAACCATGAGGAAAACATGTTTTGACTAAGATGGTAAAAACAATTACACGCTAAATACCATGCCAACCCTGCTTAAACTATTTATTTTTATTTTTATAACTTACTTAAAGCTCTCACTGCCTCTCTAAATCTCTGAAGCTATTACACATAGCAGAATAGTTCCATACAACTTGTTAACTTTAATTTTTATTTTTTCTCCTCAGCTTACTATTTACTTTATTTATTGTAACTTACTTAGTCCCCACAGTTAAAATGTAGACTTAGATTCATTAATCACTAAATCAGTAAAAATACACTGCAACAAAAGAAAAATAAACAATTTAATTTTAGCAGTGCCAGATGATCATTGCCTGTACTGTTAAATATCCACTAGTTATGGAAGAAAATGATAATAATAAAAATAAAAAATAAGTTTCTATAAAATTTTCATTATCTTAAAGCTATTACTGCTATTCTTTCTTTCTTTCTTTTTCTTTCTTTTTTTTTTTTTTTTTGTTAAACGACGTTTAATTATTAAAGATTTCTGTTTATTTTTATTTGCAGTTTGCATATTAAAATTTCTTGTATAATAAAGCTAGCTGAGATAAAATAAAAGTTAACTTTAGCAAGAAACAAGATAAAGAAAATGCATGCATTCTTAACCAATTCTTAAACTGTCTTCAATTAAATAAAGTCAATAATGATTAACTTGCAGGTTATTTTAATACGTATATAATAATAAACAGTTATGAAATTGATGAATATATCTCACTATTTATTATTTTACCGAGAAAAAATTAATATTTCTTACACTGAAAAAGTTCGGAATGTACACACCTGGCGCCAAATCGGCCGGCGCCGAAACGGCCGCGTCAAAACGGCTGCGCCAAAACGGCCGCGCCGAATCGTAACAAACCGTCCCCCAAGCTACCCCTGGCACATTGTACACGACGAAGGACTACATCCTTATCGTTTACAATGCGTCCAGGCACTGGAACTGGGAGACTACAACAATCGTATGGATTTTACGCGGTGGTTTTTGCAAGAAAGTGCTGCAGACCGAAACTTCACAGCAAGTGTTCTCTTAACGGATGAAACTGCGTTCTCATTAGAGGGTGTGATGAACTTTCACAACCTGCATATGTGGGCGGATGAAAACCTGCATGCTACACGGCCGCACGGCGCACAACGAAAATTTTCCGTTAACGTATAGGCTGGCATTGTTAACGGACATTGAGACTGTTTACTTGGCCCGTACATTCTCCCAGAAAGACTTAACGGTCCCATTTATCTAACATTCTTGCAAAAGGTTCTGCCAGATATGCTGAATGATGTTCCGATGCCTATTCGTCAACACATTTGATTTCAACACGATGGAGCTCCTGCACATTTCAGCACAGACGTCAGAGCACATCTGCAGGCTACTTTTCCTGGCGGCTGGATTGGTCGCGGTAGACCAATCGCATGGCCACCACGATCACCAGACCTGTCTCCCTTGGATTTTTCTTATGGGGATTTTTAAAAGGACTTGTGTATGAAACACTTATTGCAACGCCGGAAGACTCGGTAGGAAGAATTGTTGTGGCAGCAGGATGTGTACGAGATACACCTGGTATCTTTGAGAAGGTGCGGCGTTCTATGCAACATAGATGCCAGGCGTGTCTCGATGCATCTGGCAAAAACTTAGAGCATCTCCAGTAGGCTCAACATTTGGCTTCCATTAGTCGCATGTGAGCGAGTAATTATCAATAAAGTTATATGTAATGGTTTTGTTTCTTCTCTTTGTGTTATTTATTATTTTAGACGCCCTGTAGCGGCTCCGTATCGCAGTTGCGACCCTTTGTTCCTGTGTGATTTTTGATCCTTGTTGTATGACTGATCTACCATGTCATTTTGTCCACGTTTTTTTGAATCACCCTGTATATAAGGAGAAAGTATAAGATTTGAAAAAACTTTTGATTTCCGGTTTTCTATGAATTCACACGTTTTGAGATTTCCTTGCATTTCAATTGACTGAAACTGACTACTTATTTTTAAAAAGGTGGATATATTACTAGCTTCTGCATGTATAAGAAGAAGGTAGAAGATACAGAAAACACTTCGATTTCCGATTTTCAATGAATTTACACTTTTAGAAATTTCCCTGCATTTCAATTAACTGAAATTAACTACTTATTTTTAAAAAAGTGGATTTATTACTAATTTCTGGATGTAAAGAAGCAAGTAGAAGATACTCAAAAAAAAAAAAAAAAAAAAAAAAAAAAATTCGATTATCCTCTGTATATATCAGAAGAAAGTATAAGATTCAGAAAAATTTTAGATTTTTTGTTTTCGATGAAGTTACACGTTTTAAGATTTCCTGAACTCAAATCGACCATTTTTATAATATCTGACTTTTTGAGTTCAAGCACTGTAGTTTATGAACTAATGGAATTAATTTAACCGAATTTGATATTTGGTTGGACATTGGTTTGACATGGTGCCGACTAGCTTTTGGGTTATATCACCCAACAGGGGACGATTCCATGTTGCGATTTCCTATAATTTCAGGAAAAGCTCAGCATCTGCAGTTACCAAACTTAGAGAAATATGTCCCTGCAAACAATTTTTCAATTTTGAGTTTTAAAAAATATTTCAAATATGTTTGAGTACTACTTTGTGAATTTATCAATGAGTTAATGTTTATAAAACATTTTTATGTTAGAATACTAAATTTTTGCCTTAAATTTCAGTATTCGAACATAAAAAAAAAAAAAAAGACTTCTTAAAAAAAAAAAAAACGCTTCAAAAATTCTTAGGTTACTGTGTAGTCAACGAAAAATTTTCTTTTACCAATTGACATCTTTTCTACTAATTATCTGCAAAAATTAACACTCCGGACCTTCGGGGTATCGAACGCTCGACCACCGCGTTACTAACACGGCGCTCTAACCACCTGAGCCAAATGAAACAGTTTATGTTTACCTTAAAATGGAGGCGCATTTTTTATTAGCTTGAGATTCACAAACATACCGTAGTGAATGACAGTAAGTACATAAGAATTTGGGAAAAAAATAAGAAATAAATTGCAAAAATTTTGCACGGGTTTGCTAGTATATAATAATGGATTCCTGTCATGCTAGTATTTATTAAGAATTCCTTTATTTATTTAATCTGGACACCTGTTTTGATTTTGTGCGTTGGCGCTTTAATGCTGCCCTTGTGTCCCCTCTTTTTTTAGATAATAACTCTATCTATCTACCTGTTTATATCTATATTTATCTGTTATATGTCTTAATAATTCATGTCATGACAGTATTCATTAAGAATTCTTTTTCATTTTTTAACATCTGGTAACTTGTTTTGATTTTATGCGTTGCTGCTTTAATGCTGCCCTTATGCCCCCCTTTATATGTTAAACATTAAAAATTTTTTGCAATGTTTTTAAAACAAAACAAAATAAATAAATAAAAATTAAAATAAACTTTACATTATTCTCAATTCAGATATATTGTTTTATTTACATAAGCAAAAAATCTGAATTATGAACTTCTACTATACTATTCGATATCACTTAATTACAGCTCAATCTATACACGGATAAAAAAAACTCACCTTTTTTTGCTATCACTAATTTTAAATAATAATCTCTATCGTATTCAATCACAGAAAAATTTTAGTAAAATACGATAAAGATTTTTACATGAAAATAGTGGTAGCAGAAAAAGCGGAACTTATTCATCCTAGACGTGCATTCTTCAACTCTCTGACATCCATCAATTTGTCCTATGAAGCTCTAAATTCTTAAAACAATATCTATTAAAGCGCAGTTCAGATGACTGTGTAGTTTCGAATTTTCAGTATTCGATTCCGGAATTAAAATTGCAGATTAAAAAATATAGCTATTATTTCCCCCAATTCTTCTACCTTTATCTGCTCATTATTTCTCTACTTGCTTAAAAAGTAGCTCGCGCAACATAAGAAATTTTCATTTTGACAGGAATCATATTGCACTAATAGAATTTTTAAAAAATGTAGAAGATGTCTATTCTAGTCCAAATACAGTTATTTAAATATTGCATTTTATTCATAATCATATCAAATCATGATCTTTTTACTTTCTTCTATAATCAATAGAAAAAGTAATAGATTCGTAAAAAAAAGTTCAACTTCCGGTTTTCAATGAATTTACATGTTTTGAGAGATCCAGAACACACTTTGAGCATTTTTACAAAATGTCTGTCTAGCTCTCTCTCTCTGTGTGTGTGTGAATTCCAGCTGAAGAACTATTGCACAGAATTTCCTATAAATTTACATGTCGTTGCACCTGGCATAAATTAGTGCCTGTCAACTTTTGGTAAAAATCGTCTTATAGGTGGTGCTGCCATCCTGGTTTATCATACATTTTATATGGCAGTATAAGACAAAATTTCATATAAATGTGCACAATGAGAATTACTTTTAACGATTCAACATGAAATTAAAATGAATTTTTTTTTAATAGTAAGAGTCAACTAAGGGAAAAAAATGTACATCCAGGATAATAACTGTTCCCCTGGGGTTGTCAGATTTCAGTATGTTTATTTTTCAAAATAACTCGTCAGTACCTTTAAAACGATTGATTGAACCATAGATCTTTGATAATTTAAAAGAAAGTCAGTGATTTTTTTTTTTCCATTTTTAGCAAAAACCAAAACCAAAAAGCTTTGGAGAGAGGGAAAAAAAAAAAAAACACTTGCTCAGATGTTGTCCATAAAACACAATATTTACTTTCTATCGATATTTAGTGATATACTTTTCAGAGAGGAAAATCATCTACATTCATCATGGAAAGTTATTTTAATAAAAATAATTTGTAATGTCTGAATTTCGATACCAAAATACACAAGAAAATTTTGTGATGGCCATAACATGCTAGTTTAATTATCATGTTTAGAAAAAGATAGAGTAACGAAATATTAATAGGTATAATATAAAAAGTCATAACATCTGCTAGGAATATAAACATGAACTAGCAGTAGTCCCATGTGCATATTTTTGTAATATCGCTGTCAGTATATTCAATACGATTTACCAAACTATTGATTTGGTGTTTATCTATAAGACATTAATGATTTTTCTTTTTCATTTTTCAGTTATGCAGCCGTGCACATGCATCACACTTATCGTTTGTACAACACTTTTATTAACGATTTCCTCAGCTCAGGAACCTAGAAATTCGTCATTATGCACAGATAACAAAATTACGGACGTAAATAACTTGGGCTTTGCATTGTTGAATGAACTTATTACCAAGCAAGGAAATGTGTTAATTTCTCCTATTGGAATTGCATTTAATCTTGGAATCTTGTATTCAGCAGCTGCTGACGAAACTGCCAAAGAAATAGAAGAAGTACTACTGAAAAATGAAACAAAAGCTACTGTTGAAGAAGTCAGTATCAGTATTATCAAAAATTCCAAATTATTTATATACTATATCCACTTTTTCCATCAAATAAATCGTGATACATAAGCGTACTACCATAGCCTCCTAAACTACATGCCTGTCGCGTGGCTCGGAAACTTGGCAACAGTTGAAGCGGTAGACAGCGCCACCTGGTGCAGATTGCGCGACTTTTTTATTCATCTGTCACCAATAATTTTAAGAAGGGATATATGATATATATAATCGACGTTTCTTCGATTCTATTCGCCTTTTATGTATATCATATCCCACTTTTAAAAATTTTTGGGGGCTGTTGAATAAAAAAGTCGTGCAATCTGTACCAGATGGCGCTGTCTACCACTTCAACTGTTGCCAAGTTTCCGAGTCACGCGACAGGCATCTAGTTTAGGAGGCTATGGTATTACAAATGTCTCGGGCTATTCGAAGGTATTAAACCAGTTTTAAGGCTTTTTACAGTCTTTACTTTATAATTTTATTTCGCGTTGATCTTTGTCTTCCTAATTAGATAACAAACATAAGCTGAAAATTGAAAAACTTTATATAGAAATATTTAGTTTTCTATATATATATCAGTACCAGAGTTACCAATACTGCATATTTTTTTTTTTATATCACTATTCCCTTAAAATAGGTGAAAAGTCTCCGTTTTTTCAACGAAAACTTCAAACCGGAAAGTTTTTATATATGTTTTCAGGTTATTTAATTTTATTTATTCGTCGAAAATATATCTGAAAAATCCCTATTTAAAAATACTGGTGATAAATCTGATTTAAAGCTTAGAAATGTTGGCACTTATGCCTTTAAAGTTATTATCGTCTGATTTAATCACAAAATTTCGTTATTAAGAAAAGCGATTTCTGCTACTAAAAATGGTTGGCAATCGAAAATCCGGAGGATCTATGAAAAGTGTCACACCTCAAACGAGCAATATTTGAAAAAAAAAAAAAAAAAAGCTTAAATAATACTACAAAACATTAAACTAGCCTACAATAAAATTGTCAAAACTGTTTCTCAAGTGGATAAATTGAGAGATAGAGAAGCAACGCTTATTTTACACGTTGGAGCACTTCATACATACTTTTCAATGACATAATCTTAAGCGAATTGTGTCATTTATTTTTCCGGGTTGCGATACGTATTTTAACATGCTAACATAATAAAACCATGGACACTTCTTAAAATTTTTTTATAAGCATTAATGGTTGCATTATTTTATATTTATTTTATATTTATATTATTTTTCATATGATGGTTGCATTGATGGTTGCATTATATTATATTCTTAAACATATAAATGACAGTTTTAGATTTTTTTTTAAATTTACTATTTTCCAGCATTTATTTATTTATTTTTTTAATTTGCAAAAGCAATGAGCTAAACTGCACTGACATATACATATTGTATACATTTCTTATGTTCAGTTATATTTGCTTTTTCTTCTTTTACTGATAAAATTTACATTATTTGTGTGCAGGTTTTAAAATTATCATCAAGAATAACTATTTAAGAAATCAAACTGTTGCACATCCTGAAAATGCCTAAAAAAGGATAAATTTTGGATTTTTTTTCTTTATTTTAGATCGATTTAAATAATAATAATAAAAAAAAATAACAAGAATTTCTTTGTCTGATTTTAGTTTTAGGGGTACACCGTACATGATATGTTTATTTTAAATCTGTTGCTTTAGCATTTTTAAGAAAAGTTTTTGAAAAGGAGTGCTGGATTCTTTGGAAAACATAAAACCTAATATTTAAATAGAAAAATTGGCAAAAATATAAAAATTTACACGTATTTTCCTGCTAAAACAAAATATCATAAAAATTATTTTAAAACAAAATATAGATGAGAGGAGGGTATTATGGAATACCATTTACATTTCTTAAAATAACTTTACTTGTTTTTAATAAAAATCCCAAAAATCATGATGAGTACATAGTGTAATTATTTGTAATGAATTGTCAATGAAAAAAAATCCCGAAAAAATTTTTTTTTTTTTTGTTATAAAAAGTTTACTTAAAAAAAAGTTACAAATGGAGATTAATATGGAATAGTCGGGTAATATGGAATAGGGGGTTTAAACAGTTTAAGCCATAGAAAAACTAATTAGACTTTATAAAATCATCTTCGGAGAATTTTCTGTGACAGAAGATACACTCAGCGTCTTTATTTTCTGATTGTTTAGTTGAATACATGAAGTCAGTTTCAGATGATATCATGAAATACCTAGTATTTCCTAATACCCGACACGCCATCTTTGAAAATAAACTTTTAAATTGATGGACAAAATATTTGCAGCTAAAAAACGACCAACGTATAACAAAATACAATTCTTTGAGCATACATTATGCTTAACATCACTGTTTAAACCTCATGTGTTCTAGTAAGTTTAAACGTTTGAAAACGTACCTGCAAAAACGCTTGAAAATCACAAAACATACTTTGTTCTATAGGGAATGGTACGACAGCAACAAGCGGTTGCTTCTTACTGTATTGCTTCATGGGAATCCTTCTTGAGTAATTCACAGTATTTTGAAGAGATAGCAGCACTAATCAGAGCCGAAACCTCGGTATTCCATATTTCCAGACTATTCCATAATACCCTCCTCTCCTCTATAAATATATCTATATTAAAGACAGTTTTGCCAAATTTAGGGACTTTATTATTCAATATTCCCCACTACATTTTAATTGTAAAGGTTGCCTTATCTTATCGAAGATTAATTGTATATTATGTACACATCAAATATCACTCCTCAAAATTGTTGGTGATTATTCAATAAAATAGTCCATAAATTTGGCAACACTAATTAAAAATAAATAAATATCACAGTATACTTTTGGTTAATCCGGTATTCAACTAATCGAAAAAATTCAGGGGAAATTCTTTTTTCTCACATCCAATTTTTTCCCCTTTTAAATTGATTTTACGAAGCTCACGTTCTTCTATTTTCAAATAATTACAGTGTCTAATTTATAAAATATATATATATATATATATATAGTGTATAACATCTACTATAATACAATAATCATGTCATGATAATATGCTTGGAAAAATAAGACCTGACAGCATTGCTGCCAGATTGAGGGAAATTTTTATTTAATATCCACCACTGTATTTTAATTGTAACGATTGCCTAACCGTTTCAAAGACATCGTACAGTCAGCCAAAAAAAAAAAACGCCACCCCCCCCCCCCTCCTAATTTCGCCGTAAATTATCGTAGGAACATGTGGTTGGTACCAATCGATTTGTAATAACGTCTAGTTTATAATGATATAGTTAGATTTTGCTTAAGGGGTCGTCTACATATTAAAACTGGCATCAACTTCATTTTTTTCAATGATAACCCCCACTTTTTATAATTTATTTGAATTCTTTGGACAAAATCATCGCGGAAAATGGTATAGTTTATATATTTTGCTCAATTCTTCACAGAGTTATAAGCTGTCAAACTATGAGGGCGCTAATGTTAAATGAATGTGACAAACATTAATTCATATCTTCCAAAATAATTATGATATTCAAATTCTGTTTTTTTTATATGATAGAATGAAGTGACCCAAACATATTCCATGCATATTTTTGATTAAAAATTTTTTTTGAAATATGAAAATTATTAATAATTTCATATTTGAAAAAATTATGAATTATGACCTATGTTAATTTTTGCATAAATAGAACGGGCATCATCAAAAACATGGGTTTCCAAATTTACAACTCGTTCTTAACATTATTTTTTGAGTTACAGTGATATTTTATTTTTTAGTGTTGTTAGGGGGCCGTCACTTATAATAATTTGTATCCTTTGTGAGTAAATATCTGTATATATTTTGACGAAAAACTATTTTAATTTACCTTAATGTTATTCTAATTGTTTTCTAAGCAACATTTCGATGTTTATGATACAAATTGGATCATTTTTATAAAATTATCGCAATGCAAGCGAGAGATTGTGAAAAAATTTCCAAAAGAAATGAAGCCCCACCTCTATATTGCGGAAACATTAGTAAAAAAACTAGTTTCTGTATTCGTATATGACTCTCTGTGTGACGCTGGTATGCATAAATGTCAATGGCATTTACTACATCGAATGCTGAAGACAAAATTTAAATGATTTAATTGGAAGTATGTAAAATAATTTTGTTTTATAATGTAAAGTTGTAGAAAAACTGTGTAAAGGCGTGGCTTCCGTCGCAAAGAGGTTTATACTCGATTCTGAAATGTTAAGTCTTTGTTCTTAAATATTACATAACGTTTCCGAGTTTCTCACTGCTAAAATTCTATTTTGCCCCTTTTGTATTTTGTTTTTAACTTGAAAATTCTACGATTCGTACACCTCAAGTTAAGTATCATGACGGTAAAAAAACGCAGTAAGACGAGGACTATTATTTTAAAAAAGAGCAATAAGCTGTGAACAATACTTTTTTTTTCCTTTTTTTAAATTAATATAATTGACTTTTATTAATTTTTATCAGATTTTTTAAAACAAATTTTCTGTTTTAATCTTGTTGTGATATTTTCGCATTCGATTACTCTACCGTTTATGCTATTTAAATTTTATCGCATGACGTAACATAATAAAATATAAAATTTTTATTAAATGTTTTTTTAATACTGAATAATAAAGGTTTTTTTTTTTTTTTTTTTTTAAGTTTTTAATATCTATTATTGAAACAAAGCGCAATATTATTTGCTTTCTATTATTCTAATCACGGCGTAAAACTGGCGTCACATTTATCACGGAAAAAGAATTTAAAACAAAGTAACATGTCTTATTACTTTTAAAGATATAGTTTTTACACATTTAAAATTAAGAATTCAAGTACAGTAGACGACTGCAGAACGGGGAATACTCGTTCTAGGCAATAGGAAACCGTTTTTACTATATCCATATTTCTTTTCATATGGATATACATAATAATTATACTCTTTCTAGTGAAAGTATTTGTATTCATACTATTTTGTTTATTTACATATGAATATAAGGAATATTCTTAAGAAATATCGTAACACACAAATTGTGAAAGAAACGCCCACTGAAGGAGTTACAGATTTCAAAATGACATGAAACTACGTCAGTGGTCGCGAAAATGTTAAATATCCTTTCTCAGATTTTAGTTTAAATCTTGTTATCTATATTTTTGTATATTATCTATTGTTGGTTTTCACGCCTAAAATTAAATGTAAATCTTTATAGAAACACTTTCATGGGAGGCTTACTGTATAAAATAAAAATATACCCAACAAGAAGTAGATAATAATTGTTAGTTAATAGATTTTAATTGTTTATATATATACATATTTTATTATATATATATTTTAACTTACATTTTTGTCTCTTAAATAAAACAGTTTTTGCTTTTAAGAAGTAGACAATTCTTTTTCTTAAATATTAACACTTTTTTTTTTTTTTTTTTTTTTTTAACCGCTATTAATATTATTATCATTATTACTATTGTTCTTTTACCATGGTATCTAGATTTTTGTAAATTAACATTGTAGGGTTCATATGATTCAAGCTATAAGTGTTGTGTTTAACCATTCAATGTTTAATAAATTGAAACCAATAAAAATCTTTTAATTCATAAGCTAACTCAGAAAGTTCTACGAATTTGAATCGTTTTTTTATTTTATAAGTAACATTTCTGCACTTTTTTTCCGGTGTGAAATTTAATAAATAATGTATATTGTGTGGTAGATCACGATTTATTTTTTCTAAATGTATAGACGGTCCCAACACATTTTCACGTGTAACTCTGTTTAGAATTGATTTAAAATATATAAATAGGTATGTTTTCCGAACTGCCTTGATCTCAGAAATCTGAATATGGGGTCAAAAATGGGGGTCGTCATTGAAAAAAATGAAGTTTATACCTGTTTTAATATGTAGATGACCCCTTAAGCAAAATCTGACTACACCATTAAAACCTAGACGTTATTACAGATCGATAGGTACCAGCCGCATGTTTCTACGATAATTTACGGCGAAATTAGGTGGGGGGTGGCGTTTTTTTTTGGCTGACTGTACAAAATAGTCGTTAAGTGATTAGGCAAACGTTACACTTAAAATTTAGTGGTGGCTGTTGAATAAAAATTTCTCTCAATCTGGCAGCACTACCTGTCAGTGTTATTATGGAGTACCAGTAGGATATGCACTGATATCGATACAACACATATTTATTTCATATTAGGGACATTTGAAACTGCCCGCGGGACATATATGTCCGATGGTAATGAACGGGTTAACACTGTTGACCGGTCACGAGTTAACTCGTTTCATTAAAAATATTAGACCCTCTTTTAGACGTTCCTCTTAAAAAAAAAAAAAATTATATTTTTAAAAAGACTTTGCGCATTCGTGTTTAATTCATTGAGTTCTATTGGTGTATATATACTATGTGACAATTACCGCATCGATTGCCGAGGATAAAATTTAAAGGATTTAAACATAAATACAAAAAATCATTTTTTGGTTAAATAATGAAAAGTTTAAAAAAATGCCAAAGGGCAGAGTTTAAAAATAAAATTAAGAAAATATGCGGTCATCAAAGAGTCAAAATTTCACAGAACACTTTAAAAGATTAATGTATTTTATAATTTTATAAACGAGTTTTAATCTTTTTTTCAGGTTTTGTTAATACAAAATATATATTGTATATGATATTTAATATTCTCTTTAGGTTGAAGTTGAATTAAACCAGTTACTTAACAGTCTAAGAAATACAGAAAGAAATTTTTCCATGACGAATGAAATCCTCTTTGAAGATTGTAAATTTATCAATAACGAGTATATAAATACTTTAAAAGAAAATTTCGTAGATAAAGTTAAAAGTATTTATTATTCAGATGAATTGGAGGACTCAGAAGATTCTGACCCTGATTCCAAGAAAGAAAATACTCCTAGAGTACAAGTATTGAACTTCTTGGTTTACAATACATCATGGAAAGTTCAGTTTCTAACAGAGAGGACTGAAAGAGATTATTTTTATTCTGGAAAAAGAGAAACTACGGCTGTGTGGATGATGTCTATAGAAGGTGAAACTTTCAAATTTTATGAAGATCATGAAATGCGGTATAAATTCATTGAGCTGCCGCACGAGGTAAATATTTCATTTTATTGATTTTATATGAATAATTTTCAAATGCTTACCTGTGTATTTTTTGTATCATATTTTATGTACAGTCGGAGTAAAAAAAAAAAAAAAAAAAAAAAAAAAAAAAATGCAACACTCGACGTAACTTCGTTGCTAACCAATGCATAAAAATGTAATAGGTATCATTCGATGGGGAATTGTGGGTACTTTTAGAAAATGAAGTGAAATTTTGAATTGGGAGTCGCCTACATATTAAAATACGCACCAACTTTGATTTTTCAATGGTAATACCCTATTTTTATTTTATATTTGAATTCCTTGGGTCCCAGCAATTCGAAAAAGTATATTGGTTGTATATTTTACTTATTCTTTTACAGAGTTATAAGCTTGCAAAGTTTGAAGGTGCTAATGTTAAGTTCATATCTCAACCTTTTATTAATAGCTTCACACACACAAAAGAAAGATAACTTGATCGATATATGTTTTTTTTTTTTTTTTTTTTTTTTTTTTTACGAGATACAATGAAGAAACTCAAACATAATCCACGATGACTTTTGATTCTGAAAAAAAAAAAAATAATAATAATAATAATAATAATAATAATAAAAAGTAAAAATAAAAATAAATAAATTGGAAAGTTAGTGCTTAACTTATAACATATTTTATAAAACCCACTTTTCAAAGAATTCTATTCAGACGCGTAACACTGCAGTCGCTTGAATACCGCCATGGCTTCTTCTTGGCTTGGTACTATTAACTTATATAACACCCGGTATATAGCGCATCCTGTTTTGAAGAAAACATGTATGGATCGTTTTGCCCGTTAGGATCATTTTAGTCTACCTTCCTTTAATTGAAACATTTTATGGGTTAGTTTAATGAATAAGATAAACTAACACAGATAGGGCCGCAGAGCCCTGGGATCTCTCGCAAAAATCTCATAGGGTACACTTGTGATAACTCGTAGGATAACTTACGAAGTTTCTAAATTAACTAATTCAGCGAAATTGTTTTCTGTTCAAAACATTTCAGAGTTAAAAAAAAACAGATGGTCTAAGGCCTAAAAACGCTAAAATATAAAAAGTGAAACATGTTTCAAATCAGATTCTTTCCACTGAACATAGTTCTGTGGAAAGAAAAAATAGTTTTCTAAAAAAAAAAAAAAAAAAAAAAAAAAATGGATTTTACGTTACTAGGAGCCTTCTGATGGCCCGGGGTCTCACGTGTGATATTTCATTTGATAGATAATTTGAAAGCGTAAAAACTTGCTTAAAAACATTGTATGTCCAGAGAAATTGCTTTTAGTTTGAGATAATTCAAAGGTTTCGTTGGGGTCCCGGGGTTCCCTACTTTGAAAAAAAAAAAAAAAAAAAAAAAAAAAAGTCATAATTTTAAACAGCTTTTTTCCCCTACTTTACACGATTTTGCAAAAATGTATGTTTTCCATTTGAAAAAGTTGAATTTGTATCACGTGGGACCCCCAGGGGTTCCGGGGACCCTCCTGTGTTACCTCATCTGATAAATGTGAATGCATGAAACTTTTTATATCAATGTCATCAGAAAAATTCCTTTCTTTTAAGATAATTAGAAGGTTTCCAGACTTTCATTCGAACGTCATCGAGAGGACTATTTTAAACAGCAAAATAGCGTCTCTTTCATAAATACCTTGAATAAAGCAGGAAGTCCCTGAAGAAATAAACCTCTCTTGCAAAATTAAATTATTTTTAGGGCAGAATTTTAATTTTCTTATATTTAAATTTCCGTATTTCTTTGAATTTTATTTATTTACTTATTTATTTTTATTTATTTGCTTATTTCTTTATTTGAGAAGTTTAACAATGATTTCGTTTTTAATCAGTTTCAATATCTACGACACTTTGCGAACGTTGGCAAATTCTTCTCGCAATATTATTCATGTTTCATTTGCCACTTTAATGGTCTGCAAATTTTATGCTTATAATGTTTGAAAATTGACGTAGTACGCGTATGACTTAATATCACAATAATGTAATTGATTTGATTTCTAAGTTTTAAACGGTATTAATTTTTGAATACTTAATACAAGAGTTACAGTTCCGTAGACTTTTCTATATTTATCTAACTACATTCGTATAAAACTTTAATTACAAATACAGGCTAAATTGTTTAAATTTTTAATACATCACTAAAATGTCAAATTTGTGAAATTTACTGCATTGTACTTTCGTTCGTTATTTTTAAACATCACTAATTTCATATAGAAATTTTTGTGATAAGATTTAAGTGTATAAATTTAAGAAGAATTTTAATGTTAGAGAAAAATGCTAGAAAAGAATCCGTAGAGAAGGACGGGCCGTGCGAACCCAGTACTACGAAATGAAATATAGAAAAATTAACTGAATAGTTATAAAACCGTGCAACGAATCGTAAAATGGAATAGTTATAAAACAAATAATCTTTTTGGTTAATTTTATTGTAAACAAACGTTGTTATATAAGAACGAAATATTTATAACTTAAGGTAATATAATAGTGTCTTAAGGTAATATAACACTTCTTAATAGTTCTACGCTGCCAACCATAACCTATGTCAAAAAATTAGACAATCTTTGTGCCCTCAATTTTAAAATAATTTTAGTTGGGAGTGGGGTGGGAGTGAATCTCGATACTAGTTATTGCTGAAAGAAAGAGAAACATAAAAGTGACATTTGCGGAAAACCATTAAGCAGTGTTTTGCAGTATAGGATTTTAAAATGAAATGAAGGATAAGCATATAAATGCGTTATATTTTACAAATACATGGTTGTCAACTTTCCAATTTTTCTCGAAAGATTAAGAATGCATAGACTATACACTCTTGTTTTAATACCATTATTTCTGAACATATATCTTTACCTTATTTGATCATAGAAGACTATTATAAAGATTACTGTTTAAAAAAAAAAATGCAGAAGAGTTTGAAATTGCATTAAGTTTCTAGCGGAATAATGGAAAATTTGACAAATGCTTAAATTAATAATAAATAAACTATATGTTATACCCAAAATTTACATTTTATACCCAAATTACATAGTTAGTATATTACATAATTAGTTATACATTTTATACCCAAAATTTTGACATTATTTGCATTAATTATTTGCTACCAGTTTAAATACTACTCACAAAATTTTTCTTGCGTTATTTACTTTGCTTTATTTTCAGAATCAAGATCTCAGCATGATGTTTGCCTTACCTACCCAGTACGATCTACGAGCAGATTTAAAAATGAATGCAGAAACTTTCTGTAAAATAAAATCGAAATTGGTACCCACAAAACTAGAAATGATTTCAATTCCAAAGTTTCAGATTGAAGAGGAAAAGAGCCTGAAAGAGGAATTGATATCAATGGGAATCAAAAGTGCTTTTAACGAATCTGCAGCACAATTTCCTGGCCTGAGTAACGAGAAAGGTTTCCACGTGTCTGACGTGAAACAAACAATTAATATTGAAGTAGACGAAGACGGCACTCAAGCTGCTTCTATGTCTAGTGTACATTTTAAACCTGTTGCTTTTAGAGGCGTGAAAGAATTTATTGCTAATCATCCTTTCTTATTTTATGTCGAAGATAGACATACTGGAACTATAATCGTAAGTGGAAGGATTGACGAACCTTCAGATTTAGTATCCTTTTCAGACCAATTACACTTTTAAATTTCTCCAATAAAAACGAAAGATTAAAAGAAAAAAGGCTGTTTTATATTTAGATAAAGAATAATTGTCTGAAAGTCTGTCAGAAATTGACGAAGTTTTCATGCAAAAGTTTTAACATGAAGTGACCTCGTCCACATCTGGAGGGAAAAAAGCTCTTTTGATCAAAAACAACGAAAAACGCATGGCAGACTTTTACATTTGAGCTTTAACAAAATTTCTCTCTAATAAAATACTTGTTTTAACAAAATTTGTATTCAAAAATTAGCATTTTTTTTATGAAAAGAAATTCCAACATAATGAAAGAAGAAATACACTTTTAGTAGGAAAAGAAGAAAGATATTTCAATAATAAAAAAAAGAATAAAAATTTGTTGGCTGTCTACATCTTCAACAATTACTAGAAATAACGTCAAAATTGCTATTTTCATTAAGTATACCAGGGTTCATACAGTGTATAATTTTCTCTACCGGTAACTTTTAATAGCCATTTTTGCCATAAAACAAGCCTACAAATTAAAAAAAAAGTTATTGTGGGAAAATAGTGGTGGAAGAATGCTTGATAAAAGGCAGTTCCGTACGAACCCTGTTGCACGATTTCTAATACTTTTAAGTTTTAAATATAAAACACAAGCTATTAATAGAAGATAAGTACATTTGATTTGAATCCTATATATATATAAACATTTATTTTATCATTTGATTGCTTATACTTGTAAAATAATAACTTTTCATTGATTTCTTGCCATTGCTTCATTCATGATTCTTTTTATGTAACTGTTGAAATTCATTCTATTTGAATAAAGGAGTATTTTATTTTCGTAGGTACTATTCAATGAACTTTAATACAGTTTTAACTCGAATGATTTTGGTGTGAAGTCTTGGTATGCAAATATATAATGTTAAATATATAATTTAACATTTCAATAAGCTTTTAAAAATGTTTAAAAAGCTATATATTATTTAAAAGTAAAAATTAAATAACCAAATCATTTTTCTCTTTCTTCGATTTTTAATTTTTAATATGAATCTAGTAAAATATTTAAAACAATATTACAATAGTATCCAACAGTTAAGCATAAGTCTGTTTTTTATTTTTTTTTTCTCTTGCACACAAATCTTAAACAAATGATCATGAAATTTGAATCAGATGTTATCAAAATACACTGCTCTGCATGAAAATCGGCCCCAACAGCATTTTTGCAAATTGTTATGTAATATGACCTCTTGAATCCGAATATGATACCCATTTTGCCCTATCACCCACAATTTTTTAGGTGCATCCTCCTATTTTTATCACTTTTCGGTAATTTTACGTCTGTAAATTTGATTTGTAGGGGCGGGTGAAATTGTTTTAACTGTTAAATATCTTCTGAGGGACTGCAGAATTGGAAAATTGAAAAATATGAACATTTGCAGCAAGGGAAATTTTAGGGGGGATTTGCCACTGAAATTATATATTACATATATTATATTTTATTATTCAATTGTTATTGTTATTCATCATTATTATTATTTATTTATTTTGTTTTGTTTTTAAGTGTTAAAATAATTCTTTTCCAAATCAAATCCACTGCCATAAAATTACCGAACAGTGATAAAAATTGGGGGAGGGAGTGGCGTTCCGAGAAAACGGTGGGTGATTGGGCAAAATGGGGGTCATATTTCGATTCAGGAGATCATTTTACACAAGAATCAACAAGAATGGTATCCGGACTCTTTTTTTTTTTTTTTTTTTTCAGCGCAGTGTTATTAATAAAATTTTATGTAACTTTGGCAGAGAAAATAAACTTCAAACTAATATAACTCTTTATCTCTATTTTTTCCCAAAAGTTTGCTTTTTAAGACAGAGGAAAAAATGAACGATTTTAGAAAAGGAAAACCAAATGAGATTATGGTACTATAAATTCTTTATAGTTAGGCAAATACAGATCTGCCTCCAAATGTTAAATTACAACCAATCTTTCCCTTCTTTATTCAATTTCTTTTCTTTTTTTCTTTTTTCCTTTCTTTCCTTTTTTTTTTTTTTTCAATCCTTAACTGAATTTTTGAAAACAATAAATTATTATACTTACACAACAACGTTAAAAAAAAAAAAAAAAAAAAAGGCATGTTGCAGTTTTATTTGCGTTAAATATACCGCCATCACCGCACAATATTAGAATAACTCGTTTTCTGTGAATTGAGAACGCAGGCAGATTTATTGCCTCGTGTTTACGAATGTTTATGAAAGACGTTTTCAGCATGAATCCAGGAATTAGTAATCAATAAACTTAAAATTGATAAGACAAGCTACTAATTTTAAATAAAGAGCAAATAAATATTTTTTTCAATATTGATGATATACAAAGTATTTCTTTTACAACTTCGTGAATAATTTAAAAATGAGACCTGAGAACTGCATTATTAACAAATTTTGAAACTGAAAATTTTTATCTTACAAGGAGGTCACTGCATGAAAAATTCAGATCGGGACGAAATTGCGCAGGATTGTAGTATACTATGAATGTAACAACATATTAAAGCAGTAGCACCGGGGCCAGCGCGAGGATGCTAAGAGCTGTTTTAAAGGGCCTGCTCCAAGGTCTGAGTGACGTCACACAAGTGATCTGACCACCTGCCCGGAGAGAGAAAATTTCATCGGGCATCTTACTTTTCAGAGTTTATAACTCGTTAGAACTTAAATTCATTCAGTATAAAAGATTATTTAAAATGTACATTCATGTATTATAATAAAATATAACTATAGTTTTCATTTTTACTTTTAGTGAAAAGTTTAATGTACTTAAATGCTGATAAAATAAAGTAAAAATGATATAACATCAGACCATCAGAGTAACGGCTTTTAACTGTCATTCTTTATTATTATTATTAACATACATTTTAAGTCAATACTATTGTTATTACTCTAAATACTAACAAATTATTTTAGAACATAACACTTTATCATGGTTTTAATTTTTGTTAAAGAGAGAGTCTAAGTTAAACAGCTGTCTCAGCGTCATGCATTTTCTTTGTTTCTTTTTCATTTTTAAAATTGCATGGCTTTGGAAATTTTCTAAACAATTAATTAACAAATTCAGAAAGCTGTCCTCTGTCCTTGCAAATCTGAAGTTCAAAGTAGAAGTTTGAAAAAAAAAAATAATAATAATAATAAATAAAAAAATAAAATAAATGCTATTGCAATACTATTACTACTACTACTAATAAAACTTAACATTAAAAATTTTAAGTCAGACAGTGTGTGACATTTTCTAGTGCAGACGACAAATTTCTACACTATTGATGACAATTGTTTACGTGGAAGAAGGATCTCTAAGGGGTCCTTGACTGAAATCATGTGTGTTTCGGAGAAAACCAGGGAAAATTCTGAATTGCTAGGTCGAATAGCATGATTAGGGTTCTAACACGGCACTTTTAGTCAAACAAAATAATAATAATGAGAATGATAAAAAAAGAAAAGAAAAACATTACAATTCTAAAATTTTCTTTTATTTATTTCATGGTTGAGCGCCAAAGGATCTGCCCCTTTAGCCCTGCCCATGCCCTCTTTTTGTCCCAAAGGACTAGGCGAGAAGTTAGTTCGTAGTTACAATACTTCTATGCATATAAATAAATAGAAAACATATAATACAACATACAGTACAATATATAATACAATAGAAAAAATAAATAATACTTAAAAATAATATTAAATAATTGATGAATAGAATCAATGTTCTGCATAAGAATCCATGTATTAGTTAATAGTGACAATTCCTTTTTGTACCACTAAAATTTTTACTGTCATTTTTAATTTTGGTATAGTTATTCAACAAAATATTTGCTATTCCAGGTAAGCATTGCTTATGATTAATAATATAGTACAAATCATTTCCACAAATGCATCTATTCGAAAAATCTATTCCTAATATTTCTGCTTTTTCAATGGCTAATTGCATAATTAGTTTTTTGGGCTCGGAAAACATTAAAAAATCATTTTCATGTTTGCTGCTTATTAACTTATTAAAAATTTGAAAACAATTTACAATCATGAAAATTAATATGTCTTGTGGCCATTTAAGCCTACCTCTATCACATAAAAATAAATATTCATAAACATCAGGAGAACAAACTACGTCTAAAATATCTTTTACAATTGTTGAAATACATTCTTTGCAATTCAATTTGTTTGATACTTTAAAGGCAATATACCCTGCAATAAATATTAAAACTGACATAACTTTATCTGTGATTTCAATATCATCTATACTGTTGAAAACATCATAAAAAATTTCTGGAACTTCTACATCATCTTTAACTTCATTAGACAGATTATAGCTAAAATCTTTTAACGTAAAATCACCGTGTTTTTCGGAGTACAAACTTATTACACTTAAAATTTTTTAGTTTTTTTGAGCTTCCATTTAAAAACAGTAATGTACTCTTTTTCAGTATCATAATTTGATCTGCACTGAGGAGCACAGCACTTCTTTCCCATAATTCTCTCCCAATGAAAACTGTGTTAAAAATTCACAAAAAACTTTTATCAAAATAAGTATTAACGAAAAAGTATACATAACATAATCAAAAACAACATAAGACAAGCAAACGCAATGGCAAGGAAGCTTCCTTCTTCTTCAAGTCAGATCACATTGTTGACGTCATCGGCAGTAAAAACCGGTCAGGAGCAGGCCCTTTAAAACTGCTCTGAGCATCCTCGCGATGGCCCCGGTAGCACCCGCTAGCAACAGAATTTCGAGAACAAAGCGTTTAAAGTTACCGTAATCTTTAAATACAAGTTATTTCACAAGCGAGGCAGCGCTGCAGTGGCTTGTGTGGTAGAGCGCAAGGCTTTCTCCCAAACGGTCTTGGTTCGAGACTCCCTGCAGTACTTTCTTAATCTTTCTTTCTTTCTTTTTTTTTTCTTCAATTTTTTTATGTAATCTAAACTTTTATTTATTTTTACTTTATTTTATTTTTACTTTATTTATTTTTATTATATTTATTTTTACTTTATTTTACTTTATTCATTTCAAAATATGAAAATTTTATTAAAATATTATTTAATTTTCTTGAACATAAAATAAATAAATTTTACTATTTGTCATATTAGTAAAAATACAAAAATACAAAAAAAGAAAACCTTAAAAATACAATGAATTTCTATAACTAAAAAAATAAATTTTAGGTTTCAACTATAAAATAAGGTAAAACTAAAGAAACTGTTTTTAATTATTTTATTTTATTTTAGGTATACTTAAAACAATACTAAATTTTGTTTTTTAAATTACAAAAAAAAAAAAAAAAAAAAAAAAAAAAAAATTACAGAAAAAAAATTATTTTAATTGCACATATAATTACTATTCAAATTAAATAATTACTTCTCCAACCAATACAGCTTCTTGAAAATTATAGTATAGGATTCCGATGCTGTTAAATTATTACAGGCAAAGAAATGTTCCAAATATATGGCATCTTTAAATGTAGATTTTAAATAATAATCAACATACGTTCTTCTTCGACAATGACTTGTTCTTATTTTTTTATGCTTCTGTGCACGAAATAAAACTCCAGCTGCTCTCTAATATGAACAAGCTAAAAGCGGTTACGTATTTTATAAACATTAAAACCAAAGCACGAAGTTCAAAACAAGATTTAAGTACACCTGCTAACTATTTTACACTTTGTTTTACAGTTTGCTTAGATTTTAATTATTTAATTATTTTATTTGTTTTTCTTTATTTTCATATTTGTTATTTAGGGTTTTGTTTGTATATCTTTTTATTTATTTACTTATTTTGCTATTAAAGCTGAAGTTGAACAATTGTAAAATTTAATCTTTTGAATAATTAAATCCACAATTAAAAAATAAAAAATAAATAAACAATAGTTATTGAAATTTTGTGATTTAAAAAATATATGTAGGTTTTATAGCCATATTTTTTTATTTGAAATATTTATGATTTTCTACAACTTACATATGTATATATATATATATATATGTGTGTGTGTGCGTGTGTATATAATATTTTTATTTTAATTATAAAATGAAGTAAAAATAAAATGTTTAAATAATTAATTTAAAAAAAAAAATTCCTTTTATTTTTATAGTAACATTTATGTATTTTATATTCAAGAAAATTAAATATTTTTTATTAAAATTTTAAAAATTTGAATTGAATTATAAAATAAAGTAAAAATAAATAAAAGTTTAGATTACATAAAAAAGTAAAGAAAAAAAAGAGGTCTCGCAGGTAGCATCGGACCGAGATCGTTTGGGCGAAAACCTTGCTCTCTACCAAGCACGCCACTGCAGCGCTGTCTCGCTTGCGAAATAACTTGTATTTAAAGATTACGGAAACTTTAAACGCTTTTTTCTCGAAATTCTGTGGCTAGTGGGTGCTACTGCTTTAAATGTTGTTACATTCATAGTATACTACAATCCTGCGATATTTCGTCCCGATCTGAATTTTTTCCTTCATTTAAGTCTCAAATACGTATGTACATTTAAAAAAAAAAGTTATTCATCTACAGAAAATAAAATAACAAAAAGGAAGAAAAGAAAAGGTTTAACTTTTGAAAAATATATGCATTTTCATCTGTCTCTGGCGCATTCTTATTATCACTTTTTTAGTTTATTTCTAAAATCATTTATATTGTTCCTTTGTTAAAAACGTACTTTTAAGGAAAGTTAAGGTTATGTCAATTTATAAATTATATTAAAATAACATAACATTAAATGATGGTTTCATAATAAGCACATCCAAATCAAGTATTCATAAATTCATGCACCAAAAAAAAAAAAAAAAAAAAAAAGTTGTTGTATAATATTTGGAAACTAGTGTAAGGTACCATGTCTTAAAGTATAAACGTACTCATGATTGGTACTATAACACATGCGATTTAAAGTGATAAAAACAAATATGTATCCCTTTTTTTTTTTTTTTTTTCATACAAATTTTCCGAAATTCCGTAAGATTTCTTTGTTATTAATTTAGTTTTCAGATGTCTGCAGAAAAACCCTTGACTTATCATATCAGTTTACACACACACACACACACACACATATATATATATATATATATAATGATAAAGTATAACTAATTTCCGAATAAACGGTTCCCTCCGTGGAGGATCAAAATTGTGATGGCATGTCTCCAGACCATCCTTGGGGGGGGGGGTGTCCCAGACCGTCGCCAATTACCCATAGCTTAGTACTAGTGTGTCGTTAAACTCAACCAACAAAACAACCGAATAAATTGGTGTTTTATTTACTCTTTCTTTAATATTTGACTTTTCACGAGGAACGCCATGGCACATTGGCGAGAATCTGTAAATATTTCTGTCCTCTATATTAGTGGTCGCCAATCTTTACGACTTCACGGACCACTACATTCACAATTCAAAATCTCGCGGACTACTACATTCACAATTTAAAATCCCACGGACCACTAACATTATTATTTAAAAAACATAAATATATTTCTGGAATAATTATCAAAGAATGCTCAATTTAAAAATATATAAAATTAGCCCATTTGATATAAAAATTCACAAATGTTTATTTTGTTATAAGAAAAAAGTAAATACTTATTTAATCATAAGAACAATGTTTAAACATAGCCTCCGAAACTAGATGCCTTCCGCGTGGCTCGGAACTTGGCAACAGTTCAAGCGGTAGGCAGCGCCACCTGGTGTAGATTGCACGACTTTTTTATTCAAATGTCACCAATAATTTTAAGCAGTGATATATGATATATGTAGTCGACGTTTCTTTGAATCTATTCGCCTTTTATATATATCAAATCCCACTTTTAAAAATTTTTGGTGGCTGTTGAAAAAAAGAAAAAGTCGCACAATCTGTACCAGGTGGCGTTGTCTACCGCCAAGTTTCCGAGCCACGCGGAAGGTATCTAGTTTAGGAGGCTATGGCTTAAAGGTTGCTGATCGTAATAAAACATTTATAGGGAAATATAAAACAATTATTTAAAAAAAAAAATCTAATATCTGTATATATATTTTTTAAATATTCTTTTCATGAAAAACATATATATATTATGTACTGCATCATATGTGTAAATATCTTCTTGCTTGTGTTAATGACCAATAGCAAGGCATATAGCTCTGTACATCGAGCTATTCTAGGAACGAAGCTAATAAGCTTGACGCTTGGATTGAAATATCTTGTCTTGTTTTGAAATATAATGTCATATTCCATGATGTTATAACTCGTTAAAATTCACAACATATTTCCTTTTCAAAATTTCTAAACAAATTTGAAATATTGTTATTAGATAAATGATCATAAATATGTAAAAAAAAAAAAAAAAAAGCACTTTTAATGTTAAAGAAATTTTGTTTTCATGGCAAAACCAATGAACGATAACGACCTATTTTTATTTCTTGAGCAAACCAATACAAAGTACTTCCCAGAATATAAATAGATATTTTAGAATTATGAAACACCTATACCTTAACATGATTAAATTCAAATAATAATTAATTTAATTTATAAATAACTTTGTAAGCAAACGCCATACATTGCAAAATCTCGCAACAAATGTTTCGGTTCAACATAATAACGCGACATTTCATCGGATAAAAAAATGTAGACATGAGTGCATCATGAAAGCAGCAAGTTTCACTCGTGCCTACTTTTTTCTCTTGATAGAGAGTCGTGTGATTATTTCTACCTGAAACAATTGTTACGAATGTTTGCGTTTTATGGCGTTTGCTTAAATTATTAATACTGTAAATGAAATACATACTATGAATAAAAAAAAAAGATAATTTCTATAAATGAAATTATTTTCAAACCCTCTTTCGACCGACATAATTCAATTGTTACTAGAGTTTATTTTTTTCATTTCACTTAATTTTTCTAACACTTCTGTTTATTTTTTATGAAAAATTAAAAGTTATAATTTTTAATTTAGAGGGATTACAGCGAGTCTATATTGCATTATTTATACGAAATATATATATATATATATACAGGGCAGTGGCGGCTCGTGAACCAAAAATAGGTGAAGAGCTCAAAAATAATATTTAAGTATTTTTAATCATAATTTTTATTAAGCATGGTCTTAACTAAAATTAACTAAAAATACTTATTTAAATGTTAATTTATATTCTGTAAATGAATACAGCGTAAAATACAGTGTGCCTCTTCATCGATTTTCGTTGCACGAGCCTCCACTGATACAGGGTGGCGATAGACCCACCATTTTCCCCTGATTCTTCCACCAGTATATTTATATAATATTTTTACTTAATTAATCATAGAAATAATCTTTAATCATTTTAATCATCTATTAAAATTTCCAAAAGAAAAATGCTAGTGGAAGAATCAGAGAAAACATTTTGCCTGTCGCCACCCTGTATATGTATATATATATATATATATTTAAACTGGTGGAACTTAAAAAATTGAGTGTGACAGTATCCTCTGAAACATCATTTTTTGAATTTCGGACTGGTGTTGTTATCTAACGAACAGGGAAAGAACAAATGTTTAAAAAACGAATCAAAAAAGGAGAGGAAAAAAAAAAAAAAAAAAAAAAAGAAACATATCGGAAATTTGTACTAAAGAATGTTAAATTTAAGTTTCAGTACAAAACCAATGAACGTTAAAGTGTTAATATCCATAGACATCATATTTAAGTATATTTATAGACATCATATTTAAGTAGAATTTTTGTAGAATTTTAAATTATGTGGAATTTTATAGAATTTATGTAGTTATCATTACATAGACGTCATATTTATGTCGAATATAATTATATATGTGTGATTGTTTTAGGTGGGAAAAATTCTCTGGCACACTTTAAAATTTAATAGAAAGTCGAGTAACTAATGTAAAAAAGTGTGGTTTCAATTTACATGTTTCATGATGTTAAGTTATATTTAACCAAATTGAAGAAAAAAGTTCTAAATTTTATTGGTATTTAAGAAAACAGGAATATTATAAACCATAACCATATGAATTACGGGCACTCACGTTGTAGGAAAAAAAAAATTACATTACAAAGTATTTACTTTGAGAAATTCACCTATTTTTTAAATCTGGTGTCACCATTTCATTTTTATCTGCAGATGAATAGTATTCAAATTCAATGCACGTATATAGTTGATGATCATTGTAAAAGGTGTTAGATAAGACGCATTCACGTTTAAATAAGGATGAGTTGCGCAAAATAAACGGGCTATAATTTCACACAAAAAGTAAATACATTGCAAATGTTCAAATTTTTATTAAATCTTTTCACCTGCTTTTTAGTCCTATATCTATCGACAGAATTGAAAATTATCATTAATTTACTCAAGTTCAACTTTTGACGACAAAAACATTTTGTTTCAAATACCACTATTTTACGTCAATTACTAAATTTACTTTAAAAAATCACTGAAAATAATTTCCCCTTTATTCCTTGAGGAATTTCAGGCAAATGGTACTCAATATTTACGAGTAATGTTCTTTAAATATACCAGTAATCATCAAATATATTAATAAAAATACTACTAAATTCCAGGAATCAAGAACGTTTCAAGGATTAAAAACCTGTTATTCTTAGGAACATGCTCCAAAGCCCCCCCCCCCCAAAAAAAAAAAAAAAAAAAAAAAAAAAAATTGAAATATTGTCACAGCTGCCAACATTTTAATTTATTCTGGAGAATCGTTAGTACCGGCCCTTTTCTTTACACAATTCTTTTTAAGGTTATTTTTCTTCCTATTTAGTTCTAACTACACATTGGAGAGAATTTCCGTAGAAATAAAATGGTGAGAAAAAAGAATGGTACTAGCCATGCTACAGAATAAATTAAAATGTTGGCATGTCTGTATAATGCCCAATATTCTATCTATCAGACGTCGACAAAATTTATACGGCTTGCGTCCATCTTAAATATTGACATACAAGGGTTGGAATTAATAATGCAATATTTTTTTTTCTTTACAATTGGTACAAAATAGATCCATGTTTCAAAGTTTTGCTGCGCTTAAGTATATTCACTAACATTGGATAAAAATCATTGCCAAAGATCTAGAACAGTAGTCGGCAAATTTATTATTCAGCAGAGCCAAATGTCAACAATACAACGAAATCCTTAACACTGCATTTTCTTTCACTCCAAAATGCTTCCTAAATTAATTAAAAAACTATTTTAAAGTTTTAGGTTAAACTACAGGTACGTAATAAAACTTGATTTAAGATTTAATAAAATTGAGCATTACCAATACGTCTCATTACTGTATAAAGTAACTTTTAAAATGAGATTTTTTTTTTTTTTTTGATAAAACACATTTTAATTAAAAACACACAAACACATGACAAACCTTTCAAACATCAATATATGAATCACGAATTTTCTAGAGGGCGTTTTTACCAAACAGCAGCATTTTTCCTTGAACGAGGCTAAAACAGTTCCTTCCGAGTACTTAAACTTGTTGTGATGTTTTGTAAGTAGATCTTAACTGCATATGTTATACATATTTTGACACTGAAGAGGGCTAATGTTTAGCAGAAACGCTTGTCATGTGTCTCTGTGTTTTTAATTAAAATGTGTTATTTATATATATATATATTAATCTTATTTTAAAAGTTACTCTAATTTGATTTAAGATTGATATTTATTTTTAAATTAAATTGTAAGGTATCAAAAATATAAATTATGCTAATGATTGAGAAACACTATGTGAACAACACTAAGGTGTTGCATCTACTTGGAAAGTTTGGGTAAGTCAGATTTGTATATTTAAATTTAGGTACGATTCCAGGTTCTTATCAACAAGACAATATCTGAATTTACTCTTGATAAGGTTCATGCTTGAAAATTAGTTTTTGCATGATTATGTAAACCCGAATAAGAAAAGAATACCAAACGCAAGTTTTTCAGCTGATTATATGAGTCGGCAATACTATTCCAGGTGTTGAAAATCAATTTATCTTCTTTCTCCAGGTCTTTCAAAGCAGATCATTTGTGCTTTGAACCAAACATTTGTTTCTCTCGAATACTTCTATATCAGCACAAAGATGTTTCTAACTCCATAATTTTTTGTTTTTTAAATTTAGCAATTGTGTTCCAAAATTGACAATGTCAGTTTTGAAGGGAGAAAATATTAATTCTGTTACAGTAGCATTAAGAAGTACTTTAATGAAGGCCAGCGTCGTTTTGCTATTTCTGAATTCCTAAAATCCACTGAGAAAAGCTTTTCTCATTTTTAAAAGTGTTGTATTGAATTAGTAAATGCCAATACTATTATAGAATTAAAAACTACTGAAAGTTTAAAATTTGAAAGTGTTTCACGTGTACACATATTATATAAAAAAGTATAAAATCACTTTTAAAAACACGTAGATAATTTTTTTTTTTATTAAAACCAGACACAAAGCTTTTCGCTATTATCAAAATAGCATCATCGGGTGTACTTAAGTAACATAGTAGCCAGCAATATATAATTGAGAAGTTCAATACGGTTAAAGTTAAAAAAAGAGTTCAGTCTTCAAAAGGTCGCACAGGAACTACATGGCAAAAAAACTTGAAAAAAAAAAAAGGATTTCAATACAATTTTCAATAATCTTACGAGCACAACGTGTGCGATATTTTATGAAGAGATGCAGCATCCTTGGAGTTAATAACTTTATTGTACTTGATAATATTTATTGCTTCTGTCATTAGAAGGTCTTGAAAGTCACGAGGGGCTGAAATTACTTCGGCCTGGGTCCACAGAGGAATAGATTCAGGGTGCACGTAAAGAAATTCCACTAAAATAGAGCTTTTTTTTTTCTTTAACATTACGAATGTGTTCATTTATTCTTGCTTTAAGCGTGCGTCGTGTTTGCCCACTGGAGTAAAAAAGTTCATCATTATATTTAATAGGGATTTTATAAACCCCACCAGTAGGTTTGTTGATATCCCAGTCATTAACAACTAAGTTTTTAAAAGTACAGGGGGAGGAGAAAGGAATGAGTAGATTAAATTTACGTAGAATAAAGTGCTTAAAATTTTTAAATTCATTACATAAAGGTAGACTATTGGTATATTTAAATTTAGGATTTCGGTTAATACTAGGATTATTATAGATTTTATTTTTGACCCCATTGATAATTTTTAAAACAGTGTTTTTTTTTTTTTTTTTTTTTTACTATACCCAGCGTTAATACCTAAGTGTAATATTATATAACCTTTACCTAATATAACATAAATTTTATACGAAAATGTTGGATTAATTTCCATTTAAGCGAAAAGCAACAGGCTTTGATTCGAACTTTGGTCATTTGTATGACGTGATAGTTTGAAGTTGAAAATAAATATTTTTTCATCCGTAAGACTGTATCGTCATTTTCAGAATAACATGAATGAATATTTCTAACTTTTAAGTGAACGAATAAGTGCCCATCTGACGATCACGAGGTATCTTAATTGGTAGAGCTTTGTTGTGTTGTTTGTTGTCGTGGAAATTAATTCGCTATTCATTTCAAAATTATATATGTAGCGTCCGAGTAATGGAATGGCTTAGAAATATTTATCATATATATTGTGTTACAAGATTGTAGAATACAAGTAAAACATAATATCAAATGCCAAAGTTATCTGTAAGAACCAAAATAAGTATAACCAAGAATATTTAAAGGAAATATGAAAACATCCATAATACTCATGTCATAATACACCAGATATGTATATATAATAATAATCATTCATCAATACAATGATCAAACACCAGGAAGAAAGTCGAGAATTAATGAACAAACAACCATACAGGGAAATGAAGCCTTATACAAAGCAAAATATATTTAAAATATTAATATGAATTGTTTCGAAAAAATTGGTGGATAAGATCATATATAGCAAATATAATCACAGTATAACAGAAAAAAAATTACTAAGAAGAAGACAGAACAGAGGTCACCACAGCTGAAGATGAGTGGAGCAGGTTAAATAGTTTGCCGAGCTCTCAACTTTCCTCAAATCCTCTGCAAGACCATATGGTAACAAAGTAAAATGTTTAAATGAAATATATATGTGTGTGTGTGTGTGTGCATTTAATTACAGACAAACACTCCAAACTTTTATGATTATATAATTTCAGGGGAGATTTATTATTATATAATTTATAGAGATAGAAATATATACAGTCGGTAACAAAAGTGTCCGAACACTAGCAAAAATTCCTATGAAAAAAAGTACACTTCATACGGTTTTGTTAAATAAATCCTTATCGAATCATGTTCTTAGCCTGACTAAGAACAGGATTCGGCAAGGATTTATTTAAGAAAACCGTATGAAGTGTTCTTTTCTTACATAGGAATTTTTGCTAGTGTTCGGACACTTTTGTTACCGACTGTAGATAGATAGCATGTTGCTTTTTTCCCGACTGAAAGTAATAAGCTGAAGGAGCATTTTATAACAAAATAAATTAAACAGCTTAGTGATTATAACGTTACATTCACCAGGAAAATGTTTGTATTAATTTTATAAGAAAAGTGAAATTCACAAACATAGTTCCTTAAATTAAAAATATTTGTAATTAATATGCAAGCAAGTTAGTCGAAAATTGTTGTATATAGAAGTTAAATTAATCAAAAGTTTATTTAAGTTCAAAAATATGTTGAGAAATTATTATATATATATTTTTTAATTAATTCTGTGTATTCTATTACATAATAATATTAAACATTCCGCATTTCTTTAAACCACCATGTAAAAGTCTTCTCAACAGAAAAGAAAAAATGTTGTAGGAGAGATCATTAAAAGAAAAAAATAATGAAATAAAAAGAATCCTCAAGTGAAGACGGGATTTTAATTCTTAAGAGCTAGTTCCTTTGTCCGTATTGTTTTAGAAATTAAATGACAGGCAGTTTCCTTAATTCCGGTTGTTATGTTTTATTTTTATTTTTATTTTTTAATTTGAGGGGTATTTTTTCAGCGTGACCTTTGTGGCACTTGATGATATTTCTTGTCCTTTCTCTACATAGAACTTAACTGAGAACCGGTTTTAGATACAACAATCTATCGTAAAACTTCAGAGGTTGTTTTGTCGTCATACTGGTAAGTAGTTTGATGATATTATTTTATATATTGTTATCGAAAATTTTTTATCATTCTTATATTAACAAAATAATGAATTGCTAAAACAACTATCAGAATTGTTTGTAAAAAGTATGTATAATTATCCATCTATACGTATGAAAACTCTATTTTACATACGAATAGATATTTACTTTCATAAATTTCTTTAGTCGTATAAGGTTTACGATACATTAATGATTACAACTGCATGCGTTTCATATTAAAGAAATAAGTCCTGTACAATCTAACTCTATCATTAACCTGAAAAATAGATACAATTCACACAGTCAATTAAAAAATGTATTTCTCTTAAATTTTTCTCCTATGAATTTATCCTGAGAAAATTTTCACATTGGAGCAAAGTAAAAGCACACTTACTCTAATCTCAGAAACATTTTACTGTACAGTCGGTAACAAAAGTGTCCGAACACTAGCAAAAATTCCTATGTAAAAAAAGTGCACTTCATACGATTTTGTTAAATAAATCCTTGTCGAATCCTGTTCTTAGTCAGTCTAAGAACATGATTCGATAAGGATTTATTGAACAAAACCGTATGAAGTGTACTTTTTTTACATAGGAATTTTTGCTGGCGTTCGGACACTTTTGTTACCGACTGTATATACAGACAAAGATCTGGTTATTCTTTTAATTTACTCCGCCTAATTTACACTAGTCAGAAAAAAATGCCTTATTCCATTAATAATTCCATTAATAATATACTAGAAAAATTATTAAAAAATATTAACTTTTTTTTTTTTTTTAAACAGTAATTGTAAAATATTCTTTTACATTATTAGTAAAGTATACGTATAATTATACATATTCTTTGCCTGGTATTATATTTTATATTGGAAATTTATCTAAATATTCAATACAGTTTAAATTTATACATTACCACTTTTCCCAGAAAAATATGCAGGAAGAAAGAGATTTTTTAAATCTATTTTTAACTTTATCTGATATTTTAAGATGTGAAAAAGTTGTATTAAAATACAAGTACTCTGTGTTTAAATGTTTAAATATGTCATTTATTAATTTGTCACACAGAATTTCGAATAATTTTATATTAATGCAGTTTTAACCTTTTTATCTGACCGGCACAGGCCCACTAACAGCCGAGCGGTTCTGCGCTCGAAGCTGGTAGACGTGAGGTGCCGGGTTCGATCCCTGGTCTCGCTCGTTGGCCTAGTCGTTCGAAATTTTCCGTGGTTTTCTCCTAAACTTGCGTAAATACTGGCTAGGACCCCTTAGAAAGACCCCCCCCCCAAGGAGAACACTTCCCCTCAGGCCTAGGACCCTAGAGCGCATTGGCCTTAGTGTCCACAACAACAACCAACCGAAGGGTACCGTTATTTTATTTTAATATTATTAAGAAATATATATAAATATATATGTATTTACATATTAAGTCTATCTAAATTCAATTTTTGAAAAAATATGTAATAAATCTGTTTATATAATTATTAATGTTATAAAATATGCTAAATTTAAATACTTAAAAGGTAAATAAGCATATGGGTTAAAAGATGCACTATTGGAATGAATAACTTTTTAGCCCCCCCCCCCCCCAATTTTTTTTCATTTTTTTTGACCTCATATGAGTTATTTTTATTCACATTTAGATTGTTTAAGCATTTTATCGTCTAGCAACAATTTTTATTTTAAATGAAAAAAATTAATTAATCATGAATATTTATCGTTATTGTTGCTGCTTTCACGCTGCACGTGTGCGTATAATTCTTTCTGAGGAAGAGTCGTGTTTAATCGTTCTGGTATGAAACAATGGTAGTGTATTACTCCATTTTATGGTGATTGTTTTCAATATTCTTACTTTAAATCTTTCACGCAGTTTTGTAGCATAATATTTCACCTCTGAAATTTCTAAACATTTGTATTCAAAGCCACTATATCTATATGTATACTGGGTCGGCGAAACGTCCCACCCTAACCCCTGTATGTTGAGAACGCGTCGGAATTTCTGAAAACTGTAAAACACGTGTCCAATCAATTTCAAGGAGATTTCGTTTAACTTCGTTTAAAAAAAAAAAAAAAAAAAAAAAAGGGTCTGGAAGCACAGAAGGGCAAATAGGAGTGTAAATTTTAAAATTTCAAATAGGATGAGTGTCTTTTACTAGCTCAGTGGAAAAGTCTTTTCAAGACAAACATTCTGGCAAAAAAAGTTTTTTTTCTATTATGATTTTATAGGAAGTTATAACAGATTAAAATTTCGTTTAAAGTTCCTCACCTTTCCACTGAATCTTGAGTAAACAGGAAATTGTGAAAATTGTAATAAAGTTCCTAATCAATTTGAGAGAGGCTTTATTTGGTTTTAAAAAAAATGAAGCTGGAAGAAAATTTGGGCATTTAGGGAGTTAAATTTTAAATTTTAAATGGCAAAAAGTTCTTTGTTGTTTCACTAGAAAGGTCTTCTCAAAACAAACACTTTTAAAGTATGCTTTCTCTTACCATTTTTTTTTAAATACCTGATTAAATAAACAGCAAACAGCAAGTAGGTCCCCATACTTTCATCTGTATTTAGGTATCACTTTGGAATTTCTTAGAACTATAAAAATGATATTCAATGAATCTATGATCAACTTCGCTTGATTTTATAAATTAAGGTGGGGGATATAGGGTACCGAAGGAGGCTAACTTTAAATTTTCAAAAGCTATGTGTTTGTTTGCTGTTTGGTAGGTCTTGTGAGTGAATCATTTAAAATAGTTTTATGATAATTTTTAAGGAGTTTATAAAACATGAATTTTTTTTTTCTTAAGTCATGGGGAACGCTTCGGAATTTTTAAATGTTGTAAAAATTGGAAGAATTTAATTTGAATCTCTAAGATCTTTCAAAGGGCTAAGAATCTCTTCCAAAGTTTGCCCACTTACAAGGAGAGGTCACGACATGGAAAATTCAGATCGGGACGAAATTCCGCAGGATGGTAGTATACTATGAGGGTAACAACATATTAAAGCAGTAGGGCCCACTATCCACAAAATTTCGAGAAAAAAGCATTTAAAGTTTCAGTAATCTTTAAATACAAGTTATTTCGCAAGTAAGCAAACGCCCCAGTGGTAAGATCCTAAAGCGCGAGTCTTCTAGCCAGACGACGTGGGTTCGAGGCTACCTCTAGTCCGGACTACATTTTTTTTTTTCCCCTTTAACTTTTTATGTAATCTAAACTTTTTATTTATTTTTACTTTATTTTATAATTCAATTCAAAATTTGAAAATTTTAATAAAATATTATTTAATTTTTTTGAATATAAAATAAATATTTTTTTTTTTCTATTTTTAATATTTATAACTTAAAAATACAATAAATTTCTATAACTTAAATTTTATTTTTATTTTAACTGTAAAATAAGGTAAAACTAAAGAAACTGTTTTTGATTATTTATCGAAATATTTTATTTTATTTTAGAATGCTTGAAACAATACTAAATTTTGTTTTTTAAATTAAAAAAAAATAATAATAACACAGATAAATGATCATTTTAATTGCATATATAATTACTATCCAAATTAAATAATTACTTCTCCAATCAATACAGTTTCTTGAAAAATTATAGTATAGGATTACGACGCTATTAAATTATTACACGTAAAGAAATGTTATCTTTAAATGTAGATTTTAAATGTTAATGAACATCGTTTCTTTTTCGATAACGACTTCCCCCCCCCCCCCTTTTTTTTTTAAATCATTTCTTGCACAAGATAAAATTCCACCTGCCCTGCCCTTTATTATTAACAAGCTAGAAGCGTTTACGTAATTTATACACATTCAAACAAAATCAGGAAGCTCAAACCAATATTTAGGTAACACCTGCTAACTATTTTACACTTTGTTTACAGCTTGCATATTTTTTAATTATTTAAATATTTGTCTGTTTTTCTTTATGTTTCTTATTTAGGGTTTTGTAAAACTAAACTTTATTTTTTAAGTTATAGAAATTGTATTTTTAAGTTATAAATATTAAAAATAGAAAAGTTATTTTATACTCAAGAAAATTAAATAATTTATTAAAATTTTCAAATTTTGAATTGAATTGTAAAATAAAATAAAAGTAAATAAAAAGTTTAGATTACATAAAAAGTTAAAGAAGAAGAAAAAAAAAGTAATCTCGGGGTAGCCTCGAACCCAAGTCGTCTGGCTAGCAGACTCGCGCTTTAGGATCACACCACTGGGGCACTAGCTCGCTTGCTAAATAACTTGTATTTAAAGATTACTGAAACTTTAAATGCTTTTTTCTCGAAATTTTGTGGATAGTGGGTCCTACTGCTTTAATATGTTGTTACCCTCATAGTATACTACAATCCTATGCAATTTCGTCCCATTTGAATTTTCCATGTCGTGACCTCTCCTTGTTAGATTCATCCTGTACCTCCAAAACTCTAATTTTTAAAAATCAAAACTCTCCCTTAGATTGATGGAATACTTTTTTATAATAATAATAATAATAATAACTATAATAAGTCTGCTGTGTTCTTGAAATCAGAGGTTGTAATCAGTGCTCTTTTTTCAGTTCCCCTTTCAGGTATAAGAAAAATTTTCGCCTCTTTTGCTACCAATATTTTTACTAATAGATATTACTAATAGGATAGATATCTCTAATAATATCTCTTCTACTTAATCTCAGCACATTGCGATAAAAATACAATAACTATTTCTGTATGAAAGTATTGATATCATAAAAGGCGAAAATTTCTCTTCCGTGAAAGTATCCTTTAAAAATGAAGAATATGGCTTCTTATCTGCTGAAATATAGGACAGAAGCGGGGACTTTTTGTAAAATGTTCAATAAGATATAATTACCTTAAAAAGAATTCTTAAAAAAAAAAAAAAAAAAAAAAAAAAAAAAAAGAATAAAATGTTTGTTTTAAAAAGACATTTCTAACGAGCTAACAAAGAACATCCCGTTTGAAAATTCAAATTTGTCTCTTGTTCCTGAGTGCCCGTATTTTCCTCCAGCTCCATTTGTAAAACCAAATAAAGTCTTCCTTAAACTGAGAGAGAATAGGCGTTTTTTTATCGTTTTTAGAATTTCCAAGGTTTTCATAAGATTTAATGGAGAGGGGTGAACTTTAAACGAAATTTTAATCTGTCATAACTGCCTAAAAAATCATAGTAAGTCAAAACTTTTTTTGTTAAAATGTTTGTCTTGAAAAGACCTTTCCATTAAGCTATTGAAAGATCTTTCTTCTCGTTTGAAATTTTAAAGTTTGCCCCCCCCTACTATCCCCCTATGCATTTTTATTTTTTTTTATTTTTAATTAAACAAAAATGACTAGACATGTGTTTTACAGTTTTCATAAATTCTAAAGCATTCCCAAGGTACAGGAGGTAGGGAAGAGTTTTGGTGAACCCTGCATATATATATATATATATATATATATATATATATATATATATATAACGTATAAAAATGTAATGTAGAACGTAGTAAAATTTAGCACGCAAGAGATACATTATTAATGACAATATCGTTCATAAAATTATATAAATAAAGCCATGAATAGTAAATTAAAGATGATTTATACCATAACACTCACGCTATAATAAAAAATAAAACCCACTCACGCCACTGATAAATTATAATAGAACCAATAAAACCAATAAAAAGGAATATTCATCAATCAGAAATCTTTAATAAATAAGATGAACATAACAAATTTTATAACAAAAATGCTCAAAACTAGAAGAATTTAGCATTAGGGGACATGCAATCCTTCGTAGAACTTATTATCACGAGATTTCAAAGAATATATATATGTGTGTGTGTGTGTGTGTGCATATTATATATATATTATTCTTCATTAAATATTTAAAACAGCAATTTAAAATGTATGTGTTTCAACAGCTGTAAATACCAATTTTTTTTTTTAAAGAATTTAATTAAACCAATAATTTTTAAAATTTGCTGTAATTATCACAAAAAGTTTATAATGTATCTTAAAGGGAAAAAAAAGATAGTTGTTTTGAGAGACGAAATTTTTACTAATGAATAATTTGGAGCACAAACGGTAAAAACGGCTTACATTAGGTTTAATGGTTTCATATTTTTTAAGCCAATAACGCAACTTTGTAAATAAATTATAAAATAATACGGTGTGGTGCTCACACAGCTTTCTCTTACCTGAATTTGAATTTTATAATAGGGACTAGAGATTAAGGAGTAAGAAAAAAGAAATTCTGTATGTGAATATAGATTAAAAACAGTTCAAAATAGTTTTAGATAAATTTTTATTTGATATATATTTCTGTGAGAGGAGGCTAACTCCGTTTGAATATAGTACCTACATTCATGAAAAAAATTGTAGACTATTTTTTAATTTAAAGTTTATTCCATATTATTCAAAAAATATTCGCACCCACCACTTCCTGAAGCTAATCAATCTTGATTGATCTTTTCAAGTGCCACCCTTATTTGATTTTCAAAATAACAAATATAAATTTCCTGAAATTATTATTTTTTTAATCATACTGAAAAAAGTAATATAAGCAGATCAACCGCTAAAACTTTATTTTTGTATTCATGGGGCCACGAATCACGTATTATAGCAAAAAATTAGCGTCAAGAATTGGATTTCAAATAGTCTCTCTTTGTCAACCATATGGGTATGATTAAGAGAAAGTAATTATCATTTATAAGCAAATTTACTGGACTTGGTAAAATTTAGAAAAGCGCGTCCATAAATTACATTCAATAGAAAAGAATGCTTTCGTTTAATTTTTTGTATAGTCCTGTATATTATCTATAAATTATATACACACCACACAGCGTACTTGAATTTATCACAGTGTAAAACACATAACACAACGAGAAATACACTTCTAGCAGTTTTTTAGTTTAGCCTTAATATATTGTAATATTTTTATGTCTCCCTGTAAACGAAAGGTGAATGATTTTCATATCATATTGTGTACGAAATATGCTTTTATACATTAAAAATTATACGACCATTTTATTTTGTTTAGTGTAATTTAAGATGCTAAACAAAATATGCTAAATAAGGTACAAACTAAATATATTAAACGTACATAACAGAAATTTTTCCTACAGAAAAAATGTACTTAATTTTTTTGGATGTCCCTGTATACGAACTATTTGTTTATTTTTTTAAAAAAAGTTTCTAATAGCAACCCCGTAATATACTGAGTTTGGAATTTATGTTAATATTTTGTGTTTCTGATATCTCTATATAGGATATGATTTCATTAATGCTAATATTTGTTTTTGAGTAATGATAATGCACTATCTACCAATAAGTATTTGGACACTTTCTAATTTAGACAATTTGTGAAATAGCTAGATAAGTTCTTTATGAATCACATCTTGAAACTTTGGTAGAGTAAAGAATATGTTATATCTCATATATTTCAGGAAAAGTTGTGTCCTGAAGAGGAAAAGGGACTAGTAAAAAATTTAACTAAGGTCAAAATGTTTTGGATCATCCTGTAAAAAGTAATGTTTTAAATGCGTTTTCGCTGTAGCATATGACTATGAGGATTTTTCTCATTATCTGTATAAATTTTTATGAGGCAACCACATATATTCATGGATATATAACGTTTTTTTTTTCTTTTTTTTTTATAAATTGCAAAAAAAAAAAAAAAAAAAAAAAAAAAAAATCCACTTATTTAATTATAACACATAGGGTATTAGACCCAGAGCAAAGCCATTTTTTGGAAACTTGGCATACTATATTAGATACAGCACACTACAATTAGAATGCAAAAATGTTAAATATCTTAAGATATATGATCATTTTTACTAAATAATTTTTAATTGCGCATACGCTAGCTTTAAAAAAATTTCATTTGCATAATTTAATAGCGAAGAATATTGAACAGCTTATATGAAAATTTCACACAAATATCGTGTAAATTTAAAAAGTTATGCGAGATAAAAGGGACAGAATTTCAGTTCTCTCACAAAAAAAGGTAAACTGTAAGGGGTATTACTCACATTTTTATTTTGGTTCAATCGATGCTTAATGGTAATACAGTGTTCGCTGATTGTAAATAAATATTGATAAAACCCCCCATCATCTCTCTATTTTTCTTTTTCTTTCTTTCTTTTTTTTTTTTTTTTTTTTTTTTCTTTTTTTTTTGAGAAGAACTGAAATTTTATTTTTCATAATTTTTTGAATTTACACGATATTTGTTTGGGATTTTCATATAACTTGTTCAATACTTTTTTGGCTGTTAAATTACAAATGAAATTTTTTTTTTAAGCTAGCGCATGAGTAGTTAAAAATTATTTAGTAAAAATACTCATATTTTGGAATATATTTAACATTTTTGCATTCTGATTGCAGTATGCTGTGTAGTATAATGTAGTATGCTAAATTTCCTGAAAATGGCTTTGCACTGTGTTTAATATCCTACGTGTTTTTATTGAAAAAGTAGAACTTATTTTTCTGTTTCAAAAAATTGTTATATCTCTATGAATATATGTGGTAGCCCCATAAAAATTTATACAGATAATGAGAAAAATCCTTATAATCGTATGCTACAGCCAAAAAGCATTTAAAACATTTCTTTTTACAGGGTGGTCCAAAACATTTTGAATTTTGTTTAATTTTTTAGTGGTCTCCTTTTCCTCTTCAGGACACAACTTTTGCTGAAATATATGAGTTATAACATGTTCTTTATACTACCAAACTTTCAAGATGATTCCTAAAATATTTTTTTAAATATTCGACAAAAAGTCAAAATTCGAAACTGTCCAAATACTTATTGGTATGTAGTGTAACATATATATAGACCAACCGTAAAGAACCTGATTTTCGGATTCAGTATACCTTAAAAAGTGTAAATATATCAAAATCTCAATTTCGAAAATTCGACCAAAAAACAATGCTTTATCATTTATGTGTAAGAAAAAGAATATAGATACTTTTTTAAAATACGCAATAATAGTACACTTAATTTCCTCTACATGTGCAATAAAACTTCCAGTTTCAACATTTGCTTGAGCAAGGGCTCTGATAGCTATTTCCTGCCTAGAATATGTTGAAATTTTGGATATGAATTTCTTGCAAGTAGGTAAAGGAGGAAACCTTTTTAATTAAGTTTCATTTTTATTGCTGCTATATATGGTTGTCATTATTTTTTCCAGGAACTACATCCTTTACGCAAACGGATCTTTCAGAACTGATAACAAGTTCCGTCCATCACACGATAATGTGAATTATCATTTATTATAGAGGAAAAGTATACTTTCATCTGTACAACTTGAGTATCTGACAATAATTTTCAGGTAATGTTGTTTCTTACTTTTAAATGGCGTTCTACACTGACAATAACAGAAACTTTTATCTAAATCTTTAAAGAATTTGTTTTTTGTGGGAGTGATAAATCTTTATTGTTTTGGGTCATAGATGAATTTTTTTTTTTTTTTTTTTTTTGGAAAATACTCTGAAAAAATTGCGAATATCAAAATAAACACAGATAAATTCAAAGGACATTTTTTCTTCCATTTTGTAAAAATATATTATCAACAGAAAAAAAAAGTATATAATTTTTTATAGAAAGTGAAGTTCATATTCTAATTTTATGCATTAAGCAAATGATATTTTGGAATCACCCTTATGCACTGACATCTTCATTTGCCAAGTATTCTGTTGGAAAGTATATATATATATATATTATTTTCATTTAATCTTTTCTTTTTTTGCCAAAAATAATTAAAAAGAAACATTTAAGTTTTCTCTTAAAGTTGCTTAAAAGCAATAAATTAAGTTCTTTTGATTTTGATTTCTTTAATTAATCTCTTGACTATGCAATAGTAATTTAATAAGATATAAATAAATGTCTTATTTTCCTTAAATATTTTGCATGATGTTCATTTTCCATGTATTAGAAAATTATTATTTTTATTATGATTCTAACAGGCTACGCCATTTTTTTTTTTTTTTTTGTGGATGTATTTGAGAGAATCTTGTTTTTTACTATGATAAATAAAATGAATTTTACGATTGTTAATTTTTTATATAAAGTCATCCGGGCATCAAGAGATTAAGTTAGTTAAAAAAAGTTATTTTTGAAAATAAAGTATCATTATTTATGTTTATTATGGTAAGAAATAGGTCAAGTGAATGTAATCACGATAGTTTTTTCTATATGTGAAAGAAGTATTTTTAATTAGATAAAGCCTGTTTTATGATTATATAATTCTGCAGTCTTTAATATCGGCGATACCATATTCCGTTTTAATTATCATTAAAAAAAAAAAAAAAAAAAAAAAAAAAAAAGTGGAGTTATCATATTTACCAGAAAGTTATTTGTTCTACCTCTATGTATGTGGTATATGAATTTGTAGATAATCTACATCATATTTTCCAAATACATGTGTGTATTTGGAAGTTTTCCAGATTGTCGCATATGAATTCAAATGTCTCTGAATATATTATGTTTGTACACATTTTTTTTTTTTTTTTTTTATAGAGTTTGTTGATTTTTCTCAGTACAATAAAAGATGACATATAATTTTTAGGTTTTTAAAAATGATGATGATATCATCTCTTTTCTTTTCTTTAAATGGCCGAAACAATTTTAGTTTCTATTCCAGATAAAATATTAAATTTAGGATACACTGTAAAAAATAATTCTTGTATATTACCGAAAATTCCTGGCAGCAAAAGTTGCCAGAATATATCCGTATGCTAGGAGAAAAAAATGTAGACAGAAATTTTCTGTAATTGAACGATACAGAAAATATTCGTAGAAACAGATTTTTAACGTAGTGCATATTGTAAAAAGAAAGTAAAAACTCCACATTAAACAAACTTTTCCCTAATTGACTAGACAGGATCGAATCAAGCCCTCCGCATGGAAGGCAAAGGCTTTACCCCGAAGCCACAGATTCGCGTTCTTTTACTTAGCACTTCCGAAACCTGCTTTGATATCAAGTGTTCCAAATACAAAACAGAAAACATTTACACGCACGATATAAAATCAGTTACACAAATTTGTTTATGAGGGATATAGAACTGAACATTCAAAGTAAAAATTTCAAAATTAAAAAAGTTAGCTTCATTTATTTAAAATTTAACAAATTCCGTTTATTTTTTATAACTAATGTTTAGTATGTTTTGTTTAACTGCATAATCTTTCTAATTGTGGTTTACATTTAAAATTGTGTTATTAAAAGTTCAAATACAAAAATAAGAGTTTCGATGGTGAATCACTACATTGTAAAAAAAATTTTCTTACACTATATCTGTAACCATTGTAACAGATTTTATCTGATGGTTACACTTTTTTTTTTTTTTTTGTTTTGTTTTGTATTCTTAAAACTTGATATCAAACAGGATTGGGAAGTGCTACGAAAAGGTGTGACACGTGCGTCCGTGGCATTTTCCCCTGCTATGCAGAGGGCTCTGGTTCGATCTTGTCTGGGCAAATGGGTAAAAATTTATTTTATGTGAGATATACATATATATATATATATAATGTGCACTACGGAAAAAATCTGTTTCTACGAATGTTTTCTGTATTGTACGGTTACAGAAAGTTTCTGTCTGCATTTTTTTCTCGTAGCATACGCATACTTTCTGGCAACTATTGCTGCCAGGAATTTTATGTAATATAACAGAATTATATTTTACTGTGTATAAGTGTTTTATTTCGACTTCTAAAAATTTTAATAATTTCAATTAAATTTTGGTGTCATTTTCCTGAAACAAACAAAGAACAAAAAAAAAAAAAAAAAAAAAAAAAGGTACTACCTCAATAAAAAATCAAAATTCTATTAACCTAATTTCCTTTATGCCAAGATTTCGCATGACATTATAATATACATTCTTCAAAAAGAAATAGAAATATATTTGACTGGAAATTCTTACATGTTATTTATATCTTTTTTTTTTATTTTTTTAATAAAAAAACAAAACAAACCTTTTCATTATTTTTTTTAATTGAATTGGATCTACACTACATTATATATGCATTGATACTTTATGAGTCTTTAATTGTTGCTATGTTCAATACTTATTTCATTTTCATGCATTTCTGTCGAATTCCTCGTTTTAGAAAGATATAGGGAAATTACGATGGTGTTGCTTAGTTATTGACTAAAATTACTTTTTTATCAAAGGGGTATTTTCAAGTTGCTGTGTTCGTTATAAGCCAACGAATAATTGCACGTTTTAATGTTCTAAATAAATATATGTATACTTATTTATAAATGAAGAAAAGTGCTGTGTTCATTATAAGTCAATGAATAATCGCAATTATTAATGCTCTAAATACATACATATATTTATAAATGAAGAAAAGAGCGTCCTGTATATTATAATAATTTTATTTTACACTTTACAACACAAAAAGTTTTCCAAGATTTCTTAAAATACTAATTTTTAAGTAAATAATTATCAGCTGTGTAATTTAGTATAATTTTTCATAAAATAAGAGATATCTTCGAAAATTTCAACGTTAATTAAAAAAATATGTATACTATATACATAAACTGTTCTTTAAAACCCTTTGCGGCGCAAGACAATTCGGATCATTTAAATTATACTGCCACCATAATTCATGAACGAAATTAAACTAAAAGAAATTTTAAATTTTAAGGGTAAAAAAAACGGTCTTTTGTGATATGTTATAAACGTAAATTTTTGCTAAAAAATTTCCGGGTTGAATTTTTGCAGCTGGATCTTAAATTTTGCGTCCTCGCAGTGAGGACAGCGCGCGTTAAGGGGTTTAAAGCACTTTCAAAAAATATTTTTAGATAAATTTAATCGTTAAATATTTGCAAATATTTTGTCATTAAATTAAATTTACATTATTTGATATAAACGTTATTTCAAAAATTTTAATTAAATTAAAATTCTTAATTAACTGATTTGCTTACAATTTTAGCAAAATATTGCTTACGTAGATTGTTATAAATGCGCAACATCAGACCTAGCATTTCTTTCCGAGAATTCCTCTCGCACAGCATTTCTTAATGAATTCCGTACGTATACGAAGTCGGATTAAACAAGACTATATATACATTAATACTTTTGAATTACTGTTTTCCAAATTTCTTTTTATAATGTTAATAACCGATCAAATCAATTTTTTAAGGCTATATATGCATTTTAATCATTAATACTTTTGAATTACTGTTTTCCAAATTTCTTTTTATAATGTTAATCACTGCAAAAAATATGTCCTATTTGCTGCCAGAAATTCTCTGTAATTTGAGAAAATACGCGTAATTTACGAAAAAATTACGTTGTCCGAACGTATTTTCTCAAATTACAGAGAATTTCTGGCAGCAAATAGGACATATTTTTACAGTGTAACCGTTCGAAATCAATTTTTTTAAAAGGGGAGAAGAGACGATGAAAATTGTCAAAATCTATGCAACTCTTAAATATCCAGATAGTTATTTATACAATGTAAGAAGCTACATAATACCTTTAAAATAATATCTTTCCACAGTTTCTCAAACATTATTTAACAGCTTTTGCAAAATTTTAAATTTATTTTTATTAGGTTCCAAATTTCGTGAATAACCAGTTACTTATAATGCTCCACGTGGATTTATTTAGATCCAATTTTTTTGAAAATTTGTATAAATGTTAACCAGTGTATTTGTCTTTGTCTAAAATACTTTGTATTCATTTAGAAACTAGCTGGAACCCGTCGAATTCGACGATCACTTTATTGACCGTAATGTTTCAAAAACCGTCGCATCATTATTTAAATGTATTTCATGTTAAAACATCTAATATAATTTACGACATTTCACTTAAAAAAAGAAAGTCGGAAAAATGCTTATAAATAGAAATACTATGTATGGCATCACTTTCTACAAAGTACTCTCAATGTGACGTCAAACTGACTTCAAATAAACAGATGCTATCTTTTATTTTCTATTTCGTTTAATACTAAGACTATATGTTAGCTGACCCGTCCGGCGTTGCCCGGGCCCATGATACCTTAAATGAACCTTAAATTTGTATTATTTTATACCTTTAACTCGATTTTGTTTGATTTTCTGTTTTTAAATGAAAGCATCACGAAAAAAATAATCATCTGTAACAAAACAATTACCTCGATGCGAACGAAACTCTGCCTTGTGACCTCGGTGCTTGCAGCAGCGCATACACGGCGCTACCAACATAAAAAAATTCCCAAAAATTAACCTGGAACCGAACGAACCAGCCCGGCAATGCCTGGGCCCGTGATAATAACCTTAAATGAACCTTAAATTTGTTAGATTTTATATCTTTAACTCGAATTTGTTTGAAATTCTATTTTTAAATAAAAGCATTGCGAAATAAAATAATCAGCTGTAACAAAAAATAATTACCTCGAACCGAACGAAACTCTGCCTTGTGACCCCGGTGCCTGCGGCAGCGCATACGCGGGCCGCTAACAACATAAAAAAAAATTCTAAAAAATTAACCTGGAACCGAACGAACCCACCCGGCAATGCCCTGGCCCTTGATAATAACCTTAAATGAACCTTAAATTTGTATGGTTTTATATCTTTAACTCGATTTTCTTTGAATTTCTATTTTTAAATGAAAACATCACAAAATAAATAATTATCTGTAACAAAAAAAAAATTACCTCAAACAGAATGGAACTCGGGTTCGTGAACCAGTGCCTGCGGCACGTATATGCAGGCCGCTAATAACATGGAAAAATTCTCAAAAATTAACCTTGAACCGAACAAACCTCTGACTCGTGTTACCGCTGCCTGCGGCAGCGGCACCGTATAGAAGGCATGCTACGCACGCGCTGCAAAATTCACTTTCCTCCACCAGGGAGCGCAGTATGTTGTACACGAACATCACCAATCGCCTTGAATTTCCAAGACCTTTCAAATAAGGTGTCACATGGTAGGGTCTACTGCAAAATCACCTAGTTCCATTTTTAACCACCAGGGGGCGCACTATATTGTATACAAACATCCCCAATCAACATGAAATTTCAAGACCTCTATCAACAATCGCCTTGAATTTCCAAGACCTTTCAAATAAAGTGTCACATGGTGGTGTCAACTGCAAAATCCTTTAGTTGCACTTTCCACCACCAGGGGGCACAGTGTGTTCTATACGAAGATCACCAACCGTCAGGAAATGCCAAGACCTTTAAAATAAGGTGCAGCATGATATGGTCTACAGCAAAATCACTTAGTTCCATTTTTCACCACCAGGGGTCGCACTATGCTGTATACAAACATCCCCAATCGACATGAAATTTCAAGACCTTTAAAATGAGGTGCTACATGTGTGGGTCTAGAACGGATTTCCCTCTCAAACTAATTTCCCCCCTTTCCCCTCCCCTCCAAATCTACTTTCCCCCTTTTCCCCCCCTTTAAAATCGAAAATTCCAAATTCGCAGATATTGATTTTTTTGTATTCGACTCTAGTCCCCATATGTACAATTTCTTCACCGTGAAGTAATTTGAAGCTTAGTTAAGCTCGTAAACGTGTTTTTAACCCAAACGGGTGGGAAACGGTTTCCCGTTTCCGCCGGGGCAGAAACGGTTTCCCCGCCGGGGGGGAAACCGTTCGACTTTTTTTTTTTCTCTTCTCATAGCACATCTACAGACCAAGACCTTTCTTTAGACACCTCAACCAAATTTTTACACCGAGTAGTTCTCTCAATATAGTGGAGACAGGCAAAAACATGTTTCAAATTAATATATAGATCAAGAAATTATAACCTTTATCAGGAACTCTCAAATTCAATCGCAAGACAAAAATTCATGAAAAATTCAATCGTTGCACTTTTTTGTTTGTAACTGATTCTTTAATTAAGATTAAAAAAAAAAAAAAATACCCAGACTTATTCAGTTACACACATAAAACGCATAGGAAAAAAATGTAGATTAGAAATAGTTTAGAATTTGCACGGATCATTTTTAAATTAGACGTTACTTTGTATTATTTTCCCTTTAAAGGAAGTCTTTTCATCTCTAAAATTATTTATTAGCCTTTAAATTATGCTCTATGGATAAATGATAGACTTCATGACAGTATATAATTTAAGATGAGATAGAATGCAAAAATAATTAATTTAAATGTTCCTTGCCACTTTAAGAAGTTAATTCATGTTAAAGCATCATTTTAAAAGTCTGTAGTTACTATGTAGACAAACTTTTTACGCAATATATTGCTATAACACATTAAATTTACGTGAATAGCAATTATTAACCTACATTTTACATGTATTAGAAGATACATTCATTTAAAGTAAATGAAAAAAAAAAAAACATGAATATGTCTTAAATATTTGAAAACATACTATTCATGCAGGTTTATGATAAGAAACTTTTAATATAAATAAGTAATAATACAGCTCTGATGAACATTTTTAAGAAAAAATTTATATAATCCCCCCCCCCCCCCAAAAAAAAAAGAAAAAAAAAAAAAAATTGCAACATTATGGAATATGCTTTAAAATAGGCATGTCAATAATAATAATAATAATATAATAAAAGTATAATAAAGTTGTCACTTGTGGAATCAAAACTAATTTTATTACCTATCTTTAAGATTCATTTAACGTTTTAGGAAATCATGAATAATTTTTATAGGAAATGAAATGTATCATTATGTTCAGGGAGTTTGTAACACTACTAAAATAGACAAAATATTTACAAACATTAACTAAAATAAACAAAATTATTTATTAATATTAACTAAAATAAACAAAATATTTATCAGATATATTGATAAACTTGCTATTTTATTTATTTTTCTTTGAAATGGAAATATATTTTTGTTCTCTTTCGTAAATTATCGGTTATTGTGCAATATTTTTAAAATACTCAGTATTTAAAAATATACAATGTTGTTCCGAGATGAAAATCAGATCATAAATATATATCCCCCCCCCCCTTTTTTTTTTTTTTTTTTTTTTTTGATTAACCGAATATAGCCATCTTAAGTGATGCATGAAAAATAAAGATTGTTGCTAAGGGACCAGGAAGATAAGCATTTTTATAAATCTAACTTTCGGGAAGTTTACATAAAAAATGTTATTGTATTCTGAAGAGCTCTATCAGTTCATCGACATAAAATATATAAGACTGATCTACATGTTAAATAATACTTATATCGATGAAACTGAAACGCCCTTTATGTTTACAACTTTTTAATCAACTATTTTTGAGTGTTTCTAAATGGTGATAAAGGCTTCAGCGAAAAAAACTTTCTCTGAACTTTCTAATCGCAAATATAAGATGCTGAGATTAAGAAATCAAAATACAATGAATATTAATAGTTCTTTAAGCAGATCAAAGAGTCTGATATGGATGTTATACAAAAGAACAATGTTTGAATTTTGAAGGACGAGTTTAAAAGTCATGACTTATATAGGAAATGAAGGGTTACACGATTACAACTGTAACCATAGCCTCCTAAACTAGATGCCTGTTGCGTTGCTCGAAAACTTGGCAACAGTTGAAACGATAGACAGCGCCACCTAGTGCAGATTGCCTGACTTTTTTATTCAACAGTCACCAAAATTTTTTAAAAGAGGGATATGATATACATAAAAAGCAAATTGAATTGAAGAAACGTCGATTATATAAATCATATATCACTTCTTGAAGTTATTGGTGGCAGTTAAATAAAAAAATCGTGCAATTTGTACCAGGTGGCGCTGTCTACCGCTTCAACTGTTGCTATCTATAAACAAAAATGTGATGTCCTTTTAAATTCAATCTAATAACATGTATTTTACGCAACATCAGATAGATTAGAATATTTCACATTTTTGTTTGAAAAAAGATAAACTTATTTGACTTCATCTTTCCCGGGTTTTTAATTTATTTGATCAGAAGGCTATCTTTTAAACTATTTTGACATTATCCTCCTCAATAACAAAAAAATTTCTAATGATAGGCTGTTACTTTTTATGGGATATATTTTACAAGGGGCGGTACATTAAAAAAAATAGAATAATTATCTTTTTCATAGTGACCCTGTATACAAAAAATTAAAATAAAGTTCAACTCAAAAATGAAATTTCTCTGTAAATTATTTTTGTTTTGAAGCATAAAAATTAGATTAAAAATCTATGATTGAGGGGTTGTAGATAAATTGCATAAATTAAATGTATAAACTTTTATTGTTTTGGAGTTTATCCTTCTGTTTTATCATTTGACTAGTTTTATGAATATTTACTTGCTTAAATTTAGTTTTTTTTTCTTACTGTCATATAGACCATGATAAAAAGTACATTTAAAAACATTTGTGAACAAAATCAAGTGTCCTGTATTAATGAAATAGAAAAAATCGCTAATTAGATAAGAAATTAATTTTATTTTATCCATAGAAAGGAAATGGCAAAAACTGCTACGTAAAAACTAAACTTTTGTATGTGAAATTACATTAAAAAAAAAAAAAAAACTCAAAAATAAAATTGAAATTCTCTAAACCTGTTTTAATCTAAACTAAAAAATTGAATATTAATATTAAAACTATTAACATGATACTGATCTTCACTCACTGATACTGATGATATTGATAATACTCATGATACTGATCTTCATTCAGAATTATGAATCTTGTTGCATCTAGCAGCTCCCTGTTCTTCTGTTAAGACGTTCCTGGGTTCGAGTCCTGGTTCACACATAAATAATCGTAGTTGTTCAGAAGTCAATTTAAGCCTTAGATCCTGGTGTAAATAGAAATAGTTTTGTAGTGCAACGAATGACCGTAAAAGTGGAAAACAAGCGCACACACACACACAAAAAAATCTGAATCTGATCGGATGTGCAGTAGTATTTTTTTTTTTTTTTTTATTAAACAATAAAAACTTACACGAAAAATTTGCTCTGAAATTAAATACTAAAACAATGGAGTAGGTAATGTGTCATAAAATAGAATTATTAATTTTGACTTAAAATGCTTGCTATCAGATCAGTTTTAAATTTTGCGTGTTACTATAGCATTTTAAATACCGTTCCGTTCTGCAGCAGAGATCGAAAGATAAAACGCAATAAATGAATAATTAAATAAATTATCTAAGTCAATTTTTAAAAGGAGAAATGTCTGAAAGGTAAATTTTCCATCATACATAGAAAAACAAATATTTAAACAAAGTGTTTTCAATGGGTCGATTAAGTAGTGGACACTATCTAAAACACGTGAGGTGAGAGGATTAAGGCCAATTAACTGCACTTGAGTTCTAAGCTCATAAGTTCTAAGCCTCAGTGAGGGTACTTCTTAGTGGTCCTAACTTATGTTTACGCGAGTTTCAGAGAAAATCATGGAAAATTCCGAATGGTTAAGCCGACGAAAGTGACCTGGGATCGAACCTGGCAATTTCCCCCTTCCAACTTTGAGAGTAGAATCTCTTGGTCACTGGTGGAGCTCATAATACACACTTGAACTATTTCATGCACTTTCTATTTAATTTATATTTTCGCAATTTAAGAACCGTCCCTTAATCATTAGCGATAAATGCTTATAAGTGTGAAGTTGAATAACAGTACGTTTACGCATATGGATTTTTTTTTTATAAATGACTTCCCAGACAATACTTCATTTTTCTAAATTTAATTTTTTGTATACAAGGTCACCATAAAATAATATATATATATATTTAAATATACGGTCTTTTATGAAATGTATGACGTGAAATGTAGCTGTAGGTCATAAGAAACATTTTTCAATTGGAATTATAGTTTTAATACTAGTAGCTTAAAATATTGCCTCCTGATTAAACAAATTGAATCATCGGGTATAAATAATTATTAAAAAGAGTTTTCAAAAAGTGATTTTTTTTTTTTTTTTTTTTTTTTGATAAATTTGTTCAAATCCTAAAACATGTTACTGCTCTTTAGAAATTAAATCTGATTTAAATATGCAGCTTTTGTCAGGATCATTTCATCGTGAGGAACGTAACAATCTCAATTTTTATACTTATAATCACATTACTTAAAATCACAAGCAATTATTTTATTTACAAACATATTAAAAGCTATATATTGAAAGTCCTTTTCTTTCTTATAATATTTTAATATGCTCAGAAGTCATAAAATGTGTTTTGAATAACAAATTGTGAATTTTTTTTTTTTTTTTTGACAAAATAAAGGTTTGTGACCAACGAAATAGTTTATACAACCTCAGTGTTATGTTGGTAATAGCTATTTATTTTGCCAAAAACAATGAAAAATTGACTCACAATTTAATATTCAAAGCAGTTTTTGTGATTTGTGAACACCTTCTTAATAATAAAAGCACAAATTTTCCGGGGATAACGCTCGAAACTGATGTAGGATTTCCACGATTTTCAATTTGTATACCAATAATCTTATATAACAAATTTTGTTATAAAGTAAGACTGTACTTTTAAGAATAAATTTATTTTTACGTAAAAGTGTGGGGAAAGTCCCTGAAGAAAAGGCAGTGCCGTGGAAACCCTGTGATGACATAGTTACAACAATGTATTGAAATAAAGAAAGTAAAATTTTATCCAAGGTTTCTATGCGTGTATTTCAAATGAAAAATAGTAATGGTAAAGGATAATTAAATGAAAAAACATTACAATTGTATCAATGTATTGAGATAAAGAAAACACAATCTTATTTATGTTTTGCATGTTTTTGATAGATTCGTTCATTGATTCAAATTATAAATTAATTACTACAAAATTCCTTGGTTCATCTACAGAGATATTTTATTAAAAAATAATAATAATAAAGCTTAAAAAAAATAGATACTTTCATAATTTATTCTTCCATAAAACAATGCTTGTATAAAACAAAACGACAACTCTTTGCGTTGCTATGCGGAATTTTAATACGTTAAGGGGGAATAATAATAATAATAAAGTAAATATGCAGAATTCAACTGCGTCACGAGAAATTAATTATAAAAAATTAGACACGTGGTTATAAAATACGAATTGAAAGATTATGAGGTAACTGTCAATTTTTTAGAGCCGTTTGGACTTTTAAACATGAAAATATTATGATGTGAAAGGTGATTATATATATATATATATATATATATCATGTAAATCAATGTTCAGTAATTTGGACTAATAAAGAGAAATAAATTTGAAAGCACATGTGTCAAATTCGAGCGCTAGACAAACGTAGACATCCTAGTATTATAATTTTCTAAGAAGGAATAAAAATTTCATCATGCAGCTTTTAATATGTTTATAAGTAAAATCATTTTTTTAATTTATTTAAAGGTTTCTTTGGTCATGATGGTATAACCTTTTCTTCCAGGGATATGCTTAATTCTAATATTTCAAATGGTCAAAATGAAAGAGGGACTGAATTTTATAATACCATATCAGTGATAGGCGAGGTCGCTTTTTTGAATGTAACTTTTTTTTAACAGAAAAATTTAGTAATCGTTTGCAGTAGTTATCTTCGATTGGACAATACGAAGATTGCTTTATGAAAATATTGGTATTGTAAAAGTGACTGAGCTGATCCCTTCTATATCTATGACAATAATAAGCAATAAAATCATAAACAAGAAACATTTTATATTTTGTATTTTTTGTTTCTATGATGCTTATTAAACAAAATTTTATACTACCTTTATTCTGAAAATTACATACTTGCAAATTTAAGGATTAAAAAACGTAAAATGAAAGAAAAATTAATTTTTTTTCTTTCCAGGAATGTATTTATAACACTCATCATATTTTTTGATAAAGTCACAAAAGTAATTTAATTCAACAAACTGCAACCGAGGAGTTTGAATAGAATAGAACGTTTAGTTAAGAATGTAATTAAGAAGAAAATAATATGTATTACTTCTTCATGAATTTAAATCTATAATTTTCTTTTTCTTTAGGTTCCAGTTCAATCAAACATGACTTCCATATTGCATATATTTCAAGTTGCATTGCTGACTTTGACAATATCGTATGGTGCAGCTGATACTAAAACAACATGCAGCAGTGGACAGTTGCCCGCAACACAAATGATAAATTCTTTGTCTTTTCGTCTTGCAAATATGTTAGAAACAGAAAATAATTATTTCTTTTCACCCTTAAGTATATCTATAGCTCTTGCTATGGTTTATATCGGTGCGAGAGGAACTACAAGAGAACAAATGTCCGAAGCTTTGGAATATGACATTATTGGGAAAAACTGTCTTCCAAATAAAATTAGTGAAAGTTTTCGAGAATTGATCGAATCATTACAGAATGATGGATCAGACTACGAATTTTTTGTAGCAAATGGAGCCTTTATGCAAAAGGGGCTACAAATATCTCACTATTATTCTTCTAGTTTGCAAAGGCATTTTAAATCTAAAATACAGTTCCTTGATTTCCAAAAAGAAGAAACAGCTGCTATGAATGCAATAAATGAATGGGTAAAATCTAATACGAATGGCAAAATATCGCAGCTTTTAGCTGAACCCCTTAATCCATTGACAATGATGGTATTAGTGAATGCTGTTTATTTCAAAGGTTTATGGGATTTACCATTCGATGAAGAAAACACTAGAGACGGAATATTTTATGGAATAAATAACAGTGAGAAAACTGTTCCGTTCATGATGATGCAACACAAAATTAACAACTATTATGACGCAGAAAAAGGCTATTCATTTATCGAACTGGAATATATGGCTGGTAATGTTAGTATGATTTTAATATTACCCAGAAGTAGAGAAGAATTTCCAAGATATGATCTTACAAACGAAATTCTGTGCCAGTTGCGTGCAAAATTCCAATATTCACCAGTAACAGTTATGATACCAAAGTTCAATCTGGAGTTCAAGCGTGAACTTTCAAAGATTATGAGCAAAATGGGTATGCCAGAATTGTTTTCAGATAGAGCTGATTTGTCAGGAATTCGTGAGCGCAACGATCTCCATGTTTCTCTCATGGTGCATAAAGCAGTTATTGAAGTAAATGAGAAAGGTAGTATAGCTGCGGGCATTATTTCGATCGAAATTGACGGAAGAAACAGAGTATCTAAATCTGAACTATTTTTGGCAAATCATCCCTTTTTATTTTATATCCTTCACAAAGAAACTAATACCATCTTGTTTTCGGGGAGAGTTGTAGATCCATGAGTTTTTCCATTATCATTTTTGTGAAAGTACCTGAGATTACATGTTATTTAACATTCATTTTAACCGAAGATCTCCAAGAAATGTTAATAGTGTATTGAATTGATATAAACTTCTTGACTTCTTGAGTGTGTTAAAAATAATTGAAAAACATCTTTGGCTAAATTCTAGATTAATCTTTGATGTCTGGATAAAGTTTATTTTTTATTGTTCATTTTAGAGATCCATCAACTTTTCTTTAACCGAATTTTACGGACAGAAGAAGAATAAATAGACACTGAATTCACAAAAACTATGTTAGTGTCTTGAAAACAAATTTTTTATTGAACTCTCTCTTAGCTAATAGTTTTCTGATGAGTTACTTCTTAGCTTTTCTGAAAACTGACATGTTTTCAATCAAAAGACAGAGAATTTTTTCTAATTTGTTTTTTATTAAAATCTAAAATAAATTAGGAAAACTGAAAAAATAAATGTTTATTTAGTACTCGTTTTTAATACACAATTTCTTCAAAGATTATCAAAAAATTACTCTTATAATAATGTAACATTCATATTTATTACATTTGAGGCTAAAGCAAAGCAAAGTTTACTTATATATTGGGTTTTATTGTAAAACTATTCCACTAAAATAAAAGTGTAATTGACTTTCATCAACTGAATCACCAGTTTGAAGAAAGAACAAGTTCAAAATCAGGAATTTCGAAAAAACGAGAAAAACATTTTAATTTCTAGTGTACTTGTTTGAAAAATATAAAATTTTTACAGAAGAAGTATTATTTTTATGTTAAACAAGTGGTTTTCGTTCTCTCCTTTTGTCTGGAATGTATGTCAATGCAAAGAGAATAATAATAATAATAAAATAAAAACATCGCAGTTTACGATTTTTGGCTCTTATTTCATTTTTCAAATTGGTAATTTTATTTAGGTCAAAGGAAATATGATATACAGAATAAATGATCTAGCACCTTTTTGTTAAAATACATTTATAAAGAATTTTTTTAAATTTATATTGCTGAAATTTTTTTTAAAAAAAGCGTTAATTCATTACTGAGAGTAAGGCAAAATTACTGGCTTATCTTTTATCTGAGATTATCTTTTACACTTTTGAACACAAGAATAGAAACTATAACTTGTAATTGAATCGTTGTAATTAAATCTTATGAAAATAAATCTTAGTTGAATTACTTTTAATTTATGATACTGTGACATTATACATTGTACTTTATTGTAAAACTATTCCATTGAAACAAACGTGTAACTAATTTTCAACAAATCCAGTCAAGTGAAATATGGTATACAAAATAAATGACCTAGCACCTTTTTGTTAAAATACAATTATTAATTTTTTTATTTACGTTTCTCAGGACTTTTTAAAAGACATGTTAACCCACTGTTGAGAGTAAAGTAAAATTACTGACTTTATCTTTTACACTAAAACTGGGATTTACACTTTTGATTTTGAAAACAATAATGGGAAATATATCTAATAATTGAATCGTTTCAATTCTCTTATAAATTACATTATTTTAAATTTATTATATTTCAATAGCATATTTTTGAAAATAAATAATGCTGAAATGCCAGTGACTACTAATGGACTAATGACGGTTTATTGTAAATCATTTGGCAGTAATAAAAGGCGATAACAGTATTTATTTTTGTTGCTAACAACAATAACAATTCTGATTAAAAAGTTGCAGCTAAAAATTCAGAGATTTAATTAGGTTGATTCCCTTGATTCCAGATACTGTAGTTCTTCGTTACTATCAATTGTAACTACCAATTTATCGATGATCGATAGATAGTTTTTCCCTAATCAAGTTACAGCGCTGCTAAAAATTACTCCAATCATGATAAAATTCTGGATTTTACCTAAATGGTTTAGCATTTTCCCCTAATAGATATTTATGGAGCTAATTTTCCCTAACATCAGTAGCATAGCTGCCAATTTTTTAAGTTTATTCCGGAATGTTTTTAGTATCTGCCCTTTTTTCGCACCGTGTTCTTTTTAGAGCTATTTTCTTCAATATGTAATTGCGATTAAATATGAAGAAAATTATTCTAGAAAGAATACGGTGTGAAAAAAATACGGGTACTAACAACATTCCGGAATATATTGAAAAGGTTGCCAGCTAAGCAATAGCATTAAAATGTGTAAAACCGCAAATTAAAAGTATATAAGAAAGAATATTTTTAAATGAAGTATAAAAGTTTTATGAATATTGTATCACATTCTACTGACATTAATTTTTAGCAATTTTAACCCGTTAGTAGTCGCTAGTCGGTCGATTTGCCGCCCATTCTTCAGTGTTGCCAGATTTTTTTATTCAATAGCCACCAAAAATTTTTAGAAGTAGCATTCGATATACATAAAACGCGAATAAAATCGAAGGAATGTCGATCACATCACTTCTTAAAATTATTGGTGACAGTTAAATAAAAACTACGCAATCTGTTATAGGTGGCGCTGTCTATAGCGACTACTAACGGGTTAAATAAAGATCTAATTTGGTATTGCACATTTTTAAAACACCCTATTATTTTTTTAAATTAGATATAATCTTCAATTTTTCTATAACATCTTTTTTATCTTAGACAAATTCAGGTAATCTGTAGATTTGTTTTTATTAACCTAATATATTAGATTTGAAAATGTTGTTTAAAATTATCATTAGTTGTCATTAAAATAAACATTTTCTTTTATTTAGCATTTTAATGAAAAATTATCACTTTTGGAAATAAGCATATTATTATTACTATTTATAAAGAATTAATAACTTTTTCGAAATTTATAATCATAGAAAATTTTCTGTCTTAATATCTTCCCAAAGTATTCCTAAAACTTAATAGAAAAACAAGTTCATTTTTGAATACATCTAATAAAAACTTGAAAAGGAGATTTTGAAATGTTATAATTCATTATATCTTTATGAATATGTGTGCGTAATTAAAACTTTATCCTATATGCACTCTGTACAAGACAATAGAAATTAGTTTGCCCTTAAAAAAAAAAAAAAAAAAAAAAAACTTTAAGTGTTTCTAATTTTCTCTGCATTATACTTCAACAATAAATATTTAAATGTTTTCATAGAAACTGTAAATGTTAGAATGTTACAGAGTCCGTACAAAATTGTAAAATTTATTAAAATTAATAAATTTTTAGTATACTGGCGATTTTACAGAAAACCTGCGCCACTTTCAATTCATAAAACAATAATATTTAAACTAACGTTATTATTATATTTTATTTTGCATGTAAAATACAATGTTCTCTGGATATGTAATGACAATTTCTTGAAAGCAGATATGTACAAATAATAATAAAAAGTGTCTACAGAAGGTGATATATCATGTCTGTGGATTATTACAAACTACAGTTGTATTATTTCAGTGGTTATAGCTGTTGAATTTTATCTACATATAGAGTATCTAAGTGTATTTTTCTTACAAAGCATATGGATTTAACTATCACATAAGTTACTTAACATTTGTCAATTGTCACAAGGAATATATTTTTAAAAGACAAACTTCTCACAAAACTTTGCATCATTTCTGTGACACTTAAAAAAAGGAAAAATATCTCACAAAGTGTAATTTTTTTTTTTTTTTTTTTTTTTTTGTGACCAAAAAAAAAAAAAAAAAAAAAAAAAAAAGAAGGATAGTCATTTAGGAAATGTAAGCAAGTTGCTTCAAATAAGTTTGAAGTTATTTACGTAAGTACTTGCTATTTATGTTGTTTTGTGATTTACTCAGTTCTTGACATCTCTGTTACCCTTTTTCATATAGCAGTTTAAAAGTATTTATCTTATTCGACCTGACGCATTGAATGAAATTTGATGATCTTCATGTTAGAAATACCACAAACTTAAAGTGTTAATCATAATATAGTTATTTAGGGAAAAAAAAAAAAAAAAAAAAAAAAAAAACACAGATTTTTATCACTTTTATGGACAGATTTGTTGCGAACATATTAGTCCTTTTGGTTTACAAAAAAAAAAAAAAAAAAAATATCGGAGATGATCTGCATGACACATATCATGACTATAATTTATACCATAAACTGCACTTAAAAAAAAAAAAAAAAAAAAAAAAAAAGACTTTATTTTAAATTTTTATTTTGAAAATTTATGTAGACAAATTGTAAAGTTTCACAGACCTATTCCTAGTGTTGTAAATCCTCTGTTAGACTCTATTCACAGATACGACGCTAGAGTCGGTCGTGGTAAAAAACGGCCTCTGGCTATTTTAGTCAGAGGGGATGATTTTCTCCCCGTCTCTAAAAAGCGTAGGAGTATAACTTCCGGAGTCACCTAACTTAGTATTTCCATCCAAAATTCTATTTCCCTTAGATTGAACGAAATGTTCATCTAGCTTTGGCTAACCCTAGTATCAGGCTTATCTACTGAACTTTGTCAGTCGCGAGCTTTGAACCTTCTTACTAGTGAAAATGTTACTTATTTTTTAATTATTTTTTTATCAAAATTTCCTAATTGCTGTATATTTTTTTTATCATTTGGCTTATTTTTTGATTTTTTATTAATTTTATTGTCTTGTAGTGTAGGGATCTGAGGTCTCCTCTCATTGGCCGATTTCCTGGCCTCTGATTGGCTCTTAGTTTGAGGACAAAATCCTCTCGTTTTTAGCTTTTTACTTTCAGTGAGGATCGTGGGTTTTTTTGTAGGTTTCTGATTGGTCAACGGACTTAGCTCGGAACTTAGGTTCTGGCTAGGCACCGAGATTCTTGAAGATGTTCTATAATTAACTTCACTATTTATTCTCCTGAATTTCAATTACTTTTTGATAGGGGAAAAAAATTGTATGCCCCCCCCTTTTTTTTATTAATTGCGGGACTCTGATTATTATTAGCGGTTTCCTGTGCCCCTTTGGACCCTCTGCTCAACTCTTAATTCCTTTTCGCCGTCCAGACCGTCTCGTCAACGCACGTAACAGTTTCACTGTTACACTTAGGTTTTTTCAAGGAGTTATTTATTTATTATTTATTTTATTATTTATTTTATTATTTATTTTATTTTTATTATTATTTTTTTTTTTATAATTTATTTTAATTATTATTATTTTTTTTTTTTTAACTCCTGGTGCTTCACTCTGATTGGTCTCTGCTCACGCGGAGATTTATTCAGAGATCAAAATTCTAAATTCATCCCTTTGGCTTTTAATTATTTTATGGAAAATTATTTTTATGTTTTTCTCATTTTTCGTTGGAGGTAAGCATTGGTTGCGACCAGGTACTCCGAAGCACATCGTTGACTTGACTAGACAAATTGTATGTTTTCTGTAGATGGCTCGTATAATTTGAATTGCAGCACTAGTGCGACATTATAACCCAATCAATCAACCACCCCATATAATTAGTTTATATAGTGATTATTTATAAATACCACTAATAACTGATATCTGAGCTATATTTATATATTGTAAGTGATCATGTTATTAGAAATATTTTTAAATTAGACACTTTTTCTATTTTCAAAGGAAATACTGGATAAAATGGCATTGAACTTCAGACATGATAAAAACATTTTTGGACTTACACTTTCAATAACAAACGAGTTACGAGTGCAATTAGGGACTGACGTCAAATTGAAGAAAAAGAAAAATACTTTTAATTATCCTGTATCATGAAAAGATATAAATGGTTTGTAACTTTATCACACGATTTCACTTACTATTTATAATATTTATATGCATTTTTTTTTTTTTTTTTTTTTTTTTTTTTTAGGAATAGCACGATTATTTAAACGGATATATTTATTTCTATACTTAATTTTTTGGCAGGTTTTTTTGCATATAACAAAAATAGGATTCAACAAAATTTTACAAAACGTTAGAGAAACATTATTCTGAAACATAAAATTCATACTTTTCTTTTGCTGAGATATGAGTATTTGAAACAAATATGTTTTTACTTTATACGCGTGAAAGAACTTTTTTAATTACACAGTTTCAAAGCTCGATATATCGAACAACTTATGTTAAAACATCAGCTCAATAAAATAAAAATTAAGAAAGTTATCGTCAAACAATAAGCTGATTTTTACATTTTCCTTATAAACTGTAACCTTATAAAAGTTTTTTCATAAAAGTGATTATTTTTAAATGTGGGGGAAATAATTCGATCTCCAAATTAAATACGTAAGATTTGTGGACAATCCCTTATGGGCTTTTCGTACAGCATAGAACATTTCAATTATGTTGCAATAAGCTTATAATCTTTCATTATCGTAACACACTTCATCGTGCTCTCTGATATCTTTCTGAAATGTTTACCCTTTTCAATGTTCTATCTGTTAAGTAATTTCCGTTGCATTACGACTGGGGACATTTGTTTGTTTTAGAAATTAATTTAAATGAAAACTGAACGTTTCGAAACGTTTCTGCAATATTTTGTGTTGCGACGTTACATGTTTGTTATGTTTTTGTAACATTTTGTGCTGTTACGGTTGTAATTCTAACTTATTTAATAAGATTTAGAAACTCATAAAAGGTTTTTCATAAAAAATATTTTTTGCAAAGTGGTCGTAATAATTTTATTTCAAAACCAAATACGTGACATGAGGAAAATCGTTTATGAACATGTAACTCTTACAAAATATCCAAAAATCTAACGCATTCCTACACAGATAACTTCTTTAAATTTTTATTCTATTCAAATAAACATTTGACATATGTTGGTCGGTATATCTAGTTTTCAATACATGCAAAAAAAAAAGTTCACGAATGCGCAGTAAAAAATTATTTACTATAAATACTTGCATCTCAGCAAATACTAAATTTATGCATTTTATGTTTCAGAAAAATGTTTTACTAATGTTTTACCAATTTTCTGTAAGTTTCATAAAATTTTCTTGAAATCCATTCTGGTTATAAGCAAAAAAAGTTTGTGAGGTTGAGACGTCAGAACGTCACCACAGTTGTTTTAATTAAGCTGGATCCAGCAAAGTAGAAAGTGGGGACGGTTAAAATCGCATCGTCGCCAGTGACTCGGTGAAGGTTGAGGTTGAGTTAGTGTTGTGTCGGCAGGGGGCTGCAATAAAAGACTTAGATTTTGAATATTAGATAAATTAGAAGTGATTTTTAAAAGAACGGATTGAAATGTAGTGAAAGGAGGGTGTAGGAAGAAGTATAAAAATAGAGATGGTTTTAGTAGATGGTGTGGATGTTGGAGGATAGTATAGTGGATGTGATGAATCTTATTTTGGTGAATATCGGGAAGTAGAGTCGTGGAGATTTAGTTGTGTGAAGTTAAGTAGTGATGAGTGTTGGTGTGCGCAACTACTAGCATTCGGAAAGGTCAAGTTGGGTCCGAAGGGAATCCTCTGATCCATAGTGAAGTCGTGGTAGCGGAGTGCGAGTGCGACCGTCTCTACACCTTCGACTATCTGCTGGGGTGAGATATTTACGATAATTAAATTGTTGATTTATATATTTTGATTTAGTAATACGCTGACTGAGCTAAGTTTTATTACCAGGCCGCCCTTCCATTAATCTGGTTCAAATAAACTCTTATTGTTTGTTCAATTCAAGTCTCTGGTTTTCTTAGTAATCTAAATAAGTATTTAAGTTAAGATGGAGTTTGCAGGAACGCAAACTCCACAAGTTGCCAAAAAAATTAATAAGTTTAGAAAAAAAAAATATATTTTTCTAAATATTCGTGTGATTCCTACAATAAGATTTAGAAATATTACAAATAGCAAGTAAAATAATGTGTTAAAGTGATAATTTATTCGTATTTTTTTGTGATAAAATATAATCCAAAGTATTTAAATTTTTCTTGAATTTGTGATTGATCCCGTAATTGCACTCAAGACTAAATAGTTACTGGAAAGTGCGAGTCTAAAATATTCTTTTTTCGTCTGAAATTCAAAGTCATTTTGTCCAGTAATTCCTTAAAAAACAGAAAAAAAATCTAATGTTATGATATCATCCACTGTAATAATATCAACTATATAAAAAGTACCCTCTAAAACAGTTTACATGTAGGATTCAGAAGGTTTTTAATAAGTAAATTCTTATGTCATGAAGATAATATATGTTTTAATATTTCTGATGAAAGAAATTGTTAATAAATTTCCTTGATAAATTTGTCGCTTTAAAAAATTAAGATAAAATAAAGTCATAAAAAATGAAACTAAATCATTGTGAAATATTTCTCATTTGAATCTAGGTTTTTGCTTGAACATACTGGATTTAATTGGACCGTATAAACCTTTTTTTTTTTTTTTTTTTAATCTAATAAAACAGAGTTGTTCTTTTCCAATAATAATACATTTTGAAAGTAAAATATTTAATATGAGAAATATTTGAAGGCTATAAGCCTGTTCCGGCCTCAATCCATCTTTTACGTGGCCTTCCTCTATCTCTTATCCCCCTTGGCCTATATTTTAGAGCTGCCTTTGGTATACAGTCATTTGGCGTTCGTTTCAAATGTTCTCTCCACTTATTTCTATAGTTTATTATAGTATGTATTATTGGCTTAATTTTTAGTTCCTTCCTGATGTCATCATTTCTTGTTTTATCCATTATAGAACAACCTTTCACACTCCTTAGAAATTTCATCTCTGAAGGTTTTATTCCTCTTTCATCACTCTTTTTGAACGTCTATGTTTCGCTTCCATATAGAAGATTTGGTATCGTCATTGTCTTGAAAAGTTTAATTTTGGTATCTTTTCTTGTATTTCTTAATGTTCTTCTTATAGTCCCGCAGATGTATTGGAACTTCTTTAGCTCGTTTTGTATATCATTGTTGTAATTATAAGATATGTCACATCCTAGATAATTAAAATGTGAAATTTGTTCAATTGGTTTATTTTTTTAAATAATCTTTGTTTTTATAGGTTCTTTACCTTCAAAAGCCCTCACCTTCGTTTTACTCTTTGAAATCTTTAAGTTATAATCACTTCCAATTTTGTCTAGAGTAAAAATTGCACGTTGCAAATTATCTTCATTGTCTTGAAACAGACATAAGTCGTCTGCAAATAGTATATTGTTAAACAAAAATTTTCCGAGACCTATTCCTGTTTTGATTTTGTTTTTCCAGGTTCTGATGATATAGCCAATATAGATGTGGCGGTAAACTGCATCCCTGTTGCATACCTTGATTTATTATTATTTTATCCGAAATTTTAAAACCTAGGTCTAAAACAATAGAAGTGTCTTTATATAGGATCTTAATATTTTTAATGAGATGAGGAGGGTATCCCATATACTCCATGATCTTCCACAATTTTCCTCGATCTACTCGGTCAAAGGCTTTTTCAAAATCTATGACAGCAACATTAGTTTCTAAATTAAATTCGTAGCGTTTTTCGAAGAGTTGTTTCAGGGTAAATACACTGTCTATGCAGGATCTTTCCTTTCGAAAACCATTTTGTTCTTCTAATAATAGTGCATGTGAAATGACTTTTAGTCTGTTGCCTATAATTCTTGAAAAGATTCTGTATCCAGTGTTCAATAGGCTAATACCTCTGTAGTTATCACACATATTACGGTTTTCTTTTTTAAATGAGGAGATAATTTTAGAGATTCTCCAGTCATCAGGAATTTTGCATTGTTTCCAGCATAAATTGATCAAATGTAGCAGTCGTGTCTTAAAAGTATAGTCTGCATATTTCAATAATTCAAAATTTATTCCATCTATTCCTGTGGCTTTTCGATTTTTTCCAGCTTTCAATGCTTCCTCTAGTTCTTTCTCTTCTATGGGGTCTAGTTTATTAAAACTCCCCAATAGGTTTTCCCACTTCGTCTGCTTCTATTTGTTCATTAAACCATAATTTCTTATAATGTTCGATCCACTCTTTTTCGTTAATCACATTAATATTTGCTGTATCTCGTTCCCTGCTATTTAAAAACTTTAGTGCCTTATAGGACATGTGTTGTGATCCATGTCATTCTCTATGTTGCTGATAAAACGCTCCCAAGAGTCATTTTGAGTTTTTCTTATGATTGTTTTAACTTTATTTCTATTTAACGTATATGATTATATATAAATTACGGCATTATTAAGACGAACCTTATTTTTCCCTTTTTAAAGCCAAATTTCCAAAGTTATTGCAAACCATTAAGCCCATTGAAAACTAAAATGAAGTTTGGTTAATTGAGGTACATAACAAAAATTTTCTGTGATTAAAAAAAAAAAAAAAAAAAAAAAAAAAAACGGAAAGTAAACCGATTAAAATATCTATGTTAATATGAATTCATTTTAAACAACTTTCTGTAATACCTTGATAATAAATCAGTTTAACTTTATCTTTATTTGTAGTGAAAGATCTAAATATTGAAATATTCCATATCGCTGTATCTTGACTTTACAGGCATATGGTAACAAATACAAAATGAAAAACTTCCAAAATAAGCAAGAATTTATCTCTGAATCAACATAAAATCACAATACAATGTTTAAGGTAGCAAAAATTATTTGAAGACCCTTCCTGGCAATATTAAAACTCTGCAAATTGTATTAAATATTTGACGTTTTAAATGCTCTTTCAAGTTTCCCTTCACTTTGGTGACCAAATTAGAGTACCTTTATAAGAAAATAGTATTACAATTATTACGATTACCCGATTATGAATGCTTTTTTTTTTCTTTAGTCTTAGTAAAATAGGAACCCAAACGTTAATAATTTTGATAAAAATTTTCTATGCTGCAATTTTAGAAAAATATCTTCGAACTTGGGGATTCTCTTCAGAAAATGTGAGCATCTGGTCACCTTACAGTTTATAGATTTTGACTTCAAACTCAATCTGGTATAGAAAGCTATTCACTTTGACAAGCTTGAAAGTATTAGGAAGGAAAGTTTTGGTTTTGTTGTACGTATTCATGTCCAAAATTTAAAGTAGGACACAATCTTCGAATATTATTAAAGTGTCGTAAAAAAATGTGGCGAAATGTGCATAATTTTTTTGACATTCTTTTGTGTGAAACTGTTTATTTTCCCTAATATTTACGCCCCCCACGCCTCTTTCAATTTGAGTATGTTTGTATTTTTTAGGAATTGTCATGGTTTCTTATAAATAAAAGTTTGCTTGTTACCGATAATTTATTAAGAATACAGATATTAGCTATTAGAAGGATTTTTAAATATTTTTAAAATTCGTTTTATATTATTATTCTTTTTATTATTCTTTTTTTTTCTATTAGTATTATATTTTTTATTAGTTTTCTATTAGCATTTTTATAAAAAATAACGTATGTCCTCCCTAACAGTTAATTTTAATTTTGAACTTAAGATTATTAATAACCTTAACTGCATCGTTCAAGTGTTAATCTTTTTTAAAATGTAAAATAAAATAATAAAAAATGGAAATTTTATGTTGAATAAAATAAGGGAAAAAAGGAAAAAATATTCAGAGTACTTTCAGACAGCACCTGCACGCCTCTGTTATGTAAGATTGCCTATCTCTACAATGAAAGTTCTTAAAATAATTCCTGCAAGAATAGCCTTAAAATAATAAAATACTATAAAATGTACAAAAGAGTGACAAATAATCGACAGAATTTTATTCAGGAAAAACCCACTTTTTATTTTTAAAACTTTCAAAAACTGTAAACAGAGCAATTCAGAACAATTTTCAATTTTAAGGATTATTTGGAGAGCTTTATCACACGGATTGATAGATAATTTACATCAGAGATATTTCCATTGTATATCTGAGACTCGAAGTTACTTCTGAATTAATTTTCAGTCAGTAAGCATCAGTTGCTGACAAACCACTTGTTGCAAGATCCTGAAGAGAACTGAGAGGTTGATATTCTGAGACTGGAAAAGGATTACTATGATCGTTTCGGTGGTACAGCCTTGCAGACGATTCCACTGACGTATCTCTCGACAAAAGTGTATCCAAATCTGACACAAATCTGTATACGTACCTTTCTCCTAAAAAAGCAAAATATATATTATTTGTTAGTTGATATTTTCTAATAAATATTTAAATGTATTTGTCTCATTGTATTAAAACAGAGACAGAATAAAAATGAGCAAAAACGCAGGGTTTATTTGTTTTAAATAAGTTCATATTAAATATCAAAAACTAATTTATAAACAATTCATATTACTTTAAATTTCTAAATTTGAGTTTTCTTTTATTCCTTTCTTTTTCCTACAACTTTCGTCTTTAAATCATATACTACAGTCGGTAACAAAAGTCTCCGAACACTAGCAAAAATTCCTATGTAAAAAAAGTACACTTCATACAGTTTTGTTAAATAAATCCTTGTCGAATCCTGTTTTTAGACTGACTAAGAACAGGATTCGACAAGGATTTATTTAACAAAACTGCATTAAGTGTACTTTTTTTACATAGGAATTTTTGATAGTGTTCGGAGACTTTTGTTACCGCCTGTATTTATTAAAATATACTAAAGCTTCATTTATTACACATTAGACTCCATTGATAAATGGAGTTGTACTCATCGTATACGAAAACTTTGCTTGCTAAAGAGATAATTTTACCCTCTTGATTGTAGGCAGATCATACATATGTTCTGGTGGTTTATTAAAAGGCATTTGCACTGCACTTGACAGTTTTTAGTAAAAATGAGAAACTTATTCAATTTCTCATGTATAACTGAGATTCTCTGAATGAAGTACTAGCATTTACTCATTTTTTTTTTCTTTTTACTTAGAAAATAAAGTACTTCGTCTAATAGATGAAAACGGCTTACAGAAAATATTTCTCAAATCTGAGAAGATGTGGAACCTGGTAGGAAAGAGGAAAGTAATTGCTGAGACACCAATAAAAATTTTAGTTACAACAGAGTTAAAAAAAGAGACGAGCAATGGTCTAAAAAAAATAATACACGAGAAGTTCTTATATTATCAGATATGCCTATCGCCATGAGCTGTAAAATTTTACAAACACCCTTAAAAGTACTATCTATTTAAATTTACATATGTTTAGGAGTTGTTTTCAGCTGCTGCAACGAAAAGCTTTCGTACTCCAACATTTTGCTCTGTGTTATTTAGACAAACATTTTCTGTCTGTGAACAAACTATGTCTTTTCCACCATCAATGTGCATGTAAGAATAATCGCAAATTATAGACGAATGCGATTCCCTTCTCATTGTATCATTCATTACCTCTTCATTAAAAAAAAAAAAAACATAGAGCAACGTGAATTTATGTCAACATTTATCACTGGCATATTTTATTACGAGGAAATAAACCCTTCCGATACCATCGCTGGTTCTACTGCTAGCCAGCAGTATGCACCTAATTTGCACAATCACGTCATTCTAACACTTTAAAAGCTTTAATGTCTGGATAGAACAATTTGTAGACAAGTGATATTCTTTGGCATATTGTAATGAAAAAAAAAACAGTTTATGAGTATTTATTTTGAAAATTATTATATTAGCAGCCTTCTTTTTCTAAAGGTCCAAATAAGCTTGTTCACTTGGCCTGTATTTTTGAGACCTCTTCAGGTGAATTCCAAAGTAACGGACGTTACACACACACAAAAAATAAATGATAAAAAAGATTAAAGACGCACACTAATGCTTCAGGGTAGATAGCAGTTATTTTTTTCCTGATACAATCAATACTAAACATAAACTTAACAGGTCTCAAAAAAAAAAAAAAAAAAAAAAAAAAAAAAATCCTAGCATATTAAAACTGTGATTTTTTTTTTTTTTTTTTTTAAGCTGTAATGGATGTTATATAAAATGGAACGTCATTTGCACTAAAGAGTCATAAAATAAAAAAAAAATCTGTGAATCTATTCTACAAATTTGTTAATTTTTTTTTTAAATAACATCACAAGACATGCGTGTAATTTATCATACTCTTGCTATAAGAATTCAGTCATTTTTTGCCGTAATAAAAAATTTAAAAAGTTTTGTAACAGACATTACTGGATGTAACAGATATTACATTGTATGACAGGCATGTTTATACATACGCTAAATGATAAATTAATAGTTGGAATGTAATAACTTCTTATAAACAATAATAGAATTACAAAAGTTATATTTAAATCATTTTAAGTTCAATCAATTCATTCAATAATTGATAAACCTAGCATTATAAGTATTAAAAAAAAAATCAATTTTTAGTACAAATATAATTTAAAGATATATATATATATAAATTACGATATACATTTTCCCGTCACTTTTCACACAAAATAAACTTAGTGTAAGAGAAAAGCAACAATTGGTTCTAATTCTAGAGACTACAAGCTTTCCAATGATATACAATAACATTTATGCAGAGCTGCCAACCTAATCCGGCAAATTGTTAGTGCCACCCCTTTTTCTACACCACTTAATTTTTCGAGTAACTCTCTTCAAGTTTATCTACGATGATTTAAGAAGAAAAATACTCTAAATTTAAGTGGTGTAGAAAAAGAGGCGGTACTAACAATTTGCCGGATTAGGTTGGTAGCTCTGTTTATGGGTATTTGTTTAAAATGATTTTCTTCCAAAACTGGTTTCATGTTAGCTGGAACTCACCTTCAGTCTTTCAAAGGAAATATCATCTGTGTGTGTTGTATTTATTCTGCAATCCAACGTTTAACCTAATGAGGAATATTTCTGTGCACATTTGAATGCAAATATAATATGCGAAATTGAGCACTTTAAACATCATGCTAATACGTAAATTTGCTTGCAAAACTTCTTTAAAATTTCATTTTAAAAGTTATTTTTGAAAATTATTATGATCTTAAAAAAATTCCTTTAATCACTCGCCTCCTTAATATATATTGAAATCCGTTGTTTATAAAGACGATTACCCGTTAGTAGTCGCTATAGGCAGCGCCACCTATTACATATTGCTCTCTTTTTATTTAACTGACACCAATAATTTTAAGAAGTTATGTGATCGACGTTTCTTCGATTTTATTCGCATTTTATGTATATAAAAAGCCACTTCTAAAAATATTTGGTGGCTGTTGAATAAAACAATCTGACAACACTGAAGGATCGGCGGCAAATCGACCAACTAGCGACTACTAACGGGTTAACACTTTCGCGACCGCTGACGTGAATTCGCGTCATTTGAAAATCTGTAACTCTGCCAGTGGGCGTTTCTTTAGATTACATAGGTTACATTACCGCTTAAAAACACACCTAATATTCACATTTATACAAGCAATGTATTATGGATACAAATACTTTGATTACAATAGAGTATAACTATAATGTATATCCATTTATATTATAAATATTAATACAGAAAACATTTATTTAAAATAATGTAATATACAAGAATAACGTCCACAGGTGGAGCTAACTCTTTATAGAAGAAAAACATGCGGTCGCGAAAGTGTTAAGGTTAAAAGATAAATTAAATTTAAACACTTACCAGCAACTTTCTGTACAATACCCTTTTCATAATAGTAACGGAGTGATCGACTTAATTTGTCGTAGTTCATAGCAGGCCGATTTTTCTGTACACCCCAACGTCGAGCAACCTATGAATCAGTGAAAAAACAACATAAATTAAAATGAATAAAGAATACACCATTTGGGATATTTAATATTGACTTCATAAAATAAACTCTTTTCATTGTGCTAGAAAAATTAGCAAAAAGAACTCTTAATACAGAAATATTATTCTATAGAAATGTCATGGATTTTCCTTGAATTTAGATAGACAGTTTTTCCCATATTTCCGTGCATACATATATATATATTCATATATCAACTTATCAATTTTCATTCCTGTATCCTTGAAGGTTTGAACCAATCGCTTTGCACTTTCTGCATCACGTTTTATGCACAAGATGCTTATTAAAGTTCTGCCTCCACTTTACTTTTAGAACGGCAAGAACTGATGACGTGGTGTAAAGTGTCCATGTGAATGCGGTACCAGTTAAGGCTCCTATATATACGAGCTGGCGCATCAGATATTTTGTTGCCTTAGGGTTGCCACATGTACCCAGCGCGTTTCTCTGATAAACAAACCCCAAACATTTTTTTTATCGTCTTACGTTACATTAGAGTAACTTATTTTATTATATTTCATAATTTCAGCTAAGTAAACTATGATATGGAAGTTTTTTTAGCGATAAACTGCTATAATCATTCAAGAAGGAATATAAAATGTTCACAGACCTTCCGTTACTGTGTATTTGAGTTTTGGCGACATTTTGTAAAAGAAACAGAAACCGCCCTAACAACACATCGTACATCCATAGGATATCCTCAGAATAAAATGACATCCTGAGAATGTACTGTGAAAAAAATGTGTTTTTAGGAATATTATTGTTGCTTATTGTTCTTATCTTGACCGGATTAGCTTCAGATCAAGATTCTTAAAATCATTAGGAAAGTGATGAGGACGCCAAGCGGGAATGCTGTCTTCTTCGGAGGCAAAAAAATGGCGGTAATGCGCCGGCCTATTATTTTATTTAGGGGCTCTAGTACCAGTTAAGATCGGTTTCAGTGTCCCCGATAACCATAAACAGTGGAGTTACAGTCGGCAGCAAAATTACTGAAGCACTTAGCAATAATTCTTACTTAAAATATGGGCACCTAATACTGTTTTATTAAGTAAATATTTGTCGAGTCATGATCTTACTCTTATATTGTTTATAAAAAAGTAAGTTGATGATAAAAATTAGTGATCAAACTGAAAAAAAAAATGTATGAAATGTGTGGATGTGTGCTTCAATAATTTTTCTGCCGACTGTAGTGTTCTTATCTTGGAAACGGTATGGAGAGGTACCAGAAAAAAGTCAGATACAAAAATTTTGATCGTCTATGATTTAGAATGAAAAGACACTTTGCCTACAGTAATTCTAACAAAAGAATGTGTAAAACGCGTGTTTGTTTGGCCATGGATTCCCAAACCTATGACGTTAAAAAAAAAGGACGAAAGAAGAAAGGACGAAAGGTATTTGAACAGCAATACTTCCAAACATAAATTACGTGCCATAAAATATTGAATGATTGAATAACGATCAGAGCCTGATTAAGGGGGAAGCACACATTATCTCCGTTCTCACCGGAATATTTTTACAATTATTTTTTACTTCATGTCATAGAAATTCCACGCTTTGACAAGGAAATATTTTTTATAAAAAATGAACGGTGTGAAACAATCCAATTTACTCACCGTTATTAGACACCAGAATTCTTTTAAAATAATTTTTAATGAGAATTTTCTGTTTATTATAGGAGGAAAGTATTTGTTAAAAAATAACGGTGTAAGTATAAATAATGTGTGCTTCCCCCTTAATCAGGCTCTGTTCATTCGTTTGCTTTTTCAACGTTATGAGTTTTGTAAATCACGACCAAACATGCGCACACTTTACACGTTTTGGTTCTCAGAATTATAGTTTATAAAGTGTCTTTCCCTACTAAATCAATACCACTTTATAACTTTACACTCAGCTGCGACGTAAAAAATCCCCTCAACCTCAACTTTCGCTGGTACACTTAATAGGCTCCTATTGTAGCTATGCTATTGCGACAGGCATCTACAACAGTTAACCTACTCCTACAACAGTTAACCAAGGACTAGACAACAGTTAACCTAATTTACTTTGCATGCTGATAAGCTGTATGCCAACTCCTTTTAAACCATTCCTTCAAGCTTAATGATGTTAATTTTACGAAACATGGAGGACATTGCAGCCACGATGGATTTTACTTGCTCCAGCTACTATTAATATACATAACGATCTTCGGTGGCTGGAGTATCACAGAAACCACTCAAAGACTCAGCCGACCAACATGATCTGGATCCGAACGAGGTATCTTCCTTTTCCAGTTTTGAGAGCAGAACATGGACATCTTGACTATTTGTGTAGCATACATTTATTTTAAAGAAAACACAAATAAATGTTCAGTTCTAGATCTAACAGCAAATATACTAATCCTTCGTAAAGCGTTTAACATTGTAGGAGAGTAGGTTCGACTCCTGCACTGGCCCGGGGTGCTTTTTCCAATTCTTCGCATTGTAATCCTGTTATGTGCTGTCAGTCCTCATCTTGACGAAGATTTTAGCGGACTTCGAGTCAAGTACACAAATCTGATGTATATATTATCAATGAACAAACAAGCGTTTAAAATATATACTAAAATTAAAATATTACCGAATGCCCAAATATTGACCTGGCGGAGAGTAAATAGTGATATGTTTTTTAGACTTGCGCGTTGTATGCTTATGTTTCAAATAAAATTTGCTTCACAAAGAAGTCTGAATTTTCCATATTTAAATATTTGCTTATGGCATATTATATTCTTATTTAAATAATTTATAAAAGTTTTTTTTTTTCCCCAAGGCCCGACTTAGCCTGACTGGAGCCTGGGAAAGACACTTCTTTGGGGACCCCTTACACTTAACCTCTTAAAACCGTAAAAGAGTATAAAATTTTATAATTGATTTAGGGGCCTATTTCTGCATGGGGCCGGGGCAGTTGCGACGCTTGCCCTTGCCTCAATCATGCTCTGCATACATCCAATAATCTATATCACACACACATCCTGTCAAATGATAGTTTTCACCATCTGTCATCAAATGATATTACAATTAATTTTGTTGTAATTAAACAACCTATAAATACTACATCCGCTTTTATTTTATACAGAGCGGACAATTCTGAAAAAAATATCTTAAAGTAAGAAGAATAATAGCAAATAAAACGCTGTGTATAGTACAATCTTTGAAATTACCAATATATTTTCAGGCTCTGGAAGTAAGCCACAGGAAGAAAATCAAATGTACATCAGAAAAAAATTCATAGTATTTTCTTCTAAAATTCAGTTTTATCCCAGTTTTCTAATTTAAGTTCTAATTTGTTTTATTTTTTTATACAGTAAAATATGTTAACATATTTATGCTTACATTAACTAGTGGATCTGCAGATCAGGAGCCTCAACGTCCTATTTACATCAGACATTATTCAATAGGTCATTTTTATTTATTCCTTATTATATAATCGTATATATTGATTCGATCGACTTGTTACCGTAATCAGATACATTCCTGAGGGGGGCTGCCGTCCCCCTCAACCCCCCGCTGTGTCTCTATTTCCATATCTTATAAAGTGTTACGGAATTGTAAATAATTGCATGTATTTTTGTATCAATTCTTTCAAAGAGGTTTAGTAAAGTTAATAAAATGCTAACTTTGTGCATTTCTAGTCGTTTTAGCATTAAAATAGCCTAATTTTCCCTTAAAACACTTTAAAAAGCTCCAATAAGGGGAGAAATGGATTTGGCGCCAAATTTGGCGACTGTTTCCCTTCTTGGCAATTTTTTTGGCGACCTTGGCGAGAAAATCCTTATTAGGGATATACCAAATATGGAAGATCTAATCTCATTATGAGATACGAGAATTTTCCAGAACAGTCTGTGTTCGATAGAAAAGTATAAAAGGAGCATTTTTTCACCAAGGCGGTCAGTCTCAGATCTGTGTCAGTTTCGTCAAATCTTGCTTTGCTTTGAGCCTCTTTAGATGAGACTTTCTTTATGTGTTATTGCTAAACAGTTTGTACTGTTGTTTTGCTGTTGACGGCTGTTGTTTAAGCTGTGTTTACTGGTTAAATTGTAGCTGATACTTGGTTTATAGACCTGTATTTTTCTGGAACTTTCTGTGAGTAAATCACTGAATTTTTGCAGGTTTCGCCTTTCATTATCGGACAACTTACGAACCCCTAAGTACGCAATAATATGTATTCTTAATACACGACGATCTTGTATTATTTCCCTGAAATTCATAAATACCAAATTTCATACAAAAAAAATTACATAGCATATCGGAAATATTTTGCGTAACCTTTAAACTAATTTCCAATTCTATGCCCACAATTATCAACAGGAAAACATGCTTTTAAAATTCTAATAAAATTTCATTATATTTGATGGGGTGTAACCATGTTAAAATAAACTTTTGAGAAATATCGACTATAGACCGTAATAGTACGAAATTATTTTATGTATCCCGAAAAAGTAGCCACAGTCATTATAAACGCCAATAATAAGAATAAACCTAATTAATTATAACTCATTAATTTTTCAAACAAATTTTACATCATTTGGATGATTACAGTACATGCTCGGAATTATTTTGTGTGGTCCCATAAATTATTTAGTCTATACATAACCTTTTTTAAGAGTAAGCATAATTTTAAGCATCTTTATAATGTATGTTAATTTTATTAAGTTCAATTCAGCATAAACGCATTAAAGTGTTCGCTTAAATAAAAGTTTGTCCATAGGCTCTAATGCTACGAAATTCTTTTGCGTGTCTCTGTAAACAAACCATAAACATTGTATACACCAGTAAAAACTATTCAGCTAACTTCGCGTTTAAAATTAATAATTGTTCCAAATTTAACATCGTTTGGATGACTACGTGACATTGTCAGAACACTTTTGTAAGGTCCTGTACATTAATTAGAAAGCTTATGAGCACATATTTTCTTCAAACGACATAAGTTTAAACATCTTACTCACGTACGCTAGTTTAATTTTCTTGATTGCAAAGTAAAGATGTTAAAATGCGTTTAAACGCAATTCACCTCATACGCCGTAATGTGAAGTATTTTGGCGTGTCCCTGTATACAATCCATAAAAAGTATAGACCTAAAAAAATACATAGCTATTTCTATACCGAGCCTGAATATATGTGTCAATTTGCAAGTCAATCGGAGAATTTTTGCCGCCGCTATTGCGGTACATACAAATTCTTCCCATAGGCTGTAATGATAAAAAAAACTTTGGCGTGTACCTGTACACGAACTACAAATGGAATGCACACCCAAAACTATACAGCTAATTTCGTGGAGATCATGAACATGTGTACCAAATTTCAAGTCAATAGCGTGATATTTGCTGCTGCTATCGCACGACAGACAGACAGACGGACAGACGGAACACAAAATCCTTTTGAGTCTCAACAGAGGACCTCCACTGACGTCTCGGCAAAAATTCGAGGTTAATAGCTTGATTTTTGCGGTGGCTATCGCGGTACATACAGATTCTTCCCATAGGCCGTAATGATAGAAAAACTTTGACGTGCCCCTGTACACGAACTACAAACTGAATACATACCTAAAACTATACAGCTAATTCCGTTGAGCTCATGAATATGTGTACCAAATTGCAAGTCAATAGCGTGATTTTTGTGGCCGCTATCGCGATACATACAAATTCCTCCCTTAGGTCGTAATGATAAGAAAAACTTTGGCATGTCCCTGTATACAAACTACAAATGGAATACATACCAAAAACTATACAGCTAATTTTGTGGGGATCATGAACATTTGACCAAATTTCAAGTCAATAGCGTGATTTTTGTGGCCGCTATCGCAATACATACAAATTCCTCCCTTAGGCCGTAATGATAAGAAAAACTTTGGCGTGTCCCTGTATACGAACTACAAATGGAATACATACCAAAAACTATACACACACAGAAAAATGAAAAATCGAAACTTGTCAAGAGACATGCCATCTTTGTGACACTAAACGTTTGTCAAGTACGTTGACAAATTTGCACAAAATTACGCAAAATTTTAAACAATCAAAACACTACCTGACAATCCCATTTAGTCATGAGACACAAAAGTCGTTTTATCTTACCATGTATCTTTAATGTGTTTCGTCTGATGATCCGTTTTGCCTCTAAAACTTGTCAGATGACTAATTTCCCAGGTACAGTTTTCATTTTCCTCAAATTTGACCGGTTAGTCAGATGAGAGAATAAAAAAAAATTGTTCCCGTTTTGTCAATTGACTAAGAAAATTTGTTTGGCTAGTCCAAAAGCTAAACATTGTTCTTCTTCTTATTTTTTTTTTTTATTTGTTATTTATTTTTTGTCTCCTATTGACAACTTGTGTTAGTCAACCGAAACCGAAAATTAAACAATAAACTCATCGCATTTGGCGGGATACTGCAATTGCCGTTAGAGTTATTTTCATTTTAGAAAGAGAACGAGAGATTTTTTAGTAATCAGAATCAGTGAATCGAGTTTACAGCCAAAAGTAAGTGCTAAATACTTTATTTTATTGTAAGCTTTGTAAGAATAGTAAATTGTAAATTTGTAGAATTCTAAAGCTTCGGCAATCTTCTAACAATATGAATCGTAATTAGAATTTGTTCTAATTTATAAAGTTGTTTAAAATGTATAAAATTTAAAATACGTTATTTATTTTTACGTATCGTTGTATTATAAAAGTATATTTAATTTGTCTAAGCTATAGTTGTTTACATACACTTTTAACATTAAGCTCATATTAATATTTTTTTCACAGAATAGTAATGATTTATTTTTCCCTAAAGATTGTTCAAAAGGTATTTGGATTTCCAAAGGACGTCAATTTAAGAAAGATATAGAAAAATGCTATCCATGGGGATTTTGAAAGAAATCCGAATTTTAAGGTATGTTTTTTAAATTATCGTTTGCAACATTATATCTATCTTAGAAGAATAAAAAATAATATTAATACTTTTTTTTATATTTAAACTTTTTAATGAGATAAATTTAAAAAAATTAAAGGTTTCTCGTTTATCTGTTATTATTTATTTATTTATTTATTTATTTTTTAATTCCTGTTCTAAATAAATATTTTTTTTTTAATTTAAATAATTTTGGCAAATGGTTGGTAATTGTATGAAATAAAAAAATGACTTTTTTATTATTAAATGTTTGACACCAATTTTTTCAAAACAACTTTTAGCAAAAATAATATGAATTTAATATTGCATACTATATTCTGTTCTCAATTTAAAGTCAAATTGTTCTTATATACAATATTAATTATTAGCGATAAATAATAAATATCTTGGTAAATAAATATATATATATATATATTCAACTTCATATTATTTGTTTCATTTAAATGATTGATGATTGTAGTAAAAGGTTGATATTTTTAGTTATTAAAAATTTGATATATATATATATATTTTTTTTTTTTTTCAAAACAAATTTAATCAAAAATAATATGAGTTTAAATTATTAGATACTGTATTCTCGATTCAAAATCAAATTGCTCATGCGCAGCATATTAAGTATTCGTGATAAACAAAAGATATCTTATTAAAAATATCTACTTAATTTCATGTTATTTGTTTCATTCTTAACACATTTAAATTTAAAAACTATTTGGTATGTCAATTTAAACAACATTTTTTTCTTTTAACTATGCTCTATAAATTAAGTAATTCTTGCAAACATTTAGTTGTATAGTCTATTTCCACAATAACTTAAAATTAATTTTGATTTTCTTCTACATATATAAGAATGAAGTACTGGATTTTTCAAAATTTTCTTTTTCTGGATTTTGGTGCATTTACAAATTTGAGATTTCCTTAAACTCGATTAAACCATTTTTAGGAGATGTCTGTCTGTGTATAATCAAAATTTTATGTTTTGGATGCTGTATCTCATAAAATAATTTGGATGCACTTTCACATAAATTCGTGCTGAATGCTTGGTTACCAACCGCTCCGATTTTTGCGGAGTTTCTCCGGAAAAATTTAAAACAATTTTTCTTTTTTCTTTCTTTCTTTCTTTCTTTTTTTTTTTTTTTTTTTTTTCCTTGCACACATCTAGGCAGAAATCGTTATCCAATCTTTATCAACTTTTGATTTTGCATTTCCAACAGTTGCCGCATAAAACATTATTCTTTATATTTTATTTTTTATCTATGAAAGCGCTTCAACGTATCTTGAAAATAAAAAAAATAAAACTAACTTTTACAATTTAGCTGATGAACCACACGCTTCATCCTACAATACTCATAAATAATAGTAAACAAACAAAAAAAAAAAAAAAAGAATGAAAGAAAGAAAACATTCTAGTGATCGAAATATTGCTGACTCAGAACAGGAACAAGTATTTGTTTACATTAGCTAAGAGTGTGTTTAATTAAAACTACAAGCTGAAAGGGTGAAAGAAAGAAAAAAAAAAATGTTTATTTTAATTATTTATCGATAAAAATAATGGATTCAAAGCTACTGAACTTTAAGGCCGATTGACAACGCTTTATTTAAGATTTATTTGAAATAATTATGCTTTTATTTTATCATTCACTTAAAGCATTAATGATTTATTATTATATCTTCATTTGTATCTGGGAAAAAAATAAGTAAACAAATTATGACCAATAATCTGCAAAATTCTAAAGTTTACAAAACATATGGTCCCAAGCTATGCAGATTAGAGGGAGTTGACTTAGAGATGAAATCATTTACACATTTCTATGATTTCGTTTTTAGATTTTTTTGTGATAGTATAATTATTTTGACATTCATGAAAATTGTTGGAAATTAATTTTTTTTCCCTTTGTGCTTCTCTTTCTTTCTTTCTTTCTTTCTTTCTTTCTTTTATTTTTTAATGTAACTGAATAATCTACTTTCATATATTGCCTTTATTTATGTATGGAAAATATGCCATTATGCAAAAAACAAATTACTTTTGGGTTTTAAGCTTATATTCAGACTTAATCATTTCCCATTCTTATCTCTCTTCACTGTTTTGCTAAATATATTTGATTATCAATAAATATTTCTAAATTTCATATGATTATTGTTAATTCATTTTTGTGAGTAGTTTATTTCTTTTCTTTTTTTTTTTTAATGTATTTTTAAAATTGCTCCTCAAAGTAGCCAAAATGCTCCTCAAAATTTCTCTGAATACTCCTCAAACAGTTTTTGAAAAGTTGGCAACCCTAAGAAGTGGCGCTACTATGCTGCAAATTCCCACAATTAAGGAAAGACTATATCTTAGCTTCTATTGTGTAGAACTTCACATAACTTAATGTTCAAATAGTCGATTGTGAAAGACTATGTTTATTCAACTTAGGTGCATATCGGTCATCAGGTAATGCCAGTATGTTGCAATTTTTCACATTTAAGAAAATGCTGTAACTGAGCTTCTATGATATATAAATGCACTAACTTGATATGTGCAACAGCCATTATGAACTATTATGCTGATTTAATTTGGACGCATATCGGCCGACAGGTGACGTTGGCATGGTGCAATTTTCTCTATTTACAGGACAGCCATATCTCAGCTTCTATGATATGTATGTGCACCGAATTTGATATGTAAGGTGTATGTCATACATCTAAATACTATGCCAAACTAGCTTTTTAAAAACTATGCCGAATCAATTCGGGTGTACATCAGATGACGCGCCGCGCTACTATTACTCTTTGTAAATTTCCAGATAGTTATAGTATCTCAGCATCTATTTGTTAAATTAGTTTGTAAAATCTTTATTTGTGAGAAGCTGTGTTAATTACTTTGTGCATTGTAACTGATATGTGGTGCTATTATATTAAATAATAATAGAAGAAAATTTTGTAATGGCTACAGCATATACTAATTTTAGATATAGTGGGTTAAATATATGTTAGTAATTTGCAACTGGTAATTATGAATGATTTACTTATAAATTGTCAAATATAGTTCCTTAATACGTAACATTTTTTCCCCACAATAGTATCAAGACACGGTAAAGGTATATAAACTTTATCATTAATGGTATAAATGGCAAACATTTCCAATTTAACAATAAAACTTTTTTTAATAATTTACAACAAGTAATTTAAAATACTTTATTTAAGTGGGCATGAATATTATAATACTTACAAAACTTTAAATTGACACCATAAAAATAAAATATCTCGCAACAATTGTTTCGGGTCGAAAGAGCACACGACCCTTCGTCAGGCACCCAAAGTAGGCACGAGTGCAGCAGTCAAAGTGGTAATGCACGGCTTTGACTGCTGTACTCGTGCCTACTTTGATCGCCTGACGAAGGGTCGTGTGCTCTTTCGACCCGAAACCATTGTTGCAATTTTTTTTTATTTTATGGTGTTTATTCAAAGTTTTGTAAGGATTATTTTGCAACGCCAGTTCTGTGGTGCGAATAATTGATAAACCTTTTTTCATTTTCTTTCTGAAACAACAGACAGACGACCAGCCTTCTCTCTCTCTCTCTCTCTCTCTCTCTCTCTCTCTCTCTCTCTCTCTCTCTCTCTCTCTCTCTCTCTCTCTCTCTGTGTGTGTTTTTTCTCTCTGTGTTTGTTTATTTTCGATAGCGCACATTCGATCTACGACTGCAATTCACAGCTATCGTACTGCTCACCTTTCAAAATATTTTTTACAATTATAAATCTAAATTTATAGGCATATTTATAACTCTGTAGCTAATTTAAACATTATACACATGCTAGACATGTATCGGAGCTCCCTATTCGTATCCAGGAAAATAGATCCGTATTTGTATGGATCTGTTTTCTTTTCTTCAACGAAACTAATATGTATCTTTTGTAGAAATTGTATGAAAATTAGAAAAGTATTATAAATCTTTTTTGACTGTTATTAATATATAAATTAAATAAATACAGTATAACCTCGTATTTACATCCTGGAAATTGAAAAGATTTCGCAATTTACATTTTTTTTTTTTTTTTTTTTTTTTTTACTTTATTCTATATTCAATAGAAGAAAGTACTAGATTCATAAAAATTTTCGACTTCCGTTTTTCGATGAATTTGCACGTATTGAAAGTTCCAGAACACGATTATACTATTTTTAGAAAATATTAGATATGCCTCTGTGTGTGAGAGAGAGACAAAAATTTTTAGGCGACTGCAACTCTGGAACTACTGCACGTAATTGCATATAAATTTATATGTAAATGCACCTTGACATAAATTAGTGCCTATCAACTTTTGGTGCCCATCCATCAAGAAATGGTACTGCTATATAGCGATTTTTAGAGACCATATATTAGGAAACTATATTATACAGGGTCTCTAGCGATTTCAACAATTTAAGGGAATGCTATGTCTCATGAACTACTGCAGAGAATTGCATATAAATTTATATGTAGATGCACCTTGACATAACCTAGTCTTTATCAGCTTTTTATGTCAATTTCGCAAAAGATGGCGCTGCTATACAGTAATTTTCACAATTCAAGGGAAGGCTATATCTCAGGAACTACTACACATAAATTTATAGGTGGATCTACCTCGAGATAAATTATTGTCCATCCACTTTTGGTATCAATAATTCAATAGGTGACGGTGCTATATAGCGATTTCCATAATTTAAGGAAAAGATATCTCAAGTTCTATTGCGTACAATAATAATAATAAATGATATGTGAAAAGACCATTATCAGACATTATGCTAATTCAATTTGGATGCATATCGGCCAATAGGTGGCGCTGCTGTACTGCAATTTTCCTCGAGAGCGGCAAAGCTATATTTCAACTTCTATGGTGTATAGTACAAAATTTGATATGTGAGATAACCATTATGAAAACGCATTTTTTAATGTATTATTTATAGAGAATAAAGCTGTCTTTCTTTGTACTTTCAATGCAATTTTTCTCTAAGATGAAAATCGTCTGCATTCAGTATGGTAGGTAATTTAAATAAATAAGAGCTTTAATAAATTATTTGTACTGAGCGAATTTGTATTAGAAAATATAAAAAGAAAGTCTTGTGGTGGCCACAACATACTTTTTACTTTCTTCTATATGTAATATAGAGAAAGTATTGGATTCGTAAAAATTTTCGACCTCGGGTTTTTGATGGATTTACACGTTTTGAGAGCTGTAGAACACGATTTGACCATTTTTAGAAAATGTCTGTCTGTCTGTCTGTCTGTCTGTGTGTGTGTGTGACAAAATTTTGTGGCAACTGTATCTCAAGAACTACTATACAGAATTTTATACAAATTGGTGTATAGTTGCACCTTGACATAAATTAGTGCCTATCAACTTTTGGTAAAAATTGTCTTACAGGTTGCGTTGCCATCCCGCTTTTTCTAAATTTTTAACATGGTGATATAGGACAAAATTTTGTATAAATGTGCATAAAGAGAATTATATTTTAGTAATCATTATGAAATTTACAAGAATTATTTATAATAGAGATAGTCAACTGGGAAAAAATTTTTGTATGCGTAGGAGCCTCGCCACCCCCCCTGGGGGGGAAGTCACCCCTCGAGGGGAGTAAATTTTCAAGATGGGTATCTTTCGAAAGGTCTCGTCAATACCTTTAAAACGAATGGTTGAACTATAAATCTGTGATAATTTAAAACAAAGTTATCGATTTTTTTTACTTTTAACGAAAAAAAAAACTTAGAAAAAAAAATCGTTTTTTTTTTTTTTTTTTTTTTTTTAAACGAAATTTAACTAGACTTGGTATTTAGTTGGTCCCTGACATAAACTGTGGCTGATTAGATTTGGAGATCAATCGCTCAACAGGTGGCGCTGTGATCGTATTTTTTCTAAATTTTTAACATGGACAAAAGCAGTACAAAATTTCGTATAAATGTACATAATGAGAGTTATTCTTAACCTGTGATTGTGAAATTAATATGAATTATTGATAATAGTAGTAGTTAATTAGGAAAAAAATTTGGGGCATCGCTCCCCCCCCCCCTCTAAGGGGAAGTACCCCCGGGGGGGTAAATTTTCAAGATCGGTATCTTTCGAAAGGTCTCGTCAATACCTTTAAAACGAATGGTTGAACTATAAATATGTGATAATTTAAAACAAAGTTATCGATTTTTTTTACTTTTAACGAAAAAAAAACTTCGGAAAAAAATCATATATATATTTTTTTTAAAAATTGTTACTGCGTGAATTTGTATAATAAAATATAGAAGAAAGTCTTGTGGTGGCCACAACATACTAGTTTTTTTTTTTTTTTTTTTAAATACCTTTATTTTTAATAAAATTCAATTCTCGCTTTTATGTGAACGAAATTTTCAAAGCAAATATAGAGGAAATACTTGTCGTGATTTCATTTAAAGCTATTATGTTGTGACCACCGCAAAACTTTCTTCTATATTTTCCTATAGGAAAATTCATTCGCCCAGTAAAAATATTTTCTTAAAACTATTATTTATTAAAATTATCTACCATAATGAATGCAGATAATTTCATTTTAGAAAAAACTAACACTAATAATAAGAAAAGAAAGACAGTTTAATTCTCTATAAATAAAGTCTTAAAAAATGCTTCTTCATAATGGTTACCTCATATATCAGGTTTTGTACAGTTATATGACACAGAAGTTGAGATATAGCCATATCCTGTTCTCAGAGAAAATTGCAGTATACCAGCGCCACTTATTGGCTGATATGCATCCAAATTGAATCTGCGTAATGTCATATAATGGCTATGTTGATACGTGTCAAGTTTTGTTTGATTATACACAACAGAACCCTAGATACACCCTTCCCTGAAAACGCGAAAGTCGATGTATAGCTGCACCAACTGTTGAGAAGTTGACAAAAAATATTGGTGGGCACTAACTTACGTCAAAGTTTACCTGCATATAAATTTATGCAAATTCGTTTAGTAGTTTCTGAGATATAACCTTTCCTGAAATTGCGAAAATCGCGGTCTAGCAGCGCCACTTGTTGAGCAAATAACACCAAAAGTTGATAGGCACTAACTTAGGCCAAAGTACATCTGCATATAAATTTATATGCAGTTATCTGCAGTAGTTCCTGAGATACGTTGCCACAAAATTTTTGTCTCACACACACACAGACACAGACACATATTTTTCTAAGAATGGTCAAATCGTGTTCTAGAGCCCTCAATACGTGTAAATCCACAGAAAAGCGGAAGTTGAAAATTTTTACGATTGAAATACTTTATTCTATTGAACACAGAAGAAAGTAAAAAACAATATAAAATAAACACATTTAGGAAACTGATTCCATCAAGGCAGATAATAATAATATTCTTTATCGTCTTCTCTAGAACAAATAAAAGCAAAGCAGATGTTTAATTGCGAATCATATATATTCGTGCAACCCAAATTATTATAGTAAATAAACATTCCCGTCGAACAAATGCAATAAATAAAGATACTTTTTTTTTTCAGAATATAAGCATTAAACAATGAACTACTATCACTGACCTTGAAGCACATTTTTGCAATCTTGAAGTTCACAACTCACATAAGTGTTTAATCATTATTATTAGTCTTTTTTTTTTTTTTTTTTTTCAGATTTTTAACGCAATACAATTAGTAATTACATTTTTTTTTTTCTTGTATGTTCAATGGAAGAAAGTATTGGATTTGTAAAAACTTTCGACGGATTTACAAGTTTTGAGAGGTTAGACCACAATTTGACCATTTTTAGAAAATGTCTTGTCTGTCCGTCTGTGTGTGTATGTATGTGTGACAAAAATTTTGTGGCAACTGTATCTACGGAACTACTGTTCAGAATTAGATATAAATTTATATGTAGATGCACCTTGACCTAAATTAGTGCCTATCAACTTTTAGTGTCAATCGCTCGAAAGGTGGCGCTGCTATGTAGCGATAGCATTTATAATATGGTTGTCAACTTTCAAATACGCTTAACAATAGTGTTCTAACAGGGATATATTCATTAAAAATAATAATAATTCAATAAAAAAAAAATCAATAAGACCAGATCGATTTTTAAAAAAATCTCGTGCTTGCTTTTCTAAAGTAATCATACGAATTATAAGATAAGGTATGGTGTTATATGACAATATATATATATATTAATCATTACCAATTTCAGCCTCTATCAACCCACTGCAGGATGAAGGCCTCTGCTAGGCGATTCCAAACTGCCCTGTTTTCGCACACACACACACACATATATATGTATATATATATATATATATATATAATAATTTATGCATAGATTAAGATAAGGTTTTGATAGAATATTTCGTCTCCTCATTGATTTATTTGATTTCCAATGAAGCCATCTATGATAGATGCAACTTCTTAATTGAATGCAACCTATGCAATGAGGTGAAATTTACACCTCATATAACGTATTTCTTAGTAATGTCCTGATGTCTTTTTTTTTTTCTTTTTTTTTAAGGTTTGTGAGCTCTATTTTAAACCTGATGGAATTATACAAACAATAACTTATTTTGATGAAAAAGAAGGAAAGTTACATCAAGTCCCAAGAAATAAACCAATTGTTAAAGACAGTGCTATTCTCCTACAATTTTCAGCGGCTTGCCATCTTTAGGCACACACAAATTACGTTTTATTACCTAATTATATTTGTGCTTTTATAATATTATTATGATTAATTTTTATGTAAATTATGGAGCAACCTTTTTCGTGTATATGAAACATTTATAATTTTCAATAAAATTATTTTTATCTTGATTTTTGTCTTTTATGTATTATTTCAATTACATAGTTTTAATGAAGGATAAATCTTATTTAAATAAGCCACTTAAATTCTTCATTTAAAGAATGTTGAAAGTAATGTTATCAGGTAAGTGAGAGTTATTTTGGATGATCAAATACTTATAAATTATTGTAATATATTAAAATTTCTCTGGGCATAAAATTTACAGAGATGATTAGAAATAAAAATTCTTATTATATATGTTAAAGTGTTTTTAATGTAAATTTTATGTCCACCCTCACCTTGAAAAAAAAAAGTATATCATTAATATTTATGATTTTAAAACTTTAAATAACCTGAAATTTGAGTTCGATGCTATTTATAGTTAGTACATTGTATCGTCTATACCATGCATATTGTTTATATTGCCTGTATCAATTGTTAAAGCACATTGTATCGTCGTACTTATCTGTAATTTTAATCAGGTGGAAAAAATCCATTATTTAAAAAAATATATACATATATTCAGGTGGCTTAAATATTAAAAAAAGGAACTTAAAAAAAAAAAAAAAAAAAAAAAAAAAATTACATTTATTTTTGTAACCACAGCGTATAAAATGAAAGCACCGATGAGAAAAAATATATATATATTCCTAAATCCATATATGAGGATGTGCATAAAAAGTGGACTAAATCATGTGGCGCCACAATCCTCTTGGAATGCCTTGATAAAAAAGTGTTGTATAAATGCGTGCGTTAATGATGAATAAAGGTAGGGAAGAATGATTAAACTAGCAAATTCTTTGTTTCAGCAGTTTGTTAAATTTCCAGTATTCATAGCTGCTAACTTTTTTAATTGATTCCGGAATGTTGTTAGTATATCGCCCTATCTTCAAACCATTTTCTTTGAGGAGTAATTATCTTCATATTTAATTGTAATTACATGCTAAAGAAAATTATTCTATTAAGAATATGGTATGAAGAAAAGGGCGAATGTTAACAACATTCCGGAATAAATTGAAAAAGTTGGCAGCTATGAGTATTTTATTCCAGTTAATGGACAAGTAATATTTTTCAGAAAAGTTTTTAAATATTTTTTCAAGGTTGAACATTTAAAAGGGAGGGGGGATTAAACAATTACAAAAGTAAAGAGGTTAAGACTAACAACAATGCTTTTTCATAAGCCCCTGCAAACAAGTATGAGGCCACTTCCTCATAAAATATGAGGGATTTTAATCTATTAAATTTTTTTGATTAATCTCTCTCAAATATTATGAGACAGGCTAGTCAAGTATTTTTTTTTCGGGCTAAAATTCCTCCACAAATATTATGAGGCAGCTTAGTCAAATAGAGACTAGTTTTCCTTTTCAAATATTACCAGACAGATTAGTCAGGTAAATAGTCTTGACTATCCTGCCTCTTCAGATATTTATTGAAAATTAACTAGTTTGCTTCGTAAAATACCTGTTGGCTGCTGACTAACCGTCTTAATCAAGTGCAGATTCTGACTAACTTGCCTTGTCTGGCAACTGCGGTTGTTGACTAACCTTCCTGGTCAGATAATTATGATTATCGACTAGCCTTCTTTGTCTAATAATATTAACCTTCCTAGTCTGGAGTAGTGTTTTGGTGACTAGTTTAGCAAGTACACTTTTAAGTTTTGGAGACTAGTTCAGCAAGTACACTTTTCAGTTTTGGTGACTAGTTCAGCAAGTACACTTTTTAGTTTTGAAGACTAGTTCAGCAAGTACACTTTTCAGTTTCGGTGACTAGTTCAGCAAGTACACTTTTCAGTTTTGGAGACTAGTTCAGCAAGTACACTTTTTGGCTAGTCAGTTATTTTGGTTAGTCAATTCTGTATTGTCAGCTGAGCATTTTGGCAGGTCACTGTGACCAATTTATTTTTCTGTGTGCAGCTGATTTCGTGGGGCTCATGAACATGTGTACCAAATTTCAAGTCAATAGTGCTATTTTTGCGGCCGCTATCGCGATACATACAAATTCCTCCCATAGGCCATAATGATAAGAAAAACTTTGGCGTGTCCCTGTATACGAACTACAAATGGAATACATACCAGAAACCAGCTGATTTCGTAGGGCTCATGAACATGTGTACCAAATTTCAAGTCAATAGCGCTATTTTTGCGGCCGCTATCGCGCGACAGACAGACAGACAGACACACAGACACAGCCCAAAACCGTTTTGAGTCTCAACAGAGGGCCTCTACTGACGTTTCGGCAATAATTCTATATTCTAACAGGTTGAACGAATATCTTTTATAGTGTCTTATACTAAATGTAGATGGCAGCATCAAAATCGACGTTTAGTTTCTCTAGCATTTTCGTTTGTAATGAAAAAGTTTTACTTGTAAATATTTGCAATATAACATTTCCTCGGCAAAATACAAATTAAACTTAGTTAAATATTTTTCAAATTATAAAACACTTAATACTGACTATCTTTTTTTTAAAATAATAAGTAGAAGATTTTTTTTCTAAGCATATTGTTAAGAATAATGATATAACAACACAAGATATGAATGATTTGTATGTACACCATCAAATTTTAATCGAAGTTTAAATTTTTTAAATTTCCTTTCCATTAAAATATTCTTGCATTTAAACTAAAAGTTAAAAAAGAGACTACTTATATTTTTATTATTTGTGTATTTACAAATTCTTAGCAGTTCAAGGTATCTTTTGTAGTATTTTATTTAATCTCTTTGAAGACAATAATGGGACATGGCATTTAAAAACTTCAAGCAGTTACATGGGTTTCGACAGCTAAAAGAAGGCATCTTTTTTCTATTTTAAATGGGAAAAAAATTAATAATTTTGAGCATATAAAAGAGCGACATTTAAACAATATTTTATAAAATTTTCATTAAAATTTTTGAAAAGTTCAGCTGGTGGATCCTGGCTTCCGGAGACCCTTCAAAAAAGTGGTGGATACGATTTCTCAAAAACTAGCGCACCGATCTCATTAAAATTTTGCACACTTTTTCAAAATATATTGACTATTGCTTGAACGAAGAATTTTTTTTTTCTCGATTACAACCAATTTTACAAAGCTGTACATGGGGTAAAATGTACCGAAAATTGTACTGTTTTTTTGCATACAACTCTGCCAAAAATTCAAAAATTATTATTATTATTATTTTTAACCCTTCGTTCAAGCACTAGTTTGAAAAATCACGTCCGCCGCTTTTCTGAAGGGTCCCTCAAATCCAGGATCTATCAGCTGAATTTTCCAAAATCTTAAAAGAAAAATTTTATAAAATATGTTTTAAAGGTTCCTGTTTTTTATATGCTCAAATTTTTTAATAAAAAATTAAATTTATTATATTAAAGAAAAATAGGGAAAATATGCTTTTCTTTAACCATCGAAACCCATGTATCCCTTAAAGATAAATTCTCAATTATATACAGTTCCATCAGTACATTTTTTAAGCATCAGAATTCAGCAAATACAAAATTCAGTAAGAGGAGTTTAATAAAATATTTAAATAAATATTAAAAAATAAATAAAAAAAAATTACTGATAAAAGAAATTTAAGTAATCTATAGTGACTCACCTACATTTATAAAACCGCTTAAAAAAAAAAAAAAAACTATCAAATAGTTTATTCTTATTTTAACACTAAACTACCTTTACAAGACACTTATATCTGTAAAGGACTTCTTTCTTTTCTTCCTTCCTTTCTTTTTTTTCTTTCTTTCTTTCTTTTTTTTTTTTTTTGTGAAAACAGTTAGCAGCAAAACGTATTATTAATAACAGTATTTCCATTGTACATTATGTTATTAATACTGTGTTAAAGTATCATAAAGCGATTACTGCTAGCTGCAAAGAAACATACAAAAATTTTTTTAAAATATAGTTGGAATTAACAAAAAAAAAAGTTGTTCTCCTGAAAAATTGCATTTTTGGACAGGTGTCCTTTATCTACGGGGTACAGATATAATTTGTTTAAATTTATGGATTTTGTAAATTAAGAATTCGATATACAGATTGAAATAACATGAAAAGTTATGGTTACATTTTACAATTCGCTTATAATTTGAGCGTGAAAAATAACACGCACTTTTCATTTTAAGGGGACTTGGCAACTTTGACATCGTACAACCGAAGGTTTCATATAGCTTACACTACTTAATATTTATAAATTGAACTATATTAGGTTTGTTCATTAAAATACGTATTCAGTCAAAAATTCTTACGGTTTTTTATAGATTTTTTACAAATTTGAAATCTTTAAATTGCATTTTCCTAGTTTGTATTTTTTTCATGAATTCATGATCTACAAAATGTTAAAATTTCAACAGATAATTAAGGAAATATTTTTTTGGATGTTTAGTAGACCTGTTTTAAAGAATTAGGGATGAATTTTGAAATTTATTGATTAGTTTTTGAGGAAAAAAAAAAAAAAGAATTAAAAGTGCACCTTTATGGACAAATTTGCAAAAAAGCATGATCATTTTTTATAATTTTATTTTTAATATGTTTTCTTTCAAAGATATTGAACATTCCACGCCAGCTTCTATTAAACAGACAAATGTATATATATATATATATATATATATATATAAAGTCTTCTCTTAAATATCCGTAGAAGTTTTAAGATTTTGTAGATCACGAATTCATGAAAAATGCAGACAGAGGAAACACAATATAAAGATTTCAAATCAGTAACAAAATTACGAAAAACCATAAGAATTGTTGCCTGAATATATATTTTAATAAAAAGAATTTAATATATTTCAATTTACAACTACTAAATGGAAATATAAGATTTTATATAAAATCTTCGGTAGTTTCAAGTCCCCTTAACACGAACTATTGAAATACTTGATTAAACGGACGCTTCACCTAGCGTTGCTGGAAGCCAAATACCATGCTATGTCATTAGGAAATTTGTTATGAGAATACGTCATTCCCTGACGTATTTATTATTTTTATTATTGTTATTCTGTTCATTCTTGCCTCAAAATAACGATTGATTTTTATAAATTTAAAATTAAATATCACAAAATAAGTATTTGGAAAACAAGAACAAACTTAACATTTGAGAATTTTTTGAATGTCAAATCGAAATTTAGAAAACACATTAGGTAATGAATAAATATCATAACTAATATCGCCATAGAGTATACCCGACAGCTTACTAATTAATATTTCGGAAGATCGTCAGTATCCGCTCCTTTTTTCACACCAGTTTTTATTATAGTATTTTTTTCCCCTTATATAATCGTAATTACGCTTGAAAAAATTTCTCTAAAAATGAAGTGGCGTGGAAAAAAGGGTGGGTTCTAACAATTTTCAGGAATATTAATTAGTAAGTTGGCAGGTATGCATAGAGTAACATGGGGTTTACCAGCCAGGACGAAGGGTTTATGAAAGATAGAATGGAAATTAATTAATAATTAATATAGAAAAGTATTTACTGCCTAACATTAGGATAAATTATAATGTAATATTTATATGGTGTTCACCAAAATAATCATTATGTAATACATATGCAGGGCCCAACAAAAATATCTCTTTCTCTCTGTATCTCAAGAAGACACTGAAGTTTCTGAAATCTGTAAAAATCATATTCAATCAAATGAGAATCACCTCCTTTGATTAAAATAAATAAATAATTAAATAAAGCTGATAAGGATAGAGGGCCTCTAGGGACAAAATGCCTTACTAGATACATTTCAATGAGGGTTTAAGCCCCAAAACAAAAAGGAGGCTAGTAACAAATTAAAGAAGATAATGTTTGGGATCACCTTTTAAAATGTAACGCTTGAAGTGCATTGCATCTGTAATGCACTTCAACACTATTGAATTAGTCGTTTACTGTACATATGGTTATGAGGCTTCTTTTGATTATCTGAATTTATTTGTGTCTGAAAAGAATTCATGGCTTCTTTAAATAAAATGAAAAAAAAAAAAAAAAAAAAGAGGTCTATTTTTCATTACAGCATGCAAAGTGTTGAACACGGTGCAATTTCATTTTTAGAAAACTTCAAATACTTCATTGGACACAAAGTATTGCAACCAGATTATAAAAGTATTAAATATCTGATGAAATATGATGATTTTTATTAAATATTTTTTAACTGTGCATGCGCAACTGTTAACAAAATTTATTTTGCATAATTTATTAGCTAAATATATGGAGCTTACTTATGTAAAGCCCGAAACAAAAAGCAGATGAATGTGTTTAATTAATAAATTATGTGGAAGAAATTTTGTTAAAGTATGCGCATATTTAATCAACTATTTAATATTTTTATATTCTGATTGCAATATGATATGTCTAATGTACATAAAGTCGTTTACATCTTATGAAATCGATTTCTAAAATTAATTTTTACTTTTGGAGGTCAGATTTCTTCCAACGATTTACTTCAATTTCATAGTGTTGATTTTTAACTAAGTTCTAGATTATCCATAAAGTTAATTTTTTTCATAACATTGTTATGTTAATTTTATTCCTCATTATATGTTCCCATCCAAATTTTTCCTTTGGATGTCATCGGAGCGGGAGATCCATTCCCTCCGTGAAGTGCCAAAACTGTGATGGCATGTCTCCGAACCATCCTTTGGAGTGAGTCCCAGACCGTCGCCAATTGATCACAGTGTAGCACTAGTGCCACTCAAGATGTCTTCAACACGACATCTATTATTCCATTTTCCGAAATTCGTTGAGTGTTGTTGAATTCCATTTATCTAAGTGTTGTTTTGACAAATCGAAAACGATAAAAATCATATGTGAGTCATCGAATACTTTTATAGGAAATTTATTAAACACAATATAATATTTTTACATGAATATACACAATATAATGTTTTTATAGAAATGTACACGATATAATACTTTTATGGGAATTTAAAACGGGATTTTTTTCATTCCTAGTTCGAATTATAAATTGTCTTGAATAAGCATTGGATGACATAGAGGAAATTTTAAACGGGAAGAAAAATCTAATCGTAAAAAATTAAACAAGGTATCCGCTGAAGTCATGACCACCCACCTGAATTTGAAAACAAATATAATTGTTACGTTAAACGTATCTAGGTATAATAAAGTGGCTATGCGCTACAAGTTGAGATCGTTTACAGCGCCATCTGACGTCAAACAACGGAATTAGCGTTTCTAACTCGAATACGGAAAGAGATACGGGAAAAACGTCACTTATAAAGATTTAGAGCATCCTCTATTTAGTACGAAAAGGCACCTTGTGCACAAAAAGGCTGAGGACAGAATCTATAAAATGCACGTTTGTTTGAACGAGATTTCTCTAATCCGTGACGTTAAAAACAGCGGACGAACAATGCCAATATCATCTTAGGGATAAAAAGAAAAAAAAAAAAAACTATCTCGTGTTGTAATTTAATGGTAAGGGGCATAATTCGCGTTCAAAATAACGATAAAGGGACTGCAGTTCAAATACCTTTCAGTTTTTTCTCCTTTCGTACGGGTTATTTAGTATAACGGATTAAGGAAATCTCTCCAAAGAAACATGCATTTTACACATTCTGTTTTTAGCATTACTGGGCGTAAGGTGTGTTTTCGCAATAAATCAAGGACACTGTACAACTTTATAACTGACAGCTTTTTGTACCTCTTACTGTTTCTGATTTAATAACGCCGACGAACAGCCGTAGTCACCATTAACTTCAACTCCCGGTTCAGCATAAAACCTTAAAAGGCGTCTAAAGCCAGAGAACAGCTTTTCAATAAAATATGACGCCCTGTTTCTGCCATCTAGCTTCAAAGATTTCGTGTAATCTTTGACTGGTTATTTTCGTTTAAAAAATCTTAAAAGAACAATGTCGCTAGATTTTGCTGAAAAGTTGCGCCCTGCCTTTATATGCTTTTCAAGTTTTTGTGTTCAACCGGGTGTTGAAGTAATTGGTGAATAGAGCCATTAGTGTTGTTTACAGCTAAGTTAGACAATAACCGATCCCAACTTGTAGCCCTTACCCACACTACTGTAGGAAGACACCACATTTATGGCACTAGCAATATTTGTTCTGAATTTAAGATGGTGGGCAGGACTTTAGAGAATACGCTGTATGAAAATCTCCTAGCTGCTGATAAAAGGAAGTTTGTGTTAATAATCGATGAGGTGTGAATGTATTTAAGTGATTAAAATAAAATTAAAGCAATATCCTATTGACAATTTGTTGAAAACGACCTTCACAAAATAGCTTCGTCGTTGCAGCGGATGATATACTTGGACCATCAACGGATTATATTAGCAGCGGATTATATTAGCATCATCAGCGGATTATATTAGCATATTCCATCCTTATGTTAAAAGAATACCAGTAAAGTGAAGCTTTATATGGATACATTTTCTTGTAATACCTCTAACCCACCTGCCGCTGATTAAAGATAGCGTATAATTAGAAAAGGGAATAAAATAAATTTCATATAATAAAATACATATAAACTTATGTGATGATTCCCATATGGACTTTATCTCTTTCGATCTGTGAAAAAAAAAAAAAGGTAAGTGGAATCCAGGAACACTGAACAAATTCCGAGAAACAATAGATGTGGAATAAAATTAACATAACAATGTTACGGAAAAAAAAAGAACTATGTAATAGTAGCAAATAATTACAAGAAATCTGCTCTTCATAGTACAGATTTTTCCAAATTCCTTTCTAAAAAGTGCGAACGACCTTCTGTGTGTATATATATATATACATATATCAGGAGTCATCCTTCCGGCCCTTTTTTCAGAACACTTTCACGGATGAGAAATTTCTGCCATTTTTGTTACCACTATTTCTATATAATAATCTTTATCGTATTTCATCTCAACACATTACTATAAAAATATGATAAACATTTCTGTATGAAAATAGTAGTAGTAAAAAAATAGAAAATTTCTCATTCCTGAAAGTGACTTGAAAAAAGGGCTGAATTAAGGCTCCTGATATATACATATGTTTGTGTACATGTATGTAAAATTTCATTCGATCAGGAATCGCGTTAAGAACTATTACCAAAACAAAAGATGTAGCTCCTTTAAGATTAATCCTATCAAACTTCGTTTATAAGTAGTTTTTTATTTCCACTTTTCTCATATCAAAAACTAGACAGACTTCTTCCACTTTGGAGATCAAATTGCCATAAAACTTAAAGAATTATAAGATAAATTTTTTTTTATAAACCATGTTTTTAAATTTTCTGTTGAATCATATAAACGCTACTGAAGGCAGCCGGAACCCCAGCAATTGGATAAAAGTATTAAAAAAATTCCTTGCTATCGTCTTTTGAGCTATTATAAAAGTTTCAAATGACTATCTAGCCGGGAAGTTAGTTAAAAGTTGATTGCAAGCTTTGTACTGGAAACGCTGCCGAAGGCAGCAGGGTCTCGAAGCAATTGGATAAAAATATTTTTATAAAGCATTTTTACCGTATTCTGGACTATTCCGAAAGTTTCAAATGTCTAGCTACTCGGGAAGTTAGTTAAATAAATTTTCTGTTGAATCATATGAACGCTGCCGAATACAGTAGGCACCTGAAACAGTTGACTAAAAGTATTAAAAAAAATGTATTGCCCCCGTGTTCAGAGCTATCCTGAAAGTTTCAAATATCTAGCTAGTCGGGAAGTTAGTGAAAAATCGATTGCAAGCTTTGTACTGGTAACGCTGCCGAAGGCAGCAGGAACCCGAAACAGTTGGCTAAAAGTATTAAAAAAATGCATTTTCACCGTGTTCTGAACTATTGTGAAAGTTTCAAATGTCTAGCTAGTCAGGAAGTCAGTTAAATAAAATTTCTGTTGAATCATATAAACGCTGCCGAAGGCAGTAGGGACCTGAAGCAGTTTACTAAAAGTTTTTAAAAAGTATTGTCACCGTGTTATGAGCTAGCCTGAAAGTTTCAAATGTCTAGCTAGTCGGAAAGTTAGTGAAAAATCGATTGAAAGCTTTGTACTGATAACGCTGCCGAAGGCAGCAGGAACCCGAAACAGTTGGCTAAAGGTATTAAAAAAATGTATTTTCGCCGTGTTCTGAACTATTCTGAAAATTTCAAATGTCTAGCTAGTCGGGAAGTTAGTTAAATAAATGTTCTGTCGAATTATATAAGCGCTGCTGAAGGCAGCGGGACCTGAAATAGTTGACTAAAATTATAAGAAAAATGTATTGTCACCGTGTTGTGAGCTGTCCTGAAAGTTTCAAATGTCTAGCTAGTCGTAAAGTTAGTGAAAAATCGATTGCAAGCTTTGTACTGATAACGCTGCCGAAGGCAGCAGGAACCCGAAACAGTTGGCTAAAGGTATTAAGAAAATGCATTTTCACCGTGTTCTGAACTATTCTGAAAGTTTCAAATGTCTAACTAGTCGGGAAGTTAGTTAAATAAATTTTAAGTCGAATCATATAAGCGCTGCCGAAGGCAGCGGGACTTGAAATAGTTGACTAAAATTATTAGAAATATGTATTGTCACCGTGTTGTGAGCTGTCCTGAAAATTTCAAATATCTAGCTAGTCGGGAAGTTAGTTAAAAAGCGATTGCAAGATTTGTCCCTGACAAACACACAAACAAACAAGAATCGAAGTTAATAAAAACATGGTAAAATACCTATTATACAAATGACAAGGTCTTCGAATTAAAAACTCTGTGCGATTCTAAACTATATGCCGTTAAGATGGCGTTATCTCTTCATAAATCCTATTTTTTAAACGAATCTATACGCTTAGCGCACCCATAAATTGCTATTTCAGTGATAACATTAACGGCATCCTTTATGACTTGCGTGAAATAGATTTTTAAAACAACAACCACTGTAACAAATTCTGAATTTTAGAGCAGCCAAAATTAAGTTGCGTTGCAATTGTATTGTGTCCAGGGAATAATTTGCGCTACCGAAAGTTTGAAAAGTAAAGCATAAAAAACAAAATTTATGCATTGAATACTCTACCTTTCGTGACTCTTTGTTAAGCTACACGAGTAGAATATATTATTTGTCTACTTGAACATGTGATTTTTTTCTCAAAAGTCATCAGGAAAAGAAAAGAAAAGAAATATATATAAGAGAAGGATAATTCTTAGTACATTGGAATTGAAAGTTTCTTCTTTATAATACACTCATGTTTGGGAAAATTGCAATACCAAGACGGAATGCGAATACAAGAATGATATTTATTGAGCACATACATTATAGTAGGAAGAACAATTGATTAATTTTTCAAGAAGTTTTGAGTAATATATTCTGAGAAAACAGTACATAAACAGCGACCTCTAGGAGTAATAACTACAGTTATCTACGGGGGCATTGAATCAAACAGCAATTGGATGACAAATTCAGGTACAGCACTTCATGAAGCTTCAACAGGATGCCACAGTCCATAGGTCGTGGTTGCTAATGCGCAGTGATGGACCACTCGCTTTTCAACGATTAAACAGTCATTTTCATCTGTGCGAGATCAGGACACGCTGGCCGGAGTAACGATTGGACACATTCTGTATAAAGGAAGGTCCAGGCATTACAGACAACTTGCGATCGTGCTTTATCCTGCTTAAATATTGCGCTACGGCGACCTTGAATAAGAGCAGATGGGCGGGCTTTAACTCACCAGAAATTTAATGCCCGCTATTCAGAGTGCCGGGAATGCGAACAAGAAGTAATCGAGACGTGTATCCAAAGGGACCCAATACCCTCAATGCAGGTGTTGGACAGTGTGACGATGTCGAATCCCAAATTGCAATGTGCATTATTCACAATGCCGTTAAATACGGATAAGGCAATCCTGATGCTGTAAACAGGATTGTGATTTGTCTGAATGGCGACTTTACGCCATTCCTGCGTCCAGGCTTGTCGTTGATCACACATTAAAGGTGCCTATATCAGTGATGCAGTTTTGAGGGTAATCAAAATTTTGGTAGTCGTATAATGGGTCACCACCTGGAGTCATGGTATGCGATACCATTGGATATACGTCTCGATCACCTCTTCTCTGGCCAGCGAGTTCTCCTGATCTCGAACCAATGAAAATGACTGTTTAATCGTTGAAAAGCGCCTGTCCTCCCCCCCCCCCACCACTCACCAGTGACTACGATCGATGAATCGTGGCATCGTGTTAAAGCTTCATGAAGTGCTTTACCCGTACATGTTATTCAATCGCTGTTTGATTCAATGCCTAGGCATATAAGTGTTGTCATTGCTCACAGAGGCCGCTGCTTTATGTACTGTTTTCTCATTGCATATTTCTCCAAATTTCCTGAAATTTTAATCAATTGTTCTTCCTACTATAATGTATGTTCCCAATAAATATCATTCTGATATTCCTATTCCTTCTTGGTGTTGCAATTTTCACAAACATGAGTATATATTTATTAATTTTAAATTTAACGTAGTTTAAAATTAAAAGTTTCAACTTGTGGCGATTGAATATCAAGTAATCTTTCCGAACACCTTTTTTAAAACGAAGTCATGTTACGAACACGTTTTTCAAAGATTAGTTACCAGAGATTTTTTTTTTTTTTAATTTGAGGATTAAGAATAGGGCATAGAAAGTAAGCATTCGATTATAAATAAAAATGTATTAGATTTAGAAGAAACCGTCATACATTTTTTTGTTATTTCAATAGAAATATCTAGAAATTTTATTCATTAAAAACATCACTTAATGTATATATTAGAAAATATTTTGATGTTGCACAGAAAAAAATATTTCGTATCGAAGGAAATAAAAGCGAATGACTCATAAAAACTAAACAGAAATTTGTATCTTTCTGAATGTTAGAAATAACTGATATTTCTAAAAAGAATAATGAGTTTTTTTATTCCCATATTGTTGCAAAAGCAACTGTAATATGAAAGAATACAAAGTGCTCGCTTTTAGTATAATTGATATGTCCCGTTTTTTCTCGGATGCTCTAGGAAGTATTTATAGGAATAAGAATAAAAAGTCCCTTTCTCCGATTCTTTTCTAATGAAAGGCGGAAAAAGTAGATTTTCTTGTAAAAATATATATTTAAAACATAGTAAAATATGAGGTAAATCACACTTTTTGGATATTTTCATGATGCTGACAAATTACATGTTACTCATACTATTTAAATTTAAAGGCTGAGTGAAAATAAAAACCTGTGAAACCGGTTAAATATGTGTATATGTGTATATGTATATGTAATCCTCAACGTCCATTTAAAGAATATTGACGAACTTTTACAGCAGAGAAGAAAGAATGAAATAAAATCGTTTTACTTGATAGTCACCGCAAGAACACAACTTCGCTATCGCGGAAATAAATGTATTAAATGTTTTAAAACCCAACAGACATTTCGTATATGATCTGCGCGAAGTACACATTGACTTGTATCGGCGTATGTAGTGAAAACCTCTACATTCTGTTAATTCTTCTGGCAATCATATATATGCTCCCACCCCTAAGAGCACACAAATTCATGGTACATCCTAAGGATGTCTCTGGAATGTACTTTTTATCCATTGGATATCCTAAGGATGTCATTTGGCGAAAGTGTGCTGTTAGGGACGTACGCTAGCAGTTTATTTTTTGTTATACAGATAATCCTAACAAAAAGGCAAATATAACAATATAATTTTCAATTAGGGTAAACAGTAATTTATCCTGTAAATGATTGAGTTATTGCTATAAATTTATTTTCAAACATGCAATTTAGTTTTAAGTTTTATAAAATAATATAATAATAATAAAATATTTATAATAAAATGATGTAACACAATAACACAATTTTTTAATTTCGAATGCAATAAATGTACATCTTGTTTATTTTTATCTGTGTATGTAAAATAATAATAAACTTTAAAAATAACTTCATTTTGATACCTCTTCAGGTTCCACAAGTTTAAATTCGGCTCCGCGACCAGTCCATGCAATACATCCTGCTCTTGGATCATCCAAAAGGGACACTAAGAACTGCCATAGCTGAGGATGGCCTCCTCGTCTAGGTGTTGTTGCTATGGTGTCACATCTGGGAATGTGAGGTCGATGAGGATTCGGAACTGCAAAGAATAGAATTCGTTTAATAGGTTTACAGTAATTCTGAACTTTTTAAATACAACATATCACATACTAAAATTTAGTGTGCCAGAAAAAATAATATTGTTATAAATACAATTCTATGTATAGATTTTTGCAACTCTATAAACAATCTGTCGGCATTATACGCACTACACAGTATATTAAAATTCAGTTTAACCAGAAAAAAGTTTGTATTACAAATTGTAGGCAAGGACAGTTCCGCTATGTATGAATTTAACAACATTTGAATGAATATATTAAACAGTTTTTGCCAACATTGTAACATACTTAAATTCACCTGTGGGACTCTGTAGATAAGTTATAGATTTAACAGATTAAAAATAATACTGAATTTTAGTTCGGTAGATAAAAAGAAGATCAGAATGTACACATAGCCTTTTCCACACATACTCGATAATATATTGTTTTTTTTTTTTTTTTAGGTAAACTACTTATAAACTATACAATTTATAACCCACTTAAAATATCGTTACATAATTTTTCTTAAAAAGAAAAAACAAAAAAACAAAAAAACGCAAAACATAACAGGCAACCCATTTCAAACAATTTCCATTTATATATATTAATGTATCTGAAACCTTTTGGAAGGCTCTGCAATAGAAAAGCTTCATGCACCTTTTTCATATAGCAAGTATGTTATATTGACTCTTGATAACCTATATTTTATTCAGTTGCAACATTTTTAAAATATTAAAAAATCTATTGTCAGTAGGTCGCAATATATGTAAAAATATATATATATACATTTCGTGCATCCTTAAAAATAAATGGTGAGTGTATGCACGTTAATTTATATTGCGAATGTCTTAACACTTCATATCATTCTCATTATTATTAAAATAATGAAACACAGTAATTTTTCACTTCATACAATTACCGTCTATTGATCGTCATATTTGTTCTTTTTGCGCGTCTTCATAAATTAAAGGTAAACTCAGCGTATGCAGTTTTCAATCGCAAACATAATATAGTTAATATCAATAACATACCAATTTTGTTGCAAAGAAACAAACAAACAATCAAACAAAAAATATATATATAAAGAAAAGAAAAACACCATAGAAACGTTTTGAACTTTGCCTTGTAAAATTCCTTAATAGCTTATGATAACATATACACGTAATTATTATTTTAAATAGTGTAAAATGTATACGATAAAAAAAATCTTTTAAGACACACTATAATATAAAGTTAAAGAAAAGAAACGATGAAAAAAGAAAGTTATGAAAGAATCTTTATTTGCAGATGCTGAAAGCCTGCATCCAAATAAAAGTACTACTGAAATGAGAGAGAAAACAACCAAGATTAAGTTATAGAATTAACCAAAACCTTGATAATTTCTTTACAATAATTTAGATATCACCTGTTTTCCGATTGGTTGACACCGGCGTTCCTATTTCTCTCTATTAGTTATGGTCTTATTCTCAAGTTAACAGCACCCATTCTCGCACATCAGAAGATTAAACGACTAAAAAGGAAACATTCAAAAGGTGTCGTCTTCAAAATATATTGAAAATATATATGTGATTCTACTCTTCATAAAACACCAGAAAGTGAAAAAATGATCGGCTGAAATTAATTACAGCGACCGCAAAAAATTATCAAAATTAAGCATTTTTGGCGATTTAGCGCTGTTAGGCGATAAGTTCGGTAGCATGGAGATTGTCGTGTACGAACAGTACCATGTTTTGCTTCTCCGCCAAGTACTAAAAGTCAATCGCCTAACAGTGTGAAATCGCCAAATATGCTTAATTTTGATAATTTTTTGTGGTCGCTATAATTTATTTCAGCCGATAAATTTTTCACTTTCTGATGTTGTATGAAGAGTAGAATCACATATATATTTTTCAATAGTTTATGAAGACGACACCTTTTGAATGTTTCCTTGTAAGTGTTTCGAAACGTGTAACAATTTTATAATTTTCTACGATGTATTTAAGAATTTTCTATTTATTATTATAAAAGTTATACCTGAAAAGTCTATATAATTGTTTAAATAAAACATTCAAATGTAGAGCAGCAATTTTAACACTTGTTCCATCTATCTCAATATATTGTTCTATAATATCAGTTGCTGAGAAGTATTTTCCACGATAATGCGACTAAGATGCTTATTATAATTTTTTAATTCTCGAGTGTATAATTTTTTTTAAATCAAACTTTCAAGATATTATTATTATTATTATTATTGCATTTACGCATTACGCAGATATACTCCTTAACTACCACTTTATTTCTTTCAAAAATGAAAAATTAATAATAGGGACATTTTTTAGTTTTAAAATGCTGTACTTGGCATAACAAAATAATTTCCGCTATTTCAATCGATTTATATTTTGAACATCGTAAATTTATTTTTAGAAAATTTTAGTTTTTTCACGCAGATTTACTTTACTAAACAATATTGTCATAATAATATAATAATAAATATTTTGAAACATAAAATTAGAGCTAAACATTTTGCATCTCAATTCTAAATTTTATTTTCATGTACGTAACGGTAAAAGATATTTATTCATTTGTCGGAAAGAAAAAAAAGAGAAAAAATAATGATAAACAGATTCTACGATAATTAATGAAGAACAAATTACAGTGGCGTAATTCATTTGGAAAATAAGAAGAGGCGTTACACCATAGCCTCCTAAACTAGATGCCTGTCGAGTGGCTCGGAATCTTGGCAACAGTTGAAGCGGTAAACAGCGCCACCTGGTACAGATTTCGAGACTTTTTATTCCACTGTCACCAATAACTTTAAGAAGTGATATACGATATATATAATCGACGTTTCTTCGATTATATTCGCCTTTTATGTATATCATATCCCATTTTCAAAAATTTTTGGTTGCTGTTGAATAAAAAAGTCACACAATCTGTACCGGGTGGCGCTGTCTACCGCTTCAAGTGTTACCATGTTTCCGAGCCACGCGACAGGCATCTGGTTTAGGAGGCTATGGTTACACAATCCTCAGAATGAAGCATAATCTTTACTTTTCCTAGAGACTCTTAAATTTTAAGCAATGTTTCTTGATTCACATTCAAAGAATCGGACTGGCAACTCAGGTGAAGAAGGGGACGAAATAAAGAAGTTGGGAACAAGTAAAATTGAGTAAAAAGGGAGTACGTTCAAAACTTACTTTGAAATACGTTACATAGCTGCCAAGTTTTTTGATTTATTCCGGAATGCTGTTAGTCCCGCTCCTTTTTCACACCGTAATCTCTTTAGAGTAATTTTCTTCATATTTAATCGTAATTATATATTGAAGAAAATTTTTCTACAAAGATTATGGTGTGAAAAAAGGGCGGAGATAACAGCATTCCGGAATAAATTAAAAACTTGGCAGCAATAATGTTATATTTTAATTCTGAAGACTTCTATTTTTTATTTTCGTGCGTGTAATTGCAATAAACATATTTATTTAATGAAAAATAGACAGCTCCTAAGAATATTAATGACAAACAGATTATCATGGCTTAAAACATTTAGAAAATTTGGAAGATATTTAGATAAAACCTAAGATATGGACAAAACATCAATTTTTAAATAAGAGATTTACATTGTAAGCAGTGTTTCTAGATTCGCATTCGCATTCAAATTAAAAACTAAGGATCGGCCCAGGTATTCAGTTGAAACATACGAGAAATTAGTAAGTTTTTACTTCATATTTACTAGTAAAACTAAATAAATATGGAGCATACTTAAAACTTACTTTTACTTGTAAACGAAATTTTCTATTTCATTAGTTTTAAGATTATTTAAAGTAATATTTACCTGAAATTAATAGTAGAATCAGTTGTATCAGAACTATTAGATTAATATCTTTAATCTTGAAGAATAGGAGATTTTGGTGACTAATGTTTACTATAAGAAAAAAAATTAAACAAAAATCAAATAATATTAAATAAACTAATGATTTTAAGAAGATATTTAATAAAAACTAAGAATAAAAACATGAAAAATAAAATTCAAAAACAAAAGTGTCATAAAACGTTTCTTTTTTAACACGCTTATATTAGCTTCACCTGTATGTATGTATGTTTGTAACTTCTCTGGGAGCAAAACGTGATTGCACAAAATCCTTCATATCTCAAACAAAAAACCATTGTGTATGGTTTCCAGAGCTTTTTAAGAAAACGGCTGATGGCTGAGCTACAAAAATTTGCATGGTGGTTCGTAATGACCTCTCCTGATGCACCTCGAAGCCCGATTTTCGAATTTTGTTTTAGTTTTCTTTTAATTAATTAAAATGTTAAAATAAAAACCTTCTAATTACTGATAAATTGGCCATTTAATTTTAATCCTTAATTTAATTGTTGCCAAAAAAAAATATCATTATTTTTTGGACAGAAAAAAAAAAAAAAATGTGAACAATAAAAATTACATTTATTTAAAATATTTAATATTATTCCTTAATTTAATTGTTGCCAAAAAAATTATCATTATTTTTTCGACAGAAAAAAAAAAAAAAAAAACGTGAACAATAAAAATTACATTTATTTAAAATAAGGAAAGTAAATTAAAGCGTGTTCTTTAATTTTTTAAAACTATAATATTATTTCCCCGTATCTTTAATGTAGTGTGATATCTTTAACAGAAAATAAGCTATATTAAAGCAAAAATTTTAAAATAATTATTTAAAAATATGTAAAGTATAATGATCAATAAATCTTGGTTATCTGACTATATAGCTGTTTTTTATTACTACAAGCATACTTATGATCAAAATTAGCAATATCGTTTGCATAGTTTGAATCTGTTTATATCACAGTTTTATATTTAAAGACTGAAAAGAAAAAGAAAATGTTACGCGCCATTAATTAATTGTTTAATACACTGGACAAAGATTTAATTTGCAAAAGAATCTTTATATACTGATAAAATAAATTATTTAGAAAACCTTGAAATACTATAAAAATCACTGAAAGCATAGCTGCCTAATTTTCTAATTTTCCTAGAAGATTCCAATTTCTAAATTAAAATCGTTTATTATAATAATAATATTAATGATAATGATTGTTGTTATTATTATTATTATTATCAAAGTTCTAAGTCAAAATATGGCAGAGATGACTTTTCTAAAATGGTGCTATTTAAAAAAAAACTAGTATGTTGTGGCCACCACAAGACTTTCTTCTATATTTACCTATACATATTCAATCAGTATCAATATTTAAAAAAAAAAAAAAAAAAAAAAAAAGTACGATTTTTTTTTTTTTTTTTTTTTTTTTTTTTTGTTAAAAGTAAAAAAAATCGATAACTTTGTTTTAAATTATCACAGATTTATAGTTCAACCATTCGTTTTAAAGGTATTGACGAGACCTTTCGAAAGATACCCATCTTGAAAATGTATCCCCCCGGGGGGTACTTCCCCCCCCAGGGGGGGAAGCGATGCCCCCCCATGCAGAAATTTTTTTTCCTAGTTACATACTACTATTATCAATAATTCATATTAATTTTACAATCACAAGTTTAAAACAACTCTTATTATGCACATTTATACGAATTTTTGTCCTATGCTGCCATGTTAAAAATTTAGGTAAAATGCTATCACAGCGCCACCTGTTGAGCTATTGATCCCCAAACATAATCAGCACCAGTTAATGTCGGAGACCAACTAAATACCAAGTTTGGTTAAATTTCGTTAAAAAAAAAAAAAAAAAATGCGATTTTTTTTCTAAGTTTTTTTTTTGTTAAAAGTAAAAAAAATCGATAACTTTGGTTTAAATTATCACAGATTTATCGTTCAACCATTCGTTTTAAAGGTATTGACGAGATCTTTCGAAAGATACCCATCTTGAAACTTTGCCCCCCCCCCCCCCGCCCCCACATGCACAAAAATTTTTTCCCAGTTAACTATTACTATTATCAACGAGACCTTTCGAAAGATACCCATCTTGAAAATTTACTTCCCCGGGGGGGGGGTATTTCCCCCCCAGGGGGGGGGGGGAACCGATGCCCCCACATGTACAGAATTTTTTTTCCTAGCTAACTACTACTATTATCAATAATTCATATTAATTTTACAATCACAAGTGTAAAATAACTCTCTTTATGCCCATTTATACGGAATTTTGTCCTATGCTGCCATGTTAAAAATTTGCATAAAATGCGATCACAACGCCACCTATTGAGCGATTGATCCCAAAATCTAATCAGCACCAGTTTATGTCAGGGTACAACTAAATACCAAGTTTGGTTAAATTTCATTCATTGGTTCGTTAGATACAGCGTCCACAAAAAAATGATACAGACAGACAGACAGACAGACATTTTCTAAAAACTATTAATTCGTGTTCTCCATATCCCAAAACATGTAAATCCATCAAAAAGTGGACTTCGAAAATTTTCGCGAATCCAATACTTTCTCTATATTACATATAGAAGAAAGTAAAAAATGTATGTACGAGTTCCTGTGTAATCGGAATCTTCTTAGCCAAATCGTAATATCAAGCAACCGTATATTCTAAAGTCATACTTTTAGAAAGACAATATTTATGGGATAAAAACATTTAACGAAAGGAGCTGAATAGAAATACTTGAATGTGACATCATAAACATTTTTTTAAATGTTAAATTTGAAATATTTTCAGTATTTTAAAATAATATTGTTGTAATATTAACGTAATGTGACTAAATAACAGAAAATAGTCAACGATATTTCATGAGCAATAAAATTTGTAATAACTGAAATAATACGTACCCAAGATGGATACTTTTATATCTATTTTTATCGTGAAAGGTTAAAATATGGATTTACTTCCAATGCAATATCTGAAATGTTCAGATTATATATATATTGTTTTTTATTACTTTTTTTTTTTTTCTTTCCTAATATTTATCTTAAATGTCTCTATCAAAGTTCAAGTAAGATAAGTTACGAGTAAAAATAATTATAATTCTTATAATGACAACACTGCTTTGCATGAAACACCAATTTTGCAAATTCTTATGTAAAATGACTTCTGAATTTGAATATAACGCCTATTTTGTCCTATCACCCACGATATATGCATATACCCAAGCAGCACCGAAACGTTCTCTGAACGTTCAAAAATCGTTCTACAAACACGTTCTAAGAACGTTCACTTTGAACGTGTTATAGACGTCTATTTGTCCATCTTGAAGCCGTACAATAGTACGGTTCAGAGAACGTTCAATGAACGTGTAACTATCACCATCGGTGTTATAGAAACGTTCTGAGAACGTTCTACGTATACGGTCTCAGAACGTTCTAAACGTTTTTAGAACGTTTTCAAAACGTTATACACATTTTCAGAACGTTCTAGAAAACGTACTTTAAACGTTCTAAAATAGTGTAGAAAAAAAAACTGTGACGTCATTATAAAAAAAAAACCACCACAGTACGGGCGTTTAAAAGTAAAAAGTACATATTATTACTTACAGACTTTGAATAAACACCATAAAATGCAATAAACTCGCAACAATTGTTTCGGGTCGAAAAAACACACGACCCTTCATCAGGCGAATAAAGTAAGCACGAGTGCTGCAGTCAAAGCGGCAACGCAATTGGTGCGTTGCCGCTTTGACTGCAGCACTCGTGCTTACTTTATTCGCCTGATGAAGGGTCGTGTGTTTTTTCGACCCGAAACAATTGTTGCGAGTTTATTGCATTTTATGGTGTTTATTCAAAGTTTGTAAGTAATAATTTTTACAACGCTAGTTTTGTGGTGTTTTTTTATTAAAAAGTACATAGCTGATGACGAATAATGATGCAACACAGGAACAGGAATATAAACCACTTTTTTTTTATTATTCAAATAATGTTTGAGAAATTTTAACATACTTACTATTCCTTTATTTTAACGTATATGAATCAAAAAGTCTATATTCTATGACAGTTTTCCGAAAAATGTGCCATTACGTCTCTTTATCCCTTAAAAAATTTCTTAAATTTTTTCATTTTTTTTTTTTTTTTTTTTTTTTTTTTTTCATTTCTTTTTTCACCTTGATCTGAAGATAATGAAGTTATAGTATTAATTACAAAACTTTGAATAAACACCATAAAATGGAAGAACTCGAAACAATTGTTTCGGGTTAAAAGAAGACACAACCCTTCATCAGGCGAACAATGTAAGCGCGAGAGCTGCAAACAAGCACGTTGAGTGTGTTGAATGCGTTGCCGGTTTTTTTTTTTTTTTTTTTTTTTTTTTTTTTTGTAGCAGCTGCGAGTTCTTGCCTTTTATGGTGTTTATTAAAGTTTCGTAATTAATACTATAACGCCATTATCTTCAGATTAGGGGAAAAAAAGAAAAATTTTTTAAATGCAAAAATTTAAGGAACTTTTTAAGGGATATAGAGATGTTATGACAATTTTTGGGAATTACTGTCGTAGAATATGGAGTTTCTCATGCACATACGTTGAAATTAAGTATGTTAAAATTTCACAAACATTATTTGAATTTAAAAAAAAGTAATTCATATCCCTGTTGCTGTGTTGTATCATTCTTTATCTGCTATGTACAACTAAACTCTTGAATTATTTTGCTTGTTTTAATCCTTGGGATTCCGAATGCATCATCTTGTGAGTAATGTTTGTTTTTAATAGTTGTTTTCTGTTTGATTTTCTGATTTCTTGAATTAATAGTTTATTCCAGGGATGCAGAAAATGTTCAAACCTCGGAAATTTCCCCCAAACACAATATAAATTTCCCTCAATAATGCAAAAATCTACTTTGCTATACAAAGTCATTTGTTCTATGTAATAAATCTTTAAGAGAATAAATATACAGTGTAACATAAAAATATCGCTGTTAGTGTATAAGCACTTCAAAGTAGCAAATTGTTATTTTTGATTTACATTTTTATTTTCTCTTAAAAAAATATTCAAAATTTCCCCCGAACCTCGTTCGGGCCTATTCTGCACCCCTGGTTTATTCCACTTTATTCTTCATTTTTAACTTCAATTAATTTCTTGTACGATTTGGTGTCTGCTGACGATTTGCTATTATAGCTTCTAACGAACGAAATCGTACATTGGTGCTCAATGGTGAAAAAGGTCACCACTGACGAGTTTTTTTTCTTTTTTTTTTTTTTTCTTCTTTTTCACCGTTCTGAGCTTTTCCTTAAAAAAAAAATGCTGTTTTTTTTTTTTTTTTTTTTTTTTTTTTTTCTCGTTGCTTGTTTGTATCTTTTGATTTGAGTTTCATGTCGTTTTTACGCACCGGCAAAATTATTAAAATTGCAACGGATAATCTAGGAATAAATGTATGATTAGATTGAAGTTAAATAAAATAAAAATCACTAAACAAAAAATAAATGTTTCAATAAATCACAATCAGTCTCCACAGGTTATTTAAATTTGTTGTAATTTTCTTCTCATTGTTCTATGTGGTTTCAGAGATCTTATATCGGTTGCCTGGTTTTAACTACGATTAAAAATTCATTTACACATATATATATTAATTTTTTTTTAAATACAGGGTGCAAAGATAGTCACGAGAATGTCTTTATCTCCGCAACTATTGGTCGCAAACATATAGTTTCAGTTACAAAATGTTTTAAAAAATATGAGCATTTGCGGTATGACATGTTTAAATTTAAAATATCTATTTTTTCAAAATTACAAAAACTAAATTTTTGTACAGTCCCAGATCCCTATAGTGATATTTAGAAAAATTGACACTCATCCTAACAAGAAGTTTCATTTATATTCTTCCAAAATGGAACAAGATATTTAAAGTTTAGATTTTCTAACATATTTCGGCCTTCAATAAGGGATCGGTTTAAAAATCCTAATTGGACTTTGTTTGCATTTTCCCTGGGTTTATTAAAGAATTTTTCGTTGACTTTTTAATAAAGCCCGAGAAAATGCGAAATAATCCTAAATTTTGAAACGAACTATCTCAGACAATTTTGGGTGCACAAAAGTGACACTTTTTGTGTTATATAGGTTTTTTAGGTTGGAACTCAACTTTCACTATTAGTGTCATGAAAATTGTATAAAAATTATCAGTTTTTGTGAGTTTTAATAAATTGATTTTTTAAATTTAAACATGTCATATAATGAATTCTTACATTTTTTTTTTTTTTTTTTTTTAAATACATTTTCTTATTGGAGGACGTCTGAGACCAATTGTTGCGCAAATAAAGGCCTGCTCTCGACTTTGCACCCTGTATATTCTAAACATTTCTGGGTACTACTTTGTAAGTCCATGGATAGTTTATAAATATATTTGAATGCTGAAGTTCATAGAAAGTTTTAATATTCCAACATAAAAAATAATTTCAAAAATGAATGTACCAATACACCGCTAAAATAATATATAATTGAGTTTAGAATATATTGTTAATTTATAATAATAAGAAATTGAAACAAAAAATTAAAAATTAGTTAGAAGGAGGAAATTTAAAAAATTTCCAAATACTTAAATACATATATATATTTTTAATCAAAATATTTTTCTAAAATATTTAACATACTTCATATTTTTAAATTTCAGTGCATGTGTGTATAAATATTTTCAGTTTACAGCAGCAGTTTACAAAAAAGATGTTTGCAGGTATTTAAATTTATTCCACATGGCAATGTAATTGGTATTCTTTAAATGTTTAAATTTCTTTAAATTGAGTCAACGCAATTTTTACCTCATTTGATGTAATTATGCTATCATTGCATATTAAATAATTGATAAATGTAAATATTATTAGTATTAATAAATAATATGGTAAATCGTGCTTTTTTTTTAAAGCAGAATATCTTTTTTTTATAAAGATGTGGAATAAAATTGAATTGAATCTTTGTTTTATTATGCAGTTAAACAATTTCATATATTTTATTTAATAAATAACAGTAAAGAGATATTTAAAATTGTAAGTCAGTGAAACTTAGGATATTATTTTAAAAATGTGCAATTTGCATAACCTAGATTGTATATATATTATCATATAAACATTAAATACATACTTCAGAATTTAAAAAGAAAAGAAAAAAAGAATTACGAACCTTCTGAATTTTCATAAGAATTTTCTTCAAGAAAACATCCTTCCAACTAGCATTTTAAAATACACAATGACCAGTCGGAAAGGCATTCACTTAAAATTAGCTCTTATCTTGCAAATTCTTTGGGACTTGTCCATACTTCATTCAGAATTATAATAACCAAAAATAGTTATTTTAACAAATTCCATCTCAGAAGACTAAATTAATAAAATGAATCCATAATTTCTAAGCGGTTGTCTGTAACAGGAGCAGTTTTTTCTGCGATTCATCGCTGCTTTCAAGTACCAAAAGTAGCCTTAAGAACTTACGCAGATATGAAAATGATTGTTTAATTGATATTAAAATAAGACTTTAATAAATAGAACATAGAGAATATTACAGGTTAAAAATATTACATTTTTACCTTTTCTAAAGCTTATCCTAGTCTTTATAACGGCTATAACGCTAAAACTGAACAAATCAGATTACATGTTTTAAAATTACCGCCTCACATAACGACACGACTTTCCCAAGACCTAACGAAGCGAACAGGCCAGAATAGACCCAGCGCCGCGCCTGGCGTTTGACTTTGCAAGTTGCACGGTCAGCGAAAATTAAATAAATGCAATCCACAGATGTCGATGTTACCATCTGCTCTCCCTCCTTGCATCCGCAATAATCATGTTTCAAAGTTCAACATTTGAAAGAAAACATATAGTCAATATTTTAAGGAAAAATTTAGTGGAGTTAAACAATTATTTAAATTTTTATAAAGTATTTTAAAAACTTATGAGATCACTTTATTTTTCCATTTTAAAATCTCGAATTAAACGGAAAAGCATATCTTGTTTTAGTGTATATTTCAGTATTGAACAAAATATTCAGTGAAAATAAATAAAATAAAATAAGACCAATCAAACAGAGTAATGATTTAACAACATGATCAATATTGATAATTTATCAGTAACATTTAAACTTAAATAGAACCATAACTTAAAGAAAAGAAGAAAAAAACTCATTTCTGTAACTTCCCGATGAGTATTAGAGACCGCGAGGTTCTACTCTCGAACCTTACAGACGGGAAGTGTTGTTTTCGATTCCTGGTCACGCTCGTCGACTTAGGTTTTCGGAGTTTTCCCGTGATTTTCTTTGAAACTCGCGTAAAGCACTATATTACTTATTCAATAACATTCGTGATTAGCTTTTTGTATCTAAACTCTGGGTCTGGGGAATGCATAGATTTTCATGACAGAAGACAATCATTTTTATGCTGTATAGAAGATCTTAGAAAATGTATTTTTCTAAGGGTTTATTATTATTATTATTACAAATGAAAAAAAAAAAAAAAAAAAAAAAAAACGGTAAATTTGTTTTAAATCATCAGAAAACGATGTTTCAATTATTCGTTTTAAGGGTGATATGGAATTCTTTTGAAAGATAATCATAGTGAAAATTTTTATCCACCCCTCCCCAATCCTCCAGGGATGATGTATACTTATTCCTAGGGGAAAAAACAATGTCCTATGAATAATAATAATAAAAAAAAACTGTTTGACTATTACTCGTTATACATCCAAATTGAATCAATAATATATATCAAATGTATGTCACGCAGAAGGTTTGGTGAGTATACATATTACAGAAGCTGATAGATAGCCTTTCTGTGAATGGAAAATTTTGGAACGTGGCAGTGCCACCTGTCTTCCGATATGCACCCAAAGGCAATCTGTAGAGTTTTACGTAATATTAATTTCACTTACCAAATTTACAATATTTATAAATCACAGAAGTTGAGATTTTTCGTTTCCGTTATGAGATTAAATTGCAACATAACCACGCCACCTGTTGGCCGATGTGCATCCAAAATGGACCAGTAAAGCTTTGCATAAAATCGATTTCACTTATAACTTCAGTGTATCACAAAATTTATTGTTAAATCACAAGAGTTAAAATATTGCCTTTCCGTTAAAATGATTAAATTGCAGATTAGCAACGCCACCTGTTGGACAATGTATACATCCAAATTGTATTAGCAAAGGTTATGATGATACATGCCAATATATCAAGTTTAATGCATTTGTACACTATAGAAGCTGAGATATAGCCGTCCCATAAATGGAGGGTTTCATTGCATAGCACCGCAATCTATCGGACGATATATCCCAAATGAAATTCAAATAAACTCCAATTTAGGGCAAGATCTAATATTGTAACAATTTTGGTTGAATTCCATTTGATTCCTGAAATACAAAATCCACAAAATTTTTCCATGAGTTTAAAATTTTATAATTTTTTTTTTCACCTCACCGCTACTGATTATTAAGAAGCATTCTTTACTGACGTGCTAACAAAACGTTAAACTGAAAATGTAAAAAATGCTCTATTCTCTATCATGCTAAAAGTTATAAATTTCGAATAACTTACGAAGTTTTTAAATTAGAATGTTGCAAATCTCTCAATAAGATTCTTATCAATATCATAAGTGATATTTTAAAACTGGTCCGATCTCTCTGCAATCATTTGTTCTTGAGATATCGTGTACATGAACTAACGGGCTATCACACTAATAGGTGCCGAAGCCGATACACATTAACAGATACCATACTAACCTTTTGACTTCCGGATTCCTCACGCCACAAAACGTGTAAAAAAATCAAAAACTGAAGTCAAAAATTTTCATGATTAACCTATTTTCCCAACCAATAGTACTAAAAAGTCATTTTGTCATATTCGTTATAATTACACTGTTACAGAACGTGTTATGACGGTGTCACACTTGAACGTTCTATATAGAGCTAGAATTGTACGTTTTATAGATGGTACAAATCAAACATTTTCAGAACGTTCTAAATAATACTATTTCTGAACGTGTTTTAGAACGTTCTTTTGACACGAAACACGGTGTTTGAACTATTGAAACCGTTATTAGACGTTCACAGAACGTTCCTGTGCTACTTGGGTATACATGTGTGTGTGTGTATATATATATACGTGTATAAATATAACAACTGATGCACTGAAATTTTTAGTCTAAGTTAAAAAATAATAATCAACACTATGCCTAATTTTTCTGTAACGTTGTATATTAAACTCGAATTTATAAAACATGCCAGGTTTTGCAAAATTTCATCTTAAATATTCATCGTATTTCATTGGATATATTAATAATTATTGGCTCCTTTTCAGCACTTTATATGATCTCACTTGCTAATAATTCTGAAATAAAGAAAACTTCTGTTTTTAATTATTATTATTTTATTTTTCTTCTAAGCGTCAATGCTAGTATTTTCTTTTTTGTTCGACATCTGCTATTCGTTATTTGGAGAGCTGCACTTGATTTACAGTACATTTTAGGAATTTTGCTTTTTAATTAAATATGTATGTATGTCTGTGTTTACCATTTGGGATTACACTATTTCAGAATATTAATCTGTTGCAACTATTTTCTAAAATTAAAAAAAATGAACGCCATTTGAAGGTAGCGTTGTTGAAAAAGCGTGCATACCAGCAGTTAGGAGTACAGTCGGTAACAAAAGTGTCCGAACACTAGTAAAAATTCCTATTTTAAAAAAGTACACTTCATACGGTTTTGTTAAATAAATCCTTCTCGAATCCTGTTCTTAGCCAATGTAAGAACATAATTCGATAAGGATTTATTTAACAAATCCGTATAAATTGTACTTTTTTTATATAGGAATGTTTGCTAGTGTTCGGACACTTTTGTTACCGACTGTATCTAGGCATCAGCGGAGATAATATAATACAGAAATAAGAAATAACTGGAATTTTTTTTATATATATATATAAAAGAAATTACTTAATATAACTATTTTTAATAGCAATTTTCAACTGATTTAATAAAAGAAAGATATTTCTAAAAGTTTTTGTTTGAAAATAAAATTAACAAGCGATCCGTATGAAATGGAACACTCAACAGCTATTTATTATAACGTTATTAAATAGATTTCTTTGCATCAAAAATGGCAGGTTCTATATGGGGGTTTCACAATCAAGCAGATCATAATATTTGGATGAGAACCTGTATCGTGTTTTCATACATCGGTTAATCAAAAAAAATAAAACGATTTCGTAAAACGTGAACAGCAAAAACACTTGCATCTCCGTAAGCAAAAGGTTCACAGTCAAAAAGTTTAAAAACATTTTTATATAAAATAAATAACCACGTTTTAAATTTAAGGCGTTGCTATAGACATAGATACCAATATTATAATTTATTCCGGAGTATTTTTAGCCCCGCCTTTATTCCATACCACTTATTTTTTTAAAAACAGTTTTTTCTTATTTTATGGAAGTTATATATTACAGAAATTTTTTCTATAAATAAAAGTGGTGCGAAATAAAGGCGGGGCTAAAAATACTCCGGAATGAATTAAAATGTTTCCACCTATGCTATAGAGCTTAAATTTTTATTTCTTGATAATCATTTATAAAAAATGAACTACATTATATTAAATCGATATATATATTGAATTTTTTATCTTTTACATTACTTTATTTTATTTATTTATGTTTTGAACAAAATTCGGATGAGCTCGCCAATACCTTTAAAACGAATGGTTGAACCATCGATCTGCGATAATTTAAAACAAAGTTATCGATTTTTTTCCACTTTTCACGAAAAAAAAAAAACCTTAGAAAAAAAAATCGTATTTTTTTTTTTTTTTTTTTTTAATATTGAGAATAAAATGGACTTTTTTTGGATATTTAGTGTCATACTACTTCTCTAATATGGAAATCGTCTGCATTATTATAAAAGATAATTTTTTTAAATAATAGTTTTAATAAATCATTTTTTAAAAATAGAATTATTTTTTAATAACCGAATTAAATTCTATATAAATGTAGGTGCGTTAATGAAACGGGGGGTTGAGGGGGGCGGTAGTCCCCCTCACACAGAAATAATTATCATACAAAACTCTTCCGAAGCCTAATTTGAATTGTTTAACTAAGTTTACGTAACATCGTTATCTTACCTCTTAATCTCCAACCTGTATTTATAGTATTAAATTTCAGGGTACGAGAAAGTCGTGTGAGTGACACACCAGATTATTTTTTATTGTGAGTAAGGTTTCTATTTACTTCCTTTCAATAATGGAATCAGAGTATTAAATGAAAATGAAAATATTTGTATTTAAAACGTTTAAAAATGTTTCTATGAATTCTTTTAATAACTAAAAAAATGGAATGAAAGAGTTATTTTTTTTTACACCAGTAAAGAAATTAGGAATTGTAGAAATTTGATTGAATATTTTAAAAATGTGAAAGAAAAACCGCCTAAAGGCATTTTGTTTAATTTTTCTCATCTCATCGCTGAATTATAAAAAAAAAAAGAAAAGAAAGAAAATTTATTAAACACAATTTAATCTTTTTGTTAATATTATGAAATTATTAAAGAAGTTTAAATATAAAAATATATTTAGAACGAACTTAAGGTGTAAACATGCTTTAATTTTTTCTATCTAATATTATTCTAACTTTTGACAGAGATCAATTGATTACAATACCTAAACCTTATAAAATGCAAGTGAAATGAAACAGGTAAAACTTTATTTCAAAATAACCCTTAATAACAGCTTAAACTGGGGAGATCAAGTTGTTAAGTTGTAGGGAATAAATATTTCAGATAATGTAAAACAGGGAGCCGTGAAGAAAAGTTCGAAGAAATCAACTAAACAGCTAAATTGCCCAAGTTGTCTTGAAAGGTATCTTCAACAAAAGAAACTTTCCACTAATGATGTGACTTCATAAATATAGAGGTGTTTGTTCAAAGCCACAAATCATGGAATTTTGCGATACTCTAAGCGCCGTTTATCACAATCTTCGCGTAAATTAGAAAATCGAGAACGTAGCTTCGTTAAAATTCGAGATACTGTACGTTCATCGAGGCACCCTTTAATGATCATCGGATCACTTTTCGTTGATCGGGGGAAAAGTGTATCCCTCCAAAATCCAATAAGGTATTAGACATTACAGATATATTAGAAAACGATCTTTGATCGTAGTAAAGAGTTCTTCTTCACAAGATGAAATGATCGTTTAGAAGTTTTGTGAACGTCCCAAAAGTTTTAAAATAGACTTGTTTCGAAAGTTTTTATCCGAAATCTATTAGGAAAGGTATACGATTTACATATTTGCTGATTCTTTTCGCATATGTGTGATCTAATTCGGAGAAATAGGCAAAATTCGTGTATGAATGAAAACTGTTTTAAATGACTGAAATAAGTATCACAAGATATATTTTATTATGTTTTAGTTTTGGCAAGTAATACATGTTGAGGTGCTACACTGTTTTCATCTAAAAAAAGTTATTGGCACTGTAAGTGCAAGTTAAGTACAAGTAACTGTCGCCTAGGTTTTATCATAAACATGTTTCAAACTAAATTATCAATAATTTGACTTATCAAAGACAATATAATAACATAACTTGTAACTTTGAAAAATCTTATTAATTGTTATTAAAAATAGTATTTCTGATAAAAATTATCTTCAAGACGAAATTAAGGAAATATGTATGCTACTTATTCCGTTAATTAGCGTTGACCAAAATAAGGAGTCTTCATTTATTTCTACGAAGATTTCGGATAAGGATTAGGTACTTCTAAGACCAATATAAATTAGAATTAAAAATTAAGTAATTTTGAAAACTCTTTGAAAACTTTTCAGTTTCTAAAGGAACCTGTTATTTCAATTATCTTCTAAATCCTTATCAGTTTTCTGTTACATTTCCCAAAGTGGGTTCTAATAAAGGAATTTATTTATTTTAAATAAATTTATAATTGAATGAAAAACAAATTGTGCTACATTAATTATTTTTAGGTTATAACTGGTAATTTTCCTATTCCATGTTTCATTTTAACATACTGAAAAATTTCTGGGACGATCAGGGAAGAAATAAAAATTAATGCTTTTTTATTTCTTGTTAAGAAACTTATTGATATTACTTATAGTTGATAAATATGCTCTCTAGTAAATGTGTACCTGTTGCAAAGTTTGTAGTATTTACGTTTCAGGATATGTTAATTTTTATAATAATTGTGTTCATTTATTTATGGTTAATTAATGGTAAGTTTATTATTGAAAAATAGTGGTATATAAAATAAAGGATGTTTTCACCTTTAATCTATTGTAAGAAGTTACATAATGTGATTGACCCGAGAAAGATAAATAGATACGAGCAATATATTAGGGGAGCGTGGGGCTAGTTGTCACAGGGGTAAGAAGTAACACGCTATTTATGAAATAGTTTGTAACATTTGTGATTAAATATTTTTATAAACATAATTCTTAGGACGCGCTTTATAATGTAAGCACAATCGGTGCTCCACAAAAATGGTTAATGAGAGGTTCTGTACACGTGCTTCATTTTAGCTAGTTAGTGGGGAAAAAATATTTCGTAAATTTTGATTAAACGTATGTTAATTTATACTTTAACGAAATGTTTATAGCTATTTATTTTGTCTGTGGGTTGAGTTATAAAATGCATGTTTAATTTTTTGTATAAATCGTTATATATTTTTTATAAATAAACAAAATGTCCAAAATCATACGATGGGGTAAGTTGAAACAAATATTTGAGGCAAGTTGTAACATGTTAGAGGAGTGGCTTGTGAAGATGCCTACAGCCAGAGCTCGAAGTCTCCGCCCATTTTCAGGAAACTTTCAGAAATGAAAAATTTTTGGCTTCTTTCCCAATACTATATTTATACAGAAATATTTTCTGTGTTTTTATATTATAGTACCGTGATTATTTAATCACGAATTGGAATCACAATTTAATCACGTATTAGAGAATATTGCATAAAAGTAGCGGTAGAAAAAAAAGCAGAAACTTCTCTTCAATGACAGTGTTCTGAAAAAAGGGCGGAGAATTCAAGCTCTGCTAAACGCTCTCTGTGGCATAAGAATGGGTATAATGCTTAATTGCAAAATGTGTGCACACATTAAATGCATGAGAGGGAATAAAATATCATTTGCTTGAATTGATTTAAACTTTGACTAAGATTGACTTCTATGTTGATTTTAGCTTTTTCTCTTTATTTTATTATAATCCATTTGATATAATTCATTTTTACTATACCAAGAAGGTTATAATTTAATATTAGTTATTAATTGCCTTTTTTATTAAATTAAGAAATGATTGATAACAAAACATTTTCAAATACAGTCATTTTTATTGTTAGGGTTCCCTTTGTATCCGTTATAATTTGCCCCAAATCCGGGGCAAATTGTAACAGATAAATAATTTTGAAAAAATATTTTTTGTGCTAAAATTAGTAAAATTAACGAAAGTTTTTTTTTTTCTGAATATGATAGATGAATATGCATGCTATGGAAAACAGCAATTATAAACAGGAAAACGTAAATACATTTTAAAATATACTTAATTTTCCAAAAACTGTTACAACCCGGCCCACGCTCCCATATATATATTATATACATTATATATATAAGATTATATACGAATAATAATGTGGAAATCTATTAGAATTAAATTGTAAGGAAATTAAAGCTCAAATATCAGTTTATTAGCGTCAAAGTGAAGACTTCTTTACATTTTATTTTATTTATTTTTATTTTATTTTCCATTTATTTATATATATATGTATATATTTTTTTTTCAAGGGAGTTTATATGCTTCATTTTTTATGAAATATTTAGTACATCTTAGGCATAATAAACAAAAATGATGAATTGAATTTTGTGCAGACAATTTTTTGAACATTTTTGAACATAGACTGAAGTAAGATGGTATTGTAAACTGTTTTTCAATTCAGTGTTTTAAATAATTTTCAATCGCATTAAAACCCAAAGTGTTTATTTTAATATATTCATGGTATTAAATGATGATGCTAAATATTAAGACTCTTCTATGCACTTTGTTTCTACGAAAACTATATAATAAACTAAATTTAGTAATAACGCATAATTTAGTAATAAGAATAATTTTGAATATAAGGAGAATAATTTACATTAAATAATATGAACTATAAATCAAACTTAAACAAATATTCTTAGAAATCTGCTTGTTTTTGGCTTGATCACGAGAACCAGATGCAATTTTTATGAGTAAATTAAGTTGTTTTGAATTAGTTAGTATACACAGGTTAATCTGCAGAACTCTTGGAGGATTCAAGGATTTAAGTTTTGGTCAGAGTACCCCAGAGATTATTTTACCCTCGCCGCCCCTTTACTCCGATGAACTGATCCTGTGGAGTTCGAAGAGGATTAGTTGGGTAGCAATAAATTTTTAATGTGCTGCATGTAAACACAACAATTGTTTCAACTAATAAATCTTTCTCAAAGAAAATCCTTCACGACTGTTTTTTTCCCCTATGAGTATAAACAGAAAAAAAAAAAAAAAAAAAAAAAAAAAAAAAAAAAACGATAATGATAATGATAAAAAAGGGAAAGTAACAAGTTATTTAAAAATATTAGTTTGTAATATTAAAAATGAAGCATAGTTAAACGTGTTTTCCTTAAAATAAATAAATAAAACTTTTATTTATAAGAAAATATAATATCATAGTTTTGTAATTACATAATTTATGTAATTGTGTCATTACTAAGTAATTATAATTGCAATCGAAGCATTTCAATTATTCTATTCTAAGGCCAGTTTAAATAAAAGTACGGAATAATGTTTTATAATTTCAAACGGAAATCACGAAAAACTCAATTATTAAGAGTTTATTGTATTTAAGAAGCATTTAAAAATATTTTTGAGTAACATTTTGATATTCTATTCTCTCTGCAGAAATATTTTCTTATTATTTTAATCCGTAATACAATTCGAATTATGATGATATTTTTATGACAGGTATTCATTTTAAAGAGAGGGACGAAAAAATATATTATATCAATATAAAAATAGTAAATAAGTAATAATTTTTCTTATAATTTTAATTTCACTTAAAATAAGACAAAATAAATACTTTCAAAATACATTTAACCTCATTGTATTTCCGTGCTACAGAACACAATATCCTATTTTGAAATTCAATGACACCCCCGAAAGAAATGTAATATACATTAAAACGATAAATTTCCTTGGAAATTCAGTGTTTATATACAACTAGAAGATATTCATTTCACCATATAAATAATGATCAGGATTTCATTATATTAAAATATCAATGTAAAAATAGTAAAAATGTAATACTTTTTCTTATAATTTTAATTTTACTTAAAATAAGACAAAATAAATAATTTCAAAATACATTTAACCTCATTGTATTTACATGCTACAGAGAACAAAATTCCATTTTGAAATTCAATGACACCCCCGAAAGAAATGTAATATGCATTAAAACGGTAAATTTTCTTGGAAATTCAGTGTTTATATACAACTAGAAGATATTCATTTCACCATATCAGGGATGGAACACGGGCGCAGAATTCATACAGGAATCTGTTTAAGAAAATTTTCTACGTATAATATCGTTGATTTAAGAAGTAGAAAATTTTCTTACATTGATAGTGGTATGAATTCTGCGCCCGTGTTCCATCCCTGCCATATAAATAATGATCAGGATTTCATTATATTAAAAAAAAATTTCTACTTACTTTATAAACCTGTTAGAAAATAAATAAATAAATAATAAAATGATTATTTATGACAGATATACAATGAAGATCGACAATCCGGCATCAGCGGAAAAGAGACGTTGCCGGATTACGGGAGTTGGGAATATTATAGGCGATTATAGGCGTTGGGAAAATGTATCGAAATCGTCGAGCAATCACGGTATCCAAAAAAAAAAAAAAAAAAAATATTTCTTAAAAAATAGTTTAAACAATGTATACATACAAACCCCTAAGAAAAACATAAATAATTAAAACAACGTTCGAAATAATCTAAAAAATTTAAATTTACAATTATAAAACAGCAATACAGATCGTTAAATTTTAGTCAAATAATAATAATAATAAATTCAAATTAAAACTTGTTTAATAGCAAATAAGATCAGGAATTCGCAAAGTGCTACATTCTATTAAATATGTCAGCCAATTTGATTTGATTCATTCATTTTTGTTTTTCCATTTGCATTTGATTGATTAACTTATGCATGTTCATCAGTTGATTATCGCTGAAGAAATGATATTTTTCAAGTCCCTCTAAAAACAGTTCGATGCTTCACCACCACTTTCATTTTCCTTTCGTACCGATAAAAATAATTCATCTCCTGTCGCGCAGGGCATTTGCTACAGGAAGCAACATATTTCTGGCATTCATGTTTATTTTGGCTTTTGACATTGGGAACAGGAATGATCTCTCTCTTTCTCTCTCTCTTTTCTATAACTTTCGGATTTGCGAGGAAAAAAAAAAAAAAAATTCGCTGTTTTTTTTTGTAATTATTGCAGACATCTTGATTAATCCGCAAAAAAACTACGTCAATCCGCAAATCAGTAAAATTAACTTAAAATTCGTACGTTTTATTGATGATCGATAAAAGTTGGCAAGCATGCTGTATGCTGTTTCAAGATCATCTGCTGATAACTAACTGAGTACGACGATTTACCAGCCGCGAAGAATACAAGGAAGGGTAACGAAAAGATCATTAGTGCCGGTTTATAGGTGTTGCTAGATTATAGATTTCCGGATTATCGATGCATCACTTTATTTATTTGGAAATTCATTATTAAGAAAAATCTCCTTCTCAATACAAATTAATTTATTATTATTATTATAAACTTTATTATTGCTATTATCACAAATATTATTTAAACATAACTGTGTATTTAATTTTTTTAATCTTTTAAAAATGAAGTAAATGTTCCGATTTACTAGTTCCGATGTGCATTTAATTTAAAATACATAAAATTTATTTATTTGTTTATTTTTTAAAATTAATAAAATGTTTCCTATTTTTAAAGCAATTAAGAAAACATTTTAAACATTAGCTGAAGAATGATATAAGCATTTACAAAACTAATTAAATGCGATAAAAATACGTATTAAATCGTGTAATCCAATACAGCTTTTTAGACAAACTTAAAATTACTTTTCATGGTTAATAAAGAGTCATTTTGTAATCTTTTAAAACTAAAAATACATCATTTAAGCACTCACTTACGTAACTTCAAATACTGAAGTGCTAAACTTAATACGATAACTCGAAACGAAGGTTATTTTAATTATCTCAAGTAGCCATAAGAGCTTAAGAATACTTAACATAATACATTGTGAATTTTAAACTGAAAATTTACTTTATGATGCCACTGAACTTGCATATACATTTATAACTTTTATTAACATAACATTTAAAATTTGTTTTTGCTTATATTTTCCTAAATCAACTATTTTGAATTCATTTAACCTTCATTGATTATAATCTTCAGGACAGTTAAAAATAAAAGTATTTTAAAACTAAATTTCTTAAATGTTGGTAAATTTCTTAAATGTAAAACTTAAAAAATGTGCATTTCTTTTTCTATATTAAGGAAAAACTTACTAATTTACCATTCAATCTTATAGTCTTAAATGTCATGCAATCAGTTTACTATGTTACATATATTAATTTTAAATGACTATATAATATTAAATATGCCTTAATATAAAGATATATAGCCTTATATTTTCCTATTTTCAATCGACCGTCGCCAACTGCCCATTGCATAACGCTAGTGCGACGTAAAATCCAACCAACCAACCTGTTTTCAATGAAAAATTATTAAAATGCAGAAATTTCTTGAGAAAAAAAGTCTTCGTAATCACATACCTATTTGGTGTCAACATAAAATGTTTTATTGGATAATTCACTTGAGGAGAGTAGTAATTTTGAACTAAGGAAAGAAATGAAAAAAAAAAAAAAAAAAAAAAAATCATACTCTTCTAATATGATAAAAATTCAAATCTAGAAGCAAAAATATTTTAACATTAACAAACATGGTTAAGCTTTTTCGAATATTCGCGCTTTCAAAATATTAAGCGAAAAAAAGTTCTATTACAAACATACACAAGGAAGTTCTGTTTTATGAAGAAGAGATCTATGTTTATGAATCAAATTCAGCTATTCATCATCTTTTACACTCGCCCCCCGTTATCGTTGTTCCATATTTTCTCCTGTCATTTCTACATTTTGTTCATCCGAGCGTCTTGCATAGCAGGTGGATTCTTTTGTCCCGGGACACTCTGGTATTCTAATTGCTCCCAGAGGGGTGGTTCATTTGCGCCAAACTACCGATGTCAATTCTTCACCTTTTCGGGTGCAAATTTCATCTTCGAATACCGACGAGCGGGAATCGTGAATAAAACACCTCTAAAGAAATAAAATAGAAGAATAAATTCACTCGTTTTCGAAATCACGTTTCTCCCTTCTAGAATATTCCACTCGACACTGAAGCTTGGTATCGTCAATTATGTTGCTGAAAACGATTCGTGGTTATTTTTCTTTTCTAACAAAGAAGCTTCCCGCTTTCTATATAACAGAAGTATCGACAACAACTGTATATTGTCTGGTTTATTAAAGATGAAACTTTTATTGTAATTTTTACAAATTTCATGGCAATTCGTAACAGAAAAAGTTCTTTGTCATCTTCTCCCTTCATTTGTTCGTAAATTTTATAAGGTATGAAAAGTATTTTCATGCACAAGATTTTAAAATGAATATTGGGATTCTATTAAGTGAATTTTATCTTCTTTAAGGTACACTTTAACTATAACATAATCACCAAAATTAATAGTAAAGATTTAGAATCTGTAGTAATGTCTGATGGAAGTTTGAAGTTCTGAAAATGAATGGTTATCATCACGCATAAGGTGACGAACCTTCATCTTCTGTTTATATCTCTCTAAACATATGCTTTAGGTTCATTATGACTAGTTTCTTGGAAATTTCATCCTTTTTAGGATTTCTTTTTTTCAGCTTCAATATTTGCTCTATGATTATATATTTAACTGGCGTATATCAGCCAAGATACGACTTTTCACTCGTTCTCCATTTCATGAAGTTTTTTTACTTTATTTTTTTTTTTTTTTGGAGGGGGGGGGGTAGGAAAAAGCCTTATTTTTGTGGGCAGATTATTTCATTCGTTTGTGAATGTTTTGAAGTTTTTGTAAGAAATAACCAATTTATATATGTTATAATTGAATTTCACATTTATATTTGAAAATCTTTAAATAATGAGAAATACAGAGCTATAAGAATAACAAAATTTACACTGCGAAACAAGGGCTTGGTTGTAATACATTAAAAGGATAAGTTATATATATAAAAGCGTGCTTCATTTCATTCTGTAACACTGTATATCAGCTGACATAATATGTAAGAAAAACATTTTATGACTACTACGAGGGCTTAATTTGCATGGGAACCCAAGCCCATATTCCTTTTATTTTAGTGAATTTTTACATGTTAGATGGAACGCGTGGGAACGCATTAATAGTGCGTACTAGAACACACCAGAGCATTAGTTAAAAAAATCGAAGTCCTAAGTTGTTTTTTCTCTTCTTAGTCTTACTTTTCTTCTCCAATAAAGACATCTACATTTGTAATGTAACTTGGGACATAAGCTTTTTCTTCTGTGTAATTTTACCAGCAAGAGGAAAGTGGTTTTTTTCTCTCACTTTTCACACAGCGGCTAGAAATTGTTAGAATGAACCATAAATAAATACAGTTTCTTGTTTTCTCTTTTACTGAGCATCAAATTGAAATCAAAATTTAATCAGAATATCAAAAGCATAAAAGTAAACAGCAATTTATTTCCAAAAAAGAAAACAATCGATTTAACTTGAATATCCAATGAAAAATGAGAAAATATCTTGCATATTTTTTGTAAGGTTTGATTAACGCTTTGAAAATTAACTTGGAGTAAAATTTCTCAAAATTTGTTAATAGACTTGAAAATGAAAGAGAGATACGAACCTATATATATATGAAACTATAAATTCTGAAAATTATCGTTACCACACTTTTTTTGTTAGAAATTAAGCCCTGACTACTATGGCGGGTATTTAGAAAGTCGCTTTCACAGGCACACACAACTCAACAGAACCTAAACACAACTAGCTTTACATACTAAAATATTATTAATTTAAAAATAAATACAACTTTTAATTAGGGCGAATTTGATAGGCAAAATTTCTCTTTTAGTATGCAAAAAACAGAGATTTATTTACAGAAGTGTTACTAAAGATACACATTTTATTATAAAACGTTGATTTCTGGAAAAGAAGATTTCTGACAAAATTATACAATTAAACATACATTGGAGCTTCCACTTTAAAGTTGAGTTACAGTGCCTAGATTACATAGTACGGAAAGCGACCAGCAAATCAGTGCCTTAAAAATTAAGCCTCTCACCAGAGGTCAGTGTGATCGAGTTTATTGCTTGAAAACTCTCTATTGCTTAATCATGTGCTTAGATCACGTGACTGAGCAGACGAAACTGGGAAAAGCCAATCAACTCTTTGATTTGAGCTAATTATTCGACCGCAGCGCCATCCAGGAAGCTCAATTTTTTAACAGTGTTTTAAGCATTCGATAATAAGCGCTTGCCACACTGTATATTCTAGGCGCTGTAGTTCAGAGTAACACTATGTCCCACCTTCCCTTATAATATTAGACCTGCTAACTATGCTAGTTTATCCGTAATGGTATTAAGCCCCGCCTTTTTTTCACACCAGAAAAGCTGTAGAGTAATATTTAGCAATGTGTTCTCATGATTAAATAAGAAGTCTGTTGCTCTGCAACTATTCTGGTGTGAAAAAAAGGCAGGGCTTAATACCATTACGGATAAACTAGCATAGTTAGCAGGTCTATAATATTAACTATAAAAGTTTGCACTCGTAAAGTAATTTTTCTTTCCACACACAAGGTTCGAACATTCATTTATTTTACTACTATTTTGAATAAAATATATAATTATCTCCTTATTTAAAAATAAAAATAGTGTAATAAAATATATTATTTGAATGTTAATGGCATACTAATAAAAGGGCATGTGAGCCTTGCTTATCTAAAACATGAAATGACATTATCAACAATTCAATAATAATAGCTTATAAGTATAAAAATTTTTACGTAAAATAAATTACGAATTGGGAAAACAAATGACGTATATATTCACAAAAATTAGAAGGAAGCTATTTAGTTCTAAATATATGAGTTAGTAAAAATATTGTTTTTCGGATTCTATACACAAATTTACTTTTTGTCGGCTTTGAGACATGCTTGTACTGCACCAAATCATTTTAAAAAATCTATTAATAATACTTATATATGTTTATGAATCTGATGCTTTAAAAAGAAATGTATTATACTGCAGCTAATGAATAAAATGACACTACGTATTCAATATCTGAAAAACATGAATAATTAATGCAAAGTTCAAATTTATTTACGGAAATAAGAAATGTTTACCTAGTGAACAGGTCCAGTTTAAAGTTATCTTTACACTTACAGTACTCTATGCTTGCTTCTACAAATTATTCATTGGGCTTATACAAAGTTCGTAGTTTAAAGTATTCTTCATAGTATTGTGCCATTCCAAACAAATGAAAAATACATTTTTGTTGGAGCGTTTCCTTTTATCACTGCAGCACCATCAGCATGGAGGTGACATTACTTGGAATTAAGTTAGGGTGAATGCAAATGCAAATGGCTTGACAAAAATTGGGAAAGGTGGGGGACCAGGTCACGAGAAAGCCGTTACCTCCTGACCCCTGAGTCAACAAAGGTAAGAGATTTACGTTTTAAAATGGCTTCAAAGCGCAATCATATTTGATATGTGTGCATATTTAATACGCTCTTCATTCACACAAAATTTTATGCAATTCTCGCGTTCAGAGATAGAGAACCCCTCCTCAATTCCTTCAAGAGATCTTTTACGTTAAACATCCTTTTTTTCTCATAAATATGTCAAGAATAACAATAGAATACTTTTAAGAATATACTTTGTTATTATTAATTGGTTTTTCTTTTCGGAAAAACTATAATGTTTAACTTTAAGGCTTACTTGAGTAAAAGAGTTTAATCTATGTTAATAATGTATTAAAACAGATCAAGGCATTTTATTATCATTAAAGTATAGTAGAGAATGCAAGTAATTAGGGGGGGGATGTTCAGCTTGTTTGATAAATTTAATCAATATGTTTCATTATAAAAATTCTTTATTTATAACCAACTCTCCCCTCCCCCAAACAATAGAAATTTAATGAATATAATGCATATTTATTCAATATTTTAATAATATACCCCATATTAAGGATGCTCTTTAAAAATATTTCCTTAATTCGATGACATGAATAAATCTGGCACATTCTCAAAGTCTTTAAATGGATGGAATTTGGGGACACTCTTTCTTAATATATATATGTAAAGAAGGAGAAATTTTTCTTTCAATAAAAAGGATAATCTTAAATTATAGTTGATTGATCGTTGTATCTGTTTGTTGATATTTATCCCTTTTACTACCTTCTAAAATTTAAGAACAAACTTTGCCATCATTTAAAATTTTTTACATTTATTAAAAGTTCAGGAACATTATTTAATTTTTCCGCATCTGAATAGGAATACCTGTAAATTTTAGGAATTTATAACTAAATACATAAGAAAGAAAAAAAAAAAAAAAAAAACGCATTTTAAAAATGCATACAAGACATCGAAACGGTTAGCAAAATGTTAGCAAAACATTTTCTTGTACTTAAAGTTAATCAGCTTTTCTTGTAATAGTTAACTTTTATGTTAAATTTAGGAGTGTTTTATCAAAATAGAAAATTCCCCAGTGACCTATAATCAACGTAGGAATACACTATGACATTTTTTATATAGAAATAGAGAGATATGAATTATGAAAGTTTATTTTTATTTATTCATTTATTATTATTTTGTATTAAATAGGGTTCTGATAAAGAGTACATTATAATGCGAACATTTAAAATGAAAACTTTAATGACAAAACTTCTATAGCTATATACAGAATTCAGATAATTTCTTACATTTTTTATGCATATTTATTTATGAACTTCCAAACCTGTTCACCAAGTATGACTTTTTAGAGCACTAAATAAATCTCATCTTAATATTATATCTATCTACGATTATAATTCAAAATTTTCTGATTGGTATAAATGCACTATTATAATATGTGCATTTCTTATTAGACCAATTTTTATTACTTCCATTACCCTACTACCGTAGGTAATGGAAGTATTGTATTCGGTCTGAAAATTCGATATCGGGTTTTCACCTGATTTACACGTTTTAAGGTCCCCTGAGTCCAAAAAAGTGGTTTTTGGCAATTGGTCAGTGTGTATGTATGTATGTGTGTGTGTGTGTGTGTGTGTATGTATGTGGAGAATCTTCTGGCTATTATAGCTCAGAAACTAATAAAGATAGAGCTACGAAACTTTAGAATTGAAATACGTCTGGTGTACAGATGAAATTTCCAAATTTTGGTGAAAATTGAAAAACCGGAAGTGGGACATCGGAAACCGGAAGTGGGACCGTAAGTCCGTATCTCAAAAACGGCTCTAACGATTTTCTTCAAACTTGCTATATAAACACTCTATTAGATGTCCTTTTGAATGATACAGTTGGTTAGTTCAGGAAAATTGATAGGCGTCCTGTATAAATAGCTCAATTTCAGGGCTCGCAAAGGCGTTCCTTTAAAAACGGTTGTACGGATATTTTTCAAACTCGCCATTTTAACTCACTTTTAAATATACTTTTGTATGTAATTATTGTTTTCCTGTTAATAATTGAGTTTAACCGGAAGTGGGATATCGGAAACCGGAAGTGGGACCGTAAGTCCGTATCTCAAAAACGGCTCTAACGATTTTCTTCAAATTTGCTATAAAAACACTCTATTAGATGTCCTTTCGAATGATATAGTTGGTTAGTTCAGGAAAATTGATAGGCGTCCTGTATAAATAGCTCAATTTCAGGTCTCTCAAGGGCGTTCCTTTAAAAACAGCTGTACGGATTTTTTTCAAACTCGCCATATTAACTCACTTTTAAATATCCTTTTGTATGTAATTATTGTTTTCCGGTCAATAATTGATTTTTTGTAAAAGTTGGTATCTCAAAAACGGCTCTAACGATTTTCTCTTTAGGTCACTTTTACGTTTTCTGACCACATTATCTCTCAAAAATACATATAATATGTGTAATAGTGCGTAATGGAAGTCGTGTGGTTGTTTCACACCAGATTTTTTTTTCGGTGGCCGAGAAGTTCTGCTCTCAAAGCTGATAGACGTGAGGTGCCAGATCCGATTCCAGGTCGCGTTTATCGCCCTATCCGTTCGGAGTTTTTCGTGGTTTCCTCCGAAACTTTTATAAATACGGGCTAGAACCCCTTAGGAAGACCCCCCACGGAGAGCATCATACCCAGGACTAGGACCTATGTGCAGACAGTCGTTATATCGTAATATGTTGCGTATAACCAATTGCAATCTTGAAGATAGAGTTAAAAAATCCTCTTTTATCCACAGAGATATTGAAGGCATTTCCCACAGGCTGAGGACCCTAGAGCAGTTAATTGGCCTTAAAAATAACACTAACACTATTAAACAACTTAAAAATATACTTAAAGATTTTTTCATATTATATCAGTGTGTGTGTGTTGGGATAAAAACCTGTTAAATCATAGCCTCCTTAACTAGATGCCTATCGCGTAGCTCGAAAACTAGGCAACAGTTGAAGCGGTAGACATCGCCGCCTGGTACAGATTGCGCGACTTTTTTATTCAACAGCCACCAACAATTTTTGAAAGTGGGATATGATATACATAAAAGGAGAATAGACTCGAAGAAACGTCGATTTTATATATCACGTATCACTTTTTTAAATTATTGGTGACAGTTGTATAAAAAAGTCCCATAATCTGTACTAGGCGGCGCTGTCTACCGCTTCAACTGTTGCCTAGTTTCTGTGCTACGCGATAGGCATCTAATTAAGGAGGCTATGGTTAAATACGCTAGGGTCTTGGGCCTGGATGGAGTGATCTTCGCGGAGTCTTTCCATAGGGACCTGGGACATATTTATTTCATTTCTGAAAGAAAACCACTTGAAACTACAAACAGCTAAGCCGAAGAGCGCGATCTTCGTTCAAACCAGGAACCTTCCGTCAACTAGCTTTGAGAGTAGTACCCATATTATAGGAAAATTGTAAAGGCTGAATATGCATCATAAGTAGAGTTAATGAGAAATCAAGTCAAAAGTCGTGAATTTTCTTTCTTTGACTTTTGGAAGGTTTAAAATTCACACTTAAAATGTATAGAATAGCTTTATTTTATATATATATATATATATATATATATACATAGGCAAAATGTACATAGCGTAAATTTTTGAAATTTTTTTTCTTATACGTTTATTAGCCTTATTCGTTAAAAATGTGTATTAAATCCTTGAAGAAGAAAGAAAAAACGCACAATACGTACGTTAAATTTAGTTGATTAAGACTATTTCAGGAAATTAAAATATTTTTCCAACCTACGCTTCGTAAAATAGGAAACATTTCGAGTGAATGACCAGGATTCATAAATACTAAAGGCTATTTCTTTTTGGCACTTGTTCAAGGTAGTTTCTAATTTGATTAAATTGTCTTTTCCTTTAGTCGCAGACAGACTGTTTTTTTTTTTTTTTTTTTTATGTGGTCGAGACCACTTATTAGAACAGATGATTTGCCAAAATAAATGAGGCTAATAAGTGATATATTGAAATTTTCCTGGATCACGTTGCCCGATATGTTTTAAGTATTAATTGAAATTATCAAAATTTAATACATATATATTGCTTTTCAAGGTAACATTTAAAAATAATACATTATTAAAAAAAAAAAAAAAAAAAAGAAATCTGAATCAAAACACACAAATCATAAAATTAGATTTATAATATATTTTACACGGAAAAATTCTTCTTATTTTTTAAACTGCATCGTTTTAGATATTTCATCAAAGATAGGATATTTAGTCTTTATTGACAAATGCATCTTTCTTGCATCACATTATTAGAGTTGACTTTTACACAATTTATTTATGGATATGAAAATATTTTATGTTTTCTTTTATTTTTGAAAAATAAATTGTATGTCACGTGATATTTTTTTCTATGTTATCAAATGCCTTTTATATATATATATATATATTTAGTTTGATATCACAAGAAAAATAATTACCAGAAAATGCTTTAAAAGTAAAATGGTGCTTCGAATCAAGACAGTTCACTATAGTGAAAATTTTTATTTAATATTTCACAAAAATTGCTGTACATTTAGAAAACAAAAGCGTTTTCAAACAATATGTTGCACTTTTAACGCAACTAATTTAAAAGATGAAACTATTTTAACATGTTTTTGTCAACCCGCTTTCTTGTTTGTTTGTTTGTCTTGGAACAACAAACTTGCAATCGATTTTTAACTAACTTCCCGAGTAGCTAGACATTAGAAACTTTTAGAAACGTTAAAAAAATAATTAACTGAAAATTGAGAAATATATTCGGCAGTAAAACTGCATCTTAAAAGTAGTTTCTAAGTACACTAAGGAACAAAAAAAAAAAAAAAGCTGCACTGCAGAAAAATTGACTTTTTTATTCAAAACTAATGGTTGAAATAAATAAAATTGTCATGTTTGCACAATACCAATGAGAAACTTTCTTTTAAAACATAATATAATAAACATATACTTTGTATTCTACTATGATTTATTATGTGAAATAAACAAGTTACATTTTGATATATGAAATAAAACTATTTATTTGTTACATCTAAACAATTACTTAATAAATATATTTATTCTACATTGGGTAATTCCACCTTTATATGGAATTACTGCTTTAATGCGCAATGACGTAGAATTATACAGTGTTTTAACATAAATCTCAGAATTTTCACTGTGCCAAATATCATAAATAATTTTTTCTAGTTCTTGCAGAGTTTTAGACTGCAAATTTCGAATCCTCCTCGCCTTTTTATAGACTATACATTTTCGAGCGGATTGAGATTAGCATTAGTTCCAGGTCTGGTAAAGAAGATCACGATATTCTTTGTGGAATTTTAACTTAAATGGAGAAAAAATATGATCACTTACAGAATTTTAGGTGCTCATGCGAATGGATAGGTAAATTTAACAATTTGAATGAAATAAAAGTATCACAGATGCTGTATAGCAAGGTGCATTATCATCTTGAAATACTGATTGCGGAAAAGTCCGAGTTACCTTCAAAATAGTCGATCAGGCGTCACTTTTATGGTGGCTGTGTTTTATTTTGAGTTAACTGATCCCTTGAGCATGAAAATTTGCCAGACTCCTTGAAAAGTTATACACCTCCGTATCATAATGTACGGAGAATGTGTCACGATTTTAAGAGTGCATTTTTTATTAATTCGGTCACGTTTTCGTCGTCCTTCTAGCTTTTTTCAACAGCTCGAAATAAAATAAACTTGACTCATCAGAGAAAACTAGTTAGCCCAATAATTAACTGACTTATATATTTTTAATTTTTGGTCAACTATTTTTTTTTAACCTTTTCCTTAATAATGGCTTTTTTTGCAGATCTTCTATTTTTTAACCTGCTTTGTTTAATCGTTCCTGCACTGTTTTTGAATAAATATTTTGCTATACACTTTAAAAAAAAAAACTTTTCTAAGTTCTGAACATGATACAAATGAATTTTTTAAACATTTGCTTTTTAACTTGCGGTCATCTCGCTTGGATGAGCAATACGGTCACCTAAAGCCAAATTTCCAGTTTAAACATCTAAAAAAATTTATATATTGCTAAAAATCATCTCACCAATATTTATTTAACATGTAATTATTTTGCCATTTCACGTATTAAAATATTTTTGATTTTCATTCTAAAATTAATATTTTTTGTGGCATCGTTAATTGACTTATCCTTGCCATTTTTGAAATATTTTCTAAAATTACGATTTTTCTGACAATTACATTTTGTTTTTAGGACTGGGCTCAATCCTAAAGTGTACGTGGAGGGCGACGTGATAACATCTGCTTTTTAAGCAATAAAATTGGCGGTTACAGAATGAGAAACGAAAATATACAAGTGCGGACTTTTTTTTTTTTTTTTTTGGTCCCTTAGTGTATATATATACAATCGGACTCCATGTTATCATTATTTTCAAAAACATAATGGATTTTGCCAAATAAATAATAAAAATTTTTATGCACTCTATAACGTTTTAAGTGGCTCCATATGAAAACAAAATTATAACGAAGTTAGTGTTATATAGATGATCAAGGTTTACTTGCCGATTCACAGTGTAAAGTAAAATGTTAATGTTGAGTATATATGCATGAATGTTTAAATATTTTATAATAAAATAAAATTTAACTTTCGTGCCATCTATCCATTACATAAGTTTGCAGACAATAAAAGTAAATTACCCCCCCCCCCCTAAAATAAATAAAATTCTGTCATAAGCAGACCGTCATTTTGGTCGAGAGGACATTTAAGTTAATTTCTTTAGAAATCGATTTATTGCAATCACTTCGTGTATCTATCTAATCTATCTGCCTAATTATATATATATATATATATATATATATATATATATTCATCTGCATATATATATACATTAACCCGGCAGAACGGGCGCCGTGAAACGTAACACGAGAACGGGCATGGGTTGTCAGCGCACCCCAAACATATTAAATAACATAAATACGAAAAAATCCTTAGAATTCAATCTGTTAATGAAATTCATGATAATTACACGTTTTCTCGTGAAAATAAATAACTGAAATGTTCAATTATCGTTAACTTTAAAAATTAATAAAAAATAAATTAAAAGCACTCGCCTTTTTCCTCCTTGTCTGAAAAACTTAATTTTTCCCATGTGGCGCACTTAATTACTTTCTTTACAATATTTACTATAATAAAAATGATACATTACTTTGGATAAGAATACTGAGACATAAATTTTCATAATAATTAGGGTGTACATGGATCAGAAATTCTAGACTTTTTGCAGTTTTTACATATAGCTTCAATTTCTGAGTGTTCTATAAGAATGAAAAAGAGTCTGAATTCGTCGTTTTCATACTCTCTGCACGGACAAGGCATGGAGGATGAACTTGGAGGGACCCGACCACTTCTGTTTATAGAGAAAGACAGCAGATGAATATTTCCGGGCATGGGGTGTCAAAACACTCCGGATTAAGGGACAAAAAATAGCCGTAGTTGGATACTTTTATTTTTCTTTTCAAAAACTACCAATGTAACGGAAAGTGAATTTTTCGGATATCACATATCCGTAATCAGCAGGCAATAGAGTTCCGGATGTTTGATATCCAGCAAAATAACCATTTGTTACTCCTCTACTGTTAAATGTTAAATTTGGTGGTTTTTGAAAGAAAAAATAAAAGTATGCAAGTGCGGTATTTTTTTATTTTCTTATTTTCTTTCTTTCTTTATTATTATTATTATTATTTGTCCTTGACTGTATATATAATGGAAATTTTGTCAACGCGATAACTTCTGAAATAATGATCGATATTGAACCAAAGTTCGACAGCAAACTGATCTTGCAAATATCTTGGATGAGTTCGTTAACCAAGTTGTTCCGCAATTTTATTTTCAAGTGGTATCCACTAAAAAATTTCAAATCAACTTGTAAAAAAGCGTTTTGAACCGGATTTTCTTGAATTTTTAAGTATACATAGATAATATAAAGGTTTTAACAAGTTTACTTATGAACTATATCCGCCATTTTGAAACAAAATGACGTATACTTTAAATTAAGGGGGGGGAAGGGGGACATGAAATCCGGCTACTATTTGAAAATTTGTCATCACGATTACTTTTGAAATATTGAATCAATAAGAACCAAACTTAAACAGTTAACTTTTCATACAAATATTTTTGATGAGTTCATTGGGCAACTTGTTTCACCATTTTATTTTCAAGTGGCGACCACTTGAAATCAGGCTACCACTTGAAAATTTGTCATCACGATAACTCTGAAATAATAAACTATTTCAAAACCAAATTTGGACAATGAATTTCTTTTTCAAATATCTTGGATAAGGACAAGTTAGCTAAAAATTTGCTCTCCTATCATACTGCCTTCCTCTAGAATGAATAAGTAGCCGTTTTCTAAATCATTTAACTAGAGATATAAATTTCCGAGCTATGCGTATAAGGCACGCCAATAAACAGAATAGACGAAATGATCGAAAATTTGTAGTCTACACATTTCTAGATGGTGAAACAATATTCTGAATATCCCGACTATTCTGAATCTTTCGTATTGCGAGAAATTCTAGCTTGGTTTTCTAGAGTTGGGTAATAAATCAAGATTATGGTTGCTGAAACCCGCCTCTTGTAGTCTCATTTATTTGCAGAGATTTTTAAATAACTTTGCCCTCGATAATATAGGCAAACGCTCTAGAATTTTAATAGCGACTTCTAGAACTCGCTTTCCAAGGGGACTAGAATTTATAAGGAAGACATGGAACTATTTTTTCTAGAGTCACAATTTAGATTCTAGATGTCAGTTACAGAATTTTTTTCTCAGTGTTTGTTTTCAAGTTTCGGCCACTCGAAATCACACATCGACTTGAAAATTTACTACGATAATTTTTAAAATACTGAATTTATTCTAATCAAAGTTGGACAGTGGGCATATCTTACAAATATCTTGGAATACTTCACTGAGCAACTTGCTTCGCCATTTTGTTTTCAATTTGCAGCCACTTGAAATGAAGCTGTCATTTGAAAAATTTTCATCAGGATAACTTTTGAAATACTGAATTAATTCGAACCAAATTTGTAGAGTAGACTTACTTATCTTAAAAATGCATTTGATAGACATGTTGGCCAACTTTCATCTGCCATCTTGTTTCTATGTGCAGGCATCTTGAAAATTTATAATTCACATAAAAACATATTTATGAATCGATTTTCTCAAAACTCCTCCTGTACATAGTCCCCACCAATACCTCCACCAAGTCTATTAATAAGTTTTATCCGCTATTCTGTTTCAAAATGGCGACCACTTGATAATAAAAAAGAAATCAACCTATCGTTCCGAATGAGTCGGTAGGACATGCTTTTTAATTGTATATTATGAGATTTCCTGCATTATTCAAAGAATATATATATATATATATAATTTCCCTATCTGAATTTTATACAATAATTATCTTTTGATTTAAATAAACAAAAAACGTAAAAAATAAAATAAAAAAATAAAAATAAAATAAAATAAAATAGGAAGTTGTATTCCTTAGCAATGGTTATTATACTAATTTTTAAAAATGTCTCTTACACATTTTCTGTCTTTTTTTTTTTTTTTATTTTTATTTTTTATTTTTTTTTTTAACAACAAAACTTCTTTCATTTGAGCTATTTTGTCTGAAAGTAATAGGTTTATCGCCCTAATAACCTGAAATATAAAGATAGAAATTATTTTATTTTTTTATTATATATGTATATATATATGTATTAATTGCAAAACGTAGACTAGATAAGTAATATTTTACTGTCATTGTATTAAGGAATTTAAAGTGAAACTGATACGCTTATACATGAATTTATAATCATCGAAATAAAGCAGTTTCTATGACATTTCTTCTGCTATATATGAATTAACATTCAAAACTACAAAACCAGTTAAGATGTAATAAATTAGGCTATATTTTTTAAACAGAAATTTATAAACTTATTTTAGGTTTTGGTCCAAATGAATGTAGTTTCAAACATCTTTCATTGCTCCTACATTCTTTTCAAACAAGAAATATTGAATACCGAAATTAGAAAAGAGGTTTTAATTCAACAGTTTCCAGTATAAGTAGATATTATCTAACATACAACATAGGATGAGTTAAAAAAAAAAAATCCTTTCAGGCAGTTTTACGGTAATACGAATTATCAAATTAGAAAAATTTATTTTATATTTACTCTTATAATTGTAACGAAATTACAGATTACGTCTTTTAGACATGTTTACTATACATTAATTCTTACAGGAATCTGCTAAGACTACAGAATTTATTCTAATACACCAAAACAAGTGTCACTATATATATATTAATAAAACTTTGTTAATGATAAAGTTAATATTCAAAATATTTGTCAGGATTGTTTCGTGAATATTTTTACTATTGGCATATTTTGTACATAGGCCTTAACAAGTAAAAACTATGTTTAAGTTGAAGTTTGACAGACAAAATAAATAAATAAATTAATTAATTAATTAAAAAAAAATACAAGTCTAAGATAGGATTTGAACCATTTATCTCTTAACGAAGAGTCATTACTCTAACCATTGGCACGAAGAAAAGCTGTCTTTCGAAATATTATTAATTATGGATAAAATAATAGCTACAACTGTTAAAAATTTAGATTTTAACAAACATTTAAAAGTGAATTAGAATCACAAATCATTCAAATTTTTATAAGCTACACTTCAATTTATAACACACCTAATTGCTTTAATTCAATCGTTATAGAATACCTTATGCATTACAGATTAGAATAATCCGTGATATTATATTCCTTGGTTCTTGTATTATGAAATATGAAAGAAAGGTTGTCAGGGCAACTGCCTTCATTAGATAGTACCAGGCGACGCTATTCAGTCTTCTAAAGGAATATGAGAAAATCTTTTAGCATATACCGTGTGCTTTAGTGAGTTCACGGGAGATAGAGTACCCCAGCGTGTCACATGTGTCTGACAACCTCTGAACATCGTAGCACAAAGAGGTGACATCGGTTTGGGGAACATCGTATTACTCAGTACCTAAAAGAATATTCCCATGAAGAATGCACCCTATACTATCGGAGTAGTGATGTTCGAGGAAAGCACTTGGTCCTTTCCGAGCAAAAGAAATGTTAAACTGTAGGTGATAGAGAATTTCTTTTTCGCAATTTTTATTTTCTCTCTAAGAAAAATTCAAATATACAGACCGTGTAGGTTAGCATCATATCCGCTGAATATACTATTATACATGAAGAATCCATAGCAACAAAATTTTATGCAAGATTCAAAAATTTGTTCAATTTCAACGAAAGTATTAGGGGGACCGGAAAATAATGTCGTTTTGAATTAATAAAATGAAACCGGAAATTTTTGTTTAACAGTGTTTACATGGTACTTTACAAATAACCATCTTATAAGTTACCTAAGAATATCTTAAATTTTATCCAGGATAAATTTCCGATGTCTGTATTTTAATTCAAAACGACATTATTTTCCGGTCCCCCTAATAGAAAAAGAAGAAAATACTCTTTCGAGAGCGGTTTTTGTATTTTCGGACTAATTTTTGTAATTACTAGAAGTATTGTCATGTTCAGGCCTCACAGTGTTCCTAAAAATTTGCTCCTTGGTTTATTGTATTGTCACCACTATCTTCACTAAAAAAATTTTCTTGAAGCTTTTAACGGTAAAACATGTGTAAAAATTATGTGAAAAAGTATTATTTTAAAACAGTGGCGACAATGTAATAAAATGAGCGTAAAATTTTAGGAACGCTGCGAGATCTGCATGTAGATTTCTTTTTTAGGATAAAAAGTAAAATTTTCATGAGCATATAGTTCTTGAATTAGTAATTAAAAATAATGGTTTGAAGAATAAGAACATATGTCAAATCTGTCGAGGGAGCTAAAATAACATTAAGCACAAATGAAGCATTCAGCGGAAACGGCATGTTACCATTAAGTATTTAATTTAAAAAAAAACTCTCCTTATATAGTTTAATATCACAATTTTTCGATATTTATAAAAATCATCGTTCTATCGTTCTATGGACATCCATTCAGGAGTTTTAAATAGAATTTGAATGAAATTAAATATACAAAATAATTCAAAACGCACCGTATATATATATATATATTATATAATTTTACTTTATTTTTATTTATTTATTTACTTGTTTTTTGAAAGATTAACTTTGACAATTAACTTTATCGATCAGAATTATTATTTAAAAGAATATCCTGCAAGAGAATGAGTTAACGAGCAAGTTAGATGACTGAAGAAGTTCGAGCACATGGAATTTCTATATTCTTCAGAAAGAAAAATGTGTATATATATGATGAAATAGGTGTTATAAATAATTTTTTAAAGGCAGCCTTTTAAAGGCAGCCGTAAGAACTGAAAAGCCATTGAACGATGCTTTTTCATAATATTTTCAGGACATTGCTTATGAATTATTTAAAGTATAAATATGTGTAATTTATTATTTAATTTTTAATTGAATTATAAGGATGGTCTGATAATATTCTCAATTTTATTCACCAAGCTAAATATGACACCTCTGCTGGCTAGTGCGTTTTAATCTTCATTCACAAACATAGGCAAGAATTACATTTTAAGCATTAACATCATCTCTTCCGGGAAATGATTTTGACATTTTGTATCAGAAATCAGATTTCATGAGTTTTGTATTAAATTTATAACATTTGTTTAGACTTTTTAGCAATAACTGCCTATAGATAAAAATGCTTTAGAATTTCTTTGTGTAACATTTTATTAATAATAATAATAATAATATACACAAAGTTATCATTGAGGAAATATGGCTTATAATAAACAATTGAGGGGGTCAGGGCAAGAAAGTGCGAAGCGACATTTTAGGTGAATTAAATGCAGCTCTGTAATGTATTGCTTATTATTGTAAATTTTAAGTCCAACATGTTATGGCCTTATAAAGTCATTGCGTAGCAGCATATATAAAAAGTCTCGTTTTTGGCCCCAGTTGTTTCTAAAACTTTTTTTTTTTTTTTTTTTTTTTTTTTTTTGGGGGGGGGGGGGGGGGTTAATAAACACATAATAGCAATATCATTAAAGTAATGTCGTATTGATTCAGAATATCGCATAATGTTACTAAGTGGCACAAACTTTATATTATTTTTTTTAATTCGAGAATTTGAATTAATTTAAAATCGATATATCACAGAAGTTCACAAATGTGGCTTTGCACTCTTTTACTCCGACCACTTCAATTAATGTATTTAAATTGTTTTGTTGTTCTGTATATTGTCGAAATAATGTATAAACACTATACAGAGCATAAATGAGTCTAGTTCTATTAAAAAACACCTAATAGAATAAATGCCTTATAAATGCAACTAATAAATGCCCTTTTAAGATAGTTGCTTTCTAAGTATGCCTATAAAACTGAATTACTTTGTACAAAATCGCATATGATTCATAGATTTGTAATAAAATATAATAAACTGAAATTCATTTCACAGTAATAAAATAACATATTATTATTTAAATTAACTTCTGAAAATCATTTATTATAATAAAAAATATATATCTGGATTTTTTTTTTAAATTGTTGTATACAGTCTATGATTTTGTATGATGTATATGATAGGTTGTGACCAATTTTTACTTTCTTCTATATGTAATATAGAGAAAGTATTGGATTCGCGAAAATTTTCGACCTCCGTTTTTTGACGGATCTACACGTTTTGGGATGTCCTGAACACGAATTGATAGTTTTTAGAAAATGTCTGTCTGTCTGTCTGTCTGTGTGTCTGTCTGTCTGTCTGTCTGTCTGTCTGTCTGTCTGTATCATTTTTTTGTGGACGCTGTATCTCACGAACATATGAATGAAATTTAACCAAACTTGGTATTTAGTTGCACCCTGACATGAACTGGTGCCCATTAGATTTGGGGATCAATAGCTCAACAGGTGGCGCTGTAATCGCATTTTATGCAAATTTTTAACATGGCAGCATAGGACAAAATTCCGTATAAATGGGCATAATGAGAGTTATTTTAAACTTGTGATTGTAAAATTAATTTGAATTATTGATGATAGTAGTAGTTAACTAGGAAAAAAAATTGTGCATGGGGGGGCATCGGTTCCCCCCCTGGGGGGGAAGTACCCCCCCGGGGGGGTTAAATTTTGAAGATGGGTATCATTCGAAAGATCTCGTCAATACCTTTAAAACGAATGGTTGAACCATAAATCTGTGATAATTTAAAACAAAGTTATCGATTTTTTTTACTTTTAACAAAAAAAAAAAAAAAAAAAAAAAACTTAGAAAAAAAAATTCGATTTTTTTTTTTTTTTTTTTTTTTTTTTTTTTAATTATTGTTAGTGATTGAATATGTATTAATTTTCACAAAAAAAAGAAAAAAAAAAAAAAATCTTTTTTTTTTTTTTTTTTTAATATTGTTACTGATTGAATATGTATAGGAAAATATAGAAGAAAGTCTTGTGGTGGCCACAACATACTAGTTTGTCATGTATTGTATGCATTGTAAAATATGCTCATGCTGTGATCTTTTTTTGTAAAAATTGTTTATATTAACTTAGTACTAAATTTTAATTATAATTTTATTATTCAGAAATAATTTTTAATGCTTTTTATACCGACTGTTTTTATTTAAATTAATTAAATATTTTTTATTTAAATTTATTAATTATTTTCTGTTAAAATTTTCATTTATTTCAATAAAAAAAAAAAAAAAAAAGAAAGAAAAGAAAAGAAAACGAATCTTCATATAAATTTTACATTACGAACATTTTGGTAATTATTTGTTTAAAAAAGGACAGAACTTTGAACATCAGATTTATTACTCAAATTCCAAACACCTCAGTGCACATCTACACTTCTTGGCTACAGAAATCTATTTTGTTGGTTTTGATAAAAATGTGTAAAACTTTTCGCGTCATACCATGGTCCAAGACGTACAAATGCACCAAACTTTTACCTCAACCTAAGTTTTTTTAATCATTCTTTTTTATTAAAGCGTGAATTGGTTTCATTAGGAATTTTTTAGATTCATACTTCTCATATTGGTTTATATTTTTACAATTTAAGAATCGCTTCTTAGATATCAGCTGTAAATGTTCAAAATTTAACATCGAATAACTGAATAAATATAATATTTATACATGTGCTTATTTTCGAAACTACTTTCAAAGATATGACTGATTTTTTTTTTTTTTTTTAATTTGTTTTTTTCAAGTACACAGACTCGTTAAAAATTCATTTTTCTATTTCTTAAATATTTTCCTTTTTTGTGTATTTGTTCATAAATAAATAATAAATTGTACGCATATTATTTTATCTGCGAAGTACGTTGAATTGCCTGTGAATGTTGTATACCATTTTTCCTTACGTCTGAAGATCATAAATCTGTACTTAAAATACATTTACTATGCACAGGCTGCAATAGATCTTCGGGTGTACTTATAAACTAATGATAAATACTTCGCATATCATTTTCAGTATGAAACAGGACGTAGTGAATTTCAACAATAGATCATAGTTCGACAAGAAAAGTGACCCAACTCAAAAAAGCTGTATTTGAGAAATATCAACTTAATACAATGAAGTCTTGATTACCCTACGATAAAATTGATCAGTTCTGAGGAAAGTGAAGAATATTTTAAGAATTTAGAGTATGGATCGACAAAATGATAGGCAGGGAATCGAAAAACACATTTCAACAGGTTATTTTCCATTTCTCAAAGTCTACTTATAACCTTTTCTAGAAAGAGTTAATAATAAATAAATAAACAAGTAAATAAATAAAACATTTACGAAATTTTGCCCACAGGAAAAAAAATACATGATTAATTTTAAAGACAGCGGACTCTAAATTTAAATTAGTTAAACAAGGCTAGTTCTACCTTTAGGCATACTCACTGTAAAAAATATGTCCTATTTGCTGCCAGAAATTCTCTGTAATTTGAAAAAATACGTTCTGACGATGTAATTTTTTCGTAAATTACGCGTATTTTATCAAATTACAAAAAATTTCTGGCAGCAGATAGGACATATTTTTTGCAGTGTAGGCATGACCTTGAGGAGTCTGCCTTTTTTTAGTCATTCATACCGGTGATGTGACTTACAGTTTCTTTATAAATGGCCGGAGCTGCCGTAACATTGTTAGTACCCGCCTTTTATTACCACCATCGTTTTTTGCCCTATAATTTTTTTCAATGTGTCATCAATGTTGCCAAATTTTGCGACTTTCAATGTCAACCACTAAATTTTAAATGTAACAATTGCCCAATCACGTCGAAGGTTAATAGTCTATTACGTATATCAAATGTCACTTCTCTATTGAATAAATATATAGCAATATCTGGCAACACTGTGTGCAATTACGGTTGAATAAGAAAAAGTTTGCTTTTGAAAAAAGAAAAAAGGGATATAAAAGAAAGGCGGATACTAATTTGACAACTCTGCTAATGAATTTAATTAGGAATAGAAATTGTCATGTCATACAATTTTCTCTACCGCTAAACTGAAATAATTCTGCCTGATTCACATTGTAAGTCGAAAGTTTATATTATAATAAAAATTGTATTTAAAACAATTGGGTAATACGTTTTATATAAAAATTTGAATAAGAAGTTTTACTCACTGTGCATTGAATCATCTTGAGGTTTCCAGTGATGATCGTGTTCTTCCCCCCTCGAGCTAAAAGTGTTAGCAGAAATTTCGGCTGCATTTGTGTGTGAGTGATGCCACCACCTAATAGTTATAAATAAAATTCAGAAAGTATAAATAATTTAGAGAAAAAACTTACCCATTGAAATATTTGAAAATTTAAGTTATGCTAAAAATTCAGTTATACTAAAAACAGATTTTGAAAAAAAAAAAAAAAAGTTTTCAACCATAAAACTTTGTGAGCTTTAAGAAGAAAATACTGCCCTAAGTATATTTAATAAATATATATATTTTTTTTCAATCTTGAGTTAAAGATCTTTATTATTTTGGAATCAATTGTGTCAAGTATCATATCCATTTAGATTGTAAGTTGTGTATAAAAAGGTTAGATCTATTATTTTTTTCCTTTCTATTATTTTTTTAAATCAGAAGGAAAACAAATAAGGAAAATGCATACAGTTCAGGTAGATAAATTAACGAGACAACAATAATTAGTTACATTAAAAACTATGTACATCAGCTGGGTAAAAGAGATCAGCTAATTAATTTCTCCAGAAACAATTTTGGTTTTACTTATATATTTTTGTTTCTTATTTTATTTTTAATCAAAGAAAGATACTTTATTTATATGTTTTTTTTGTCGCCTAATTCACCTTTATTACAAAATGAGTTCAAAAGATTTATCGGCGCCATTGGAAAATTTTGTTTTAAGCATTGCTAATACTGTTGCAGAAAAATTTAGAGGTGCTAAATTCAGTACTTTACTAATATTTCATTTACTTTATTATTACTTTTAAAAGCTTAGCCAATTTTTTGAAAGCATTTAATTTGATATGTTCTTAAATTGCATGTTTTTTTGTTAGAACGAGAAAATTAATTTGTATTTTTAGAAATAGTATACAGAAAGTCCTTAAAATATGTATGTTATATTGCTGTTAAATTTAAATTTGCTTACCAATTGTTGGGATCATTATAGTACCCTGCATCTGCTTTCCACTCCTTAGAATGTGAGCAGCGTGGAACGTATTGACAGCAAGAGGAATGCTCTGCTTTCATAACCTTATGCCAACCTGAAATTCAAAAATAAAATTAACATTTACTAACAATTTAGAACATATTACTATTAAAAAAAAAAAAAAAAAAAAAAAAAAAAAAAAAAAGATTTTGGGGAGAAACTCATTAATGAAGAAGTTGTTATAATATATACAGTTGTTTATGAGAAAAACACGAAAAGATCCCTGTGGCTAGGCCGACAAGCACGATTTGGATTCGAACCCCTCCCCCCCCCCCCCACACACACACACTTCACGTCAACCAGTTTAAAGAGCAGTACCTGTCTAGAAACATCAGATCTTCTCTAATAAGAAGAGTAACTGTAGCGCCAATGTAATATTTTACTAACCTTAATATCTCATGCACTTGACAGTTTACTTAATTAAAATGAAATAAAAGCTGAAAATAGAAAAACATATGATTCAGGGAATTCTTAAATAATCAGATACATAGCATAACAATAAGAATTGCTAGCAATTTTGATTTTTTGTGTTTTTACTAGTGACATAAGTGATATTTTAAAGCTTGTCCGAACTTTCTGCAATCATTTGTTATTGCGATATCGTGTACATAGCCTAACAAACACCTTACAGATGGACACCATACCGAGTTTTTGCTTTTCAATTGCTCCCACCTTAAAACGTGTTAAAAAAAAAAAAAATGAAATAAATAAAAAGATCGAAAATTTTTACGATTCTTACCTAAGTTCACCATACCTACTGTATGATGGGGAACTAAATACATTAGGCTGTGAACTTATAGTTATACTTTTCTTTAGCTTGATAAATCGAAAAATGCTGTACATTGAACGTTTAAATTTTCAAATCGAAATACTTATTGATTTTTATATTAATAATTTACAGTGCTACAAAAAATACTATTATTATCTAATATTATTAAAATTGTTATTATTATTCATATACATTTATTAACAAAACATTTTTCAAACTTTTTTTTTTTTTTTATGGAAAAAAAAAATAAAAATGAAATGTACAAACACTTAACAATTTCAAAAAATTAGACACGAATGCAGTATGAAATTACTAATACATTTCTTTTTCAATTAGTTTAACTTTCCATTGCATTCGTACCTGGTTTTTCTCCGGATGAGTAGTCGTACTAATTATTTCGACCCAAAAGAATTGTTGTGTCTGTATATTTTATAGTGCTTGTTTACAAATTTACAAAGTTTTTCATTCTTCATCATACACCACCAGATTTTTGGTACATCTCATTGACATGCATTTATGTATATTTATACCTTTTATAGTTCGTTTACAGAAAAAGGCATTCTGAAGTTGTGTACTTTGCATGTTATAAAAATAAAACAAATTACTAAAGACAAAGCTTTTCGCCATCAAATTGGATTGTAAATGTTTTCTGTATATTATTTATTTCTAAATATTCTTTGGGCGTTCACTATGAAGGTATGACAGGTCTTTTTTATTTCTCCACCATACTTTTATAATATGATGGAGAAATAATAAAGGCCTAGTTTTTTATGAACTAGGTAATAGTGAAAATTTTCGACCTCGGTTTTTTTATGTTTTTACTCGTTCTGGGGTGTGAGGAATCCACAAATCACAAAATCGGAGTGGTGTTTGTCTGTTAGGTGTCAGTTTGTCAGTGTGTTAGTGTGTTCCTCTATTAGTCGCTGTACACGATATCTCATGAAAAAATAATCACAGAGAGGTCGGACCAGTTTTAAAATGTTACTTATGACATAGTTAAGAACCTTGTTTGTTTTTAGTATTCTAATTTTAAAACTTTGCAAGTTATTGGACCTTAATATTGATGAATAGGAGAAAATTTCGCATAAACGTGTACTATGAGGATTATAGTCATCGTAAAGATACTGGACCACTTTTAAAATATTATTTATAATGCTGGCATGAACATCATTAACTATGGGTATTCTACTTTGAAAACTGCACATGTTATTCATCATTTTTTTTTTTTTTAGCATGGGAGAATAGTTCAAAACGTTGCATAAACATGTGTTATGAGAATTAATTTCATCGTAAAAATGTTACACATGTTTTTAAATAACATTAATGATACTGGCAAGAATTTCATTAACTATGGGTGTTTTATTTTGAAAACTTCGTTAGTTATTCGAAATTTGGGATCATTTTAACATGGCAGAGTAGGGCAATATTTCACACAGACTTGCAATTTGGGGATTATTGAATTGTAAATACTATGAAGGTGCATGGAAACTGAAATATGAAACTCATTTTAATAAAATTAAACAACAAATTAGGGTAAAGTAAATGTATCGAAGCGGAGTTAGCCTATGGGTGGGCATATGATTCTACAATAGTGCTGAGATATCGGTAAACTCAGGGTTCTCAGATTCACTAATTTGTATAACACTTTTTTCTATAGTAACCTTTATTAATCGTTTGTAGTATATATATTCGAAGGAATAATACAAGGACTACTTTATATAAAAAGCAGGATTCAGAATAGTGGCTTTTGAGAATTCTAGTAAACTTCATTTCTCTGTAAACGAATGCAGTATGTCCTATAATAGAAGCTTATGTGAACAACTATATGATAGGGAAGTAAGCAGAGTCTACCAATGCTAACTACTTTTTGTAAGGACTTTGAAGATAAGACCTAATACAGGTTAGGCTGGTACAATCCTATGATTTTCTAAGTTTTCTTTAGTTGCTATTCTTAAAGAAAGAAAAAATACTTTCTAAATTTAGATTTAATACATAAATATATAGATATACGTATATTAACCATCATAAAATTGTGATAGTGAAAAGTTAAGACTGTAAGAACCCTTCTGATAGGAGAGAAATAAATAATGTGTGGATGGGAATAACTAAACAATGGAATATTTAATAAATAAGGTTAGGAGAAGAGAAGGAAACATTATAAGATGATGTGAGGCATAAGAAGGGAATTAGAAAAACAAAAAGACAATATACAAAAAGAAATTCAGGAATTTTATAATTACAACTGAAATCCGTATCTATTTTTAGAAGAAAAATATTTTTTCCTAAACAAGGTGCTATATCTGAATAAAAAAAAATTTCAATAAAATTTATTTGTGAAATGTTAAAAAAAAAAAAAGAAAGAAATCCGGTTCAGGAACGTTATGTTTCTAATTCAAATCTCGATGAGAGTTTTCTACAGTTTTTCTTACTGAATTTAAGAACCTTTATTTCGGATTTTAGTTAATATATCAGGTTGGTTGGCTGGTTGGTTGGTTGGTTGTGGGGTTTAAGGAATACTGACTATGATAGGGTCCTAGGACGATAGGTGGAATGCCCTCCGTAGGGGGTCTTTCTAGGGGGTCCTAGCCGTATTTATGAGAAATTCGGAGAAAACCACGGAAAACTCCGAACGGCTAGGTCGATGAGCGCGACATGGGATTGAACCCAGCACTTTCCATCTACCGGCTTTGAGGGCAGAAGCGTTCGGCCGCTGGTGGGTCCGCTAATATTTCAGGACAAATATTTTTTTTAATTCACATTGAAATCGCGGGTTTAATTCTTCAATTAAATTTTCTATAAATAAATTTCCTCGAAAGTTTAACTATCTTAATACTGGTCGATATCAGTCCTCACATTTTATTCATATAATAAATTGTTATATAAAAGAAAATGGTCTTTTAAGACATTAAAATAATGATTTTGAAACCACACAGTGAAGGAACAGTATGGAACTGACCCCAGTTAGTTTTAACACTTTCTTAAACTAATAGATCTATTTTGTTTTATTACTTAAAATATTGGCTTCTAACGCAAATTCATTCATATTTTCCCCTCTTATAGTAAATTGGGAATCAAGAACACTTTGAAATTTATACTTGAAAACAATGGAGGGAAAAAATTGGGAGAGTAACATTGAATTTAATAAAGAAAATTTTTACTTCGTTTCGCAGTTATAGTTTCACAATAAAGCGCAAAATTCACATAAAGATCCAAGCAAGTTGTTGGATTTGGGGTTGAATGGGTTTTATGTACCGCTAGGGTCACGCAATGGGTTGTTTGCGACTGTCTGGGATATATATATATATATATATATATATATATATATATATATATATTATGATAAACGTAAAATTCCTTCGCACCTTCCTCTATCGCCAAAGAACATTTTAGTGAAAAATATTATGTCGCGTGTTTCAGTTTTATTTTAATTCTACAATACCTGTTTTTTTTTTTTAACAGATAATGTTTCAAACATAACATTAAACCAACTTCTCAAAGTATATCATCACGTACCACAGATTTTAGTTGATAAATTTCCATTAATTATTAAACTTCTACATTTAAACTTCTATTACATTTAATTATTAAACTTATATTACATTTTAAATTTTGCTTTTATAATAAAATACATTATCGAACTTTAATATCTTATTTATAAAACTATCATCACCATACATTTCTAATATTAAAAATGGGATATGATTATTAAAATTGTTATACAGTTATAGTTCTTGTATATTCCTTAGAGATATTAACTATTCTTTGAATTGTATGAAAAATAGTGATTTTTATATTATTTTTCAATTATTTAACTAATTTTAGCATAGCTATTATTATTATTATTTGTGCATTGCGTGAAAATTTGAAGATCTTATAATATTTTATATACAAAAGTAAATTTTAAAGTAATTTACTAGTAATTTACTAGTTAAAGTAATTTTTTAAAGTAATTAAAGTAAATTCATATACTTACATCACGTTACAATTCAGCATTTTTGTTTTATATTTCTTTTACTAAATTTCCATTAATTATTTAACTTCAAAAATGTATTTTAAATTTTTTTATTTATTTTAAAATGCGCTATATCGAATCGTAGCAGCATACTTTTAAAATTACCTTCACTGCTTATTTTTAATATTAAAAATAAAATATAGTTATTAAAATTGTTGCAATTATAATTTCTTGTAAATTCCTAGAATCATTAATGATTCTTTGTATTTTATTTTAAAAAGGGTTTTTATATTATTTTGTTAATTATTTAACTAATATAGGAAAACTTTTTTTTTTTTTTTTTTTTTTTTTTTTTTTTTTGTAAATGCTTTAGGTAGAGATTTCAACAATCTAAGAACTACTCCACAAAAACTTCACACATTTTTATTTTCTTCTGAGGAAAGAAATGAAATGATGCCAGTGAAATATTAATTTTTGTAAAAAGGTTACATTGAAACACTACCTACCTCTAAAATATTATTTACAAAAACGATCTTTACACCAACTGAAAAATTATATTTGTCTGCGACGAAAAAGCTTTCCATCTTTTTACTTTTCTCTGGTCAGAAAAGATTCGGGAATAAAATAATGCCCAAGAGTCCCACAGCATCTCAAAAATGAGGAGGTTGTGGGAGGGGGAACTAGTTCGATTTAGTTTCTAAATCACCAACTCGAAGAATGGGGGGAGAAGTGTATCTGCGGTTCTGTTGCAAATTGTAAGGGGAGAGAGTTTGTACCTCTGCTTGAGTTGCAAATAGTTGGATAGTGTTGAGGACAAAGAGAAAAAAGAAGTCTTGTCGAACTTCTGAAATAGACCAAAATGTAAAACGTAGCTCTCTGAAAAGCATCTTTTTCTCCCCCCTTTTTTATTCCTTTTATAGTTGTAAAAAGAGGGGGTTGCTGATACGTAATGGAGACTTCGAAAGAGCGCGTGGATGGAGAAAACATTCTAAATTTCATTCGATTTCAGGTGGACTCAGAAAATAAACTGATGCCGAAAAACAGATTTTTTGCCGATTCCGTAGTGTCTCTATCCTTAGTACTCTACATGTATATATTCGTTTCCGTATATTCGCCTTAAATTTTGTTTTCTCACAAAAACTTTTTTAGAAAATATTTCTTTTTGGAACTTTTTTTCCTGTTTGTTTGCTTATTGTCCATTCAAGATTTTTCGTTTCACTTACCTACTTCAGAGATGACATTCGATATATAACAAGCTTATGAGAATTCGTAATAAATAACAATTACAAAAAACTTGAAATTATAGTGTTTTCTTCTATTATACTAGCATCAAAATAGAGAAATGTTGTAGCAAATATAAGAAAAAAAAATATTTAGTAAAGGAATAATGTACATTACGAGAAAAAATTTCTTGTACATTACGAGAAAAAATTACATTTTCTTGAACATCTTGGTTAGTACCGGATGATCCAAGTTAAACAGGAAGTGTTTAGGCGCTCCTGTGAAAAAACTACTGACCAAATCACCCATATTTTCGACTTATAGTCTCCTTAGAATGCGGTTCTGATTTCTGAGGGGGAAATATATATATATATTCATATTTTGTATGATAGGAATAAAAAAGGCGTCATAGTGCTAGTAATTTAGGTAAAAGGTGAACATATTTAGAATTTTTTATGCCTATATGAAGGAACTATTTACTACTCAATGAAAATGAACACGACACTCATTTTATCAGATCAATAATTACTCCTCAAATTTCTTTAGCAGATGGTATATAACAATGCTTCTGCTTCTATCAAGCCATTTCGATATGTATAAAGTTTGCGTAGATATTCTTTTACTATTATACAGCTTCATCGAAAAATTGTTCGTTTCTTTTCCAAGAGAGATACTCGAGCCGTTCCGAAACCGTCGTGTACACTAATGGTGGCTAGTGCACGTAAAATCCGTTGTGGCCACAATGTCCTCCATGTTCCCATGCAAATTATACCTCTAGGTATAATTTGGATGGGAACGCGAGCGAGGAAACCATCGAAGCGAGGGAGCCATCCTCTCCACGAAGGGATCAAAATTGTGATGGAATGTCTCGGGACCCTCCCTAGGGGTGCATCCCAGACCGTCGCAAATTTATCATAGTGCAGTATTAGTGCGACATTAAACCCAACTTTCCAACCTTCCTTGCGTAGTGCGCCTGACTAAGGCGATGCCAAAGGTAGTGGGAACCCAACTAAAGTACATACGCGAACTCGTTTCTTTCTGCGTACATTCACAGCACTCGAGTATGGCGCTGCCACACAGGGAGTGGTGACCCCGACCTTCCGGGATAGATGCTGCCAGAGGCAGGAGGCACTCGTACCGACGTTTTGGTCGATTTGCATGGAATTCCGTTTCAAAGTTTATATTTTTTTGAGAATTTATAACTATAATGTTGGTGATTCATTTAAACAGAGTGGTCAGTGAAGCGGGCAAAACTGGTAAATATGTGAGAATATGCGTGAAACCAAAAAATTATCGCAGGTTTAAACTAAAGCCACTTGTACTGTAAAATTTTACTTTTCAACAGCAATATAACTTGACTATGATGGTGGACATATGGTAAGTGTCATAATATGAAATTTAACATATTGGTCTGAAACATCTAATTTCAGAAATTACTGAAACATTCGTTGTTAAATTTTGTAACAGTAATAGAAATAACTATTCTATTAAAAACTTATGCATTTAATTTTTGTTAAAAACATATTTATTATTCGACTGTCATCTAATTATAAAATTTAAATAGTCAGTCGTTCTTTTAAAAGTACAAGTGATATTAATGATTCTCAAACTTCAAATAAACTTAGTCTTAAAAAATATTTTTAATGATACACTAATACGTATAGAGCAATGTATTGTTTTGAGGCATGTCACATCACAGTTTTAGGATATTTCACCAAACATCTATTTTAACTGAACATTTGTAATGTCTACTAATTAAAATTTGTTAATATATACGTACATACACAAATTTACATAAACACCAATTTAAAAACTTGCAATAGTTGTTTCGGGTCGAAATAAAACTATAGCATTTCGTCATGCGAACAAAGTAAACGCAAGTGCAGCATAGCCGAAACACTTCTTACCAGTTTTTTGTAATTTACATATTTTCATGCAGGGTAGGTGGTCCAGTGATTGGCATGCTCCAGTAATTGACATCCATCACGAAATAATTAATAAATAAGAAAAATAATAAAATCATATATTTTACATATAAGAATTTTATCATTTTGTGTCAAACACTTGAGCATAGGGTGCTAATAACTGGTTAAATGAATAACTAGCAGTGTCAAACACTGGAACATAAGAGGCCAATTACTGATAAAATGAAAAACCGTCAGTGTCAATTATTGGAACATTGAGTGGGTGTCAAATAAAAATTCATAAAAAAAATAATTGTTATCAAATGTATATATTTTAACATGTATGTGGTTCTGAATGTCTTTCATACCACGTCTTTCATACCACGTTCTGAATGTCTTTCATGTTTTTTCTATGTACAAACTTAAGATTTCTAAAAATATTTTATGATGACTAGAACATTAAAAACATGAGAGATTGCTCTGAAAGTGTCAATCACTGGTGCACTTACCCCACTACTTTACAACACCAGTGCATTTTTTTAAAATAAATTTACATATATGCATATGTAAGTATAGATATAAAATAATTTATTTTGTAAGAAGTACAAGTCTACTTCACTAAAAATATATAAGAATAGAGCACTGTATTATGGTTGGCATGCTCGAACTGTCGAAACGAAAATATTTTCAATATAATAAAATATATTTTCCATGTAAATCTAAATTGTGAACCGATTACAGTTTATTACATTTGTTCGTAATGTAACAAACTAATAATAATCAAAATGAAATGAATTCATATTGCTATTAAGCTGTTTTTACAATCTCTCTTTTTCTCTCTTTATATACATATATGTGTGTGTGTGTGTGCGTGCACAGTGGCCTCCTAAAACCTTTGATCTTGGTTTTAATTCCTTAAATATTTGCCTTAGGCATAACAATTCGGAAACATGCGTAACAATGTAGAGAAATTTTTGAAATCGGTAACAAATTTCAAGGGATTCAATTATAAGAATTTAAAATTTAAAATAAATTTTAATACGATCCCGTACAAAAAAGCTTCTAACGTTTTAAATGTTCTTACGGCATATCATAAATGAGTAATATACAAAATTTAAGTGTTGTACCATAAAATATCCTATAGATATGATTAAGCAAAATTTCATGTGATTTATCATAAATTAAAATGAAAATATGTTTAGTTATTTACGTTTTTGTTTTTTTCATTCGTATTTTCTGTATGACTGCTAAATCATGCACAAGTGGTAGGTTTTTTAATCTTGACGAACTTATACCGATATATTGGAAAGTAACGCAATACTTGTACGCGTATTTTTTATCTTGCGATAACTCTGGAATGCATTGCTGAAATTTTATATATCCCTAATTAAGCTAATCCGTAGTGGCTGTCTTCGATTTTCCGAAAATTTAGTAATTATTAAGCGTTTAAATAAATTCGAATAATTGAATAATTCAGTAAATAACCAAAAGTTAAAGGTATAATAGGGTGTTCGAATATTTCTCTTCATGTTCAAATATTCGTACAACGAATGGTGATGTGCTCTATTTCTTCTGCGCGTCCCTGTGAAAAAGTAAAAAATTTAAGAAAACAATTTCTAGGAACGACCGTTTTTCAGCAAAATTCTAAAATATCCATCAGTTTAAGTCTGTCTTAAATGTCTTAAATAATTTAATGAATTTTGTATAATTAGTTCTACTAAGACGTAATATGAGTGTTATTTTTATAATTCCCTGTAAAAGAACTCTAAATAATGCGCACATAATTTCCCAAAATGATCATGCACTCGCAAAGGGATGTACTATATATATCAGTCTTTTACGTTTTAAACAATTTAACCCTTTCATTCCCCGTGATGCCAATTGGAATCATAACATTTCAGATTTTCTTTCTTACCATCTAACACTCCCGCTGATTCAAAATGAACAATATTAAAATCTATATACATTTTCCAACCGAAAAATATATATTTTAGATGATTTCACTATCCTTGTTGATAAATGAAAGTATATTTTACTCTCTTCTGATAACAATATTGGAATCAGTTTCCTGTTTTGGGCAATTTAAGTAAATTAACTGTTTGAAATATCTTTTATTTTATTTTTAATGTTTGTAATTTGTATTTTAATTAATTGCAATATGTATTTCTTCTAAAATTTTGATTTTTTTATTTATTGAAAGGTTATGATTTTAAATGGCCTTCAATAGTTATATTAAACATAAATGAACACCTCTCAGTTGCTTTGTTAGCCATATTAATTCGTACTCTGCTATTACTCCCATTTAATTTTTTTTTTTTTTTTTTTTTTTTTACATATATTACCTTAGAAATAAATTTATGAGTAAATATACGATTTATTGTTTTATGGATGGAAAAATTTGGGAATGAAAGGGTTAATATTATTAAAACGAAGTTCAATTAATTTGAATATACAAACCGCAATGTATAAAAATTCTATTTTATATCCCTGTAAAGAAAGCTAAAAAAATTCTGCAATAATAAAAGCTATGCAGTTTTTGTGAGGACGATTTATACCAGGTATGGTAAATTTTATCTTAATCGAATGTAGAGTTTATACATTAGCGCACTTCAAATAATTTGAAGCCATAGGCCGTAATGACAAAGATTTTTTTTTTTTTTATATTTCTGTGAAAGAGCTATAAATCCTACACTCATAAAAATCACCAAAGGTCGTATGACGGTGACCTGTAACATTTCTACCAACTTTTAACTCAATCATATTAGGCGTTTAGACGCTATTTGAACTTGAAATAATTTGAGTTCTTAGGACATAATTATAAGAAATTTATCTTTGTGTCCCTGTAAAAGAACTATAAATCCTATACTCATCAAAATCTACATGGGACATGCGATGGTGACCTATAACATACCTATCAACTTTTAGCGTAATTAAATAAGGCGTTTAAACGCTGTCGCGCTTCAAATCATTTGAGTTGATAGGCCAAAATGCTAAAAGAATTCTTTGTGTCCCTGTAAATATATATATATATATGCCCCACACTCCTCAAAATCTATACAGGTTATGCAGCGGAGACCTATAACATTCCCATAAACATTAAACTCACTCGAACGAAGCGTTTAGACATCATTTTGATCACTCACACACATACACAAAAACTGTTTAGATAGTCCTCCTATGGACTTCTAGTTCCTACTTGATGACAGGATAAAAGAAATGAAAGTTAAAAATGTAATATGACAATCTAATAAAAACAGATGAATATGAGAATGAAGTTTTTATTCATACATTCAATGTTAATATAAAAATGCATATCTAGACAATTCCTCAATGCAACTCCACAGTGCCATTCCTCAGAAATTTCAAATCACTTCATTTTTGTTTTCTATGCCTTCATTCATTTTATTTATTTATTTATTTATTTTTTTTAACACGATTTTATTTAACTTAGTATGTTGCTTATTTATTTATTACCCGGATGACCGAATTCACTCGGTGTCATTGTAAAAATCGTTCGCAGTGTAAATACAATAATTTTTTTGAAAATATATTTTTTATTTGTTTTCCCCGGGTGGAGCACTGGTTACCAGTGAAAGCTAATTATTCTGGAGATAAAGAAAATTCAAATCAAATTAGCATCTCAAATCCCTAAATGTAAATATTTATCAAAATTGTTCAAGCAGTTTCCTAGAAAACTTCTGTTATATTACGTTTTAGGCAAAGCACGGGTTACGAGCGTGTACTAATTTTCTCGGAGAAAAAAATATGTCAGATCAGTTTTTCATGTAAATAAAATCTCTAATTCCAATCCCCCTTTTTTAAAAAAAGAAAAAAAATATCATTCCAGCGATTTCTAAAAATCCAAGTTTCTGCTGAATTTTTCCCAGATGCAAGTTACAGTCGGTAACAAAAGTGTCCGAACACTAGCAAAAATTCTTATGTAAATAAAGTATACTTCATACGGTTTTGTTAAATAAATCCTTATCGAATCATGTTCTTACACTGACAAAGAACAGGATTCAACAAAGATTTATTTAACAAAACCGTATGAAGTGTACTTTTTTTACATAGGAATTTTTGCTAGTGTTCGGACACTTTTGTTACTGATTGTACTAGTAGACACTAACTCTCTTGAAGATTAGTATTGATCAGATCGAATGTCATTTCAGAAACAAATTAACACTAAATTTTTATGAAAATCACTAGAATACTTTAGAAGAAAACGAAGTTTCTGCCATTTTTTTTTTTCAGGGCAAAGTGCATGTTAACTGTAAACATTAATTGCGCTGAAGAGGAAGGCAATACAGGCTAAATTTTAAACATAAAAAATCCTTTTATATCTAAATTATTATTAAAATTATTTAAGTACTTTCTCAGAAAAAGAAGCCTCTGCCATATTTTCCCATAGACGGAGGGATAATTAATGGTTAACTCTAATTTTCGTGAAGATGAAGGTCAGCTAGATAGATTTGTCCTCTAAAAGAAAATAAGGAAAAAAAAAACCTTAATCCTAAGTTTTATTAAAGTCCTTAAGGCCATTTCCCAGAGAACCGAGTTTTTGCCGTATTTTGCAACTAAGAGTAAGTGTTGACAGTGAACGCTAAGTTTCCTGAAGATGAATTTAAATCAAATATGTTTGTCATTTCAAAAACTCTCAACCCTAAGTTTTTATAAAAATCGTTAGATCCATATTGGAGAAAATCAAGTTTCTGCAATTTTTTGCATCGGACGGAGCAATAGTTAACAATAAACGTTATTTTCTGTGAAAATGAAGATAAGTCAGATGGGTTTGTCTGATGGGTCCATCTCAATTCTAGGTTTTTAAGTTTTTATCAAAATCGTTAGATCCATTTCCGGGTAAACAAAATTTTTGCCATATTTTGAAAAGAGCTGAGTAAGAATTTAATATAGTGAATGCCGATTTTCCAAATCCTGATATTCTACCTAAGTCGTTTGAGTCATTCTCGAGAAAATCAAGGCTTTGTCATATTTTTCAAAGAGCTAATTTTTCAGACTATGAAAATCCGTCAGATGAATTTGCAATCTCAAGAAATCCTCAACCCTATGTTATTACCAAAATCATTAGATTCAATTCTAAGAAAACCAGGCTTTAATCATACTTTGCAGAGGTCATAGTGTGGTTAAACAGTGAACGTTAATTTTATTAAAGATGAGAATAAGTTCAATGAGTTTGTCTTTTAAAGATACCTATAACCATACGTTATTAAAATCGTTAGATCCATTTCTGAGTAAACACAATTTGCGCCACATTTTGCCACCTGCGCTAAAGAGTTAACAGAGAACACGGATTTTCTTGAGGATGAAAATTTGTTCAATCGATTTTTTACTCCCACAGTCACTTCATCCCAAAACTTCCATTAAAATTGCTATATCCATTTCCAAGTAAACCCAGTTTCTGTGATATTTTGCAACCACAGGATTAACAGTGAACTCGAATTTTCCTGAAGATGAGGATAAATCCAATCAATGCTGTACCCCAAAAATCCATTAACCCAAAATTTTTACAAAAATCGTTATATCCAATTCCGAGTAAATCCAATTCTTGCCATATTTTGAAACAGCGAATGTGAGTTTTCCTGAAGATAGGGAAAGGTCCAATCGATTTTTAACGCGAACTTTAATCAAAATCATTATATAGTAAACAAAATTTTTGTCTAATTTTGCAGATGGCAGATGAAAAGTTAACAGCAAACGCGAATCTTCTTAAAAATGAGGGTAAGTTCAATCGATTTTCACCCTAAAAAACACTCAACATTCATGAAAATAGTTATATTCATTTCCGAGTAAACCCAATTTCTGCCATATTTTGGTAAGCGGCGGATAAAGGGTTAACAGCTAATGCTAATTTTCCTGAAGGTGAGGATAAGTTTAATAGATTTTTCACACCAAGTACTATTAACCTCAAACTTACATTAAAATCGTTATAGTTGTTTCTGAGTAAACCCAATTTCTGCCATATGTTGCAAACGATGGATAAAGGGTTAACAGTGAATGCGAATTTTCCTGAAGATAAGGATAAGTTCAATCGATTCTTTACCCCAAACTTTCATCAAAATCATCAGAGCCATTTTTCAGAAAACCGAGATCTTAGTAATATCATTTACAGTCTTTTTCAAGAATATAAAACTCAAATTAATCTTCCTCACAATTTTAAAGTAGAAAAATTTAAAACACTTCTTAACTTTGTTAACCATAATAATTATATCTTCCACAACAACAATATCTGTTTGCAACATTTAGGCATCCCACAAGGAGGTTGTAGCTCCAGTATTTTGGCAGATCTCTATCTTTATTATTATGAAAAGCAAATTTGCAATGATGATGTTCGATTTTATCGTTATATCGGTGATATTATTGTATTTTATCTCAACAAGCACTCACAAAATGACTTTTCCTTCAATTATCCACCTAATTTAAAGCTAACTCAAAATACTGTAACTAATCAATCAATTAACTTTTTAGATCTAAAAATAATCATTGATGGTAATAAAATTTATACAAATATCTATGACAAACGGCAAGATTTTAGTTTTAAAGTAAACTTATTTACACATTTTAATTCATGTCTGCATCTTTCGGTATTTAGAAACATCATCATTAACCATTTATTTCGAATTAATAATTTATGCTCTGCGAAGTTTAAAAACAAGAATATTAATAAACTGATCACAGCCACTGCTAAAATGAGTTTTCCTAAAAACTTTGTATTTTCTATTTTATATCCTTAACCACGTCTCTGTCAGTACAAAAAAAAAAAAAAAAAAAAAAAAAAGCTGTGTACACTTTTGTGTATATTAACAAATAATAATAATAATAATAATAATAAAAGACAATAAAAAAGGTGGCGGTTGGGTGGGCAGATGTTTGATTACGGAGGTGGGGTGGTGTTGTAAGGCTGGATTGTTGGGAGGGTTTGTGAAATTAAATAAAAAAAAATCCGAAGGCTTGTTGCATTTACTTTGTATTACTATGCAAACTTTCTTTTTCCGATAAATTTTCAGTTTCTTCCTTTTTGAGTTGTCAACTATTTTTTAAAATTCTAATTATACTATTAAACACAATGTAATCAATCGGTGAATTTCAATGTTGCTTCGTGGTTTCATTGTTATTCATCTGCTTTAAAATTTTGCTTTTTACATCCATATGACTCCTATTCTGGTCGTGGCAGGCTGGGTGAGTGTTGCCGGCATGAAACTAGTTTAACCCCACAGGCAAGTCACAAGTCTTGCCGCCTGCCTCCTTCCTTCCTATCTTAGGTTTCTTGAATTATTATTTCATAAATTTTTATGTCATTGGCTTTTCAGTGATCTTGTATCTGTTGCTTGGCTTCTACTATGCTTCACAGATCATCTTTATTATATATATATATATATATATATATATATATATATAGTCAGGGGATTACCTCGTTTAATGCGAAATATGTGTGTGGATCAAATCTAAGAATTGAATTTTCATCCACTTCTTATGAGCCGATTGAGTTAAAATTTTGCATATATATAACTTCGATGGCAATCCATACTCAATAAGTAATAACGGGCTGGAGGGAGGGGAATTGGGTACCCCAACACCAATCCAAAATATTTTAGAATCTTACCTACTACTTATCGACCGAACAAGATGAAATTCTGCAAGATAACAATGCATTCAGTAGAAGTAAAACGGACTTGGGGTAGGGATCTGGCGGCCTTGGGCTCTCAAATCTAGTTTGAGTCTCAAATCTAGTCTCAAATCTAGTTAAAATTTGCACCTACCTAATTTTAACCCATTTCTTATCGACCGATTGAGACGAAATTTTGCATATATGTGTAATTTCGATGACAATTCATGCGCAAATAGAAACGGACTTAGGGGTGGGGCTCTATGCTTCCATATCCAGTTCGAAATATGTTTCGAATTTTAACCCATTTCCTATTGTCCGATTGAGCTGAAAATTTGCATACATGTATAATTCCAACGGTAATACATGCTCAAGAAGTAACGGAATTAGGGGAGGGGGGGATTAGAGCCTGGGCCCCCAAATCCCGATCTCAAAATTCCTTTTCGAATTTTAAATTACTTCCTATCACCCAATTGAGTTTTACTTACATGTATATTATTAATATCAACTGAACTGAAAGTTTTAATACTTTTTGAAATAAAAGCGTGTGTAATTTTTTAATTTATGTATTATCCATTATGGTTTGTGGTGAAAAAAAAATATATATTTATTAAAAATAAATAAATAAATAAAAATAAAAATAAAAATAAAAATAAAAAGTAAATAACGTGATTTTTTTTTTTTTTTTTTAATTGCATATTTTGTGAAAGCACATTTTTATGCCCTAAACGAATTTTTTTTAATTAACCCTGGCCAAAAAGAGATGTGCTATAAGTTTGAAACTTTTATCTATCTGTGGTACTGTAGCTTCTAAAGATTTTTTTTTTTTAATCAGAGCGAGGATTTAATCGGGATAGTTCTTAGCTATGGTTGATAAAGTCTATTTGATAGATTTCTTAAAATTAAAAGCGACTGTGCTCTGATATTTTAAAATTTGTGATCTGATAATCTTCCAAATTTAAATTTTCTAAGATTATAAATCACTCGGATTTTTGAGTTGGAGCATGAAACGACTTTAAAAAAATAAATTCGTGAATTTTAAACCGATTTTGATAAAAGTTAAAAATCGTCCATAAATAGTAATTATGAGTTCATAGTCAAAAATCTCTAAATTCGGTTGAAAATTAGAGCTATTACAGATTTTTTTTTTTTTTTTTTTGTCACTTTGCATTGACGTTTTAAAATTTGTGAGCTTTCAACGTCTAACTCTTGTTAAATAATAAGTCTTATTATTATTATTATAGTGTAATGTAGTTTTTTTTTTTTTTTTTTTTTTTTTTAATTGCTCGCAAATTTTAAAGTGTTTTTGACAAAAATTGAAATTAGTGATAAATGGAAAGTCAAAAAATCGCTAAATTTGGTTGAAAATTAGAGATTTAAACAAAATAAAATAATAATATTTAATTAAATTTAACGACAGCCCTGCGTTGACATTTTACACTTTGACGATTCATAATAGAGTACACAATAACATTTCGCCTTTTGCACCAATGGTATTTAGACAAAACTGTAAATTAACGTAAATTAATATCACATAAATGTTTATTTAGGTATTGTCTTTTTCATCTCCCACTCACAATGAAAAATTCTGAAAATCGCCTCTGAATTTAAAGTTATATGCACGCAATGCTGCCTATCTATCTTCAACATATCCGCCTTCAGTTTAATTCTGTTTTCTTGAGATCCATATTAACGAAGTTTTATTTCAATAAACAATCTGAAATTGACATTAAAACATTAATTGTTTTAAATGATTTGTATCAAAACTGATGATGATTATTAAAATTCAACACCGAGCAGATCAAAAGATTTTTCAAAAAAGATTTCAAATAGGAAGAAAGGGATGGGGGATGATATAAATATGCGAACCCAACAAAAAGATAGATGCAGAAATGACAACTGTCTAATTCTGGGCTGCTTTTATAATATTCTGTTCTAAATAATTCATCCGACAGAAAGTTCGTTTTGAGGGATTAAGAAAAAAGTATTTGGTAGACGGTAGACACCGATTTCGAACTTACGAAGCGATCGTCAGTCTAGCCATTCCGAGTTTTTTGTGGTTTTCGTCTAAACTAGCGTAAATACGGGCTAGGACACCTTAGAAACACCCCCACTCCAAGAAGGGCTGACCATCCATGATAGGTCCCTCTTGTAGCCAATCGCATTAACCCACACATCAACACATCAGACTTTCACCATTCTCTTGAAACAATCTTCAGATTTGTAGCGTATATATATAAATAAACAAAATATTCAAAACCAGAAGAAAATTTAATCTCAAAACACACGAGGGCCTTCATCAGGGGAGCTCCCCCATGTAGGGAAAGGAATATGAGAAGTTTCTGACGAAACGCTGGTATTAACCAAAAAACACGTTTATAGCCCCCAACTTCTCACAGATGGAAGCACGACCATACAGCAAACGAATTTCAATTAATACATAGCATAAAAAGCAATTAAATTTCTTGTATTAAACCGTACTGACTCTGAAGACCAAACTTCTTTTCTGGATTAAAAAATTAAAAAAATAGATAATAACTGGTTAATTGGGATTTATGATAAAAGACAAGACTTTAACTTTAAAGTTTGTAATTTAACAAATTGGTTCTCCTGTATTAGTGATAAAGTTTTAAAAAATATTATGTTCACCCAAATAAATAGAATTAAAATGATTTGCAATAACAATTTGACCTGAATCTGGCTATGAAAAATCTCAAAAATATACTAACTGTTAACCGCTATCCTGTTATTTTAATCAATAAACATTTCAGTATTCTTGATGACAATCCCACTTAAGGTTTGTTGTTCCATTTTGGGCGACATTTAAGTGCTGGTAAGTGACCCTACTAGCTGAAAAGGGTTCTATGTTTATAAAAGGGGGGTGGTTTTCAATTTTCCATTTTCTGACTATTCCAGTTTGTCCACGTATGTATTTATATATTCTTGTTTTATTTAATTTCTTGTATTTTATATTTGATGTATTATATTTCTTGAATTTTATATTTGATGTATTATATTTTGTGCTTTATTTCTGTTTTTAATTGCTTTTTATGCTATGTATTAATTGAAATTCGTTGGCTGTATGGCCGTGCTTCCATCTGTGAGAAGTTGGGGGGCTAGAAATGGGTTTTTGGTTAACACCAGCGTTTCGTCAGAAACTTCTCATATTTCTTTCCCTACACTGGGGAGCTCCCCTGATGAAGGCCCTCATGTGTTTTGGGATTAAATTTTCATCTGGTTTTGATTATTTTGTTTATTTAATATAGTTTTATATTTCCTTTTGCTGCTTTTGCGCATTGGTTTATAAAAACTTTGTTCTAGTTCTATTTATTTAATAATTCAGGTTTTACTCCCTCCTATATTTAAATTTTATCTTATATATGTATATATATATATATATATATAAGGCAATGTTTGTGTTCGTGTCCGTTTGCGCGACTGTGGACAGCGTAACGCAAAGACGGTAGCTCGGGCAGTCACGTAATTCGACACGATCTTATTTAATCGTTGCCACATATTAAAGAGAAATAATGTACAAAAATTCTGGTGCGAAAAAAAGGCGGGGCTAAAAATGTTCGTGAATAAATTAAAAGTTGGGAACTCTGCATGAAACAGAGATGTTGCGGTGAAGAAGTCTCTGCCGATGTCAGAGAGGACACAAAGCGAAGTTTTTGAGCAATTTCTGTCTTTTTTTTTTTTTTTTTTTTTTAGTTTTTATTTGTAAGGCTGTAGAAATAAACAGTGATTTTTTTTTTTTTAATCCATTCAGGCAGAGAAGCGGGCAAAGCCTACTAGTTGTTTGTAACTTTTCAGATTTTTTGCAAATTTAAGTTAGGTTCACATTTATTCAGAGTTTTAAATGTTTCTTTCTGAAATCAGTCCAACTAAGGAATCATACTATTTTTTAATAATCTCAGTCCTAAGTTCCTGAACTGTGAAAATTTTTCGAAATAGTACTTTGTACTCTAAAAAGAGAGAAAAAAAAAAGCTGTAAACAGTAAACAAGTAAATAACTATATTCATGAGCGGTACGTAGTAGAACATTCAATATTTGTAACATAATGTTTTGACAAGTTAAAATTAAATAAGTTAAGCTAATTTTTTGGTAACAATGAAACACTTGTATGTTGTGGCCATCACCAAACTTCCTTCTATATTCTCAACATAAGGTATAATATGTTTATACGATCAAATGGTTCACATTTTAAAAATATGCCGCTATTTGTTTCGTTGAATGAAAGAAAATGGACAGTAGACATTGATGAGTTCATTTATGTTGCCTGAAAGTAAAAATTTAACACTCATAATTTATTTTCATTTATGAAAATCTATGTAACTCTTTCAAAATTTCAATTATGTAACTCGTTCTTATAAAGGCTATTCATTTTATGGGAATTTAGGATAGAAATATGTGTACTGGCAATAATATTAAACTTTTAGGTAAAAAGTACAACATTATCGTGACTAGAATCTAAGAAAATTACAACTTGGAGAAAACGAGTTCATATACAGGAAATCTGGATACAAGACATCAAGATCCAAAACGAGATCATACAAAAATTATAGAGTGATTTCTGTATCACAAATGGGAATTTTGTTTCTTCCTGTATTCTCACCTTATTAATATTTATACGAACATATAACAAAGAAAGTTTATACTTCAATCAAGAGTAAGCAAATCAATCATAGCAGATATAGGAATGCTTACATCATATCATATTATATAGGTGACACCAACAGAATATATGTAGGTATGATATAGGTGACACTAATAGAAAAAAAAATAGATTGTAAAAGAAAAGAATTTCCAATAACTTTCATAATATGTATTTATTTGAAAATTTATTGCATTAAATAACCTCTATTGTGTTTCATACTATTGCGCAAAAAGAAAGTTATTTTGACAAGCAAAAGTACATTACCTCAAATAACGAGCTTTCTACTTGGAATATGAATACGTTACATCAACTATATCAATGGAGCTGATGCAAATTTTGTTCTATGATATTCACGTACTGATGAATAAGGTAGAAATTTTTACGAATTCAGTTCTAAAAAAGTAACTGTATTATTTATTGAGGTGCATATCTAGGTTTCGTTAACAAAAATAAATGTATTTCCTGGGAGTATGTACGCATTTTTCACTTAGAAAATACCTGATTCGACTAATTTTCGGAGTAATTAATCTCTTAATTTTTTTTATGATCACTTTACTTAGAAACATTTATATAATTTCTATTTTTTCTCCTTAAAGTTTCGGACTGCTTACATTTATACAAAATATGTATTGAAAAGAAAAAAGAAGTAGAATAGAAAGAAATAGTACGGTGGTTTCTTCTTAGATACAATCAATGTCGCATACTATAATATGAAACAAGTATTATTGATTGGTAATTAGATAAAATAATAGTTTTTATTGAATTAGCTATTTAAAATATTGTAGTTACTTACATTAACCCCCTAATTTTAATTCCCAACTGCAAGATATAACCATGAAATTTTTCAACAGAATTCTATTTTTATAAATTAATGTAAATATATATATACTGTAAAAAATGTGGAGTATTGTCGCCCCAAAATTGGTGTTCAAATACCCTAAAATTGGGTAAACAAACAATGAATTTCATGTCGTCACCAAATCAAGCGTTGAAATACATTTTAAAAGGGGTAAATTAAATTTATGTTGCGTCAAGCACCACTACTGGTGCGCCCTTATACCAGAAATTTTGTCCTTACCCGTCCATTAGTGTCTCAGAACACCAGTTTCGTTGTTCGTTTGAAAACTATCTGGTGGCAACGTCAGTTTGTTGTTCTGTTTTGGAATCAGCGTATTTTTCGCATTTTTCCGCCGACATGAAAAACTTACAAATGCCATTTTTAACTTTGCATTCTCCAAGTATGTATATTCATATGTTATTTTGTTAAAATAAAGTTAAGAAGATAAATATAGTTAAATATCCCTGTGTTGTTTGTACTAATGAATTTTAATATAAGATTTATATCTATTATAAGTTATGCATGCTTTACTAAGTCTAATTTTATTTCGTTCATAATCATTTCTTAATAATATTCGTGTTTGTGTTTAAGTTACTAAAGCAGTTGTTTAATAATATTTCTTAATCAGTATGTATTGTTGATTTATCGTGATCCTCAACCGAAGCATTAAGCTTTCTTTTTGAAATAGTTTTCAGTTATAGTAATAAATAATTTTTGCATTCAAATACTTGCAATGAATCAAATATGCTGTTTATACTCTTACAATTGCTTTCATAAATGAAATCATATTAAAGCTTGATACAATTTATTTGCTTTAAATATAATTATTGACATAGATATAGATCCATTTAGGAATCATTATATAATAAACAAAACTTTTTTTTTTCTGAATACGGCGATTATTTACACAATAGCAGATGTTTCGATTTTACATTTATTTTGTTTGTGTTTCAGTTGAAATTCCAAAACGGAAGGGTGGGGAAGAGGGAGGGTATTTTGATTCTCTTTTTTTCCTTATATATATATATATATAGCATAATTGATTTGCTTTTTATATGCGAGTAAATGTGGTTAGCAGATTAATACTAGACTTGAAATTCTAGATGAGCGAGAAGAGGATAAACGAAATATTTTTGAAGCATCTATCAACAAACTTTAAATCTTATATGCATTTGATACTTATCCATAGACTAATCTAAAATTTATCGTATTATTTTAATTATTTAAGAGCTTTAAACGTGCATAAAAAATAATTGCCCATTTCAAGAGTTTCATAATGTAACATACTAATAGATTTGTAAATACAGTTATATCTACTTTTACACATGCTATTTTTACATTTTTACATATAGCTTATTTATGTCTATAGTTTTCAATGGCAATTTATCACCACAGTTAAATTGTTCATCTGAATTTATAATAACTAGAATAAATAAACATTATTTAAATTTTCGCTAGATAAGTACCGTAATTTCTGGTAGATACCCCGCAGGTTATATAATCCAGTTTTGCACCAGAAATATCAATTGATAGATGAATTTATATTTGTACGAGCTCTTCCTTCAAAATGTATAGATTTCTCTATTAAATAAAATTTCTGGTGGAGAAATGACACATCTTATCTGCGGGTTATCTACCAGAAATTACTGTATTTTATTGCAATTAAATAACTTTTCTGCATCTTTCCTATGAATAAAAAAGCCTTTGCGATTTTCTTGTTAAAAGATAAGAATTTTAATGTTCTATATTAAATAGGTTTGTTTCATATTTGAAAAGATTTTTGCACCCCATCAACAAAGATTACCCAAGTCAAAAGATGGCAAATTTGAGATTATATCATTAAAAATATGTATGAAGTACCAGAACGTGCACGAAAAGCGTCACATCTCTATTTCGAAATTTGGATGAATTTCGAAATAGAGAGGCGGTTGTGTCAATTTTATTGCAGGCTAGTCAATGCTTTGTCGTTATTTCAGATGGATTGTTCTCAAATACTGCCTTTTTAATTTATGTTATTTTTCTTGCCAGGGTGTGTTATTCTTCTGCAGATATAGTTATATTTCTTTATGAATCATGTTAGTGTTTTACAGGACTTTAATTTGTGAATTTAGTAGCCCTTGGAATCGAAAAGTTTAGTGAACTCCGTACTGTATCTATAATATATTAGGGCTCATAATGAAATGCTAAATCATGCTCCAGAAACTTTAGCGAAAGAATATAAAAATAGGATCCTTTATAAAAAAATGTCAGACTAACTTTTGGACGTTAAAAAATATAGGTAAAAGATATTTTCGTAAAACTAAATTTTTCTATCATTAAATAGGTAAAAAGGACCATATTTTATTTATTTATTTTATTTTTTGCTTTTGCATTTAGTAATAGTTGAAACAATGTTATTATACACCAAATAACATTCAGTAAAGTCCCTTTGTTTCAAATTTATTTATGCTTTAATGATACGGCGGAAGTTATTTTGTAAACATCACTGTAAATTATATTTTGTGTAACTATACACCAAAAATGGTGGCAACTTCTTTATACCAAAAATAGTATAATGAAAATTACCAAACACCAAAACTAAAGGTATTTCATTACACCATTTTTGGTGTAAAGTAGTTTCCACCATTTTTGGTGTACTGTTACGCAAAACTTTTTTTTACAGTGTTTATATATATATATAAATTTTCTTTTAATTTTGCTCGTAAATTATGATGGCTATCGATATTAACCCCTTAACGCGCGGTGTCCTCGCTGCGAGGACGCAAAATTTAAGATCCAGCCGTAAAAATTCATCCCAGAAATTTTTTAGCAAAAATTTACGTTTATAACATATCAGAAAAGGCTGGTTTTTTTAACCTTAAAATTTAAAATTTCTTTTAGTTTAATTTAGTTCATGAATTCCGGTGGCAGTATAATTTAAATGATCTGATTTGTCTTGTGCCGCAAAGGGTTAAGACTTTGCTTGCGGGTCACATAAAATTACGTTTTTCATCAAAAACGAGCCCCGCCTTCAGGCGTTTCTCTAAAAAAATACTTTACTTTATAAAACGGTTTTACGTGTTCATGTTTGACACTTTATATGCTGCTAGTGTATATATATGCCAGTGACATTTACAGAATCAAGTACTAAAAATAAAATTTGAATAAATTAATCATCATTACGTAAAATCACTTTAATAAATAATGTAATGTTTCAGAGGAACGCCAAAAGGCGGAGCTTACTGTTCAAAATAGGAAAATACCCCGACAACGATGTATCAAATGGGTGTAACGAAATTGCCCTTGAAAGCCCAGAGATCTCCAGACCTAAAGCAAAATAAATGCATTTTTCATGTTACTTCAGATTAAATATATCAAACACCTATTCTCGAAAAAGAAAAAAAAAGTAGTCGAGGTCACTGTCTTTTTTTTACAATTACAAGGGACAAGCACTTTAAAAAAATATGTCCTATTTACTGCCAGAAATTCTCTGTCACTTGAGGAAATACGTTCTGACAACGTAATTTTTTCGTAAATTACGCGTTTTCTCAAATTACAGAGAATTTCTGGAAGCAAATAGGACATATTTTTTACAGTGAGGGTCATACTCTCCGCCCTTTTTTCAGGACACTCTCAGGAATGAGGAATTTTAAAATTTATTGCTACCACTATTTTTAAACAATGATCTCACCCTGTATAATCAGGGCGTATCACTGTAAATATATCCAGAAATTTTCTGCATGAAATTAGTGGTGGCAAAAAAGACGGAAATTTACTGTTGCTGAGAGTGTCCTGAAAAATGGGCGGAGAGTACGACCCTTGCAATTAACACTTTTGCGACTGCATGCTTTTTTCTTTTTGACTGTAAGGTCCGCCTGTTGGCGTTATTCTCTCAAGTTACGAAATTTCAGAAAAAAAAAAATTCTGTATTCACATTTATATTACAACTGGATATATACATTATATTTATATTCTTTCTAATCAAAGTATTTGTATTCACAATATATATGATTGTACAAATATGAATATTGGGTATATTCTGAAGAAATAAATAACATACAAATTGCGAAAGAAACGCTCACTGGAGGAGTTACAGATTTTTCAAATGACGTGAATCTATGACAGCGGTCGCGAAAGTGATAATAATATGGGTAATCTAAAGCATTCAAATTTTAAATTTAATAATGTATTAGGAGCACATTATTTCACTCTCAGGATTTACAAACTCCGTATCAAAAAAAAAAAAAAAATTACTCTTTGTAAAAATTTTACTGAAAATTAAGTTAATATTAAGTTGTACTCTATTCTGTTTAAACGTAGAGAAATAAATATCTTACTGAAAAATACATTCACACATTTTCTTGTGCAATGCTAGTGGTTTATAACAAAAACTTACAAGATTTTATATATGTCTTTCACCAAAATAACTTTCAAAGTAAGTTTTAATAAATCAAACCAAATGATACGTTGTTTAATATTGTTATATTTAAAAAGTGTAGTTATAACGAAAGATAATAATGAAATATTGATAAGATAAATCTGTAACAGTAGTGCACAGTTGTCAGCATTTTAATTTAATTAGGAGCTTTTTTAGCCTTGCCTTTATTTCGCACCACTTTATTTATAGAAAATTTTTCTCTTCAGCAACTGCAATAATATGGAAAAATTACTCTTACAAAATAAGTGGTATGTATACTTGCCAACATACTAATTAATATTCCGTAGTATTGTTTGCCCCGCCTTCTTTTTGACACCAGTATCTTTTTAAAGCATTTTTCTTCTTATTTGATTGCAATTGCACATGAAGAATATTACTTTGAAAGTTTAGTGGTGTGAAAAAGAGGGCGGGACTAACAATACTACGGAATATTAATTAAGATGTTGGTCGTATGCCAGTGGTATGAAATAAAGGCGGGGCTAAAAATACTTCGTAATAAGTTAAAATGTTGGCAACTCTGCACTAGTGTCACTTAGAAGGATTAGGTAGCAAATGGGAGAGAAAAGGTGGTCCGTCCTTTTTCAAGATTTTCCTAGTGATAATTTTAATATATTTTACATTCATATAACTAATAGCCTAACATTAAAAGCATTTGTCAATAAATTATAATGTAATCTATACATAATTTCATATTTAAATTTTAACTTTAAAATGTTGAAAGAAACCTAATTAAGCTCTATAGAAACTAAAATTATTTATAATAAATTTTATGTGCATTCTTTATATATTTTTATAAATTAATTTATTAACGCTTTTGAATAAAAAAAACATTATACACTTTTAAATAAAATCACTTTACATTGCGGGATGTTTGTGAAGTCCCGTAAAATTACTTTTACCGTTTCTTAAAAAAAAGAAAATGTTTTCCGTATATTTATAGGAAAAACCCTTTGGAAAAAAGGATGTGACTTAAACTTATGGGTTTCTCCCTTTACGAAAATGGAAGTTCCGGTTTAAAAAAAAAAAAAAAAAAAAAAAAAAAAAGTGGGGGGGGGGGGGGGGTGAGGATTTACACCTTTTTAAAGACTTTTTCCTGAGTATATAAGCAATTTTTTTATTATATATATATTTAGTTATTTATTCTTAAGCTTTATAATATAAAAGGAAACTTTGTTCAGTTCTGTGCAAATCAAGCTAAAAATAAAATCTAATTACTGCCTTTATTTATTTTGATAAACTTATTTCATAATAACTTTGGATCAAATATACATTATATTTAGGTAAATTGTGCATGTTTCAGTTGATGATTCTTCTTTTGAAACAGTTCAAAGCTGAAGTTTTGTATATTTATTCTCAGTTTATCTGGAAACTTAATATTCATTTTAAGAAACCATAATTATTAAATAATTTAATATATTATTTGTTTTTCCTATGCTGCAAAGATAGTAATAATTTTTTAAGTTCAATATGTTTTTAAATTCAACTATTTTGATGTAGTATAAAATAGTATAATTTCTATCATTAAAGTGACACTTTATAAGATATTTGTTTATTGATTTCTATATAGAATTTTTTCTAATAAGAATAATAAATAATTTTTTTTTATATACAATCTGCTTATTTGGTGCTCATTAAGGAAAACAAGTTTGCTTTTATTTGCTCTTAAAAAATGTGACATTAAAAGAAAAAAAAGAAATAAATAAAAAAATCAATTATTTTTCGGACTTTGGAAAAAGGTAAACATTTTCTAAATAAATCATAACAACCACATTTTTTTTTAAACATTTAACTTTTAGCATATTACTTTTTAGCATGAATAAAGTAATTTTATAAAAATATTTTGCTATTTCTTTAAATTGCATTTAAAATGTATGCATAATTACTTAATTTTGTTTTAACTAAACCTCTGGACTATGAATTATTAATTTTTTTCTATTTATAATGTACGCACATCACTTATCAAAACAAATAAGCAAATAAATAACCTAATTTAAACTTCGTTTTTAAGACTTTAATTTAACCCTTTGCCGGACCTAATGCTCAAGAACTCTAAACAGTGTTGCCAAAAATAAGGATATGTTTTATTCAAATGTCACCAATAATTTTAAGGAGTGATATACATAATGGACGGATAACCTTCAAAGTTATTAAACAACTGTTACAGTTAACATTTAGTCGTGAATATTGGATAAAAAAGTCCCTGAACTAGGCAACATTGACAGAAGAGTGAAATTAAATTAGACCGACGAAGGGTTAAACTTCCAATTTAAGTAATTTTAATTCCGATAAAACTAATTTTAAATGTTTTCATTTCGATAACTGCAAACTTGTACGGTTTTCTAACACCATTTTCTCCGAGTGAAAAATTTTACCAATTTTAAACGCAGAAAACTGTTTCAAAATTTATAACATAGCTGCCAACTTTTATTCGTTTTTGGTAACAGAAAAAAATAATATAATTTTTTTACATATTTCTGTAACAGCTTTTAGTGACGAAATAAAGTAGAAACTTCTATTAAATATTTCTAGTAGCCAAACAACATAAAAGTTGACAGCTGTGTCACAAAAGATTTCTGTTAAAAATTACTGGTTGCAAAAAACAGTACAAGATGACAACTATGCATTTTCATACAAATTTCACTTGAGATAGAAATAAAAGAATAATTACTGGTGCATTCGAACATTCATAAGCGATAGTTTAAAATTTATATATATGTAAGTTTTTTTTTTTTTTTACATTTGAATTATTATACTCTAAAATATTTCTGTTCAAAAATTTAAAGTAATACTTATAAAGTTGATGTTTAAACTTCTGTGTATCATACCTTAATATATTTATATATATATATATATATATATATGTTTTCCTCTTAAAAAAAAACAAAATAAAAATAAATAAATAAATAAAACAAAAATAAAAATACCCAATTCATGTTTAGGCCAGGTAATCTTTTTATTTTTATTTTATTAATCCTTTTTCCATTTGCGTATCTTTTTGTGGTGTCGCAGTTGAGTCTTACATTGTAAAATATATTAAATTAAAACAATTTACTACACAGATTTATTTATTGGTTGTTTCAGTTTATTTGAAAAGAGTATTTGTTAGACTACTGACATTTGCGTTATGTTTACAATTGCAGTAAATTTTTCTATGACGTGTAGGTGCTTTTTAATCCACATATTTTACAAGGGGTATATTTAAAAATATAGAAATAATAACTTATGATGATTCTGTATACAAAAAATTCAAGTTAGTAAAATGGTGCCTTATATTTAAAAATTCAGGTACGAAATACAGCACGTGTAAAAATGAAATATCCATTGGATTACTCGATTTGTTTTGAAAATTTATTGTCAATAACTGAGAACTCATTTTTAATTCCAAAAAATATAAACTAACATGGGAAGTATGAATTTCAAAAATTCCTATTGAAACCGTTTTAAGCTTAAAGAATACGATAAAAAATATAGTGTTGTATACGAATTTTGTGAAACGGTACCCCCTGGGTCAATATGCGACACGAAAAGTTATATTTGTTTTTATCAAAACAAACAAAACCGAAGAGAGCTAAATGTTTGGAAACGCGCTAAGGTGTTTGGGTCGTAGCTAGTTGATCTTGCTTACATCGTCGGCAGGAGATTTCTTTTTCAAACAAATTGTTTCAAAAACGTTTACAATGCACGCTTTAAGGTTAAATTTCTTTTAGACTGAAAAAAAAATGCTTTTTTTTTTTTTTCTTTTTAATTGAAGCAAAAAGTATTTTAGCAAAAAGTAACTATTAAATTCGATTATTTTTTATTTATTTATTTATTTATTTATTTTTTAAATATTTGATAAAAAATTATATTAACAAACAATATACAGAAAATTATTTATTTATGAAAAAGAAAATTAGAATTAAATTTAAAATTTAGTTTCTTGTTATTATTGGCTTTTTTATGAGTTAAAAAAAAGTTATGAAAGCAAACGCATATTTTAAAATATATACGTTGTACGAAAGGAAACCCATTTCCTTTATCATAAGCTATTTCATTACAATCTTGATGAACATTTAAGCATAGAACATTTTCGAAATATTTATTTATTTGTTTATTTATGTAATAATCTGGTTTCTTCAATTGAACTGAAGATCTACCAGCCATGAGTCAAATACTATCATAGCTGCCAAACATTCCGATTTTTGGATACCGGTATGTTTTATAGAAAATTTTTATAAACTTTGTAGCAGTTTTCTCAGGATTAAATAAGGTGAAATTTTCTATTAAAAAAATCGGTATCCTAAAATCAGAATTGTTGGCAGCTACGCATCTTACTGGCGTTGGACACACCCTTACATCTAATCTCGTCATTTTTAACATTTAACAAATTAATAAGCAATAACTGAAATAAAATTGGTAAATATTCATAAACTAACCAGATGATTAAAAAAGAACAACCAAAAAGAAGAAAAAAAAATAATTTAAGTAAAGTTTGGTATATAAATTTTATTAAATTTGTGTACAGCCCTCTGTTACAATTTTTATTTGCGTTTTTACGTGCCAAAAAAGCAATAAACAGTCGTAAAAGTTCATTTTTTAATCTTTATTATCTCATCAAATGTTATACTTAAAATATGAAACTTTTGTAAATAACTTTTCAAAGGTAAATTAACTTTAAAAGTATTATCTTTGACATAAAATTATTTACTATTCTGCCCTTTAGAAAGGACTGACAACTGTTATATTGATTCAAGTAGTCCAAAATAAAGGCCCTTGACATCTTAGTTTCGAAATCAGTTTTAAAAATGTCATAAACGATTCTAAAAAAGAATATCTAAATTTTGGGAGGTTTTCTCTTTTTGATTTCCTTTCCTTTCTTCATCTTCATCTTCATCTTCTTTTATTTTTATTTATTTATGTATTTACTGATTTATTTGCATAAATCTAAAACGATTTATTTAGATACTATTTTTCTATAAAATTTACTTCTACAAGTTAAACATATCTAAAAAATATAACGTTATTAAAATTCATTGTAGGTTTTGATGAAAAATATTTTACAAACAATATTTTACTCACTAAAAGAACGAGAAATTTTATAAAATAAGAAAGCCAATTTAGTATTTAGTTTTGATATAAAATTGTATAATAATGTTTAAAAAAATAAATTTTTTCATTGACTAAGCTGACATGGTTGATTTCAAAATTTAACGTGAAAAGTTTGCAAAATAATATTTTCAAATAACTAAAAATAAAGCTTGGTCTTGGAATCTTTAGTGTGTAAGTTGAAGTGTTATAATGAAGCAACTTAATAAAGTGAAGCAACTTAAGACTGATACAGGACATAGTGACTGTAGACACTCACCTGTCTCTCTTCTTAAGTATCAAAAACTGTTTGAGTAGAGATGAGATCTTTGTGTTAGACTCACAAGCGATCGTTTGCTTCCACCGGATATACTATCTTCCGCATCCCACAGCTCATCCTTTGGGGATCCTCCTCCCTTTCAGATCCGCCCACTATTTTACAAAGAAGAGCATTCGATTGGATTTCGATATGATCAGAATTTTATCATTGGCCTATTAAGTTTTGGTACAAACTGTTCCAGAATGCAAAAATGTTTATCCAGAGTCTTATCTCAAGCCCACGGGGAAAAGTCTACCCTTTTCTTTAGTTCTTTCCGAAGTTTCGAAATTTTCTCATCCCATTATCGGAGTTTACCGAAGCTCTGCATCCTCTGCTTTCTCCCTCTTTTTGATTGAAGGATTTGTCAATCACGTATATCTTTGAAAGAATATTGCCGTAATTGGTATGAAAGTTAAAGAAAATTTAAAGATTTTTGAATAATTAAATAACGAGGCTCAAAGACATGTATTTGCGTAATTTAATACATTATTTAATGATTATTTTCTGTAAATAAATATGACATCACGTGCAGCGATCATCTGAAACTTTTTAGTGATTCTGTATTTAACTTCAAAATAAGAAGGCATATATTTAAATGACGCGTATATTTAAATACTATAAAATCTAATAATTTATTAGCTGTAAACGATAACGTAATATTGAAAATGATACTAACACCTTTCTCCTTTCAAGGCAATGGAGAGATTAAAATATTAAGTGATTGCTGGCTACTGACAGTATTTTTCTGTTATATAATCTGATTTTTGTATCACAAAAGGTAGGGTACACATTGATATCAGAATTATAGAATGCAAATTACAGCGTGAAGCAATTTCTTCAAAAAATATTTGCATATAAAATGACTTTAAATATCACGAGATAACTGGGAGTTTTTAGAAATGTGACTGGATCCCTAAAAAGCACTCGAGATCACATTCTCCATTTTGTTGAAAGAGTAGGATATTTTACAGGTAAGTTAGAGAAAAATTTTAATGTAAGATGGCTAAGTAATAATTATGAAAATATTAAAATGTTTAACTAAAATGTACATTAAAAATTAAAAGCACATTTGGAAATCTCTATAATTAGCTTTAAATGTAAATAAAACAAATTTATTAATTTATCAATTTATATTTACTCTTTTACATTTTTATGAATACATAAAAGCTATACTGGAGTTTTACGCCTTTAACTGCATTTAAAAATTATTATTATTATTTCTTCATTTTATTAAAATAAATACTTAACAGTATGTCAAAAAAAAAAAAAAAAAAAAAAAAAAAAAAAAAAACATGGAAAATATTTTTTTTTAATAAAATAGAAAATTTCATGAAAGATTTTTCTTTGTTACAAAATTCATTTTTATTTCTAGAATATCCTAAATCTAAGTAATCCATTATCATTAGAAACAGTTAATAATTTACTAGAGTGCTCAAAATACATTATAAATTAAAACAAATTTTGAAAATTTACAAATTGTAAAAAACTTTGTTTAAATACAAGTAGGTAGACTCTGCTCAGTTCCTCCATCATATATTTATTCTCATAAATGAGGATTCCCACCAGGGTTGCCAGATCTGGCCTTTTTTTTATTCAATAGTTACCAATAATTTTTATTTGTAACGTTTGCCTAATCACTACCGAAGATTGATAGTCTATTATGTATATCAAATGTCATTTCTCAAAATTATTGGTGTCTATAGAATTAAAAAAAAGGCCAGATCTGGCAACACCGATTCCCACTAATGCGCGAAATCGTGATAATCTGGCTTGTTTTACTATTTTCTCTCATAAAACTTTTAACATTCAGAGAAATTCATGCACTTCTTTTGGGGCCAGTTTATTAAAATTTTTGCTCCGAAAACAAGTCATTCATAAAAATCAACTATCTTGAAATGATAAAAACTTTTCACAAAAATCAGCAAATTTAAAAAGACCTTTCTCACAAAAGTTGAATGGTTTAAAAAAGTTTTGGAAAGATATATATAAGAAAATTATGTATTACCCTGGTCAGATGCAAAAATACATTGTATTTCTACATTGAAACACCAGAAAAACTGGAATTAGCTAAATAATCTTGTATTGAAGGTATATATATATATATATATATATATATATATATATAAGGCAAGTTTTATCAATTTGCAGTGCAATAGCTGCTTATTTCAGTGATCGACAGTGAAAAAATCGACATATTTAAGCAATTAAATCGTGTTAAATTAAAATTATATCACTAAGTAAAATTAGACATCATTAGCAATTTACATTAATTCAGAATGTTTTTTTTTTTAAGTTTTTTTTTTTTTTTTTTTTTTTTTTTTTCCATATTCTTTTTAGAAATTTCACTTTGTTTCTGATTCAAGGTGAAAAATTCTCACCCAGTATTTATCTCTTGAGAAAGCCCGGCGTAAATTTGTATGTAAGGTATTGCATTATATTCTTGTTAAGAGAAATTAACTCTGCCGATTACCTAACACTATCACTGATTGAAATGCCTCATCCACTAGACTATTCTTTCTCCTCCTCGATCTTATCACGGTTTGTTTATTAATGTTTTTTCGGGTAAGTTAATATTTTAGTGTTCGTGCGATTCAGCACCTTTTCCACTAGAATAATCTCCGTGATGCAAAATTTAAAACATTGTCCTATTCTGACATCTTTAAAAGTGTTTAATTTCGAATAACTTAAAAATCTTCTGTATTCTAATGTTTATATTCAATAATGTTCACATCAATATCATAGATTATTCTACTTTAAAAATTATGCAGCTTATTTATTTCCAATGAAAATAATATAATGCACGTTTGTATGAATTTCGCCATATTCTGCCACGCTAAAAAAAATTATATTTACAATAACTTACGGGGTTTTCAGATTAGAATATTGAAAAACAACAAGCCTCTTGTCATTATCAAAAATCATATTTCAACACATGTCCACCCATTTCACGGTTATTTATTCTTGAGATAATGCCGATTAACACTAATGAAGAAACAACATTTAAATAACTTTGTATTGCACAAATCATAATGAAATTAGCATTTTTAAAATCATATGATAAAAACATATTGTCTTTAGAATATGGTAATGTTTAGCATTAAGATTTACAGGGCCACACTAAAATATCCAGATACATTAAGGGCTACAATAGGAAATTTTTGAAATTGCATTTCCGTTTGTGTTAAACTTTTTAAACTCATTCAAGCAATGTTTAAGAGTGATTATGAATTCAGTTAGTCTACGTGTCTGTCTTTTTTCCAGTCCATCTGTCCTTTGTGTAATTACTTAGGCCAAAAAAAAAAAAAAAAAAAAAAAAAAAAAAAGATTAAACGATGCAAATGTAAAGTGTTAATAATCTGTTTGAGCTACAAGACTTTTCTTTCTTGTTTCAGCATTAACTGCATAATAATAATAGGTGCTAATAAAAAAAATCTGCATAGTCATATTTAAAATTACAATTTTAAAAAATTGCCATTAATAAAAGTAGTAAATCAAGATCTCTGTTAACAATGTCACCTGAATATATAAAGGAAAATATCAAATTACATAAATTACATTATTAGATTCTATATCTCTGTTTCTAAACTTTACAAATATGCGCCATTTGAAAATAAAATGATGAAAAAGGGGGGGGGGGGGAGAAAAAAGAAAAGTGGATATAATACTGCTAATTTTCTTTGCATTTCTAAAGTAGAGCAACAAACCAAACCAATACTATAATTGTCTTTTTTATCTTTTTTATTTATCTATATAAAGAAAAACATTTAACAACTATAATTTATGACCAACAACCCCATATTAAAATGATAAAAACTAATCGAAATCTTAAAAATATTACCACAGCATATCTAAGATTATTCAGCACTGCAATATCGAAAGTTTATTTATTTTTCATCTTATAAAGCATCTTTGATTTCTGTTAACACTCAGCCTGTAATAGTAATATTAATACGAATAAATGTTGATTGAAATGAGTAGAAATCAATCAAATATGAAATGTAACTTTCCGGAAAATTATAATTTAAAAAACTTTTAGATTAGCTTCTTGAATAAAAATGTCATGCGAATATTTGGTATGTATCTCATAAAAAACGTATCAATGTGATATATATCCCGCCTTCCTGCCCCACCTGGGACGAATTTCTAAAATTCCATAAATTGGTTTTTAGATATTTGTGTGAGCTACATTTTAGCGCAAAAGTTTCACGAATATCTGTTTTTTTTTCCTCTGTTTGTTTGAGATATATAGGATTATGTGAATGTGCATGCGAAATCACGTTTTACCCCCTTTCCTTCTCTAGGACCGAATTTCTAAAATTTCTGAAACTGGTTTTTAGACATTTGTGTTAGCTATATTTTAAAGCAAAAATTTTATGGATATCTGTTTTCTTTTGTTTGAGATATGAAGGATTTTGTGAAATTACGTTTTACCCTCCCTCCCCTTTTGGGAGACGAATTTTGTAAAATCGCTTCTTAGTGGATGTCTACGTAATAGAAGGAACATTGTCACAAGTTTTCATGCTTCTAGGTCCAGGGGTTTAGGCTGAGCGATGATGAATCACTCACTCACTCACGCACTTACTCACTCAGGACAAACGATTTTATATATATAGATAATATTTTTTCTTTCTCTTCATAATCCTAAAGTTTTAAGGTAATTTTTGTAGAAATATTTGACAAAACATCTGTAATCGAATGTATCAGATATTCATGGAAAAGTAGTGTATTAATTTAAGAAACTTAAATGTACTCTACTCATTAATGGGCATATACTACGTATAAATATGCCCATTTTATAAATGTGAAACAAACCTATCAATATCAAACATTATAAATCCTCTTTTTATTACAGGAAAATCTTAAATGCACATTTATTTAATCATAAGATCGATAAGCATAGTTGGCAACTTTTACGCGTTTTCGCTATAGGACAATAGAAAAATTTTATTCATTTCTGCTTACATATTTCAGAGATGAATAAAAATAAAAATTTCTATTAAAAATTTTCCGGAAGGAAAAAATTTTAAACGTTGTCAATTATGGATGCGTAAAAGTTGTTTGAATTAAATAAAACAATCATAGGGGAAGAACGTGAACATCTTTTTATTGCTTCCATATTATATAAATACAAACTAACAGTGATAAATTGTTTTTTTTAATGTATAACTAACTGTAATTATTAAATCTGAATATATTATATTGTTAGATTTTAAAATCCAATGGGAAATTATATTTTTGACGAGTTCGAATAATTCCATAACTAAGTATAGAATGCAGGTAAGAAATTCAAAAAGGTAACTATGCCTATTTATTACCATTCAAACTTTTAAGATTATTCCGTTTCTCTCTCTCATCCAGAAAATTCCGCAATTCAATATTGTGAAGAAGAGAGAAGCAAAAAAATCATGAAGTTAAAATTAACAACATTATAATTTCTTAAAAAAAAAAAAAAGTTAAAAATGCAAATAATGTTAAGATTTTTCTACGGACCACCAAAGTTTTACCACCGGTTGGCGACCACTGGTCTATATTGTTTATAGTGCATGTTCAGGGAAACAACAAAGTATTTCTTATCCATAGCTACCAATTTGTACGTTTTTTTTTTTTTTGCTACAGGAAATTTTTTATAGGAATTTTTAAAAATTTTTTAGTCAGTTTTCTGAGATTAAACTTGAAGAAATTTTTACTTTCTTTACCCATAAGGTAGAGAAAAAATTGTTTTTGGATCAAATTTTCGAAATTGAGTTTTTGTTATATTTAAACGTTTTGAGGTCCACTGAATCCCAAAATCATGTTTTTAGCGGTTGGTCTGTCTGTGTGTCTGTCTGTTATTAGCATATCTAAAAAACAAATCATAGCTTAAAGTCCAAACTTGATGTACTAAATGCGTATCATATAGGGATGCTACACCAAACTTTTCGTTGAGATCAAGCAAAGGGTTCGTGTACAGGAACACCAAAGAAAATTCAAATGCATTATGTATATGGGAGAAATTGCAGGTAAGTACAGTTTAAACATCTGCAGAAAACAAATGAAACGAATACATATTTTTTATATGCGTTAAAACATGCTTCATGTAGAATATGCTATAGAAATCATTCACTGTTAGTTTACAGGGCTGCACAAAAGAATTAGATTATACAGTGGGTTGCCAAATTAATGTGGACACTCGTGAAAATCAAGTTATCTGGGTTTTTCTTGTAAATAAAAATACATTATATGCTACAATTGGTATTTATTACTTTATTTAATGTTAATATATATATTTAATAGCTATATAACAAAAAATGTATTATCTAAACGAAAAAAAAGTAACATTTTGTAAGGAGTTAATATTTGGTGACATTTCCTTCGACTGATATTTATGCTTCAATGCGTTGCGGCATACTTTCTATGCAGAATTTTACACTTTCTTTAATTAAAGGATTGTGATACCAGATATTTATAAGTTTTTCTATCAGTTTTCTCTTGGTTCTCATCATTTTCTTGGCAATTTCCCTTTTTACAATTTCTCATAAATTTTCCATGGGATTCGTATTGGGTTAATTTCCAAACCACGGTAGTACTTCGATATTCTTGGACCGTAAATTCAGTAACACTTTTGCCTTTATGGCAAGGGGCAGAATTGTACATAAAAACGCCATGCTCACCTTCCAGGAACCATTCTTCCAGCTGTGGAAGAAGGCGAGTTCGTAGAACATACTTATTTTGATCATGTTTCTTAGTTCCTCGAACAATGTATAAACGCCCTACACCCTTGGTGTTTATAGTAGAACAAACCATGAACTTTAATAGATGTTTCTATTATGCAGTCAGGGTGGAACTGATCTCCAAGGCGCCCCCGGACGAAATTGCTTTTATAGGCTAAAATTTCAAAAGTTAACTCGTCTTAGAAACACACCTGAAATTGAAATAGTTTATGGTTTAATTCCAAAACAAGACTTAGAAATTATTGAAACTATTAATAAATGCCATGTATTTGTTTATTCCAATCTTCCACAGTCATGTAGCGATGATCTCGAGCACAGGCGAATCGTTTCTTTTCCATAGCCTCTGTAAGCTTAGCCTTGCGAACTTGACGATGGCCTGCTAGGTCTTCTTCTGCCAATCTTCGCGTACAATTCTTTTCGAAACGGCAATACCTGACTTCTGAACAATCTGAGTCAGTGTAGCAGCACTGTTTTTCCTGTTTCGTAAGCAAATGTCCCTAATTTTTCTGTCCCTTCTGGGCTTAGTTATACGTTTTCTACCACACTTCCCTGTTCTTCTTGGTGAAAGGGACAGGTTTTTGTCAGAACTCACTTTTATTTTATTAACAGCTTATTTAGAAACCCCAACAATATCTACGACTCTCCTTAGGAATGCTGTGCGTGCTTGAAGAGAGATTTTATTTCAGATTTTTTCTCGGAGAAATGTCACTTCTTCTGACAATAATGCAATTAAAAAACAAAATTAATTGAGTTATAAAAATGTAGTAAAAATGAAATTAATTGTAATTCAGTAGTCAAACTTTACTTATGTTACTAAAGATTCGTCAGAATGCACATTAAATCTCAGTTCGAAGGATCCAATATGAACGTTCAGTGTTACACGTTGAGAACACTCTGCCACATAAAATGAAGTGACTGTCATAAAAATGTCGCTAAGCTCAGCATGCTTTGTTTAAATCACTGAAAATAATTTGTAACACAGTAAAATTTGATAAAAATGCCTTTCAGTAACGTAAGAGCCACTTTTAGGAATTTTAAGTGGCATAAAAACGCGAAAATGTAAAAAAAGTCAAGTGTCCACATTAATTTGGCAACCCACTGTAGTGCGACAATACTTGAAAATTGATGGCAGTGTACTTTAGGTTGTGCTGTGTGTAATTAATATAGATTATATTTATGTGTACCATGTGATGTATACATAACATTTAGAAGATATACAGAGCTACCAATATTTCAGTCATAACATTCTTTTTTATTGTTAGTGGAAGTGCTTTACTATAATATTTTACCATGTCCAGGAAATGAAATTAATTCCTCATAGCCATATTGTAAATAATGTATTTTTTTAAACTAAATTTTCATCACTTGCTTTTTTGTATATTTACACATTTTGAGGCTTCCTAAACATCGAAGTCAAGTTTTTAACGTTTGATCTTTGTCTGTGTCTGTTAGAGTAAATTAAAAACAAATAATTGCAGGCGATCCAAATGTTGTATTTTAAAGTTAATGCATTTTTTACCAGAAAAGTTTGTTCGAGAATGATAAGTTTCAAGGAATGTTGTGTGTGAAAGTTGTCTGAATAATTTTAAATAAACTTTTGAATTCAATAACAGATTTGAATTCTATATAAATATAGGTACAATAATGAAAGTGGGGTTGAGGGGGGCCGTAGCCCCCTCACATAGAATTATTTGTCAAATAAAGCTGTTCCGGAGCCTAATTTGAATTGGTTAACATAGTTTTACATAAACATTGGTAATTTTAGTTTACATAAACATTTACATAAACATTGGTTAACATAGGTTTACATAGGTTTACATTTTAACATAGGTTTACATAACAGTTATCTTACCCCTTAATCTCCATTCTCTGTTTATAGTATTGTATTTCAGGGTAAGAGAAAGTCGTGTGAGTGACACATCAGGATATTTACAAAAGAATAGTGGTGTTAAAAATCCGAACAAGTTATAATCTATGCTTATCATTACGGCCTATGGACAGAATGTCATTTAAACGCATTTTAACGTGATTAGAATGCATTCAACATAGTGAAATTAACATACATTTTTTAGATGTTTTAAAAGCATATTTTCTTTAGTAAAAGGTATGCCTAGACTTAATAATTATCTATAGGCTTTAATAAAGGAATTTCAGTAACGTTATACAATCATCCAAATGAAGTTAAAATTGATAAAAATATTTATCAGTTACAGGGAATTAGGTAATTATTTATTTGTGCATATAATATTTGTGATATGTGTATAGGGACATACAAAATAATTTTGTACCGTTACAATCTATAGATGGAGTTTCTTTTAGGCGTATTTTAACATGGCTACACTCCATTCAGCGTAATGAAACTAACATACAGTCGGTAACAAAATTGTCCGAACACTAGGAAAAATTCCTATGTAAAAAAAGTACACTTCATACGGTTTTGTTAATTAAATCCTTGTCGAATCATGTTCTTAGTCAGTGTAAGAACACGATTCGGTAAGGATTTATTTAACAAAACCGTATGAAGTTTACTTTTTTTACATAGGAATTTTTGCTAGTGTTCGGACACTTTTGTTACCGACTGTATATTATTAGAATGTTTAAAATCATGTTTCCTGTAGAAAATGGTAGATACAGAATTAATAATTAGTTTACAGAGCTACACAAAAGAATTCTGATACGTCATGCAAACATTTGGCGTCAAATTTGGTACAAGTATTCGTGAGCTACAAGGAATGAACAAAAGATTAGAACATAGAAAAAGACATAACACAGCGTTCAGTAAGTCCCGGGACTAATCCTCAGATAGCGTCGCAAATGAAACGTTTCTGTGTGGGTAAAGTAAACCTAACTTTCAAAAGATACACGTTAAAGTTTCATGATATTTCGATCGTTTGTTGCCGAGATATCAAAGTTTTAGTGACCCAACTTTTGATGTTTTCAAAATGAGGGACAAAGCTGAATTTCATGAGTTGATTAATCATTGCTTTGTGATAGGCAAAAATATTGTTAAGTTCAGCAATGGCTTAACAGTTTCAACAGTATTTTTGTCCATCGAAAAACAATGTTTAAACAACAAACGGAATACAACTTGGTTCCTCATTTTGAAAACATCAAAAGTAGGGTCACTAAAACTTTGATATCTCGGCAACAAACGATCGAAATATCATGAAACTTTAACGTGTATCTTTGAAAGTTAGGTTTACTTTACCCACACAGAAATATTACATTTGTGACGCTATCTGGGGATTAGTCCGGGGACTTATTAAACGATGTGTTATACACATACAAGCATATATATATCTTATACTATTAAGTGAGCAATATTTGTATATATATATATGTATATTTCACTGTTCTCGAAAACGGTAGCTCGGACAGTTACGTGATTTAACACAAACGTGCCGTCCGAAGAGTCATTGTGCACATTGATGTCACATTTTCGAATTTTTGATTATTTTTCGTTTAATTAATAAAAATATGAAAATAAAACTTCCCATATCTATAATGACGCAGAATGAAGAATCTTAGGAGAGATTTGATTGGTTTATTTTATTTTCATTGATTTGAGTGTATTTTACGTTGAACTAGAGCTACGTTATGAGGAATTACGAGAGATTTGATTGGTTTATTTGATTTTCATTGATTTGAGTGTATTTAGCGTTAATCTAGAGCTACGTTTTGAGAAATTACGAGAGATTTGATTGGTTTATTTGATTTTCCTTGATTTGAGTGAATTTTACGTTGAACTAGAGCTACGTTATGAGGAATTACGAGAGGTTTGATTGTTTTTTTTTTTTTATTTTCATTGATTTGAGTGTATTTTACATTAAACTACAGCTACGTTATGAGGAATTACGAGAGATTTGATTGGTTTATTTGATTTTCATTGATTTGAGGGGATTTTACGCTGATCTAGAGCTACGTTATGAGGAATTACGAGAGATTTTATTGGTTTTGTTTGATTTTCATTGATTTGAGTGAATTTTACGTTGAACTAGAGCTACGTTATGAGGAATTACGAGAGGTTTGATTGGTTTATTTGATTTTCATTGATTTGAGTGGATTTTACGTTGAACTAGAGCTACGTTTTGAAGAATTACAAGAGATTTTATTCATTAGATTTTCATTGATTTGAGTGTATTTTACGTTGAACTAGAGCTGCGTTTTGAGGAATTACGTGAGATTTGATTGGTTTATTTGATTTTCATTGATTTGAGTGTATTTTACGTTGAACTAGAGCTACGCTTTGATGAATTACGAGAGATTTGATTGGTTTATTTGATTTTCATTGATTTGAGGTAGGGGTGTCCAGTGATGTTTTTTTTTTTTTTTTTTTTAACATGCTTGACAGAGATTGCCGTGGAACCGGGTTTCGTGCATTTTCAGATTCATGCACAGCGTGTTAGGGGTGTCCAGTGATGTTTTTTGGTTTTAACATGCGTGATAGTGATTGCCGTGGAACTGAGTTTCCTGTGTTCTGAGATTCATGCCCAGCGAGGTAGGAGACAACCAAAAAAATGCGGATACTCTGTGTTTTAGGACAGACATTTTTAAAAATCACATTCAAATAACTTTCGACTGTAAAAATCATAAATAAATTTACATGTATTGTTAATATTCTAACATAATGTTTTGTATAGAATATGATATAATTAACCTTCAGATTTACAGCTCTACACTAAAATATTCAGGTACATTATGGGCTGAATTTATAATCTAAAGTCTGCATTTTCTTTTGCGTTAACTTTTTTTAACACTTTCCTACAATGTCTAAGAGTGACTTTAAATTCAATTAATCTATCTGTATATATTTCAGCGCTTCTGTCTGTCTGTTGTGTGATAAAGAATATTGAATGTAGACAAAGAATATTGAAAGTTATATGATACAACAAGTACTTAGAGTTAGAAAGTGTTAATAATCAATGCGTACTACATGATTTTCCGTTCTTGTTTAGGTTGATTTCTTTACAAATCGACCTATAGCAATTACTTCTATCTATCTATCTGTTTATCTATCTACTATATATATATATATATATAAGGAAAATTTTGTCATCACGATAACTCACGAAATAATACTCCAAATCGAACCAAATTTGGATAGCGAACTTATCTTATGAATATCTTGGATGAGTTCGTTAAGCAAGTTGCTCCAACTTTTTGTTTTGAAATGGTGGCCACTTCAAAATTTCAAATCCTCAATGTAAAAAGCGTATTGGCTGGATTTCCTTGAATTTTGATGGAAATATAGACCATATAAGGTTCTCAATAAAGTTTATTAATGAACTTTATCCGCCATTTTTAACAAATTGGTGAATATCTTAGGATAAACGTGGCTATTTAAATCAGGCTGCCACTTAAAAATTTAAAATTACGATAACTTCCAAAATAATACTCCAAATCGAACCAAATTTGGACAGTGAACTTATCTTATAAATACCTTGGATGGGTTTGTGAACCAAGTTGCTCCGCCATTTCGCTTTCAAGTGGGGAACACTTGAAAATTTTAAATTTACACTGTTAAAAGCGTATTTAAGACCAGATTTGCTTGAATTTGCTTGATGTATGCATAGAATATATAAGGGTCACAACCAAGTTTATAAAAGAAAATTTTCCGCCATTTTTAACAAAGCGCGGATGTTATTAACTAAGCGAGGCAACTTGAAATTAGGCTAGCACTTGAAAATTTATAAACATGATAATTTTTTAAGTCTGATTGAATTCGAACCGAAGTTGAACGGTAATCTTATCATATAATTAACTTGGATGAATTCATAGGGCAACGTGTTCCGATATCTTGTTTCCAAATTGCGGCCAGTTGAAATCACGCTGCCACTTGAAAATGTGCCATCACGATAACTTTTAAACTGCTAAACTGATTCAAACAAAAGTTTGATAGTGAACTTATGGTTCAAATATACTGGATAAGTTCGCTTGGTAACTTGATCCGCAATTTTATTTGTAAGTGGCCACCACTTGAAAATTGACCATTATTATAACTTTTGTAATACTGAATGAATTCGCATCAAATTTGGGTATTGGATTTATCATTAAAATATCTCAGATAAGTTTGCTGGGCATCTAGCTCCGCTTTTTTTTCCCAAGTGGTGGCCATTTGAAATCACAGTGCCACTTGAAACTTTTTTATCACAATAATTTTTGAAATGCTGATTTGGTTTGAACTGACGTTGGACAATGAACTTATCATACAAATATCTTGGATGATTTCACTGGGCAAGTTGCTTCGCCCTTTTGTTTCCAAATGTCAACCACTTAGACTGCCATTTGAAAATTTGTCATAACAATAACTTTTGAAACACTGCACTGATCGAACCAATATTGGACAGTGAACTTATGCTTTAAATATCTTGGATGAGTTTGCTGGGCAGCTTGCTCCATTATATTCTTTCCAAGTGGCGGCCACTTGAAAATTTGTTATCACGGTAACTTTTGAAATATTTAATAAATTCAAACCACAGTTGAAAAAAGGAGTGATCATTTAAATATCTAAGATTTCGGTGGGCAAGTTTCTCTGCAATTTTGTTTCCAAGTTGCGTCCACTAGAACGCTATCCACTTGAGACTTTGTTATCGCGATAACTTTTGAAATACTGAATTTACTCGAACTAAAATTGGACAGTGGACTTATCTTAGAAATATCTTGGATTAGTTCACTCAGCAACTTGCTCCGCCATTTTGATTCAAGTGGCGACCACTTAATTTTTCAACACGATGACTTTTGATATTCTGAATTAATTCGAACTAAATTTGTACAGTAATCTCACAAATGCATTTGATATGCTTGTTTGCCAACTTGACCCGCCATCTTGTTTTTAAGTGCCGGTCTCTTGAAAATTTTTAATTCACATAGAAAGGTATTTATGAACCGATTTGCTTAAAACTCTATATGTACATAGCCTACATCAATATTTCTACCAAGTTTATTAATAATTTGTAGCTGCCGTTTTGTTTCAAAATAAATGATGATAAGAAGAAATCTACTTGATAAGGAGAAAGAAATCAATCTACCTATCCGAATGAGCCATAAGGCCTTGTCTTTTTTTTTTTTCTTTTAATCAATGGAAACTTTCCCATTATTTTATTAACTGCATGAAACAGTTGTACAAAAGTAATAAGATTATACATCCTTAAAATCTTCTGTAATGTTTTGAGAAGGAGATAATTTCTGAAATTTCACACTATTGAAGTAGTATCTCCTTCAAAATGAAATAAACATTTTCATTGAAAGTTAAAAGCTTAATTTTAAACCAATGTATTTCGTATATATTTCATATTGATATATTACGAATCTTGACGCAAAGAAAACTTAAACAATTAATGAAAGTTATGTGTGAATTCCATTCAGATAAATTATATAAAATAATAAACTGTAGACACAGGTGCGATGGATATCCGCATCCGTAGTTGCATGCGAGGATATCCGTTAGAAAATAATTCTATTTATTTTGGAATTTGTTTCTTTCTAATAAATATTGAACATTTTGAAAGACTTCTATGCAAATCATTTTTATTTCATGAATGGAGTATGTAAGTTTCCTAATTTCACCGGCAGTGGCGGGGTGGGTGGGCGGGAGTCACCGCACCTTTAGAATGTAAAAAACGAGGGAAAAAAAAAACTAAAAATCCATAGGAAAAGCCTAGAATGAAAATGAAAAAAAAAACTCACAATGTTAAGTGTGTGAAAAAAAAAAAAAAAAAAAAGGCTAACACCGGAAGTAATAAAAGGACAAAATTGACTAGAAAAGGACATGGAGGAGCGGGAACGGGCGGACTGGGCCGTTCAGTATATCGTCGGGGGTAAATGCGACTTGCCTAGTATGTCACCTAGTTGCCTTATACTAGGTGAGCCGTATTAACCCCCGACGATATATTTAACGCCCCAGCCCACCCGTTCCCGCTCTTCGATGTCTTCTTCTACTTAATTTTGTCCTTTTATTCCTTCCGGTGTTAGTTTTTTTTTTTTTTTTTTTTTTTTTTTTTCACACTTGACATAGTAAGTTTTTTTCGTTTTTGTCCCATGCTTTTTTCTATGGAATTTTGACTCTTTTTTCCCGTGTTTCTATAGGTTTTTAGCTTTTTTTTTTCTTTTTTTTCTACATTCTAAAGTGCGGTGGCCTTTACTAGGCGAGTCGTATTAACCCCCGACGATATATTTAATAAACCAATGGAGTATTTTTTTTTTTTTTTGCTCTCTAAGCTCATTCATCAAGAACATTTTTTAAGTATAACTTAGAAAACCGGGGTAACTGCATTTAAATTTAGATTTCACAATTTCTGCAGAAATTAATTTAATAAAACATTTTCATAAATAAATTTCCATCTCATTTTTTAATATTTTCATAATTTGAAGCGAATATTTGAGGCAAAAATGTTTAAAATATTTTCTAAAGGGGACAAGTTGTTCTATAAAAGGTTTTCTTTTAAACTATTAAAATAGCTTTATACTTTCAACTACTAAACGTCTTCTGATGACATGTAGCTGCGTTTTATGCCTGCGTTAAGATATACATATAATAATAATAATAATAATAATAACTTTTCATCGTATATAAAAAATTAAAATAGAAAAATTAAAATCCGTCTTTGAAAAATTGTTTACGATAATCTGCATATGCGTTAATGTAATATTCACTGAGTTATCGGGCTTTTATATGCTTCAAGAATTTATCGGCAATGACTAAGAGGCAATTCTTAAATTGCGATAAATAAAAATCTTTTCTTTTTGGCTTAATATTGTACTTTATTTACATTTTCTCTCTCTCTCTCTCTGTTTTTTTAATGTATTTTTAAAAAATGGCTGCGTGTTTTTTTTTTTTTTTTTTTTTTTTTTTTTTTTTCCGTATTTCCACAGACAAAAGTTAAGTTTTTATTTAATTTTTACTAGCATTAAATTATGGTCATTTTACATGGTAAATAATACTTGTTTCATATTCGATAAGCGCTTTGCACGATTTTATTAATATGTGGCACACGATTTTGTATACATCATTTTTAAAATACCCTTTTGAATATAGCCCACATGACAGTAGGAAATTAAATAAATAGATAAGCAATAACTAAAAATAGTAAATAAAAATTCATAAAACTAACAGGATGATTAAAAATAATAATAAAATAAAATATAAAACAAAACACAAAAAAGGACTAAACATTTATTTATAATTATTTTTTTCTATTTGTGTAAAGCGCCTCATTTAAGGATTTTGAATTGAATTTTTAAGCATCGAAAGAGCAATATCATTTGTGACAAATATTCAATTTTAATCTTAAATATTTCATTAAATATTATATTTGAAGTTCTGAAATTCTTTGTAAATGACTTTCCAAAGATAGGACTTTATTTTACCAACTTGAATTTTTTTGTACACAAGGTGACCACAAAATATTTTTTTTTCTATTTTTGTAGGTTTACGGTCCTTATATATTAATGGAATAAAAAGTAGCTGCGTATCATAAGAAAACTTTCGTAATGCAGAGCCTGATTACTGCTAAGGCTAACTAAGTCGTGGCCTGAAACGCCAGATTTTTAATTTCCAAAATTGTAAGGAAGTTTTCTAAAACTATCTCTTAAAAGATTATTCGGAAATTAGATTAGGAAATAAAAATATAAATTCATTTGAAACAAGTGTTTAATGCAATATCAGTACGGACAGTGGAAAATTTACCTCTATTATTCATTAAATATATATTTTGAAGCTTGTTTCGGAGGCAATTGTGCGTATCTGCTGTCGGTAGAGGACGTTTCATTATACCTCTTAATAACTCGCTGGATGAATTCCGTTGAAATTTTTTAGAGGCTTCAGCAAGTTAAAAATCTCTTTCGGTTTCATGACACACTTGTGTGAAAGGATTACTGCATTTCCATTGCCTTTTTTCTCCGCTCCGTCTTAACTAAAGCAGTTGTTTAAGAAATACTGTTAATTGTTTTAGTGTTATAACTGAGAAAAAAAAAATATACCGCCTTCATCTATAATGAATACATGGTCATTTTCTAAATCCTTAAACTAGAAATATAGATCTCCGAGCTATGCGCATAAGTTCACGCCAATAAATTGAATAGACATAGACGAAATGGTCGAGAATTTCTAAACTACACATTTCTAGATGGTGAAACAATATTCTGAATATTCTGAATCTTTTGTATTACGAGAAATTCTCGCTTGATTTTCTAGAATTGGGTCATAAAAACCAAGATTATAGCTACTGTAACCCGCCTCTTGTATTCACATTTATTTTCAAATAGGTTTGCCCTCGATAGTATTCGCAAACGCTCAAGAATTCTAATAGAGGTCTCTAGAATTCGCTTTCGAAGGGGACTAGAAAATTTTTTATAAGAAATTTATAAGGATGACATGGAACTATTTTTTCTAGAGCCACAATTTAGATTCTAGATGTCAGTTACAGAATTTTTTCTCAGTGTATTGGCGTGCCTTATACTCATAACTCGGAAATCTATATTTCTAGTTTAGGGATTTAGAAAAGGACCACATATTCATTCTAGATGAAAGCGGTATATTTTTTTTCTCAGTGTACCACACTATTTATACTTTTACAAAACATAGCGGTGCCATTTGCAGAACAGTAAAAAAAAATAGTGGTAGTTTTATTTTAATGGACAGAACTTATGGCAGGACTATGTACATATATATATACAGGTCTGCCAAATGCCCCACACCGCCCTTCTATCTCAGAAATGCGTAAGAAAAATGGTGATACACGTGCTCAATGAATTCAAGGGTGACCACTTTTGGTGAAAAGTTTTTAGGTCCGGGATGAGGGGCTATGGAGGGCTTCTAGGGAGGGCAACTTTAAAATTTCAAATGGGAAGGTATGTCTTGTAATACATCCCTAGAAACGTCTATTCAAGACAATGAATTTGATAAAAAATAATTTTGTCCTGCGATGATTTTTATTTTTAAAGGAGATATATGAGTATACAATCCACATTTCAGAACTCGAAAAATGTCCCAGCCTCCTGTCTCGAAAATGCTTCAGGATTTTAAAAAATGGCGAAAGACGTGTTCTTTGAATTCCAGGGGACTTTTATGTTTTATTTTTCTTTCTATGTTTTAAATGGGATTCCTTCTATGAGTAATAGGGTGTGCCACTTACACCATTTTCTTTTAGCTAACAGTATTATAGAACAGGGATGCAAATAAGGTTTTATCAAAGTGCCAAAATTAACCCTTTGCCGGTCCAATTTAATTTCAATCCTGTGGTCAGTGATGCCAAATTTAGGAACTTTTTGTTCAATAGCCACCACTAAATTTTAACTGTAACGGTAGCCTAATTACTTGGAAGGCTATTCGTCTATTATATATATCAAATATCACTCTTCAAAATTATTGGTTATAGCTGAATAAAAGAGACCCTAAATTTGGCAACACTGTTCACAGCGCTTTAGATTGTTAGGGCCGGCAAATGATTTAAGTAATTTGGAATGCAATTATTTTCGAGTGCTAATGCCTTATATTTTTGTATCTGGCAGATGACTGTATATCACTCGTTTCATCATGACAAATTGAGATATAGTCACAGCTATTAATATCGTTGCAAAATCGATCAGAAATACTGCATTCGTTTTTAAAATCCTACCTTTTACAGTATTTATGCTTACTTGCAGTTCTTAAATTCTTTGAATAATTTTTTCTTTAGTAATAAAATCATGAAACAAAATGGGATCAGTTTTTTACCTAAGTGTTTTTATAAACTATGCATCTGAAAATTCTTTTTATCCTTTAGAGAGATCGTTTAGAAAGAAAGCTTCTCTGAGCAGGGCTGGATGAATGTGTTTATGTTAGAATTAAGGCCAACTCAGTGTAATAGGGTCCTAGGCCGGGGAGGGGGGGGTCCTCCGAATGGGTCTTTCTAAGAGGTCCTGGAGCCAATTTCCGCAAGGGAAGAAGGAGTGCGAACGGAGTGAGCTCAATGCAAAGTCACATAATGCAGAAATTTATTTTTATAATTACGTGTTGTATAAATCGTTTTATGCTTGAATATCTACGAACCGTACTTTTATTCATGCCAATAAAATATTACGGAATTACTTTCTTTAAAAAAATAGGTTATTATTTAAATAAAAACGCAAAAAGGAATATTCTTCCAAACATTTCATTTATTTATTATTACTTTGTTGTTTCAATTTTTTTTTTCTTTTTTGTCGTGCCAGGAAAATTTTTCAAATTTTTCCAAAATTGTGCCAAACAAACAAAAACAAAAAAAAAAAAAAAAAAAAAAAAACGTGCCATATAATTTTCGTCTATACTTTAGAAGCATTATTACAAGTTAAGGTGCAAGTTATGACGTACTGTATTTGAACATAACAATCGTGTTTTAAACAGTAATTCAAATTAATTTTTGAAATAGTAAATTTACATAAATTTATATTTAACATAAATTTATATGTGAAGGAGCTTCTGTCCTCTTCACTCCTCCCTTTTTTGAATATCGCAGATATATTCATAAAATATTTAAAGCTGATAATCAATTTTACAATTTATTTCAAATCATTCAAACAATCGCAGGCCACACAACTCTCTGAAACTTGTTCGACTAATTGTAAGTACCTTGTATATTAAATATTATCTATAAATTATATACACATCAATCAATGTACTTAAATTTATTACAACAAAAATGTGGATAACACAGTTTGACATGCATTTCGAATTACTTCCAAACGTAGCACTAATATATCAGAAATCTTTTGTGTGTCCCTGTAAACCAAGGACAAATGCTTTTACTACCATTTCTGTGTAAAAAGGCTTTTGAGTATAAAAATAATGCATGTCGATTTTATTTTATTTAGTGCAGTCTTAAGATGTTAATCTCTACCAACCAGAAATTTCTGCATATCAAGAGTTATTACTTTTTCGTTTGGAGATTCATTAAATCCTTTGTTTATAAACAAAATACTGAAACTATAGATGTAATTGAAGAAGCGTGTTATTCACGCAATTCGTCTATTAGCTGCTGATATGCAACGAAATACACTTGGACAGAACTGTATTACCGTTTAGACGTTTGTCGTGCTACAAAAAAAGAAAGAAAAAGAAGTAATAATAGGAAAGAAAAAAATTTCCAGAAGAGACCTGGTCGGTACTGCTTATTTAATTTTATATCCAGTAGTCTTATTTTTAGCTCATGGAAACTGGAACATTGCACATCGATGAGGAACCTCAAAAGAGTTTTGTGATAAGGGCCCTAACTGCCTCAAATCAGGTACTTGTAATTGAAAGTGTAGTGCTAATGACCTGGGACCAAATCCGTTACCTACCAATTCCCCATAACGCAGCACTAGTGCGTCGTAAACCCAACCAACCAACCAATGTTACCTCCCGTCTGCCAATTAGAGCTAGCCCCCCCCCCCTCCAAAAAAAAAAAAAAAAAAAAAAAAGGAACTCTTATATTTTGCTTGTAATGTCTGATTTTTTTTAGAACGACCGTCTTTTGTTGATTTGAAAAATTTATTTAACTAAATTCGATGACAATTATGATTCATGCATATGACCAAGTTTGCATAAGAAATTATAGGTAGGTAATATATAAACCGTTTTACTGGATATCTAACATTAACTTTTGCCATAGATAACATTATTTTGAACTGGCAATTCTTGCGTACAAAGTAAAATATATTAAGGCACAAAAGGTAAAAAAAAAAAAAAGAAAAAGGAAAAGGAAAACATCCACTATAGAAAAATTGACTTATAACTTTTCCATCTGTAATAACTTTAAAACTAATGATGGCAAAAATTAAAGCTGCCATGTTTGCATAATGCCACACAAATGAAATTACACCTATGCTTATTTTCACTTTAGTAATTCGTTTAATTACATTCTACAAAGTACTCAATAAAAAAATCTACATAAAACTTTCTTTTAAAACATAATACGATAAAGGTATACGTTGTATTCTGCAACGGCTTATTGCATGAAATATACATGTTATAGTTTAATATAGGAAATAAAACTACTTATTTGTTAGATCTAAACAACTACTGAATAAAAAAAGTATTCATTTCTGGATAATTCCACCTTTATATGGAATTACTGCTTTAATGCGTAATGGCATAGGATTATACAATTTTCTAACATAAACTTCAGAAATTTCATTGAGACAAACATCGTATATATATTTTTTCTAGTTCTTGCAAAGTTATAGGCCACCAATTTGGACCCATTTCACTTTATAGATTAAATATTTTCGAATCGGATTGAGATCAAGACTGTTTCTAGGTCTGATAAAGAAGAAATTCTACAATATTTTTTGTGGGTTTTAACCTAAAAAAAATAATGATTACTTACAGAATTATAGGTTCTCATGAGGATGGATATGTAATTTTAATAATTTCGATCGAATAAACGTATTACAGACACCATGTGGCAAGGTTCAATATCATATTGAAATATATATTCTCAAAAGGTCTAAGGTACCTAAAAAATAATAGAGTAGGCACTCACATATATAACGGCGTGCTTTATTTAAAGTGAGTGGATCCCTGAAGCATTAAAATTTGCCTGACTCCTTGAAAAGTTATGCACCCCCATATCATAATGTACGAACAATATTTTACTGTTTTGAGAGTGCATTTTTCGATAAATTTGTCATATTTTCGACGTCCGACTACTTTGTTTCCGTCAGTTCTAAATAAGTTAAACTTGACTCATAAAACCGTGTTCACAACCGTTAAAATCATGTGATGACGACCTGTTCGAAAATTTGCTTTTTAAATGATAAAATTGTCGGTTGTAGAAAGAGAAAAGGAAAATATCCAAGTGTGGCATTGTTTTTTCCTTTGTCCCTTAGTGTATATTATTACTTTCAGTCCTACTGTTCTTAATATATATATATATATATATATATATATATATGCGCATTCAAAAACTAATTTGTAGTCTGTTAATATTTAAACTTCTTTTTTGTATCCGTTAAATGGGAAAATTTAAATAAGTGTAGATGCATTTATATCCAATATTCTGAAATACAATTTTATTTGAAAATAACTAATATTTTCATTATTTTTTTTTTCTTTAGGTAGGAAGTTGAAAGGTGTTTGTATTCATCGTCTAGTAAAGCTCAGCAGAAGTAGAAATCTTCAATGAACTTTTACATTTGTATCTCAAGACAAAAGACATTGATTTTATATTGTCTGTTTTTTACACAAATATGATAATAAATTATTACAAGCTGGGCAATATAAAATTTGCTTCAGAAACATAACATTCTAGTGAAGAGAAAATTCCTGAAAATAAAATGTATTTCTGTTATGTATGTATGATATGAATAACAAACTGATAAATATGTATGTATTTGTGCGTGTAAATATGATTTAACAGATGACGACTCCAAAAGAAAAAGAATGACATTATTCGATAAAAGCTGGTCTTAAACGCAAACTAGCTACGTTTAGATGCATTTACATGCGTAAGATAGAGGTTCTCAAATGTAAAGAATTATATTATTCTAAAAGTCGATCTGAACTCGTAACTAGTTTCGTTCAGATGCCGTTACGTAAGCATGTTTATTCGCAAATTCAGAAAACTTTAAAATGATTGACTTCAAATACGTGCTAAAAAATTAAACTGCATTTAACATTTTCCTGTAAAAAAACAAACTTTTATTTTTTTTTTTTTTTTTTTTAGTTCGTGTGAAATTTCACACTTTTAACTGTTTTTTGGGGGTACGACTAACATTAAGAGGATCCCTAATAGAAAGAAATTAAAACACTAGATGACATATGTTTAGAGAAAAATGGAATCCCTATTGAATTATTAGTAAATTTTGATAGCAATGTTTGCAACTATCACGTAATTGGATCGATACATATTTTATAAATGTTTATAAACAGAGCATTTCTTTTAACATCGTTAATGATAAAAAAAAAAAAAATAATAATAATGATAATAATAATAACAATAAAAAGTGGCATTTTAATTAAAATAGTAGGTGTAGGGTGGACCTTTCTCAGTCCTCCATTATGTATTTCATCTCATAAATTTCCTTAAGAACATACTATATTCATGTTAAAACAAATTAACTCTGCCGTTTCCTCAGCATGGTCCAGACTGAAATGCTCCCTCTACTAGGTTACCCTACCCTCAATTCGATACATTTACCACATCTGAATATGCCAATTTTTTTTTTATTGGGGTTAATGAAATTTCATAGTATTTCCAACGGAATAATTCCTATAATGAATATTTATGCGAAATTTGGACAGATACTTCCATGCTAAGACAATCTTAAATTTCCAATAACTTGCGAAATTTTCAAAGTAAAATTTTCACAGTTAATGGTGATTATTCCAGCATTATAAATGATATTTTAAAATCGAGTCAACATCTTTATAATAAAATTAATACCCATAATGCCCGTTCATGCGAAATTTTGCCCTGTTCTCCTATGTTAGGAAAACCGTAAATTTCGAATAACTTACGAAGTTTTCAAATTAGAATTTTTAAAATTAATAGTTTACTTTCCAGTATCATGAGCGTTATTTTAAAATTAGTCCGACCACTTTACGATCATTCGTTCTAAAGATATAGTCTACACAGAATAACAAACTAACAAACAACTGGTTAACCTACAGATGGTTACTACATCAGTTTTGCGATTTTCGGATTTCTTACACTCCCAAAACAAGGAGAAAAAACGTATGGAAAAAAAAAAAATCGAGGTAAGTTTCACGAAAAATTTTACGAATTTCCCATACCAATAAATATGATAGGGCACTGAAAAAAAAAAGTCAGACAAAAGTAATACAATTCGTCATAAGGGGACAATAATGTATAATGGGATACATCACAGTCCGTTAGTGTCAGCCAAAGCTCATAATTTGTATAGGGAAAAATTGTTTATAGACTTACACATTACCTAATCGATGTTTTAAAATCATGCTTTTTTTTTTTTTTTTTTTTTTTTTTTTTTTTTTTTTTTTCACATTCTGAAAATTTATGACCGTTAATTTGGTACTCGTTTTCTAAAAATTATTATTATTATTATTATTATTATTATTTACATTTTAATTTCAGGTTAAAATTGCGAAAAATTAAGTGCATTTTCTGTTATTTTAGCTGCAAAATGAAATGCTAAAAATTAAAATAAATTTTATGGAAACAAGTACAAACTGAATTACTGTGAATTTTCCAAGTGTAAAAACGGAATATATATATATATATATATATATATTACGCATGTTTTATTATTTTGTCAACACTATATTTTAAAAGAATTTTTCTTGAAAGTTTTAAAGTTGGGGGGTGGAAGAAACAGACAAGACAGTATTTAACAAGTACTCATTTTATTTAACAGCAAACTTTAAAATTTATATCATCTTATACAAATAAATATGTAATGAATTTACAAGAATAAATTAGACAAAAATTTAAATTTAACCATTTCCATGGATTACAAAATTTACACTTTTTAGTTAGCATATTTTGCATGTTGGCACATTACTTTAGAAGTACTTGAATTCATTTTAAAATGATCAAATGAAATTTCACTGTAATTAATGAGATTATTTTATTCAAATATATATTTATAAGAGCATAATTTTTTACTCACAGAAAACACAACCATTGAACTCAACAAAAGGAAAAATAAAATAACAAAACAACAAAACTGCCAAAAGCTTTAGTACACGCCTTTTTTTCCACACCACTGCTTTTGTAGAGTAAATTTCTCTAATATGTAATTGCCAAAAAAAAAAAAAAAAAGTTATGTGAAAAATAAAAGCAGGTGTTAAAAATTTTACGAAATAAATTATAAAGTTGACAGGTTTGTAATGAAAATTAAACTATTAACGGTTTCAGAAACTCCACATATATATTTTCAAACCAATATGAATAAACAAGTTATGAAAAACAGATGACCTCTTAGTTTGATAATAAAACAGCATGGAATTTAATGCATATTGGCGTAAAATATATTGAAATTTTATTGTTAACAAAATGCATATACCGATTTTTCTAAAACTTAAAGATTAGAAGATTTCTCTGGTAAGAGAAAAACTTTGAATCAATGCAATTAAACACATATTAACAAGGTTGATAAAAAAAAATCATTAAAAATTAAAAGTTTTTCGAAACAAATATCTTGTTATACTTGTATACATTTTAATTTCTTACAGGTAAAATTTCATTTGTCTCAAAGTAGTGGTTATAATTTAAATATAAACCGAGTAATAATATTGAGAAGACATTCATTTTTATGCATAATAAATACTAAACAGATTTTTATTTATTTATTTATTTTCAAGTATAAGAAACACGTTATTTATATATTGTGCTTAAAGTAAACATAGAGCAGGCTAATTAATTTATTGCTTTATAACAATCTGTATAGTTTCTGAAAAAAAAATTTAAAAATCAATATTAAATTTAATGTGAATATTTATAGTTAATTTTTAATCGTATATGGAAGAGTTATTCTGTATTTGAAATGAATCGAAAAGAAAATTAAATCTGAAAATTCAAAAAAGTTTTTAAATAAATTGCTGTAGAAAATGTTACAAAATTGATATTTTTTATACATAATAAATACTTTTTTATTTAAAATTGAAAATACAATAGTAAAATGAATATGGGAATGTACGATAAATTTTAAATCGTTTATGGAAGATTTACTTGTATTTTTAATGAATCAAAAAAATAACCTTAAACATGAAAAATTAATTTTCTTTAAATAAATTGGTGGAGTGAGGTATAAAAAGAATAAATAAATGATAATATAAATATCATTGAAGAATATGTTACAGGAAAATTTCTTTATATGCTTTGAGAGTGAAAAATCCATGTATAGTTACTACACTTAGCTTTTGATTATTAAAATACAAACATTGCAACAAAAAACATGATTGCACAACACTTATAAAATACATCACTATGATCAAAAATAGCAATTATCATCGATGCTTCATGGACAAGAAATATGTTAACTGTGATCGAATGATACACCATACATGACATGTTATGAAAATATTTTTTTAGCACCATTAAAAAAATATGAATATCAAGTTTATCTTTCAGTCAATTTCCTCAGTTCTAAGTTTAACATTATACATATAACATTTGTCATTTATAGGATTTTTTTCTACATTTTTACATTAAGAGAATAGGCCAGTGCAGGTGTTTGTAATCTGGATAGCAGTTTTAAAGTTTTTTAAAAAATCTCTGTTTATTTAATATTATGGTCATAGAAAATTTAACAGAATAATAAGTTATTTTTTTATTACTACATCATAAATTTAAAGGTCGAGAGATAAAGGAAAAAGACACAGAGGAAAAATATCGTTTAAAATTCGTCGTACAGCGATTTTTATAATAAGTATTTCCAAGCACTTTTAACCCTTTGCGGCGCAAGACAATTTGAAACATTTAAATTATACTGCCACCGGAATTCATGAACTAAATTAAACTAAAAGATATGTTAAATTTTAAGGTTTAAAAAACCGGCCTTTTCTGATATGTTATAAACGTGAATTTTTGCAAAAAAATTTCCGGGATGAATTTTTGCAGCTGAATCTTAAATTTTGCGTCCTCGCAGCGAGGACAGCGCGCGTTAAGGGGTTATAGTCTCGAAACTAGCTTTATTTTATAAACAATATTTTGGATTTTTGACGGGTGACTTGGTGCTTAATGAATAAACTCTGGAATAATAAACAATGTTTTAAACGCCAAGCGAAGTAATAAACTAGCAAACAACTGTTTCGATAGCATTTAGTGTACCGTCGGTCACTGATGACGGTACGCTAAATGCTACCGAAAATGCTGTCTGCTAGTTTATTATTTCTTTTGACGTTTAAAACGTTGTTTATTATTCCTGATTATTTTTGATTACTATATTTTTGATTAAAATTATAAGCCAATAACATAGCTACCAACTCTGCCGTTTTACAAGGAAGATATCATGCCAGAAATTTTTTATAATGATTTTCAGTTTATTTAAGCGTCGAAAATATTTGAGGAATATCTTTTTTAATATAGTGGTAAGAAAGCTGCTTTAATAATTTGAGAGGTGACAACTATGCATTAGTAAAACAATATAAGAAAAGACACAAATAAAACAATATAAAGACAGTTATCAAAGTTCTGCCTTATTTAAACATACTTGCCAACATTTTAAACTTTTAAATAAGGTTTATTACCACTAGAAATCTGTCATATTATTTTTCTATGATTAAATAAAGTGAAAATTGTTGTAGAAAATTTATGGTATGAAATATCTCGCCAAAATCGGGAGATATGGCAAATGTAAAATACTTTTATACAGCAAAAAAGTTAAAAATGATTCAATTACATCATTAAAAATAAAAAATATACATTTGAAATTCAATAAATGTTTTTAAAATCTTTTTGAAATAGCAGTAAGAAATCTGATTTAATAATTTGAAAGATTGTCAGCTACGCATTAGCAAAACAATATAAGAAAAGACGAAAATAAAACAATATAAAAAACATTTACCAAAGTACTGTTTTATTTTAAAATACTTTTTTATAGCAAAGTAGTTAAAAATGATTCAATTAAAAAATAAATGCTTGAAACGTGTTGTTATATTATTATGAATAAAAAATATACAAACGAAATTTGTTAAAAAATTTTTAATGTCTGTCCAAACTTTTCAGCTCAGCTGTGAAAAAATAAGCTCTCCTTCACTTGAAATGTAAATGCTAAGAATAATCCTTCAGCTGAAAATCAGTTCTAAGAATTATCCTTGATTTGAAGTACATGTTCTAAGTACAATATAGTTTAAATAAATAAAAAAAATTAAGTAACAATTAACCTGTAAATAGTTCATTAAACATGTGGAAGAATACACAAAAAATGAATATTAGTCATACATAATGACTAGCTCATCCAAATGTCTGACTAGTAAAACACATAGGCTGAAATTTTGAAATTCAGTGCAAACACAAATATTAATAAAAGTCAAGCAACATACAAGGGAAGAAACTATTATTTAACTAAATGAGTACTGTCAATTACAAGCAGAAAAATACTTCACATCTGTAATCTCAAAAATATTCTCTCAATATAACAAATGAACAATATTAAAATTTCATAACATATAAATAAGGAATGTGCTACGTAGCAGAAAAAAAAGTATAAAATGATGAAGCTCTTCACAAATCAAAACTTTATAAAACACCCATAAAAGTGGACGGATTTATATATGAATGTAAAATTGAAGGACGGAGCTTTTCTCCACATAAATTACCCTTTTACAACATCTTCTTTCCAAATTACATCTAATGAAAAATGAGAAATTAGCAGAATTTTCTAAAAGCATCTTTCAAACTCTGTAAACGAAACAACACTTTTCTTTTAAACTAATTCATATTTTTTTTTCATAGTTTTCATAATTTATATGGCAGAAAATTCAAATCTACTTTATGTCACTTAACGTACCTTGTTTTCAATATTTAATGAGTACATTTTAATGCACTAACTATTTTTTTTATTATAGGAAGAACATTAGTAACATTTACAGAGCTGCCAACCTATTCCGGCAAATTGTTAGTACCGCCCCTTTTTCTACACCAATAAAATTTTAGAGTAATTCTCTTCAAATGTATTCACAATGAATTAAGAAAAAAAATGCTCTAAAAATTAAGTGGTGTAGAAAAAGGGGCGGTACTAACAATTTGCCGGATTAGGTTGACAGCTCTGCATTTATATAAATGTGTAGAACCTTATTACCATAAGCTACAGGATGCATGTGCTCCCTCATTTAAATTTAGAAGGATCCCCCGAAATGACTGAAAGCGCAGAGCTGCCAACCTAATCCGGCAAATTGTTAACGCACATTGAAAAACGCCCTTTTTTCTACACCACTTAATTTTTAGAGCAATTCTCTTCAAATGTATCTATGATGAATTAAGTAGAAAAATACTCTAAAATATGAGTGGTGTAGAAAAAGGGGCGGTACTAACAATTTGCCGGATTAGGTTGGCAGCTCTGAAAGCCTGTCTGGTAGCCGAATGATCAGCACTCTGGTCTCCAATTTCTAGGTGCCGAGTTCGAATCCCGATTCATACATAGATGTTCGTTGTGGTTAGTAATGACTTAAAGTCATAGGTTCCAGTCAAATCAGCAAGAATTACCGTGGACGAAACATCATCCAATTCCAAAATGACTAAAAATCAGAGCTTACAATTTAAAGATTTAATGAGTAATGCATTGGTTGTTTTTAAAGATTTTTATGCACATGCAAAATCTAATTAACGAAAAATCACAGGATGCATGATCGATCTTCATCATTTGAATTTAGTAGGAATCTTCGGAAAAAATTGTTATGCGGCGCATGACATTTCTTTTTTATCATTTATTATTGAGTATCAGATATTTTAAGTTTGGATGAAGGGAAAGAAAAATTTATATTATTTTTGAAAATTTCTGTTATGTCACTGAGAAGTCTAAAAATACAATAAATAAATCTTAACTATTAACTTACCATCTTGGTTGGGGAAAATATTGCCTATAATATTTAATTATTAAAATTTTACGCCTAAATGTATTTGATATGTATAAAGAAAAATATTTTTTATTGAAATTATATTATGTTTAATTTTTTTTCTTTTCTTTTATTAAATTTCGTTTAAAAATATTACAAGTAATTAAACAAATTAATGCATAATATTAAATTAAAAATGAAGACAAGCGTAATTTTCACAAATATTTAAACATCGTAAAACCCGAATAAACTACTACGTCAGAAACGCCAAAGAAAATATTGGAAATGCATACAGCTGTTTCGGTAGCCTAAAGCGTACCGTCTTCAGTGCAAAAAATATTCTGAATGAGAAGAAGTGCTCGTATATATAGGAGAGGGGCCGGATTTAGTTCAACTAATAGGATTACGGGAAAGGTGGGGGAGAGTGGCCAATAGGAATTTAGGAAAATTAGCTGTGTAAACAGTAGAAAAATTAAGAAAATGTGGACTGAATATAAAATTTCCAACAGTCAGACAAATAGGGAATAGCGAAATCACAATTTACAAGGTTTTTAAAATTTTTATAAATATGAAAAGCTTCAAAGAAATCGAGTTCATGAATGAATTTAGGTCTGCGAATTATTTTAGCTGAATTAAATTTAAATAAATAAGTATTATAAATAATAATAATAAGTATTATAAATAAAAAAGTATTATGAATTTAAATAATAAATAAATAAGTTGTTTTAGTTAACTTTGGCGAATTTTCAAGTTCGAATTCTAGGAAATTTTCAAGGGAAAAAAAATGTTTTGTGAAATCCAAATATAGGTAAAACACTCCCAGGAATAATATTTTAAACGCGAGTAAGTTTTCCTGTGCGTTAAATTTAGGAAAACCAAATCTCTATTAAATTTAGAGGTTAATCAATATATATATATTTGGTTAAAATATATAATTCGAGTTTTATGACTGTATTATACACAACGCAAAGACTGACAAACTAAATTGTTATAAACCATTTTAAAAGCACTTTAAGAGATTATCATACCATTGGTTTGGACGTTTATTTTTTTATAGAATGGTTCGAGTAATAGGCGCCGAACCAGGCGCCTTTAAAAACATTTAATGAAACAACAAAATGACGTTGTGAACACAAAGAGACCATGAATCTATCACGCCATTTACATCGCCATTTGCATCGAAAGCTATTACTTTCTATGCGAAAAAAAAAAAATTAAAAGAAACAATAAACATATATTTATATACAGGGTGATCCAAAAATCACAGAAAAAATAAAAAATTCATTATTAAAAAAATACTAAAAGTAGCTTTATGCGGTTTTCACTGAAATGTACAGAAAAACATGGGATTTTTTTTTTATGTACGAAAAAAATATCAGCTGCATTTTTTACCAACATACCACTCTATATTCGCAGTAACCTCTCACGTTTTAAACAGATCCGTCTGATCAAATGACGCCATATGGTAAATACCGAAACTTTTTTAGGAGAATTTCCTATGTGCAACGTCTGACGGACATTCTAATGAATGACGGTAATTACATTGAGCATTTATAATTCTAGTTACATTGTTGAATGTACTGCGGCACTGTAAAAAAGTAAATTTGCAATTATATCTCTACCTTATGAAGAAAATTTAATGTAATTTGCTAATAAATCTTTTCTTACCTAAAAATTCCCATGTATTTCTGTGCATTTCAGTGAAAACCACATAGTGTTAAGGTCAATACTTTTTGAATAATAATTTTTGTTTAATTTTTCTGTGACTTTTGGATCATCCAGCATATATTTATATAATATGACACGCACAACATCAATATGAGTTCGAAAAATTTTCGGAAGACATTTCTATAAAAGAAATGTGTATGAAAGACATCACTTAGGACATTTGATGTTCATAGACGGAGATGACACACATTATGGAAACTCCTAAGATGATACCTATATTTTTGGCAAGCAACATCTTGAATGGAGAGCCATGTCTATGTTCACGGAGCTCAGGAATCTGGAAAAAATGAAATGCTTATTAAAACAAAACGAAAATAAGGTAAAGACTAACAAGGGAAGTATGAATCAGTAAAATTGCTATTGAAACCAAACCAAGCTTAAAATTAAGAGCATAGTCGAAAACATTGGGTATCATACAAGTTTGCTGCAACAACTCCCATGGGGGTGAGATATGCCCTCTATTAGTTTTAGTTATTTCTATAAAAGCCAACAAAACACACAGCGTAGTGAGAACAGATGGTGCAGTGCCAGCGTGCTTGACTTAAGATATGTAGGTAGTGGGATCGAGTCCCCGCAAGGGCGTTTTGTATTTTAATTTTTAATCTTTTGATTTTTTTTTTCTTTACGTTCTTAATTAAATTAAATTATTAATTTAAGAGAAAATATTTATTACATTAAATTTTTTTTTTTTTTTTTTTTTTTTTTTTTTTTGAGTATTCCAATTAATCAAGTATTGAGAATGAATTTAAGAAATGCATTTTTTTTTTTTTTTTTTTTTTTTTTATAAAAAAGAAAACCATGTTTAAAGCTACGAATATAGTTTCTAATATATAACAATTATGATTAAAAGTAGAAAAATCATGGAACCATAAGTATTTTTCACAATTAGAACAAGAAATATAAAAAGATTGATCACAATTATTTGAATTTCAATTTTACCATTTTACCAAATATTTGGCTTTTCGTTGAGATTACTTGATTTGTAAAATTCCTATTTACCCAAATTTTGAATTTTTTTAGATGTAAATTAATTATAAATTAGTAAAATCATTTTGAGAAAATTTGTCATCGTCTTCAATATTATTGTCAGTTCTTCCGACACCACGAAATTTGACAGTTGTTTAATGAAATATTTGAAATAAAAGTTAAATGCGACGTCGAATAGTTAAGCAACAGCTGTTCATCATTCAGGATTTTTCATGTAAAAAATAGCATTAATAAATAATACAATTGAGAGCAGACGATTAACTCTTGCTATTAATGTCGTCGTTAAAAAATAGTAATTAATAATTTATATAAAACAATCATTAATAAAATTTTATCTGAATGTAATCATTAACAAAATCTTACCTAAAAATAATATAAAAGTATTCCCCGTTAAATTATTAATTTCTTTAAATTTAATAAATAAATTGGTTAAAAATAAAAATATATTAAATTGTCCGCGCTGAAAAAAAAAAGAACTTGTTTTAATATAATTAATGTATTTTCTCTTACAATAATGATTTAATTTAACTAAAAATGCCAAAAATAAATATTTCAGTTGAAAAAAAAATATAAACACATATACAAAACGCCTTTGCGGGGACTCGATCCCACGACCTACGTATCCGAAGTCAAGCACGCTGGCACTGAACCACCTGTTCACAGTACGATGCATCTTTTGTTGGCTTTTATAGAAATAACTAAAACTAATAGAGGGCATATCTCACCCCTATGGGGGTTGTTGCAGCAAATTTGTTCGGTACCCAATGTTTTCGACCATGCTCTTTAATTTAAGCGTGGTTTGGTTTCAATAGCAATTTTACTGATTCATACTTCCCTTGTAAGATAAATCGATATATTTTTGTTTAACTTGTTAGTGTGTTACTTACACTGATACATTATGGAACATAAAATATGCATTGTTTAATTTGAATGTGCTATCAGAAAAACTTTTGAAAATCAGAAATCAAAGATAAAACATGACTTTTGTTTCAAATTTAATAAAAAAAAAAAAAAAAAAAAAAAACTGTATAGTTGGGGAATGTAATCTTAAAACAATTTTTTTTTCGATCGCGGAATTTCGATACTTTTTTATATATGTATATATATATATATATATATATATTTTTTTTTTTTTTTTTTTTAAGTGTTGTAATATTATGGAAATGTTAAATGAGAATTTGAATACCTTGGTTCTCATAATTATAAGAACACCCGTCTTTCTATATTAACTAAGCACTGAACACTGTTATTTAAACAAACATATTTTTTATTAATTTGAATGTCATTAATAGACTATATTTAAAAAGTTTTATCGTTTTTCTATCTTAAAAAACTTTAAATACGATCAAAAAGATGATTTTTCAGGTGTTCACAATTATAAGGACAGCTCGAATCTTAGTAAATTTTTTTTCAGTTATTCTTTAAATTAATATTTTATGGGGTCTCTTTTTAGGATGAAACAGTGAGACATTCTCTCTGGTATATATATATATATATATATATATATATACATATTTTTTTAATATTCAGTTTCAATACCACTTCATACAGCATAGATGATATCCTGAATACATTTAAACTATTTAAAATTGCTTTCTACTTGCATGCACTTTTCTAATATGATAAGTTAATGTTTTTTCAACTTTTAGGCCACGGGAAAGGCAATAATACAGAAGTTTCTTTCTTCAAACTGTTTCCTATTGCTCTAGAAGTAGAGCAAAAATGTAAGTCTTGTTGAAAAAAATATTATTACCCCCCAATATCTAACAAAAATCTGAGAATTCCACGTTTAAAATTTGCGGATATTCTTTTGATGTTCATAATAATAGAAAAAAATACCAAATTCATTCTGCCTTTAGTAGAAACAGTTCTCCAGAGCACCTTTAAAATGCCCGATTCATATCTGCTTTTAAAAAATCTGCTCTGTCTTTCGCTATCTTCAAAACGTGCCAGTAACTGTTAAAACCATTTGGTTAATCAAGAATAAAATGTTTTTCATCCGAAAATGCAACATTTTACCATTTAATATTGCCTTTATTCAACTTTGACACAAACGTTCTTTCCCCCATTAAATGCTTATTGATTATTACAGGTTTTTTATTCATTTTAACATATTATTAATTATTTTAAACATGCATAAATGTGGACCCTGACCTTTCATTAAAAATTACGAGCAAATTCAGAAGCAGTCATTATGAGTAGAACAGTAAGAGGAATTATGAGTCTTCGATCTCTGTAAAACAACTCTGATTTTGCATCAGATCTCTCTCCTATCGAAACAGCAGTTCACCGTTTGATCACATTTCCTTCAGCAATTTTAGATCTTCGAATATCATTAGAAATTCGGCGAATTGAAATTATCCTTCCACTTAAAAAACACGTTTATCATACTTCACTACATGAACGTTCTTTTCTTCGAGGAATTATAAGGTCCGTCCAAGAAAAATTGAAGGCTTATATATAAATTAATCTAGCCCAGTAGTTAACAAATTCGCATGTCATCTGTAATTTATCCGCTAGTAAGTTAAATAAAACGAAATAATCTTGATTGTCCCTATAATTATGAACATCTAAAAACGTGAAGAAAAAAATATTTTGCTCTATTTTTTATTAATTTTGTTTCATATTAAAACAAATATAGCAGTTTAGGTTTTTAGAATAGTAGATTATATTAAGTGCACTTAGTATAATCTTGTTCACAATTATTTTTATATTAGTTATTTCAAAACATAAAGTGTCCTTATAAATATGAGAAGGAGTGTAGGACTTTACAGAAGTTTCTGTTTTGTAAATGATTATTATACCACGTATAAATTCTTGGATTGTTTAATAAAATTTCAATACACCAATATTATATAAATATTCCGAATACAACTTTAGAACTAGTATGTTGTGACCATCATAAAACTTTCTTCTATATCATTCTATATAACAAATACACTTAATCATAGCTTATCGCAATAAAGATTTTACATATAGAGTTTGGTGGAATTTTAATCAACTGATGCTGATATGTAGCAATATTAATCACAGAAAATGAGTGACAGCAGCGACACCTGTCAGACGATATAAAACCAAATTAAGTCAGTATTTGTTTTCCTAATGTCTATCTCACATATCCAATTTGGTGCATTTACACGCAATAGAAGTTGAGATTTAGCCTTTCTATTCAAATTGAAATCGTTTGTCAACCGCTATACACCCAAATTGAATAAGCATAAAGTTTCATATTTGCCCTCACATATCAAGCTTTGTTCCATTACATACGATAGAACCTGTGATATAGCCTTCAGTTACATGGGAGATATCGCAGTATAGCAGCGCTACCTGTCGAAAGATTCGCACCAAAAGTTAATACGCACTAACTTATATCAAGATGCAACTACATACAATTTTATATGAAATTCTATGCAATAATTTCTGAGATACAGTTAGCACATAATTTTTGTTGAGAAACACACAGCGAGACAGACAAACGAACGGACGGACAAACATTTTCTAAAAATTCTCAAATCGTGTTTTGTACCTCTAAAAAACGTATAAATCCACTGAAAATTTAAAGTCAAAAGTTTTTACGAATCCAATACTTTCTTCAATTAGCATAGAAGAAAGTAAAATATAATAGTTAAATTAATTCTGTAAAATCTTTGATGCGGCAACCGAGTCATAATGAAGTAATAGTTAAATATACTGATTCTGCATAATAATAATATTAATAATAAATTATTATAATTTTGAGTAACGGTACGAAGCATATAAAAGAGAGCATTTAAAATAAGCGATGATTGCTTATTAAAGTAAACTAGTATCGCCCAGTGGTCGAAACTCGACCGCTTTTTTCCAAAGCAAGGCAAAGCAATGTCATCGCCTTCTTCTAGAATTAAGTTGCAACACAGCTGCGGCAATTGCTTGTTTATATGCAATAAAACTGAATCAGCAGAGTTTTACTTTTTTTTTTCAAGTTTAGTACACTCCAGATGCTGTGCCTTTCCTGAAATGAGAAGAAATCGCAACGTGGAAGCGCCCCCCGTCGGCAGGCCCTGACTTACGGCAGGGCATATGGGGCAAATGCCCTGGGCCCCCCTTCTGGAAGAGGCCCCCCTACAGGCAAATGCAGAAATTCTGCAACCTAAAGACCTCTTATGCCACTGCAAGGGGGCCCCCCAGAATAGGCTTGCCCCGGGGCTCCAGGTAGTCTAAGTCGGGCCCTGCCCGTCGGATGATATAGCCCAAAAGCCAATCGGCACCATGTTAAACCAAGGTCCAACCAAATATCAAATTCGGTTAATTTAATTCCATTGGTTCATAAAATACAGATTTGAACTCAAAAGAAAAAAAAATGTCAAAAGGTATAACTTCATCGAAAACCGGAAATCTAAAATTTTTCTGAATCTTATACTTTCTTCTCATGTATGCAGAGGATAGAATAATAAATCCACTTTTTAAAAATAAATAGTCAATTTCAGTTAATTGAAATGCAAGGGCATCATCTCAAAATGTGTAAATTCTTCGAAAACCACAAATCAAAAGTTTTTCCAAATCTTAAACTTTCTTCTTATATATGTAGAAGATATACGTAAGCGAAGTGTGACGTCGCAGGGCCAGTAAAAGATTGCCTATGTTAATCGTCCATTGGATTTTTTGTAAAAAAAAAAATATTAAAAATTGAGGAAAATTATTTCCTGATTTTAATCCCCATATTTGGGTATAATTAAAAATTAGTCATCGTGCACATGTGTTAGATTAGGTTATTTTGCTGTCAAATTGACAAAATTATAATTCAAAACTCTAGAAACAAAATGGGCATAGATTTGATATCTGTTCGTTCTTAGTATTTTGTGTATTTGGCGATCAAAAACATAATACGAAAACATACATGTCAGATGTATATTTTCGTAATATACATATTCTACGAAATATTATTAATATTATTGGTTGCTCGTTATTAAAATAATCATGATTTTTGAAAGGGATTAAATATGTTCGCCAGATAATTTGGCAATCTTTTATTTTTTTCCGCCAAGAATGGCAGATATCAAATCTGTTCCTTTGAAATGAATCTCATTCCGTTGAAATTAAATGTTTTTGTTTATATTCGAAAATGGAAGTCTGTCATTTTATTTTTCTAGAGTTTTGAGATTTAAAATTAAAATTTTATAATTTTTACAGAAAAAATAACTCAACCTAACACACACAGACAGTAACTTATATATAACTATACCCAAATATGGGGATTGAAATCGGGTGATAATTTTCCTTAACACACACACAAAAAAAAAAGAAAAAAAGAAAAGTCCAATGGATGGTTAACATAGGAAATCTTTTGCTTGGCACCACTGACGGTCAATGACGTCATCACTTCGCTTGGGTATAGTAATAAATCTATTTTGTTTTAAATAAGTACTCAATTTTAGCTAATTGGAACGCATTATTTTTTGCTTAAAAATATGTCTTCAACTTAGAGCAAATGGAAATCGCACGCACAAAAAAAAAAAAAAAAAAAGAAAGAAAGAAAGGAAAGGGGAAAAAAATTAGAAATCTCATAATTCAAATCCTTTTTTAACTTGCGTATATCATCAACAGTATAAACTTTTGATCTACCACTCATTCACTCAAATTTCTACCACATAATGGCTGTTTTCTCATAAAATAAAAAATCTGTAGTCGAGAGTATAGTGATGCTACATTACACAAATTACATTGCCTATGGTTTTATTTGAGTTTTCAGAACTTGCCAGATTTAACAACTTTCTACTTAAGTATTTTTCAATATAAAAGAATACGTTTGTAAAATGGAAAAATGCATTAAAAAAAGTATTTTTAAATACTTTCTTGACATCGTAAGAAAATAATTTTTATATTCTGCACATCTAGCTAATCATACCTTTTGAATGATACCATTTTAAACCCTGTACTCCCATAATTAATATGTTAAAAGTGTACCACAAACTTCATGCTTGCCTATTAATATATAGATGCTAATAGTGAACCTGCAACAGGAGTGATTTTGTCCAGATTTTGGAGTACCATTGTTTTTAGAATTAGAATGTCTTCTAATACAATTCTGTGCTTAAATTGCCCGAAAATTATTTAACACATGATTGTGAATTTTTAATGTTTAAATTTAATTTAAATTTTTACTGTTTAAATTAATTAATTAATCGCTTTATGAATGCAATAATTAAAATAATAAATAATAATAATAATAATAATTTTACTTCTGTCGATGATATTTATCTTTCAATATCGAATATTTTTAATAATTTCCAATACATTTTTAAAGTATTTGTGATGTCGGTTTGTCTGTCTGTCCGCGTTTTCATTTCCAATAGTATCTTTAGAAATCCATAAAGATATATGCTCGTCACGTATTTCAGATATGCTATATAATACTTCTCATTGCAAATCGTACATGTAGTAAAACTAGTTCACATACAGGCATTCGCAAAATAATACGGATACATTGCAGCTAAGAGACGTATTTGTGATAAAAACTTTTTCTACTGTTGATGAATTTACAGATCAATGCAAAAAAATTTGGATTCGTTATGGGATATTGCTGGAGGTGCACTTTCATGTGTGTTAATCATTTTCAGCATTTTTCAGTGATCCAGAAAAATGTTTATAACTAAGTATTTATGATGTTACGGATAGATATATTTACAGATTGTTATATGGAAGTATTTATAGCAATGAAAACGTGGACAGATAGACAGATGAGCTGAAGACATTAACACTTCTAAAATTTATTGTAAAAGTTAATATCTATTGTCTTGACTATTTTCAAATAATGAGAGATAAATTATGAAAACAAGTGAAATTATTTTTCTTGAATTATTACATGTACTTAAAAAAAAATATGAATAAAAATAATAATAATCAAAATAACAATTTTTCTCATATTTTTTACCCGTCTGTAAAAAAAAAAAAAAAAAAAAAAAAAAAGAAAAAAAAAAAAAAAAAACGCTGTAAGATCTACTGCGAAGTACATGCATACGTCATTCACTCTTCAGTTTGAAAAACAAGGATGTACGTAGATATGTCGTCATATAAATCCAGAATGTATGTAAGTTTCTGATAACCTTCTATTGAAAGTATTCATGTTGTCACAAAAATGAATATGGTGCTTGAGAGATTATTGAATATGATTTTAGTAATAAATATTATAACGTTTCTAAAATAGTTAAGGAAGAACTTATAACTCCCTAGTCCAACACTATTCTGATAAACCGATGCTCAAGTAATCAGAAAATATATTTTTTATATATATGCGTTATTTTTAACACTTTCCAACAAGGTTGAAAAGTGTTTATGACTTCGGTTTGTCTGTCTGTCTGTCTGTCCGCGCTCTAACTGCCGTAAATATTTATGGAATTTCTTGAAACTCATATATGTTATTCAAGTTCACTATCGGATGTTCCCTATTGAAAATGGAGTGAATACATCTACTGGTTTGTGTACAGGGACCCCCGAAAATATTTCAAGGCATTGTGTTCTATGAGAAGCATTTCTATAAACCATATTTTCATACCCTTACTGTACACAAATCTTAATGAAATTGACATATGTAATACAAGTTCACTATCGGATGTTCCCTGTTAAAAATGGAGTTTATACCTCTACTGGATTGTGTACAGGGATCCCCGAAAATATTTCAAAGTATTGTGTTCTATGAGAGGCATTTCTATAAACCCTATTTTCATACCCTTACTGTACACAAATCTTAATGAAATTGACATATGTTATACAAGTTCACTGTCGGATGTTTCCTGTTAAAAATGGAGTTTATACCTCTACTGGATTGTGTACAGGGACCCCCGAAAATATTTCAAAGCATTGTGTTCTATGAGAGGCATTTCTATAAACCCTATCTTAATACCCTTACTGCACAAAAATCTTAATGAAATAGACATATGTTATACAAGTTCACTATCGGATGTTTCCTGCATAAAATGGAGAAAAAAAACACCACTCATTTGTGTACAGGGATACACAAAAGTATTTCAAAGCATTGTGTTCTATAAGAGGCATTTCTATAAACATATTTTCATAGCCTTACTATACAAAAATCTTAATGAAATTGAAATATGTTATACAAGTTCACTATTGGATGTTCCCTGTTGAAAATGGAGAGTATATCTCTACTGGTTTGCGTACAGGGACCCCCTAAAATATTTCAAAGCATTGTGTTCTATGACAGGCATTTCTATAAACCATATTTTCATACCCTTACTGTACACAAATTTAAATGAAATTGAAATATGTTATTCAAGTTCACTATCGGATGTTTCCTGTATAAAATGGAGTAAATACCATCTCTGATTAGTGTACAGTGACACACAAAAGTATTCCAAAGCATTGCGTTTTATGAGAGATATTTCTATAAACTAAATTTTAATAACTTTACTTTGCGCGAAGATTTATGAAATTGAAATATGTTATTTATAAGCACAAAAGGAAATGCTTTCATGGAATATAGCATGATTAGCATTAGATTTACAGGGTGACACAAAAATATTCAGTTATATAAAGATCTATTATTAAATATTTGCTAAAATTGTACTTTTGTTTACATTAAGCGTTTTTAACACTTTCTAACATTTTTAACACTTCCCAACAAGGTTGAAAAGTGTTAATGACTTCGGTTTGTCTGTCTGTCTGTTCGTCTGTCTGTCTGTCTGTCCCGCTCTAACTCCCGTAAATATTTGTGGAATTTCTTGAAACTGATATATGTTATTCAAGTTCACTATCGGATGTTATCTATTGAAAATGGAGTTTATACCTTTACAGATTTGCATACAGGGACACCCGAAAGTATTTCAAAGCATTGTGTTCTATGAGAGGTATTTATATAAATCATATTTTCATACTTTTACTGTACACATATCTTAATGAAATTGAAATATGTTATTCAAGTTCACTATTGGATATTTCCTGTATAAAATGGATTAAATACCATCCCTGTTATGTATACATGGACACTCAAAAGTATTCTAAAGCACTGCGTTCTATGAGAGATATTTCAATAAATCAAATTTTAATAACTTTACTTTCCACGAAGTTTTAGGAAATTCAAATATTTTATTTATATGCACAAAAGAATGCTTTGCATAGAATATAGCATGATTAAAATTAGATTTGCAGGGTGACACAAAAATATTCTGTTATATTAAGAGCTATTAATAAACATTTGCTAGAATTCTACTTTCGTTTACATTAAGCGTTTTTAAAACTTTCTAACATTTTTCTAAGTATGAATATGATATCAATATGTGATCTGTCAGCCTGTCCGCCTGTCTGTCTGCCCGCGCTCTAACTCCCGTAAATATTTATGAAATTTTTTTAAACTCATATATGTTATTCCAGTTCACTATCGGATGTCCCCTATTGAAAATGGAGTTTATACCTCTACTAGTTTGTGTACAGGGACACCCGAAAGTATTTCAAAGAATTGCGTTCTATGAGAGGTATTTCTATAAACCATATTTTCATACATTTACTGTACAATATCTTCATGAAATATAAATATGTTATTCAAGTTCACTATTGGATGTTTCCTATATAAAATAAATTACATACCACCACTAGTTTATGTACAGGGATATTCAAAATACTCCAAAGCATTGCGTTCTTTGTGAGATATTTCTATAAATCAAATTTTAAAAACTTCACTTTCTACGAAGTTTTAGGAAATTGAATTATTTTATTTATATGCACAAAAGAATGTTTTGCATAGAATATAGCATGGTTATCATTAGATTTACAGGGTGACACAAAAATATTTAGTTATATTAAGAGCTATTAATAAAAAATTGCTAGAATTGTACTTTCTTTTACATTAAGCGTTTTTGACACTTTCTATCATTTTTTTAGTGTGAATATAATTTCAATTTGTGTATTTCTCTGACTGTTCTTCTGCCCGTCTGTCTGTCTCTCTGTCTGTGTTCTGCGCTCCAATTCTTGTAAATATTTATGGAATTTCTTTAAACCGATATATTTTATTCAAGTTCACTGTCGGATGTTCCCTATTAAAAATGGAGTGAATACCTCTTCTGGTTTGTGTACAGGGACACCCAAAAGTATTCGAAAGCATTGTGTTCTATGAGAGGAGTTACTATAAACCACATTTTAATACTTTTAATGTATAGAATCTTTAATGAAATTTTAATATGTTATTCGATTCCCTATCGGAGGTTTCCTATGTAAAATAGAGTACATTTCTAACTGGTTTTTGTACAGGGGCACTTGAAAGTATTCCAAAGCATTGTGTTGTATGAGAGTTATTTTTATAAACCAAATTTTAATAATTTTATTTTCCATAAAGCTTAATGCAATTGAAATATATTATTCGTATGCTCAAAAGTGTGCCTTCTATGTAATATAGTATGGTTAGCATTACATTTACAGTTCCACACAAAAATAATCATTTACATTAAGAGCTATAAATAAAAAATTGATGGAAATGCAGTTTGTTTACATGAGCGTTTTAACACTTTCTTATAATTTTAGTGGGAATGTGATTTCAATTTGTGCATCTGCTGTCCGATTGTCTACCTTTCTATCTGTTTGTCTCCGGCTCCTATCATCCGTGAAAATTTTGAGAATTTTTAAAAAATGATACACTCAAGTTCCCTATGGAATGTACCCTAATTAAAATGTCATTAATAGGTCCTGTACAACTAGTTTGTTTACAGGGTCAACAACAAGAACAATAATAATAATAACAAAAAAAAGCCAATGTATTACGTTTTAGGACAGAATTTTTTAAGAGTTATATTTAAAAAACTTTCTACTATAAAAATCATAAAAACATTGACACGTATTATTAATGTTCTAAAATATTGTTTTGTATAGAATATGATATGATTAACTTTCAGATTTACAGGGCTACAGTAAAATACACAGAGAGATTAAAAGCTGTAATTATAATCTAACGGCTGCATTTCTTTTGTGTTAAGCCTTTTTAACACTTTCCAAAATGGATAAGAGTAATTTTAAAATAAATTAATCTGTATGTTTTTCAGTCCTTCTGTCTGTTGTGTAATAACGTAGTCAAAGAATATTAAAAGTTATTCGATACAACAATTGCGTACAGTTGGAAAGTGTTACTAATCAATGCGTACTGCATGATTTTTCTATCTTTTTTTTTTTTTTTTTTAATTGCTATCAGTATTATTACTTTTATTACACATTTTGCCCCCCCCCCCCCCCAAAGAAGAATTATATTTAAAATGTTAAAACGGAATTATTTTCTAAATGATTATTTTAAAGTAAGATATAAAACCGTGTTCATACAGTATTGTATTTCCTTTTTGTTATTTATAAATAATAATCTTCATGTACAGCGTAATGATTTTTAATTATAAGAAATAACTCAGTTGCAGATGGAAAATAGAGTTTATGAAATATTAAATATTAAGCAAATATTTTAGTTATAAATTTCAAGGAATAAATGTTATTTGGAAATACTAAATAAACTAATTTACCTATCAAATGCCATTAAATTTCTTTAAAAAAGGAAAATATCACATTTATCATTTTACAAATATATTTTAATTTCTCTTTAAGATAGAGTTCGTACGCTTTTACAGAATTGCTTTTACAAGTAGATATATACTCATGATTTTCAACGTTATAAATGAGACTGCCAATATATAAATGTATTTTTAAACTTAAAATAAATAAATAAAATAAATATATAAATAGTGTATAAAACAGTCAAACTACCACGTCTTTTTTTTACTTTTAGATTTAAGTTCATTTAATTAGGTTACGTTTGATATATTATCGACATTATTATGGCTTATTCTAAACAATTCCAAATATTTGCGTATGGTAATATGATTGTGTTATTTTGCTAAATGCTTTTACGATATTTTATGAGTCCATATTGAATAAAAAGAAAATAGTACACGAATAATAAATAATATTTGAAAAGGAATCAATAAAGCTAGGAAAATGCAGCTTTACGCTAATTTATGTGGCCATGTAAAATAAAATAAAAGGAAAATCTTGCACGCATAGTAGATAACATTTGAAAATAAATCAATGAAGCTACTTAGGTATTCACCAATAAAAAGATATTTTATTTTATTTTTAGCTGTTTTGATTTGAATTGAATAAGGAGTTTTTTTTTTTTTTGTAGTCTCCGCTTTTTTACGCTCCCTTTGGCGCCATCTGTCGTAGAGCGGCAGAACTTTTGTCTGTCACATCTCGTTCCGGAAAGAAACTATTAATCATTCTTAAATTCGGGGGTAGTCAAGAGCAAGAGGGATAGGGACTTCCTCGTCAAGTATCTAATTATAAAATTTGATTTCGGAATTCTTACTTATTAATAGTCTGAAAGTGTAAATATTAACCAGAGCAGAAAAATATCCTCCCATGGAAATATACAATACTACCAAGACTTTGTTACTGCTAGCCAAATGATTTCGCGTAATCTAGTTCAACTTCGTTTACACGAATGTAATTACGACCACTGGTCAAAGAACACGGTAAAATAGGCTACCTTATGAAACCTATGAATTGAAATCTTGCTTATGAAATCACAATAATATAACTGTTTCATTGAAATTTGCATGAAAGGCAAACACTTTCATAAAATTACTTCTTACAGTTCTTTTTTTTTTTTTTTTTTTTTTTTTTTTTGCGCGTGCGTCTCTGTTTTGTGTGTATTTCTGCTATTATGATCAGCGTCAGTTTCTGTTATTATAATCACGTTAAAGTATACTGCTAGACTTTGTAGTACATACTAAAATATTGTAAAAGAAGCTTGATCAGAGGAAAAATAATTTATTTAAACAACTACAATGTTACTAAAAATATTCTTCAAAACTATAAGACATCAGATAAATATTTTATACAGCTACAAAAGTCCATTCTTAAAAATTTTATTTAATACAATTACATTTTAAATATGAAGCTATGTATTATCGGGTAAAACCGAAAGTAATAAAGACCTTAAAAATTTCCAAAAATATATTTCGAAATTTTCAATATATAATAGAGCCGCTGTTATACAAACTCCGTTTAACCGAGTTTCGGGATTGCGACGCCCCGGAGGAGGCATGGCTTTTGGCAAATAGCATAGATAACTTTGAAAAATTTTACTATACAGTACTGCATTTTATAATTTATATATATATGTATTGTATTGCATTTTTAACTGGACTATACTTAAATATGTAATATGTGTATAATTTTACTAATAATTTTGCTGCCGACTTGTACCTTTTCACCCATTTTAAACTTTGCCGTACATTCCCCCCCCCCCCCCCCCCCGATTTACGACACAGTCAATGTTATCCGAGTTTTCGATTATCCGATAATATTTTGGAGGACTATTATTTCGGATTAGCTACTTTGGGGGAACTTTGGGGACCCAGTTTCTAATATAGCTACTTTTTGGGAACTTCCATGACAACCAGACAACCTACAACAGGTTCTGCTCTCTAAGCTGGTAGACAGAAGGTGCTGGTTTGAATCCAGGTTTTGCTTGGCTGCCTCCAAACATTGAAAAAAAAAAAATTAAATATTGACAACTTTGTTTTAAATTATCACAGGTCTATAGATCAATCACTCGTTTTAAATGTAGTGACAAATTCTTTTGAAAAATACGTATATTGAAAATTTACACCTCCCAGCGGAGTAGAGGGGGAAGCGATGCTGTTACATATATATAATTTTTTTTTTCAAGTTAACTGTTACTATTATAAATAATTTCATTAAATTTCATGATTCATTAAAAATAAATTTCATTGTGTACACTTATACTAAATTTTGCCCTATACTGTCGTATTAAAAATTCACAGAAAACGGTTGGCAACTGCCACCTGCAGAGTGATTTTCGCAACTTGTTAGACACCAATTTATGTCATGGTGCAACTACGTATAAATTTATATGAAATTCTAAGCATTAAACTTTGAGTTCAGCTGCCACAAAATTTTTATTACGCACACACACACACACACAAGATAAAAAAAAACAGACAGTCAAACATTTTCTAAAAATGGTCAAATCGTGTTCTGGATATATTAAAACATACAAATTCGTCGAAAATTTTCAAAACAAATACTTTCTTCTAGAACAAATTCGAAGGATCGCAGCAGTCTCTATTTTGAAAACCGCATTTATATATAAAGCAGTCTTCCTAATATTCAACTGAAAAATATACTTAAAGCGATTACTAAATATTACTTAAAAGGTATCCACTAAAAATTCCATAGATTTTAAAAATATATCGATGAATTTATTGATAAAACGGATATGATAACCCATGATATTCATTAACATATAGATTAATGAATATCATGGTTAATGATAGATTAATGATAAATATAGATTAATGAATATCATATGTTACTATTCATTAACATATAGACACTAGAAACAAGTTCCTTATCATCAGAAACTATGAAAGAAGAACAAATAAGATCCTCGAATTTAGTAAGGAAACAATACTGAAAAAAAAGGTCCTTTTAGTGCCAGTAATTTCAGAAAAACCTCATATTTTTAAATATTCATTTAAAAGATTTTGTAATAACAGAAATAATTTTCATGTCCAAATAAGAGTATACAAACTGTAATAACAAAAGCTTCCCTTCAGTTTGCAAACTTATCTGTTTATTTTAAATAAGATTACATGTTTGTTACAAGATTAAGCACTATTTTAACAAAAGGAAATTTACTCTGCTTACATAATTCCACTTTACAACACATTAATTTGAGATATTTTGGTTATTTTCTTATTTTTTCTACTCTGTATTTAATTTTCCACATGAATCCTCTTAAAAGACAAAAATAAAAAAATGAGGATATAAGTTCATAACCTGACACGCTCAATTTATTTCTAAAAGTAAATTACATAACAATCTAGAAATAATAATAGTTTTATAAAGAACTTTAAGTAAAGTCCTAGTGACCTCAGACGATGTTCAAAACTACACAGTTTACTGTTAAATAATGAAATATTGTGAAATATTCATTAACGTGATATCAAAGTTAAATTTGTACAAATGAATTTTGTAATAATGAATAAGAAGAAAATAGAACATTAATTTGTAAAATTCCATTTCCTCAAACTATAACAATAACTAATTATTGGTTCTCTATTACGGAAATAAGAAATATTTAAAGTAAAATAAATCTATTTCATCGTAATTTCCAGAGTATAATTGAAGGTCAGATAAATTGTTTTCGAACAGAAATTTCAATCAACAGATATACAGATGTTATATTTATACGATATATTTCTTCGTACGAATATAGCTTTTTCTGTTAATTAAAATTTCTGGTGTAAAATTGATTTATTTAGACTGTGGATAGTAAGCTGGAAATTACGGTACATAAATGATTTATTGCTGAATGAGAAATAATCTTACGTTAAAAATTGATAGATTAAAATTAAATTTCTCAACATAACTGAATGCTTTTATTATTATTTTATTATTATTATTATTATTATTATTATTTCACAAAAAGGGATACGTAAAAACACGACTTTCCTCCCTCTTGGAGGAGGGAGGATCAAATTCTTGAAATTCTGGTTATTGGTTTTAAGTAATTAGTAATTTTTACATTTTAAAGCAAGTAATTTATAGATTTTTTTTTCTTTGAGAAATATAGGAGTATATGAAAAGCCCTTTCCACTTGGAGCAGAACACATTTTTTGAAATTAACAATATTAGTTTTTGGCGATTCGCGTGTGTTACATCCTAAAGCAACAATTTCATGGATATCATATTTTTTTTTCACATATTAACCCCTTAACGCGCGCTGTCCTCGCTGCGAGGACGCAAAATTTAAGATCCAGCTGCAAAAATTCACGTTTATAACATATCAGAAAAGGCTGGTTTTTCAAACCTTAAAATTTAAAATTTATTTTAGTTTAATTTAGTTCATTAATTCCGGTGGCAGTTTAATTTAAATGTTTCAAACTGCCTTGCGCAGCAAAGGGTTAAAAGCAGGGATGAAACACAGGCGCAGAACTCATACCATTGTCAATGTAACAAAATTTGCTACATCTTAAATCAACGATAGTGTAGATAGAGAAATTTCCTAAACAAATACCGGTATGAATTCTGCGCCCGTGTTCCATCCCTGTAAAAGAAACATTTTTTGTTGTGAAAAACATTGTGAAAAACATTTTTTACCACTTTCCTTTTTTTGGGAGGAGAATTTCAGAAAGTCCTGAAA